>CM046876.1:534242370-535733505 GCA_025667525.1 Glebionis coronaria
AATTAAAACACGAATACACGTAACACTTAACGAGTCGCGATTTTAATTAAAAACATAACAAAATTTGGGCTGTTTTAGGCGGACTAGTACAAGAAGGGGGCAGTTTGGGTCAAGGCCCAATAGGGAATAAACACTAGCCGACCCAAAATATAGAAACAAAAAGGGGGCGGGACTTGTTTTCTGTTCCTTTTATTGTTACGACATATAACCACATAAGAAAACACTAAAACAAAAAAAGAAGAAGTCGTCGTTCTTTCTTTTGGTGGTTTTTTTCTAACGACGCATATAGCAACAAAAACAAGAAAACTTTCGTGGGTTTTGGAATTCAAGGATCAAGATTTGTTGTCCACGTTTTGTTTTCCTAAACCCTAACACTAAACAAGGTAAATCTTAACTTTCTTTTTCGTTTTGTTAAAATTAAGTAATCATGAATCCCACGGTTAAGAAAATTAAAACGTGGGTACAAACAGGAACGTATAAGGGGTTCATGTTGGTGCTTTGTTCGAATGGCACATAAACCGAGACTAATCATGGTCTCGGTGGTAGATGTTTTCCATCAGTCGCACCCTTAAGGGTGTTGGTTTGGTTTTGTTCTATCAGCAGCTACCTAAACGCCCAACAACGGTGGTTAGTTGCTAGGAAACAGTAGGTAGGAACATCAAACAGCATGTGGTTATTATGAAACAGTGGGTACGAATAACTTGGCAGCAAGTATATAATCAAGACAGTAGGTATATGTAACAAACAACAGTAAACCATTAAAGTTAGTGGGTAACCTTAACCAAACAGCAGGAAACTATGGCTGGACGTATCTTGGACAACACTGCTGTTCAGGATATTGGACAGTACTGTTTTAACGGGATATGGGACAGAACTAAGGAATATCTTGGATAAAACTGGAAGAGTATATATGGGACAACACTGTTTTGGGTTATTTTGCTAGTATGTTTGTTTTGTTCGTGCGACCGAGACACGGGTGTCTCGGTGGGCTTTGGTACGTTAAAAATATGTTATTAAACATGATTAGTTTTAATATTATTTACTCGTTATGATTAAATATTTTACGCGACTAAATTTAAATTTAATTAATGATATTAACCGAGGTATTTGTTAGCGTAATTAAATTAATAACTAGACTTAATTTAGTTACATAATCATCAAGTTTTAGTAAAGTTTATTTAATTAGAGTTACCTTATTACTAAATTACGATCCCAAATAAATAACTTATTTTATTATTAACTAATAATTTTTTATTTTAGTTTAAAGTATTCATTTAATAAACTTTACTATATGATCATGAATTATATATGATTTATGCTTATTAACACGTAAGAACATGAATTTACACTAAAAAGAATACATGCTTTGACATGAATCAGTAATACAAGTAAGAACATTTAAGGCAAGACAAGAACAAGTAAAGCGAGTTAATGAAATGTCAAGTAATTTATAATCATTAAGTATAAGTTAACCAATCAACTCATACATGTCCCTATTTATGATATAGCATTTATGGAGTATGATCCTTCTTTGCGTTCTCATCTTCAACGTTATTCTTTATTTGCGTTACTGGACGTGAGGTACGGATTCTCCATCCTTTCAGTATGGACATTCTTCCTTATTAGGATTTCCCGTATGCAGCCAACTGTTTTCCCAGTATATATTTTATATGTTTTGATTGCTTATGTTTAATTAGATACCTAAAGCCATATACATGCATGACCAGTTTCACCTAGTTATGGAGGTACCATAATAATAACACTAGAGGCACTAGTGTTATGACTTCACCACGGCGAAGTAATAGCTCGTGGCGTCCCTTTTCAGCTTTTGGCCATATTATTATTATTATCATGTGGGGTGTATGGGTGCATCCTAGATTACATGTTTTCAGCAGATTATTTAGGTGAATGTGGTGTGTGCCTTGCATCCTTCACAAGGAGCTGATCCCTCCAACCCAAACATTAAATTAGAGTCAGCCCTTCTAATTTGCATGACGAGGTCACCCCTCCAAGTATTCATGCACGTTGATATTTCATGACCTATATTGGCTAATGGTAAACATGTTAAACAGTTTTTATAAGATAAACATAAGGCTTTTCAAACTATAAAACCAGTTTTACTAAGTGATACCAGGTTTTCTAGGACTTATACATTTTCGCTGCTATTAGTCTTATTTTTGTTTCAACCATTCTTATTATGTTGTATATCCGTGCATTGATCGTTATGCTCAGCCGTTTTCCTTTCATGTTCCCAAAACGGCAGGTTTCGACCTGTAGGCTTTAAAACTTGACTTGTGACTAGTGGGTAGTCACCAGGAGCTTCCTAAGCCAACGCTTGTTATTCCACGAATTGATGTTTTCAGCACATTGTTGTTTTAACCTTGATGATTTCAGCACCTTGATGTTTTAACCTTGATGTTTTCATCAATATTGTTTTACTAATATGGATGGACAACTGTGAAAATCCGTCAATTTATGGTCGATATTTTATTCTCAAGTATTATTTAAAAACATTATTTTAATGTTATATTATGAACTCACTCATTTTTGGGAAGAAATTTGAGTTTACGTCTTGAAGTAGCATCGACTACGTTTAAACCGGAGGACTCTACGTTACGTGCTTACGTTTACATACACCGTTTTTTGTGACAGTCGGACATTTCAGGGAAATAAATTTATTCTCGAATATTATTTTGGAATATTAATTTGTGTTGGTTCATAAACTCACAAATTTACGGGATGAAATTAGGATTTTATGTGCATAATTTAGCGTCTTTTACGACTAAACCAGAAACCCTAGGTTTATGTATTTACGTTTTTGAACTCCGTTTTTGATGAGACAATTTTTATTAGATTCTTTTTGTGCCGTGGATTCATAATTTATAAAAACGTTTTTCGTAAAATGACCCGAGGGCACGTAAATCGAGGAAACTAGAATCGAGGAGTACCCGTAAATTAGTGGGGATGAAACAAGTTTACACTTGTCTCACCCCCACTATGGGTGGCCAAGGCTTAGCCAATACACCAAATTGGTGTCAATCTTACTTACACACTAAGGACACATGTCCTTAGTGCATAGCAAGTCACCAAAACCACAAAACTAGCTACTCATTCCACTCACACTCATTTCTTACATGAAAACCACCTAAACTCTCTCTTCTTCTCTCCTTGAACGTCCAACATCATCCATAAACACCACCATTGATCAAAATTTAAACCATAAATCTTATGTATAACTTACATAAGATGATAACCCATTGAAGACATGGTGATTTGAGGTGGTTATAACATGTGAAAAGGAGTTTCCATGGGGCTTAGTGGCTGATTTTCAAGAGATACTCATGCACATAAAGATCTCAAGGAGTTCATTTACCAAGTTAAAGATGTGATAACAAGAACCAAGTCTTGTTCATCAAAAACCTCATCTTTTCATCACTGTTGGTGGTATAGAGATTGTTTCTTCCTATCCTCTTGTTATTTTGAATATGTAATCTTGTATTTTCTTTATTTATGTATATTTATATGATGATTAATGATGATCAAAAATATTATGTGGGGATCATGTGGTGATAAACTTGGTTCAAAAGGTAGAAAGCTACTTGAAAAGATGTTAAAATCATGCTTAAAATAGTAGGTTGTATAAAACACTAAAGAACCTTATGATAAACTATTAAAATGAATTGGATAAATTAATATACAGTAAGCTATGAGACTTGTACATATGTGAGAGTTGGCCATACAATGGGATCTTTATAATGAGTGAGATATGATCAAAACAAAATTGAAGTGCAAATCTGAGTAGTCTGTTTTGGACGGACTGTTAGGGACATTTAGATTTGGATTGAGCAGTAGCTAAAACTAAGTTAATTGTAGCACATAATATTTAGTTTATGTCACCAAAAAAAGAGATTCTATCTCCTTGTAGAACTCAAGATATGGTAAAAATGGTGAAAGTAAAAATAATAATCAGATTTGTGAAATAAAAGTATATAGTATAATATTAGCACTCAAGTAAATATAATATAAAATGTAAACTTAAAACCCACTACCTTATATATTACATATATATAAGTATGTACGTTAATAAATAATTAAAGGAGAAAATTAAGTTAAAAAATTAAAACAGTTTAAAAAATATCAATTTTTTTAAATATTCGAAGGAAAAAATAAATTTTTAGTTTTTTAGAACAATTTTCAATGAGAAAACTATTATTTTTTTTGAAAATAAGTTAAAATTTTATTTTCGAAAAAAAAAAAAAGTTTTTTTCGAAATCAATTTTTTTTTGCAAAATACTTCCCTCGTCAGAAGTTAGTGATAAAAAATTGCATCGTTAGTCCTGAGAGGTGTATTGTAATAAACGTTTGCTTAACGAGTGATGTATAGTGTCAATAGTTTCACCAAGGCATATATTGTGTGAGAATGTTTAAACCACAAGGATGTATTTTGAAGTTTACTTTAAGTTTTATAGTGAACCCTGAATAGTTTCTTTTTCTAATTTGAGATCGGTTTTGATATGCTTTTGATTAAAAACTAGATAAATATAATTTGTAAAAAAAAATCGAGAAATTGATTCGAGGAGAGATTTGTATATTTGAGTCTACGTAATACGTCCAAAAATCCAAAAAAAAAATTAAAAAACAATCAAAAATGAAAAATATTCTTCTTACCCCTTATCAATTAATTCTTTTTCTAACCCTCTAGTGTTTAATTCCCGTAACACCATTCTCGTTTCGTCATGTCCAACGATGGATATTACTCTTGTCCATATTGTGGAAGGACGGGTCTAAAGGCTATTATATATATATATATATATATATATATATATATATATATATATATATATATATATATATATATATATATATATATATATATATATATATATATATATATATATATATATATATATATATATATATACATACATATATATATATATATATATATATATATATATATATATATATATATATATATATATATATATATATATATATATATATATATATATATATATATATATATATATATATATATATATATGAAGGTTAATGTGAGAGATTTTTTAAAGTTTTAAAAATGAGAACTAATCTAAAACACCACTAAAATATTGATGCATAACCATTTTACTAATACTACGCCAAAATATACATTATTTATACAACTAAACACTCTACCGACTAATAAACAACGGATAAGTGTGTAATAAATTACTGATACATAATTAAGAATGTGATACATATACATCAAAATCTTAAAAACTTAATATCTTATACATAAATTGGTACACTTGATACACAACCACCACTAAATAACTTGATATACAATACCAAAACATGATACGTATCACACCTCGAATCAAAATGTATCACTTAGATTTCGCTAATTTTCAAAAGAAAGCCCATCGAATCTTTAAAAATTATGTTTTTACTTAATCATGTTTTAAAATTGTTTCAAATAGAGTGTTATTTGTGAGATTTTGATTGGTTCTCATTTATACAACTTTAAAAAGTTCTCATATGATCAAATGTATATATAGAGGAAGGTTAATGTGAGAGCTTTTTTAAAGTTGTAAAAATGAGAACTAATCTAAAACACCAATAAAACATTGATACATAATCATATTACCAATAATACACCAAAATATACATTATTTATACAACTTAACATTCTATTGACTAATAAACGACGACTTAGTGTGTAACGTATTACTCATACACAATTAAAAATGTGATACACATACATCAAAATCTCAACAAGATAATATCTCTTATACATAAAATGGTACATTTGATACACAACCATCACTAAATAACATGATACATGATACCAAGACATGATACAAATCACATCTTAAATCAAGATGTATCACCTAGAATTCGTCAATTTTCAAAAGAAAGCCCATCAAATTATTAAAAAACTTAGTTTTAGTTCATCTCGTTTAAAAAATATTTGAAGTAGAGTGTCATTTGTGAGATTTTAGCTAGTTCTTATTTTTTCAACTTTAAAAAGTTCTCATTTGAACCGAAATATATATATATATATATATATATATATATATATATATATATATATATATATATATATATATATATATATATATATATTGTTATATAGCATTTGAAGAAAATTGTGTCAATAAAAATATCTTTAAAAATAAATCCGTTTATATAGTTTTCATCTAATATTATATAACACAAAAAGAAATAGTTAAACTCATAGTTAAATTAGTTTGACTATGAAGAGTTAAACTAAATACTTTTTTTGGTATACCTAAACTTAACATCGCGAACCAACACTCTAAACGACTACTGTTTTAGATAGCGTGAAGTCGTCGCATGTGAGTCTTATATGGTCACCCTAAATGTATACATCTAGCAAAATTTGAACCCTTAATATCTCGTTTATCTCTCGTTTAAAAATCAATCACTTTACTAAACAGTGCCTTATTTTTCGATTTTCCTAATATTTTTGTTTTATAAAAGAGCGTTTTTATACACATTTTTTACTTTATTTCTTACTTTTCACGTTCTTTTACATTTCCAATTATATATGTTATGTTTTACGTTGTAATAATTGTATTGCTTAACCATTACAAAATAAATGACATTTACTTACTAATAGTTTTGCTTACTAATAAGATTTACAATTATTTAAGTCACTATAACTTTTCCTTAATAAAAAAAAATAAATATAAAAGTAAACAAAAAAAAACACACAACATTTGCTTACTCTTTTTCCTATTAAAAAAAGAGTCATTAAAATTTTTATACTTTTTCTTACTCAATATGAGTAAGTAATGACCTTTAGTGCCCCCCTCTATTACTTACTTTTTTTAAGAGTATGAGTTGATATAAATAACTTTTGATTACTCTTTTTGAGTAGAAATTGATAGAAAATACTTTTGCTTACTCTTTTTAAGTAAATATTTAGACTTTTAGTGCCCCATTTATTACTCACTCTTTTAAATTTAATTTAGTAAGCAAATGTCATAAATTTTAGAGTAAACTGCAAAATACATCCCTGTAGTTTGAACTTTCTCACACAATACATCCTTTGCTGAACCTATTGGCACTATACATCACTCATTATGCAAACGTTTGTCACAATACATCCCTCAGAACTAACGATGCTTTTTTTTGTTAACTTCTAACGAGGGATGTATTTTGCAAAAAAAAAATGATGTCGAATTTTTTTTTTTCGAAAACAAAATTTTAACTTATTTTCGAAAAAAATATTAGTTTTCTTATTAAAAATAGTATTAAAAAATTAAAAATTTTATTTTTTCCTTCGAATATTTAAAAGAACTTTTCAAACATTATTTAAAAAATACTTTCTAAATCGTTTTAAATTTTTAACTGAATTTGTTCCTTCAAAAAATTATAAAAAATCACTTTCTAAAAATGTTTTCGAACATTTTTTTTAAATTAAAGGTTTTCTTAAAAAAAATTCTTTATAGATTTTGTTTTATATAATTTTATGTTTCCTTTTTGTTTTCTTTTTGTGTTTAAAGGAATTTGTTTCTTAAGAGACATAGATAAAAAAATTTAAGCAAAAATGTTTAAAAAAAAACTATTAAAAAAAATTTAAAAAGAATGTTTGAATAGATTTAAAAAAAATCTTTTTATACTTTTCAGAAGGAACAAATCCAGTTACTTTTAGAAAATTAGTTTAAATTTTTACGAGACCTTAGTGGGATTATACTTGTATGATAAAAAGTATTTTAAATGATAAGGAGGCAAAAGAAAAGAGAAAAGATTGGAAGTTTTTGCCGATGTTTTAAGACGATAATATATTATGGAAAACCATGTTGCGAGATGATAGTAGATCGTAAGTATGGGGGAAGGCATATTACATGAAATGAAAAAAAAGAGAAGAAAAATAATAAAAGGCAAAGAGAGGGCCTACAAGTGTGAAGTACAAACGTATAGAGACAATAAACATGGTGGAAAATGATATGTTATTTACTCTTTTTAACATGCGGTGGTAATTAAAGTTTTTGAAAAATACCTCTTTTGATATTTTACTTGGTGCTTACGCCAAATGGGTTTTGTTTAGTTCCTTGTACAAGCTTATGGTAATTTAATTTTCATGAACGTGCTTTTTGAGCGATAACTTACCCATCTAAAGAGAGTGTGTGAAATCAAAATATCTACTTCGTGAGGTGTTCTGTGGCGTTATCTTTGCTTTTATTTATTGGCCTTATCTATTTCTCTCGACACCTATTAAAAATATATTTTTACCTTACTTGAGTAAAAGCAAGAAGTTAATTATGGGGGATGATAACGCCTCATTTATACATGTTTGTAATGATGTATTTGTCCTTTTTACTGTGTAAATAAGTAAATTATGTGTTGAAATGTTACTAATAATGTGTATTGTTTGATTATAGTGAAGGAATAAACATATGGACCAAAGATATGAAGAAATAAGAAGAAAAATAAAGTATGCTGAAAAAGAGCCAATGTGCGGCGTACAAACTGAAAAGTGCGGCACACATTCTATAAACTACGATTTTGGAAAACTACTAAAAGTGCGGCGCACAAAAGAGAAAGTGTGGCACACATTTACAAATGAAAGTGCGACGCACATTTGATAAAGTGCGGCGCATATTTGACAAAGTGCGGCGCACATTTGTTGCAGTTACACAATTAAGTATCATTATGCATGGCTATTATGGAGAAACCTTTTGATATACTTCCAGGACTCCTTAGCTACGATTTTTTGGTTATATAAGAGACCCAAGGCCAGGCATAACACATCATCTCATTCCATCATACTCCATTGTTATTAGGGTTCTTATAGAATCAAGGATTTTACAAATCCTTGATCATTGTTACTAGTGTAAGGTGAACCTTAGTTGGTTCATACCATTGTTGCTGTAGTAAGGATCTCAGAATATTGCTTGTGATTGTAATAATTTTGGAATAAAGCTTATAGCCTTTTGGAGCAATCATTGATTAATACTTTTTGATATAATTCTCATTTCCTTTATGTTATTTCTTTACTTTGATTTTCATATTGCTGAAATGAACTTATTTACTGTAATCATGGAGTAGTGTCTTGTGCACTTGGTTAAGGTTTTACAGCCTTATGATAAGATACGAATTTTAGCTTTGCTAGGGCAAAGTGCGGCGCACAATTAGATTGTGCGGCGCACTTTCTCCCTGGGTTCTTGATTATAAGTATGATTTAGATGCTCTTTTATTCTATGCAATTAAGTAAGATCATTGTTATATGTTGGATTTGGTCATGACCATGACTAGTACTCATGTGAATGGATGAATTTCATGTCATCTAGTAAATGAATCTTGTTATTCACTTTTGTCGCGATTAGTGGAATAAAACATATAACAAACTCTTGCTTAATCTCATCTAATATTTTAGTTATCGAAATCAAACATAAACCATTCTTAATGCTTTTGATATGACATAATCTTTAGTCGGATTTTTGTTATGATAATTAGATGTTGCGTGTGCGATTATTAATCGGCATGTTGTCTTACATTGTTTATGTGCTTGTAATCACCATTGCTATCTATCTTTCATATGTTTGTAACCTTAACAAAACTCACCTTTAAAACCATTTGATAAGTATATCTTTAGAACTTGGGACACTCTAGAGGTAATTGTTTTATAATTCTTTAGCATCAATCCCGTGGAAGGAACTGGACTTTACCATTAAGCTATGCTATACATGATAGGGTATACTTGCCTGTGTTTGTGTTTCTAGTCATTTGTGTGTGGTAATATCTTTAAATTTTTTAAGACTTATAAAACGAACATCACCGACCCATATATACATTTTTTTATTTTTATTTTTTATTACATATTGATATCTTATTAATAATAAATTAATTTCCTTTAATTTATTTCAGCTCTTAAAACCTCCAAAACCTCAAAACCGTAAAACTAGTCAAATTTTACGCGTATACCATAAAAGACATAAAATATACAGTTTTATGAAATATGAAATAAACTAAGTAACAAAGTTGAAAATGATTTAAAACCACCCCTTACATTATTCACATGACTAAATACCTCATCCGAGACCTTTAAATGCTAAACCCTAAATCGTAAAAATACGATTTACTATAATAAATATACGTATACGTAAAACACCAAAATAAATCCATTTCGTTTCATAGTCAGTATAATGTGAGCTCATGATTCATGAAATATCCTTTCATCGATTTACTTATGAGTACCCTGTACACATAAACGATGTCCACTCCAACCTCATTCACACAAAATAAACACGTAAACACATATAACACATAGTCACACATAAAAACCCTAAAAATACGACTAAGTGACGAACGTCAAAAAGCAGGGTTGTCACATCACTCCCTCATAATAGAAATCTCGTCCCGAGATTTACTCCTTAGGATCATCATTAGCAAATAGCTAAGGATATACTTGCTCCTCATATATCCTTCCCATTCCCACGTGTACTCTAGTCCACTTTTCGAATTCCATCTAACCTTAACTACGGTATCTAACTTTCCAATGTCTTAACTTCATGATCTATAACAACTACCGGCTCTTCGATGAAACGAAGAATCATACCTATATTAATGTCCTCCCATGGTACTTGTAAGTCGGTTCTTGCTAAGCATTTCCTCAAATTTAACACATGAAATACATCATGCACACTACTCAAACCTTCCAATAATTACTCAAACTATAAGCCACTAGCCCACTCTTTCCAAGATTTCAAAAGGATCCACGATTCTAGGTGTTAACTTCCCTTTCTTCCCAAACACATCACTCATTTCCATGGTGAAACCTCTAGCACATCCTTATCTTAAATCTCATATCACAATGGCTTATGCCTCTCGCCCGCACAGCTCTCTTGTCGGTCCTTTGCCATATTCAACTTCTACTTAAATACTGCCACCACCTCCATAGTTTTCCGATCCACCTCCGGTCCAATACATTGGCTATTTCAAACTTCACCCCACTACAATGGTGATCCACCTCATCTCCTAAAGATTAACTCCAGCAATTTCTACCACGTTTCTTATCACTAAACTTAACGGATTTTAACCTCTACTGATTTTCCATCATCTGAAATTTCTCCCAACCTTAATCACATCTAATGGAATATGCAGGATTGCATTGCCAGAAACTTCTCATAACAGTCACATGAAACATGTCATACTCACCACTACCTCTGCGCTTTTTCATGCTCGACACCAAGTAACTAACCATCCCTCATACTAACAGGTGCTACGCCCTTTTCTCTCGGTGATTGTTCCATTGTTCGTGATTACTAACCTATAGCTCTAATGGTTTTCCTTTCATATCACTCCACCATCTTGACAATCTCTAAGCCATTCTTCCTCCATACTACTTTTTGCTTGTCTCTCCACAGTCTTAATATCAATACCATCTTCCATCTCGTCTTGCGCCTATAATTTAGGCGATCCTTTTTTATTCCCTACATTCCCATCAATGAGGAATACGCCCCTCTCCCTGGTGACTCTCTTTATGTAGAAGAATTCTTCCTAAATAAAATGCATTCTCCAACTATCTCCAAACCTCACGTCAATGCTCTAGGCGTCTTTCTCAATTATCCCTATAGTATGAACATACCAACCATTAGTCTATCAATGGTATACTACGCTTGCTTCCCATCGTCCCTTCCCTAGCCATAATACTTCATATGGTATTCCATACCTATTATACTAACCTTTACGCAAAACCTTCTATCCCATCAAATCCGTGCGAAATCCTTCCAACTTCTCAACTACGTGACTTCTCACTCTGTTTAGAATATGGGATGAATTAGTTGGTCTATCGACTATCACCCAATCTCTCATCGTACTTATTCCTCCACCCCAGTATGTATCCCTTCTACCAACTTTGTCCTTACACCACCCTTTCAAAGCTACTCATATCCATGTAGGAAGTATAGTCTACGTCCCTTTTTCTCCATATGATTTTCCAAGCCACGCAACATAAATGTTGACGCGTTCTCTGCTTTAGACAACTCAAGTCATGCAACTTACATCCTTCATCCAAACCATCCTAACACGTAATCCATATAGCCTAAGTTTGTCTCAGCTTCACTTCCTTCATCTTATTCTATGTCTCATTAACTATGCTTGCCTTTCCCAGATGGTACTTGGCCTTACAAACTTTCTTCGCCTCCTAACTCCATCCATAATCTATGCCAAATGTTCAATCAAGAGGATTGAATATGTGTTGGAGACGTTCATGATCCTTATAGATCATTCTCTACGTCTCGTACACCAAATGCCTCTAGCATTCTAGGCGGATCTAACAATCTAGCTCCACTATCTAAGTCTTTTATATTTCTTCCAAATCTCCAGTTCCTGTAACGTATAAGCAATCGCCTTTCTTCGTCGTCCTCACACACATCCTAATCCTTGTTCCACGTATCGTCATGCTTCGCAAATTCTCCTGGTCCTTTCGATAATTCCAAGATCAGCTCATCACCCACTCTAGTTATTTAGCTTCCAAAATGTTTCTTCATCTTGTTTCTCCTCAACCTTTTTGAATCCAACTAAATTACATCATCTCTAATTACTCCTCCTAATAAACTTAGTCCTAAAACTCTCACTTGAAAAATCTCACATATAATTCCCTTTCCTAAACATCTCTAAAACCAACTCATAATTCGCCTCACACTCTTCCTTAGACTTCGAGTAGGTCAAGGTGTCGTCGATACTCCGGATGATAACTCGTTTATATACGGTCATGCACACTCGGTTCAGTGATTCCATGAAAACCTCTAGTGCTTTTGTAACACCCCACTTTGATAAGTGGACCGTTACGCATAATTATGGCGTGTCATCAAAGCATGCAAGGTAATATGTAGTAAAACATACATGACCATAGGGAAAACTGGAATCAAACATCGGTTGCCAAACATAAGCCCAAACATAATAAAGTAAAGGAAATAAGAAATGACTAAAAAAGCATAGGTATATGAAGGCAAAGGAAGAAGTCTATGGCAGGTTCCATCCTATGCACGTCCTCTAAATGCTCAAGTCATGGGTATCTGCCGTTTTGGGAACATGAAAGGAAAACGGCTGAGCATAACGCTCAGTGCACGGATATATAACATAATATGAATGGCTGTAACATAAATAGGACTAATAGCAGCGGAAATTTATAAGTCCTGGAAAACCTGGTATAACTTAGTAAACTGGTTTTATAGTTTGAAAAGCCTTATGTTTATCTTATAAAAACTGTTTAACATGTTTACCATTAGCCAATATATGTCATGAAATATCAACGTGCATGAATACTTTAAGGGGTGACCTCGTCATGCAAATTAGAGGGGTTGTCTCTAATTTAATATAATTGTTTGGGTAGGAGGGATCAGCTCCTTGTAAAGGGTGCAAGGCACACACCACATTCACCTTAATAATCTGCTGAAAACATGTAATCTAGGATGCACCCATACGCCCCACATGATAATAATAATATGGCCAAAAGCTGAAAAGGGACGCCACGAGCTATCACTCCGCCGTGGTGAAGTCATAACACTGGTGCCTCTAGTGTTATGGTTATGGTACCTCCATAACTAGGTGAAACTGGTCATGCATGTATATGACTTTAGGTATCTAATTAAACATAACCAATCAAAACATATAAAACATATACTGGGAAAACAGTTGGCTGCATACGGGGAATCCTAATATGGAAGAATGTCCATACTGAAAGGACGAAGAATCCGTACATCACGTCCAGTAACGCAAATGAAGAATAACGTAGAAGATGAGAACGCGAAGAAGGATCATACTCCATAAAATGCTACATCATAAAGAGGGACGTGTATGAGTTGATTGGTTAACTTATACTTAATGATTATTAATTACTTGACGTTTCATTAACTCGCTTTACTTGTTCTTGTCTTGCCTTAAATGTTCTTACTTGTATTACTGATTCATGTCAAAGCATGTATTCTGTTTAGTGTAAATTCATGTTCTTACGTGTTAATAAGCATAAATCATATATAATTCATGATCATATAGTAAAGTTTATTAAATGAATACTTTAAACTAAAATAAAAAATTATTAGTTAATAATAAAATAAGTTATTTATTTGGGAACGTAATTTAGTAATAAGGTAACTCTAATTAAATAAACGTTACTAAAACTTGATGATTACGTAACTAAATTAAGTGTAGTTATTAATTTAATTACGCTAACAAATACCTCGGTTAATATCATTAATTAAATATAAATTTAGTCACGTAAAATATTTAATCATAACGCGTAAATAATATTAAAACTAATCATGTTTAATAACATATTTTTAACGTACCCAAGCCTACCGAGACACCCGTGTCTCGGTCGCACGAACAAAACAAACATACTAGCAAAATAACCTAAAACAGTGTTGTCCCATATATACTATTCCAGTTTTATCCAAGATATTCCTTAGTTCTGTCCCATATCCCGTTAAAACAGTACCGTCCAATATCCTGAACAGCAGTGCAGTCCAAGATACGTCCAACCATAGTTTGTTCCTGCTGTTTGGTTAAGGCTACCCACTGGCTTTAATGGTTTACTGTTGTTTGTTAGATATACCTACTGTCTTGATTATATACCTGCTGCCAAGTTATTCGTACCCACTGTTTCATAATAACCACATGCTGTTTGATGTTCCTACCTACTGTTTCCTAGCAACTAACCACCGTTGCTGGGCGTTTAGGTAGATGCTGATAGAACAAAACCAAACCAACACCCTTAAGGGTGCGGCTGATGGAAAACATCTACCACCGAGACCATGATTGGTCTCGGTTTATGTGCCATTCGAACACAACACCAACATGAAACCCTTATATGTTCCTGTTTTTACGCACGTTTTAGTTTTCTTAACCGTGGGATTCATGATTACTTAATTTTAACAAAACAAAAAAGAAAGTTAAGATTTACCTTGTTTAGTGTTAGGGTTTAGGAAAACAAAACGTGTACAACAAATCTTGATCCTTGAATTCCAAAACCCACGAAGGTTTTCTTGTTTTTGTTGCTATATGCGTCGGCAGAAAAAAAACCACCAAAAGAAAGAACGACGACTTCTTCTTTTTTTGTTTTAGGTTTTTCTTATGTGGTTATATGTCGTAACAATAAAAGGAACAGAAAACAAGTCCCGCCCCCTTTTTGTTTCTATATTTTGGGTCGGCTAGTGTTTATTCCCTATTGGGCCTCGACCCAAACTGCCCCCTTCTTGTACTAGTCCGCCTACAACAGCCCAAATTTTGTTATGTTTTTAATTAAAATCGCGACTAAGCGTTACGTGTATTCGTGTTTTAATTGTCGTGAATTTCCTAGTTATTCTTAGACATATTAAACGTAATTATTATTTACGTAAGTACTTGTCATGTTAGATAATCGAGTCGCGTGACTTAAATAATGTGATTTATTATCTTGCGGTTTGATGAGACTGTAATTATACATAGTCTCATCGTCCAAATCGGGCTTAAAACGGTTAAAATATCATCAAAATACCCAAATATATGCTTGTGTTTGTTCTATATGTATTTTAGGTACGAATATCGTGAATTCACCAAAATATCAAAGGAATCAAGCAAAAACTAACACGGGAAACGAAGCCGCACAAGGAACCAGACCCGAATCATGATTTTCCATTGAAACCCATGAATATTGAAGATTTGTCAATTTTGGTCCCTCATTTTTGAAGAATTGGCAAGAAAGGCCCTTGGAGAATTCATTTATATAAGATTTATCCTTGAAGAATGAAGACTTGTCAAAAGAACCCCTTAGAGAATGCATAAAATTCATTCTTGGTCCTTTAAAACAAGATTGTAAAAGTTTTTGTGCCAAAAGTCTAAAAAAGAAAACTTCAAAATAGAAGGTAGTCTGATTTTGGTTGTTTAAAACTTAGTTTAGCAAGTTTGGGGGAATAGAGGGGCCAAAACCGTCCAGACAACAAAACCTCCATCACCCACTCACCTTTTGCCACGTCACCTTGACTGGTCAACCATCCAATCACGCGCCACCCTCACTTCAGGTCACCATCCCACTATCTTTTTAAATAACTGATTTTAATTAATCAGTTAAAATTATGTGGGAAACACATTTTTCAAACACTTAACTCCTAAACCTGATCTAATATAACTATTCATCACCTTCTTAAAACCTATAAACCCTAATCCTAATACCACTTAAATCAAAGGGTTTTTAACCCTAACCTTCCAGAACTTTAATTAACCTGGCCCTAAACCAAACCCACAACCCAGATTCCCTTCACACTCATCATTGGGCCCACCATGAGCTCCCCTGCTCACGTCTCTATCCCCCAAACCCAAAAATCCGACCAGATAAACGACCCTCATTCATTTCTTGGTCCCTACTCATATTTGAACGCCCAAGATGACTCCAACAGCTCAGCAACATCAGAACAATCACATGGGACTGTTTTTGACCAATATCAAGGATTCAAACAATGGCATCTTTTCAACATATTCAGAGAATCATCAAGGGCAATCGTGGCATTTTCTTGTTAGGGTTTTAGCTTCTAGTAAACTCCATTTCATTGTATAAATAGGGTGCATGTACCCTATTAATTTATGTTCCAGATTTTGTAATTTTTTTAATTTTATTAATGAAAATGAACAAGTTTTAAAAGTATGCAAATTCTGAGTTCCAATCTTTATCAGCTTTTGAAAGTTTGAATTTTACTGTTTATGCAAAGTAGTTTTAAGAAGTTTCATTAGTTCAGTTAAAAAAATATTTTTTGGCAAGTCTCACCTGTTGGTCCTTTATACACGAGTTGTGAATCTCCATTTCACATGAAAGTGGAAGTGTGAGTTGGTGTTTCACATTTGTGTTTGATTATGTTTGAAAAATCAGTTTTTTCATTTAAAGTTGATTTGAAAATCAGTTTTTTTCATATATTTTTTATATTCACCATCTTACTGTATCAAAAGCCATAAGCTGCAAGCTTATGGTCTTTTGATTACAAGAAAGTTGTTTTCTGTTGTTTGTGTTTGTGTAGGAAACCAAGAAACAAAGCTCATCATCCATCCATTTCATTTCATCACATTCACTTTTGAAGATATTTAACCCTTGGGTCCACTTGGATTCCACTAATAAGGGCTCTTCACACGTCTTGCATAAGTTCTACTAAGCCCAAAAATCCTCATCAGGAAGGCATCAGCCATGTACAAGGCTTAGAACCCCTTTTGTGATATTTTTTATGCTTTTTGGAAATGCTTATGTGATTTTGTGTGAACCTGTTTGTGTGTTAGAATTATCAGTTTGATTAGGCTCATATAAGTCTTTTATTCATGTTTGAGTATTGATAAATCATTTTGGTTAAGTTTAAAATACATTTGATTTGATAATCTTATTTTCTGAAAATATTAAGGGTTGTTTGGGATAAGGGTTTAAGCCAAGTGTTTGACAAGCTTTTGGCTTAGAAACTGCTTAGACACACTTGAGTTATCAGTAGTAGTGTAAGTTGGTCATTTGTTTCAGTTTGGTATGCTTAAAACAAGTTTGCATGTGTTGAAATTGGCTAAAAATTAGTAAGTTCCTTAATCTGCTTGTTTTAGCTATATTTTGACCACCAAAGTTTGTAGACTGTGAATGTTAGGAGCACTCTAGGTTTGGGAATTAATTTGGTTTAGTTTAGTATTGAATTGGGCAAGATTTGGTGAGCCAAAACTCACCAAATTACCAACTGCATCAGTAAGTCTAGCCTTATGCATGTTTCTGATTTTCAGTGACTGTATTTGCCATTTTATGTTTGATTTGTGACTGAAACTTGTGCTTTTTATATTTTTTGTGACTCCCCACAACCCAACTGGTTGTGGGGGTGCCAATATTTGCCAAAGAATCCAAGTAAATCACAAGTTCTAAGCACAAAAGTGCCCAGTTCGTTTTTTTATTTGAAAGCAGTGGGAACCAAGTTCCCACTGACAGTACAAAACTTGGTACTGCTAGGCTAGAAGACAAAACAACTCACATGTCACTTTCAGATTTCTACATTTTTTGTCTTTAGTGGTCTTATTTAGGAATTAAAACTTGATTTTAATTTTGTAATTTTTCTTATTTATTTTCTGATTTTTCTATTTAGTTTATTTTCTTTTTACTGTTCATTTATTATTTTTTAGATTAACATTGCATTTTAAATTACTTTTTAAGTTACTGTTTTTGTCTTTTAGTGTAGGAAATTAATATTTTTCAGCTTTACAAATTTTACTAGATTTAGAAAATTGTTTTAAGATTTTTAGTTTAAAAATATTTTACTGTTCACATTTTTAAGTATTTTTAGATTTTATTTTAGTTTAATTAGGGTTTAATTATAAACTGTTTTGTCTTTTAGTGAAAAATTTTACTTTTTTCAAACTTTTTCATTTTTCTACTGTTCATTAGTATAATTTAGGATTTTTAAAAATGTCAAATTATTTTTAGCATTATTTTATTATTTTTAATCATTATTCTAGTTTAAAAATAGTTTTTAATGTTTTAAAAATAGAAAAATTGTTTTAAAATTTAGGAAAAATACTTTTTAGTCTTTAAATAATATAAGTGGGTTATTTGTCCAATAAAATAATATTTTGGGCTTTTTAATAATTATATTTAATTTTAGGGCTTTAATTAGCATTTAAAATTGAATATTTAATTAATAAAATATTTTAAAATTTATTTGTAGAATTTTTATTCTTATTTATATTATTTTAGACTTAGTTTAAACTTTTAATTAATTTTTAGGTTTAATTTTTAATTTTGTCACGTTTTACGTATTTACGTTCGCGTTTTACGTCATTACGTCGTAGAGTAACCGTAGTCGTAGCTCGTCTTTACTTTTTCTCTCTTTAAACCAAAACGTCACTAATCCAAACTTTGATTTTATATAATTGGCACACTTAATCCACACACCTCCTTCGAGAACGAATTTGGAATTTATTCGACTTGTCGGTTTTCCTAAATCGTCGAGTTTAATACTTGCCCACATTATACGCACTTTTTCCTAAACAACGTGTTTTTACTACTATCATTTTGGCGCCGCTGTCAGGGAGGTGTTTTTGAGTGCTATTATCGTGTTTGTGTGAGTAATGCGTTTTTGCTTTTCAATTTTTGGAAAGCGTATATAACGTACATACTCATTTTTGTTATTTTTCATTACTATATTATATTATCCAAATAAATCGTGTTTAATTTTCCTAAATTAGACACACAACAATCTTTACTATATTGTAGATATCCCATTATCGTTTTCGTTTTTCATTGTGAATATATTACTATATGTATTTACGTAGAACAATAAATATACAAGTACTCCAAAAGCGTGAAAACGCAACCTTGATTCGGGATTTCATCACTCGATCATTGTATTCGAATCTAAAGCAAAAGTTTAAAGGCAAAATAGATAAATACTTTCGTGAGGCTTAATTTCAATTAACACAAACTATAAGGTGGGTATAAGGCGGTTGAATTTCACGACCTAAGGGAAAAAGGCTCTTAAGTGCTTAGCGCCGCCTCGTTTCCCCCGCTTGCTTGTGCGTGTTTTGAGAAAGAGGGCTAATCGAGGGTTTGTCGCCCAAGTATTATCTACGTATATTATATTTTCTTGTTTTCAAGATTAAACCCTCTTGAACGTTTTGGTGTTCCACCAACGTTCTAAAGTCATCGAAGGCGTTCACTCCACGTGATCGTTTTCATTCTTTGAGGCTCCTTTAATCGAGAAATCGATTCGAGGGGAGATTTGTAGATTTGTGTCTACGTAATACATTCAAAAATCCAAAAAAATTAAAAAAACAATAAAAAACCAAAAAAAAAATTGAAAAATCGAAAAACCGCAAAAAGAATCTTCTTTGCTACCACCCGTTCTACGCTTAGTGCATGCGCACTCGATCGAAGGATTATTCTAATTCTAGCGACGCTTCGAATCGACACAATCGTAATCGAAGGAATCGGCGACGTAGACGAGAATTAGAAACCGACGTTCCTAATATCGTTGTTGAACAGACCGTAGACGAGATGGCCGACAATCGTTCGATGATGGAATTGCTCCAAGCACCCACCAAGGGTTATGGAGACGCGATCTTAATTCCCGCTATCGAAGCAGAGAATTTTGAGATTAAGAGCAGAATGCTTTCGTTGATCCAAGTTACGATGTTTCGAGGTCGTGAAGCCGATAATCCTCACGACCATATTCGGAATTTTGATCGTCTTTTAGCCACGAGCAAGTTTAAGAACGTCGACACCGATGTCGTCAAGCTTATGCTTTTTCCGTACTCGCTCGATGGTGCCGCCAAGGATTGGTACGAGAAAGAGACACCTAATTCCATAACTACGTGGAAGGATCTAGTCTCCAAGTTCGTTAATTATATTTTCCCACCGTCTAAGACAACGTTTTTCAAAAATGAAATTACGAAATTTGAGCAAAAACCGAATGAATCTTTTAGAGACGCGTGGGATCGTTTTAAGGAATTGCTTAGGCAATGTCCTCACCATGGTTTTTCCGAGTTGCACCAAATCGATACGTTTTACAACGGTCTTAATTTTCAAGAACAAGATTCGTTGAATTCCGCCGCCGGTGGCAACTTTTTGTGTAAGACTCCGAAAGATGCATTGATAATTATCGAAAACCGATCCAAGGTTTACCAACTCCGAAACGCACCGAGTGTTGCCAATGTCGCCAATGTTAGTATTTCTAATCGTGACATTGAGAGAGTTGATGCAAAATTCGATAAGTTGACGAATGTGTTTAAGTCTTTTCTCGTTGAGATGCAAAAGAAAGACGCTCCCGCTATGGTGAAAGCGGTTGAGACTTCGTGTACGTTTTGTGGAGGACCTCATAAGTATTACGAGTGTGCGGCTATGGATGGCCAAACGTCGAATGTGAGTGCGTTAAATGGAAACAACAATTTTCAAAATCAAAATAACGCGGGTCCATCACAACAAGGAAATTATAACCAAGGCAACAATTTTAATCAAAACCGAAACAATTTTCAAGGAAATAATCAACAAGGAAATTTTTCGAATCAAAATCAAGGTTATAATCAAGGTCGGAATTTGAATTGGCAAAATCGAGACAATAATCAAAACTTTAATTTTTCAAACAACAACAATCAAGGAAACAATTTTTCAAGTGGGAATCAAAACAATTTTCAAAGAAGTAACCAAAACCAAGGGAACTTTAATTCTAATCAAAATAGTTCGTCAAACGATTTTCAAAAGTACATGAAAACGAATGAGGCTAATATGAGACGATTAGAGGGAGAAATTGGTACTTTGAAAAATGACTTTTTTAATACATTGAAATTGCAAAACACGAAGATTTAGTAAGGACAAATTGACATTAAAAAGATGTTTTCGGCCATTATGAACAAGTCCTCGGGTGCTTCGTCGAGTTCGTTACCTAGTGACACCGTTGTGAATCCGAAGGAACAATGTAAAGCCGCCTCGTCTCGTGAGAAAGGTCGTGTGATTACCCCTAAACTTGAAGGATTTCGAGTTGTTCCTTCTTCTCAACCCTAGACTTCTAACACGTCTTATTGTTCTAAAGTCGATGGGGTGAACGTGGCGACCAAGGAAAAGAGTGCACACCCTCGTGTACCTCAAATTCCATACACGGTTCAAAAAGAGAGTTTTATCAACCTTACGAAAGTAACCATTGAAGAAACTTGTGCATCGATCCTTCTTAAAAAACCCAAAAGGCATATGCCTAGAAAGGAAGAGGATTCGGGCCAATTTCTATTACCTTGTGATTTTTCCGAGATTGAGGGATGTTTAGCCCTTGCCGATTTAGGTGCTAACATCAATCTTATGCCTCATTCTCTATGGAAATTGATGAGATTGCCTAGACTTACCCCCACGAACATGACAATCGAGCTTGCAAATTGTACTCCACTTATACCAATTGGAATAGCCGAGGATGTCTATGTGAAAGTTGGAAAGTTTGTTTTTCCCGCGGATTTCGTTATATCCGATTACGAGTGTGACCCTAAATGTCCCATTATTTTAGGCCGACCATTTTTATCGACGGATCAAACCGTAATCGACGTTCACGAGGGGAGACTTACTATGAGATATGGAGAGGATAAAAAGTGACTTTTTCACGAGTAAATCCCAAGTTTTTAATGATCATGAAAAAACCAAGGTTTCAAAACCTAATGTTTCTAAACCTAATAATTTTCTAAATGTTCACTTTAGCGGAAATAATGAGGCTTAATGCATGTTTTGAAAAAATTAAAAAGAACGGTTTTAAAGATGAGGATTTTAATGATAAAGAATACGTGTACCTAATTCAAAAGGGTATGTGTAAATTTATGAATGAAAATTCACTTTGGGAAGAATTTGATGAAACAAGTGAAATACCAATTCCGAAGGGCGACGTTAGTGCCATCACGACAATGACAAAAATAGGCTCGTCTTCACCACCTTCGAAGGACTACGTCTTTGAGGCTTCCACTTCTAACTCCATCGAAGTGCCTCCTTTGCCTAGCCCAACACCCGTTGAAGCTAAAGGTTTTATCGACATTGATCCTCTCATTTTAGAAAAGTCACCTAAGCATAGTCATTCGACTTGTAAGACCATGGTTGTGAGTGCTCACATCGACTTTCTTTGACGATGACGATGGCGATTTTGCCAAGATTGATCACGTACTTCAAAATCCACATGCAATTTTTGATTCTCCAAAGAAGAAACATGTGAAGTACGATGATTACGAGTTTGATCCCGAGATTGAGGAAATCATTGAACGAGAGCTAGGTCTTTTGCCTCCACTTCCACCTACGAGTGAGGTAGATCTTTCCAAAATCAAGGATGAACTAAATGAGTTGGAACGTCTTATTTTCGATGACGAACCAACTCATGTGACCACCAAAAATCCAATTCTCGAGGAGTTACCTAATCAACACTCCTCAAATG
Source organism: Glebionis coronaria (assembly GCA_025667525.1). NCBI lineage: Eukaryota > Viridiplantae > Streptophyta > Magnoliopsida > Asterales > Asteraceae > Glebionis > Glebionis coronaria. The sequence goes on from CM046876.1 coordinate 534,265,257, forward strand.
AGAATTACGTTTACCACATTCGTGAGGATTTAACTTATCAACAATCCCCACAAATGAATGATGGTTTCGTGCTTGATCGTGATCTTTTCGAGAGAGTTTCTAAGATACTCAAAGAGGGGAATGACAAACCTTGGTTTGACAAGCCTATCTTTGATGAAGAAATCAATGAGATCGACGTTCATGAGGATGACAAGTACGTAGACCCCGAGGGGGCAGTGTTCTTTATTGATAAACGTTTTGAGAACTTATATAATACGCCATCCCCTCCCACCAAAAAATTAAATGTGAGGATTTTTAGCGCGACTAATTTTAAATTTGAAAAGCCAAATATTTTCGACATTATCAAATCGGGTTTTCATAAAGAGTTTTTAAACGATGAACAAGGAAAAGATTTTAAAAATGTTTTAAAAGACTTTTCTACAAGTTTAACTCCGTCATCACCGCGTTTTATGAGTTCTACCACCTCGTCTACTCCTTTTGATGGCGGTTGGTGTGGATCTAGTGTGGGGGAAGCACCAAATGTTCCCTCACATTTCTCCACCGAGGACGAGATTTACGATTCCGAAATTGCTTATAAAGGGAAATCTTGGTCTTCCACCGATGCAATAAATGGAAAACATATCTATTTGCTTGGTGTGAGTCTACCTCGAGTAGCTCATAAGTTTGACTTACCAATTGCCCCACCCTTCTACTTCTCATCTCTTTTCTTCTACCCCTTTGGGGTTTATGCAATGGTTGAAGTGGCGTTGTTTCAACTTTCATCCGAAAACGAGGACGCCATCTTCGATCCCGGTATTTTACATCATCAAAGGACTTAGTCCTTAGTACCGGTTGCTTTTGGGCATTGTTTATCATGTAAGCCCCACCAAAAATGACCATACCAAGATTATCCCTAAATGATCACATTTATGGGGATTCGAGTCGAGATTTTGACTCGGTTATCAAAAACAAGGTGCCTCGTGGGGGATTCTCATGCTTATCCTTGTAAATATTATCGCTTTCTTAGTTTAATGTAGCGAGGGAAATTGTGCTCTTCCAACCTTTGTTCCGTGGTTGTTTGTGATTGTGATTTATTAGGTTCATCGTCATCATTGAAGCCTCTCGTGTTCGTTTTAGGGATCACTCGAGCTTTGATAGTTGCCTTTGGAGATTCTGATATCCGATGATATCCTTTTATGTTCTAACGTTTATCTTATTAGCATAGTTCATAAACGGCTTATAGGTTATTCGTTTTACCCTTTCCATGCTCGAGATTAAGCATTCGACTTCGTCTCTAGTATGGGGGTGTTTTCACCCCTAGACTCGAAACATTGAGGACAATGTTTAGTTTAAGTATGGGGTGAGTAGATACTTCACCTTGCTCACGTCAACACGCAATCCAATATTCATCTTTTTGTTATCGTTTTGTTACAAAATAAGGCTAAAAATGGCCAAATTTTAAAATTTTCCTTGTTTTTCTTAAGTGTTTAAGACACGAATGTAGGTTTTCCGATGGTGAGAATAAGAGTAATTTTTGACTCGACCGTACGTGTTGAGCACTTAGCTTCGTTTCCTTAACTTTTTAGGCTAAGTCTCTTAAATGAGGACGAGAAATGATAGAGTTATTTATATGTCTCGTAATCTTTCACGATCTCATGTGTAGTAATTATTAGCTTATTCTCCCCATGCTTTTGTATAATAAATTGTTAATAAATATTGATTTAGCGGTTTAGTCACTATTGTTGGTTTCTAATTTATTTTTTTAGCTTCCATGTAATTAAATTGGGAAAACATTAAGGTATCGCCATCGTCGCGGTTTTGAAGTATTCGCACCCGAATAATCGAAAGCTTCACCTAATAATAAGATTTCAAGAGCTCACCTAAATTAAGCAAAAATTTGAAGCTCACAAGGCCGAAAAATCTATGCCCAAATTGAAAGTGAATCAAGCATTAATCTTTGAAGTTTTAAAGATCCAAAATTCGCTTTAGCGTGAGGATATATGTCTTTGGCTAATAAAACCACCGATGAGGCGGATAATAAAAGGCAAGGCAAGACCGAAGTCATAATAAAAGCTCCATGGCGGAGTTGAATAAAAGATGAAGGTAAACCTATGATAATAAGGCCCTTCCGTTAGGGGGCGTATAAAAGTCTTGGTAATAAGTCTCATGTTCAAAACCGTTATAAAACCGTGTTTATCGATCCTTCTTGTTGACTTAATTTTTTGACATCGTTGTCTATTAGGATGAATTATTAATTTAATGATTTTGGGTACACCGTTAAGACTCTATTTTTAGACTTAATCTCTATTCACGCATAGGTCAATGATGTATCCTCGTGATCATTAAGACAAAAAGAATATAAGAGATACCAAGAAGGAATAAGGGAGTTTAGGTTCGTAATTAACACTCATGAGATATGATAGTGTTGCTAACTTATAATAACAATGATCTCGTTACACGCTTAGCATGGAATTGGGTGAAAATCGAGGACGACGAAATTATTTCTAACGAAGCATTCACGTGTTCTTGTTCTATGATCCCAAAAGTCACTTAATCGTGATGAAAACAATACGTTATGTCTAAAACACGTGTAGTAGTTTATTTAAATTTATGTCTTCAATAAAAGTCATCATAAAATGAATTTTGGAAGTACTACGATACTTAATTCTAGCATTGCGTGGGGACACGGAAATGGTTTAGTATGGGGGAGTGATGAGACTGTAATTATACATAGTCTCATCGTCCAAATCGGGCTTAAAACGGTTAAAATATCATCAAAATACCCAAATATATGCTTGTGTTTGTTCATTGTGTATTTTAGCTACGGATATCGTGAATTCACAAAAAGATCAAAGGAATCAAGCAAAAACGAACACGGGAAACGAAGCCGCTCAAGGAACCGGACCCGAATCATGATTTTCCATTAAAACCCTTGAAGATTGCAGATTTGTCAACTTTGGTCCCTCATTTTTGAAGAATTGGCAAGAAAGGCCCTTGGAGAATTCATTTATACAAGATTTATCCTTGAAGAATGAAGACTTATCAAAAGAACCCCTTGGAGAATTCATAAAATGCATTCTTGGTCCTTTAAAACAAGATTGGAAAAGTTTTTGTGCCAAAAGTCTAAAAAATAAAACTTCAAAATAGAAGGGAGTCTGATTTTGGTGGTTTAAAACTTGGTTTAGCAAGTTTGGGGGAATAGGGGGGCCAAAACCGTCCAGACAACAAAACCTCCATCACCCACTCACCTTTTGCCACGTCACCTTGACTGGTCAACCACCCAATCAGGCGCCACCCTCACTCCAGGTCACCATCCCACTATCTTTTTAAATAACTGATTTTAATTAATCAGTTAAAATTATGTGGGAAACACATTTTTCAAACACTTAACTCCTAAACCTGATCTAATATAACTATTCATCACCTTCTTAAAACCTATAAACCCTAATCCTAATACCACTTAAATCAAAGGGTTTTTAACCCTAACCTTCTAGAACTTTAATTAACCTGGCCCTAAACCAAACCCACAACCCAGATTCCCTTCACACTCACCATTGGGCCCACCATTAGCTCCCCTGCTCACGTCTCTATCCCCCAAACCCAAAAAACCGACCAGATAAATGACCCTCATTCATTCCTTGGTCCATACTCATTTTTCAACGCCCAAGATGACTCTAACAGCTCAGCAACATCAGAACAATCACATGGGACTGTTTTTGACCAATATCAAGGATTCAAACAATGGCATCTTTTCAACATATTCAGAGAATCATCAAGGGAAATTGTTGCATTTTCTTGTTAGGGTTTTAGCTTCTAGTAATCTCCATTTCATTGTATAAATAGGGTGCATGTACCCTATTACTTTATGTTTCAGATTTTGTAATTTTTTTAATTTTATTAATGAAAATGAACAAGTTTTAAAAGTATGCAAATTCTGAGTTCTAATCTTTATCAGCTTTTGAAATTTTGAATTTTACTGTTTATGCAAAGTAGTTTTAAGAAGTTTCATTATTTCAGTTTAAAAAATATTTGTTGGCAAGTCTCACCTGTTGGTCCTTTATACACGAATTGTGAATCTCCATTTCACATGAAAGTGAAAGTGGAAGTGTGAGTTCGTGTTTCACATTTGTGTTTGATTGGATTTGAAAAATCAGTTTTTTAATTTAAAGTTGATTTGAAAATCAGTTTTTTTCATATTTTTTTAGATTCACCATCTTACTGTATCAAAAGCCATAAGTTGCAAGCTTATGGTCTTTTGATTACAAGAAAGTTGTTTTCTGTTGTTTGTGTTTGTGTAGGAAACCAAGAAACAAATCTCATCATCCATCCATTTCATTTCATCACATTCACTTTTGAAGATATTTAACCCTTAGGTCCACTTGGATTCCACCAACAAGGGCTCTTTACACGTCTTGTATAAGTTCTACTAAGCCCAAAAATCCTCATCAGGAAGGCATCAGGCAGGTACAAGGCTTAGAACCCCTTTTGTGATATTTTTTATGCTTTTTGGAAATGCTTATGTGATTTTGTGTGAACCTGTTTGTGTGTTAGAATTATCAGTTTGATTAGGCTCATATAAGTCTTTTATTCATGTTTGAGTATTGGTAAATCAGTTTGGTTAAGTTTAAAATACATTTGATTTGATAATCTTATTTTCTGAAAATATTAAGGGTTGTTTGGGATAAGGGTTTAAGCCAAGTGTTTGACAAGCTTTTGGATTAGAAACTGCTTAGACACACTTGATTTATCAGTAGTAGTGTAAGTTGGTCATTTGTTTCAGTTTGGTATGCTTAAAACAAGTTTGCATGTGTTGAAATTGGCTAAAAATCAGTAAGTTCCTCAATCTGCTTGTTTTAGCTATGATTTGACCACCAAAGTTTGTAGACTGTGAATGTTAGGAGCACTATAGGGTTGGGAATTAATTTGGTTTAGTTTAGTATTGAATTGGGCAAGATTTGGTGAGCCAAAACTCACTGAATTACCAACTGCATCAGTAAGTCTAGCCTTATGCATGTTTCTGATTTTCAGTGACTGTATTTGCCATTTTGTGTTTGATTTGTGACTGAAACTTGTGCTTTTTATATTTTTTGTGACTCCCTACAACCCAACTGGTTGTGGGGGTGCCAATATTTGCCAAAGAATCCAAGTAAATCACAAGTTCTAAGCAAAAAAGTGCCCAATTTGTTTTTTATTTGAAAGCAGTGGGAACCAAGTTCCCACTAACAGTACAAAACTTGGTACTGCTAGGCTAGAAGACAAAACAACTCACATGTCACTTTCAGATTTCTACATTTTTTGTCCTTAGTGGTCATATTTAGGAATTAACACTTGATTTTAATTTTGTAATTTTTCTTATTTATTTTCTGATTTTTCTATTTAGTTTATTTTCTGTTTACTGTTCATTTATTATTTTTAGATTAAAATTGCATTTTAAATTACTTTTTAAGTTACTGTTTTTGTCTTTTAGTGTAGGAAATTAATATTTTTCAGTTTTACAAATTTTCCTAGATTTAGAAAATTGTTTTAAGATTTTTAGTTTAAAAATATTTTACTGTTCACATTTTAAAGTATTTTTATATTTTATTTTAGTTTAATTAGGGTTTAATTATAAACTAGTTTGTCTTTTAGTGAAAAAGTTTACTTTTTTCAAACTTTTTTATTTTTCTACTGTTCATTAGTCTAATTTAGGATTTTTAAAATTGTCAAATCATTTTTAGAATTATTTTATTATTTTTAATCATTATTTTAGTTTAAAAAATAGCTTTTATTGTTTTAAAAACAGAGAAATAGTTTTGAAAATTTAGGAAAAATACTTTTTAGTCTTTAAATAATATAAGTGAGTTATTTGTTCAATAAAATAATATTTTGGGCCTTTTTCTTAATTATATTTATTTTTAGGGCTTTAATTAGCATTTAAAATTGAATATTTAATTAATAAAAGGTTTTAAAATTTATTTGTTGAATTTTTATTCTTATTTATATTACTTTAGACTTAGTTTAAACTTTTAATTAATTTTTAGGTTTAATTTTTAATTTTGTCACGTTTTACGTATTTACGTTCGCGTTTTACGTCATTACATCGTAGTGTAACCGTAGTCGTAGCTCGTCTTTACTTTTTCTCTCTTTAAACCAAAAACGTCACTAATCCAAACTTTGATTTTATATAATTGGCACACTTAATCCACACACATCCTTCGAGAACGAACTTGGAATTTATTCGACTTGTCAGTTTTCCTAAATCGTCGAGTTTAATACTTGCCCACATTATACGCTCTTTTTCCTAAAAGACGTGTTTTTACTACTATCACGGTTTCACTTATTATACGTAGATTCATGTCATAGCTTAATAATAATCATAACATACGTAATTATTTACCGTACGTAATTAATATACGTAATTACTCGTCGCGTCTATTTAATATACGCGAAAATCATGTTAGATGTTCGTGATTTCATGTTCGTGATTTATTCGTCATCGGTAATAATTATCGTATATTAATACGTATGAAATTATTATCGTGTGATAACACGTACGTAATTCTTGTAATTAATATTCGTGACGTGTGTTCAATGTATAAAGGGAAGGTTTTAATCTGTACGTATGTTTATTACGTGTACTGTTCATGGTAAAAGCATGCGGGTTTTACAACTCTTCCCCCCTAAAAAGAATAATTCGTCCCCGAATTATAGATAAAGTAACTGAAAGAGAAACATACCCGAATCAAACTGAGAGGGTATGTAAAATAAAAGGACATGCAGGTGACATGGTAGAAGGAACGTGGAACGTGACATGTCTTGAAAGGACATGGAATGTGACATGACTGAAAGGACGTATCTAATCGTTAATAGAAACGAATAAGAAGTCCGGATGAACTTGTCCGTTTCCGAGTGGCTTCCCTCTTGGAAAGGTTCCTTCAGAAGATCTTGATACAAATGATAAATCTTGGTCCTCCTGACCTTGACTTGAAAACATGAAATGTTCATTGTCATCAACGTAAGATAGATCCCCTCAATTTGATCGAGGAAATCAGAGTTAACGTGCAAGGGTAACTGAAACGTTATGATGCAAAAATATACCAAACTAAATAAAATAGTATTATCTTAGCAATGATACTTGGGACGTATTGAAACGTAGTACGTGAAAAATTGTGAACGTGATGCGTGAATAATTTTGAACGTGGTACGTGGAGATATGGTGAATGAAACAAAATTGGCAAACATATCGTGATCAATAATACATGTAACATATCGTGAACGTGATAGGAGAAACGTGGAATGAACATGACATGTGAAACATATCGTGAACATGTAATACGGCGGCGGTATCGCCAAATGCTATAAGGAGAGGCGTGGAATGTGACGTAAAACGTCTATCTAAGGATATGGAGTTATACTAAACTGGAGTCTGGTCTCTCCAGTTCTTGCAAAACTTCCCAGAATGAAGATGAACGTAAAATCGTAAGCCAGATACGATCATGAACGTGAATAATGTCATGAACGTGAGCGTGAAAGCAAGTCGTGAAATTAGAACCAGGACGTGGACGTAAATAAGGAGCACAATTGCGAAACCTTCTCTGACCCGATAGCTGAGGGATTACCAAGTGATTGGATGAGCCTTGGCTGAAACATGTCCGATCAATCTGTTGGTTCTGAAATCCTTGTAGATGTAAGGATTTTGCAGACTTGATCAAACTGTTGGCGATAACCCAGATAGCATCTTGTTTCTTCTGAGTTTGCGTTAATCTAGTGACCAAAATCCATGGAGATCTTGTCCCATTTATGTTCACAATTTTTGCTGATGGAAAAATCCTAGTCTGTTGGTGTTCTATCTTAGCCTGTATGTATGTCAGGTACTTAGATATAAACGTAAATGTATCTTGCTTCGTAGAAACTTGATACATAGAAATTTACGGAACTCTGAGTCTCCGAAATTAGACTTCTCTTAGCGTAGGATTTTCTTGGAACACCTAACGTAGTGTAGGATTCTCAACTTTATGCATAAGCTGATTCATGGTAAGATTAACCGTGAGAATCCATGTGATTCAGCGTGTCACTGTAATCAAACAGAATTGATATTGTAAAATTTCGAGGGTGAAATTTCTCTTGTCATTGAATTTGAAACATAGTGCAAGTATGGTCTTCCTGTTCTTCTCTAGACTTAGAGAAAATCAAGTTATCCTCAATGAAAACAATGATGAATTTGCTTATGAGTTGATGGAAACTCATTCTTATAATGTTGTTTAAGAATTGATGAGACTAATTCAAAATCATAAATCTAGCATGACCGAGTCATGTACGAATGGCAGTAATGGACATGTCCTGCTCTTCCACTCGTCACTGTTGGCAGCATGATCATGAGTCCGATCTTGAAGAGTAATTAACACCCTAAATGAATCCGATCTTGTCAATATGTTGAGGATAATAACGGTTATGAATGGTGATTTGTTTAAATCCACGGTAGTAGACACATAATCTCATGTTACCGTCCTTCTCCTTGAAGGTTCTTCTGGAGTATATGGGAAGATTTTGGAATAATCCGCTGGTTATGCGTAAAAGGACTTAAGTGATCGTGTCTTAACTGACAGCTAGAATATTTAGCAGTCGTGGCTAACAAAGCACGTGCTTGGAAAGCATAGATAATTTATACAGATTTTCCTGATGGAAAACCATGCTGAATGTATTCAGGGGCCTGTACATTACTGTACAAAATCATGAATCATAGCAGGGTGTGCTGCTTGTAGTCCATAATTAGGATAAAATTCAACTCGTGTTTGTCCGAGGTGATGTGTTAGAAGCTTGGATCTCATCATTAGGCTAAAGGAAAACCCTCATATACATGGGGAATACGAATGGCGTCCTTCATGGTCATGAATATATGAAATATGGTGAAAGTGTCATCGAGTGAACATGACTGACCTTACTGATACACCGGTGATGGTACTGAAATTCTTATGGCCTGATTAATACATGGCACAACAAAATGGATATACTCTTTGGAGGGTACCCTGAATTTCTTAGAGATTTTCCATAATTGGACGTGAGTCATGTGTCTTGACTCGTGTCTTGGGAAATGTAAGCATGACATGTGTCCCGACTGGTGTCTTGACATGTGTCTTCAGAAAGTATACGTGAGACATGTGTCTTGACTGATGTCTTGACATGTGTCTCGAGATGTGAAACAAATAGACTACAAATATTAAGTTATTATGCCAGAATTGGCAGATCGGTTGGACTACTGATCCTTTGTATTTCTGATCACGTCCGCGGCCGGAGCTTTGGTTGCGATTGCTAGGATAGTTGCTGTCATAGTATTTGTTATTATCGTCTTGTCTGTCAGTTCCATGATGGTCATTCTCATGACTGTGATTCATGTAACTATTCAGCTGAGTGGCCGACTGGTACCGGTTTGCGCGCATATGACTGAAACGACAACTGAATAACGTGTGACATGTAACTAAGAATTAGGGACAATGATTGATGGAAATCATCTGATGGTGAAGCATCTTCTCATCCAATTGCTTTGCTCTAACGCCTTTGTCTTCGTCGGGTAGGATCTCCAGGTTGTGAACATCATCCGAATCTCGTAGCGTCTTCAACTAATCAGCAGCATCAACCTTTAGTAACAACTCCAAGTTATGAGCGGCATCAGCATCTTGTAGAACATCAACAAGTGGAAAACGTATGAGATGATTTAGAATCGCCTAGTGAATACTCATGGAGTATTGGAAGTGAAGTACACATGGATTATGGTACGTGTAATACACATGGAATGCATATGAAATGATCGATATGGGTTGATCAGCTGACAGGATTTTACAGGGAATAATTAGTTAAACGATTTGGAAGAACATCATGATAACCTGGCAATGCTAGTCTATACCTCATTCTGGTTGCATAGAGAAACGCTAACGTGTGGTTAATGATTTCAGCGATGATTTTCCTGAAAGCATGATTGATGAAAACCAACCATGACTATCATGAAAGCAGGATTTAAATGAATTCCAATAGTGTCTTGCATGAAAGCATAAATAACAAAAGAGGCGTAAGACGTAATCAACATGAAGACGGAGTTATCATGAATAAACATGAAACAATTTAACATGAAGGAGTATACGACATCATCAGCATGAAAACAAAGTTAACCATGATAGTATGAAAGCATACTTGACATAAAAGTCATCGTAACTTATGAGGGGACATGAAAAAAAATTTATGCTTATAAATCATGAGAAATATTTTATGCATGAAAACAATGCATGAATACATGATGCAGTTTATAAAAACCTTTATATGCGCGAGGGGACGCCTTTGGGTCGGTCCCAAAACAAAAGACATGGCGAGGGGACGCCTATGGGTTGGTCCCAAAGTTAAAAGTTTTGATAAAAGCACATGCGACTAAATAGGGTCAGTCCTGTACCAACCATTACTTAGTCATAATTCCTGCAACAATGATGCATGAAACATAAATAAATGAAAGTCATCTATCAAAACGTATCAGAAAAAAAATTTTATGTGACTAATTATGAACTACTGGGGTTCAGTCCACATAGTCACAGTTCACGAAGAACATCATGCATGAAACAATGACACATAACTAAGTATGAATGACGGTTGTTGTAACACCCCCAAATATTCATACATTAGTTCAGCGGAAGAGTCGTTCGTGTTATGGGATAACACATTACTCAAATCATAGACAACGTATAAAAATCGCGTCGTTTAATTATAAAGCATTTTCCATTCATGAATATCAAATTTACATAGGTCCCAAGTCATAGTATTTCATACAATTTTTCAAATCATTTGAATGGAAATTGTTATTTAAGTGCGGGCCATAAATTCTTGTCGTCTTCCCGAGAATTACCTTCAACTACCTGAGATAAAACATGTTAAAAGAAAAGGTCAGCAAAAACGCAGAATGAATTCATAGAGTTTAATGAAATCCATTAATATTTTATCGGTATAAATTATTACCGAAAATCATTTTGTACAATTCCTTGTTGTAGGCCATAAAATATGCCAAAAACATTTTATACAAATCTTTGTTGTAAATCATACAATAGGCTTTTGCCTTCAAAACCATTATACGAACCAATGTCGTAAATACATCATACAATACGTTTTATAACGTTGTATAGAGGTAAATAAAAACCGTTATATGAATATGGTTATGTAAAACCAAAACACGAACATAATATAAATAATAAGACCCCGTATTGCTAGTCAGGCAATATATTATAATTCAATGTGTATAGCAGTATTTTTGTTATTCGGATGATTATAAGCCGCATGACATTGCTACCGTACTATAACAAACAACGGGTAGCTAACCCGAAACTCATTAGCCCATCTAAAACAGCGTGTCGTCACAATAATCACGCTTATAGAAATCTTCTCATACATAAATTCGCTTACCAATCAATGTGGCACGACGGGGACCGTCAAGGCGCGAATTGGGGTGATCGTCCCCAAATAGTACTATTATATGCATAAGCGTCTACCAAATCCCGGTAGTTCACAATTCATGCTAATGGGACTTTTAGACATAACCTAACTTTAATAATCCATTTCATTTCATTTATTGGGTCATATAATCATTCATCGGGTCATACAATCATTCGGGTCCAAATCAACAAGCAAATAATCGGGACAACTGGTGTCCTATTTTTATTAAAACTAACATGTTATCTCCCTCGCGGGTTTATAAAACATTTCATAAAATCATTTAAAAGAGTGCGAGGCTATGAACTCACGTTGATTGGGAAAGGTGGGTTATCGGCGATTTGGATGTACGGTACGTGCTTCAATCACGGAGACCTAGACAAATAATACTCGTCTTAGACTCTTGTCCAATGACTTTATAAAAACAATGGCTATGTGTATATATGATGATATCATGAGTATGATGATGACCATGTGGGATTTTATATCTTCATACACATTATAGTGTTATGTGTTAGTCAAATTTTTGACTAGTTACACTAGTTTCAATCCAATTTCATATTGAGGCCCAATAAGCCCATTAAAGTCCAATACTTTATATTAGCCCATTTATACTTTTTAATATCAGGCCTTTACTCATATGTTGGGCCCAAGTGGGTTAAACCCAATGAGTAAGTCCATTAGTGTTTATCAAAACTAGTTGGGTCAATAGTCCAATAAGGCTACTTTAGCCCGTTAATGTCCATAAGTTATAAAGCTCGGGTTTTATCGGTTTTTACTTGTCACATGTACTTAAACATCAGTATATGAGTTATATAAAGTTTACATTAGACGGGTCCGACCGTCTAAGTTTTATTTGACGAAAACATTAATTTATCGGTTTCAGCCGAAAAGAAGTAAAACTTATGTTTATAGTTTTAAACTAATCATCGGCATACTCACAAAATAGGTTTAAAGCGTAAGATAGCTTACGAATTATAGGCTAAAAATCGTCACTATTGTGAATAAGATATTGGGTAAGTAACGTTTATCAATTCCGAATCAAAATAGCTTTACAATTACAGGAATTATCAATGTTTCAACGAAAATCTTTTTTTATTTATAAGTACATAACATAAAAAATTTCAAAAATAAACTGCGGCGCACAATTTTTTAAGTGCGGCGTACTTTTTATCACAGAAAGTAGAAAAATTTTTCAACTTAAAACGCTCTTATATTCCGCTTATTACCCCCCCCCCCCCCCCCCCATACTTATTATAATCATTGTCCCTAATGCTAAACATAAGGAAAAAGTAAAAATAGAGGAAACTAAGAATAATACTCCCCTTTTATTCCGAGTCGCGAACGAAGCCGAAATCTTCAATCTTCGCCTTATTGTGCCTTGACTCGCTTATTTTCTGAAATTAAACACAAAATATATATGCAAACATATCATACATACCAAATAAAAGATTAAAAATCCACATACAAAGTATTAGTTTTATCCTACGTGCCAACAAAGGCATATTACATAACCAAATAAATTGTTTTTGAAATTGTTTCAAATTGTGACTAACACACAAGTCACAAACACAAGAGGTATCACATATCCTCTTCAGTCTCGTCATTCCTTGGAGCATTGGATGGGTAGAGGTGTGGTGGATAAGGTGGCGGTTGTTGGGTGTAGTAGAATGGCTTATGGTGATATCCGGGTGGTCCATAAGGTCCACTCATCAGAACGCTATATTGTTCCGCCATCCTCTCGAAAACCAGAGCGTATCTATCCATGCTATAACATTGTCGCTCCATCATAAACCCAAGATGGCATTGTCTAACCTCCATCCTTCCCATCCTATCATAAACATCTTGGAGCGTCATGCTCACACGTGGTTCTCTCACTGGCGCGTCTTCTCGTATCAACCTTCCATCCGCTCCAATCAAATCTCTTAAAGTAATTTTGTCAATGGTATCACATATGGTCGGCGGACTAAGATTACCTACAACTTGATCGGTTAAAAGTCTCATTCTTCGGGCTAACCTAGTCACAAATTGTCCACATACAATCATACTACCCGCTTGACTACCATGACCTTTCCTTTTCATCCACTTTGCAATCACCCAAGCCACATTAGCATATTTCTCACGGTTCTTGTTCCTAAACATGCTCAACAACCACAAATCATTCTTTTAAACCTTATCATATCTCGTGGTTCGTTGGCAAACTGCGTAAGCAAACATCTTTTGGAGCACTCTCAAAAGTGGACTAGAAATCCTAGTGGTTGAGCTCCTGGACAAGCTCAAAGGATCCTCATCTGGAAAAATTAATGCCCAAAACTCATTAGCATTGAAGTTCCCATGCTCACGTTCTCCTCCTTGAAAATACACTTCAAATCCTTCCTCATCTCGCTCCTCTCTAGTGTACAACTCCAAGTACTTAGCAAATTCTTTCAAAGTCAAAGAATGCCCTTTACCAAAAAGTCTAAAACTCATGATTTTCCTAGTCAATAGCTCATCATCATCAACATCTTCATCAAAATTAAATGTCGAGAAAAACTCAATACAAAGCTCCGCGTAAATCTTTTCCCTACAAGTAAAAGCACGAACCCAAGCATTGGATCGTAACAAAACTTCATTTCCTCCATCCTCTATAACAACTATTAATAGCATTTCCCTAATTTGAGCTTCACAACCAAGCTCACCCAAAACTCCAGAATCCACAATACTAGGTGCGGAAATTTGTTTCGGAAGTAGAAGACTAAGAGCATTGTTGTAAATGATTTTAGCCTCAGTTGTACATCTAGGCCAATTCAAGAATGGATGATTAGGGACCCCCATGAGTGCGGCACTTGCCGACTCAATAGGCTCTCACCTCTCCCCTCGGCTAGATGAGCCGGTCTCATAGTTTCCAGAATTTGTGTTATGCAAAATTTATCACATAAACAAACATATATTAACATTAGATAAACATTAGGGGTCAATGGAAACCCTATGTTGGTGTTCTGAACATTCTGTTTGTTTTTCAGGCGAAAAGTGCGGCGCACTTCTGAGAAGTGCGGCTTACTTTCTGGGAAAAATCCGCCAGAGTGCGTCGTACTTTCTAAAAAGTGCGGCGCACATTCTGCGTATATCTGCACATGTTAGGGTTCTAATAATCTAAACCAAAATCCGCAAACTAATGGTTCCAAATCAATAACAATGGCTAGAGTCGAACACTAAACCATTCCCAATTCATTCCAATCCGTGATATTTCTCAATCTTAGGGTTTGAAAAAACCCTCTTTTTTAGTTTCAAATGAGATAAAAGGAAGTATATACAAAAAAATCCGTCCAGAAGTACGGCGCACTTTTTAAAATATGCGATGCACATTCTGTGCTTCACAGACTAGGTTACTGTTTTTACTTACTAGACACAAAATTTTCAAACAAAAACCTCCAATTCAATAGACGTCATAAAAGAAAAATAACAAGTCCTAATAGGAAAATATATCCTTCTTCTAACACCATCCTAAAACTTCTAGGACTTATATTTCACTTTGTTTTATTTTTTTATCTACATACAAAAAAGAGTAAAAATGCATAAAGTAACTAGGACCCACTGGTGCACTCCTCAATTCCTCCATTTCCTTTGTTGTAGCATAAGTTTAGAGGTGACATGATATCACTCTCCATGTAACGCCCCGAGACCTCTCTATAGGTGTCTTTTGTCTCGTATACTTTTTCATACCTCTTTCCACATGGATCAATAATGACCAAGCCAACATGCCAGTCACTATCTCCATCTTTAGCAATGTTTTCAAATTATCGTTTGTTCCCCACTTGCCAATCTTTGTATTTCAATGAAACGGGAAGTGCTCCAAGCATTCCCATAATCTTCTTGTATACACATATGCCAAAGAAAGGGTTATGGTAGCTTCTTTCACTTAGTGATGCGCCCAAAAGTTCTTCTGGTTCCGTCCATGGTTGCAAATGTGGACCATAAATTGGCATACCATTCTCATCTCTTTCCACGGTGTAGTGCTTATCGTCTTCATCATCACTATCATCATGTTTCTTTGCTTTTAGTACATTATACTTTTGATTGACAAACCCATCAAAGCTAGTCATAATAGCTTTTCCAACATCTATGTTTGCACCAATGGTGTGCAAAAATTTTCTTCCAACCACTAATTGAATATCTCGATCAATAGGAATGTCGAGAAGCATTAAATCGGCTAGTAGTGTGGTTGTCCCCACATGGAAAAGAATTCCAAGTAAACGTTCAAATCCCTCTGCATAGGAGTGATCAAGCATTTTGATACGATCAAACCTTGGTTTGACTCTACCAACATCTAGCATTTTGAAGATTCCAAACGGCATAACATTAACATTTGAACCGGTATCAACTAAAGCATTATAAGTAATTTTACCCTCAAACCTTATTGGTAGGACAAAGTACCCCATATCTTCTTTTTCAAGCATTACCTTGTTCTAACGAAGCATTTGGATAGCCACATCTTCATAATCCGGTGTGAGTCCATCTTTAACTTTCAATTTTTCAAGCAAAACCCCATCAACAATTACTTTATATTTATCACGATATTTTAAAGTTTCAATGATTGGTCGATTCATGTTCAACAACATGACTCTTTCTTCAATATCTTCTTGCAATTCCTCCATATATAGCTCTTCTCTAGTCAAAGGCTTATTAATAGTGAGTGAAGGTCCTTCACCATTATAGCTCAACTTGTAAGCATGGGCAGGTTTCTTGCCTTTGTTTCTTTTTTCCCCATGCTACAAACAAATCTAGGAGCATCAATCTCCTTGGTTTCAATAGGTGCCAAATCATTAAAGTTGAGATTATCAAGCATTTCATCAATTTCCCCAAAGTCTAAGCTTTCATGCACTTTTGGCCATAAAGTAAGTATGCCACAAGTAATGTTAAGTTGTGCATTAGCTTGCTTTAGGGAAGATCTCCCAAAGATTACCCAAGTTTCACAATCGTGTTCCTCCGGATTGACAAAGAACTCAACGAAAAACAATTTGTCTATGATCATAACAACGAGCTTTTTATCTATCTCATTGTCTCTATTTCGATGAGTGTTGTAGGTTAAGCCAAGCTCAACTACAAATTTATTATTAATTAAGCTTCTTTCCAACTCAAAATCCACTTGCCCATCATAAGCAAATTTTCCTTCCACATGGCAAGGCATTAAGTATTTCTCACTTGGTGTCAAGTCCTTCATATGATAAAAAAGTTAAGACCTTTTGAACCCCGCTATCGGCTGAGTCCTTACATTCTGATCCTATCCATTCTCCTTTCGATTATATTTTGTCATTTAGGCTAATATGCTCATCCACTCCTAAGCATACTCTACCAAGGTTAGTGTTTGGATCCATCTCAGTCTTAAAATAATAACACATCAAAAGAAACATTAGTATTTTAGTGTCATAAAATCCAAATGATATTTCGTACCTTAAAGTTTTCAGGCAACTCGTTATTTTCAATGAATATTTCCATTTGAGCATGTTACTAGCTATTTCTGTTTTCTGTTTCTCCAGTTGTGCGGCGAACTTTTGAAATGTGCTGTGCACTTTTGCGCGATACAGAAAAGTCGGCGCACAATTTTAATCTGCGGCGCACTTTCTATAAACAGAATAGTGTTCCTCTTTTTTTCTCCTTGCAAACCAATCAATCCAAGTATTCAAGTATTCTATATAACATTTTCTCATAAAGTGATCAAACAAAGATATCATGACGAAATTTGGCAAATTTCCACAAGTGTTTTTAGTAATATGACCATTTTTTCGTTTTCGCTTGTTTTTTGGTTTTTTTGTATTTTTGTTCTGTTTAAAATTCAAAAAAAATTACCACAAATCATGATAAATGTTACACAAGTTATATCAAAGCAAATTATTCTACTAAAGAGCAAATAAATTAGAAGATAACATCTTGAACGCAAATATTTTTTGTTTTTCTTAAGATTCAATATGAACAAACACAAAAGCTCAAAAAGCATAAGTACAGACAAAGCAATTCTCATGTTTTCAGCAGTAAGTGTTGAGTAAAAGATTTTGGTGGTGTTTTGGTATTGTTTCTTCAAACATTTTAAAAATTCGTCACTAAATGTGCGGCGCACTTTTGAAATGTGTGGCAAACTTTTATGTTGTTTTGTAAAAAAACTTTTTCAGATTGCCAGAAATATGCACGGCGTGTTTAGAAATTTTAGTTTACCAAGTAATTTAGAATGTCTTAAACCAGTAACAAATCAATCTCCGGCAGCGGCGCCAAAAACTTGATGTTCGTTTTACAAGTCTTTAAAATTTTCAAGATATTACCACACACAAATGACTAGAAAAACAATCATGGGCAAGTATACCCTATCATGTATAGCATAGCTTAATGGTACAGTCCAGTTCGTTCAACGGGATTGATGCTAAAGAATTATAAAACAATTACCTCTAGAGTGTCACAAGTTCTAAAGATATACTTATCAAATGGTTTTAAAGGTGCGTTTGGTTAAGGTTACAAGCATATGAAAGATAGATAGCAATGGTGATTACAAGCACATAAACAATGTAAGACAACATGCTGATTACTAGTCGTACACGCAACATATAATTAACATAACAAAAATCCGGCTAAATATTATGTCATATCAAAAGCATTAAGAATGGTTTATGTTTGATTTCGATAACTAAAATATTAGATGAGATTAATTAAGAGTTTGTTATATGTTTTATTCCACTAATCGCGACAAAAGGGAATAACAAGATTCATTTACTAGATGACATGAAATTCATCCATTCACATGAGTACTAGTCATGGTCATGAACAAATCCAACATATAACAATGATCTTACTTAATAGCATAAAATACAAGAGCACCTATATCATACTTATAATCAAGAACCCAGGGAGAAAGTGCGCCACACAAATCTAATTGTGCGCCGCACTTTGCCCTAACAAAGCTAAAATTCGTATCTTATCATAAGGCTTTAAAACCTTAACCAAGTGCACAACACGCTACTCCATAATAATAGTAAATAAGTTCATTTCAACAATATGCAAATCAAAGAAAGAAATAACATAAAGGAAATGAGAATTATACCAAAAAATATTAATCAATGATTGCTCCAAAAGGCTATAATCTTTGTTCCAAACTTATTACAATCACAAGCAATATTCTGAGATGGTTGCTACAACAACAATGGTATGAACCAACTAAGGTTCACCTTACACTAGTAATAATGATCAAGGATTTGTAAGAATTAAGAACCCTAATAACAATGGAATATGATGGAATGAGATGATGTGTTATGCCTGGCCTTGGATCTCTTATATAACCACAAAATCGTAGCTAAGGAGTCCTGGAAGTATATCAAAAGGTTTCTCCATAATAGCCATGCATAATGATACTTAATTGTGTAACTACAGCAAATGTGTGCCGCACTTTGTCAAATGTGGGCCACACTTTGTCAAATGTGCGCCGCACTTTCATTTTGTAAATGTGCACCGCACTTTCTCTTTTGTGCGCCACACTTTTAGTAGTTTTCCAAAATCGTAGTTTACAGAATGTGCACCGCACTTTTCTGTTTGTGCGCCGCACTTTGGCACTTTTTTGCATATTTTATTTTTCTTCTTATTTCTTCATATCTTTGGTCCAAATGTTTATTCCTTCACTATAATCAAACAATACACATTATTAGTAACATTTCAACACATAATTTATTTATTTACATAGCAAACAAGGACAAATGCATCATTACAAACATGTATAAATGAGGTGTTATCAGTCGGTTTAAGAAGATGCAAGAAACAAAAGAAAATGGAAAAAAGAAAAAAAAAGGAAACTATACTTTCGGTTGGGCTAGGATTGTCAAGTTAATTATATAAAGAATTGTTATATACCAAAACACTTCATAAAATCACTGGAGAAAAATTGAACATTGACTACAATGGAGGAATTAGGGTTTTTCTTAATTTTTCTTCTTCCATTTTTTAAGGCAAAACTTTCAAATCTCTTTTTAATTGATTTGTTTCTAATGTTTTTATAAGCAATATATGATGGATCTAGGGTTAGGTCTAAATTAAAATCTGAGTTTTAATGATATAATTATGATTACACTAATTAAGGTTTATAATAAAATAAGTTGTGGGTAATTAATTTGGTTAATTGTATAAATTCGTCATAAAAACTGGGCAGAATTTTAGGTCAATTGATATGATCATATCTAGAGTTTTACAAACTTATTAATCGAATTTTATACCCCTGGAAAGTTATTTGAGTTGTATTTTGAATGCAAGAAATGAGAACCAAATTGGAGGTAGGGAAGTGGGACAAAAACAGGTTACAACAGTCGGAGGTCAAAATAGTTTTTGGATTAGTAGGTTTTCACTTAATGTTTTAAGATGGTTAGAGTACTTAGGAGTACAATTGGACCTTCAAATGAACGTGAGAATTAGTTCATATATTAAATAAGAGGTCTGGTGAAGGGATAAGTAAATAGAATAGTGGAAGACCCTCTGATTATAACAAACTTTTCATATATTCAAAACCAGTAAAATCTGGATAGGTAAAAGTATATATATATATATATATATATATATATATATATATATATATATATATATATATATATATATATATATATATATATATATATATATATATATATATATATATATATATATATATATATATATATATATATATATATATATATATATATATATATATCAGGGTCTTAACAGTAGCTTTAAGGTTGGGCCAAAGGTGGGAGTTATTTAACACATGTAAGGGCATAGGGTTTCCTTTACAGAAAATATGGATTTGGTTAGGTGGGTGTTTGGCTCATAGTTTTGGGTATAAAAATCGTTACTGTTTTGGGTAAAATGAAAACGGGATAGGTTATGAACTTAACTAAGTTAAGGCTTATTAGAGAGGGGTAATGGGATGTTTATAGCATATTAATGAGCTTAATACGAGGGAGAGGGATTAGACATCCATCATAGATTGATGAGATATTATAGCATTTGGTTCATGTCTTGATTGTATGTGTTTGTATGTTTAGCTTTTTGCTAGTGCGCGGATATTTTGAGAAGCTCAATCAGGTGAGTTTCATAGTCCCATATTTCTTAATGATTTACTTCCAGATGGGATGGAAGAGACACTTACTTTTTTTATAAATGATTTGCTGTGAATGTTTTAAGAGTGTTGATTTGGACATTATGTGTTTTACTTATGCACTTAACCGTTATGTGGATTACTTAATTTATTTAAGTTTACTTGATATCAAGGATGACAAGGCAGGGCCTTGGGATCAAGACAGGGTCTTGTGGTTTGGTTATTAGGCGTATGGGCGCCTAATATACCATGGAAGGAGGATAGGAAAGTCTCGAAGCCTGGGTTGGATTGAATAAGCACTTAGTATTAATTAGTTAATGCATGTTAGTATCACAATGTTCAAATGTTTGTATGATTTTGAATGATGTTTATTCACAGCTAATGTAATATGTTTTGGCGTTGGAGTCTAAATCTATGACTCTCACCAACATTATTGTTGACGTGTTTTAGTGTCTCTTTCAGGTGAGTTTGTGGTTAAGCCTACGAATATGAGTGAGTAGACTTGGAAGCATAGGATTGCATATAAAAGGATATCCTCGTTCCTACTTAGTTTTTATTTGTCTTTGAATAAGTGATAATTGGACACCTATATGTTGTTTGTTTGTGTTATTTGTTTTTCTGTGGTAAGAGGTGGGACTGTTACCTAATTACCTAGACGCATGCATTGTTTGAGATATTGTCATGACATCTGTGTCACCTTTTTATGACATTTATACTTCATTTAGTTTTCTCTATAGACACGCTATGTTGTGATGATATCCATGCGTTGCGCCCCATATTCCGCCATGGTGGGGTGTGACATAGGTTCTCAACATCCACAACTTCCTTTCGTCTATCTAGGATTGCTTGTTGGTGCTAATATGTTCGCACTCATTCGTCTCCCTTGGTTAAGAAATTACAAAATTAGCTTTCTTCTTGAAAATGCAAAACTCTATCTTATGGGATTATGGATGTCGCTTAATTCTCATTAATTATGTCCTTGGTAACCCCATCATAGGGTTCTCCCAAAACATTGACAAGAAGGATGTGTTGTTTTCTAGGCCATTCTACTTGAGTACCATTTCAGAGTTATTAAAAGGAGGTGGAATGAAGGTGGTTTCAAGTACATGGGTACCTAAGACATTTGAGGTAGTTAAAGAGACTTCTTCATGATCCATGTCATGATAAATGATTTTAGCATCTTTGAATACACCATCAATTACCAAGTCAGTGGTGACAAACTAATCATTGAAAATTAGTTTATAATGTTCATTGATCTATGTTCTCTCAGAGATCAAGGAGGTTGAGTTTGTCTCATCATCTGATTAGGACATATGTTTAGAGATGATGATTTTGTTGGTTGAAAGTGGATCAAATGCTAGAACAATGAAATGTTATTATGATTCCTCTAATCTTTATGGTTTCTTGGGGTAGATAATTCATCTTTAGGATAAGTCTTTACTTCATAAAATTCAATTTCATTAGCCTCAAAGCTTAAGTCTAATCACTTCATTGAAGGTGATGTGAACAGTTTCTTCATGTTCTTAACTGCATGCGTTAAACACTATGAAAGCTCTTTAGGTTGGTGAATATCCCAAAAAGAAGCCATCATCAGTCTTCTTATCAAATTCCCAAGGTGATCTTTGTAGTTTTGTATGAGCACATGACACTTAAAAACATAGAAATAGTTAATATCATGGCCTCTTGGCTCTTTTTAAAAACATTTCATATGAGCTTTTTTAATGCCTCTTCACAATGATAGACCGGTATCGTGTAACAAGCAATATATACAACTTACCCCAAAAAATAGTTTGGGAGTCTTAACTCAATAGGAATGGCTTTGGCAACTTCAATCAACATCCGATTTCTTCTCTAAACAACTCCATTCTACTCAGGAGTGTATGGAGATGGGAAATATTTATAGATGCCCTTGCTATCACATAATTCATCCATAGTGTGATTCTTGAATTCAATTCCATTCTCACTTATGATCGCCTTGAATTGGCTCTCATTGAAGTTTTCAATTAGTCTTATAAAGGACATGCTACACTCAGCTACTTGACTTTTCTTTCGAAGAAACAACACCATGTATATCTTGAAAATTTATCTACTATGAGAAGGGGTGTTTATTGTGATTGATGGTTTGGGGCTTAAATACCCCAAATAAATCCATATGAAGGAGATGTAGACATTTGTTAATGGATTATGAGTTTTTTCTTTTAAAGGATGCCATTGGTACTTCCTTTTTTCACAAGTTGAACAAGGTTTTTCCTTTGAGAAGGTGAGTGAGGGAAGACCATCTACCAGAAAAGGTTATGCCTGGCAAGTTTGTTGTTGTTTTTGAAGTTGAGGTGGGATAGTATCTTGTGCCATAGCTAGTTTTCATTGTTTGATTCTTTGGCAAAGAAACATTTGACTAATAGTCATTTTCTACCCTTTAAACTATTGAATTGCTTTTTATTCCACAAGAATGATTAAATAACAAAAACTACCCTCAACTTCCATTACTATATAAATAAAAAATTCCACCTAACATACCACTAGCATCATTTTTATAAAAAAATTCACATAGATCTTCTCTCCCACCCCTTTGTTGCCGTCACCTATACAACACACAAACACACTCATAAATTTTGATCCAACTTGATTTTGAATAATCTAAAACAAGACCCATCCTATATTTTCAAAGGTGATCATATTGATACTAATTTTTCTTACATGCAACAAGTTTTGAATTTTGATAAAAACAAGGATTTTTTAAAGTATTTTTATGATCATGCATGTAATGATCTAGTTAAGATCATGTTATTTTGATGTTGAAAATTTGATTTTGATTTTGGGTTTTTATTTTTAGGAATTATACAAGTGTTAGGATTGATAAATATTGATGTTAGGGGATTAGGGTGAGTAGAAAAGTGGTTAGAATTGGCTAAAAATATGATTTTATGCGAGTTTTTATGAGGTGATTTTTAGCAGTGACTTTAAGGAAGATTTTTGGGTGTCTTATGTTTGAGTATTTGTTAAACTAATTAGATAGGGTTGTAGAGAATTTTATTAGCTTCGATTTCATATAAATTAGAGCTTCCAACTCCAAATGAGGAGGAAGATATGATAATTCAATTATGCGTGTACCGAGAGACGAGTATCGACACAATTCGAAGTTGTTGATGATATTTGGATCGAATCTCAGGGACTATAGAATGAGTTTTAAAAAGAGTCAAGGGCTGTTGTAAGTCTCTAAACCTCAGGTTGTGAGTCCATTTTCAAAACCGAGTGTCGGTTTTGTAAACAAAGTGGTTTAGAGAGATCAAATTGGTTTCATGACTCAAAGGCGTAAAATTGTCCGATTTTTGTAACTCAAAGATGTGCCGGGAAGAAGGTCTTAGGAGTAATTTTTTTGAATTAAATTTACACTGAGTCTTATTCAGGTTATGTGTGAGTTTGTCACCAAGTTTCATCGAAATCGGACAAGTCTAGATAGGGTAGATTGGTTTGTACATTTGGAGTGTACATGCTGATTTGTATTTTGGACACGTAGTTCAATGCTCGTGTGCATGAGTTTGAGTATTCACTATTAGACATGGTGATTTACTCAAGTGTTTAGTCATTATATCAATGACTTAGTTACTGGTCCGACTGAAGTAAAGTGATAGTTTAACTTGCGTTGACTTGGCGTCTTATGACGGGTCAATGTCAAGAGTGCAAGTGTTTAAATGAATAGTGTTGGATAAATGGGATAGTATGGATTCACTTGTATTATTATTCTTTCGGGATTGTCATGGTTTTGTAATTTGAGTTTTGTGTTATTAAGTATGTTTTATACTTGAGTCATTTATTAACGAGTGCGCCTTATTTGGTAGGTTGCGGTTTTCGCGTTTAACAGGCATCACTTATTGTTGGCGATCGTCTCATTACCACTCTTGTACTAAGGTGAGTCTATAGCCTCGCTTTTAAATTCTTTAATTGTTTTAGAAACATGCGAGGGGGATAACATGTCTTATTAAAAATAAAGAAAGCAACTATAAGTTGCGGTAAACCAATTGAATGGTGCAATTAAAAGTTATGGAAGCTCTATTTACTTGAAAAGTATTTATTAAAAATGAAGGGTAAAACGAGAGTTGCTGTAAACCCATGAATGGATGCAACCAGAAGTTGTGGTAAACCCTATTTATTTTAAAATAGAACACAAGGGACCCGATTGTATGCTTAGATGAAAGTTATTTACATAAGTTAGCTTTAGCCTTAAAAGACCCATGGAATCGTGAATTGTTAATCGAAAGAACGCTAATACTATGGATAGACCTATCGTGGTGACGCCCAGTCCGGTCGCGACTAGCTATCGCGTGGTGTAGCGAAACACTAGTAATGAAACATTGGATGCATACGTATAAGAGAAATATACGCACTTGGCTAGGTGTGTTGGGCTAAAATAATATATGTTAACGTTCAATGTCATGAGGCATATGTAATAACACCGATAATTATGTCCGTAGAATATAATTGTCTTTCGATGAATTATTAACCATGGAAGGTTATTCAGAATACTTATGTTCGATTTTTATACTCTGAACTCTATAGATTCACTCAGCAATTTTGTTGACTTTATAGCATGTTTTATCTTAGGTCCATAGGAAAGGCACCCGAGGAAGGCGGTTTCGTGAAGCTTGCATATATGAAATGTTTTGGCCCGTTTTTATAAAGTATATCCATTCAAAGAATTTTTATCATTTACTGTGTTTGTAAACTTTATGTTATCCGGGACCATCTGTGAAATATTTATCGTTAAATAAATGAATGGATGTTTTATTAAAACGACTTGTTTTGAGCCGTTTTCTATGATTATGAGCTTGAATCATGATAGTAATACCCAATGACCCTTCCGCTGCTATGTCCCGAAATTGGGGGTGTTAAAGATTGGTATCAGAGCTCAAGTTATAGAGAATGAAAAGATTTTCCAAATATGAATTTTTGAAATCTTTTAACTAAAACAGCTGCAAGCGAAACCTCCGAGTTTCCAATGGACGAGAATGAGAGTATTTATATATATATATATATATATATATATATATATATATATATATATATATATATATATATATATATATATATATATATATATATATATATATATATATATATATATATATATATATGGTTATATATATGTTGTTGTCTTTATCGATTATTTGTAATTTTGAATTACAAGGTATGTTTTCATTTACTTAATTATAAATGATAGTTTTATACTTATACGAGATTTATACGACGTAGATTGTCATGAAGCCACCCTAGTCATTTTAATGCAAACGTTGAAGTTAATCATGTTATTCCCGAGAATAACTAAGTTGTGGATATACATGATCCCAACGAAATAGTTAATATTCTTGATGATATTCTTTTGGTTACAAGGATTTTGATTTTCTTAGTTCTTATTAATTGATTCCTCGATCCGTTTATCTCATTTAGCAAATTTAATATACATTTTCATTAATCTTCGACATTACTGTTTTGTTAGAAACAAGTTTGTATGAGATTGTACTTGTTGTTTGTTAGGAATTGAGATTGATTTGTATGGTATTCACACGCCAACCAGGATTCTATATCATATCACTGATCATTTTATGTTAAATCAGTTTCTTGTTTGTTTCGATCCCGATCTTTTGCTTTGAGCTGCCGATGCTTAAATGAGGTAATTTTAATCGTCTTGTTGAAATGAATTGGCCATTTATTTAAACAAGGAAATGATAAATTGTTGAAACACAAATTTCTAAATCTTATCTGGATGGATTTGATCAATCCATGGAAATAATGTTTTATTGTTGGGAATAAATTAAGGCCAGATCACTTGAGCGCTGACAAGAGTAAAACAAGCGTTGACAAGAGCAAAACAAGCGCTGACAGCTCAAGTGTTGACAGGACAAAGTCAAGCGTTGATACATTGAAGATAAGCACTGATGGAAAGATATACTCTACGCGTTTATTGTATTCTAGATTACTTCTAGTAAAGATAGGAACAACAATGTATTTTCTATATTTATCTTTACCTAGAATAGCTGATACGTAGATTATTGTACAAGGCTTCTTATGTCTATAAAAGAAGACCTTTAGGTTAATGTTTCATATAAGTTTTCATTCGTAAACTACTTTCATTGTAAGCAAGTTTGATATCATTAACCAAAGTGAATGTTTGTTTATATCATTGTGTGTTCTTTTTTAAGTGTTAATTCCACATAACACTTAGATTATCATAAGCATATACAAAGGTTTCTCTAAGTGTATTACTTGATCTAATCTCGTATACATAAAGCTAAATCGATCTAAGTTTGGGATCAACAAGTGGTATCAGAGCTTGCTGAGGAACTTTTGATCTTAAAGAACACAAGAACCCTAAAAATCACCAAAACCCTAATTTTCTCAAAAACCCTAAAAACATCATGTCTGAAGCAATAACCTCCTCCTCCTCATCTTTTACCAAACATCAAGATTCCCATGCTTGATGCAACCAACTTTGATTTGTGGAAATTCAACTTTGAGCAATATCTGGGAATCTATGACTACACACTCTGGGAGGTTATTGAATATGGAAACACATTCGATAAAGCCCAAAAGATTGCTAATGTTATTGCTCAAAGATCAGTTGTTGCTGGATGTTCTGAAGAGGATAAGAAAGAAAAACCTGGAGATGGTAGAGCTGTGGCTGCTGAAGACATAGCAAAGAAAAGGGTCGACATGAAAGCCCTAAATATTCAGAAAGTCTCTTTGGGACAAGAGAACCAGCATAAATATAGAGGCTATGAATCTGCTAAAAACCTTTGGGAAGCTCTTGAAGTTGCATATGGTGGCAATGCAGACACTAAGGAAGAGAAGAAAAAGCAACTCATGCATGATTATGCTGTCTTCAAAGCTCAACCCAATGAGAAACTGAGTAGTGTGAGAAGCAGATTACTTGACATTACAAGCAAGTTGTCCTTCATGGGGACACAACTTGGTGATGTCGACATTAATGCCACCTTTCTTAAAAGTCTTGGTGAGGCATGGAAGATTGAGGCAAGATCAATTCTTGCCAATAATACCTACAAAAGTTCCACGTTTGATGACATCTACAACAAACTAAGGCTGTTGGAAGATGAAACTCTTTTAGAGCATGGAAGCAAGTCTACCACCAGTAACATGGCCTTCTTCTCTCATAGTGAAGGTCAATTCAATCAGAAGGACTCTTACATGCATCCAGTTACTGGATCATCATATGTCAGCGTTGGAACAAGTCCTGTCAACGTCTCATATTCAGACGCTGACACATTCAAGAGTGACTCCCCAAGAGTTAAACCTGCTGGTTTAGATTTGGATACTGTATGTGCTTATATTGCTTCTTTGCCCAATGGTTCAGTGATTACATATGAGGACCTTGAGCAAATAAGTGATGAGCACTTGGAAGAGATGAACATTAAGTGGAACATGGCTCTTGCTAGTATAAGAGCAAATAGGTGGAACAGAAGGTTTAAGAAGAAGATGACCTTCAATGCAAAAGACACAGCTGGATTTGATAAATCCAAAGTTGAATGCTACAACTGTCATCGTATGGGGCACTTCATGAGGGAATGCAGATCTCCTAGAAGATCTGATGCTGGTAAACACTCAAGTCAAGTTGTTAAAGCTCAGGATTCCAAAGCCATGGTTGCAGTTCAAGGAATTGATGGTATGGGATGGGATTGGAGCTTTCTGGCTAAGAATGTTGAAGAGGATAAAGCTTTGGTTGCTGAGGTTGAAGAAGAAGAGCATGTTGAATATGCTCTCATGGCACACTCCTCCTCTTCATCTGATAATGAGGTATACAATGATGCTTTTTGTAGTAAAGGTTGTAGGTTAAACACGGAGAAACTTAACAAAGAAGTGTTAAGATTAATGAGTGATGTGAGTACTGAAAAGTGCAAACTGTCTAATTACCAAGTAGCTCTCACTCAAACTGAGAAAACCGTTTCTGAATACAAGAAAATGGAATTTGACTTAAAATATAAAATAAATATCTTAAAACATGAGTTAGATGCTAGTATGGATATTAGAAACATCAAGGAAAGGGTTAATGGTGAGTTACAGGCTAAACTAGATGAGGCCATTAAGAATAAAGACAATGTTGGCCTTAAAATTCAAAGATTTGATAGAGCCACTCAAACCCTAGGAGACTGTGTGGGTAAACAAAGGGATCCTAAGGACATGACTGGGATTGGGATGAATGATTACTCTTTGGTTCCACCACCAGCTAGTGACTTCTATGGTGTCCAACAAAAGGGCCTATCTTGGACTGGTTTACCAGAATTCCAAGAGGAGGAATTCATTCCTCCACCAAGAGTTGTCACTCCAGTTGAAGAGTACCAACAAAAGTTGACTGACCTGAATGAATGGAAGAAAGCTAACCCTACTTTGTTTGTTAAGGGTGGCTTGCTATGTGAAAGTCCCAATGAGTCAACTCCCGTTAAGGTTACAAACCCAGTCACTGGTAAAGCTGTTGACCTAGGCTCAAACACTGATAGAAAACCTAGCATTAAATATGCAGAGATGTATAGGAATACTAGGTCACCCAAGAGCTAAGTTAGCAATAATGGAACATGCTTCTTCTCTTCCAGACCTAAGGTTGTGTCTAGAAAAGCTTGTTACACTTGTGGTAGCTTTTCACACTTGGCATACAAGTGTGTCAACGTTCCCAAAGCCAGCGCTGACAGGAACAATTTCAGCGCTGACAGGAACAAAGGCAACGTTGTTAGGAAGTCAAACGTTGTCAGACCCAAACCTTGTGTGCAGCAAAGTCCACAAGTGATTAGACCTGTCCCATTCTTCACTAGAGGGTCTAACACTCATGGACAAAGACCATTTCAAAAGACAAACACCTGGTCTAATAGGCAATGGGTTTCTGTAGCAAACCCTAGGTTCAACGCTGACAATGGTAATTTCAGCGTTGACAAGACTAATTCCAACGCTGACAGAAACGTGACCAGACCTAAATATTTGCAACCACAGGGTAAGAGGTATAAAGCTTCTTCAAGCTTAACATGGAGACCTAAGAAAGATCAAAACCCTAATGATAATGGGATTTCAATGACTTGCAACAGATTTAATTACATTTCAAAGGTCATTACAAAACCTATTGGGGTTAACTGGGTATTTCATCCTAAGAAGGATGAGAATGGGGTTGTTGTGAGAACTAAGTCTGTTCTTATTGAACAACCAGATGAATCCAAGTCTTTTAAGACTTGGGTTCCCAAAGAAAACTAATTTTTTTTCTTTATGTGCAGGGCATTCAAAGACAGGTCAATGATTATGGATATTGGGATAGTGGATGCTCAAGGCACATGACAGGGAAGTAAGACTATTTGACCAACTTCACTCCCATTAAGGATGGTGATAAGGTTTACTTTGGAGGCGGATATGGTACTATCACAGGCAAAGGAACCCTTCTCACCAAGAATTTGCGTTTTTAGAACGTATTTCTGGTAAAAGAACTTGATTACAACATTTTTAGTGTATCACAAGTTTGTGATAACAAAAATAAAGTTCTGTTTACTGATACTGAGTGTTTGGTGTTAAGCAAGGATTTTAAGATCCATGATGAGAAATATATTGAGTATAGAAGACCTAGGCATAAAGACATATACAATGTGAATTTGAATGGGATTAAAATGAACAATAATATGTCTTGTGTTTATGCTAAAGCCTCAGTAGATGAAAGTAATTTGTGGCATAGGAGACTAGGGCACATAAATTTTAAAAATATAAATAGGCTTGTGAGACTTGGTTTGGTTGATGGTTTGCTTGAGAAGGCCTTCCACAATGACCACTCTTGTGTTGCATGTCTTAAAGGCAAGCAGCACAAGGTCTCATTCAAGTCCAAACAGGTGCATACTAGTTCTAGACCTCTTCATATGCTACACATGGACCTCTTTGGTCCAACCAATATAGAAAGTTTGAATGGTAAGTCATATTGCTTTCTCATCACAGATAACTTTTCTGGGTTTACTTGGACATTCTTTCTAGCTATGAAGAGTGACACAGCTGATATTCTAATTGATTTTATCACTCAGATTGAGAAGAGGTCTGGCAATGAAGTTAAAATGCTTAGGAGTGATAATGGTGGAGAATTTAGGAATAAGAAGCTAGATGATTTCTATGCCAGGAAAGGAATTGCTAGGCAATTTAGTATTGCTAGAACCCCACAGCAAAATGGGGTTGCTGAGAGGAAAAATAAAACCCTAATTGAAGCAGCCAGAACAATGTTGGCTGATGCTCATTTTCCTATAGCCTTTTGGGCTGAGGATGTTAATACAGCTTGCTATGTTCAAAATAGAGCATTAGTTAACAAAATTCAGAACAAAACACCTTATGAGTTACGTTGGGGTAGAAAACCTAATATTGGTTTTCTCAGACCTTTTGGCTATCATGTAGTAGTTTTAGATACTAGTGATGCCTTAGGGAAATTTAGTGAAAAAGGTGATGTGGGCTACTTCATGGGGTATTCAGTGAAGAGCAAGGGATATAGGGTTTATCTTAAAGAGGAAAAACGTATACTTGAAAGAGTACATGTTAGGTTTTTAGAGAATAAACCTAGTGATCCTGAAAGTGGTCCTAATTGGTGTTGGAAACTCACTTTATGTGACGACATTTAAGAATTCCCGTTAGTTATCATAGTCACGCACATTTAGACTAGACTAGGCTCGTTGTAAAGTTTAGGTTGTGTGCGTAACTATATATACCCCTCCTTAGCTTCCAAGGAGGGGTGTTGATTGTCATTTGTTCATTTGGGGAATACATTACACTTTCACTTTCAACCTCTCTTCTCTCTCTCTAAGCCAACAATGGCTTCCACCACCATTTACCACCACATTAGACCACCAGATCGTACTTAGCATTTCTACATTTGGCATCAGAGCCTCGGTTCTATCCTTGGATCGTGTTTATATATGCGATTTGGTTGTCTATTATTTTCTTTGTGTCTCGTTATATAATATTTCTGTCCATTGTCACAAATTTTTTTTGGGTCACGTCTTATTCTTTTGTCCAATTGTCCATTCAGTCACATGTTTTTGGGGTCTCAAACTTATTAATTTACTCTCGGTTTCATCAATATCTTGGTCAAAGTTATTCAAATCTTGTCACTCTTTCTGGGTTTATGTCTTTCTTGTTTATGTAGTTAGAAAAGGACAAAATGTGCAGATCCACTATTTTCGGGTCCTTCAAAACCCTTTTCAGATTGGGTTTCCGACAGCCTATTCAGATTGACATTCAGATTGGGATTCAGATTGGGTTTCCGATTGGATATTCAGATTAAACTTTCAGATTGGGTTTCAGATTGGGTTTCCGATTGAACATTCAGATTGACATTCAGATTGGGTTTCCGATGGGACTCTTTTTGACTTTTCGATGGACTCACTTGTAGGACATATTTTTTGACTCAAAAACAAAAACCATTCCGATTGGACTGTTTTTAACCAAATTTTGTGACCAAAACCAACCCATCGTCTAAACCAACCGAGTCAACTCGGTAATTACCGAGTTGACTCAGTTAAACTCACTGAGTCGACCAAATCATTCTACCTTATTACTCCTCACCCAAAATCTACATCTCGTATCAACACCAACTCAAAACCCGACTCAATTATTTCCCTTCGTCATCTAACTTCATCTCCCTTTTCTCTAGACTCAAACAGAAACTTAATTAATTTAGATCTCAGATTCATTTTTTGTGTTTTGCACATGCAACCAACACGAAAA
Source organism: Glebionis coronaria (assembly GCA_025667525.1). Taxonomy (NCBI): domain Eukaryota; kingdom Viridiplantae; phylum Streptophyta; class Magnoliopsida; order Asterales; family Asteraceae; genus Glebionis; species Glebionis coronaria. The sequence goes on from CM046876.1 coordinate 534,297,499, forward strand.
TACACATCATCATTGATCACCAATATCTGTCGAGGTCTAAGCCCATCTTTAATTTTTGAATTTAAAGAAAGACTAATAACAACCATGTTATAATCTTTCTTCATTTCGACTGACAAACTCAAAACCGACATGCAATCATGATTTCAACCTACCCGAGACCATTGATCTATGATCTTGAAGATAAATCATTCTTGGCTTTAATCTTCTTGAGTGGTTCGAATGTTTTTGAGATGATTGATGTTAGCCGAAATCTTTTATGCTACTTCATTCGTGGACATGATGAAGTGCATATATGGAGATGGATTAGATTTGATAGATTTTGGTATCTGGGAGGAAGGAATAAAGTGGCTGTGATGTGTGATTGATGGAGTTTTGAGATGAGGCTATAGAGATTGGGGGGACGGAGGTTTCGAGGTGAGTTATTGGGAGGAGATGAAGTTAGGTGAGAGAAAAGGACGGATTTAATTAAACTTGTGTGAGATATTTAGGGTTGGGAGAGTCTTATAACCGAGTGTTATAACCGGGTAATGGAAATTTGATGGGCCAAGTTTTAGTTTTCAAATTGATGGGCCAAGTATTAGTTTTCAATGGACCGTGTATATTAACTTAAATACACACAATTTTTTTAACAAATTTTTTAAATAAATTTTGTGTATTAAGTTATAATTCGGTCGTCATCGGGTCGAGACTAAAAGTGACGAGACACTGTTAAGGAGAATGGATGCTCAAACAAACAAGTTCCTTTTTTGAATTTGTAGTTTTTTTGTTGCATTTGTGGTTCTTTAATTTATTCTTGACACTGATTGGGTGACGAGAAATGTGACGCGACAAAATGAAGTGACAAATGTGACGAGACTTTATTTGAGACGAGACCAAGAAAAATGGGCGATTTTTTAGTGGCTACAGATTTTGTTTGATCGGGTATTAATTACGTGACGTTGAAGACGGATTTTTCGAAGGCGTGTATTTATTTTATCTTTTAATAGATAACTTGCTAGTGCTTAATCCTAGAATGAAGACTTGGTTATCTAGTGTCCGGGTTCGGGGTGGATGGTTGATGACTCGGATAACTATCACTTAAAGGGGTTACATTGTTGTACTCAGTGTCACGCGCTTAGTCGACGTGGATAACTTCAAGAGGTGTTGTACTTATAGACTTCTTTAGTGATGCATTGAGTACTTAGAGATTTCTCCACCGTTCTTCATTCAACAATAGTGCAAGCTTAAGTCACAAGATCGAAGGATTTTTATTCAGTTTCACGTTTGATGTATCCGGTTCATTCTTTCAGTGGTCACTTCAAATTGCTTTCACGTGGGATGGTAAAGGTGGCCATGGAGAGTATATGAGAAGAGATTTTCGATCAACAGCTGATTCTCACAAAATATATATTCAGCTTATTTATTATTCTCACGAGATTTCAGGTTCATGTGCGTACAATTTATTGATGGTTCCGAGTTTCGAAACCATCAAGGGGGAAGAAGAAGACACATTGAACGCACAACGAGTACACGTGATGAACTTCATACCTTCTTTTGATTTGAAGATATTCCGGGATGACATTTGTCATAGCCGCAGAGAAAAATCAGTGTTTTAACTCGTGTCGTTATCAATCTCCAAACGGTACACTACTGATTCAAGGTTTAATTGTTTGATTGTTGCAATTAAACATCATCATTATCCTATATGCATTCCCGGGACTTAATTGACTCTGGTGCATCTCCGGAAGAAGATATGTGCATTTCCGGGACTTAATTGACTCTGGTGTTACGATGTCAGCTTCATGAATGGGATAAAGTGTCCACTTCAGTATTTGAGCTTCATAATTGGGATTGATTTACCTTCTTCAACTATGTGGGGGAAGAAGTGTCTTGATTCTTTCTTGTATACATAACTTGAACTCTCAGGGGGAAGAAAAATTCAGAAGAATTATTCATGCTTGAGAAGAGAAGTTGTTGATCTACTTGGTGTGCCCTAAACTTTCAATCCCTCTTAGCAACATTATCATGTTATATGATGGGATTTGCTTGTTAGATTCCGATGTGCGCTTAATCATTCTAAGCTTTATTGAAAGCTTTGAAGTTGCTTACGAGGATTGTCGGTTTAGGGGGAAGCTATTTAAAGCTTCTACATCAAGTTTACGTGGCATGAATTAGGGGGAAGCTAATTCAGAAGCTTCTCCTTAACCAGAAGTGTATGGGTTACTTAGCTCGTGCCGTTACAGTATTTATTCTACAAGTTACTTTAAAGATGAGTCGTTTTGAAGACGAAGGCCTCAGAAGACTTCATCAGCATTGGATGCTTTAAGAAAGCTCTTATTCTTAATCATTTTGTACTTGTTAGGAAGAATATTGTAAGGAATTCTACACGTCGTCCCATGGGGGAAGATTGTTGGAAACTCACTTTATGTGACGACATTTAAGAATTCCCGTTAGTTATCATAGTCACGCACATTTAGACTAGACTAAGCTCGTTGTAAAGTTTAGGTTGTGTGCGTGACTATATATACCCCTCCTTAGCTTCCAAGGAGGGGTGTTGATTGTCATTTGTTCATTTGGGGAATACATTACACTTTCACTTTCAACCTCTCTTCTCTCTCTCTAAGCCAACAATGGCTTCCACCACCATTTACCACCACATTAGACCATCGGATCGTACTTAGCATTTCTACAATTGGTTGTTTGACTTGGAACCTTTATCTAGAACTTTAAATTATATGCCTGTCACTAATCCAGACATTGTGAAGGTAACTTCAAATGTTGTGGAGGAACAAGTTGTTGATGTTTCAGGTACTCAGGTTCATGAAAAGGTTGGATCACAAGCAGAAAAGACATCTCCTATCCAAGAATATGTTACAATTCCCATTTGGACAGATGCTTTTGCTGCTGCTGCTGCTGCTGGAAAAGATAATGGTGGTTTCCAAGTACCACCAGATACAAACATGCATGGTCCTTCAAGCGCTGACAAAGGCAAATCTAGCGCTGACAAGACTAATTCAGACGTTGATGGTTCAGACGTTGACAACAATAGTTCAAGCGTTGTTAGCCCAAGCGCTGACAAACAAGATTCAGGCGTTGACAACACTTCTGCACATCTTTTCTCTTCCATTTTTGAACAAGGTGAACCTTCCAATATTTATGAAGAGGTTCATCCTCATGTTGATGAAAGAGAGTCTGATCAAGAAGACATTGGCAACATGGAAGATGAAGTTGAAGATACCAGACTTCTTGAGGGAGAAGTACTTACTTCAGTCATGAAGAATCAGCCTCCTTCTCAAATCATTGGTGATATTCTGACTCCAGTTCAGACTAGAAGATCTCATCAAGGTCTTGGTGGGTTTATTGCCAATATACACAAGAAGGTTGATACCCCTCTTGTGCAAGCATGTTTGTTTTCCTGTTTTCTGTCACAACAGGAACCCAAGAAAATATTTGATGCTCTCAAAGAACCAAGTTGGGTGGAAGCAATGCAGGATGAGCTTCGCCAATTTGCAATTCAAGATGTTTGGGAGCTGGTTGATTGTCCCAGATATGTCAGACCTATAGGGATAAGATGGGTTCTAAGGAACAAGAGAGATGAAAGAGGCATTGTGGTCAGAAACAAGGCAAGGTTAGTGGCTCAGGGATATACACAAGAGGAGGGGATAGACTATGAGGAGGTTTTTGCACCAGTTGCAAGGATTGAAGCTATAAGGATTTTTCTAGCCTATGCATCCTGCATGGGCTTCACTGTCTATCAAATGGATGTCAAGAGTGGCTTTCTTCTATGGAACTATTGTTGAGGAGGTATATGTGATGCAGCCTCCTTGTTTTGAGGATCCAGAGAATCCAGATAAAGTGTATAGAGTCAAAAAGGCTATATATGGCCTTCATCAAGCCCCTAGAGCATGGTATGGTACTTTGTCTACCTATTTGGTGGACAATGGATTCAAGAGGGGCACTATAGATCAGACACTGTTTACAAAGAAGAAAGGAAAGGATGTGTTGCTTGTCCAGGTCTATGTTGATGATATCATTTTTGGGTCTACTGATCCAAAGATGAGTGAGGATTTCTCCAAGCTTATGACAGACAAATTCAAGATGAGTGCTATGGGGGAGATGAACTTCTTTCTTGGTTTACAAGTTCAGCAGAAAGAAGATGGTATCTTCATCTCCCAGGATAAATATGTGGCTGAGATCTTGAAGAAGTTTGGCTTTTCTCCACATGAAAAGAGGGCTACTACTCCTATGGATAGAGAACACCCTTGGGGAAAGATTGGAGATGGGAAAGATGTTGATGTCAGGCACTATAGGTCCATGATTGGATCCTTGATGTATCTTACTGCCTCCATACCTGACATCATGTTTGCTGTGTGTGCTTGTGCACGCCATCACGTTACTCCCAAAGAGTGTCACCTTTATGCTGTGAAGAGGATCTTTAGGTACCTAAGATGCTATCCTGGTCTTGGTTTGTGGTACCCAAATGATTCACCCTTGGAGCTGATTGCATATTCAGATAGTGATTATGGAGGTGATAAATTTGATAGGAAATCCACAACTGGTGGATGTCAGTTTCTTGGGAGCAGGTTGATATCTTGGCAATGCAAGAAACAAACAGTGGTGGCTAATTCTACAACTGAAGCTGAGTACGTGGCTGCAGCTGCTTGTTGTGGACAAGTTTTGTGGATTCAGAACCAACTATTGGACTATGGGTATAATTTCATGCATACCAAGATATTTGTTGACAATAACAGCACTTTATGCATCATTAAGAATCCTGTACATCATTCTAAAACTAAACACATAGAAATTAGATACCATTTTATAAGAGATTGCTTTGAAAAAAGTTTAATACAACCAGATAGGGTTGACACTGAGGAAAATGTGTCAGATTTACTAACTAAACCTTTTGAGGCTAGGAGGTTTCAATACTTGGTAACAAGTATTGGAATGGTCAATCTCACATAATATGTGTTTTGGAGTCCTTTTGTAAAAGTATGTACAGGATGATGCATGGTTATTCGTCTTATGATTTAGATTTTCCACTATCTTTTTCTAACACTGACAAAGGTTGCTTGAACGCTGATAAGTGTTTTTGCAACGTTGTCAGCAATATAATTGTCTAACGCTGACAAAGCTTCCCTCAACGCTGACATGTGTTATCGGGGCGTTGTCAGCAACAATGTTAGTTTTGTGGTTTTCAATCTAAATGTGCAGATGGTGTTAGCAGTATACCATTGGATATAGAGTTGCTTATGGATCAATGGAGAAGTATATGGACAAGTTTTTATTTATGGATGATGGTTGGAATTTTCAATTCCTATCTTGACATAAATTTTTATGTTCATGCAATGTTTTTAGCAACTTTTGTATCATAGTTTAAGGGGAGGTTTTAGGAACCTTTAGGATGTTTGGGTATCCATATGATACTCTTATCACAATTCTAGATTGTGTCCACAGGTGAGTATGAGTTAGTTTTACTAAATCATGAGGCACTGTAGCATGCAAAGTTGATATACTATGCATGTTGCCAAGACATTTTTGGCCTAGAATTGGTTGTGGTCTGTTGGGAGACTTGGGAATAATTTTGTTATGGGATTTACCTGGGAGTAACAAGGAATTTTATAAGGTAACTTGGTTGTTAAGAGTTTTGGTTAGCATGGGACACTAGAGGACTGTTATGTCTATCTTGCTTAAGCAAGTGTGCATAACTGGACAGTGCTTGCCGCCCTATAATAATTATCAGCTTTTTGGTTATCTTCTCTAGGATAAATTACTTTGTTAAGGTCATTTTTCATTTTTAAACATTTTTGTTTTTAGACGCTGACAAGAATTTTCCAAGCGTTATTGTGACCAAATTAGACGCTGACATGGCTATAGGAAAACGTTGACAAGATTATAGCCGTTGGGCGTTGATAGGTTATTTTTGATCGTTGACACTCAATGGGTCCTACCCAGTTGTTACTTTTTGACATATTTTTGGGCCGTAATTTTGGAAGTTGTTCCTTTTCATTTAATGCATGAGATAAACTTATAATTTTTCAATATTTTCATGATTACTTTTTGAAAATACTTGCCTATTTTTGGGCCTATCACATGCATTTTCTTCTCCTATAAATTTGGCTCCTATTTTTAAACAGGGTATCTATATTTCTTGTCTAACACAATTTTCTCTTATCAACTTCATCTTCATCCATGAAATTTAACCGCTTTCATCAATGGCACCAAAGTTTAGACCATCAGAATTGGAATTGGGGTTCAGAACTCAACACAACATGATCGCGTATCTTGAAGCTGATGATACTCTGTTTCCCCAATACACACAAATGGTGGCGTATTTGAACGCATCCCCCCTTAGGTATGCTCTTTCTCATGCACCACTCATTCCAGTCACACATATTAAACAGTTTTGGAACACTGTCAGTTCCTCAACAGTTAATAGAGTGACTACATTGAGTTCTATTGTTCATGGGAGACCATGGGTGGTTACTGAGGCTTTGGTACACCAAGCCTTGCATCTTGATGATGCTGATGGTATAGCCACTCTTCCCATTAATGAAATAGAACAAGGGCTAAGGGCTTTGGTGTGACAAATCTAACATTTTCAGGTAGTGAAATATTTTCTCGTATAATATTTTAAAACTTATTTTTTTGTTGGTTGACGAACTCACAATTTACGGATTTAAATTTGGGCTTACGTGCATAATTTGGCGTCTTTTACGACTAAACCGGAAACCTTAGGATTACGTATTTACGTTTTTGAACTCCGTTTTTGATGAGACAATTTTTATTGGATTCGTTTTGTGACGGTGATTCATAATTTATAAAAACGTTTTTCGTAAAACGACCCGAGGGCACGCAAATCGAGAAAACTAGAATCGAGAAATGCCCGTAAACTAGTGAGATGGGACAAAACACATTGTCCCACCCCACTAGCAAAATGGGACGGCCAACATGACACCACACCATCAAGGTGGCATCATGTTAGCTAAACTTACACAAGTGTAAGCCTTAGCTTACCTTTTAAGCTAACACATTCCACTTAACATCAAAACTAGCTACTTGTTTCATTATACCATTTACCTACATGCAATCCACTCCAAAATCCTCTCAACTCTCTTCCCTTTGCCGTCCCAAATAAGCCAACAAACACCCTCTTTGATCTCTTCTAGCCATAAACCACATGTTTACTAGTTCTATTAAGGTGTTCTCTTGAAGCTTTGATCATTTGGTGGCCATATTAACAACTTTGGAGGTGATTTTCTTGTGTCCTAGAGCTGATTTTCCAACCAATGATCTTGATATTTGATGGTCTTGGAGATACTTGTTGTGTTCATCAAGTTCTGTTCTTCCTAAAACAAGAAATCCACTTGGATTGGTAAAGAAGATCATCCTCTCCATTTTTCTCTTGTTATTTTGTAAAGAACAAATGTATTTTCTTTCATTTTGTATATGTATATGATGTATATATGATGATAAAAATGTTGTGTGGGGATCAAGTGTTGATAAATATGTTTAAAAATGATGATAACCATAAGAAATGAAGCTAAAATCTTGACTATTTAGTTGGCTGTATAAAAACAGTAGATAACTAAAAGATGAACTGATAAAATTGCATGGTTTGATCCATTTATAGTAAGTAGATGATGTTATACACATGTGAGAGTTGGCCATGCAATGGAATCAAAATAATGAGTGAGATATGATCAAAACAAGTTAGGTGGTGTAATCTGAATAAGCAGTTTTGTAGGGACTGTTAAGGCAACTTAAACTCAAAATGGGCAGTAGCTATAACTAAGTTATATGTAGCACATATTATGAAGAACATGTCATCCAAAAATGAGCTTCTAAGTCATTATAGAACTCTAGATATGTTAAAAATGGTGAACATGAAGTTAAAAATCAGATTTTTGGAAATAATGTTTATTAATATTATATAAGCACTCACATTATAAAGTATAAAATGTAAAAATATAAACCCACTAACTTATAAAACTTATTTATATAAATGTATAAAAGGTTAATTAAATGTGTAAATTATATAAATGGTGGTAAAATAATATTTATAAGTAATAAAAACTATAAACTTGATTTTTACGACTTTTTCGGCTATCGCCGTAAAATTAACGTTTTTCGCCAAATAAAACTTAGACGACCAAACCCGTCTAATGTAAAGTTTATAAAAGTCATATACTGATGTATAGATAACTAAGACAAGTAAAAACCGATAAAACCTGAACCATAAGAATTACGGACATTTACGAACTAACTAAACATATTGGAATAATAATTAGACTTAATAAGATAAAAACTTGTAAAAAGAAATTATTGGGCTTAACCCATTTGGGCCCAACATGAAAAGTATATATATTGATAATATAGGTATAAAATGGGTAAAAACAAGTTAAAGAACTTATAAAAGACTTAATGGACTTAAAATAGGTAAAATCGGTAAAACTAGTGAACTAGTAAGACGTTACCAAGACGTAAACGCTAAAATGAGTAAACAAGGATGTATAAACCCACTTGATCATCATCATATGCACAAAATCATCATATGTATATTGTTATTTTGATAAAATTCATTGGACCGAGTCTAAGACCGATTATTATTTATATAGGTTTTCGTGACCGAAGCACGCCCGTAGCCGATAATCCGCCTTTCATTAACAACGTGAGTTCATAGCCTCGCACTCTTTTAAATGTTTTATAAAATGATTTGTAAACCCGCGAGGGAGATAACATGCTAGATTTTTATAAAAATAGAACACAAGTAGTCCCGATTGTATGCTTAATGATATGGACCCGAATGATGCTATGACCCTATATACGAGACTAAAAGGATTATTAGTAGTTAGGTTATGTCACTTAAAGTCCCATTAGCATGAATTGTGAACTACCAGGATTTGGTAGACGCTTATGCATTTGATAGTACTATTTGGGGACGATCACCCCAGTTCGCGCCTTGACGGTTGATCCCCGTCGTACCACATTGATTGGTAAGCGAATTTATGCATGAGAAGATTCCATAGCGTGATTTTTGTGACAACACGCTAACATAGATGGGCAAATTGTTTGTCGGGTTCGCGGCCCGCTGTTTTCATAGTAAGGTAACAATGTCATGCGGCTAATAATAATCCTAATTCAGATACCATGTATCCTATATAATTCAGATAAAACATATATAAATTCAAATACGATGTATCCTATATATGATAACGACGGTATTAACGATGAAGATATTACCTATCATGGTAATATAGAGACTACGGTCTCATGGACGGTTTAAGATGTATGCTTGATTTATATATTGCCTGACTAGCAATATGAGGAATTACTTCCGATATTATACTTGTGTTCTGATTTTAAATGAATGTAAATGATTGTTATATATAACGGTTTTCATTAAACTCTATGAATTCACTCGGCATTCGCTGATAAGATTTTTGCATATTTTTATCTCAGGTGCTTGAAGGTAATCCGGATGAAGATCGACTCTGATGGCCCACACTTAATATTAAAAATGTTCATTCGATCTGTGTTTTGTAAACTTAATGACCTGTATAATTTGGGACCTGTTGTACGCTTTTAAACTTTTTATCGAATGAATGTATGTTAAACCTTGAACAACTATTTTTATGTGTTGTCTATGATTGGAGTTATTGTGCTATCCCGTAACACTCTGAAAGACCCTTCCGCTGTACCGATACGAATAATGAGAGTGTTACAGTTTGGTACCAGAGCTCTCGTTGTAGAGAACAAAAGATTTTAAAAACCAAGGTTTTGAATAAAATTTTTCAAAATCTTTTGACAATGAACATTTGAGAAAATATTTGAAAAATCTTTTGACTATAACGGTGCCAGAGATCTCCGACGTTACCAACAAGCCCTATTGAGAAGATATATATTTTGATATATATAATATAATTTATACATATGTATATATCGTGATTTCATTATGTAATTGTTTAACTAGTATGTTATCCTAATACGAGATATATATATAAATGCAGATTGTCATGGCTGACCCTAATATTCCTGTAGAAAACCATGCTATTCCCGAACCTAATATAGAAGATGATCCTTATTTAGACTTAGTAGATTATGATATTGATGATGAGGAGGAACCATTTGAGGATCCCGAGCCCGAGTTAGGACTAGGAGATCAGATTACCCCTCAGGTTGACTTAGTAGAGAATGATATTGAGAATGTGGATATTGAGAATGTGGAGATTGAGAATGTGGATATTGAGAATGTGGAGATTGAGAATGTGGATAATGAGAATGTGGAGATTGAGAATGCTGATATTGAGAATGATGATGAGATCGGATTAGATAATTTAGATGACGAGATTGACGACGAGGATGTCGAGGAGGACGTAGGTATAGATATTCAGGTTGATGACGATGAGGAGGCCGAGCTTATTTATCCTTATGATGTTCCAGAAGGCGAGCCTTTGCCCCCACCAGTTTGTTTGTCTGATTCTGAGGATGAGTTACCTAGGGATGAAATGTCTGAATCGTCTGAATCTGATTCTGAATCAGAGGAGGATGAGGATGACGATGCACCTCATGGTACGGATGGTATTGCTACTCGTAGACGTGAGATAGGAGAGTCGTCTAGTACTCGAGAGGCTACTCATATTGATGGTCTTGCACCATGGGCCTTGAGACGTGATCTAGATGCTTCCCGTGTTAAGAGTTGTGTGACATTTGGGATATCCTTTTCCTGATGAAGGCACCTTAAACAAGTATCATAAACAGGAATTTCCCCCATCGTGGAAGTACCTCATACATGTCCTCCTTCAATGTTTGAGTCCCAAATGCACTGCACACAATGAGATCAATAGATCTATTGCAAGTGTCATTGTGTGTATTGCAACAGGGCAAAAATTTAATTATTCTAAAATGATTTTTGAGGGCATGTGTAAAAATAAGGGGAACAAAATGACTTTAGCTTATCCCCGATTTTTGCAAATGGTTTTTGATGTTCAAGGATACTGCACAAGGGATCATAATGATTTTTATGAGATCCCTGTGCAAAAGAAAGCTATTTTTATGAAGATGAACTCCCCACCCCATCGTGACCTACCCTTAACCCAAGCTATGCTTGCTGTTATTGCAGCAGCACAACCCCAACCAGACCCCCAACCCCAAATTGACCCCCAACCACAACTTGATCCAATACCTGAACCTTTACCTTCACCTGAACATATGCAAATTGACCAAGATCCCTTCAACGATGACACATTAAATGTTGGCGTTGATGTGCCTATTTCCAACGTTGACACACAACCTTCACAAACCCAAACACCCCTTAACCAACCCACATCCACCCATTCTTCCACACCATCTTCTACACCCCCTGAATATAGGTTAATGAAACGCCAAAGGACTACTGGAGTGTTCTCCTCTGGTAGTCCTAGCCATGTAGCAGAGAGAACCACCACCACAAGTGTGGCTGGTGACATGGATGAGGCTGGGACTATTGGTTCTGGCTTAGAAGCTGGCCAAGGCAGTCCCACCATCATTAAGTCCTCATCCATGCCCAATGAATCTGAATTGGGAGGTCAAATCCCCATTTTAGAAGAGGGCAGACTGGAACCAATGACTCTTATGGAATTGACGGCAGTCTGCATGAGCTTGCAAAAGCAAAATGCAGACTTAGTACAAGTTGTCAGCTCACAAGGCGTTGAACTCAAGCAATTGAGGGAGAGGATTGTTGTTTTGGAGACTGCCAGTGCAAGGAGAGGTATGGAGGAATCTTCCAAAGGGGAGGAAGATCCAATAAATCTGAGTGATAAGGGCAGCCATGATGGTCAATCTTTGGATGTTGCTGAGGCCCTTACAACTTTGAAGAAACAAACAGGTTTTGATACGTCCTTAGTCTCTCCTATCAACTTGAATTTATCATTTACAGCCATGTTGAAAGAGGTTACAAAAGGCGCTGAGGCAGGATATTTGGGCGTTGACAAGGAGAATTTGGACGCTGACAGAAATATTTTGAGCGCTGATAGAACAAAATTGGGCGTTGACAGACCTGCACATGAAGGTGATGTATCCCAGTCATCATCTATCATCAAGGAGGTTTCTACACAGGTATCACCATCTACCTTACCAACAATTGCACCATTAGATAAGGGTAAGGGTATTATGGTAGAAGAGAGTGTTCCAAAGGATGCAGCTCAAGTTGAGTTTGATAGAAGATTAGCTGCACAAATCATGGAACAGGATAAAAAGGAGGTGAAAGAGTCACCATTTGTTGTTACTTCAGAAGAAGGAAGTGATGGAGCTAGCTCAGACTCAAGTGTTATGATTATAGAACCAGAAAAGCTTGAGTATGGATATGAGTTGGCTGAGGAGAAATTGAGAGAATTGAAATTGCAGGTTGACTTTGACATGCCAGAGGTGGTTCAAATGTATCATGCTTGGGAAGAAAGATGTATGGAGAATCCAGACTTGACTGTTTCAGATCAAATATGGGGATTGGAGATTCTCCTCAGAGTTCAGAAGGATTGCGAGGTAATTTTGAAACACAAGGCAAGCAATATTCTCTCAGAATTGAAAAGGGATAGAAGGGAGCTATACTGCATGTTGCTCAGATGTCATGGAGTAGGATGGACTTATCAGAAGTTGAAGGCATTGACATTTGATGAGTTGGAATGCAAGGCTTATCCCATTTGGGTGAGAGTGCAGGAAGCAAACACTCTCAGACTTCTTTCTGATTAAAGAAAGGAAGAACTTGCAGAAGAAATGGAGCTCAAGAAAGCTATGTTTCTTCCCAGACCAGTGAAAAAGGGGATTTCTCTTGAGTTTCCCAAGGATATGGATCCACTATATCCAAGTGAAGCTGTCATAAGAAAGATTCTCAAGCTCTCACCATTAGAAGCTTCAGATATGGTGCAAGTGTTACCATTAGATTCCAGAAACCCAATTGTGAGCTATGATGAAGATGAATGTGGGTTTTGGAAGATTGGCGGATATGGCAAAGAGGTACACACTTTTACCACTCTCATATCTTTGTTTGCAAGTTGTGATAGAGAAGACTTGGTGGACCTATGGAGGTTGTTAGAGACCAAGTATGAGGCTGAAGCACCAACTTCAGCTAATGGAATAAAACTGTTGTCCACATTCAAAAGAATGTGTGGACCAAAAGATGAGGATCTTGCTATTTGGAAGGATCTTGAAGATGATCTCAGTGGTCTTCAATGGAGATTATATTCAGCTACTGGTGTTTACCATTTGAGTTCTACAAAGTTTGCTGAGTATCTACTTGTGGATGGTCAGTATTTCATATCCAAGGCTATTTTGGAGAAGATGAAGGACACTCAGCTGGAAATTGATTATTCAAGTGACGTGGCAAAAGATTTGACCAGATTTATTCATTACCAATATGAGAAGGTTTGTAAGATTCCTCCTAGTCCTTAACGCTTATTCAGAAACTTGATCATAAGAGTGGATATCAAGTTTAGGGGAGGATTGTTGGGAATAAATTAAGGCCAGATCACTTGAGTGTTGACAAGAGTAAAACAAGCGTTGACAAGAGCAAAACAAGCGCTGACAGCTCAAGTGTTGACAAGACAAAGTCAAGCGTTGATACATTGAAGACAAGCACTGATGGAAAGATATACTCTACGCGTTTATTGTATTCTAGATTACTTCTAGTAAAGATAGGAACAACAATGTATTTTCTATATTTATCTTTACCTAGAATAGCTAATACGTAGATTATTGTACAAGGCTTCTTATGTCTATAAAAGAAGACCTTTAGGTTAATGTTTCATATAAGTTTTCATTCGTAAACTACTTTCATTGTAAGCAAGTTTGATATCATTAATCAAAATGAAAGTTTGTTTATATCATTGTGTGTTCTTGTTTAAGTGTTAATTCCGCATAACACTTAGATTATCATAAGCATATACAAAGGTTTCTCTAAGTGTATTACTTGATCTAATCTCGTATACATAAAGCTAAATCAATCTAAGTTTGGGATCAACATTTATAAATGCGTGGGCTTAAGCATATAGCATCCGCCCATTTCAACTCTCATTAACTCGTAATTCATTTGCTTGACTCATCTTTTGATTTTGTTCATCTAATTCTTTGATTGGTGGATGGTTGTATTTGGGCTATTCCAAAACCAAAAATTAAGGAGGATATCAAGCTTCTCAGAAAGACACTAAAGAAATCTTCTTCTAGCGGGACCGAGGAGCCTTCTTAGCCATATAAAATTACCTAGTAATTCTTAGTGGATTAGTTTATCAATTGTAGTGTCTTTTCATAAATTACTAACAAAACTATGACATCAGTTAGTAGGACTTGTCATTTAAGTTGTATAGCATTGGACGATGATAATCTATAATGCTTGACAACACAACTTGCACTAGTTTGTGATCAATAGAATGACTATCTTTTGATTCCTAATTCTACGTCGTTCTTTTGTTATCTTTCTTTGCTTTTCTTTTTTAAATCTCCTGTGGTATAACGCAACCATGTAATGAATACTCATTATGATTTGATTTGTGTTGCACAAGAATCATGTAGTCAATGAAAGTTATGACTGAAGCACGAATGCGCCAAGTTATTAGTGAATAATTTGATGTATCTTTAACTGAATTCATGGCCAACATGAATGATGGATCTAGAATTGGAGCTGAAGCTACAACTGGTGGAACTGGAACCGGTGGAACTGAAGCTGGAGCCAATAATGTTCTTGGTACTGATGGAACAAATGTGCCCGAAATTAGAGGCTATAACTACACTTCATTCATGAAGTTCAAACCGTAGACTCTTAAGGGGACTAAAGATGATGGAGGATTGTGTCAGTTGTTGAAAAGTTAGCGTTAGTCTTTCGAATCAATGACAATAATCTAGAGGATAAGGTGTAGTATGAAATTGGTACTCTCAAAGGTCGTGTATTATTTTGGTGGAATGGCAGATTTGCTACCATAGGTATCGTTAGTTATGGGACACCATGGACTAAGATGAGGAAGCGGTTGACTGGGGAATTTTCTCCTCGTAGTATTTCTAATGTATGGAGCAAGTGTTGTACAACCTAGAACTAAAGGAGAAATAATTCCAAACTGAAAATCGTTTCGTGCATTAGAGATCGTATGTATATTGAAAAAGGTTGTGAGTTATTCGTAGCTCAAGTATTGGAGAAGAAATCATAATAGAAATGAGTAGAATATGTTCCAGTCATTCGTGACTATCTTGAAGTGTTTCCGGAAGATTTTCTAGGGCTTCCACCTCCAAGGCAAATAGAATTCCTAGTTGATCAAATTCTTGGTTTTACAACTGTGGCACGTGCGCCATATCGTTTAGCATCATCCGAGCTGAAGGAGTTATCTGTGCAGTTGTAAGAACTTTCTGATAAAGGTTATATTTGATCGAGTTCGTCACCTTGGGGAGCTCCTGTTTTATTCGTTAAGATGAAAGATGGTTCGTTCCGTATGTGCATCGATTACCGCGAGCTGAATAAGCTAACGATCAAGAATCGTTACCCGCTTCCAAGAATTGATGATATATTTGATCAACTTCAAGATTCTCGTTTTTTCTCTAAGATTAATCTTAGTTCTGTTTACTATCAACTCCGCATATGCAAGGAAGATATTCCTATTATGGCGCGTAGACTCGTTATGGTCATTATGAGTTTCGGGTTATGCCTTTTGATTCGACCAATGCACCCGCTCTATTCATTGACTTAATGAATCATATGTGTAAGTCGTATATTGATAAATTCATGATCGTTTTCTTTGATGATATTCTAATCTGCTCTAAGAGCGGGGAAGAGCATGTCGAACACCTAAGGATTATCTTGAACTTGTTAAAGAACGAAAATTTGTACGTGAAATTCTCAAAGTGTGATCTTTGGCATAGTTCTGTGCAATTTCTCTAACATGTGATAGATAAAAGTGGGGTGCATGTCGATCCTGCAAAAATTGAAGCCATCAAAAATTTGAATGCTCCAACTACACCAACAGAAGTACGACAATTTCTAGGTTTGGTTGGTTACTACCGAAGGTTCATTGAAGGATACTCTTTGATAGCATAACCATTAACTAAGCTAACTCGGAGAATGAACCGTATATGTGGGGCGATGACGAAGCGGAAGCTTTTCAAATCCAGAAAAGGAAACTCTTCAGCACACCGATCTTATCGTTACCCGAAGGAAGTGAAAATTTTGTTATTGTGATGCATCTCTTGAAGGAAACTTAGGAAGAATGAGGAAACTAAACAACCCATGACTTGTAATTAGGTGTGGTGATTTTTACTCTTTGCCTATGGAGACCTAAATTGTGTGGCACTAAATGTACGGTATCCACCGATAGAAAGAGCCTAAAATGTATTATGGAATAAGAAGAGGTAAATAAGACTTTAAGTTATTACAATTGTGTTATTCGTTATGAGTTGGGAGGTAAGAGCAAATTACAATGGATTTCATTGTTAAGATCTCGAAAACTCAGTCTGGATTTAATTCAATTTGTGTCATTGTTGACCGATTGACTCTGCTCATTTCATTCCAATAAATAAATCGATCGCGCTAACTAAGAATCGTTTGTTAACCACTCGTAGTAGACATGAAAGTTATGATAATATGAAGCGAAAACCTTTGGAAATAGAGGTAGGTAGAAAAGTTATGCCAAAGCTATCACCCTGGAAAAGGTATTATATATTTTGGAAAACGTGGGAAATTAAGTCCTCGTTATATTTGGACCATTCGAGATAATATCGAGTGTAGGTCCGGTGGAATGAAAACTTAAATTACCTCGAGAGCTACAAGAAATTCACAATACTTTTTCATATGTCGAACCAAAAGAAATTTCTTTCAGACAAAGATCTTATTATCCCTCTTGATGAAGTATGAATCGATGGTAAGTTGCATTTCATCAAGGAACTTATTGATATTATCGATACGGAAGTTAAGCAACTGAAACAAAGTCGAATTCCTACTGTCAAAGTCTGATGGAACTCAAGACGAGGACCAAAATACAATTATCTCTTTGATTTCAACGAGCGATCGAGGAAGAACGCAAGTTGATCTTCGGGACGAAGATCCCAATTAGGTGGAGAGGATGTGACAATCCGTCAATTTCAGGTCGTTATTCTTATCTCAACTTTACCACCCCCAAATTACATTGCGCAGTAGAAATACACATTTGGGTGCTAAACACAAATATCGTTACACAAGACACTTTGAACAATCTCAAAATGATACATTTGAAATATAAAAGAATATGATTTAACCATTGTCTAAAACCTTCGATCCCAAGTAAAACAATTTTAGAAATATCAGAGCAACATTTAGGTCCCCCAAAGATAAAAACCAATCAACAACCATTTTTACAAAAATACATGACCATACATTATAAATTTTATGACAAAAGGGAAAGAAATCTGTTATAGACCCAATCACCACAAAAGCAACCCGCAATCCTTCTCCAGCAAGCTCCGCCAGCAATCAACTTCAATCACCTGAAATACATGCTTAAAATCATCAACACAAAGGTTGAGCGAGTCTATAGGTTTACCAAATCATCATTTGAACACAAGAGAAAAATCAATCATAATCATTTAATAGAATTGTTGATCATACAATATATTATTCAGGCATTATGGCTTATAACAATAGCTATAGAATTGTATTAAGCTCATGACACCAACCCTTTAACTTAGTCACCCACGCCTAAAGCCAGCATGACTATATGAATTTCATTCCCCCTACTAGGGTATCAATCGCCAGTATACCACATTCTTATTCTCGTAAATTATCCTTCCCAGAGGTTACTCGGCGTAAAGCCCTGGTCTCAGATTGGGTCGTCAGCCCAATAGTACTATTATTTGAATAAGCGGCTATTCCCAACTCACAACATCAAGTCAGAACATAGTTAACGACTCATGAATTTAGGGACTTTTGCGATTTAGGTACTTACACAATTCAAGGCAACATCAGGAAACATTCGGGTCCAAACAATCAATCATGACTTGTGTTCATTTTATTTTCAAATAGCATGTATCCCCCTCGCGGGTTTTAAAATCATTCATAACAAGTACAAAGCGAGGCTATAGACTCACCTTGAGTAATAGCAGTAGCAAGACGACATTCGATGATTGTTGATGCCCGATAAACACAAAAACCGTAACCTATCAAATATGGCGCGTTCATTAATAATAGACTCGAATATAACCCATACATAATAACATCAAACTTAAAATCATAATATCACGACAAACCCGAAAGAAAAAAATACAAGTGACTTATTACTTCCTTTTATATGTTTACTCTATTAGTTTATCCTTTCGATAAAAATCTGCCGGTACATACAAAATGTACGAGCTCATTTACCCCACTTAAACACGTCAATATTTATGATACTAATCAGAGACCTCACTTACTATCTATAGAAAGTCCTCTTAAAAGCCCATCAAAAGATTTTGCTTTTAAAGTTCCCTGCCCGACACATCTTTGAACTACAAAAACCGGACAGTTTTACGTCACCGACTCATACAACCATTTTAACCATTCTAAACTATCCCGTTTACAAATCCGACACTTGAGTTTGAAAATAGACTCATAACCCTAAGTTTAGAACCTAACATTAGACCTTGACTATTTTTACAACTCATTCTATAGTCCCCGAGATTCGATCCAAATATCGACAACAACTTCGGATTGTGTCGATACTCATCTCCCGGTACACGAATAATCAAATCATAATAACTTCTCGCTCGTTTGGAGCTAGAAGCTCTACTTTATATCAAATCGAAGCTAACGAAGTTCTCTACAACCCTATTCAATTAGTTTACCAATTTTAAAACAGTATGATGACGTATAGTCCCCAGCCGGGTCAGGATCCCGGCCCACGGGTACTACCCGTATCCGACCCATCACAGATGGGTGGGAATAATGTCATTTGAGCTTATGGGCTTGGATGAACAGTAAACCGCACACACGTGTGCGGCCCACGGCCCGGCGCGGCCGGTACAGGGTTAGACAGAATCATATTCTGTCTAGGAATAGGATTTACCCCAAAGAAGAGGATATTCACTCACTATAATTAGAAGATAACAATCATTCTAATTTTGTTACTTATCCTTTCCTTTGGGCCGAAGTATCAGTGGCAGCCCATTAGGGTTCCACTGCCTATAAAAGGAACCCCCAAGGGTTCCACAAAGGTATTACGTTCTATACTCTCAACTCACATAAAACCCTAACCGATTACTTACTCTCACGCCGGAGTCTAATCGTGGGAAACACTCCCACGGTAAGCCAAACGCGTATTGTTTAGTGTGCAGGATCCCAACCAAATAGTTCACTTAGTGCAGGAGCCGGAGCCCAGCCAACCCGAATTGAGCCTAATTCGGGTCTAGCAAGGATCACCCAACTTTTGCATCAACAAGTTGGCGCCATCCGTGGGACCCATTACACTAAGCTAGAGCAAAACCTCATCTTGAATTTCCAATGACGAAGGGGCATCCGCAAGCTAATCCCATGAACACGAATCCTAGAAATCGGAAGTCCCAAGGGGAAGGGATACTCATCCCCAATCAATCCCCTAGCCGCCCTGCAGGCGGACCTGGTAACCGTGGTGGTTTTCAGCCCTTGGGGGTGACGAGTACGATCTCCATAACACCCCCACCTACTTCAATCCTGGATAACCCTGATCCAGGGAGTGCGCCCAATCCTCCTAACAAGGAGCCGCGCAGACCATCAGTGGAGGAGGAAGTAGAAGTCCAACCCCTCAGCGAGGAGGATCTCACTCGAATTCTCACGCAGAACTTTGATAGGATCGTCCCAGGGATTGCATCAAGGTTGAATCTAGGGAGGAACCTCCAATCTAGACTCAACTTTGGCGACACCGGACCAATCACCTCTTCCCAAAATCAGAGGAAAAGGAAAGCCCGGCCTCAGGAGCGGAGCATCTTCGAGGAAACTCCTCAACCTAGGAATGTGTTCGAGCGTATAGGAGATCGCCTCATGCAGGAACTAACGCAGTCTCGAGAAAGGGGAGATAGTGCCGACGGTTCGCCGGAGCGACCAGATCGAGAGCTGGCCAAAGCCACCCGCCGCACAAGCGTGTGGGATAGGATGGATGCTGGGAAAAAGGCTCCCGGCTCGTCTCAAAAAAGTGGTCCTCACCCAAGGGATGGGGCACCACCCCCGTCTCTAGACCCATCAGGGGAGGACTCAGCTGACCATCCGCCTAAACGTCGCCGACCTAGGCGTACCCCTCCACCACCACCAAACAATGATGAGTATTATGGTGGCCCTTATTATCGAGATGCAGAAGCGGAGGATCTTTCCCGCCCGTGGTGTGAACCATGGGATGACCCTAGGCTCACCCGGCCATGGGCGGATCCCAGGGAAGACCCATTCACCCTTCGCATACGGAACTACTCCGAGGACACCAAACGTCGCATGCCGGCGTGTGTCAAGACCTATGATGGAACTGGTGATCCGGATGATCACCTCAAAATATTCGATACGCAGGATAAAATTGAGCGATGGCCCATGCCTATATGGTGCCAAATGTTCAATTCAACTCTGATCGGCAATGCCCGTGACTGGTTTGAGGGACTCCCTCCACGAAGCATTGATAGTTTCACGGAACTACGCACTGCGTTCAAGAATAATTATACTCAGAGGAAGAAGTATAATAGGGATCCGGTCTCATTGGCAACTGTCAAACAACGGCCGGGGAAGTCCACAGAAGCCTTCACTGAACGCTTCAATGATGAGTGCACGCGCACAAAAAAAATGCCGGAACTCCTGAAAATCTCTGACTACATGCATGCCATAACAGACAGGGAATTGATCATGCGTCTCAATGACAAGCGTCCAGAAAGATATGATGACCTCATGGAAACGGTCAGAAATTTCATAGAGGGAGAAACAGCTGTTGCCGCGGCTTATCCATCCAGAGGAAACGGGTACCGGTCAAACGACCAGTCTCGGAGACAGTCGGGCGGTCAAGGGAATCAAAACAATAGCAAGGGCTCAGACTATAAGAGCCAGAACAAAGGAGGAAGGCCGGACGATAAGTTTACCCCCCTAAAGATGTCCTACCGAGAGATCTTGCTGACGGAAGGGGCAAATTTTCCAAGGCCTCCCCCAATGACAACTCCGCCGGATCGTCGGCAAGGAAATCGCTTCTGCGAGTTCCATAATGACAAGGGCCATGGTACGGAGGAGTGTATCTAGCTCAAGAAGCACATTGAGTCACTGATCAAATCAGGTAAACTCAAGCACTTAGTTATGGATTGGAAGGATGGAAAAGACAACAAGAAGTATGATAAGAAGGATCCCCAAAAGGATAAACCTTCGACCATATACATGATCCAACCCAGACAACGCCGCACAAGGCAGAAAGTTGGCCCAAAGTTTTCACGCGGCAGAGAAATCTCATTCCCTCCCATCACAGCAAGCGATGTGATTGATGCGCCTCTCACTATTGAGATAAGCATTGGAACACACAATGTTCGTCACATGTATGTGGATGGAGGGTCATCAGCAGAGGTACTGTATGAACACTGTTTTGTGCAGTTACGCCCAGAAATAAGAAGCCAATTAGTACCGGCCACGGCGCCGCTCACTGGCTTTAGTGGAGACACTATCTGGCCGATAGGGCAACTGCGTCTGCTTGTAACCATTGGGAATGAGGAACACTCCACTACGGCGTGGATGAACTTTATAGTGATACGCTCACATTCTCCGTACAAT
Organism: Glebionis coronaria; assembly: GCA_025667525.1. Lineage (NCBI taxonomy): Eukaryota > Viridiplantae > Streptophyta > Magnoliopsida > Asterales > Asteraceae > Glebionis > Glebionis coronaria. The sequence continues at coordinate 534,319,196 of CM046876.1, forward strand.
GGGATCATAGGCAGACCAGGTATTCTGGCTATACGGGCGGTACCCTCCACGGCACACGGAATGATCAAATTCCCTGTTGAAGGAGGAATCGTCACCATTTACAACACAATCATACCAGCATCCGAGTGTCACACCGTGACAACATCGGCTCCACCTGTTCCACCCAAGGATGGATCACCACCTCCCAATTGGAAGGTGGCAATTCATCCTGACTACCTGGAACAGGAGATATCCATAGGGGGGGCGCTCTCGGATAGCGGAAAAAGGGCCATGTGCTCTCTTTTAAGTGCAAACCTAGATATATTCGCATGGGAGCCAAAGCATATAACAGGCGTGCCACGCGCGATAGCAGAACATAAGCTCCAGATCCGCCAGGGGTACCAACCCATCAAGCAAAAGAAGCGTGGCCAGGCGCCTGAGCGCAGCCGAGTGATATTGGAGGAAGTACGGAAACTAGTGGACGTAGGTATCATGCGCGAGGTATACTACCACGAGTGGTTATCCAATCCGGTCATGGTCAAAAAACATGACGGAAGTTGGCGCATGTGTGTGGATTTCACGGATCTGAACAAAGCCTGTCCACAGGATTGTTACCCGTTACCGGAGATTGACTGGAAGGTGGAATCCATGTGTGGATATCCCTTTAAGTGCTTCTTAGACGCATATAAAGGATATCACCAGATCCAGATGGCGGAGGAGGACGCAGAAAAAACGGCGTTCCATACAAGTCAGGGTGTATATTGCTATACGAAAATGCCGTTTGGGCTAAAGAACGCCGGTGCTACATACCAGCGGCTTGTGGACAAGGCTTTTGAATCACGGATAGGCCGCAACTTGGAAGTCTATGTGGATGACTTAGTCATAAAAAGTCATACGGAGGATGCACTTCTCCGGGATGTCCAAGAGACATTCGACACATTGAGAAGGATTAACATGAAACTAAATCCAAAGAAATGCACGTTTGGGGCAACGGAGGGAATGTTCCTTGGATATTTGATTGATCCAAACGGCATCAAACCTTGCCCAGAGAAAACAGACGCAGTGATACAGCTGCCATCCCCTCAGACACGGAAGGAGGTGCAATCCTTAAATGGGAAACTGGCCGGGCTAAATAGGTTCCTATCCAAATCCGCAGAGAAGTCATTACCCCTATTTAAGACACTCAAGAAGTGCATTAGGAAGGGGGACTTCCGGTGGACAAAGGAAGCCGAGGAAGCTTTTGGCCAACTCAAGCAGCACCTTGCATCTCTCCCTATGCTAGTAGCTCCCCGGCCAAAGGAGGAACTCATTATGTATCTCTCAGCCACTCATGGCGCAATAAGCGCGGTACTCATGACAAATAGAGATACAGTGCAAACTCCGGTCTACTTCATAAGTAGAACATTACAAGGGCCGGAGCTGAATTACTCCTCTATGGAAAAATTGGTGTTGGCACTAGTGTTTGCTACAAAGCGGTTGCGCCGATACTTTCAGGCGCACCCAATTGTAGTCATTACGGACCAACCAATCAAGCCGGTCATCTCTAGACCGGATGTGGCAGGGAGGCTACAAAAATGGAGCATCTTATTGGGGGAGCACAATATATCTTATAGGCCAAGGACGGCTGTGAAAGGCCAGATCTTGGCAGATTTCCTGATTGAGAAGCCGGATAAGGAAGGGCTAATCGTTAAACAAGACGAGACCCCAACAGAACCATGGGTGTTATTTACGGACGGATCTTCGTGTACGGATGGGTCCGGAGCTGGTCTCATTCTCACAAATCCGGAAGGAATGGAGTTCACGTACGCCCTCCGTTTTGAGTTCACGGCCACCAACAACGAAGCGGAATATGAAGCATTAATTGCGGGTTTAAAAATCGCCGCTATAATGGGAGTCCGCAACCTTGAGGCCTACGTGGACTCACGGCTTGTTGCGAACCATATTCTAGGTGGATATGTGGCTAAGGAGGACAACATGGTCAGATACTTGGAAAAAGTCAAGTCACTAATCGCGGCTTTCAGCAAGTTTTCCATCAAGCAGGTGCCAAGAGGTGAGAACAAGAAGGCGGACGCTCTTAGCAAGATCGCATCTACAAGCTTCGCTCACTTTTCCAAACAAGCCTTGGTGGAAATACTCAAGGAGAAATCTATAACAGAAGGGGAGGTCGCTACTATAGTTGAGGAGGATGGACCTACATGGATGACCCCGATCATCAACTATTTGACTAGTGAGACCCTTCCGGACGAGGAAAAAGCAGCACGGCGAATCAGAAGGAAGTCACAACACTTCGAACTCCGAGAAGGTATTCTTTATAAGCGCTCTTTCTTGCAGCCATGGTTGCGGTGTGTTGGACCACGGCAGGCTACCTACGTAATCAGTGAAATACATGAAGGGTTGTGCGGCATGCACGCAGGTCCGCGATCCGTGGTAGCTAGAGCCTTACGGACAGGATATTACTGGCCTACCATGCACAGGGACGCACGCGACATGATTCTCAAGTGTAGTGATTGCCAAGTGCATAGACCAGTGCTGCGGCACCCGCAGCAGGAGCTTACACCTATCACGTCCCCATGGCCATTCTATAAATGGGGATTCGACATTGCAGGACCATTTCCTGTAGCTGCGGGGGGAGTTAAATTTTTTATTGTCGCAATGGACTACTTCACACGATGGATAGAGGCCAAGGCAGTCAAATCCATCACAGGCAAACAAGTCAAAAAGTTTGTTTGGGAGCATATTGTGTGCCGTTTTGGCCTACCAGGAGAAATCATCTCGGATAGCGGTAAACAGTTCGTGGACAATCCATTCAAGGATTGGTGTGCATCATTGAATATCAAGCGGCGCTTCGCATCTGTTAAGCATCCGCAGACAAATGGCCTCGTGGAACGAGCAAATAGAAGCTTGGGAAATGGCATCAAGGCACGTCTGGATGAAAGAAGTGCCAAATGGGTGGATGAGTTACCACATGTCCTATGGGCGCATAGGACCATGATCAAAACAGCCAACGGAGATACTCCATTTGCATTGGCCTACGGCACTGAAGCTGTTATACCAGCAGAAATAGGAATGCCTACCATCCGCACGACGGAGGTTAATGTCGTTACGAACGACGAGCAACTGCGAATCAACCTGGATCTGTTGGAAGAAAAAAGGGAGATAGCAGCCATCAATGAGGCTAAGTCCAAGGCTAAAATGAAGGCTTATTATGACGCCAAGGTGAAAGGTGTTTCTTTTCGACCGGGAGATTATGTCTATCGTGCTAACGAAGCAAGTCGAGCGGAGAATACAGGAAAGCTGGGCCCTAAGTGGGAAGGACCGTATGAAGTCACGGTAGCCTTGGGACGAGGCGCGTACAAGTTACGTGACATGGATGGCCGCGACCTGGAACGTACATGGAACATCTCCAATCTCAAAAGGTGCTATCTTTGAAAGCTACGGCTTCCGCATGGGTGCTTTGCTATATGTGGCTTTAATGAAGAACCATGCGCTCTATCTGTTTTTCTTCTTATGTTTTGGTTTAGGTTCCTTTTTTGTTTTTTAGGACTTATCATTCTTGTTCAAACAAAAAATGTAAACGTTCTAATAAAATGCCATGGTGCCTAGCTAGCTCCACGACTTGTTTCGTGCAAATCATTTTTTAGATTTTTGTCAGTCATATGAATTTTAGTTGTTGTTATAATATGTCATGTTTCATTCGTATGCATTCATTCAAATTACTGTACATGTACTATACGCCTCCTGGCGGGGTAAGAGGATTAAGTGAACCTACTAATTCAACTTGCCGCGTAAGAGGGATGCAACCCCAGCCGCACGGATCATGTATCCTTACTAGACACCTTACTCACAAGACGTTGTGGTAAGTTTCGTATGCCGTACTCACGCAGTGCTCCGCAAGTAAAGATGCACGTCGCATGTCTAGTAAATTATAGGCTTGTAGGTATTTTCCTTTTTTGTGTAAGACGTGACATGTCATGCAGTATTGGCATACAATGTTCAAACAAAATAAAAATACACAGGTTTCAAAATAAATAACAAATTGACCGTGGTCATCACGGACTTACAAACAAAAGACAGTCATTTCACATATGTCTTAGCCGTGTACATACACGGACGAATAAAAAACACAAATGTTTATTACAAGGGGGTAGGAATTCCCCTATGTCCTTCAGAGCACGAAGGGCCTCCCCACGAGCATCCTTCCCATCATGTGCCTTGATCGCAGTCGCATCCAATGCTTCCACAAGCAGCTTTTCACCTTTTATCGTTTTTGATGCAGGATCATAAGTGGCCAAGGTCAAAGGGATGGGATCCGCAATAAGCCGGGACATTATTGCCTCGTTTGGAGCGTCTCTAAGTGCTTCAAGCTCATCCAGCAGAGGGTGTTGGATTTCCGCCAAGGCGTTCATCGACGTGGTCATATTATCCGCAGCTGAGGGATTATGGTACGGATGTTGCATGATATCTTTATTTTTACCTATCAGTTCTCCAGCTTTGACCAAACCCTCATGTCTACCACGGTCGATTCCATCGGATACGACCCCGGCAAATGCCTGCAGTAGGTGCGGAGCTTCCAGGGCCTGGCTTACGGCAAGTCGCATCCATTTCCCAATCATCCACCTGCGCCCAGCTATGGCGGATAGCAGGGGAGGACATAGTCTTTCAACACAACTTATGACCTTCTTGCTCAGCTCCTCCTCCGCTGTGGTAGCTTGCTCTTCCAGATGGGCCCGCGCCTGTGTCAGCTCATCCCTCAGCGCATCACGCTCTTGGGCGATGTTGAAGGATTGCACGGTCACGGCCTTGGTAGAAGCTTCGGCCGCAGACACCTGCATATAGAACTTTGAGTTATTACAAGGATATATACTTTTTTGGATCGAATAAATACTCAAGGCAAAAGTATATGTACAAAAGTTTCGAAAGTGTACCTTCTCATTTGATGCGGCTACAAGGGCTTCAAGCTCGGCAATACGTTTTTCTCGGGTGTCGGCGTGATGAGCTTGCTCTTTTACCGTCGCCTCGGCTGTCACCAGCGCTGCCTGCAAGGACGCAATGGTCTTCTCGTTCTTCACGACCATTGCCTCACGGCGAGCTATCTTTTTATCGGCCCGATTCACATTTGCAAGGGCCTTGATCAAGCGGCGTCTTAAAGCGGCTCCCACCGTCACTTGATGTGCGGAAGACACGTCGAACTGCTCCAGAAGGGACTCATGATCCAACTCGTCTAAGTCTTGTGCAAGGGCTGGTGGGGTGATGTGCTCAATGAATTCTAAACACTCAGATTCTGCTTCCAACCTTGTCAGACTTGAGAGGTTCCATGCTAGGCGCAGACTATCTTCTGGCCCTTCGGGGTGTGGTTCCTCGGTGTGTGTTGCAGCAGGGGATGGGGGTCTGTTTGATGGCGCGGGGGATGGATTCTTCTCCATTCTTTCCTCTTGGGCTATGGCCGACGGATCCGCCCTGTTATTGACATTGCAAATTTAGTCTAAGCATTATATATTTCACAAGTACGGTGACACGACTAATGTTCGAAGGATACTTACGTGGTATCAATGGTAGAATCTGGGCCAGTAGGAGCTACGGCGCTCACGGGTGTAGCTTGCCAGACTGGCTCTCCCATGTGCGGGGTAGAGTCGGCTTGAGCAGTCGCAGTACCACTCCCCTCTTGGTACTACGGATGGTCCTTCCTCAGTTTCTTTGGGGGAGCATTCGCGGCCCCGGCCTCATCCCCTATCTTCTTTGCCACCCTCCTGGTGGTCTTTCTCTTCCTGGATGTGAATCGGGCGGACCCGGAAGCTTGAGTGGTTTCTTCATTGGGATCATTCTCCTCTTCCTGGTGGGTCGCGGTCCCCTCTAACAGTAGTTCTCCACCATCTTCATTATGGAAGTCCAATGGGGACTTCTCAATGATGGGCTCCCCTTCATCTGATCTGGGCTCGGACGTCTCTTCGAGCGGTATGGTGCGGTCAGCGGTCGCCTCCAACAGGGGGAGCTCATTCTCCTTCAGAGGCCGGAACCCTTCGGCCACCTTCATTGGGTCGCCTTGGCGTATTAGTCCGTGTAGGTTCATTTCTGCGGACATTTATAAGTATACGGGTTAGTAATGTTCTAACACATACGCATGACATTTCAAATCTACAAGGTATAAGTAGACCTACCCTCTCCCTGTTCCGTCAGGAAGCACGTATATAGGTCATCCCTCCCAAAGTAGCGGCGGCTTATCCCTACTAAGCACAAAAAGTGTTCCGGCAACCCTCTATGGAATTCTGTGCGGTGGGTATCTAGTGTTTTTAAGTCTTTGCTACTATAGTCTTTGGCTTTGGGCGGATAGTCTTTGGGTGCTTTGGTTTTGAGTACGAAAGGAGAAGGGAACACCTTCTCATCTACAAAGAAATAATGGTCGTACCAGTTCTTAAGGGAGTCAAGAGGCTTCCTATACGTCATAGGGGCATTACCGGGTCGTTTTTTAAACGATAGACACCCATTCACTAGCTTGGGGAAGTAAAAAGCCCTAAAAAGGTTCACGGTTGGGGTTACTCCGCAGGTATGGCATGTAATTTCAAACTGTTTGATTTCACACGCCCCTATGCAGTGCAGCTGGGTTATGTGGAAGTCGTAATACAATAGCAGGTCTACCAAGAATTTGGACAGGGGGATACGGTAGTTGGCCGAATCAAATAGGCGCGTGTACACGCCTATTTTCCACGCTGGTGCATCCGTAATCGCCTCACCTTCACCTGGATAGGTGGGGTGTACGCTTTCGGGTATTTAATACTTCGATAGAAAGTCGATGTATTTTTCCACCGACATCACGTTAAGGACATCCGTGATAAGAGGCTTGTCCTTTACCATGTTTTATAAAAAGGTTTTGAAAGGCGTGATGATCTAACCTGCGGCGGAGGAGATCCGTGGAATTGAAGGCAAAGTTTTGGAGGTAGAAGCTTGAAACTAACAATGGCGGAAAGAAAGGTGAATTGTGTGTGTAACAAACACACACACCAACTCTTATATAGGGTTGCCTCGGTTTCCGACGTAGCGTAGATGTTCGACACGTGTCGGCCACCACGCCTATCCAACGGATGGGATTTCTGACACTTCTGCAAAATCAGAAGGGGCCCACGGGTCACTTCTTGGCAGTTTTACGTGGCTCAATGGTGGGCATTGATGGTGCACTTTTGAAGAAGTGCGGCTGACAAGTTGACTACCATTAATGCGTTTATTCTTGTGGCAGGTTATGCGGTCTTATGTAAGACCATATTCAATGCTGCATTTAATTTGTCTCGGTCGTTACGTGCGGCTGAAGTGCTACTCGAATAATATTCCTAAGGCGGGTCGCCACGTGCGGCCAATGCAAAATTTTCAATATCTCATTCCCTAGGTCTTTCTTGGTATGTCCGGAGAGCACCTTGATAGTTTAGAGGTTACGCCTACGGCTATAACAACTAGACTGGGGGGACATGATGACGTATAGTCCCCAGCCGGGTCAGGAGCCCGGCCCACGGGTACTACCCGTATCCGACCCATCACAGATGGGTGGGAATAATGTCATTTGAGCTTATGGGCTTGGATGAACAGTAAACCGCACATACGTGTGCGGCCCACGGCCCGGCGCGGCCGGTACAGGGTTAGACAGAATCATATTCTGTCTAGGAATAGGATTTACCCCAAAGAAGAGGATATTCACTCACTATAATTAGAAGATAACAATCATTCTAATTTTGGTACTTATCCTTTCCTTGGGGCCGAAGTATCAGTGGCAGCCCATTAGGGTTCCACTGCCTATAAAAGGAACCCCCAAGGGTTCCACAAAGGTATTACGTTCTATACTCTCAACTCACATAAACCCTAACCGATTACTTACTCTCACGCCGGAGTCTAATCGGGGGAAACACTCCCACGGTAAGCCTAACGCGTATTGTTTAGTGTGCAGGATCCCAACCAAATAGTTCACTTGGTGCAGGTGCCGGAGCCCAGACAACCCGAATTGAGCCTAATTCGGGTCTAGCAAGGATCACCCAACTTTTGCATCAACACAGTAAGATACCCAAAAATTACCTTTTTCCCCACTGATCTAAAATACCTTTCTAAAAACCACACTAAATCAATTTTTCAATCCATTTTACTCAATCTCCTATGCCTAATATCATCCTACTATCATCCTCATCCATCTACCTAACCCATAGCATACTTGAATAATCATTAAAAAATTTACCCACTCAAAAATTCAAACATGCAAGACTTAAAATTTATGTATAACAACACTAACAAAAATTATATAACAAGAAAATAGATCAAACCACCTTGGATCATATCAAAATTTTAAAAGTTGTTGCATGTGTATAAAAATTACACCAAAATGATCATCATGAGATTTGCAACATGGGATATTGTTCAGTATTTGAAGATTCAAGTTAGAAAATCAAGATCAAATGGTGTTTATGTGTGAAGAGGGTGGCGGCATAAGCTAGAGAGAGAGAGAGGAAGAGGTGAAAACTTGTTACTGTGTGCTTTTGTTAGTGGAAGAATTAGGTAGGGAGTATATATATGGTGGGTGGAGGGACTTGTTTTGCTAATTTGTGATAGTTTTGGTCCAAATACAATTAAATAGTTTAAAAAGTAGAAAATGTAAATTTTGAAAATATTTACGAGGCTTGGATTTCGTAAAAATACTTATCAAAAGTTAAAACGCACTCAAAATATGATAATAACATGATCCCGGATCGACTTAATACCAAATTAAAGTAAAAAAGTCAAAAATATAAACATCGAGACAACAAATAATAAAACTTAAAATCTCGGGCATCCGTTGATATCGTGATCACTAATAATCCTCGCTATTAGTAAAAAGGTAAAAATAACACTTCCAACGTCGTTTTTTAAATTAAACCAACAACCGTCATATCATTCAAACTAATCAAAAATTTCAAAATTATTCGAAAAATAATATTAAATAATGACCGCAAGTTCGGGTTATCACATCGACTATTCAGTATTATGTGTTTAGTTTAATGAGAATTTTGAATTATCTGCTAACCGAGAAGATTACGGCTTGAAACTTAGCGTAAGAATGTCGTTTAGATGAAAACCGACAAAGAATACGTTAGGTATCGGTATTATATTCTCAATTTATCATAAGGATGATTTTATTATATTTATCTTTATTTCTCGTGTTTTACGTTTTAACTAACGAGGAGAACTACTAGTGATCGCGATACCGACGGATGCCCGAAAATTTACGTTTTATTATCGATTGTTTCGATATTTAATATTTTCGACGTTTTCGACTGAATTACATTTTAAGTCGTGTCGAAGCTATATTATTATATTTATGAAGCGTTTTAACTTTTGAGAAGTATTTTTACGAAACCCGAGTCCCGTAAATACTTTTAAATTTGATTAATAATCATTTTTTACCCTTTAAACTATTGAATTGCTTTTTAGTCCACAAGAATGACTAAATAACAAAAAATACCCTCAACTTCCATAACTATATAAATCAAAAATTCCACCTAACATACCACTAGCATCATTTTTATAAAAAAATTCACATAGATCTTCTTCCCACCCCTTTGTTGCCGTCACCTATACAACACACAAACACACTCATAAACTTTGATCCAACCTGATTTGGATAATCTAAAACAAGACCCATCCTAGATTTTCAAATGTTATTGTAAGACTTATACACACGACTAACCAAACACGAATAACATGATGAAGATTAAACCAAAAAAGAAAGATTAGATTAAGATGAAGAAAAGAAAATACAAAGTTTGGTGTTTTCTTGGTGAGAGAAACAAACACACCTTTCTCTCTCTAAAACTAACAAAATGGAAATGCACACCACACAAATGAGGAGAAATTGCCTTTTATACTAAAGAGTAAATGTTTAGGAGGCTTTCCTCATTTGTGTGTTCGGGACTAATTCCCGTTACATGAAGAATAATAACTAAGAATTCTCGACACCGTTGAATAGCATTTTTCACGAGCTTCGCAACGGTATATTATATGACCATCACTTTAAATACGGCTAACAATCTTCCCGTAAGGGGTGGTCATGTAATATGTGACTTCACTTCTTTGATATTGCAGACTTTGAAGCTCGTTGTCTTGAGAGTTCTTTCATAGCTCCTTTCATGACTTGTGATCTTGTATCTTTGATCTTTTCCTTGCCTTGATCTTGAAACTTTGCCAACTTGTGTTCTTGTGTCTTTTCCCACATAATCATATTTGGTGTTGTCTAGAAAGCTTGTTAACAATCTCCCTTGATTATCAGAGCAGCGGAAGTCTTTGTCTTTAGATGTTCTTGATCTTTCTTCCTTTACATGAGTATGTGGTCTTGAATCACGACTCTTGAGATTACGCCATCGTTTGCATTCCTCCGGTTTCCCATTATACAGTATAAATACTGTACCTGTGATTAGGTAAGTTCAAAGAACTTCCTTGACAGGGTTTCTGGCTATGGTAGCCATTCTCAATACTTGAATATATCGAAAGATAGTTCATAGTAAGGAGTGAATCATGCAGTTCCATTCTGCTGATTGAGTCGTCAATTTGTTTCCTGGAACAAGTTTGAATCAATAAAGAATCAAACCATTGTTGCTTTCCAGTTGACACAAGTTTGATTCATATAGAATCTCACAAGTTACCTAGTGCAGTGCTGTATGATGATGACACTGGAGGGATTTCCTTTCGTCACTGTAAATACTGAAAAGTATTACTATGAATGTTCTGGCAAGATCATGAAGATATTGCGTCGAGACCTGGAACGAGTTTGAATCAATTAAGAATCAAACAACTGTTGCTTTCCAGTTAACGTATGTTCAATACAAGTGAATCTTACATATGACCTACCGCAGTGCTGTTTAATGTTAACACTGGAAGGATTTCCATTCATCACTGTGAATACTAAGGAGTATCACTCTGAATGTTCTGGCAATATCACAAGGATAGAGCGTAGGACTCTGTAAATTATCGCATGTGTTCTAGTGATGAACAACAATTGATATCTGGAATCAGTGTCCTAATGAGATTTATGATGAATCTCGTTGGCTCTAGACTCTATAAGTGCACGTTTATTTGGTTATTGGTGGCTGGAGCAGACTTCCACCTTTTCAATATCTACTATCTCGGAGTGAGAAAGTTATTAGAAAGGAGTTGAACTCCGTGATAATAAAACAAACTTCTTTTGAGAGAAGCTTGAGTAGGTTGGGAAGGGTTGTGCATTGCATCACTGGGTCCATGATGCTTTGTCTTCAGTATCAAAAATCATCAAAGTGATTCTGATAATAGATGTATTGACCCGGTTTATGCCTAAGTTGTATGGAGGGCTTCTTTCTTTACACCCTTTATCCTTACATTTCTTTTTCATTCTTCAATCCCTTGAATGCTTACCAAGACGTCATAACTAGCACCTTGTTGTTGTTGTTCCAGTGCTAGCTTAAGTCATTAGCCGGCATTTTTTCTGTACACTCAACTACTCCATCTTTCCTAAGAACATCTAAATTCTAATGGATTGTCCCTGGGAAGATCCCTCCGGTTCTGGTTGGATCATAGGACGAATACCTAACCAACTTTTGACACCAATACCGTCATGAATTAATGTGTTGAAGGGTATAGATATCGTAACCAGAAAAGCTTGTCGAAAAAGCAATCAAGGTGTTGATGAAATCAGTGTTTACACCTTGAAGGTTTTTTGTATCACCAAAACGCTCCCCCTACATATGTGCATCATAAAAGGAAAGGTTTTTGCATATATTAGGAAGAGAAAACACTTATGTCAAAGATCTTATCCAAGATAACACATTTTAATCACTATTCTCCCCCTCAAAAATTGCATGACATTAAAATTTTTGTGAAACTAGTGATGAAACATGGAGAGAATAATGTTGCATGAAAGTTTGTACTCCCCCTCGAAAAGGAATTCTAATTAAAATTAGGGGAGTATATGAGCACACAGTTTTGAAATATTTGAAAAATTGTGCTCAAAAACCCGAGAAAACTTACTTTCCTGTTGTTAAGGAATAATGTACATAAATGAACATTTTCCTTGTGTTCATGAGCTTAAAACTTTGAATTTTTTGATATAAGCCCATGACAAAGAAAAATCAATTGCTCGTTGTTGAGGATAAGTCAAATACTTTCCTTTCTTTGGGGACCGGGTTATAGTCTGACATGCGACTATAAGCCATCATGAGAAGAAAGTAGAAAATACATGTTTTGAACACATTTGAACTCTCATTCGAACTTTATGTACGTACCCATGTCATTATTGAACAACATTTCTAAGTACGTACATATTATCGATGCTGAGAGACATGTCGAAGAAGAATATTTTTGGTATTTTTGAAAGATTTTCTCATTTTTTATTTTGTTTTTATATGTTTTATATTTTTGTATTTTGATTTTATATGTTTTTATATTTTTGGTATTTTTGAAAGATTTTCTCATATACAAGGTTACTGCGAATGTGCAAGACGTTCAAGTTCATCTGGAGTGAAACTACGCATACCAAGTCGACGAACCAAGGATTCAAATCTTTCTTGAGAAAGAGCTTTGGTGAAGATGTCGGCTAGTCCGTCTTGACAAAGTACAGTTCGATCGTTCCTCTTTCCACATGCTCCTTTATGAAATGGAATTGGACAGCTATGTGCTTGGTCTTGGAGTGTTGGACCGGGTTACAGGATATAGCTATGGCTGATTGTGAATAACAATAAATAGGAACTTTGTTAAAGTGAAATCCATAATCCGTGAGTTGTGATATCATCCAAAGGACTTGAGCACTACACACGGATAGAGACACATATTCTGCTTCCGCGGTGGACAACGCCGTACAGTCTTGTTTTCTTGAGGACCAACTCACTAGCTTCTCGCCTAAGAATTATGCTCCACCGGAAGTGCTCTTAAATGTGTCATGACACCCTGCATGGTCGGCATCTGAAAAACCAGTAAGATTAGAACCCGAATCCTTCGTATACCAAAGACCCATGTGAATGGTTCCCCGAGATAACGAAAGATCCTTTTAACTTCCTTGAGGTGCTTCTCGGTTGGCTTAGCCTGGTACCGAGCACATAAACAAGTAGCACGCACAATGTCCGGTCTGCTTGAGGTTAAGTACATAAGGGACCCGATCATACTTTGGTATTTTGTAGCATCTACAAATGTCCCTTTCTTATCCAAATCAAGCTTGTGTTTAGTGTCTAATGGAGTACCAATAGAATCATAGTTATCCATACCCAATTTCGTTAGAATCTCAAGCACATACTTGGACAGATTTAAGAAAATACCACGGGGGGATTGGTGAACTTGGAGACCAAGAAAAAACGCCATTTCCCCCATCATGGACATTTTGAATCGACTTTTCATAAGGTCGGCAAATAATATGGAATATTTTAGGTTAGTAGAACCAAATATAATATCATCTACTTAGAACTGAGCCACCAAGATGTCGTTGCCGCAGTGCTTGATAAACAACGTTGGATCAATGGTTCCTTTGCTGAAGTGATTTTGGAGAAGAAATGATGTAATTCGTCGTACCATGCCCTCGGTGCTTGTTTCAAACCATAAATTGCCTTTTTTAACTTGTAGACATGGCTTGGATGTTCGGTGTTGATGAAACCTTCAGGTTGACATACATACACATCTTCCTTTAACGGCCCATGCAAGAAAGCCGTCTTCACGTCCATTTGATACACTGTGAAGGATTTGTGTGCAGCGTATGCCAAGAAAATCCTAATAGCTTCCATCCGAGCAACCGGGGCAAAGGATTCTGCGAAATCAATTCCCTCATGTTGTTTATAACCTCTCACAACTAACCGGGTCTTGTTCCTAATGACCGTTTGCTCCTCATCCATCTTGTTTTTGAATAACCATTTCAGAGTAAGGGGATCGATATTGTCCGGTCGAGGTACTAACTCCCATACATCAAGTCAGATGTACTGATTGTGTTCTTCTTGCATAGACTCAATCCATGATGCATCGGTCATTTCTTCTTTCACACTTGCTGGTTCCATTGTGCTGACAGATAGTGCATAGATACACATATCACCATCGGTACGCAGCTGATTTCATGTTGAGACTGGTCGTGAGAGATTGCCAATCACTTGAACCAAAGGATGATTCTTAGTCCATTTGTTTTCATGTGGAAGTGTATGAGAAACTTCATGCGAGTTCGACGGATCCACATATGGTGTTGAAGGCTGAGTAGTACTTGTGGAAGCCGCAAATGGATTAAGAAACTCGTGTTCATTGAGCATCGCATTGTTTGCATTTTCAGCAACTATTTCATTCTGAAGATGAACATGATTAGGAATTTTCTAAGAATTTTGTTGAGTTGCGTCAGCAGGCGGAGAGGTGATTGGAATGTTTGGAGTCAATACGGTTGAGGTTGACGTAGATGGTGCAAAAACGGATGACGTTGGTGTAGATGCAATTGGTGGTTCTGGAACTACCGTAGCAGGTGCAGACAGGGAATTTGAGGAACACCAAATGACGAAGGACCCTCTATATATTCATCATAGATTGGCCCAAATAAAACTTCCAAGTCACGTTCTGAAGGTTGTAACGATGAGATTGCTGACGGTACAAATTGAAGCGCGAGTCCTGAACTTACGTGTCCAGAAGTCTGATCTTGAAGATCGGGATGTGAACTTCTATGCTGAGAGGCCATACCCGAGAGTTCACAAAAGTAACATTCATAGTCTCCATTACCTTTCTTGTCCTTCGATTATAAACCCTGTAAGCACAAGCAGTTGAATAATAACCAATGAAAAAGCCAATATCACCTTTAGGTTCAAGTTTACCGATATCTTCACGATCATTCTTCGGATAACATAAAGCACCGAAGACATGTAAAAATGAAATATCCGGTTTTCTTCCATTAATGATCTCATAGGTTTTTGTTGAAACGGGTGTGAATAATGGATCGGTTTTGAGTATAACATGCAGTTTCTATAACGTCAACCCATTGGAATAACGGTGCACTAGAGGAGAGAAGCATCGTCCGAGCAACATAAACTAATGTACGATTCCTCCGTTCCACAACTCCATTCTGCTATGGAGTTCTTACAGCCAAAGTTTGATGAGAAATCCCAACTTCGTCAGAATAAGCTTTCAGTTTCTCATTGGTGAATTATGTGCCGTTATCCGTTCTTACAATGATAACAGGGGCTTGAAGTAACACTGATGTTTTCTTCAAGAAATTAATAATTACATCAGGGGCTTCATCTTTCGAAGAAAGAAAATGAACCCATGTGTAACGTGAATAATCATCCACAATCACAAGAACATACCGCTTTCCATTAATGCTTTTGATTCTCATTGGGCCACACAAATCCATATGTAAGAGATGTAACCTATTCGTTGAGTTGGGAACAAGTTTGGGTTTGTGAGGCTTCTTCTTACTTTTGCCTTTCTCACAGGAAGGACAAAGATGGTCTTTTGTACATTTGAACTTTGGAAGACCGGTAACGAGATCATCTTTCGCGAGTTGGGTGATGGCATCGAAATAGAGATGAGATAACCTTTGATGCCATAACCATGACTTTGTTGAAGTGGCCCGGGCCATGAGACATATTGGGGATGCAACAGACATTTGAAAAATAACAATGGTTAAAAGGTTGGTGGTACAATTTCCTTTTAATAGATCAATTCCTTCAAGATCCCTAACAAAGAATGTATGACTTCTGAAGGCTACCTCCAAATCTGAATCACAGAATTGCCCAACCGAGAACAAATTATGTCCTAAGCCATCAACAAAAGAGACTCTTGTGATGACTATATTTCCCTAATGAAGATCACCATAGCCTAGAATTGTAGCAACATGATCATTTCCAAATCGGACAGTTCCCATAAATCGCCAAACAAAGTTCTTGAGAAGGATTTGATTCCCATTCATATGTTTGGAACATCCCGAGTCCACGCACCAGAGACAAATTTCAACAGCCTGCCAATGATAAGAGAAGAGAAAATTTGACAACGAAGAAATAGGTTCCTGTATGCATAGGTAATAATCAAGCCATATCACATACCAACATTTCACTGTCAGTATGAGATCTACTAGTATTAATAACATGACCATTAGAGACAAAATATCTTCCAGTAGGCAACCACTTAGAGATAAATCTAGGACTTTTAGGCGTAGCAAGACTTTCAGTGGACCCTACCTGCTTAGTTTTCTGAACATACACTTTAGCCTTAGGAGTGTTATGTGTTTCGCTGATAGAAAGCTTGTCAAGACGAGTGTAACCACCATAGGTCAAACCATTCATAGTCAAACCACAAACATCATGACTAAAAGTAAAGAAACATTTATTACATTTAGCACAAATAACTTCAGATTTTTCATTTCGAATAACAATTTTAGAGTCATTACATTCAGAAGAATCAAGTTTCTAATTATGAATAAAAAACGGTAAATTCCTACGGTGTTCTTCTACTTCCACATTATTAGCCTTGGGGCGACTACTTCTAGAGGCAAAAAGGACCCTATCATTCCTTGTATTGCTCGTAGGATGTGGCCTTCTACTCTTAGTGTAGTTGTTCATTCCTGTAGAAAAAGACACACGCTTATTAGAATTAGCATTTTTTAAATCAATGACTTGTGGTTTAGCGATAGTGGTCGGTTTTGTCCTAAAGCTTGCTTTACGTTGGTTGCTAGGCACAGAGATATCTACCCTAGTTTGAGAGGAAGGTCTAACGTGAAACATTCCTGGGGCGATTACTACAGCCTTCGTTCCAGCAACCTTGGGAAAAGGTGTAACAGCAATACAAGTGGGTCCCGAGGTTGGTGGTTTCTGAATCATCGTATCCATAATCGAGCTAGGTACAGAAGTCTTTTCTTTTAACAAGGCCTTTAACTTATAGTTCTCACAGATTTTATCAATAAGTTGCTGATAGACAGACTTACTTGGTTCAACAGCCCGCTTATATGAAACAACCACAGATTCTAAATCTGCAAACTTAGCCTTAAGCTTCTAAGCATTTCCATCACTGGCACTTTCTAACCCTAAAGAGGCCAAATGCTTTTCCTTAATCCCTCCCAACTGAGCCTGCAACTGAGCGATAGTTTGTTGCATTTCATTGTAAGCTTTTTCATACGAAATCTTGTCATATTTGCATTCATCACATTTTTTGACAAATTTATTCCAAAGATCGGTGAATTCTTTATCCTTTTTAATGACATAAGATTCCATTTTCTCTTTCATAAGATCTAGCTCAGTTTGGAGGTTTTCATTATTCGACACAGAGGTACTTAACTCAACAGGGTTACTATCAATAGAATCACGTACATTAGAGAGGCATTGTAGATCGTTTTCCAAGACTTTGATTTTATCAAGAGAATCATTAGCTTCCTTCACCAAAGATTTAAAGTCTTCAACAAAATTAGCAAATTCTTTTAGAAAAGCGTTTTCTAAATTGCCTAGCCGAGCATCAACTTGATTAATAATCGGATTAATATCGTTTTTAAGAATTTTTTGGACCTCAATCTGAACAGGTGATGTAAAATTTCCTCCAGTGATTTTGGAATTAACAACACGTTTAAGGATAACAAAGTTATCTTTAAGCTCATTTAGAAATCGGCGTGTGATACTCGGTTTAGGAGGGTCATCAGATAATTCCTCACTTGGGAGCAAAAGCATTTCAGAATTCGTTTTAGATCGAACAAAAACAGTTGGAGGATTAACTTTCGGATAATAAACGGGTGTCACTTCTTTATCAAGCTTTTTCATTCTTAAACGAGTCTCTACTACAAGTTCAGTAGTTTCCTCGGAATCATGCACACTAGGAGGATCATGCTCATCAGAAAAGAGCACACTACCATTATATAAGGTTTCATTAGTGGCCTGAACTTGCTTAAGATATCCAGGATTAGGAGAAAGAGGACAACCTAAAGCCAACTTGTATCGAGTGTAATTTATCTCATTCACTTTTGGTGCGAGAATATTTATCGTCTGCATAGTTTGGCCACGTTTTACTAAGAGGTTGTCTAATTCTCTAATCCTATCCTAAGCTTTGCAAAAATCCTCAAGAAGCCCATCTTCTCGAATTTTGAAATCATGTTTCATCTTTTTTTGTTCTTCTTTTAAATCCAAAAGAATAGATTTTTCAGTTGAAAGCTGTTTATTAAGAGAAGTGATTTCATCATTCAATTCGCTTATCTTTTTATCACTACTTAAATGTAAGGCATTTAATTTCTTAGTTGTGCATTTTTCTTGATAAACCAATGTAGCATGAGCTTGTTCAAGTTCTTTAATTTTAGCCTGTTGGATTTCAAAACATTTCTCCCATTCCTTATATCTCGCGAGCTCAGTGGTCAATTTGGCATTAGTTTCTCTAAACTTATTATTAACCACCATAGCATGGTTGACATCCTTAGCAAGCTTATCAAATAGAGATTTATAATACGCATGTGTCTCATCAGAAAGGGTTGTAGGCTGGGCAACTTGATCCACACTAAGGTCCACACTGGGCTCATTCAAAATAATATTACTATTATACGTTTGATCCTTGTGTGTCTCAATGTAGGGCTCAAGAATCTCAGTATACTCCTCTTCCTGATTAGACGTACTATATATATCATTATCATCAAAATGTGGATGTACCTCAGAGGGACCGTCTGAATCATAAACGGGAGCTCTCTCAACTGGCATTCCTGAGGTAGATGCTTGTTGTAAGTTTGGCATCAAGATGTAGTTGGCATTCACCTCTTCTTCCTCGTCATATTCTACAGCAGAAGCCATAAGATCAAATTCCTCAGCTTGAAGTGGAATCCCTGCCTCTTCTTTTGGTGCTATAAGAAGCTGAGTCTGAAGATAAGCAGCATCCCTCTTGTTTTTGGCTGTGCAATCTCGAGCATAATGACCAAATCCCCTGTAGTTGTAGCACTGAACCTGACGATTGTTGTTTCCATTTCCCGTACCAGTATTCTCAGCCCTTGCAGCCACAATGTTTCCCATCTGATTACCAACCGCTGGCACAATTATTAACCCATTCTGATTACCCGCATTTGGAACATTCGGATTCTGACCACGGATTTGTCCATACTCATTTCCTGCATTTCCAACATTCTGACCATATTGTGTCCCCGTGTTCCCAGCAGCTACCAATTGGTGATCTTGATTCGCATTCATGAAAGGTTGAGCAATCTGCCTATTTCTAGTGTTCGAGGAGATTCTCTGATTGTTGTTGGTGGGGTTAATGGTAAATTTGAATGCCTTTGCGAGAAGTGCAAGACCAGTATTAATCGCATGAGTAGCATCGATGATGTCATTAAAACAAACAATGGGTTGTTGTAAGTAATTCACAACAGTAGGAGGTTGATATCCATAAGAGGTGAGTTGTTTTTGCATGAAGTTACTTGATGAGGGTTGATGGTAGGGTACCATGGGATATGACATAGATGATGGAGAGTTCGCCATAAAAGCCAATGGGTCTTATGTCTTGGCACTTCTTTCTACCCTAACTTCGTTAGCTTCATCTTGATTCATCTTCAAATAGTCATATACTTGAGTATAGTCCACGACATGAAGATCCTTGGTTTGATTGACAAGAGTGACATATCGTGACCATTCAGAAGGAAGATTATCAAGGAATTTGATGTTGGCAGCAATTTGTGCAGGTTCATGTTTTTTTCTTCTAAGATGGTTCATGAGGGTTAAAAACCGATGATAATAGCGTTCAATTTGTTTCCCTTCAATAGACGTAAATTTCCCCCATTCACGAAGCAACTTAGTTTCCTTTTCTTGTAAACCGATTTCACTGCCCTTCATCATTTTCTGAATCCTAAGCCACATCTCGTGTGCGGTTTCACAACTATCGATAGCAGCATAAACATCTTCAGGAAGTCCCATGAGAATGACTTGAATTGCTTGATCATCGGCATCGAGTTGTTTGGATTCAGCTTTAGTTAATTCTTCATCCGTTTGCTCATGACTAGATTCAGCCACTGGGTTAGCATTCGTAGGATCCCCAGGCACAAGAATTGTTCTTCTAACATACGGACCTTTTTGAATCGAGTTAAGAATCAACTTGCCCAAAGGTTTACATTTTGCATAACGAAGGAGACGACTAGCCCATGTAGTGTAGTTCTCCTTGGTAAGCATGGGTAGACGATTCTCAGTACCTGCAGCATAAATATCTTGTTGAGACGTCACTGTAGAAGTCGTGTGATAAACAGGATCTCAATTCGTAGAAAGCAGAGTGATGTTGTAAAAAAACTAAATTGATTAAATCCCTTAAGAATGTGATCTTGAGAAGCCAAAAAAATCCAAGGTAAACAAAAAAACTCACGAATCCACAAAACTGTTAGTTTTATTCAAAAATTTTTAAGACACTTTTTCTGAAAATTTAGCAAGAATTTTTCGGACAAATTCTCAAGTTGATCTTCGGAATACAGAAATATGGGGACTTCGCAATCTAAACCAAAAAAAAACTTACTTCAGAAAGATGACCCTTGGTAACTTCGCAATATCCAACTTAAACATCAACTTCGCAATCAAGATGTTCCCAACTTCGCAATCAAAATAAAGTTTATCTTCGGAAAAGAGAAGAAACCCACTTCGGAATCTTAATCTGTGATTACTTTGGAATACTGAAGAAAGACTACTTCGGAATAATTTTGAAGGACCACTTCGCAATAATTCTAGATGACCACTTCGGAATGATTTTGAAGGACCAATTCGCAATAATTCTAGATGAGCACTTCGGAATATTTTTGAAGGACCACTTCGCAATAATTCTAGATGACCACTGCGGAATGATTTAGAAGGACCATGATGAGATGGCATTTATACATGATCTCATCGTTCTTTTCGGGCTTTAAATGCATAAAAATGTCATAATATACCATATATATGCTTGTGTTTGTTTACTTGTGTATTATAGGTATGGATATCGTGAAAAAGACAAAAGATCACAAGTTACAAGGAAAAACGGACACGAGAAACGAAGCCGTACAAAGAACCGGGCCCTAATTCATGAAATATTCAACATTTATCCTTGAAGACTTAAAGATGTGCAAGTTTGATCCTCAATGAATGAAGAAATGACACTTAAAAACCTTGTATATTGATAATTACAAGTTTGGTCCCTTAAGTTTGTCAAAATTACACAAAAGGTCCTTCAACTTTGAAGAAATGGCAAGATTAGTCCCTTAACAAATCCAAATTGCCAACAATGGTCCCTCATGAAGTTTAAGTTGCATTGAAGACCTTTGAAGATCAACATTGTCCAAAATCAGCCCTTGAAATATGCAAAAGTGTCAAAAATAACCCTTGAAACAGTTTTTGGAAAGTTTGTGCCAAAACTGCCAAGTGGTGAAAGTTGTATAACAAAGGAACACGTTTTGTTTGCAAAATAAACTTGCTATTCACTCTTTTCCAAAACTCAAGGACCTAAACTGCCAATTCCAAACTTTAAATTCCTAAAAATACGCCAAACACTTACTGTTTGGATTTTTACCAGGCAAGAACAAGTTTTTACCCAGGATCAAAAAGGAGCAAAACAAAGGGGAAATCAAAATTGACTCAACCCACGTGTGATTCACATCACCTCAATCACATCCCACACCTTAAACCCCAAATCCCACTACCAGAATGATACCCCCACCCCCACTCACAATACGACACTTGGCACTTGATCCTTACTTGGCAAAATCAAGGGTTGCAAATCATTACTTGGTCCCTAAGCACTCAACAAACGTCCAGGATTCTCCCAAAACAGCTGGCAACACACCTAGAAGGTTCTGCAAGGATAGGATAGGAATTTCAGTTGCTAGGGTTTGTGAATAGTGTTTAGCCAGGCATTTGCCTATAAAAGGAGACCTCAGCATGTGAGAGTCCCTTTGTTCCAGTTTTAGGCTATTATCTTTGTAATTCCTTTTTAAGTTTAAATAAAATTTGAATTTCTGAAATTTTGAAATCTCTTTTTGATTTAATTAAAAGTTTGGTGTTTGAGTAGCCTAATTCTAAGTTCCATTTGATTGTTAAGACCTACCTTAATCTTGTGGTTAAGGCACGTCTTGGTTCATAAGGTTTTTAAGGTTTAAATACCTTGAAATCCTAGGTTCTATTTTGGCTTATTTTGTGTACTAACCCTTGGACATTTGCTATAAGCTCTTACAAGCTTGTTGACACCAAGCTTGTGAAGGGATTAGAGCCCTTGGTTGAGTTGTTTGCTGCTTGTGTTGAAGATATAAAGTCCTTGAGGTTCTACTTTGAACCATCAACCAAGGCAGTTTGCATCATCTTCATTGAAGTACCTTGGTCTTGTTCTAGTTGTTGAACAAGGTCCAAGGAGCATTGCTGGCCTTCCTAGGATGTTGTGGAAGGCAGGTATAATCTCTTGGTTTAAATTCCCCTAAAAATTTCATGTTTATGACTGTTTTGGATTTTGTGCTTTGATTTTGAGTATTTGTGTTTGTGCTTCTGATTTTTGAGTTTGATTGTGTTAGTTGCTATCTAGTAAGTGTTTTTGATCATTGAAATCAGTAGGTTATTAGTTAAAATCACAAGTTTCTTTGTTAAGTGGTAGATTAAGGGGTGTTTGGGTCTACTGCATTATTTGGAATTGTGGTTTGCTAAGTGTTTGTTTGTTGTTTGTAAGTGTTGGTATCTGCTTGTTAGGTGCTAGTGTTCATATGTTTGCAGGGTTGAAGGTTTGAAACACATAGATTCATTATTTGGCTATAAAATCTTTAAAACTTGGTAAAATTGGCTAGGATTTTGAGGACACCTAGATCTAAGCTTAGGCTAGGGCTAACAAGTGCTAAATCTGAGTTAATCACACCAGGGAAGAAGGATTTGAGGCTTGAAATTGGATCAAGTGTCAAGTAGTGCAGCAAAACTTGTCTGTATATTGTTCATTGTTCATCAGAAACATTTTGTGCTTTGATCTTGTTATTTACTTTGATTCAGTGTTTGATTCTTGTTGCTTTGTGTTTATTCTTAGTTTATATAGCTTGTGTATGCATCTTGTTAAGTTTGGTTGGCTTATTCAGTCTAAATCTGCTTATTAAGTGCTTAACTGCTTATTTCCATATCTGGTGCATATCTGGTGACTATTTGGCTTATTGTGGCTTATTGTGTGGACCAATTTGTGATTTTCTTGTTGCTATTGACTCCTTGTGGTTCACTGATCACAAGGGTGCCTTTGTTTCCAATTGAATCAAACCAGAACTCTCAAATAAGCTTGGTCAAATAAGCAAAGCAGTGGGAACTCCTTTCCCCTGCTAGTTGCCACTGATAGTGTAAAATTGGGTTCAGCTTATCAATAAGCTATAATAGCTTATTCCAACCAGCAACAACTTTGTTTTTGTAATAGGTGCTCATATTTTGACCCATTTGTTCATACTGGAGCATTTGGATGGTTGACTTTAGGGTTTGACTAGAAAACCAACTCTATTGACTTTTTCATAAGTTCATTTGTGCTTATTCTGGCTTATTGGTTGTGCTTATTGGATTTTTGTTGATTGATTTTGCTTATTGAGTCCATTTGAAATCTTTTGCAAGTTGAATCAAGTCCTGAGGTGCCCTAAATCTCTAAAACGACTATTTTGTCTTTTAGTGAATTTTTACTTTGCTTATTTCTGACTTATTGAGTGAGCTTTTTCAAAATTTCTTTTTACAGATCTCATAAGCATCCCAAAAGAAGGTTGTGTGTCAAATTAGAGCTTATGGCATTAACTTATGGCTTAATGGGCTGAAAAGCCCAATAAGAATAAGCTGAGTGTTAAATAAGCTGTGATAAGCTCATTTTCAGCTTTTGGGCGTTTTGTTCTTAGAATTTAATTCTGAGTCAGATAGGGCTTTTCCAAGTCAATTGGGCCAAGTTTGACTTTTTGGGCCCAAAAGCCCAATTTGGTTGACTGTTTTTGGTTTTGGCCCATTTGAGGGCCCAATTGGGGTATTTTGGTAATTTCACTTTGATTTTCTGATTATTTAGGGTAAAATAAACTAGTTTGCAAGTTTTTATAATTTTTTATAATTTTTGGATTTTTAATATTATTTTATTATTATTTTATTATTATTTTAAAATTTCACATTTTCCAACTTTTTACATTTTTCTTAGGTTTAATACATTAAAATAGGAATTTATCAACTTTTAGAATAATTTTATCTCTTTTAGATTAATTTTTATAATTATTTCAAGTTTTAATAGTTTTTAAATCATTTTAAATAGTTTTTATTAGTTTAAAAATTTCTAAAAATAATTTTTAATCTTTTTAGGTCATTTTAGAGGTTTACCAATTGAAAAATCTTTATTTGGGCTTTTTGATAATTTATTTGATTTTTAGGGCTTTAATTAGCATTTAAAAATTGAATATTTAATTATTTAAAAGGTTTGAAAAAGTTTTGATCATTGGTAAACTCTTAGTTTATTTATTTTGATTTTTGGTGAATTTTTGGTAATTTTTAGAATTAATTTTTATTTTTGTGGTTTTTAAGGTTCTACGTTTTAACTTTCTAGTAGTGTTTATTGTAATTTTTACGTCTTCGTCATCTTCTTTTCTCATCCCCTTCTAAACCAATCATTAATCACAAACATTTAACAAATTTCTCACACACATATACCTCCTTGGGAAACGAACTTTCATACCTTAAGGGTCATTAGTGTTGATTTTCCTAAATCATCACTCGATACTTTCCGCTTTTACCCTCTTTTCCTA
Source organism: Glebionis coronaria (assembly GCA_025667525.1). NCBI lineage: Eukaryota > Viridiplantae > Streptophyta > Magnoliopsida > Asterales > Asteraceae > Glebionis > Glebionis coronaria. Next base: position 534,343,836 of record CM046876.1, read on the forward strand.
AAGAGTAGTAAAACACTACAATCATACCACTTCGCAATAATAATTCCAAATAAGTACTTCGGAACTGGTGATGTTATTCACTTCGGAATATTCACTATATTTTCACTTCGGAATCTTGAAATAAATAGCAACTTCGGAATGTTTGGGCTTTTGCACTTCGGAATGAGGAACTTTTTCACTTCGGAATACCTAAGGAAATCCACTTCGGAAAAACAGAAACCATCTTGGGTACTTCTAGAATATATCAATTATTCCAAAATAAGTGTGATCTGCCCGACTTTTTCGTGATCCGATTTACCAGATATTTGATAAATACCCCGAAAGTCACCCAAAACCACCAAAATTTTTGCGATTTTGATCAAACAAAGTAACTCAAATCACTACCACAACTATGTAGTCGATTTGGTTACAACCTTTAACCACCAAAAGGCAAAAAATTTCAAGATTCAATCTTGAAACCACCTTAAACCCACGAAAAATAAATCAACTAAAACAACACCAAATACTTATCCTAGAATCCCTTGGCGAATGATACCACTTGTAAGACTTATACACACGACTAACCAAACACAAATAACATGATGAAGATTAAACCGAAAAAGAAAGATTAGATTAAGATGAAGAAAAGAAAATACAAAGATTGGTGTTTTCCTAGTGAGAGAAACAAGCACACCTTTCTCTCTCTAAAACTATCAAAATGGAAAAGCACACCACACAAATGAGGAGAATTTGCATTTTATACTAAAGAGTAACCTTTTAAGAGGCTTTCATCATTTGTGTGTTCGGGACTAATTCCCGTTACATGAACAATAATAACTAAGAACTCTCGACACCGTTGAATAGCATTTTTCACGAGCTTCGCAACGGTATATTATATGACCATCACTTTAAATATGGCTAACAATGATCATATTGATACTAATTTTTCTTACATGCAACAAGTTTTGAATTTTGATAAAAACAAGGATTTTTGAAAGTATTTTATGATCATGCATGTAATGATCTAGTTAAGATCATGTTATTTTGATGTTGAAAATTTGATTTTGATTTTGGTTTTTTATTTTTAGGAATTATAAAAGTGTTAGGATTGATAAATATTGATGCTAGGGGATTAGGGTGAGTAGAAAAGTGGTTAAAATTGGCTAAAAATATGATTTTATGTGAGTTTTTATGAGGTGATTTTAGGTAGTGACTTTAAGGCAGATTTTAGGTTTCTTATGTTTGAGTATTTGTTAAACTAATTAGCTAGAGTTGTAGAGAATTTCATTAGCTTCAATTTGATATAAAGTATAGCTTCCAACTCAAAACGAGGAGGAAGATATGATAGTTTGATTATTCGTGTACCGAGAGACGAGTATCGACACAATATGAAGTTGCTGTCGATATTTAGATCGAATATCAGGGACTATATAATGAGTTTTAAAAAGAGTCAAGGGCTGTTGTAAGTCTCTAAACCTCAGTTTGGTTGACTGTTTTTGGTTTTGGCCCATTTGAGGGCCCAATAGGGGTATTTTGGTAATTTCACTTTGATTTTCTGATTATTTAGGTTAAAATAAACTAGTTTGCATGTTTTTAGAATTTTTTTATAATTTTTGGATTTTTAATATTATTTTATTATTATTTTATTATTATTTTTAAAATTTCACATTTTCCAACTTTTTACATTTTTCTTAGGTTTAATACATTAAAATAGGAATTTATCAACTTTTAGAATAATTTTATCTCTTTTAGATTAATTTTTATAATTATTTCAAATTTTAATAGTTTTTAAATCATTTTAAATAGTTTTTATTAGTTTAAAAATTTCTAAAAATAGTTTTTAATCTTTTTAGGTCATTTTAGAGGTTTACCAATTGAAAAATCTTTATTTGGGCTTTTTGATAATTTATTTGATTTTTAGGGCTTTAATTAGCATTTAAAAATTGAATATTTAATTATTTAAAAGGTTTGAAAAAGTTTTGATCATTGGTAAACTGTTAGTTTATTTATTTTGATTTTTGGTGAATTTTTGGTAATTTTTAGAATTAATTTTTATTTTTGTGGTTTTTAAGGTTCTACGTTTTAACTTTCTAGTAGTGTTTATTATAATTTTTACGTCTTCGTCATCTTCTTTTCTCATCCCCTTCTAAACCAATCATTAATCACATACATTTAACAAATTTCTCACACACATATACCTCCTTGGGAAACGAACTTTCATACCTTAAGGGTCATTAGTGTTGATTTTCCTAAATCATCACTCGATACTTTCCGCTTTTACCCTCTTTTCCTAAAGAGTAGTAAAACACTACAATCAGACCACTTCGCAATAATAATTCCAAATAAGTACTTCGGAACTGGTGATGTTATTCACTTCGGAATATTCACTATATTTTCACTTCGGAATCTTGAAATAAATAGCAACTTCGGAATGTTTGGGCTTTTGCACTTCGGAATGAGGAACTTTTTCACTTCGGAATACCTAAGGAAATCCACTTCGGAAAAACAGAAACCATCTTGGGTACTTCAGAATATATCAATTATTCCTAAATAAGTGTGATCTGCCCGACTTTTTCGTGATCCGATTTACCAGATATTCGATAAATACCCCGAAAGTCACCCAAAACCACCAAAATTTTTGCGATTTTGATCAAACAAAGTAACTCAAATCACTACCACAACTATGTAGTCGATTTGGTTACAACCTTTAACCACCAAAAGGCAAAAAATTTCAAGATTCAATCTTGAAACCACCTTAAACCCACGAAAAATAAATCAACTAAAACAACACCAAATACTTATCCTAGAATCCCTTGGCGAATGATACCACTTGTAAGACTTATACACACGGCTAACCAAACACAAATAACATGATGAAGATTAAACCAAAAAAGAAAGATTAGATTAAGATGAAGAAAAGAAAATACAAAGATTGGTGTTTTCCTAGTGAGAGAAACAAGCACACCTTTCTCTCTCTAAAACTATCAAAATGGAAAAGCACACCACACAAATGAGGAGAATTTGCATTTTATACTAAAGAGTAAACTTTTAAGAGGCTTTCCTCATTTGTGTGTTCGGGACTAATTCTCGTTACATGAACAATAATAACTAAGAACTCTCGACACCGTTGAATAGCATTTTTCACGAGCTTCGCAACGGTATATTATATGACCATCACTTTAAATACGGCTAACAATGATCATATTGATACCAATTTTTCTTACATGCAACAAGTTTTGAATTTTGATAAAATCAAGGATTTTTGAAAGTAATTTTATGATCATGCATGTAATGATCTAGTTAAGATCATGTTATTTTGATGTTGAAAATTTGATTTTGATTTTGGTTTTTTATTTTTAGGAATTATAAAAGTGTTAGGATTGATAAATATTGATGCTAGGGGATTAGGGTGAGTAGAAAAGTGGTTAAAATTGGCTAAAAATATGATTTTATGTGAGTTTTTATGAGGTGATTTTGGGCAGTGACTTTAAGGCAGATTTTAGGTTTCTTATGTTTGAGTATTTGTTAAACTAATTAGCTAGGGTTGTATAGAATTTCATTAGCTTCAATTTGATATAAAGTATAGCTTCCAACTCAAAACGAGGAGGAAGATATGATAGTTTGATTATTCGTGTACCGAGAGACGAGTATCGACACAATTTGAAGTTGCTGTCGATATTTAGATCGAATATCAGGGACTATATAATGAGTTTTAAAAAGAGTCAAGGGCTGTTGTAAGTCTCTAAACCTCAGTTTGGTTGACTGTTTTTGGTTTTGGCCCATTTGAGGGCCCAATAGGGGTATTTTGGTAATTTCACTATAATTTTCTGATTATTTAGGTTAAAATAAACTAGTTTGCATGTTTTTAGAATTTTTTATAATTTTTGGATTTCTAATATTATTTTATTATTATTTTATTATTATTTTTAAAATTTCACATTTTCCAACTTTTTACATTTTTCTGAGGTTTAATACATTAAAATAGGAATTTATCAACTTTTAGAATAATTTTATCTCTTTTAGATTAATTTTTATAATTATTTCAAGTTTTAATAGTTTTTAAATCATTTTAAATAGTTTTTATTAGTTTAAAAATTTCTAAAAATAGTTTTTAATCTTTTTAGGTCATTTTAGAGGTTTACCAATTGAAAAATCTTTATTTGGGCTTTTTGATAATTTATTTGATTTTTAGGGCTTTAATTAGCATTTAAAAATTGAATATTTAATTATTTAAAAGGTTTGAAAAAGTTTTGATCATTGGTAAACTCTTAGTTTATTTATTTTGATTTTTGGTGAATTTTTGGTAATTTTTAGAATTAATTTTTATTTTTGTGGTTTTTAAGGTTCTACGTTTTAACTTTCTAGTAGTGTTTATTGTAATTTTTACGTCTTCGTCGTCTTCTTTTCTCATCCCCTTCTAAACCAATCATTAATCACATACATTTAACAAATTCTCACACACATATACCTCCTTGGGAAACGAACTTTCATACCTTAAGGGTCATTAGTGTTGATTTTCCTAAATCATCACTCGATACTTTCCGCTTTTACCCTCTTTTCCTAAAGAGTAGTAAAACACTACAATCATTTTGGCGCCGCTGCCGGGGAGGTGTGTCGTGATTAATTTGCATTGTTGTTTTTAATATTAACCAAAATAGTATTTGTATTAGTAGAACTCTACTAATACGTATTATCGGTTTTCTTGGTTTTTCTTGTACAAATATTATTACTATATTGTATTAAGTATCACAATAAATTCACAATATCTCCGAAAGTGTGAAAACACAACCTTAATGGGATTTCATCACTCAATTATTGTATTCGAATCTCAAACAAAAAGAAAAAGGCTAAAATAGATAAATACTTTCGTGAAGCTCGATTTTGAAAAATACAAACTATAAGGTGGGTATAAGGCGGGTATTATAAAATATACCCTAAGGAAAAAGGCTCTTAAGTGCTTCGCGCCGCCTCGTTTCCCCGCTTGCTTGTGAGTATTTTGAGATTGAAGGCTAATCGAGGGTTTTGCCGCCCAAAGTATTATTACGTATAATATATTTGCTTGGTTTCTTTGTGATTAAACCCTCTTAAACAATTTGGTTTTCACCAAAGTTCTAAAGTCATTCGAAGGCGTTCACTCCACGTGATCGTTTTCATTCCTTTGAGGCTTCTTTAATCAAGAGTTTGATTCAAGGAGAGATTTTGTAGATTGTTGTCTACGAAGATACACCAAAATCCAAAAAAAATAAATATCATCAAAAACACAAAAAAAAATGAAAATCCACAAAACAACCAAAAAGAATCTTCTTTGCTCACCTCCCATTCTTCGTTAAGTTTATGATCACTCGTAATCAAGCAAAACGAGCTCGTAAACGTCTTCAAAAGCAAGCCAATCAAGAGACGTTGATTGAAGAAGAACCTCCAATTGTTGAACCTATTGTAGAACAAGAAGTCGTCATGGCTAATCGTACTATGATGGAGTTGCTACAAGCACCCACCGAGGGTTTTGGAGAGGCTATTGTGATTCCCGCCATCCTTGCGGAGAATTTCGAGATTAAAACGGGTTTAATGTCGATGTTGCAAGCAAATAAGTTTAGAGGTCACTAGAAAGACAACCCGCATTACCACATTAGGCATTTTAACCGTCTCACCGCCACTAGCAAGTTTAAGGATGTTCCACATGCGCCATTAAGATGATGTTGTTTCCATACTCGTTGGATGGACCCGCAAAAATTTGGCTCGAGAAAGAACCACCAAATTCGATTTTGACATGGGCCGATCTCGTTTCTAAGTTTGTGAACAAGTTTTTTCCACCATCTAAAACAACACACTTGAAAAATGAGATTTCACGATTTGTGCAAAGAAATAATGAAAGTTTTTCAATGGCATGGAAACGATTTAAAGAAATGTTACATGAATGTCCACACCATGATTTTACGGAATTGCATCAAGTTGATACTTTTTATAATGGGCTTAATGATCATGAACGAGATTATTTGAATGCCGCCGCAGGTGGTAATTTTTTGTGCAAGACGACAAATGAGGCTTTACAAATCATCGAGAATAGATCTAAGGTTTATAACCCTCGTAACACACCGAGTGTTGCCAATTTGGGTTCGTCATCTTCGTCACAATCGTCTCGTAGCATTAACGCCTTACATGATGAAGCTAATGAGGAAAATCGGTTTTTTGATAGATTTGCTAATCTAATGTCCCATTGGAAAGCTCAAGAAGCTTCAAATTCCGCTTCGGTTAAAGCGGTTGCTAAGAGTTGTTTATCTTGTGGTGGAGCTCATGATCTTTCCGAGTGCATTACCGCGGATGGTAACACTTCGAGTGCTTATGTAGCAACGGGAACTTACAACCAAAACGGTCAAGGTTCCCGCCCAAATCAAGCTGCACCAAATCAAAATGTTAACAATTATCGAAACAACAACCAAGGTAATTACCAAGGCAATTCACGCAATTACAACAAGCGGAATTATCAAAATGGGAATGGACAAATTTCTAATCAAAACCAAAACCGTGATTTTCAAAACACTACACAAGGTTTTCAAAATGCTCACACTAAAAATTTGCAAGGAGAATTTTTGGATAATGCTAAAGCAAATGATGCTAAATTTGATAATATGCAACGTGAGATGATTAGCTTAAGATCCGAGTTGAAAAACGAGTTAAAAAATGAACTTGCTAATGAACTTAAAACTCATGCAAACAAAATGGAAGGAAATGTCCAACGTCTTCAACAAAATCAACAAAAGATGGAATTAGGACAACATGAGATTAAGCAAGAGTTATTAAAAGCGGATGCTAGGCAATCAAAATTTGAGGACCGAATGGCTAAGATGTTTGAAGCAATCATGTGTAAACCCTCTTCCTCGGGTGGTCTTCCTAGTGATACCATTGCAAACCCGAAGGGAGAAATGAAGGTTATTACTACACGAAGTGGTAAAACTTTCAAGGAACCAATCTCTTGTCCAAGTACTTCTACGGAGAAGGAAATCGAGAAAGAACCCGAGGTGATGGTCGAAAAGGAGCACATTACAATCCCACGAAGTACCGCTCATACCACACCTACGGTTGAACCAATACCAATTGTGGAACCCGAGTTTCCAAGGCCGTTGCCTAATGTCCAACCTACACCACCTTTACCCTACCCTTCAAGACGAAACAAAGAGAAGTTGCAAGAACGTAACAAACAACAAATCGAGCTTTTTATAAAAATGTTTCAACAAGTGCATTTTGATGTGAGTTTAGCCGACGCGTTGTTATATATGCCTCGTTTCGCTTCCACTTTTAAAAGTATGATGAGCGATAAGGAAAAGCTTTCAAAGCTTGCTAATTGTTCTTCGGTTTATCTTAACCGCATACCGGAAAAAGTTGGTGATCCCGGAAAGTTTCTCATTCCTTGTGACATACAAGATATGAAAGAATGCCTCGCCTTGGCCGAACTTGGTGCGAGCATTAATTTGATGCCATTTTCCATTTGGAAATCGCTTTCGCTTCCGGCTCTCATTCCTTCGAACATGTCCATCGAGATGGCTGATCATTCGACGATTATGGCATGTGGAGTAGCCGAAGATGTTTTCGTGAAAGTGGGGAAGTTCTACTATCCCGTTGATTTTATAGTAGTTGACATCCCCGCGGATCCTCAAGTTCCTCTAATTTTAGGTCGTTCATTTTTAGATACTTCGAGATCGCTTATCGATGTTCATGCGAGAACTATCACTTTGAGATTCAACGAAGAGGAACTTGTTATAAACGCTACTCAAAACTTGAAACCTTCTCATGTTTATGCAATCGCTACCATCAATCACATTGACATCGTTGACGTGGTTTGCGATGAGTTTTCACAAGAAGTGTTAGGTTTTTCCGATAGCACGTCAAGTGGCAATCCAACTATTTTGGATCCGATTCTTGCTAATTCCACACCAAATCTCACTCCATTCCAAGGAGGCGATCTCACTTCAAATGAAATCGACAATGAAGATGAGGTGTTGATTAGTGATGATACTTCTATTCCACCATTTCTTTCACCGATGGAAGTTATGAGTGTTGAACCAAAATCTTCAATCGAGAAACCACCTATCCTTGAATTGAAAGATCTTCCTTCTCACCTTGAATACGCATTCTTGGAAGGTGATGACAAGTTGCCGGTTATTATTGCAAAAGGACTTGCTAATGATGAAAAAACCGAGCTCTTGAAAGTTCTTAAGGCTCATAAAGGGGCAATTGCGTGGAAAATATCTGACATTAAGGGTATTGACCCAAAATTTTGTACTCACAAGATTTTAATGGAGGAGGACTACAAACCCGCAATTCAAAGTCAAAGAAGGGTGAATCCCAAAATTCACGATGTCATTAAAAAGGAGGTCCTTAAACTCCTTGACGTGGGAATGATTTATCCTATATACGATAGCCCATGGGTGAGCCCAATCTATTGTGTCCCTAAAAAGGGAGGAATGACCGTTGTGCCTAATGAAAACAACGAGTTAATTCCCACTCGTGTTGTGACCGGTTGGAGGGTGTGTATTGACTACCGAAAGTTAAATGACGCCACTCGTAAAGACCACTTCCCTTTGCCCTTCAAGGATCAAATGTTGGAGCGACTTGCGGGAAATGAATTCTATTGCTTTTTAGATGGTTTTTCCGGTTACTTTCAAATCCCTATCGACCCTCGTGACCAAGAGAAGACTACTTTTACGTGTCCTTATGGAACGTTCGCTTATCGTAGGATGCCTTTCGGACTTTGTAATGCACCCGGTACGTTTCAACGGTATATGATGGCGATTTTTCACGATATGATCGAGAAGTCGATGGAAGTGTTTATGGATGACTTCTCGGTGTTTAGCAATTCGTTCACGTCGTGTTTATCTAATCTAGAGCAAATGTTAAAACGTTGTAAAGAAACCAATCTTGTGCTTAATTGGGAAAAATGTCATTTTATGTGTAAACAAGGAATCGTCTTAGGACATAAGGTGTCGAAGGCGGGGATTGAGGTCGATAAAGCTAAGGTAGACGTCATCGCCAAGTTACCTCATCCCAAAACCGTTAAGGGAGTTAGGAGTTTCCTAGGCCACGCGGACTTTTATCGTCGTTTCATCAAGGACTTTTCGAAAATTTCTCGACCTATGACACACCTTCTCGAGAAGGATGCTCCTTTTAACTTCAATGAGGATTGTGTTAAGGCTTTCGAAACTCTAAAAGGAAACTTACCGAAGCTCCCATTCTTTTTGCTCCTAATTGGGAATTACCCTTTGAAATCATGTGCGATGCAAGTGATTATGCTATAGGGGCCGTCTTAGGGCAACGTTATGACCAACATTTTCGTCCTATCCACTATGCTAGTAAGACGATGACCGAGGCTCAATTAAAGTACACCACAACGGAAAAGGAATTCCTTGCCGTGGTCTATGCTTTTGAGAAATTCCGACCTTATCTCGTCTTAACTAAAAGCATCGTGTATACCGACCATTCGGCTATCAAGTATCTCTTAGCTAAGCAAGATGCTAAGCCGAGATTGCTTCGTTGGATGCTCCTCCTCCAAGAATTTGATGTCACCGTGCTTGACAAAAAAAGAGCCGAGAATCTAGCGGCCGATCATCTCTCTCGTCTAGAAGATCCTCACAAAGATGTTTTCGAGAACAAGGAAATCACCGAAACATTTCCTCTTGAGACTCTCGGTGTAGTGAATTCTAAAGACACCACCCCATGGTTTGTCGACATTGCAAATTAACATGCGGGTAATTTCATAATCAAGGGTATGACGACACAACAAAAACGAAAATTCTTTCGTGACGTCAAGTTATATTTTTGGGACGACCCTTATCTCTTTCGAATTTGTGCGGATCAACTCGTTCGACGTTGTGTTTTGGTGCCGAAGCTTCTAATATCCTTAGAGCTTGTCACGAGGGACCCACGGGTGGTCACCACGGTGCTAATCTCACGGCTAAGAAAGTGTTCGATGCCGGTTTCTTTTGGCCTTCTATCTATCGTGATGCACACGCACTTGTGAAGTCGTGTGATTCGTGCCAACGTCAAGGAAAATCGTCTCAACGTGATGAAATGCCGCAAAACATAATTCAAGTGTGTGAGATTTTCGACGTATGGGGAATAGACTTTATGGGGCCGTTCCCATTGTCTCATGGCAACAAATATATCCTCGTCGCGGTGGAATACCTTTCTAAGTGGGTGGAAGCTAAGGCTTTGCCTACTAATGATGCTCGTGTGGTAGTGAAATTTTTGAAGCAACTATTCTCTCGGTTCGGAACCCCTCGTGCTATTATAAGCGATCGTGGAACCCATTTTTGTAATGACCAATTCGAAAAGGTTCTAAAGAAATATGGAGTTACTCATCGTCTTTCTACAGCTTATCACCCGCAAACGAGTGGGCAAGTCGAGGTTTCGAACCGAGCTTTGAAGAGGATTTTAGAGAGGTCAATTGGAGAAAACCGTGCTTCATGGTCCAACAAACTTGATGATGCTTTATGGGCCTTTAGGACCGCTTATAAGACACCTATTGGTTGCACTCCTTATAAGTTAGTCTATGGGAAGAATTGTCATTTGCCCATTGAATTGGAGCACAAGGCATATTGGGCCCTTAAGCATGCAAACTTTGACTTGAAGACCGCGGGAGATCACCGGAAAATACAATTGAATGAATTGGATGAACTAAGAGATAATGCTTATGAAAATTCATTAATTTTTAAAGAAAAGACTAAAAAGTTTCATGATTCAAAGATTAAAAACCGGGTTTTTAACGTTGGTGATCAAGTGTTGCTTTTTAACTCTCGTCTTAAGATATTTTCCGGAAAATTGAAATCTCGTTGGTCGGGTCCGTTCACCATTACACAAGTGTTTCCTTATGGGACCATTGAGCTAGCTCAAGATGATGGTCCTAATTTCAAGGTGAATGGACATAGGCTTAAGCACTACTTTGGTGGGGAAATTCCTTCAATGGTTGCCCTCAACCAAGTCACCTTTCCCAATGATAATTAGCATTGAGGGGATCGAGTCGAGCTCATGACTCGGTAATCAAAAACGAGGTGCCTCGTGGGGGAGATCCCATGATTATCTTTTATGCTCACTATTCACTAATAAGGGGACTTGTACCCTTTCAACTCGTTGTCTCGTGGTTGTTTGTGTTTGTATTATCAAGATCATCATCATCATCATCTACGATTGAAGACTCTCGTGTTCGTTTACGTGAGCCTCCATCGTTCGTTTGAAGAAGTTTTTCACGAATCCATGACATATCCTTTATTGTTCTAACAATTATCTTTTAGCATACTTAATAAACGGCTTTAGATATATTGTTGATCACCCTTTCCATGCTAGATCCTAAGCATTCGACTCTTCGTCTCTAGTATGGGGGTGCTCCACCTTTAGACTCGAAACATTGAGGACAATGTTTACTTTTAGTATGGAGGGGTGAATAGGTACTTGCTTTGCTACGCCCTCACGCTTTCCAACTTTCAATGTTTTGTTTTGCTAATAAGGCTAAAAATGGCCAAATTTTAAATTTTTCATAGTTTTCATAAGTGTTTTTAAGACACGAATGTATATTTTCCGATGGGTAGAATAAGAGTTAATTTTTGACTTGATGGGCATTTGGAGCCATTTACATTCCTTAACCCGCTCAATTCAAGTTTTGCTAGACTTTTATATAGGGAGCTTTAAAACGCGAAAGTCTTAACTCATACGGGTTAAGAACAAGAACTTTTCGCAAGTTCCTATAATTGATCCTAGAAAGTCACTTATCAAGGGAACTTTAAAATGCATTCTCTAAACTTGAAAAAGTCCAAGGAAGTGCAAGATCCTATAGGTGGCTTGAAAACCCAAAACTTTGATTTGATATAGTCTTAATAAAAGCTAATCCAAATTTGGCTTAATTTTGACTTGCATGGCTAAGTATTCACGAGTCTCTTTAATTAGTGGTCTTTATATAGTGAAGAACGAGAGATGATAGAGTTAGACAAGTGATCATGCTAAACGTAGAACATGAAAGTGTTCTTTCAAAAACTCATATGTTTTTAATTGTGGCTTTTTCTTCCCATAAGATCAATGCATTAGGAATAAATCATAATTGCAATAAGTAAGGTCGTACGGTTTGAAAGGTTACTTAGCCTCTAGCGCAAGATCGTTTAAAAGTTGCTCAGGGTTGAATAGAGTTCATAGCCAAGGCATAACTTATTGAAGCGGGACGCGAAGATTGGCGATCATCCAAAAAGGCCCTAACAAGGCATGAGGAGCTCTATTTTTGCTAAAGATCCAAAGATGATGTGAAGTATCATTATTCCTAAATCAATATGAAGGATCGAGACACACGACGAAAAGCAATTACTCCCCTAAAGATCATGGAGAAAGTCTATCCAAAAAGACCCTAACAAGGTATGAGGATAAATATATCCAAGTCCGAAAAGGAGGCGTATCGTTGTATATCAAAATCCAAAGTAAAGATTGAAGAAAAATGATGAAGTCGTGGTCCAATATGAAGAATCTCTCAAAAACGTCAAGTGAAGAAATTCCAAATATATGAAGAGAAGACCATAATTTCGAGAACGTCTTCCCAAGATTTGAAGTATGAAGTACATGCCAAATATCGGTCCGAGAAAGGTCTCAAATCGTGAAACAAGTTATGCCAAGATATGAACTTAAGGAGATACACGAGAAGCCGTTTTAAAAGATTTTGTCCTTCGGCTAACTATTGATCAAATCGTGCTACTTTGCTTTCGGACTAATAATTACTCAAATAAGTCAATATGAATCACTTGTGATCCATGACAAATAGATAAAAAATGCTAGTAACCCATTTCCTTTTATAATAACTAGGATTGTGGGGAGAAAAAGTATTACACAATTTGGACGTATGAGTAGTGTTAGCATTGTGACTTGTACAAACAATGATCTCGTTTTTGCACTTAGCATGGAATGTATGACAATCAAGGATGATGAAGTTTACTCTAAGGGACATTGACTTGTTTCTATTCTTTGACCCTAAAAGTCACTTTTTGTGATGAAAATCATACATTATGTCTTTACACATCATCGTAGTATGTTGCAAGTCTTTTACTTTTCAATAAAGGTGAATAAAATTGAACTTTGGTGATGCTTAGATACTTTATTCTAGCATTGCGTGAGGGCACGACAATGGTTTAGTATGGGGGAGTGATGAGATGGCATTTATACATGATCTCATCGTTCTTTTCGGGCTTTAAATGCATAAAAATGTCATAATATACCATATATATTCTTGTGTTTGTTTACTTGTGTATTATAGGTATGGATATCGTGAAAAAGACAAAAGATCACAAGTTACAAGGAAAAACGGACACGAGAAACGAAGCCGTACAAAGAACCGGGCCCTAATTCATGAAATATTCAACATTTATCCTTGAAGACTTAAAGATGTGCAAGTTTTACCCTCAATGAATGAAGAAATGACACTTAAAACCCTTGTATATTGATAATTACAAGTTTGGTCCCTTAAGTTTGTCAAAATTACACAAAAGGTCCTTCAACTTTGAAGAAATGGCAAGATTAGTCCCTCAACAAATCCAAATTGCCAACAATGGTCCCTCATGAAGTTTAAGTTGCATTGAAGACCTTTGAAGATCAACATTGTCCAAAATTAGCCCTTGAAATACAAAAGTGTCAAAAATAACCCTTGAAACACTTTTTGGAAAGTTTGTGCCAAAATTGCCAAGTGGTGAAAGTTGTATAACAAAGGAACACGTTTTGTTTGCAAAATAAACTTGCTATTCACTCTTTTCCAAAACTCAAGGACCTAAACTGCCAATTCCAAACTTCAAATTCCTAAAAATGCGCCAAACACTTACTGTTTGGATTTTTACCAGGCAAGAACAAGTTTTTACCCAGGATCAAAAAGGAGCAAAACAAAGGGGAAATCAAAATTGACTCAACCCACGTGTGATTCACATCACCTCAATCACATCCCATACCTTAAACCCCAAATCCCACTACCAGAATGATACCCCCACCCCCACTCACAATACGACACTTGGCACTTGATCCTTACTTGGCAAAATCAAGGGTTGCAAATCATTACTTGGTCCCTAAGCACTCAACAAACGTCCAGGATTCTCCCTGTTGGAAATACGTTTTCCCAATAAAGTCTCGGTCACATCTTAGTTAGCATAGATCACGAGTTATAGACTATTTAGAACTTTGTTTCTTGGAGCGACCTCCCTTAGGGGGAGATTGTTAGAAATACGTTTTTACGTATTTATGAAGGATCGGTCGCTCCAACGATAATTATGTAATGGGCTCGTGATCTATTTAATTATTGTATAGTCCCTATAGCCCACATGTAGGGTGGGCTATATATAACCCCTCCTAGCATGTTAGGAGGGGGTTGTTGATTCCCATTTTACAATTAATCATTTATTCATCTTTTCTTTCTCTCTCTACATTTCCCCTTTTCTCTCCTTTCTCTCTCTAATCCTTCATCTCTTTCCTTCATTTCTTCATGTTTATCATCTAAATCAACCATCTAAATCCACCAAATCCATGATATAGAATAGGCCATAAATCTCGTAGACCTTCAATTGGTATCAAGAGCCTTGGTTAGTTTGGTTTCTTCTTTTTTTATTTCTTTTTTATTTTGGTGGGTTTTGATTTAATCATGCTTAAATCATAAAAAGTTTGTATTTTTTATAAAAAGTTTGTGTTTTTATATGTTAAATCATATCCAATCTTCAAATTTACTTACTTTTTAGATAAAAAATCACAAATTTTTATATAAAAATTAAATTTTTTTATATAAAACCTTAAAAAGTTTGTGTTTATAAAAAAAAAAAAAGTTGGTGTTTTTAAAAAAAAAAAAAAAAAAATCACAAATTTTTTTTTATATAAATCCTTCTATTTTAATTATTTTTTTTTGTTTGTTTAAATCAATTTTTTATTATTTTTTATCAGTTATATCCTTTTAATCAGTGTTTTATTTTAATCAGTTTTCAGTTATTATTATCCGTTTATCAGTTTTCATCAATTTCATCCTTTTTTTTTTTTTTTAATTTTTTATCAATTTCAATTTCATCATTTTTGTCAAGTATTGTCCAGTTGTCCAGATTGTCCAGTTGTCCAGTTGTCCAGTATTTTTTCCTTATTTTTAATCTATTGGGTCTCAGTCCTTCAGTCCTGCTGTCCAAAATCAAGGTTTTTGTGCAAATTCAGTCCTGCTGTCCAAAATCAAGGTTTTTGTCCAAAATCAAGGTTTTCGAGTGAGCCAAAAGTTCCGGGTGAAAGAACTTCCGGACCAAGAAGTTCCGGATCAAGAAGTTCCGAACCAAGAACTTCCGAACCAAGAACTTCCGGATCAAGCCAGAAGTTCCGGATCAAGAAGTTCCGGATCAAGAACTTCCGAACCAAGAACTTCCGGATCAAGAACAAAGTTCCGATTCGAAATCTTCCGAACGAAGCATCTTATTCAAACTTAACGGGCAAATCCTCGTCTTTCAAAAAGACTCATTCCCTCGAAAACCTTCTCAAAAATAAACAGACTCGATCACTCACACAAAACAATACCCTCGAAAACCCTCTCAATAGCCCCCACCCTCGACTCATTTACCCACCCTCACCAGCACACCCTCGACCATTCCCTCATTCTCTCTCTGACTAACTCTCGAACCACTCCCTCACTCTTGAACACACACCCTCAACAACTGACACGCTCACCTTTCTCTCGGTAAAACCGACTCACCTCAACAAACTGACTCGATCTCACAACCCTCCCACAAACCCTCACGACTCAACTCTCTAGGACTCGACCCATTGTCCCTGACTCGACCCCTCACCTCACAAACTCTCAAAACCTCCCTCGACTCCCCCTAAACCAAAACACCACCCCACCCATCCTCGACACCCCTTACACCCTCTCTCGTCTCCTACCAAGACTCTCACCATACTCTCGACTTACAAACACCAACACTCTCAAAACTCTCGTCTCTCCCTCAACTCTTAAAACCAAAGCAGACTCAAACAAACAACCTCAAACCAAACACCCTCGTCAACAGACTCTCATCTCTCAAACAACCCTCGACTGACCCCAAACAAAACACCCTCTCGACCCATCCCGCTCCACACCCTCTCGAACACCTTAAACACCCTCAAAAACTCACATCATCTACAACCACTCCAGACTCACACACTCCAAAACAACACACCCTCACATCACTCCAATCGACACCTCGACACCCTCACTGACACCCCTCGCACCAAACAAACAACATTTTCGAACTACACACGAGACCCATTTTAGAAAACCACAACAGAAAGAAAACCACAAAGCAAGACTCGTACAGTAGAGAGAGAGACTCAGACTAAAATTAAAACGTAAAGAAATTCGAAAAACCTACCCGAGACCATAAGCATGATCTTGAAGACGTCATTTGAGATGGATACATAGTTAGATTGAGGAGATTTGATTGAAGTTATTTGAGGTTTGGTGACTGATTTATTTGAAGAGAGAGAGAGAGAGATTTTTTTGGGAGAAGAAGGTGTATTTTATTAGGTTTGAGGAGTATTTTGTGAGATAAATTGACTGGACGGATTAAACAAGAAATAAGGTGGGCGGATATAACAAGATAAATAATACGTTTTGAATACTGTGACGGATTTAACAAGAAATTGGGCCACGTGTTTTTGTTCAGACGGAGAAAACAAAGCAAGCTAAGGTTTTAATATATTAAATTTGACGGAGTTTTCAAAGTAAGGGGTGAACGGTTTAATATATTAAATTTGGGACACGTCTTTTATTTATCAAGATTTTATTTTTGTTATTTTTAGTAACGTAATAATTTTTTTGATTCAGTTTTCTTAAAGTTAATTTTTAAAAGTTTATTTATTTATTTTTTTATTTAAATTAATCCTTTTTCTTTTAAAATATCACATTTTATTTTAAAAATATATCACATTTTATTTTATTTTTTTTTGTATTTTTGTCACTTTTATATTTTTATTTTGTCACTCTTATATTTTTAGCATTTTGTTTAGTAATTTTTGGCAAATCGTGTCGACGCGGGTATTTTCAAAGTTTAACGTGAAAAATATTTATCGGGTTAAACGTTATTGTGGCCGGTTTTGAAGACATCGTGACGAGTTATAGTGACGGGTTAAAAGTTTTGTGGCCGGATTTAAAGACAAACGTGACGAGTCAAAGTGACGAGCTTCATTTATACCATTCATCGAGGAATTTTAAGTATTATTTACGGGTCTTTCGTTTTAATCGATCTTTAATGGATTCGTTCGATTTGACATGTCAAAAGGGAGAGTTGTATTTAAGGCAAAACGAAGTTAAGAAAAGTGGCATCACCTCCTTTCAACTACTCCAGTCTCATCTTGTCACTCTTTCGGGGATTCAAGGAGGGAGCGAATTTGTGACAATCTTTGGACAAGATCGTCATATATTCATCGACTCCATTTTTACCACTTTGACCCAACTCGCCGAGCAACTCAATCATGGAAACTTTAATCACTCTGCATCGATACTTGCATATAAGGCTCTTGTGACACACCTCACGCCTTTCCTCCAATTTAATATCATCAAGCCTGAAAGTTCAATGATTTGCCAATCGTTTCTTCGAGATACACATACCGAGCTTCGAGTTTTCCGTGATACGATTTTGAAACTCATGTCATCGGTCTCGTCTTCGATATATCAAAGATCACAACTTCAGCAAGTGTATGTTAATGGAGTGCAAGAATCAATGACGCAGATGCAAGAGGATAATGGTCATACGGTTGACAACTTGGTGCCTAACGATGGCACGAGCACAGAATCAGGAGGACAACATGATGCCAGTGGCACGTCAGGGAATGTTCACGAGATTTCTCTTGATGACACCTTACCCATTTATGACGCAGAGCCTGCAAACATGGTACAATGTAATGTGGTTTATGATGTATATGCTGATGATATGCCGCATATTGAGGATTCTGAACCTAATTATGACAAACATGGGATGGAAACGAGTGATAGCAATACCACTTCTGATTCATCCGATGTAAGTCATAATGGGGGAGAGATTGTTCAGAATGCTAAACATCATGATAATTATCCTATAACTGATTCATTGACTGCTTCTGATTCCAAGATTAAAGAGCTAGAAACAATCGTAGCTCGGCAATCAAAAGATCTTAAGGATGCCAAACTTGAATTTTCTAAGAAAACGGACAAATTTGAAACATACTTTGAAAAACTTGAAAAGTCAAACGTTGTTCTTGAAAGAAAATTGGATCAAACTGTTCTAGATTCTAAAGCTGAAAAGGATAATTTTTTGAAACAAATTCAACTGCTTGAATCTAAATTGGCATCCCAAGATAACGTGCTCAAAGAAAATGAAACATTAAAGGCTCAAGTACAGGAAAAGGTCTTTGCTATAGCCGCGTTGAAAAACGAGTTAAGGAAAAGTAAAGGACCTAGTGTGGACACTAAGCTTGAAAAACCATCAATCTTGGGGAAACCGCCTACAAATCAGTTCGTCAGACAACCGATTGTCAGACAACCTACTGCATTTAGATCCGAGCGACCACAATCCTCGAGACCGCGGTTTGCCTCCCAAGTTGATTTGGTTCATCTTATTAGACCAGTCACTCCAGCAACTAGGCCCAATGTGATCACTCCAGCTTTAGCAAGACCAAATCATATGATTGCCTCTAGTTTCCCTAAAAATAACAAGACCACGTCTAGAACTAGTTCAAATGACGTTTGCCATGAATCTGATCTTAGGGAAGCTAAGCAAAAGACACATGTAAGAGATAGGAATTTCAAACCTAGTCAGATGCCTTCTAGTTTACCCAACACTGCTAACCGTAGCATGTCCAATCCTAGGAGCATCAATCAATCATCTAAGGATTCTAGATCTTACTCGGACATTAAATATGCTACTTGTAAAACATGTAGAAAATGTGTCTTTACGGCAAATCATGATGCTTGTATCAAAAAATTGCTTAATGAGGTGAACTCCCGTGCTAGACTTAAATCCCAGTGGGT
Source organism: Glebionis coronaria (assembly GCA_025667525.1). NCBI lineage: Eukaryota > Viridiplantae > Streptophyta > Magnoliopsida > Asterales > Asteraceae > Glebionis > Glebionis coronaria. Next base: position 534,362,824 of record CM046876.1, read on the forward strand.
TGCTAAAATCAAACCCGTTGGCAAAATGTGGCACCCCACTGGTAGGACTTTCACTCTTGTAGGAAACGAGTGCCCTTTAACTAGGATAGTCTCTGATTCTACGAAGACTACTAGGGAGGAAATTGCAAAGGATGATACATCACTTAAGCCTGAACTTAAGGTTTTCTATAAAAGGAAACGTTTGCCAACTAAGACAAGTGAATCATCCCCTCAGGCCACCTCTGACACAAGTAAAGCCAACTGTGAACCCCCACGTGCTTCAAGAATAGATATCTCTAACCCATGCAAAAGTATACAAACTCCTAATGAGAATGCAGGTACCAAAGTTGATGTTCCAAAAGAACGAAGCGGTCCAATCGTTGTATACCGTTCAACTAAGGACACTCTTAGAGTTTGGTTGCTGAAGAAGCAGATATCAGAGAAACAAATGTCTCAGGGGATTCATGGTTAAGCTGCAAACAAGGACTTACAGTCACATAACAGACTGTAACTCGATCCTCAAAGAAAGGAAAGTTCATCCCGATGATAACTTATCCTAAGAACGAGAAATTCATTTTTCTCGGGCATGAGCTTATATCAAAAACATTCTATGTTTTTAAGCTCATGCACAATGGCTCCTCGTTAAATGACAGACGACGACCCGGACTTCAGAGACAGGGAAGTTTATCCACGCAACGATAACTTACCCTCTTAACAAGAAATTAAGTTTTCTTGGACACGAGCTTATCCTAAAACCATTCAAAGGTTTTAAGCTCGTGTATATGGTTCATCATTAAATATCAGATGGTAACCCGTGCATCAAAGAAAGGAAAGTTTATCGCCGATGATAAATTTATCCTAACAACGAGAAATTAAATTTTCTCGGGCATGAGCTAAAATTAAAAACATTCGAGGTTTTTAAGCTCATGCACAATGACTTACAGTTAAATGTCAGACTGTAACTCGAACTTCAAATAAAGGAAAGATTATCTTTTATGATAACTTATCCTCTTAACGAGAAATTCACCTTTCTCGGTCATGAGCTTGTATTAAAACATTCGAAGTTTTAAGCTCAGAAAGGAAAGTGTATCTTTTAAATAAGAGAACTTTTCTTCATAACGAGAAATTAACCTTTCTCGGTCATGAGCTTTCCGTTAAAACAGTCAAAGTTTTCAAGCTCATGAAAAACGACTTCTAAGTAAATGTCAGCTTAGGACTCGTCCTTCAGATAAAAGGAAAGTTTACCGCCGATGGTAACTTATCCTTAACAACGGGAAGTTCACAACTTATCGGACTTGAGCTCGCTTTTAAGATATTCAACATCTTAAGCTCAAGTAATTGTTTTTCAAAACTTTGAACACAATTTTTCGAGAATTTCTCAAAAGGTTTTTTCTAAATCTTTCAAAATTGTGTGTTCAAAAACGTTTTGATAAAACGAGCATGTCTTCTGGAATCGATAATATTTACGAACCTAGAAATGTCATTCAATAATGACACGGGGTTGTAAATAAAGTTCGAGCAGAAGTTCAAATGATTTTAAAACATGCTCAAAATGGTTTGCTATTATTTCAGATAGCAACCCGCTTTTCATAATCAAGTCAAGCATTTCACCGGAAAGCTTTGACTCAACAACGGGAATTAATTTTCTCGGGGACGTGACGAGGTGACCAACATTCGTGAACAAGAACCATGTGCTTCTTTCATATGCTGTTCTCCATTATTCAGGTCCAACCTCGTACATTGCTAATCTTGTGAATTCATTATTATATATGATCTTTGCACGTAATAAATACCTTACACTTGTGTTTAAAAGGTATTTAGTTTACGTTTCAAGTACACCCTCATTAATTTGAGGGGGAGCTTGTGTAATTCATGAAGATAATTGGACTTGCATTTTTCTTCCCAAATTTTCTTAAAACGCTATTAAATCAATTGATATTAAAAACATCGATTGGGTTAATATTTTTTAATATGGGGGAGAAAATGTGATTTAATATGGGATATGATCAATCATAAATGGTTTGACTTAACGTGATAGCTCATCCCGACATGTGCAAAATGTTTTCGGATATCGTAGCATATGTTAAGGGGGAGCAAAATGGATTTGCACTTCAAAATGGATTTCATGGTGACATACACTTACCCAAAAACATCTCTATTCACGACGGTGACGATTGTGGTGACATAAGGATGGTAGGATAGGTTAAAGTCCAATGATTTCTCTAGAACCAGAGGAATCTTCCCAAGGACATTCCATAGCTAGAAATAGTAGTCCTTAGGAAAGATGGAGAAAGTTTGTGAACGTAGCTGAATGCCGACCAAGTACTTAAGTTAGCACTGGAACAATCACAACAAGGTGCTAGTGATGACGTATTGGTAAGCATTGAAGGGGTTGAAGAATGAAAAAGAATTGTAAAGATAAAGGGTGTAAAGAAAGAAGCCCTCCTTACAACTTTAGGCAGAAACCGGGTCAATACATATGCTATTGAGATCATTTTTGTTAATGATTCTCGATATTGAAGAAAGACGTCATGGACCCAGTGATGCAATGCACAACCCTTCCCAGCTAACTCAAATATCTCTCAAAAGGTATTTGTTTTAATCACACGGAGATCAAGACATTATCTATTGATTTATTCACTCCGAATAAATTGGTATTGAAAAGGTGGCACTCCTCTCCAGCCTCCGATCACTAAAAATCCAAAATGCACGATCGAGTCTAGAGCCATTTGAGATCATCAAATATCTCATTAGGACACACTTTCATTATTCCTTGCTTCTTCACAAACTGTGAAAAGTAAGAACGATCTTAAGAGTCCTACGCAAAATCTTCATGATCTTGCCTGAACATCCGAGTAATACGAAAGTATTTACAATGAAGATGGAAATCCTTCTTGAGCGAATATCAAAAAGCTCATGGTAGGTGACTTGTGCGATTTTTTATGAATCAAACTTGTGATAACTGGAAAGCAACAGTGGTTTAATTCTTAATTGAACTTAAACTCGTTCCAGGCCTCTTCGCATTATCATATGATCTTGCCAGAACACTCAGAGTGACTCTTTATTGATCACAGTGATGAGTGGAAATCCTTCTAGTGTTAACATCAAACAGAACTTGGTAGGTAACTTGCAAGATTCTATATGAATCAAGCTAGTGACAACTGGAAAGCAACGATGGTGCGGTTCTTAATTGAATTTCACTTGTTCCAGGAACATGAATTGACGGCTTCAAATCATGCGGATAATATTATCCAAATGATCCACTCTTTACGTTCGCAGTCAGCTTTGGACGGTCGAGTAAAGAGAACGGGTTTACCCGCGAAATCTTGTCAAGGAGGTTCTTTATTGAAACTACCTGCCACAAGTACGATATTTAATATCGTCCAACGGTCTTCACCGACCGGAGGTAAATTGCTACCGAATTAGTATGAAATGTTCAAGGCCATTTCATCCGTGTATATTGTTTTGTTGCTAACTGTCTTATGCAGCGTAACAAGAAGGTGGCATTGCGGTGTACAATCCAGAAGAAGTCGTCACCACATGCTTATACTACATACAATTAGTACTTCAACAAATTCAAGAAAGCCTGAAGGTCAAGTCTTCCGCTGTATCAAACTCTGAAGCTTTCAAGAATTTAAAAGTATAAGTATGTGGAACATGAAGTCACAAAGAGGCAAATATCACAAGTGAAGAATGCACAAGGTCAAGGCAAGGAAACATGCTCAAGACTAAAGTCAAAGATCACATCAAGCATATTCACAAGAACAAGATCGAAGACTCAAGCATAGATGCTAGGTTTAAGATTTTGTAAAAAGATGTGACCTCCCTTAGGGGGAGATTGTTGGAAATACGTTTTCCCAATAAAGTCTCGGTCACATCTTAGTTAGCATAGATCACGAGTTATAGACTATTTAGAACTTTGTTTCTTGGAGCGACCTCCCTTAGGGGGAGATTGTTAGAAATACGTTTTTACGTATTTATGAAGGATCGGTCGCTCCAACGATAATTATGTAATGGGCTCGTGATCTATTTAATTATTGTATAGTCCCTATAGCCCACATGTAGGGTGGGCTATATATAACCCCTCCTAGCATGTTAGGAGGGGGTTGTTGATTCCCATTTTACAATTAATCATTTATTCATCTTTTCTTTCTCTCTCTACATTTCCCCTTTTCTCTCCTTTCTCTCTCTAATCCTTCATCTCTTTCCTTCATTTCTTCATGTTTATCATCTAAATCAACCATCTAAATCCACCAAATCCATGATATAGAATAGGCCATTAATCGCGTAGACCTTCACTCCCAAAACAGCTGGCAACACACCTAGAAGGTTCTGTAAGGATAGAATAGGAATTTCAGTTGCTAGGGTTTGTGAATAGTGTTTAGCCAGGCATTTGCCTATAAAAAGAGACCTCAACATGTGAGAGTCCCTTTGTTCCAGTTTTAAGCTATTATCTTTGTAATTCCTTTTTAAGTTTAAATAAAATTTGAATTTCTGAAATTTTGAAATCTCTTTTTGATTTAATTAAAAGTTTGGTGTTTGAGTAGCCTAATTCTAAGTTCCATTTGATTGTTAAGACCTACCTTAATCTTGTGGTTAAGGCACGTCTTGGTTCATAAGGTTTTTAAGGTTCAAATACCTTGAAATCTTAGGTTCTGTTTTGGCTTATTTTGTGTACTAACCCTTGGCCATTTGCTATAAGCTCTTACAAGCTTGTTGACACCAAGCTTGTGAAGGGATTAGAGCCCTTGGTTGAGTTGTTTGCTGCTTGTGTTGAAGATATAAAGTCCTTGAGGTTCTACTTTGAACCATCAACCAAGGCAGTTTGCATCATCTTCATTGAAGTACCTTGGTCTTGTTCTAGTTGTTGAACAAGGTCCAAGGAGCATTGCTGGCCTTCCTAGGATGTTGTGGAAGGCAGGTATAATCTCTTGGTTTAAATTCCCCTAAAAATTTCATGTTTATGACTGTTTTGGATTTTGTGCTTTGATTTTGAGTATTTGTGTTTGTGCTTCTGATTTTTGAGTTTGATTGTGTTAGTTGCTATCTAGTAAGTGTTTTTTATCATTGAAATCAGTAGGTTATTAGTTAAAATCACAAGTTTCTTTGTTAAGTGGTAGATTAAGGGGTGTTTGAGTCTACTGCATTATTTGGAATTGTGGTTTGCTAAGTGTTTGTTTGCTGTTTGTAAGTGTTGGTATCTGCTTGTTAGGTGCTAGTGTTCATATGTTTGCAGGGTTGAAGGTTTGAAACACATAGATTCATTATTTGGCTATAAAATCTTTAAAACTTGGTAAAATTGGCTAGGATTTTGAGGACACCTAGATCTAAGCCTAGGCTAGGGCTAACAAGTGCTAAATCTGAGTTAATCACACCAGGGAAGAAGGATTTGACGCTTGAAATTGGATCAAGTGTCAAGTAGTTCAGCAAAACTTGTCTGCATATTGTTCATTGTTCATCAGAAACATTTTGTGCTTTGATCTTGTTATTTACTTTGATTTAGTGTTTGATTCTTGTTGCTTTGTGTTTATTCTTAGTTTATATAGCTTTTGTATGCATCTTGTTAAGTTTGGTTGGCTTATTCAGTCTAAATCTGCTTATTAAGTGCTCAACTGCTTATTTCCATATCTGGTGCATATCTGGTGACTGTTTTGCTTATTGTGGCTTATTGTGTGGACCAATTTGTGATTTTCTTGTTGCTATTGACTCCTTGTGGTTCACTGATCACAAGGGTGCCTTTGTTTCCAATTGAATCAAACCAGAACTCTCAAATAAGCTTGGTCAAATAGTCAAAGCAGTGGGAACTCCTTTCCCCAGCTAGTTGCCACTGATAGTGTAAAATTGGGTTCAGCTTATCAATAAGCTATAATAGCTTATTCCAACCAGCAACAACTTTGTTTTTGTAATAGGTGCTCATATTTTGACCCATTTGTTCATACTGGAGCATTTGGATGGTTGACTTTAGGGTTTGACTAGAAAACCAACTCCATTGACTTTTTCATAAGTTCATTTGTGCTTATTCTGGCTTATTGGTTGTGCTTATTGGATTTTTGTTGATTGATTTTGCTTATTGAGTCCATTTGAAATCTTTTGCAAGTTGAATCAAGTCCTGAGGTGCCCTAAATCTCTAAAACGACTATTTTGTCTTTTAGTGAATTTTTACTTTGCTTATTTATGGCTTATTGAGTGAGCTTTTTAAAAATTTCTTTTTACAGATCTCATAAGCATCCCAAAAGAAGGTTGTGTGTCAAATTAGAGCTTATGGCATTAGCTTATGGCTTAATGGGCTGAAAAGCCCAATAAGAATAAGCTGAGTGTTAAATAAGCTGTGATAAGCTCATTTTCAGCTTTTGGGCCTTTAGAGTTTTGTTCTTAGAATTGAATTCTGAGTCAGATAGGGCTTTTCCAAGTCAATTAGGCCAAGTTTGACTTTTTGGGCCCAAAAGCCCAATTTGGTTGACTGTTTTTGGTTTTGGCCCATTTGAGGGCCCAATAGGGGTATTTTGGTAATATCACTTTGATTTTCTGATTATTTAGGGTAAAATAAACTAGTTTGCAAGTTTTTAGAATTTTTTATAATTTTTGGATTTTTAATATTATTTTATTATTATTTTATTATTATTTTAAAATTTCACATTTTCCAACTTTTTACATTTTTCTTAGGTTTAATACATTAAAATAGGAATTTATCAACTTTTAGAATAATTTTATCTCTTTTAGATTAATTTTTATAATTATTTCAAGTTTTAGTAGTTTTTAAATCATTTTAAATAGTTTTTGTTAGTTTAAGAATTTCTAAAAATAGTTTTTAATCTTTTTAGGTCAATTTAGAGGTTTTCCAATTGAAAAATCTTTATTTGGGCTTTTTGATAATTTATTTGATTTTTAGGGCTTTAATTAGCATTTAAAAATTGAATATTTAATTATTTAAAAGGTTTGAAAAAGTTTTGATCATTGGTAAACTCTTAGTTTATTTATTTTGATTTTGGATGAATTTTTGGTAATTTTTAGAATTAATTTTTATTTTTGTGGTTTTTAAGGTTCTACGTTTTAACTTTCTAGTAGTGTTTATTGAAATTTTTACGTCTTCGTCATCTTCTTTTCTCATCCCCTTCTAAACCAATCATTAATCACAAACATTTAACAAATTTCTCACACACATATACCTCCTTGGGAAACGAACTTTCATACCTTAAGGGTCATTAGTGTTGATTTTCCTAAATCATCACTCGATACTTTCCGCTTTTACCCTCTTTTCCTAAAGAGTAGTAAAACACTACGATCAGACCACTTCGCAATAATAATTCCAAATAAGTACTTCAGAACTGGTGATGTTATTCACTTCGGAATATTCACTATATTTTCACTTCGGAATCTTGAAATAAATAGCAACTTCGGAATGTTTGGGCTTTTGCACTTCGGAATGAGGAACTTTATCACTTCGGAATACCTAAGGAAATCCACTTCGGAAAAACAGAAACCATCTTGGGTACTTCGGAATATATCAATTATTCCTAAATAAGTGTGATCTGCCCGACTTTTTCGTGATCCGATTTACCAGATATTCGATATATACCCCGAAAGTCACCCAAAACCACCAAAATTTTTGCGATTTTGATCAAACAAAGTAACTCAAATCACTACCACAACTATGTAGTCGATTTGGTTACAACCTTTAACCACCAAAAGGCAAAAAATTTCAAGATTCAATCTTGAAACCACCTTAAACACACGAAAAATAAATCAACTAAAACAACACCAAATACTTATCCTAGAATCCCTTGGCGAATGATACCACTTGTAAGACTTATACACACGACTAACCAAACACAAATAACATGATGAAGATTAAACCAAAAAAGAAAGATTAGATTAAGATGAAGAAAAGAAAATACAAGGATTGGTGTTTTCCTAGTGAAAGAAACAAGCACACCTTTCTCTCTCTAAAACTATCAAAATGGAAAAGCACACCACACAAATGAGGAGAATTTACATTTTATACTAAAGAGTAAACTTTTAAGAGGCTTTCCTCATTTGTGTGTTCGGGACTAATTCCCGTTACATGAACAATAATAACTAAGAACTCTCGACACCGTTGAATAGCATTTTTCAAGAGCTTCGCAACGGTATATTATATGACCATCACTTTAAATACGGCTAACAGTGATCATATTGATACCAATTTTTCTTACATGCAACAAGTTTTGAATTTTGATAAAAACAAGGATTTTTGAAAGTAATTTTATGATCATGCATGTAATGATCTAGTTAAGATCATGTTATTTTGATGTTGAAAATTTGATTTTGATTTTGGGTTTTTATTTTTAGGAATTATAAAAGTGTTAGGATTGATAAATATTGATGCTAGGGGATTAGGGTGAGTAGAAAAGTGGTAAAATTGGCTAAAAATATGATTTTATGTGAGTTTTTATGAGGTGATTTTTGGTAGTGATTTTAAGGCAGATTTTAGGTTTCTTATGTTTGAGTATTTGTTAAACTAATTATCTAGGGTTGTAGAGAATTTCATTAGCTTCAATTTGATATAAAGTATAGCTTCCAACTCAAAACGAGGAGGAAGATATGATAGTTTGATTATTCGTGTACCGAGAGACGAGTATCGACACAATTCGAAGTTGCTGTCGATATTTGGATCGAATATCAGGGACTATATAATGAGTTTTAAAAAGAGTCAAGGGCTGTTGTAAGTCTCTAAACCTCAGTTTGTGTGTCCATTTTCAAACTCGAGTGTCGGTTTTGTAAAAAAAGTGGTTTAGAGAGATCAAATTGGTTTCATGAGTCAAAGGCGTAAAACTGTCCGGTTTTTGTAACTCAAAGATGTGTCGGGCAGAAGGTCTTAGAAGTAATATTTTTGAATGAAATTTAAACTGAGTCTTTTCAGGTTATGTGTGAGTTTGTCACCAAGTTTCATTGAAATCGGACAAGTCTAGCTAGGGTAGATTGGTGTGTACATTTGGAGTGTATATGTTGATTTGTATTTTGGACACGTAGTTCTATGCTCGTGTGGCATGAGTTTGAGTATTCACTATTGTACATGGTGATTTACTCAAGTGTTTAGTCATTATATCAATTACTTAGTTACTGGTCCGAGTGAAGTAAAGTGATAGTTTGACTTGCGTTGACTTGGCGTCTTATGACAGGTCAATGTCAAGAGTGCAAGTGTTTAAACGAATAGTGTTGGATAAATGGGATAGTATGGATTCATTTGTATTATTATTCTTTCGGGATTGTCATGGTTTTGTAATTTGAGTTTTGTGTTATTAAGTATGTTTTATACTTGATTCATTTATTAACGAGCACGCCTTATTCGGTAGGTTGTGGTTTTCGCGTTTAACAGGCATCACTTATCTTCGGCGATCGTCTCATTACCACTCTTATACGAAGGTGAGTCTATAGCCTCGCTTAATTCTTTAATTGTTTTAGAAACATGTGAGGGGGATAACATGCTTGTTTTTTAAGAATAAAGAGTACAACTATAAGTTGCGGTAAACCAATTGAATGGTGCAACAAAAAGTTATGGAAGCTCTATTTACTTGAAAAGTATTTATTGAAAATGAAGGGTACAACAAGAGTTGTTGTAAACCCATGAATGGATGCAACCAGAAGTTGTGTAAACCCTATTTATTTTAAAATAGAACACAAGGCACCCGATTGTATGCTTAGATGAAACTTATTTACATAAGTTAGATTTAGCCTTAAAAGACCCATAGAATCGTGAATTGTTAATCGAAAGAAAGCTAATACTATGGATAGACCTATCGAGGTGACGTCCAGTCCGGTCGCGACTAGCTATCGCGTGGTGTAGTGAAACACTAGTTATGAAACGTGGGATGCATACGTATAAGAGAAATATACGCACTTGGCTAGGTGTGTTGGGATAAAATAATATATGTTAACGTACAATGTCATGAGGCTTATGTAATAACACCGATAATTATGTCCGTACAACATAATTGTCTTTCGATGAATTATTAACCATGGAAGGTTATTCATAATACTTGTGTTCGATTTTTATACTTTAAACTCTATAGATTCACTGAGCAATTTTGTTGACTTTATAGCATGTTTTATCTCAAGTCCATAGGAAAGGCATTAGAGGAAGGCGGTTTCATGAAGCTTGCATATTTGAAATGTTTTGGCCCGCTTTAATAAATTATATCCATTCAAAGTGTTTTAATCATTTAATGTGTTTGTAAACTTTAAGTTATCTGGGACCATCTGCGAAATATTTATCGTTGAATAAATGAATGCATGTTTTATTAAAACAACTCGTTTTGAGCCGTTTTCTATGATTATGAGCTTGAATAATGATAGTAACACCCAATTACCCTTCCGCTGCTATGACCCGAAATTGGGGGTGTTACATTTCTCCTTATCGTTCAACATATTTTAAAAGTGGAGGCGAAACGAGGCATGCAAAGCAAAGCGTCGGCAAGACGCATGTCAAAATGCAATTCACGAAACATTTTAATAAAAAGTTAGACTTGATGATTGTTACGATCATGCAATTTCTCCTTATTATTTCTCGATGGGTAAGGTAAGGGTGGTGCGGGTTGGGGCATTGGTCCTAGAATCTCGGGTTCCAAAATGGGTGAAGGGTTGACCGTAGGCGTGGTTTGAGCGGTACTTTATGGGCTTGAAATATGATACTTTTCGACCACCACCTCGGGTTCTTCCTCAATTTCCTCCTCCGTAGAAGTAATTGGGTGAGAAATGGGCTCTTTGAAAGTTTTACCACTTAGGGTGGTAATAGCTTTCATTTGTCCCTTCGAGTTTGGTATGGTTTTACTTGGAAGACCACCCGAAGTAGAAGGTTTGCACATTAATTCTTCAATTATGGTGTTTAACTTGTTATCAAGCTTAGCATGACTTTGGTCGATCTTGTTGTTTTGTCCTCTAATTTGAGTCACAAAATCGTTTTTCAATTCGTTTTCATGTTGAAAGTCCCTAATCAATGCTAGAAACCCTAAACTTAACTAATCAACACAAGGTATTACTTTTCAAACGTAATCTTATTATTGTCTAATAAAGAATTACAAGTGTTATGGATAACACGTTTGATGACAATGTGTTGTGCACACTTTGAACAACTATAAACCCTAACTTATGAATACAGTCGCAGCTGTTTGATTCTATAAGTTCTAAGCAATAATGTTATGAATATACTCAAAGTGTTGAACATTAATGCATGGATACACATCCTATTTATAGTGATACGAGGTTGACCTAAATAGTACTTGATGGTGACTACACAAGACTTTCACTTTTCAGATATCAGTCACATGATGCTCTTCTATTCTTGGTAGTCTGCCATTATGCTTTAAGGAAACAGTTGTCGAAACAGTTTCCTTTTTCTTCATAGTCTCGAACACACAAATGGCATGTCCAAAGTGTGCTGAGTGTTAACAAGGTATTGACACCCCTGTTAACCCTCAACCCCTCAGAGTCCCTGATACATCTTGGTTGTTATCCATCACAGCCAATGAGTATGTCTTCAAGTAATCTTTGACTTATTTCTGGCTTATTGAGTGAGCTTTTTAAAAATTTCTTTTTAGAGATCTCATAAGCATCCCAAAAGAAGGTTGTGTGTCAAATTAGAGCTTATGGCATTAGCTTATGGCTTAATGGGCTGAAAAGCCCAATAAGAATAAGCTGAGTGTTAAATAAGCTGTGATAAGCTCATTTTCAGGTTTTGGGCCTTTAGAGTTTTGTTCTTAGAATTGAATTCTGAGTCAGATAGGGCTTTTCCAAGTCAATTAGGCCAAGTTTGACTTTTTGGGCCCAAAAGCCCAATTTGGTTGACTGTTTTTGGTTTTGGCCCATTTGAGGGCCCAATAGGGGTATTTTGGTAATATCACTTTGATTTTCTGATTATTTAGGGTAAAATAAACTAGTTTGCAAGTTTTTAGAATTTTTTATAATTTTTGGATTTTTAATATTATTTTATTATTATTTTATTATTATTTTATTATTATTTTAAAATTTCATATTTTCCAACTTTTTACATTTTTCTTAGGTTTAATACATTAAAATAGGAATTTATCAACTTTTAGAATAATTTTATCTCTTTTAGGTTAATTTTTATAATTATTTCAAGTTTTAGTAGTTTTTAAATCATTTTAAATAGTTTTTTTTAGTTTAAAAAATTCTAAAAATAGTTTTTTAATCTTTTTAGGTCATTTTAGAGGTTTGCCAATTGAAAAATCTTTATTTGGGCTTTTTGATAATTTATTTGATTTTTAGGGCTTTAATTAGCATTTAAAAATTGAATATTTAATTATTTAAAAGGTTTGAAAAAGTTTTGATCATTGGTAAACTCTTAGTTTATTTATTTTGATTTTTGATGAATTTTTGGTAATTTTTAGAATTAATTTTTATTTTTGTGGTTTTTAAGGTTCTACGTTTTAACTTTCTAGTAGTGTTTATTGAAATTTTTACGTCTTCGTCATCTTCTTTTCTCATCCCCTTCTAAACCAATCATTAATCACAAACATTTAACAAATTTCTCACACACATATACCTCCTTGGGAAACGAACTTTCATACCTTAAGGGTCATTAGTGTTGATTTTCCTAAATCATCACTCGATACTTTCCGCTTTTACCCTCTTTTCCTAAAGAGTAGTAAAACACTACAATCAGACCACTTCGCAATAATAATTCCAAATAAGTACTTCAGAACTGGTGATGTTATTCACTTCGGAATATTCACTATATTTTCACTTCGGAATCTTGAAATAAATAGCAACTTCGGAATGTTTGGGCTTTTGCACTTCGGAATGAGGAACTTTTTCACTTCGGAATACCTAAGGAAATCCACTTCGGAAAAACAGAAACCATCTTGGGTACTTCGGAATATATCAATTATTCCTAAATAAGTGTGATCTGCCCGACTTTTTCGTGATCCGATTTACCAGATATTCGATAAATACCCCGAAAGTCACCCAAAACCACCAAAATTTTTGCGATTTTGATCAAACAAAGTAACTCAAATCACTACCACAACTATGTAGTCGATTTGGTTACAACCTTTAACCACCAAAACTATCAAAATGGAAAATCACACCACACAAATGAGGAGAATTTGCATTTTATACTACAGAGTAAACTTTTAAGAGGCTTTCATCATTTGTGTGTTCGGGACTAATTCTCGTTACATGAACAATAATAACTAAGAACTCTCGACACTGTTGAATAGCATTTTTCACGAGCTTCGCAACGGTATATTATATGACCATCACTTTAAATACGGCTAACAATGATCATATTGATACCAATTTTTCTTACATGCAACAAGTTTTGAATTTTGATAAAAACAAGGATTTTTGAAAGTAATTTTATGATCATGCATGTAATGATCTAGTTAAGATCATGTTATTTTGATGTTGAAAATTTGATTTTGATTTTGGGTTTTTATTTTTAGGAATTATAAAAGTGTTAGGATTGATAAATATTGATGCTAGGGGATTAGGGTGAGTAGAAAAGTGGTTAAAATTGGCTAAAAATATGATTTTATGTGAGTTTTTATGAGGTGATTTTTGGCAGTGACTTTAAGGCAGATTTTAGGTTTCTTATGTTTGAGTATTTGTTAAACTAATTATCTAGGGTTGTAGAGAATTTCATTAGCTTCAATTTGATATAAAGTATAGCTTCCAACTCAAAACGAGGAGGAAGATATGATAGTTTGATTATTCGTGTACCGAGAGACGAGTATCGACACAATTCGAAGTTGCTGTCGATATTTGGATCGAATATCAGGGACTATATAATGAGTTTTAAAAAGAGTCAAGGGCTGTTGTAAGTCTCTAAACCTCAGTTTGTGTGTCCATTTTCAAACTCGAGTGTCGGTTTTGTAAAAAAAGTGGTTTAGAGAGATCAAATTGGTTTCATGAGTCAAAGGCGTAAAACTGTCCGGTTTTTGTAATTCAAAGATGTGTCGGGCAGAAGGTCTTAGAAGTAATATTTTTGAATGAAATTTAAACTGAGTCTTTTCAGGTTATGTGTGAGTTTGTCACCAAGTTTCATTGAAATCGGACAAGTCTAGCTAGGGTAGATTGGTGTGTACATTTGGAGTGTATATGTTGATTTGTATTTTGGACACGTAGTTCTATGCTCGTGTGGCATGAGTTTGAGTATTCACTATTGTACATGGTGATTTACTCAAGTGTTTAGTCATTATATCAATTACTTAGTTACTGGTCCGAGTGAAGTAAAGTGATAGTTTGACTTGCGTTGACTTGGCGTCTTATGACAGGTCAATGTCAAGAGTGCAAGTGTTTAAACGAATAGTGTTGGATAAATGGGATAGTATGGATTCATTTGTATTATTATTCTTTCGGGATTGTCATGGTTTTGTAATTTGAGTTTTGTGTTATTAAGTATGTTTTATACTTGATTCATTTATTAACGAGCACGCCTTATTTGGTAGGTTGTGGTTTTCGCGTTTAACAGGCATCACTTATCGTCGGCGATCGTCTCATTACCACTCTTATACTAAGGTGAGTCTATAGCCTCGCTTAATTCTTTAATTGTTTTAGAAACATGTGAGGGGGATAACATGCTTGTTTTTTAAGAATAAAGAGTACAACTATAAGTTGCGGTAAACCAATTGAATGGTGCAACAAAAAGTTATGGAAGCTCTATTTACTTGAAAAGTATTTATTGAAAATGAAGGGTACAACAAGAGTTGTTGTAAACCCATGAATGGATGCAACCAGAAGTTGTGTAAACCCTATTTATTTTAAAATAGAACACAAGGCACCTGATTGTATGCTTAGATGAAACTTATTTACATAAGTTAGCTTTAGCCTTAAAAGACCCATAGAATCGTGAATTTTTAATCGAAAGAAAGCTAATACTATGGATAGACCTATCGAGGTGACGTCCAGTCCGGTCGCGACTAGCTATCGCGTGGTGTAGTGAAACACTAGTTATGAAACGTGGGATGCATACGTATAAGAGAAATATACGCACTTGGCTAGGTGTGTTGGGATAAAATAATATATGTTAACGTACAATGTCATGAGGCTTATGTAATAACACCGATAATTATGTCCGTACAACATAATTGTCTTTCGATGAATTATTAACCATGGAAGGTTATTCATAATACTTGTGTTCGATTTTTATACTTTAAACTCTATAGATTCACTGAGCAATTTTGTTGACTTTATAGCATGTTTTATCTCAAGTCCATAGGAAAGGCATTAGAGGAAGGCGGTTTCATGAAGCTTGCATATTTGAAATGTTTTGGCCCGCTTTAATAAATTATATCCATTCAAAGTGTTTTAATCATTTAATGTGTTTGTAAACTTTAAGTTATCTAGGACCATCTGCGAAATATTTATCGTTGAATAAATGAATGCATGTTTTATTAAAACAACTCGTTTTGAGCCGTTTTCTATGATTATGAGCTTGAATAATGATAGTAACACCCAATTACCCTTCCGCTGCTATGACCCAAAATTGGGGGTGTTACATTTCTCCTTATCGTTCAACATATTTTAAAAGTGGAGGCGAAACGAGGCATGCAAAGCAAAGCGTCGGCAAGACGCATGTCAAAATGCAATTCACGAAACATTTTAATAAAAAGTTAGACTTGATGATTGTTACGATCATGCAATTTCTCCTTATTATTTCTCGATGGGTAAGGTAAGGGTGGTGCGGGTTGGGGCATTGGTCCTAGAATCTCGGGTTCCAAAATGGGTGAAGGGTTGACCGTAGGCGTGGTTTATGCGGTACTTTATGGGCTTGAAATATGATACTTTTCGACCACCACCTCGGGTTCTTCCTCAATTTCCTCCTCCGTAGAAGTAATTCGGTGAGAAATGGGCTCTTTGAAAGTTTTACCACTTAGGGTGGTAATAGCTTTCATTTGTCCCTTCGAGTTTGGTATGGTTTTACTTGGAAGACCACCCGAAGTAGAAGGTTTGCACATTAATTCTTCAATTATGGTGTTTAACTTGTTATCAAGCTTAGCATGACTTTGGTCGATCTTGTTGTTTTATCCTCTAATTTGAGTCACAAAATCGTTTTTCAATTCGTTTTCATGTTGAAAGACCCTAATCATTGCCAGAAACCCTAAATTTAACTAATCAACACAAGGTATTACTTTTCAAACGTAATCTTATTATTGTATAATAAAGAATTACAAGTGTTATGGATAACACGTTTGATGACAATGTGTTGTGCACACTTTGAACAACTATAAACCCTAACTTATGAATACAGTCGCAGCTGTTTGATTCTATAAGTTCTAAGCAATAGTGTTATGAATATACTCAAAGTGTTGAACATTAATGCATGGATACACATCCTATTTATAGTGATACGAGGTTGACCTAAATAGTACTTGATGGTGACTACACAAGACTTTCACTTTTCAGATATCAGTCACATGATGCTCTTCTATTCTTGGTAGTCTGCCATTATGCTTTAAGGAAACAGTTGTCGAAACAGTTTCCTTTTTCTTCATAGTCTCGAACACACAAATGGCATGTCCAAAGTGTGCTGAGTGTTAACAAGGTGTTGACACCCCTGTTAACCCTCAACCCCTCAGAGTCCCTGATACATCTTGGCTGTTATCCATCACAGCCAATGAGTATGTCTTCAAGTAATCTTTGACTTCCTTGACAATGTCTCTGACATGGACTCCTCTGAGGTTGCTAACAGAGACTTGGATATCTATAAGTCTTGCGATACTTGCATGCCTCCTAGGCACAGGCAAGGGACTATCTAACAGCTTAATTATGTTTAAATCTATGATCAGGGAATCTAACAAGCTTAGATTCCCAACAATCTCCCCCTATTTAAACATAAATATTGCTAGATCTATCTAAGTTAAGGTAAGTGAGTTAACAGCTTCTTCTTACTCATAACAGATCTAAACAAACATACCTCATGATTTTATTAATACTTAAAGGAAATTACAAGTACATTACAAAAGTGAAATAAAATGTGAAGGTAAAATTGGGCTGTGAATTTCTTCAATAGTCATCATTTTTAATCTTTTCTTCAACTTCAGCTAAGTCTAATCTGTTATCCAACTCTTCCTGCAAAGTTTTTGCAAACTTTTTGGAATACTCTATGTTGATCTTGAGTGACTTCTTGTGACAAAGCAGCTGAATTGTTGATGCTAAGTACAACTCATCTTCTCTTTGAAATGCATACTGGCAAGCTCTGTTCATGAATGCCATTCCTCTTTCAGACTCTGTGTATGTCTGACCATCAACAGGGCCAACTATACCATTTGGTAGGATCAAATCCCTATGCATACCATCCACTTGAACATCATCTGTGACAAAAGTTTCCTTAACAAGTTGAGAAACTCTTCTTCTTTTGTTACCAGTCATTGGGGGTTCTTGTTCAAAAAGCTGTGGTGGGGGATCTATCTTGAGTTTGGTAGTCGTTTCTTTGATCCAGGTAAACTTGGCCTTAATAGTCTTAAGCAGAAGAAAATTAGCCTGTCGAGTTCTTTTGGCAGCTAAGGCTTCAAGTTCGAACCATTCAGATAACCCAAGTGTCTTTAGCCTGAAGTTGTCAAACACATTCATGTTTCCCTGTTGGTTATCTCTCCATAAGATCATCTGTGGGGTGTTGGTGGATTTGTGAATGGTGTATTTGAACTTGGTTATCTTACCAGGTGCATACTTGTTGTTAACGCAGGCATCATAATCAGCTTTGACTTTTCTTAGTGCCTCAGCGCGTTTAACTTCCATTTCCCTCAACCTTTGTTTTTGCTTTTCTCATTCAGGTGGAGTCATCTTCCTTAGAGTAGCTTCATTCAATTCTTTGGCTGTCTTGAGTTCATTTAATCTCTTGAATTCCTCAGCCTGTTTCTCTATTTCTTCAGGAGTTAAAGAAATCTCATTGGAAGGTGTAAAGGTTGAAAATTGGGAAAGGTCTATGGTGGATCCTCCTGTCTCTAGCTTCGCAGCTATCTTCTTTAGTTTGGTGTCTGTGTCAACCAAAACTATCTCCTTTCCTTTCTTCGAGACAGAGGATTCCACACTCATGTTCTTCAAAACTTCAGCTCTTCTGATAAATGTTGTTTGAGCCTGAGCTTGTATTGCTTTGGGAAGGGAGCTAACAGTAAACTTTAGCTTCTTGGCAGCTGGTTCACTACCATCCCCAGACTCGCTGGTGTTAACCAAAGTCAGGGACTTTGATAAATCAGTTCCATCTTGATTCAGTTGCTCCCCCTAAGTGTTATCCTCATCGTCAGATATGTTAATAGGTGTGATGACTTGTAGGGGGACAGGGAAAATGGTGTTGTCAGCTGATGATGAGCCTTGTTTAGCAGATTCAAGGTTAAGTGTTGTTTCCTTCTCCCCCTCACGTTCATCCTTTTTACGCAGACGTTTGGATGAACGTGTTTGAAAATGCCTTGCAATCTGTTCAACAGAGGCAGCCATAGCACGTTGCCTTTTCCTTGAAGCCCTGGAAATCTTCAGCAAAAGATTGTTGTTTCCATTAGTATTGGTCTGAACTCGATTAACAATGAAGTTTGCATGACGGTATTGCCTGTTGCGAATAGCTTCAAATTGTCTGTGCATAGTTAGCTCATGTTCATCGAATAAGGCAGGGACCTCTGAGTCAATTACATCCTTCATTCTTGTGGATAGGTGACTAAGTCCTTGTGCTACTCCTTTTCGTGCACCATCCTTGATGGGTTCAGTAACCGCCTCAGTAACAGCCTTTTGTATGATCCTTGGAAATGTGACAGTGAAGTTATGCATTTCAGACTTGATCACATCCAGCTTCCTTGATAAGCGTTCAATGTCAGATTGATGATGAACAAGCTGAAGATTATGTATGTTGAGGCTTTGTTGAGCATAATCATCCCCCCTTGGTAAAAGATCAAAGTTGGTTTGGGCAGGATGATCAAACATTAGAAACTCGGCTGTTGGATCATAGGCTGGGCGTTGGAAGACTGTTGTTGTGGAGGTAGCAGCGTTTGGAGTAACAACGGCGTCCTTGGGAGGAGGAGTATTATTTCCAGCTGGGGTGGACACAGCTATTTCCTTGGGAGGAGAGACAGATTGTTGATCTTCCTCATCTTCTTCATCCTCCTCCTCAAACATCCCCTCAGGGATTTCATCTTCAGGCATTGACTCAAGATCAGAGACATCATCCACTTATGACAACATTTCTTCTTCAATATTCAGCAGAGGCTCATTGTCATTAGGTTGGTCTTGAATAATTGTATCAACCTCTTTCTCCTGTTGTACCTGGGATTCAGTGACTGGCTGTACAATTTCAGCCTGCAAATTGTTATAATTAGTAACAGGGAAAAAAGTAAGGGGAATGGTCGCCATTTCGCTGTCCCAGAGAGGCTGAGGGTGATTACTCAGCCACTCCAAAGGATAAATCCTTGGGATTCTTTTAAGTGTGAAAAATATATGGTTAATGATCGTCATTCACTGCCCCTAGGAAAGCTGACTGTGATTATTCACCCCCCCCCCCAAAAGGTTAAAACCTTTGGGACTCTTTTGATTGTGAAACATATGTTGTTTATGGATCGCCATTCGCTGCCCCTAGGAAGGCTGAGGGTGATCATTCAGCCCCCCCCCCCCCCCCCAAAGGTTAAGAAACCTTTGGGACTCTTTTAAGAGTGAAACATATGTGGGTTAAGGTCGCCTGTTACGCTGTCCCTAGGAAAGCTGAGGGTGATGATTCAGCTCCCCCTGAAAAGGATAAATCCTTTGGGATTCTTTTAAGGTGAAAAAGTTAAGGGTTAAGATCGTCTTATTACGCTGTCCCTAGAAGAGCTGAGGATGATGATTCAGCTCCCCTAAAAGTAAAACTTTTGGGATTCTTTTTCTGAGGGAACCAAGAGGCTGTGTGAAGTACAACTGATCAAGGTTGAGACATATGTGTATCCAGGTTGTTGTTAGCCTAAATACTGTCTAGAGGGTGCAGGGTCATCGGGGTGCTTTATAAACACAAATGAATCATTCCCTGGTGCAAAGACAGGGTCTACAGAAGTCTTAAAGAGTTCTAAGTGCATAGACAGACTTCTATGGGTCGAGGATTACCCTAACTTCACCACTCTCTCCAACAGACA
The DNA here is from genome assembly GCA_025667525.1 of Glebionis coronaria. Lineage (NCBI taxonomy): Eukaryota > Viridiplantae > Streptophyta > Magnoliopsida > Asterales > Asteraceae > Glebionis > Glebionis coronaria. The sequence goes on from CM046876.1 coordinate 534,382,884, forward strand.
ATTGAGAGTGGCTGCTTGTGAACCTCTAAAAATGTACACTGATTACTTGTGAGATATCAGTTGGATTAGGCTGGTTTCCTGTTGTCTCAGCTGACTTTGAGACACTAGACCCCTGTTGTTGGTCAGCAGAAGTATCTGATTCCACATGAGTATCTGGAACAGAGGAGGTGTCAGTCTTCTTTCCCTTGGCCTTAGCAACAGATTTGGTGTGGGAAGAAGATGGGATTTTCTTCTTCTTAGGTTGTTGGCCAGAAGAAGCCTTCGACGTCGTAGTGTGCTGCCCAGAGGTCAAAGACTTAGACTTGCCAGACACACTAGAGGTAATCACCTTCTCAGAGGAAGGGAGCAAGGACTTCATAGCTGTTGGTAGTTTGTTGGCAACGTTCATCATATGAGAGGTGACAGGGACATCTTCAGCTCCTATTTCTTTGTAGATGGCACATGTGATGTGGTAGGGCTTCAGAGCAGTCAACGCAGAGTTATGGTAGTTGTCTCTCAACAGGCTTTCAAAGATCAGCGATAAGAAGCGAACATAGCAGATATTCTTTTCCCTGACTTGATTTCTTCCCTTCAGCTGTTCAACAAGGTTGGAGAAGAGAATGCTTCCAACATCAACATCAGCTCCCCAAATCAGCCCATAAGCTATAGATTGATGGTTAAAGGACATCTGATCTTGGGATCCCTGCATTCCTCCCAAGGATTTAACAATGTGGGTGAAGAGGACACGCCACATAGGTGTAAAGTACTTAATCTTCGGAGGAGATTTCGAGAGGACCTCAGCGGGTGTAAGGGCAGGGTTTACATCATGGAAGGGTTTGAGTGTGGCCAGGGCATCCTTAACAGCCTTTTTATCAACCACCTTAAGGCATTCATCACCATGTTTCAATCCAGCCACACTCGAGAAATCTTTAAGGGAGAAAGCAAATGGGTGTTCATTGCATGAAAGGCTAAAGGTTATTGTGTCATCTACTACTTCAGCAGAGTACCAGAATTCCCTAAGGTATTATTGGTACAAGGTGGATGGGGATTTGGTGAAGGGTTCACTTAAATCACAGTTTTGCATGAAGTTTACCAGATCTGAGTAGGTTTCATTTGGAGCCTTGATCCATCCAATGGAGTTGTTTGAGGCGAGGATGCTTTCGTTGATCTCGAAGTTAACGTTTGCTGCCTTGGGAACGGAAAAAGCCATGGATTAAGGTCGAAGGTGAAAGAAAATGGAGGATGGTTTAAGAGAGAGAAGAACATAGAGAGAGAGAAATAGATTTGTGAAATGAGAATAGTGGTGGGTGAGGAGAGACGAGAGACAAAATATATATTCAAAATAAGTAAACAGTTATTCAACCGCATTTAATGCAAAATGATATAATGACTGCTCATGTGGGTCCCTTGACCTTTCAAAACTTATTTGTCTCCTCGTTATTCGAAAAATAAATGATTAAATATTTGAGAATGTTTTTTGCATTTACTTGGAAAGTAACTACCTAGTTTCATGTGAAAAACATTTAATATAGAATCAATCATTTAACGAATACATTTAATATCAAGCCACAGGATTTGAGATATTGAGCATTCCTAGCTCAGCAACTAGCCTATTGAACGAAGGTTCAGCCAAAGGCTTTGTGAAAATATCAGCTAGTTGCAGCTCTGTGGGAACAAAGTGCAGCTCAATATCTCCCTTCATTATATGATCCCTGATAAAATGATACCTGATATCAATGTGTTTGGTACGAGAGTGAAGAACAGGGTTGTTGGATATGGCAATGGCGCTGGTGTTGTCACAAATGATTGGCACTTTGTCATATAAAATTTCATAGTCAGCCAATTGACTTTTCATCCAGAGCACCTGAGCACAACAGCTGGCTGCAGCGACATATTCTGCTTCAGTTGAAGACATAGCCACAGAGTTTTTCTTCTTATCACTCCATCCAACCAATTTTCCTCCTAGGATTTTACAGCTGCCTGAAGTGCTTTTCCTGTCAATACAGCATCCAGCATAGTCTGAATCTGAATAGGCCTTGAAATCAAAGCCTGATTCCTTGGGATACCATAGACCTAGGGATGGTGTTCCTTTGAGATACCTGGAAATTTTCTTAACAGCCACTAGATGGTACAATTTGAGTTTCATCCTGCTGACTAGGAGGGCTTTCTTTAAAGACTACTTCAGTGTCTGAGTCTTCTTCAGCCATATCAAGAGGTACAAATTCATTAACACTAGGAGATTCTTCAGGGATTTGAAGAATTGGTGAGTAATCAATAGCAGTAGAAGAAGAAGGACTACCAGAGGTCTGTGGTTCTTCTTTATCAAGTTCCTGAGAGGTAGGAACTTCTATGTTGTGATTAGACAGAGGGTCAAAGGCATGAACATAAGGAGTGAGAGTGTTGGAGTGATGATGGTGATGACTGGTAGGTCTTGGTTCTAAGAATTCATCACTTGGGAAAGACACATTTTCATTAAAATCAATTTCATCACCCTCTGTTCCTGTTCTCTGTATGACTTCATCATCTTCATTGAATCTGACATGAAAGGTTTCTTCTACTTCTTGTCTTCTGATGTTAAATACTCTGAAGGCTTTGGCTATTGGATAGTATCCCAAGAAGAAACCATCATCAGCTTTTTCATCAAACTTTCCAAGTTTATCCCTGTAGTTGTAAATGAACACAGGGCATCCAAACACATGAAAATAGCTAACATCTGGATATCTTTTTCGGAAAACTTCATAGGAAGTTTTACCATGTCTTTTGACAATGATTGATCTGTTTTGTGTGTAGCAGGCAGTGTGAACAGCTTCTCCCCAAAATTGCTTTGGTAAGGCTGCACCATTCAGCATAGTTCTGGCTGCTTCAATCAAAGTCCTGTTTCTTCTTTCAGCCACACCATTTTGTTCAGGGGTGCCAGCTGAAGAGAAGTTCTGTGAAATACCTTTTTCATCACAAAAAGATTCAAGTTGATGATTCTTGAATTCAGTACCATTATCACTTCTTAGAGCTTTGACTCTAACATTATTCATATTTTCAACGGTTGTCTGATGAAGGACATGATGGTATCAGCTGCATCACTTTTCCTTCTGAGGAAGAACACCCATGTGTATCTTGAAAATTCATCAACTATGACCAAGGTGTATTTGTTGTGATTAATGGTCTGAGGTTTGACAGGCCCAAACAAATCCATGTGAAGGAGATGTAAGAACTTGTCAATGGAGAATGATTGCCTAGTCTTGAATGAAGACCTGTGATGCTTTCCTTTGACACAGGCAGAACAAGTCTTGTCTTTAGAAAACATCACAGAAGGTAGACCAGCAACCAGGTTTTGTGTGGCTATCTTGTTGATGTTCTTGAAGTTGAGATGAGACAGTCTTTTGTGCCACAGCCAATTGACACTTTCAGAGGCTTTAGCAAGAAAACAATTTGAGCTGTCTTTAGAGCAAACAGCCATGTTGATGACATAGAAATCTCTCCTTCTAGGTGCAATAAGCACAACATCATTGTTTTTGTTGAATATGGTTCCCTGAGTCTTAGTAAACAAAATCTTATAATCAACATCACACAATTGGCTGATGCTAATAAGATTGTGTTTAAGACCATTCACATATGCAACCCTGGTAAACGTAATCCCATTACAGTTCACTGAGCCATATCCTTCTGTGTCACCTGAAGAGTTATCTCCAAACACCACTTTAGGACCTGGCTCCTTTGAGTATCTGTGCAGGTATTGTTGAATCCCTGTCATGTGTCTAGAACAACCACTGTCTAGATACCATACCGATTCCTTGAGATATTTCTGCACAGATACATAGAAACAGGTTAGTTCCTATGGTGAACCCACTTTCCAGTGGGTTCCCTGAATTGGTGATTAGCAACTCTTGTGTTCCTGTAGAACTTTTGGCGTTAGGAGGGATAATTCACTGTTTCATCGGTAAAACTTCAACAGATATCACACCCAGGGAAGTCACCACACTCGTCTGAGTGATGGTCTGTGAATCCACATAATTTACAGGGAGGATAAGGTCTGTAGTTTCCCTATTGTCTTTTGGAACCCTGTGGTCTATCCCTAGAGGGTGTCTGAGCTCTCTTAGCTGCCATATGTCTATCATGATCTAAGGTCATGTGGTGAGAGTTTTTACATACATTGCAATAAGGTTTGATTAACCTTTCCCCTTTGGGTTCACCTAGGACTGACTTAGGTTCATGAGAAGTAGAGCATTCAGCGGAAGGCTTAATGTGTTGTTTCAAGAGTTCTACTTCTTTCATTAGAGACAACAGGCGTTCTTCAGTGGTATGGTCAACCTTATTCACAGCTTTAGTAGAGACAAGCTTAAAAGCAACTTGTTTACCAGTTTGTTTAGCAGTCACATGAAAAACTTTAGCTGGAGGTTTCTCAATATCTGTTCTAAGTTCACCCTTAGCAGCTCGTGAGGAACTGCTAGGTTCAACTCCAGAGAGTTTGGGCAAAGGTGCTAACTCAGCCACATCTTCAGAGACAGGGTCATTAGTCAAAGTGGTATCTGACATATGAATAGTCTCTGTAGATTTGAAGATAATGTCTTTGGGTTTGGTGAGAATTCTCAGCTTATTTTTCTTAGCAGATATATCCCTTTTAATGTCAGCAGGCAATTCATCATTAAGAAATTGATCTATTGTGAACCTAGCACACAGCCATTTTTCAATAACCTTGTTTAATTCAGAAACTTGATCATTTAAAGCAATGTTTTTCAAGGTTAACCTAGTGACTTCATTTTGCAGGGATATTTTCTCTAATTTAACCCGTTTGAGAGTTTCACATTCAGATTTAGCATTTAGCAGTTCAGTTTTAATAGAGTGAAACTTATCAAGTAGGTTCTTTCTTTGTTCCTCAACAAAGTGTAAATCAACAATGGTGTAATCAAGGACATGCTTGCGTTCATCACTATCAGACATAGATAAAATCCTGTGTACCTTTTTCATTGTGATGTCAACCCATTGTCCTGATCTTACATCACCTTTTCCAACAGCTGGTTCATCCTCAGCTATAGCCATGAAAGCCCTGACTCTAGTAGTATCTTCCTCATCTGAAGTCAGTGGCTCATCATTCCAATCATAAGCTTCAGCTACCAACCCTTTCTCTGTCTTTTATCACCTCCCTTCTTCTTAGACAGAGCTTCAAGCTTCAAATTCATTTGTTCTAACTCAGCTTTAAGTGCCTTGTACTTGTTTTTGTAATCCTTCTTCTCAGTGTCTGATGAATTGGATTGGTGAGATGAGTTGTTGTGTTGTTTGAATTTGTAAGGTTTGGATGAAGATGATGGATAGGAGGGTGACGATGTCTTGGTGGAAGGACAGTCTTTTTGGAAGTGTCCAAGCTTTCCACGGGCAAAGCAAGTTTCTTTTGACCTGTCAGTTGGTTTACTAGCTGATCCTATTCTCCCTGATCTTTTGAAGAATCTTCTTTGGTTGGCTAGCAAGGCTCTTTCATGAAACTCTGCATTAAGGTCCGTCAAGAACTCTTGGCTGTTGCGGGTGTCTTCTTCAACATCAGAGTCACTGTCATGAGGATGTGGTGCAGAGATCAAGGCTTTGGAAGATGCTCCTTGAACTACAAATCTTTTAGTCTTTGACTTGTAAATAGTATCAATCATCCCTTCTTCATAATTATACTTTCCATAAAGCTGAGCTAAGGTGTCATTCTTGATTGAGTTATTAGCTCTCTGAGTCTGATTCGTACTCAGCCACTTTCTTGGAAGGCTGTTGACAAATGTGGCATTAATCTTAGCTTGACAAATGGTGACATCATTCATTGCTAGGTCATTGAGAAGAATCTTCAGCCTTGTATAGGTTTGTTGAACCTTTTCACCTTCAAGTGACTTGAAGGCATTGAACTGATGTCTGAGTGCCTGAATCTTTGTCTCTCTTGTTTCAGAGGGTCCTTCATGGCCAAGGATGAGGTCTGTCGACATTTGCTTGGCTGTGGGACACTGAATGACAGACTTCATGATATGTTTGGGAAGACAGGATATGATGATGCTTTTGAGACGTTTATCTTGGTTTGCCAATTTTCTATCAGCTGGAGTCCATTGTTTGAGAGGTTTGGGAAGGGGGTTTTCTTCAGTGGAGGTAAGCGCCATTGGAATATAAGGACCATTTTCTAAAATTTCTAGAAGAAAAGGTTCAAGTCCATCGAGATACACAAGAAATTGACTCTTCCAACTGGAAAAATCTTCTTCATCAAAGACTGGTACACTTGTGACATGTGATCCACCTCTTGAGTCAAGAAGTTGGGGTAGATCATCGTCATTGGCAGGAGGGTTGAGTCTTGGTGAAGATGGTGTTGTAGAAGGTGAATGTGGTGGGTTAGAAGTTTCTGGCATGGTAGATCTTGATTATAAAACTGAGAACGATGTTTCTTGAAGGTTTTAATATCAAACACCGCTCTGATACCAATTGAAAGTCCCTAATCAATGCTAGAAACCCTAAACTTAACTAATCAACACAAGGTATTACTTTTCAAAAGTAATCTTATTATTGTAAAATAAAGAAATTACAAGTGTTATGGATAACACCGTTTGATGACAATGTGTTGTGCACACTTTGAACAACTATAAACCCTAACTTATGAATACAGTCGCAGCTGTTTGATTCTATATGTTCTAAGCAATAATGTTATGAATATACTCAAAGTGTTGAACATTAATGCATGGATACACATCCTATTTATAGTGATACAAGGTTGACCTAAATAGTACTTGATGGTGACTACACAAGACTTTCACTTTTCAGACATCAGTCACATGATGTTCTTCTATTCTTGGTAGTCTGCCATTATGCTTTAAGGAAACAGTTGTCGAAATAGTTTCCTTTTTCTTCATAGTCTCGAACACACAAATGGCATGTCCAAAGTGTGCTGAGTGTTAACAGGGTATTGCCACCCATGTTAACCCTCAACCCCTCAGAGTCCCTGATACATCTTGGCTGTTATCCATCACAGACAATGAGTATGTCTTCAAGTAATCTTTGACTTCCTTGACAATGTCTCTGACATGGACTTCTCTGAGGTTGCTCACAAACTTGGATCTCTGTAAGTCTTGTGATACTTGCCTGCCTCCTAGGCACAGGCAAGGGACTATCTAACAGCTTAATTATGTTTAAATTTATGATCAGGGAATCTAACAAGCTTATATTCCCAACACATGTTCACCATTTCTTTACCATTGTTTGCTAATTCCCTAGAATTGTTTGCTATTTCTTTAGCATATTTAGCCGTTTCCCTAGCTTGATTTTCCATTTGCTCTTGGAGGTTTTCAAGACAAGATCATTAGCTTTTACGTAATTCAAAAAGTCGTTTGGAACCTGTAACACCCCACTTTGATAAGTAGACCGTTACATGATAATTATGGCGTGTCATCAAAGCATGCAAGGTAATATGTCTTAAAACATACATGGCCAAAAAGGAAAACTAGAATCAAACATCGGTTCCGAAACATAAGCCCAAAACATGCAGAAAGTAAATGAAATAGGAAGGTGATGAGACTGCAATTATACATAGTCTCATCGTCCAAATCGGGCTTAAATCGCTTTAAAATGTCATAAAATACCCCAAAATATGCTTGTGTTTGTTCATTGTGTCATTTAGGTACGGATATCGTGAAATCAACAAACGATTACAAGAATCAAGCAAAAACAAACACGGGAAACGAAGCCACACAAAGAACCGGACCCGAATGACGAATTTCCAAAGAAGTCCTTGAAGTTTGAAGATTTGTCAAGATTGGTCCCTTATCTTTTGAAGACTTGACATTTTATAACCTTACAAAACTCAAATATTGCATTTGGGTCCCTAAAATGTTGAGATATTACATCAATAGCCCTTGGAAATGATCAAAATTACACAAATGATCCTCGGTAAAACTATTGTACAAGTGGTGTGCCAAAAATGACAAGTACCCAATACTTGTTACAAAGGGAATGGAACATATGGCTGATAGACTTTGTTTGAAGAGATTTTGGAAATTAGAGGACCATAGTGGGCAGACAAACAAACTTCCATCATCCAACCACCTGACGCTACCTCATCAACACCACCACCTCACTCCTCCACATCACCCACACACATCACACCATTAACTACATATTTTATCCCCAATCAAATTTAGTCAAACACATTAAACTCGCGGGTAACAATATATTAACCCCTAAAACCAGATTAACCCTCACTATTCATCACCCCTAACTACCCATAAACCCTAACCTAATTAAACATCAAACGAAAGGGGTTTGACCCTAAAATCTCTAGAATCTCAATTAACAACCCCCTCGTCAAAACCCACTCACAAACCACCCCATCTCGTGACCACAAAGGGCCCCACACCCCTCCCCTGTTTAACCAAAAGAGGCAAAAATCGAATCCTTTCAGAAATCCATCGACTATGATGAATGCCTTTGTCCCAAAGTCCAAAACAACGCTCAAGATCAATCCTACAACAACTTTCTTCTCAGAAATCACATGTGTTCCTTTTGACCAAGATTGAGGATTTTTAAACTCAAGGGCAATTTGGACAGTTTATGCTGCTAGGGTTTAATTGTTTTTCATTTTCTAGATCCTTCTATCATTTAGTATAAAAAGGGACTTCGGATTGTGAAGCCCTTTTGTTCCATATTTTTTTGTAAACCCTATTTTTACTGAATATTTAAACTGGTGAATTTTTGCCTTGCAAATCTTTCTCTCTTCCACTAGTTTAATTTTGTGTTGTTTTAATTTCATCCCTTATATATTTATGGAATTGTTATTTAAGCTTACCAAAATCTTTTTCATGAATCTTGTTTAAGAAAGTTTGGGACCCAAGTGTGTATATCTGCTCACTTGTATTTGATTGACACTCAAATACATGTGAAGGATATAGACCTTGTTTATTCCTTGTTGGTTACAAGTGTTTTTAAAAGTTGGTTACAAAAATCTGTTTTGTTATTTCTCACTGTATCAAAAGCCCAAACCACAAGCTTGCTGACAACAAGCTTGTGGCTTAAGTCTTTGATTACTTTTGTTTGTTTTCAGTGTTTCAGTAGGTACAAATAGGTGGTATTGGTTTTGTATGTTGTAGGCTGCCAAACCATACTCATTTCCATCTTAGTTTGAAGATATTGTTGCTTCTTAGGTTTTGTTGTAGAACCAAAGCTAAGAGTTCTCTACACACCTCCACATTCTTCACAAGCTCACAAATGGTCTGGGAGATGGCATCAGCTGGTAAAAGGCTTGAACCCCCTTATTCTATTTGCTAGTTTATAGGTATATGTAGATTTGTGTGTATGGGTTATATGCTTAGATAAGTGTTTGCTTATGCTTTATTAATGATTTGATGCATGTTAGAGTAAAGTAAAATCATATTTGAGTGATTTTGGTTAGATAGTCTTGGTTAATTTTTCCTTTCATTAGATTATGGGTTGTTTGGCTTAACTGGTTTAAGTAACTTGGGTGACACAAGTATCATAAAAATTGGTTTAAGCAACTCATTTTGGTCTGTTTTTACTAGTTGGTAACTTGGTTTATGATAGATAACTAAGAAACAGATTTTGCATGTTCAAAATTTAGGTAAAAATAACATAGGTTTATCAGTAGGCCTTAAAATACTTTTTCATGTGTTTTAGATCTCAATTCTTGCTAAGTAATTAGAATTAGGTTTAATTCAGTGATTGAATCTTGTTGTGTTACATTTGGGTAGGTTTGGTATAAGTTATTATGGCTTGAAATTCACTTAAGTGCATATTGAACCAGCAATAGTCCACCATACCACTTTTCTGATTACCAGTTAGTGATATTGCTTTTTTTGTGTCATTTTGGTGTTAAGCCTAGTTGTTTTTTGCTTTGTACTGACTCCTCACACTTCCATGAGTGTGGGAGTGCCTTTGCTTTCTAAAAATACAAAGTAATTAAGCTCAAAACGTCCCTTTTGTCTTTTCTGTGAGGGAGCAGTGGGAAAAAGTTCCCACTGCTAGTGTTAAATTTCCCACTGCTTGGCTAGAAGACAAAATTCAAACAGCAAGTCACTATTAGAAGTTGTCTTTTTTGTCTTTAGTGGACTTAAATTAGAGTTTTTCAGTGATTTTAATTTTCCCAGTCTTGTAAATTATTTTAAGATTTTTCAAAAAGTTATTTTTTTTTCTGTTTATTTGCTATTTTTAGCATTAATTTAGGTTTTAATTAAGTTTTTATTATTCTGTTTTTGTCTTTTATTGGTAAAAAGTTATATTTTTCAATTTTCAATTTTTCCTAGTTTCAGTAAGTTATTTTAAGATTTTCCCAAAAGTAATTTCATTTTTCACTTTCTTTATTAATTTCTAGAATTATTTTAAGTTTTAAATAGTTTTTATTTAAACTATTTTTTGTCTTATTAGGCTTAAAAGTACTTTTTTCCAACTTTTTCATTTTTCCCATGTTTAGTTAAGTGTTTTATGATTTTTAGAAAAGTAAAATTAATTTTCTCTTTACTTTATTATTTTTTATGATTATCTTATTTTAAAAAGTGTTTTTAGCATTTAAAAAATAGAAAAATAGTTTTAAAAACTTAGTAAAAATACTCTTTTGAGTTAAATTAATATAAGTAAATTTGTTTGATAAAATATAATATTTTGGACTTTTTGTTAATTATATTTAATTTTAGGGCTTTAATTAGGATTAAAAAATGAATATTTAATTAATAAAAGGTTATAAAATTTATTTATTGATTTTTTTTTCTTATTTATATTATTTTAGACTTAGTTTAAATTTTTAAATTATTTTTATGTTTAATTTTTAATTTCGTCGGGTTTTACGTCATTACGTTTACGTTTTTACGTCACTCGTCGTAGTTTAATCGTAGTATAGCTCGTCTTTTAATTTTCTTTCTCTAAACCCAAAAACAACACTAATCCAAACTTGATTTTTATAAAATTGTCCTAATACACATACACCTCCGCCGAGAACAAAGTTAAACTTTTCGTCTTTATGGTTTTCCTAAACCGTATCGATTAATACTTACCGGCTTATACCACTCTACTACAACGACATCACGTAATCCGATTTTCATCTTTTTGTTATCGTTTTATGCAAAATAAGGCTAAAAATGGCCAAATTTTAAATTTTTTCTTGTTTTTCATAAGTGTTTAAGACACGAATGTATGTATCCCGATGCTGAGCATAAGAGAAATTTTTTACTCGACCGTGCGTGTTGAGCACTTAGCTTCGATTCCTAAACTTTTTAGGCTAAGTCTGTTAATTGAGGACGAGAAATGATAGAGTGAATTATAAGTTACTATTCTAAACGTAGAGTACTCGTATTCTTTCAAAAATTCATGCGTTATAATTATTTTCTTTCTCTCCCTACGCATTTAAAATAAATTGTTAATAAGTATTGATTTAGCAGTTTAGTCTCTATTGTTGGTTTCTAATTTGTTTTAGTAGCTTCCATGTAATTAAATTGGAAAAACATTAAGGTATTCCCAGCGTCACAGTTTTGAAGTATTGGCAACCCGAATAATCAAAGGCTTCCCCCAATAATAATTTAAGTTCCTCTTCACCTAAATCAAGCAAAAATTTGAAGCTCACAAGGCCGAAAAAGAAAGTATAAGCCGGTAAGTATTAATCGATACGGTTTAGGAAAACCTTAAAGATGAAAAGTTCAAGTTCGTTCACGGCGGAGGTGTATGTGTATTAGGCCAATTATATAAAAATAAAGTTTGGATTAGTATCGTTTTTGGGTTTAGAGAAAGAAAAATAAAAGACGAGCTACACTACGATTAAACTACGACGAGTGACGTAAAAACGTAAATGTAATGACGTAAAACGCGACGAAATTAAACTCAACCTAAAAATAATTTAAAAATTAAAACTATGTCTAAAATAATATAAATAAGAATAAAAATTCAATAAATAAATTTTAAAACCTTTTATTAATTAAATATTCAATTTTTAATGCTAATTAAAGCCCTAAAAGTAAATACAATTAAAAAAATGTCCAAAATATTATATTTTATAAAACAAATATCTTACTTATATTAATTTAACACAAAAAACTATTTTTTTCCTAAATTTTTAAAACTATTTTTCTATTTTTTAAATGCTAAAAATACTTTTTAAACTAATATAATCATAAAAAATAATAAAATAATGAGAAAATTAATTTTACTTTTTTAAAAATCTTAACGCACTTAACTAAACATGGGAAAAATGAAAAAGTTGGAAAAAAGTACTTTTAAGCCTAATAAAACAAAAACAGTTTAAATAAAAACTATTTAAAACTTAAAATAATTCTAGAAATTAATAAAAGAAAGTGAAAAATGAAATTACTTTTTGGAAAATTTAAAATAACTTACTGAAACTAGGAAAAATTGAAAAACTACAAAATATAACTTTTTACCACTAAAAGACAAAAATAGATTAATAAAAACTTAATTAAAACCTAAATTAATGCTAAAAATAGCCAATAAACGAAAAAATAAAAAAAAATAACTTTTTGAAAAATCTTAAAATAATATACAAGACTAGGAAAATTAAAATCACTAAAAAACTCTAATTTAAGTCCAATAAAGACAAAAAAGACAACTTCTAATAGTGACTTGCTGTTTGGCTTTTGTCTTCTAGCCAAGCAGTGGGAAATTTAACACTAGCAGTGGGAACTTTTTCCCGCTGCTCCCTCACAGAAAGAGAAAAGGGATGTTTTGAGCTTAATTACTTGGTATTTTTTGAAAGCAAAGGCACCCCCACACTCATGGAAGTGTGGGGAGTCAGTACAAAGCAAAAAACAACTAGGCTTAACACCAAAATCACACAAAACAAAGCAATATCACTAACTGGTAATTAGAAAAGTGGTCTGGTGGACTATTGTTGGTTCAATATGCACTTAAGTCAATTTTAAGCCACAATAAGTTATACCAAACCTACCCAAATGTAACACAGTAAGATTCAATCACTGAATTAAACCTAAATCTAATTACTTAGCAAGAATTAAGACCTAAAACACATGAACAAGTATTATAAGGCCTCCTGATAAACCTATGCTATTTTTACGCAAATTTTAAACATGCAAAATCTGTTTCTTAGTTATCTATCATAAATCAAGTTACCAACTAGTAAAAACATACCAAAAATGAGTTGCTTAAACCAATTTTTATGATACTTGTGTCACCCAAGTTACTTAAACCAGTTAATCCAAACAACCTTTAATCTGATGAAAGGAATAATTAACCAAGACTATCTAACCAAAATAACTCAAATCTGATTTTACTTTACTCTAACACGAATCAAATCATTAATAAAGCATAAGAAAACACTTAACTAAGCATATAACCCATACACAAAAATCCACATAAACCTATAAACTAGCAAACAGAATAAGGGGGTTCAAGCCTTTTACCAGCTGATGCCATCTCCCAGACCATTTGTGAGCTTGTGAAGAATGTGGAGGTATGTAGAGAAATCTTGGTTGTGGTTCTACAACAGAACCCAAGAATCAAGAATATCTTCAAACTAAGATGGAAATGAGTATGGTTTGGAAGTCTACAACAGACAAAACCAATACCACCTATTTTTACCTGCTGAAACACCAAAAACAAACAAAAGTAATCAAAGACTTAAGCCACAAGCTTGTTTTCAGCAAGCTTGTGGTTTTGGCTTTTGATACAGTGAGAAATAACAAAACATATTTTTGTAGCCAACTTTTAAAAACACTTGTAACCAACAAGGAATAAAAAAGGTCTATATCCTTCACATGTATTTGAGTGTCAATCAAATACAAGTGAGCAGATATACACACTTGGGTCCCAAACTTTCTTAAACAAGATTCTTGAAAAAGATTTTGGTAAGCTTAAATAACAATTGCATAAATATAAAAGGGATGAAATTAAAACAACACTAGATTAAACTAGTGGAACTCAGAAAGATTTGCAAGGCCAAAATTCACCACTTTAAATATTCAGTAAAAATAGAGTTTACAAAAAAATCTAGAACAAAAGGGCTTCACAATCCGAAGTCCCTTTTTATACTAAATGATAGAAGGATCTAGAAAATGAAAAACAAGTAAACCCTAACAGCATAGACTGTCCAAATTGCCCTTGAGTTTGAAAATCCTCAATCTTGGTCAAAAGGAAAACATGTGATTTATGAGAAGAAAGTTGTTGTAGGATTGATCTTGAGCGTTGTTTTGGACTTTGGGACAAAGGCATTCATCATAGTCGATAGATTTCTGAAAGGATTCGTTTTTTTGTCTTTGTTGGTTAAGCAGGGGATGGTTGTGGGGCCCTGTGTGGTCACGGGAGAGGGTGGTTTTTGAGTGGGTTTTGATTCGGGGGTTGTTAATTAGGATTTTGGAGATTATGGGTCAAACCCCTATGGATTGATATTTAACTAGGTTAGGGTTTATGGGTGGTTAGGGGTGATGAATAGTGAGGGTTAATCTGGTTTTGGGGGTTAATAAATTGTTACCCGCCAGTTTAATGGGTTTGACCAAATTTGACTGGGGATAAAATAGTTAATGGGGTGACGTGTGTGGGTGATGTGGAGGAGTGAAGTGGTGGTGTTGGTGAGGTGGTGTCAGGTGGTTGGATGATGGAAGTTTGTTTCTTTGCCCACTATGGTCCTCCGATTTCCAAAATCTCTTCAAACAAAGTCTATCAGCCATATGTTGCATTCCCTTTGTAACAAGTATTGGGTACGTGTCATTTTTGGCACACCACTTGTACAATAGTTTTACGAAGGATCATTTGTGTAATTTTGATCATTTCAAAGGGCTATTGACGTAATATCTCAACATTTTAGGGACCCAAATGCAATATTTGAGTTTTGAAAGGGAATAAAATGTCAAGTATTCAAAAGGTGAGGGACCAATCTTGACAAATCTTCAAACTTCAAGGACTTCTTTGGAAATTCATCGTTCGGGTCCGGTTCTTTGTGCGACTTTGATTCCCGTGTTCGTTTTTGCTTGATTCTTGTAATCATTTGTTGATTTCACGATATCCGTACCTAAAATACACAATGAACAAACACAAGCATATTTTGGGGTATTTTATGACATGTTTAAGCGTTTTAAGCCCGATTTTGACGATTAGACTATGTATAATTGTAGTCTCATAACTTCTCCATACTAAAGCATTGCCGTGTCCCCACGCAATTGTAACACCCCATTTTGATAAATGGAATGTCACGCGTGATTATGGCGTGTCATCAAAGCATACAAGGATAAATGTCTAAACATTACATGACCATAAAGGAAATACCGGAATCAAACATCGGTAGTCCAAAAGTAGAACTCATCACACACAAACATAAGTACTGTAAATGAAAGGACAAAACAATGTCCATGGAAATGAGTATCAAAGTATAGATAAATGCATAAAGTAAAGAAGGCTAGAAAGCTTCCAGTCCATATGCACGTACGCTTAAAGTCTACGAGCATCCCTGAGTACCTACCATTTTGGGAACATGAAAAGGAAAACGGCTGAGCAATACGCTCAGAGCACGGATATATAAGTAAAGCATGAATAATATAAGCATATAAGCATGAAACAACGGAAGAAACTAAGTCCTCGATAACCTGGTTATATCTTAGTAAAATTGGTTTTATAGATTTAAAAGCCTTATGTTTATCTTGTAAAAACTGTTTAACATATTTTACCATTAGCCAATATAGGTCATGAAATATCAACGTGCATGAATACTTGGAGGGGTGACCTCGTCATGCAAATTAGAGGGGCTGCCTCTAATTTAATATACTGGTTTTGGGTAGGAGGGATCAGCTCCTTGTGAAGGATGCAAGGCACACACCACATTCACACTAATTAATCTGCTTAAAACATGTATACTAGGATGCACCCATACACCCTACCTAATAATATAATAAATGGCCAAAAGCTGAAAGGGACGCCACGAGTTATCACTCCGCCGTGGTGAAGTCATAACACTAGTGCCTCTAGTGTTATGGTTATGGTACCTCCATAACTAGGTGAACTGGTCATGCATGTATATGGCTTTAGGTATTCTAATTAAACATAAGCAATTCAAAAACATATAAAACATATACTGGGGAAAACAGTTGGCTGCATACGGGGAAATCCTAATAAGGAAAGAATGTCCATACTGAAAGGACGGAGAATCTGTACCTTATGTCCAGTGAACGAAGAAGACGAACGGAAGAGAGTCCTACTTCGGTATCACTACTACTACATAAATACATATGTGTATAAGTATCTGATTATTGAGTACCTAACTGGTTTTTGTATCATGTCTTAGCTTGTTTTATATGTTCATGTCATGTTTTACTGATTTAAGCTTTATACTGTGTTTATCATATATTTTGTCTATTCTGATTAAGTATTACTTGTATTTCATGTATTATTATACTTGTTGTGTAATAATAAGTAACTTTCTAAAAATAGCAGGTTTCCTAAAATAGAAAGTTTCTAAAAATAGAAAGTTATAAAAAATAGAAAGTTTCCAAAAATAGAAAGTTTCCAAAAATAGAAAGTTTCCAAAAATAGAATTACTGCTTAAAACAGATAAGTTTTTAAAAATAGAAAGTTTCAGTAAATAGATTAGCTGCCTTAATTAAATAAGTTTCTAAAAATAGAAAGTTTCCATAATTAGATATAAGCTGGATAATTAAGCTAATTATATAAGCTTAAGTGTTTTCTGATTAATATTCTAAGTCATGTGATTATATAGTATAGTTTATTAATTATTTCATGTAAATTAAATAAACTATAGGTTAAAGTATTTAATTAAATATAACATGACTTTAATTAAATAAAGGTATAATACTTAGGTTAAAACATATATTATTATCTATTAATAATATAACCTAAGTCATGAAATTAGTTAATTATAAGTCATGGTTTTAATAATTAATTAATTATATAGTATAATTAAAAGATAAATACTTAGGTTAAAATTCATGTACTAATAATAACATTAATAACCTAAGTCATGTAAATTAAATTAATCATGTTCATGCTTTTAATTAATTTAATTTTAAATATTGTAAAAAATAAAATAACTTGTAAAATATTAAACCTTGAAAAATAACTCATAAACCGGACCGTGTTTTAAATCTAAACATGTGAATCGGACCCATGATTTAAAAACAATGAACCGGACCCGAAATCATCACCATACCCTGACCTAGGTCGGGTTTTTCCTTTCCTTGCTGTTGCCGTGACCCGAGACCACCCAAACCACCACCAAGCCGAGACCAAGTGGTCTCGGTGGTGCGAGTAAACTCAAGCCCAGACCCCTTTGGGGCTCGGTTAGGCGTCAGCCACAACAAACAAACACCCCTTAACCCTAACTTGATCTAAACCCCATCATTACAACATGTTTATATTTGTTTTTAATTAGTTTATTAAAAACATCATGATTTTATGTGATTAAATAAATCAAAACATAAAAAGAAAAAGGTTAAAGATTATACCAATCACGTGAATCGAATGAAGATGAACACACAACGATCCTTACAATAAATCAAAGACCAAAATTAACCCGAATCACCACTTTGGTGATGCTAAACCCGGCGGCCAAAGAACCAAAAGAGAGAAAAAAAATTTTTTAGTGTTTTTCTTGTTTTCACTAAATGTGTTAAATGAAACATATTTTCCTCTTTTGTCCATGTTTAGTAAAAATTAATGGGCTAGGCTCTTTTGGTCTTGTTGTGTCCGCGGCATGGGGCCCACATGGGGGTAACCCGAACATTTTCCGTGTCTAAAATAATAGTGTGTTCTCGTGTTCGTAAATTACGTGATCTAATTAGTTATCGATCGTGACTTAATATATTTATTCGTGTTCGTAATAAAATATATATATATATATATATATACGTAATATTAGCTCGTGATTAATTTACGTTCGTGATTTCATGTTCGTATGTTCGTGATTATAATTATTATTGGAGTAATTATCGTGTGTTCGTACGTAATAAATACTTATCGTGTTATAACACGTACGTAATACTTGTAATTCTTGTTCGTGAAACGTAAACGTGCTATAAAAGGAAAGTTCTAATCATGTACGTACTATCGTAAGGGTACTATTCATGGTAAAAGCATGCGGGTTTTATAACCCTTCCCCCCTAAAAGAATAATTCGTCCCCGAATTATAGATAAAGTAAACTGGAAAAGAAGAACATACCCGAATTCAAAATATGAAATGACGGTAAGAAGCCCGGATAGACTCCTCTGTTTCCCAAGTGGCTTCCCGCTCGGTATGATCCCTCCAAAGGATTTTGACGAATGGAATCGTCTTCCTTCTCATGACTCGTTCTTGTCTGTCAAGAACTCGTTCGGGTTCTTCTATGAAAGTGAGATCTTCACGAATCTGTTCCAGTGGATACTGAACCATGTGAAGGGGATGATACTGGTACCCTCTGAGTAAGGACACATGGAAAACATTGTGTACATGCAAAAGCTGCGGTGGAAACGCTAAACGGTAGGATACTTCACCGACTCGTTCAATGATATAAAACGGTCCGATGAAACGAGGACTGGGCTTCCCTTTAATTCCAAAACGTCTAACACCACGTGTCGGCGAAACCTTAAGGAAAACATGATCTCCTACGTTAAAATGTATGTCCCTATGATGCTTGTCTGCGTAGCTCTTCTGACGTGACCGTGCTTCTTGAAGTTTCTGCTTAGCTACTGCGACCCTCTCATTAGTCAACTCTATGATCTATGGTCCTTCAAGTGTTCGCTCACCAACCTGGTCCCAGCAGATTGGGGCGCGACACTTTCTGCCATACAACATCTTGAAAAGAGCACACTTGATACATGCGTGCCAACTGTTGTTGTATGCAAACTCCACCAAACAGATATAATCGTCCCAATCACCCGTCCATTCCAATGCACATGACCTCAACATGTCTTACAATTTCTGAATCGTTCGCTCTGACTGCCCGTCTGTTTGAGGATGAAAAGCCGTGCTAAGCTTAAGTTGTGTACCCCAAGCTTTCTTCAGACTTTTCCAGAATCGCGAAGTGAATCGAGGATCTTTGTCTGAGACGATGCTGGATGGAGCACCGTGGAGTCTCATGATCTCCCTTCTATAAGTATCGGCGAGTTTACTGACCGAATCTTCCTTGCGGAATGGTAAGAAATGAGCTGATTTGGTAAGTCGATCTACGATAACCCAAATTGCATCGTGCTTCCTCTTGGTTGGTGGAAGACCAGTAACAAAATCCATGGTGATTTTGTCCCACTTCCAGTCTGGAATATCTAACGGTTGAAGAAGACTGTCAGATCGCTGATGCTCGATCTTAACCTGCTGGCAGATAAGACATTTGGAGACGTAAGTGGCAACATCCTGTTTCATACCACTCCACCAAAAGTACTGCTTGATGTCATGGTACATCTTGGTCGAACTAGGATGTATAGAGAATGGGGAGCTATGAGCCTCAGCTAACAAGGCTTCCTGGAGTTCTTGATCATCAGGAACACAAAGTCTCGTGCCCTGCCATAAGATACCATCTGCATCTACTCGAAATTTTGTCTGCTTCTCCAAATTCTGAATTATCGCCCAGATTTCTCCATCATCTTTTTGAGATTCCTTGATCTTAGAGAGTAACTAGGGTTCTACTCTAAGATTAGCCCAGTAACCGTGTTGTCCATGTACCATGATCTCTATGTCTAGTCGCTCCAAGTCTCTTATGATTTCCTCCTCAATCTCAATGCCGTTGTTCATTCCGGACTTTCTGCTAAGTGCATCTGCTACTACATTCGCCTTGTCGGGATGATACTGCAGATTAATGTCATAATCCTTCAACAGCTCTAACCATCTCCTCTGTATCATGTTCAATTCACGCTGAGTGAAGATATACTTCAAGCGCTTATGGTCCGTAGAAATGTCACATGATTCTCCAATAAGTAGTGCCTCCATATCTTCAATGCAAACACGACTGCTACAAGTTCCAAATCATGTATAGGGTAATTTTCCTCATAAGGCTTATGCTGCCGTGAAGCGTACACGATCACTTTCCTATGTTGCATGAGAACACAACCAAGTCCCTTCCCCGATGCATCATTGTAGATTTGAAATCCACCCGTACCAGATGGGAGAGTAAGAATAGGTGCATATACTAACTTCTGCTTCAGGTCTCCAAAGCTCTTCTCTCGTTCTTCAGTCTAGATGAATTTCTCCCATTTCCGCATCAGTTTGGTCAATGGTAGTGCTAGGCGAGAAAAGTTCTCCACGAACCTACGGTAATAGCCAGCTAAGCCTAGGAAACTGCGGACTTCAGTCGCTGATGTCAGCCTCGGCCACTTAGTAATAGCCTCAACCTTCGCTGGATCCATAGTGATTCCTTCTGCTGATACAATGTGACCTAAGAATGCCACCTTGTCTAACCATAACTCACACTTGGAGAATTTTGCATACAACTGCTTCTGGCGAAGAATCTTTAGTACTGTACGAAGATGGTCTTCGTGTTCGTCCTTGGACTTAGAAAAAATCAGAATGTCATCGATGAAGAGAATGACGAACTTGTCTAGAAATTCATGGAAGATTCTGTTCATCAAATCCATTAACACTGTTAGAGCACTGGGCAGGCCGAATGGCATGACTACAAATTTGTAGTGGCCATAGCGTGTACGGAAAGCAGTCTTGGCGATGTCCTACTCCTTAACCCAAAGCTGATGGTATCCTGACCTTAGATCAATCTTGGAGAAATGTTTGGCCCCTTGGAGTTGGTCAAATAGATCGTCTATACGTGGGAGTGGATACCTATTCCTGATGGTATTCTTGTTGAGCTCGCGATAGTCTACGCAAAGACGCATACTGTCGTCCTTCTTCTTAACAAATAAGACCGGTGTGCCCCATGGAGATGCGCTCGGTCGAATGAAACCTCGTTCCAGAAGTTGTGGCAGTTGATCCTTCCGCTCCTTTAACTCTATGGGAGCCATGCGGTAAGGATCCTTGGAAATCGGCTCAGCTCCTGGGATGAGCTCGATATTAAATTCCACTTCACTTGCAGGTGGTATGCCCGGAAGTTCTTCTAGAAATACATCTGGAATTTCTAACACTATCGACTGATCCTGAATTGATGGGGATTCAGCATCCATGTCATGAACAGTAGCTAGATAACCCTCGCACCCATGTGACAGTAGTGCACGTGCTTGAAGGGTTGATATGATTTGTACAGATCTGCCGGGTACGAACCCGTTATGAATGTACTCTGGTGCATTCACATCACCGAAGATCACTCGATATGAATGGCAGTCTATGGTAGCATGATGCTTGGATAGCCAATCCATGCCCAAAATCTTGTCAAAATCATTCATGTCCATCGGAAGTGCGTCAACAGGATGAACCTTGTCGTCAAACTCTAGGGGAAGGCTCTTGTACACATGGGTTATAAGTACAGAGTCTCTCAAAGGCGTGGAAATACTGAGTCTATTTTCTAGTGGCATGGGGAGTATCCTAACATTCTTGGCATAAGCAGTAGAAATGATCGAGTGAGTAGCACCCGTATCAAACAGAACACATGCAGCTTGACCATACATATACAAGATTCCAGTGATGGTACCTGTAGACTTGTTGGCCTGATCGCGAGATGTTGTGTAAACGCGTCAAGTAGTAGGAGGCGGCTTGGTATCAGCATGTCCCGATGTGCCCTCCATCTCGCCCTTGCGGCAGTCCTTCATGCGATGGCCAGGAAGACCACACTTGAAGCATGCGTCACTGTCGCGGCGACATGGCCCTGGGTGCCTACGGTGGCAAGTAAAGCAAAGAGGATGAGTATATCCTCCAGCAGGTGTCCTGACAGGCTGAGAACCTGATAAAACATTATACATGAGACATGATAATAGGATACAAAGGACAATGTAGATAATCTTAAGATTGAATACCAGTGATAGCTGGACGGTTAGGCTGCAAACCTCTCTGGTTCTGGTCCCTACCGTTACCATGATTCCTGGTAGAAGATTTGCTAATGTGTCAGAATTAAGAATTATAACATGTATCATACGAAAATACGTAAGTATAAGGACCTGCTGCCATTGGAGTGTCCAGCGTTGTTACGGTAATTATCATTACCGCCACGCCTATCCGTAGCAGAATGGTCGTTAGTCTGACCGTTTCCCTTGGGCTGATTAGGCTGCTGCTGAGTAGCTGGCTGAGACCGGTCCCAGTCTTCTACCTGGAAGATACAATTTAAAGAGATGAAAAATTGACATATACTGAAAGAATACGGATTGGTCACCACTTGAATACGAATGTTTACCTCTTATCAGGTCTCTCTGCTTCCCCGAACTCATCTCTCTCCTGCAGCATCTCCAACTTACGTGCTGCATCGGCCACTTGTGCTACCGTGTTGAACGTAGCACACACCAAGTTGTTTGCGACCGATGTGCGAAGAGCCCACCTGAAGTGGTGTGCCTGCTCTTCAGGAGTACCTGCCGCTGCACCAAGGAAATCAGCTAAGCGAAGAAAGCGCTTCATGAACTCGTTGCTATTCTCCCCAACTCTCTGTCGGATCCCATGGTACTCTCTCTTCAGCTTGTCCTGCTCAGCCTTGAGAAAGAACTGCTCCATCACCCTATCTCTGAACTGAGCCCATGTCAAACCAGCCACCTAATTATCACCTCCCTCAGACTGCTTCAGTGCTAACCACCAATTTAACACATCAACTTCGAACCGGTAGCATGCCAACCTCGACTTGAAAACGGGGTCACAGCCCATAGCATCAAAGATCTTCTCAATGTGAGCCAACCAGCTTTTAGCTTCACTGGGGCTATCTGTTCTCTCGAAAGCTCGAGGACAGAGCTTGTTGAATCTCTCCAACTATGTGGCCAATTCACTGGAGGAGGCGGAGGAGGTGCTGGGTGATGCTGCTGATTGTTGGCAGCCTGAACCTCAGCCCTGATTTCGTTCCTTAGCTGAGGAAGCAAAGCTTGCATTGCAGCTTGGATTGGTGCATTGAGTTGTTCCCGCTCGCATGTGAGAACCATCTTGAAGGTCTACGATTTCTTAGGATTTGGCAATCTAAGAATGATCTATTGAAATGGAATGGAGAAGATGGAGGAAGAAGATGAACTAGAGAGAGAAAGAGGAGAGGAAAAGAAGGTAGAGAGAGAAAGTAAATTTATAAAATGAAAGTTGTAAAAATGAAAGAACCACCCCTCCTAACATGCTAGGAGGGGATATATATAGCCCACCCTACATGTGGGCTATATGGGCTATACTGTTTACAACTGGATCACGAGCCTAATACATTAATATATCGTTGGAGCGACCTATCCTTCATAAATACGTAAAAACATATTTCCAACAATTTCCCCCTAAGGGAGGTTGCTCCAAGTTACAAAGTTCTAAATATTCTATATCTCGTGATCTATGCTAACTAAGATGTGACCGAGACTTTATTGGGAAAAACATATTTCCAACAATCTCCCCCTAAGGGAGGTCACATCTTTTTACAAAATCTTAAACCTAGCATCTATGCTTGAGTCTTCGACCTTGTTCTTGTGAATATGCTTGATGTGATCTTTGACTTAAGTCTTGAGCATGTTTTCTTGCCTTGACCTTGTGTATTCGTCACTTGTGACATTCGCCTCTTCGTGACTTCATGTTCCACATACTTATACCTTTAAATTCTTGAAAGCTTCAGAGTTTGATACAGCGGAAGACTTGACCTTCAGACTTTCTTGAATTTGTTGAAGTACTAATTGTATGTAGTATAAGCATGTGGTGACGACTTCTTCTGGATTGTACACCGCAATGCCACCTTCTTGTTACGCTGCATAAGACAGTTAGCAACAAACAATATACACGGATGAAATAGCCTTGAACATTTCATTCTAATGCGGTAGCATTTTACCTCCGGTCGGTGAGGACCGTTGGACGATATTAAATATCGTACTTGTGGCAGGTAGTTTCAATAAAGAACCTCCTTGACAAGATTTCGCGGGTAAACCCGTTCTCTTTACTCGACCGTCCAAAGCTGACTGCGAATGTAAAGAGTGAATCATTTGGATAATATTATCCGCATGATTTGAAGCCGTCAATTCATGTTCCTGGAACAAGTGAAGTTCAATTAAGAACCGCACCATCGTTGCTTTCCAATTGTCAGTAGCTTGATTCATATAGAATCTTGCAAGTTACCTACCAAGTGTTGTTTGATGTTAACACTAGAAGGATTTCCATTCGTCACTGTAAATACTTAATAGTATTACTCTGAATGTTCTGGCAAGATCACTAAGATATTGCGTAGAGGCCTGGAACGTGTTTAAATTCATTTAAGAATTAAACCACTGTTGCTTTCCAGTTATCACAAGTTTGATTCATAAAGAATCGCACAAGTCACCTACCATGAGCTTTTTGATATTCGCTCAAGAAGGATTTCCATCTTCATTGTAAATACTTTCGTATTACTCGGATGTTCAGGCAAGATCATGAAGATTTTGCGTAGGTATCTTAAGATCTTTCTTACTATTCACAGTGTGTGAAGAAGCAAGGAAATATGAAAGTGTGTCCTAATGAGATATTTGATGATCTTAAATGGCTCTAGACTCGATCGTGCATTTTGGATTTTTAGTGATCGGAGGCTGGAGAGGAGTGCCACCTTTTCAATACCAATTTATTCGGAGTGAATAAAACAATAGATAATGTGTTGTCTCCGTGTGATTAAAACAAATATCTTTTGAGAGATATCTGAGTTAGCTGGGATGGGTTGTGCCTTGCATCACTGGGTCCATGATGTCTATCTTCAATATCGAGAATCATAAATGATCTCAATAGCATATGAATTGACCCGGTTTCTAACTAAGGTTGTAAGGAGGGCTTCTTTCTTTACACCCTTTATCTTTACAATTCTTTTTCATTCTTCAACCCCTTCAATGCTTACCAATACGTCATAACTAGCACCTTGTTGTGATTGTTCCAGTACTAACTTAAGTACTTGGTCGGCATTCAGCTACATTCACAATCTTTCTCCATCTTTCCTAAGGACTACTATTTCTAGCTATGGAATGTCCTTGGGAAGATTCCTCGGGTTCTAGAGAAATCATTGGAATTTAACCTATCCTACCATCCTTATGTCACCACAATCTTCACCGTCGTGAATAGAGATTTTTTGGGTAAGTGTATGTCACCATGAAATCCATTTTGAAGTGCAAATCCATTTTGCTCCCCCTTAACATATGCCACGATATCCGAAAACATTTCGCACATGTCGGGATGAGCTAACACGTTAAGTCAAACCATTTATGATTAATCATTTACCATATTAAATCACATTTTCTCCCCCATATTAAAAATATTAACCCAATCGATGTTTTTAATATCAATTGATTTAATAGCATTTTAAGAAAATTTGGGAAGAAAGTTGCAAAGCCAAGTATCTTCATGAATTACACAAGCTCCCCCTCAAATTAATGAGGGTGTACTTGAAACGTAAATTAAATACCTTTTAAACACAAGTGTAAGGTATTTATCACGTGCAAAGATCAATTATGATAATGTATTCACAAAATTAGCAAATTATGAGGTTGGACCTGAATGATGGAGAACATCATATGAAAGAAGCACATGCTTCTTGTTCACGAATGTTGGTCGCCTCATCATGTCAGAAGTTATCTCTTGACTCCATGTGTACGATTGATATTGTTGTCTTGACACCAACATGTGAACTTGGCACTTTCGGCGTCAAAGATTCTGAATGCTGGACAATTGCTCCCCCTCAATTGTTGACCCGTGTTCTATTGAAAGAACTGTAGTCGCTGTTTGAGTAGTCGCATCGTCGAGTATGTAGATATCAATTGTAAATTGCTTCGAATTGTGGAGTTGATAACTTCGGATTTTTGAAGTCAAAGCTTTCCGGTGAAATGCTTGACTTCAATGTGAAAAGCGGGTTACTATCGGAAATAATAGCAAACCCTATAGAGCATGTTTTAAAAACATTTAAACTTCTGCTCGAACTTTATTTACAACCCCGTGTCATTATTGAATGACATTTCTAGGTTCGTAAATATTATCGATTCCAGAAGACATGCTCGTTTTATCAAAACGTTTTTGAACACACAATTTTGAAAGATTTAGAAAAACCTTTTGAGAAATTTTTGAAAAATTGTGTTCAAAGTTTTGAAAACCAATTACTTGAGCTTAAGATTTGGAATATCTTAGGAAAGCTCAAGTCCGAGAAGTTGTAAACTTCTCGTTGTAAGGATAAGTTACCATCGGCGATAAACTTTCCTTTTATTTGAAGGACGAGTCCTAAGCTGACATTTACTTAGAAGTCGTTTTCATGAGCTTGAAAACTTTGACTGTTTTAACGGAAAGCTCATGGCCGAGAAAGGTTAATTTCTCGTTATGAGGAAAAGTTCTCTTATTTAAAAGATACACTTTCCTTTCTGAGCTTAAAACTTCGAATGTTTTAATACAAGCTCATGACCGAGAAAGGTGAATTTCTCGTTAAGAGGATAAGTTATCATAAAAGATAAACTTTCCTTTATTTTAAGTTCGAGTTACAGTCTGACATTTAACTGTAAGTCATAGTGCATGAGCTTAAAAACTTCGAATGTTTTTAATATTAGCTCATGCCCGAGAAAACTTAATTTCTCGTTGTAAGGATAAGTTTATCATCGACGATAAACTTTCCTGCCTTTGAATAGCGGGTTATAGACTGTCATTTATCTATAAGCCTTAATGCATGAGCTTAAAAACTTGGAATGTTTTTGATATAAGCTCATGCCCGAGAAAAATGAATTTCTCGTTTTTAGGATAAGTTTATCATCGGCGATAAACTTTCCTTTCTTTGATGAGCGAGTTACAGTCTGTGATGTGGCTATAAGTCCTTGTGCATGAGCTTAAAAACTTGGAATGTTTTTAATATAAGCTCATGCCCGAGAAAAATTAATTTCTCGTTGTTAGGATAAGTTTATCATCGGCGATAAACTTTCCTTTCTTTGATGAACGAGTTACAGTCTGTGATGTGACTGTAAGTCCTGAGGTAAGCTTAACCATGAATCCCCTGAGACACTTGTTTCTCCGATATCTGCTTCTTCAGCAACCAAACTCTAAGAGTGTCCTTAGTTGAACGGTACACAACGATTGGACCGCTTCGTTCTTTTGGAACATCAACTTTGGTACCTGCAATCTCATTAGGAATTTGCATGCTTTGACATGGGTTAGCAATATCAATTATAGAAGCACCTGGGGGTTCACAGTTGGCTTTACTTGTGTCAGAGGTGGCCTGAGTAGATGATTCACTTATCTTAGTTGGCAAACGTTTCCTTTTATAGAAAACTTTAAGTTCAGGCTTAAGTGATGTATCATCTTTTTCAATTTCCTCCCTAGCAGTCTTAGTAGAGTCGGAGATTATCCTAGTTAAAGGGCACTCGTTTCCTACAAGAGTGAAAGTTCTACCAGTGGGGCGCCACATTTTACCAATGGGTTTGATTTTAGCAACCCACTGGGATTTAAGTCTAGCACGGGAGTTCACCTCATTAAGCAATTTTTTGATACAAGAGTCATGATTTGACGTAAAGACACATTTTCTACATGTTTTACAAGTAGCATATTTAATGTCCGAGTAATTCCTAGATGATTGATCGATGCTCCTAGGAGACGTCATGCTACGGTTAGCAGTGTTGGGTAATCTAGAAGGCATCTGACTAGGTTGGACATTGCTATCTCTTGCATGTGTCTTTTGCTTAGCTTCCCCAAGACCAGATTTATGGCAAACGTTATTTGAACTAGTTCTAGACATGGTCTTGGTATTTTTTGGGAAACTAGAGGCAATCATGTTATTAGGTCTTGCTAAAACTGATTTAGTCACATTAGGCCTAGTTGGTGGAGTGACTGTTCTAGAAATATGACCCAAATCAACTTGGGAGGCAAACCGCGGTCTCGAGGATTGTGGTCGCTCGGATCTAAATGCAGTAGGTTGTCAGACAATCGGTTGTGTGACGAACTAATTTGTAGGCGGTTTCCCAAGATTGATGGTTTTTCAAGCTTAGTGTCCACACTAGGTCCTCTAGTTTTCCTTAACTCGTTTTTCAACGCAGCTATAGCAAAAACCTTTTCCTGAACTTGGGCTTTTAACGTTTCATTCTCTTTGAGCAATCTATCTTGGGATGCCAATTTAGACTCTAGTAACTGAATTTGTTTCAAAAGATTTTCCTTTTCAGCTTTAGAATCTAAAACTTTTTGATCCAATTTTCTTTCAAGAACAACGTTTGACTTTTCAAGTTTTTCAAAGTATGTTTCAAATTTGTTCATTTTCTTAGAAAATTCAAGTTTGGCATCCTCAAGATCTTTTGATTGTTGAGCTACAATCGTTTTGAGCTCTCTAATCTTAGAATCAGAAGCAGTCAATGAAGCAGTCAAAAGACAATTATCATGATGTTTAGCATTTTGAACACTTTCTCCCCCATTATGACTCACATCGGATGAATAAGAAGTGGTATTTCTATCACTCTTTTCCATCCCATGTTTGTCATAATTAGGTTCAGAATGCTCAATATGCGGTATGGCATCAGTATATGCATCATAAACAACATTACATTCTACCATGTTTGCAGGCTCTTCGTCATAAACGGGTGAGGTGTCATCAAAAGAGATCTCGTGAACATTCCCTGACGTGCCACTGGTATCATGTTTTCCTCCTGATTCCGTGCTCTTACCATCGTTATGCTCCAAGTTGTCAACCGTATGACCATTCTCCTCTTGCATCTGCATCATAGATTCTTGCATTCCATTATCATACACTTGCTGAAGTCGAGATCTTTCATAAATCGAAGACGAGACCGATGTAATGAGTTTCAATATTGTATCACGGAAAACTCGAAGCTCGGTATGTGTATCTCGAAGAAAAGATTGGCAAATCACTGAACTTTCAGTCTTGATGATATTGTATTGGAGGAAAGGCGTGAGTTGTGTCACAAGAGTCTTATATGCATGTGCCGATGCAGAGTGATTGAAGTTTTCATTGTTGAGTTGCTCGGTGAGTTGGGTCAAAGTGGTGAATATTGAGTCGATGAATATATGACGATCTTGTCCAAAGATGGTCACAAATTCGCTCCCTCCTTGAATCCATGAAAGAGTGACAAGATGAGACTGGAGCATTCGAAATGAAGTAATGCCACTTTTCCTAACTTTGTTTTGCATTGAATGCGATTCTCCCTTTTGACATGTCGAATCGAACGAATCCATTGAATATCGATAAAAATGACGTGGATGTTGTTGTTTTCGGGATTTTATAATACGTGAAGAAACTTAGAAACAGAAAGTCACGGAATATGACAAAACCAACGAAACGATCCGTAAATAAATCTGAAAAATCCTCGATGGATGATAAAATTCGTCTTCACTGACAAGTACTCAATCAACAATCCATCGGCAAATTAAACCTTGTCACTTTATCACATCACTTTTGTCACGTAGTCGCGTCACTTTGTCCCGACTATAACGTAATGTCACAAAATTTTTCCAAAATAAAAATTTTAATAAAAATAAAAATATCAATTGATTATCAAAATAAAAGTTAATAAAAATGAAAATTTTTCAAAAAAATAAAAAAAATAAAAAAGGAATAACAAAAATTAACTAAAAAAAAAGAACTTTCTAAAATAATAAAAAAATGAAAACAATAAAAAGATCTTAAATAGCTGAATACAAACACGTGTATCAAGAGATACCACATACGCTCAACAAGAGCTTTGTTTCTCCGCCTCACAATAATCTATCTCTCCCTATCTCAGTTTATCTTTATCTCTCTCTCTCCCAAAATCACTGATCACAACCTAATCTATTCTCTCTCAAATCTCAAAACAAAATACTGATCTCTCAATCTTCTCTCATAAACCGAAGCCAACCATTAGAACAGATTCATCCAATCTCATCTAATTCCCAACCTTATATCAAGGATCTTCAGTATTTTCGAGGTGTAAAGGCAAACTGATCTTCAAGGTCTCTGAAAGAGAGGTCTCGGGTAGGTTTTCTTGTAATGTTTTTCGAGTCTGTCGTCTATCATCTGTCGAGTCTTTCTTGTGATGTTTTGATTGAGTCTTTGGTGAGGTCTTTGATTCAGAAAAAAAACGAAATCAAGATAAGTTATAACATAGTTGTTATAAACTTTTCATTGATATTCGGATAAAAAGCACAGATCAGTGATGATTAGATGTTCAAACAAGGTCTGGTAAAGACTCCTTTGTTGTAGAACAAATCTGAGATCACATATGTGATGATAGATGTTTCGAGGCTGTTGGTGTAAGTGTATGGTTGTGGGTCGAGTTATTTGAGTGTGATGTTGTGTCGAGGCGTGGGGGTTTTGGGTGAGGGAGTCAAAATGAAGTCGAGGGTGTTCGAGTCTTGTTTTCGAGAGGTGTAGGTGTGAGACGCGAGGGTTTGAATGTTGAGTGAGTCTATGTCGTTGGTCGAGAGAGAGTTTGAGGCTGTTTGAGGAGCGTGAGAGGTGAGGAAGTCGAGGGAGGTGAGGGTGTGGGGAATGCGAGAGGTGTTATAGTCCAGTTGAGGTTTGTGAGGGTGTGGGGATACGAGAGGTGAGGAAGTCGAGGGAGGTGAGTGGTTTGAGTGTTTTGGGTCTGTGTAGTTGAGGTCGATTCTTGTGGGTGATGAGATTCGAGTCTTTTCACGTCAAGATTAAATATCAAGGTCGAGTGTTGTTGTGAGTTTGAGTGTTGTGACCGAGAGTCTTTGTTGTCGAGAGGTGTAGCTGTGAGACGAGATGTTTTGAATGTTGAGTTTAGTTTGTTTTGATTTTGTGTGGTGTCTATAGGGAATAAACGTCTATACGGAATAAACGTTTATACGGAATAAACCTTTATACGGAATAAAGCTCTATACGGAATAAAGCTCTATACGGAATAAAGCTCTATACGGAATAAAGCTCTATACGGAATAAACTGTTATACGGAATAAACTGTTATACGGAATATCTTGGCTTATCCGGAATAACAAGAAAAGGAAACAGAAAGTGTGATACTGACGATGGAGACCACTGATTACCAGGAATGAAAAAAAAAATAAAAAAAATAAAAAATAAAAAATGTATGATAGAAGATGAGACAAAAAGATAAGACAAAAAAAATGAGACCAAAAAAAAAGTGATGTAGAAAGACACTGATAGATATAAAAAACTGATTGATTTAAAAAAAAAATTTGATAAACCTGAAAGGTGATGAGTTAAGAAACTGATGATTGAAAAAACTGATATAGGATAACAAAAAAAATATAAAAAAACTGATTGATTTGATAAAAATTTATGATTTAAAAAAAATTGATGATTTAATAAAAATCCTAACAATCAAAAATTGATTCACAAAAAGTAAATACGATCCAAAAAAAATACAGTAAAAAATTTAGAAAGAAAGAATTTTTACCATAAAATCAATAGATAAAAAGAAACGCAAATCCTAAGATTTAACCATGGCTCTTGATACCAATTGAAGGTCTATGATTTCTTAGGATTTGGCAATCTAAGAATAATCTATTGAAATGGAATGGAGAAGATGGAGGAAGAAGATGAACTAGAGAGAGAAAGAGGAGAGGAAAAGAAGGTAGAGAGAGAAAGTAAATTTATAAAATGAAATTTGTAAAAATGAAAGAACCACCCCTCCTAACATGCTAGGAGGGGATATATATAGCCCACCCTACATGTGGGCTATATGAACTATACTGTTTACAACTGGATCACGAGCCTAATACATTAATATATCGTTGGAGAGACCGATCCTTCATAAATACGTAAAAACGTATTTCCAACAATCTCCCCCTAAGGGAGGTCGCTCCAAGTTACAAAGTTCTAAATATTCTATATCTCGTGATCTATGCTAACTAAGATGTGACCGAGACTTTATTGGGAAAAACATATTTCCAACACATCTGACAGTATAACATAAAATACATGATTAAACTGATCAAAACATAAACTATATACATGAAAAAAAAATTATACCAATAAATCATGAGAAAAATTTTATGCAGAAAAATTTGTACATGAATGCATGATGCAGTTTTATGAAAACTTTTGTATGCTCGAGAGTGAACGCCTATGGTCAGTTCACCCAAAATAAAAGACATGGTGAGGGGACGCCTATGGGTCGGTCCCAAATTAAAAAGTTTCGATAAAACACATGCGACTAAATAGGGCCAGTCCTATACCAACCGTTACTTAGTTATAAACCTGCGACAATGACATATATATGTATGCATGAAAATGATGAATGCATGAAAACCGACTGTCAGTTGTAGGAAGACCATAGTGACTACCCACTAATCACATGTCATGTTTTGAGAGCCTACAGGTCGAAGCCTTGGCTCTGATACCATAATTGTAACACCTCATTTTGATAAATGGAATGTCACGCGTGATTATGGCGTGTCATCAAAGCATACAAGGATAAATGTCTAAACATTACATGACCATAAAGGAAATACCGGAATCAAACATAGGTAGTCCAAAAGTAGAACTCATCACACACAAACATAAGTACTGTAAATGAAAGGACTAAACAATGTCCTTGGAAATGAGTATCAAAGTATAGATAAATGCATAAAGTAAAGAAGGCTAGAAAGCTTCCAGTCCATATGCACGTACGCTTAAAGTCCACGAGCGTCCCTAAGTATCTGCCGTTTTGGGAACATGAAAAGGAAAACGGGTGAGCAATATGCTCAGTGCACGGATATACAAGTAAAGCATGAATAATATAAGCATATAAGCATGAAACAGCGGAAGAAACTAAGTCCTGGATAACCTGGTTATATCTTAGTAAAATTAGTTTTATAGTTTGAAAAGCCTTATGTTTATCTTGTAAAAAATGTTTAACATATTTTAACATTAGCCAATATGTGTCATGAAATATCAACGTTCATGAATACTTGGAGGAGTGACCTCGTCATGCAAATTAGAAGGGCTGCCTCTAATTTAATATACTGGTTTTGGGTAGGAGAGATCAGCTCCTTGCGAAGGATGCAAGGCACACACCACATTCACACTGAGTAATATGATGAAAACATGTATACTAGGATGCACCCATACGTCCCACCTGATAATATAATAAATGGCCAAAAGCTGAAAGGGACGCCACGAGCTATCACTCCGCCGTGGTGAAGTCATAACACTAGTGCCTCTAGTGTTATGGTTATGGTACCTCCATAACTAGGTAAACTGGTCATGCATGTATATGGCTTTAGGTATTCTAATTAAATATAAGCAAATCAAAAACATATAAAACATATACTGGGGAAAACATTTGGCTGCATACGGGGAAATCCTAATAAGGAAAGAATGTCCATACTGAAAGGACGGAGAATCCGTACCTTATGTCCAGTGAACGAAGAAGACGAACGGAAGAGAGTCCTACTTCGGTATCAGTAATGCTACATAAATATATACGTGTATAAGTATCTGATTACTGAGTACGTAACTGGTTTTTGTATCATGTCTTAGCTTGTTTTATATGTTCATGTCATGTTTTACTGATTTAAGCTTTATACTGTGTTTGTCATATATTATGTATATTCTGATTAAGTATTACTTGTATTTCATGTATTGTTATACTTGTTGTGTAATAATAAGTAACTTTCTAAAAATAGCAGGTTTCCTAAAATAGAAAGTTTCCAAAAATAGAAAGTTACCAAAAACAGAAAATTTCCAAAAATAGAAAGTTTCCAAAAATAGAAAGTTTCAAAAATAGAATTACTGCTTAAAATAGATAAGTTTCTGAAAATAGAAAGTTTTTATAAATAGATTAACTGCCTTAATTAAATAAGTTTCTAAAAATAGAAAGTTTCCATAATTAGATATAAGCTGGATAATTAAGCTAATTATATAAGCTTAAGTGTTTTCTGATTAATATTCTAAGTCATGTGATTATATAGTATAGTTTATTAATTATTTCATGTAAATTAAATAAATTATAGGTTAAAGTATTTAATTAAATATAACATGATTTTAATTAAATAAAGGTAAAATAGTTAGGTTAAAACATGTATTATTATATATTAATAATATAACCTAAGTCATGAAATTAATTAATTATAAGTCATGGTTTTAATAATTAATTAATTATATAGTCTAATTAAAAGATAAATACTTAGGTTAAAATTCATGTACTAATAATAACATTAATAACCTAAGTCATGTAAATTAAATTAATCATGTTCATGTTTTTAATTAATTTAATTTTAAATCTTGTAAAAAATAAAATAATTTGTAAAATATTAAACCTTGAAAAATAACTCATGAACCGGACCGTGTTTTAAATCTAAACATGTGAACCGGACCAATGATTTAAAACCCATGAACCGGACCCGAAATCATCACCATACCCCGACCTAGTCGGGGTTTTCCTTTCCTTGCTGCTGCCGTGACCCGAGACCACCCAAACCACCACCAAGCCGAGACCAAGTGGTCTCTGTGGTGCAAGTAAACCCAAGCCGAGACCCCTTTGGGGCTCGGTTAGGCGTGGCCACAACAAACAAACACCCCTTAACCCTAACTTGATCTAAACCCCATGATTACAACATGTTTATATTTGTTTTTAATTAGTTTATTAAAAAGATCATGATTTTATGTGATTAAATAAATCAAAACATAAAAAGAAAAAGGTTAAAGATTATACCCATCACGTGAATCAAATGAAGATGAACACACAACTATCCTTGCAATAAATCAAAGACCAAAATCAACCCGAATCACCACTTAGTGATGCTAAACCCGGTGGCCAAAGAACCAAAAGAGAGAAAAAAAAGATTTTAGGGTTTTTCTTGTTTTCACTAAATGTGTTAAATGAAACATGTTTTCCTCTTTTGTCCATGTTTAGTAAAAATTAATGAGCTAGGCACTTCTGGTCTTGTTGTGTCCGCGACATGGGGCCCACATGGGGGTAACCCGAACATTTTCCGTGTCTAAAATAATAGTGTGTTCTCGTGTTCGTAAATTACGTGATCTAATTAGTTATCAATCGTGACTTAATATATTTATTCGTGTTCGTAATAAATATATATATATATATATATATATATATATATATATATATATATATATATATATATATATATATATATATATATATATATATATATATATATATATATATATACGTAGTATTAGCTCGTGATTAATTTACGTTCGTGATTTCATGTTCGTATGTTCGTGATTATAATTATTATTGGAATAATTATCGTGTGTTCATACGTAATAAATACTTATCGTGTTATAACACGTACGTAATACTTGGAATTCTTGTTCGTGAAAAGTAAACGTGCTATAAAAGGAAAGTTCTAATCATGTACGTACTATCGTAAGGGTACTATTCATGGTAAAAGCATGCGGGTTTTACAGCAATGCTAGAATTAAGTATCATAGCACTTCCGAAATTCATTTTAAGTGACATTTATTGAAAACGTAAATTTAAATAAACTACTACATGTGTTTTAGACATAGTGTATTGTTTTCATCGCAAAATGGGACGTTTAGGATCATAGAATAAGAACACGTGAATGCTTTATTAGAAATAATTTCGTCGTCCTTGATTTCCAGCCAATTCCACGCTAAGCGTGAAACAAGATCATTGTCATTATAAGTTAGTAATGCTAACACCACTCATATGCTCTAAGCACGTACTTAGACTCCCTTATTCCTAAGGTGTATCTCTTATATATTATTTTTCTCTTAATGATCACGAGGATACATCATTGACTTATGCGTGAGTAGAGTTTAGGTCCAAAAATATAGCCTTAACAGTGTAACCAAAATCATAGAATTAATAATTCATCCTAACAGACAACGATGTCAAAAAATTAATTCAACAAGAAGGATCGATAAACACGATTTTATAACGGTTTTGAACATGAGACTTATTACCATGAATTTTATGACCCACCTCATCATCGGTGGCTTTGATATATCATGCTTTACCTCCATCTCTTATTCAACTCCAACATGGAGCTTTTATTATAACTTCGGTCTTGCCCTTGTCTTTTATTTAACCTCGCCATGAGGTGTTTATTTTGACTTGACGTATATCCTCACGCTAAAGCGAATTTTGGATCTTTAAGGCTTCGAGATTTAAGACATTCACTTCAATTTTGCATAGATTTTTCGGCCTTGTGAGTTTCAAATTTTTGCTTGATTTAGGTGAAGAGGAACTTAAATTATTATTGGGGGAAGCCTTTGATTATTCGGGATGCCAATACTTCAAAACCGTGACGCTGGCGATACCTTAATGTTTTCCCAATTTATTAACAATTTATTATAAAAGCGTAGGGAGAAAAAGCAAATAATTAAAACACATGAGTTTTTGAAAGAATACGAGTACTCTACGTTTAGCATAGTAACTTATAATTAACTCTATCATTTCTCGTCCTCAATTAAGAGACTTAGCCTAAAAAGCTAAGGAATCAAAGCTAAGTGCTCAACACGCACGGTCGAGTCAAAAGTTACTCTTATTCTCACCATCGAAAAACATACATTCGTGTCTTAAACACTTATCAAAAAACAAGAAAAAATTTAAAATTTGGCCATTTTTAGCTTTATTTTGCATAAAACGATAACAAAGAGATGAAAATTGGATTACGTGATGACGTAAGCAAGGTGAAGTATCTACTTCACCCCCCATACAAAAACTAAGCATTGTCCTCAATGTTTCGAGTCTAGGGGTGAAACACCCCCATACTAGAGACGAAATTCGAATGCTTAATCTCGAGCATGGAAAGGGTAAAACGAATAACCTAAAAGCCGTTTATGAATTATGCTAATAAGATAAACGTTAGAACATAAAAGGATATCATCGGATATCGGAATCTCCAAAGGAAACGATCGAAGCTCGAGTGATCTGTAAAAAACAAACACGAGAGGCTTCAATGATGACGATGAACATAATGAATCACAATCACAAAACAAAGGTTGGAAGAGCACAAGTCCCCTCGTTAACTAATTAGAAAGAAATAATATTTACAAGGATAAGCATGAGAATCCCCCACGAGGCACCTTGTTTTTTATAACCCAGTCAAAAGCTCGACTCGAATCCCCATAAATGTGATCATTTAGGTATAATCATGGTTTGGTCATTTTTGGTGGGGCTTACATGATAAACAATGCCCAAAAGTACATGAAGTACTTTAAAAACCCGACAAACGTATACCGGGGTCAAAGATAGCGTCCTCATTTTTGGATGAAAGACGAAACAACGATACTCTAACCAAAAACCCGAGAGGGTCAAAGAAAATAGATGAGAAGAAATAGAAGGGTGGGACAATGGGTGGGGCACTAAAACAATGAGCTATTCGAGGTAGACTCACACCAAGCAAATAGATATATTTTCCATTTATTGCATCGGTGGAAGACGGAGATTTCCCTAAGAATGCGTTTCTGGGATCGAATATCTCGTCCTCAGTGGAGAAATGTGTGGGAACATAAGGGGCTTCCCCCACACTAGATCCACACGACGCATCGTCAAAAGGAGTAGACGAGCTCGTAGCACTCAATAAACGTAGTGATGACGGAGTTAGATATGTAGAAAAATCATTTAAATCATATTTAAAATCTTTTCCTTTTTCATCGTTCAAAAACTCTTTATGAAAACCCGATTGAATTATGTCGAAAATATTTGGCGTTTCAAATTCAAAATTAGTCACGCTAAAAATCCTCACATTTAAGTCGTGGTTGGGGGGTGGTGGATTGTATAAGTTATCAAAACGTTTATCAACAAAGAACACCGCCCCCTCAGGGTGAACATATTCGTCATCCTCATGATCGTGAATCTCATCGATTTCTTCATCATAGATAGGCTTGTCAAACCAAGGTTTTTCATTCCGCTCATTTTAGATTTTAGAAACTCTCTCGAAGACATCACGATCAAGCACAAAACCATCATTCCTTTGTGGGGATCGTTGATAAGTTAGATCCTCACGAATGTAGTAAACATCATTCTCATTTGAGGAGTGTTTATTAGGTAACTCCTAGAGAATGGGACTTTGGGTCACGTGAGTTGGTTCATTATTGAAAATAAGACGTTCTAATTCATCAAGTTCATCCTTGATTTTGGAAAAATCAACCTCACTCGTAGGTGGAAGTGGAGGCAAAAGAGATAGCTCTTGTTCGATAATTTCCTCAATCTCGGGATCAAACTCATAATCATCATACTTCCCATGTAAAGAGGTCTTTTTGGGAAAATCCTCAAAAATGGCTTTTTGATTTTGAAGCACGTGATTAATTTCAGCAAAATCACCAACGTCATCATCAAAGAAAGAGTCGATGTGAACGCTCACAACCATGGTCTTACAAATCGAATGACTATGCTTAGGTGACTTTTCTATGACGAGAGGATCGATGTTGATAAAACCTTTAGCCTCAACGGGTGTTGGGCTAGGAAATGGAGCAATTCAATGGAATTAGAAGTTGAAGCCTCAAAGATGTGGTCATTCGAAGATGGTGAAGACGAGTCCATATTGGTCATTGTCGTGATGGCACTAACGTCACCCTTCAGAATTGGTTGTTTACTTTGTTCACCGAATACATCCCACAATGATTTTTCATCCATAAATTTACGAATACCCTTTTGAATTCAGTAAAAGTATTCTTTATCATTAAAATCGTCATCTCTAAAACCGTTCATTTTAATTGTTTCAAAACATGCATCAAGCCTCATATTTTCCGCTAACATTTTGAAATCATTAGAATTAGAAACCGTGGTTTTATCATGATCATTTTAAACTTGGGATCTACTCGTGAAAAAATCAATTTTCTCCTCCCCATATTTCATAGTGAGTTTCCCACCGTGGATGTCGATTACGGCTCGAGCCGTCGATAATAATGGTCGACCTAAAATAATGGGACATTTAGGGTCACACTCGTAATTGGAAATGACGACGTCCACGAGAAAAACAAACTTTCCAATCCTAACATAGACATCCTCGTCTATTCCAACTGGCTTAAGCGGTGTACAATTTGCTAGCTCGATTGTCATGTTTGTGGGGGTAAGTCTAGGCAATTTTCTCAATTTCTAAAGAGAATGAGGCATGAGATTGATGCTAGCACCTAAATCGGCAAGGGCTAAACATCCCTCAATCTCGGAAAAATCACAAGGTAGTAGAAATTGGCCCGGATCCTCTTCCTTTCTCGGCATAGCCTTTTGGGTTTTTTAAGAAGGATCGAAGCACGAGTTTCTTCAAGGGTTACTTGGGTGAGGTCGATAAAGCTCTCTTTTTTAACAGTAGATGGAATTCGAGGTACACGAGGGTGTGCACTCTCTTCCTTGGTCGCCACGTTCACCCCATCGACTTTAGAACATGAAGGCGTCTTAGAAGTCGAGGGTTGAGAAGAAGGAACAACTCTAAATCCATCAAGGTTTGGGGTAATCACACGACTTTTCTCACGAGACGAGGCGGCTTTAACATGTTCCTTCGGATTTGCTACGGTGTAACTAGGTAACGAACTTGATGACGTACCCGAAGACTTGTTCATAATGGCCGAAAACATCTTTTTTATGTCGATTTGTCCTTGCTCGATCTTTGTATTTTGATTTTTCAATGTGTTGGAAAAGTCGTTTTTCAAAGTACCAATTTGTCCATCTAATCGTCTCATATTAGCCTCATTTGTTTTCATATATTCTTGAAAATTGTTTGACGAACTATTTTGATTAAAATTAAATTTCCCTTGGTTTTGATTACTTCTTTGAAAATTCCCTTTATTACCATTTGAAAAATTATTTCCTTGATTAGCGTTGTTTGAAAAATTCAAGGTTTGGTTGTTGTTGTTATCTTGATTTTGCCAACTCAAATTACGACCTTGATTATAACCTTGATTCAAAAAACTTCCTTGTTGATTATTTCCTTGAAAATTGTTACGGTTTTGAAAATTATTGCCTTGGTTATAATTGCCTTGTGATGGACCCGCGTTAATTTGATTTTGAAAATTGTTGTTTAACGCGTTTACACTCGATGTTTGGCCATCCGTAGCCGCACACTCGTAATAATTATGAGTTCCACCACACAACGTGCACGATACCTTAACAGCTTTCACCGTAGCGGGAGCGTCTTTCTTTTGCATCTCGATTAAGAACGACATAAACACATTCGTCAACTTATCGACTTTCTCATCAACTCTCTCAATGTCGCAATCAGAATTACTAACATTGGCGACATTGGCAACACTCGGTGTGTTACAGAGTTAGTAAACCTTGGATCGATTTTCGATAATCATTAAAGCGTCTTTCGGAGTTTTACACAAAAAGTTGCCACCGGCGGCGGAGTTCAACGAATCTTGTTCTTGAATACTAAGACCATTATAAAACGTATCGATTTGGTGTAACTCGGAAAATCCACGATGAGGACATTGCCTAATAAATTCCTTAAAACGATCCCACGCGTCTCTAAACGATTCATTTGGTTTTTGCTCAAACCTCGTGATCTCGTTTTTATAAAACGTGGTCTTCGACGACGGAAAGAAATGATTAATGAACATGGAAACGAGATCCTTCCACGTAATTATGGAATTAGGTGGCTCTTTCTCGTACCAATCCTTGGCGGCACCATCAAGCGAGTAAGGAAAAAACAAAAGTTTGACGACATCGGTGTCGACGTTCTTAAACTTGCTCGTGGCCAAAAGACGATCAAAATTCCGAATGTGATCGTGAAGATTATCCGCCTCATGACCTCGAAACTTCGTAGCTTGCATCAACAAAAGCATTCCGCTCTTAATCTCAAAATTCACCGCTTCGATAGCGGGAATTACGATCGCGTCTCCATAACCCTTGGTGGGTGCTTGGAGCAATTCCATCATCGAACGATTGTTGGCCATCTCGTCTTCGGTTTCGACAACGATATTAGGAACGTCGATTTCTAATTCTCATCTACGTCGTCGATTCCTTCGATTTCGATTGCGTCGATTCGAAGCGTTGTTGATCCTAAACTTAGATCGATTTAGCTTTGTGTAAACGAGATTGAATCAAGTTAACACTTAGAGAAACTTTGCTGTGTATGAAACAATCTAAGTATTATGCGGAATTAATACTTAGAACAAGAACAAACAAAACAGAATAAACCAAACTTTCACTTTGATTGATGATCGAACTTGTGTACAATGAAAGTGTAAAAACATACATTAAACTAAAACCTAAATTCCTCCTTTAATAGACTAAGGAGCCTTGCACAAGAGTCTAACTATCAGCTATTCTAGGTAAAGATAAATATAGAAATTACAATGTCGAACATATCATTACTAGAAATACTAAACGTGTAGACTAAGTATTCTATCAGTGCTTGGACTTCTCTTCATCAGCGCATGATTTCTTCTTGTCAACGCTTGTTCTGTCAACGCTTGATTTCTTCTTATCAACGTCCAATTAACTCCTGTCAGCGTCTAAGTGCCTTGGCTCATTTTATTCCCAACAATCCTCCCCTAAACTTGATATCTACTCTAGTAATCAAGTTTCTGAATAAAAACTAAGTACAAGGAGGATTCTTACAAATATAATTCACTTGTTAAATAAGAAATAAATAAACCTAATTAAATCTTTGCCAACGTCACTTGTGTAATCCATCTCCAGCTGTGTTGACACAATTTTCTTCAAAACTTCCTTTGACATGGTATATTCCGCATCCACAAGAAGATATTCATAAAACATTGTAGTACTCAAATGATAAACACCAGTTGTAACAGCCCCAAATTTATACAACTCAATACAGCGGAAGACTAGTTGGTGTTACGGGATAGCACATTACTCACATCATAGACAACGCATAAAAATCACGTCGTTTATTAATAAAGCATTTCCATTCATAAATATCAAAGTTACATAGGTCCCAAGTCATTGTATTTAATACAGGTTATACAAAGCATTTGAATGGAAATAAGTATTTAGGTGCGGGCCATGAATTCTTGTTGTCTTCCCGAGAATTACCTTCAAGTACCTGAGATAAAACATGTTAAAAGAAAAGGTCAGCGATAACGCCAAGTGAATTCATAGAGTTTAGTAAATTCCATCAATATAACTTTGGTATAAAATTATTACCAAAAATCATTTTTTTACAAATCATTGTAATAGGCCATAAAACAGCCAAAATCATTTTATACGAATCTTTATCAAATCATAATATAGGCATTTGCCTTAAAAATCATTATACGAGCCAATGTCGTAAAAACATCATACAATACGTCTTATGACGTTGTATAAAGTTAAATAAAAACCGTTATATGAATATGGTTATGAAAAACCAAAACACGAACATAATATCAATAGTATGACCCTGTATTGCTAGTCAGGCAATACATCGTAATTCGGTGCGTCTAGTAGTATTTCGTTAGTTGGATTATTATAAGCCGCATGACATTGTTACCTTACTAAAACAAACAACGGGTAGCTAACCTGATACTCAATTTTCCCATCTAAATTAGCGTGTCGTCACAAA
The DNA here is from genome assembly GCA_025667525.1 of Glebionis coronaria. Classification (NCBI taxonomy): domain Eukaryota; kingdom Viridiplantae; phylum Streptophyta; class Magnoliopsida; order Asterales; family Asteraceae; genus Glebionis; species Glebionis coronaria. The sequence goes on from CM046876.1 coordinate 534,425,230, forward strand.
GGTCACGCTGTGGAAATCTTCTCATACATAAATTCGCTTACCAATCAATGTGGCACGACGGGGATCAACCGTCAAGGCGCGAACTGGGGTGATCGTCCCCAAATAGTACTATTATATGCATAAGCGTCTACCAAATCCCAGTAGTTCACAATTCATGCTAATGGGACTTTTAGTGACATAACCTAACTTTAATAATCCATTTTATTTCATCTATCGGGTCCTTTAATCATTTATCGGGTCATACAATCGGGTCATACAATCATTCGGGTCCAAATCAATAAACAAACAATCGGGACAAATGGTGTCCTATTTTATAGAAACAAACATGTTATCTCCCTCGCGGGTTTATAAAACATTTCATAAAAACATTTAAAAGAGTGCGAGGCTATGAAATCACGTTGATGTGGGAAGGCGGGTTATCGGCAATTCGGACGTACGGTACGTGCTTCAATCACGGAAACCTAGACAAATAATACTCGTCTTAGACTCTTGTCCAATAACTTTATAAAAATATCAATTATGTATACATATGATGATTATATATATGATGATCAAGTGGGTTTACATATTCTCGTTTACTCATTTTAGTGTTATGTGTCGATAACTTTTATACTAGTTTACTAGTTTTACCTATTTACGTGTTTTAGGTTCAATAAACTTATTATAAGTTTATTAACTTGTATTGATCCATTTCATACTTGTATTATCAGTATTTATACTTTACATGTTGGGCCCAAATGGGTTAAGCCCAATAAATAAGTTTATAAGTGTTTTAGTCCAATAACGTTAATTTAGCCCGTTAATGTCCGTATGTGATATAGTTCGGGTTTTATCGGTTTTTACTTGTTATACATGTTTATATATCAGTATATAAGTTTTATAAAGTTCACATTAGACGGGTCCAACCGTCTAAGTTTTATTTAGCAAAAACGTTAATTTTACGGTAATAGCCGAAAAAGTCGTAAAAATCATGTTTATAGTTTTATAACTTATAAAACTTATCAAACCACCATTTTTATACAATGTTCATTTATTTATCTTTATAATATTTATATAAATGTATTATATGAGTTAGTGGGTTTTAGTTCACATTTTATACTATTTTTATTTGAGTGCTTATATAATACTATTATACTTTAATTTCCAAAATCTGATTTTTATTTTCATGTTCACCAAAACTGCCATATCTAGAGTTCTATATGGAGATAGAAGCTCAAATTTTTATGACATAAACTAAATGATATGTGATCCATTTAACTCTACTATAGCTACTGTTGAATCATCCTCTAAGTATTTTCTAAAAATCGTCCAAAACAGTGAACTCAGATTTGTACTTTAAACTTGTTTTGATCATATCTCACTCATTACAATGATTCCATTGCATGGCCAACTCTCACATGTGTACAAGATCCATAGCTTACTGTAAATTGATTATACTTCATCATTTTATCAGTCTAACATGTGGTTAGCTACTTTTTTTATACATCCTACCATTTAAACAAGATTTACCCATTTTACATGTAGTTTGTCCATCTTTTTAAGCATGTTTATCAACACCAAATCCCCACATAATATTTTTAATCATCATTCATCATCATATACATATACATAAGTAAAAGAAATACAAGATTACATAATCAAAAATAACAAGAGGATAAGGATGACAATCTTTATACCACCAAGTTGATGTACGTTGTGATTTGGACATGGATTTTGATGGAGAAACTTATGAATAACCAAGACCGTCTTCAAGACCACCATTCTTCATGAAAAACTTGTGGAAAACCAGCCCTAATACTACATGAAAACTCCTCCTTGGATGTTATAATCACCACCAATCAATAGGATTTCAAAAGGGCTTCAACATGTGTATGAATAACACATGATTTCATGGATGAAATTGATCAAAATGGGTGTTATGGTGGAGTGTGGGACGGCATAGATGAGAGGAAAAGGGAGAGAAAGTTGTTTTTGCATATTGTGAGAATGAGGAAGTGGTTTGTGGTAAATGGTTTTGATGCATGTTAGCTTACTTTGTAAGCTTTGAACATGTGTTAAGCTATTTGTTGAAAACTTGCCACCAAATTGGTGTGGTGTCTTCCTTTAGGCCATCCCATATGTGGGGTGAGACAAAACTTGTTTTTGTCTCATCCCACTAATTTACGGGTATTCCTCGATTCTAATTTCCTCGATTTGCGTGCCCTCGGGTCGTTTTACGAAAAACGTTTTTATAAATTATGAATCAACGGCACAAAACGAATCTAATAAAAATTGTCTCATCAAAAACGGAGTTCGAAAACGTAAATACGTAATCCTAAGGTTTCCGGTTTAGTCGTAAAGGACGCTAAAATCGTAAGTCCTAATCTCTTCTCGTAAATTTGTGAGTTTATGAACCAACACAAATTTAAAACTCCAAAATAATATTCACGGATAAATTTATTTTCTGAAATGTCGGACTGTCACCAAAGACAGTGTATGTAAACGTAAGCACGTAACGTAGAATCCTCCGGTTTAGACGTAGTCGACGCTACTTCAAGACGTAAATCCAAATTACTTCCCAAAAATAAGTGAGTTCATAATGTAACATTAAAATAATGTTTTCAAATAAATATTGAGAATAAAATATCAACCATAAATTGACGGATTGTCACAATATTTACCCCTAAACAGGATCTTTGTCCTCAAAGATCATCTTACTACTCGCTTCTTATAGAGCTAAAGCCATGTGGGTATTTCCTCCACATTCGGTCTTTTCTCACAAGTGTAATTCATTACAATACGCGAGTTTCATCAAACATGACTACGGGAATAAGATCAGGCTAAATGTTGACTTACTTTCTCTATCCATGATGTTCACGGGTTTCTGATGAATGCAACTTTTCGCCGATCTAAGCTTTATTAAGAAGAATTCAGATTTTCACTTGATAGATATTCCATCAAGTTTGATATATGAAACATAATTCACGCATCTCTTGAAGTCCTTGGGTAGATCCAGCTTATATGCCTTTCAAACCAAATCTTTTACATCACCTCAATGGTCCCATACAACAGGGACTTATATCCCATGATTTGTCAGATCATTAATTCTTTTCTCCAAGGTTAAAATTTTTGGCATAACTTCGCTACCCATCTGGCACTTCAAGATCTACATTTTATATTCACATAACTTCTTGCCCACTACCGGCAGTCAATAATCAGATCCTAATTTCAACAATCATTTCAGGTCTCGCGGGTCGGGTATTTTGTAAGGTTAGGTTCGCCATCATAGGAAACCTTAAACCTAAAAGACATGTCCAACTCACAATGGGTGTATGTCGGGTGTCTTCATCTCAACTCCTGCTTACAGATGCTCTAATATTTAGATCCTAACAAGATTCGATCTCAATCCTAATACGATGATTATCAATGGTAATCCTTCCAAAGGAAAGCGATTATACGATTTATTACCAAAGGTCATTTATTCAAACATAAAATAGCACTTATATTACTTTGTATCGTTACTTTACCTCGTCCCTTCGATTGGGTTGGTACATAGTACTCTCATCAAGGTTCGTTCTCAATGATTTCTGAGCAAATCTCTAGAAATTCGATGCGAAGCGAGGATCTTGATAAAGATGTTAGATACAGGCACACTATGTTTACATAACTCTTTTGCATTTATCATTAACGGGAATGATATTAGCAGATTTGGTCAGTCTGTCGACGATGACCCAAATCGTATCAAATTCAGATGATGACCTTTGCAATAGCTAGATGTTTACTAATGTATGAGGTGATGTCTGCCTTCATAATTGCCATCAGTACAACTTCTTCAGACAAAGATACTTTTAAATCAGAAATGACAAGAATAGAATACTTATACTTATACTTACAAATTCCAATATAACTATATCTCACAATCCTCCATATTTAGACAATCACAAGTGGCCTTTTATACATCTAACGCCATCGGCTTCTCAATTCTAATGGTTCACATTAGCCACAAACCACTTTTATTATCTATATTATCCTTTTTATAAGCATCGGTTATATTTTAAATTGTTCGGCAATTTATTTTGCACATTCATTATTAAGAAATACATCGTAATTGATTCTTCATATTTTCTACATAATGTGTCAGTAATTACGTTCACCTTCCTTCATATTTTCTAAGTTTTAGTTTCGTTTCAGCTATCATTTTTATCAGTTTTGCTTAATCCGACGTTTAAAGCGTCGATAATTATTACAACTAATTAAATAATAAATAATTAATTTTTATGAAACATAACGTAAAAATTTTAATTTTTCTTAGTTCGACCAATTATAAAAATGTTCAAAATAGATTTGAATTTAATTAACAAGACTTTTGTTGATTTATCGAAAATAATTAAAATAATTAATAAAATCCGTAAATGTTCGAAAAACCTTCGTTTATTCTTTGGTAAAAAATTTCTTAGTTGAAAAGCAAAAATTGTCATTTCAAATTTTAAGTCATGGTTTAACAGTTTCCTCAATCCATCTTAGGTTGTCTTGAGGTATACACGAACATTTACCCCTAAACAGGAGTTTAGTTAAATGTTCTGGGTATAAGGGAATAATCCCTCAAAAGTTCTTTGTTAAAACATTTGTCAAAACACATTTGCACTTTCTTTTTGGTAAAGCCAAAAGTCTTAAAAGGGCTCTTAATTTGAAGAGTCAATATAGATTCCCTTATCTTTTAATCACACGGTCAAATAATGTAAATGATTAAGTCTTAAATCACATGTTAAATATTCAAGGTACATGTTTTTATTGTTCGGCCAATTCAGGGCAATCTACAAATAATTATTAACTCATTCTTATTCTTATAAACAAACAAATGGTCCTTAATGATCACGAGCATGAATTTATCAAATTACAGCCTACACACGTGATTCACCAATTTATGAATACTACATGTGTGTTAGTCAATCCAAACGACAACACGTGAAACTCATAATGTTCATTACAAGTACCGGATCTAGTGATTGGAATACATAATCTTCTCCGCGGACGCGAAGTTGATAATAACCATGTCGTGGATCAAATCTTTAAAACATACGCTAGAACCTTGTAAATGATCGAGCAAATCTTCCATTTCGAGTTATGGATATCGTTTTCGATTGTCAATTTACTCAGTTCACGCTAGAACCTTGTAAATGATCGAGCAAATCTTCCATAGCTCTTCATGATGACGAGCTCGGTAGAATAAAATCTTTCTCCGACAACTCTCTCAGTTGTACGGTAATTCCTTAAATTCAGATGGTGCTGACGTATAGTGCACAAGCCACAAGTGCAGCACTGGAAATATAATCAATACCAATTTCGACTTGCCTTAATGGCAAAAGTCTAGGTAATTCATCAACAAATACTTCCTAAAGTTTCAGATAACAGAAACAACTTTTAATAAATTCATATTAACTTCTTTCTAGATTATAATATCTATGACTAATTCAAAATCATTCACGGTATAATTTCAAGTCTAAATGCAGGATATGGTCATCCATCAAGAATTATTTAGATCACTTTTGATAATCAACATCTTATCTTTTAGGGAATTCTACTCGAGTTCCCATCAATTAAGACAATGTCGTCATGTCATAATCAATCAATCCATTCTACCGGCATTATCAACTTTTCAGTTTCATTGCCGTCGATAAGATGTGAACTTCTCAAAAGACTAATAATAACTCATAATTCTTCACAAATTAAAGGATATTAGGAGTCATAACTACATTAAAAGAGTAAGGTCAATGCATAATCTATGCGAGAGAATTTCAAATCATATACAGACGAAAACATTTAACGAATATGAATATATCCCATGTTTTCATAATTTGAGTACGCATTCGAAAGCTCCTCGGATCGTTACCCAGGTCATTCAAATGAAATCAAATCATAAGAAATGATAAGAACGTCAATACATCTAGTCGGGCATCAACACTCGGTAATCAGATACTTTTCCTAAGAATCTCACTACGGGAGAATTGGACAAGAAAGAATTGTCAATTGTCAAATAAGACAATTTCCACAGATGAGTAAATTCGACTCAGAAGAATAGATGCTGAAAGCACATATGTAGGTATCCCCAACACTATGTCCCTATTTTTCACTTTTTGCAGATCTCATAAATTTTAATCTTTCACAATCTTCAAAGAAAATTTAGTGTTTATTAATCAGTTTTGTAACACCCCAAATTACCACGCAGCGGAATACCACTTTGGGGCGCTACTCATAGCACATCGCACACAATCATAGACAACGACCTCAAAAGAGACGTTAAAATAATATACAACCTTGTCTAAAAAGTTTCCCATCCCAATATATATATAATCAGAGTAGCGTTTGTCCCAAAAACCGTTACCAATCACAATACATTAATCAAAGACTTAAAAGTCATTTATTCACTTCAAAGGATGGAAAAATAATATAAAGTTTAGACAAGTAAGCACCAACTTCCTCCCTGCATGCTCCGCTACTATCCATCTTGATTACCTGAAATACATGCTAAAAATCATCAACACAAAGGTTGAGCAAGTCTATAGGTTTTACAAATCATAATTTAAACACAAGAATTTTAATCATCTCAAGCTTATCACACAGATAAGTCATATATATATATATATATATATATATATATATATATATATATATATATATATATATATATATATATATATATATATATATATATATATATATATATATATATATATATATATATATATATATATATATATATATATATATATATATATATATATATATATATATATATATATATATATCGATAAATGCCTTAAGCTCATGCTACTGAACCTTAACCAACACGTCAAACCGTCTCACTTACGGCGCCCCTACTGAAAGGTAATATTGTCATATACCAGCGACCTCTTATACATAATATCCCTTTCAGGTGCTCACAAGGATACATACCCTAGGATAAGGTTTGTCAAACTCAAATAGATCTACCATATGTATTAGCGTTTACCTCGCAAGGTAATTAACAGCACATGAAATTCAGGGACTTCATAAGACAATGGTACTTAGGCATTTATCATCATATTCGGGTCCAGTATACCGAAAACAACTTGTGTTCCTTTTATAAAAACAAGCATGTATTCCCCCTCGCGGGTTTAAAAATCATTTACAAGATAGTATAAAGCGAGGCTATAGACTTACCTTAAACGAAGACAATCAGCAGAATACAAGTGTCAACACCTCACGGCATATCATAACCTAATACTACTTCACATAATTATCAAACAACACCACATAATCTACACGGCTTGATTCCAATAGTCGCAATACACCATAAATAGCTAATAATCATGTAACGTCAACAATATCCTTCGGCGACCTTGAACTGCAATTAATTGCACAGCTATGCTCCAATCGTTTGGTGAGGTTTATATTTTGGTGTTTTCCCGATGGATGGTTACATCGACCCGACACAAAATAAATTAATAAAATTTAACTCGTAAAACTTTGGTGGTTGCCCAAAATAAAATAAAATGATAAAACATTTCATATAATATATTCAGTATATATTTTATATGTGAAAATGGCGCACATAAATCATGTCGTAAGTTACTATTTATAATAACATTCAAAATGTATTTCTTAAATTATATACTATATCCCTCAGTTATAATAGTGTATACGAAGTTATTTTTATATAATTCGACACTCGTTCGAAAATCATTATATAATTCATTAAAATTTATTTATCATATATAACGTTACATGTCATATTAACTGGAATAATACTTTTCGAAAATTATTATATAATGTATTTATTCGTTAACTATTTCTTTTATAAAAGTATACATTTTTAGAAAATTTCGGCATGACCTTGCCATTTTTATAACATTTCCATATATATAAAATACATAATTTTTCCCACATTTCTCAATCAATATCCAATTAATACTTTCCTTGGCCAATATTCTAATTAAGGTATACTCAATTACTCTAATTGCTATATTAAATGTATATTCCCACCACTAATATTTTAATTACTTTCCATTTCTCCTTAATTAATTTCTTTCCATATTTCAATTAATACCATAATTAATATATTAATTATCCACCATTAATATTTTAATTAATTTCCATATAACATTAAATAATTTTATATTTTAATATACCATTTATTAATAATAATATTAATAACAATACTCTTTTAAATATATATTTATTTATTCATTTATTATAAATCCTCAAATAATTATTTATCTCATTTTATCAAATAATAATAAATATTATTATTATAATATTTTCAGAATCTTCCACTTTACATTTTATTATACCATTTATTTATTTTAATTATTTGTTTATACCTATTAATAATAATTAAAATTAATTAAACAGATTATAATTATATAAAACAGTAATTAACAATAATTAATAATAATTATACATTACCACCACAACCCAACACCACCATCGTGGTTGCTGTGATGAAGTCCGGCCGTCCAGCCGCCACCACAGCGGTGGTCCGACGGCGGCAGCCCCCCTTTTGGTCAAATCTATAGCCAAAAACCACCATTATGAAAATAAAAGTAAACTAAATAAATTATTTTGTCTAATATTGATTGTAAACATCTTGCATGTATAGATCCGAAATAGATATGGGGTTTTGGGGGGTTTTCAAGGTATACCCACATGTTGAGATGGTGAATCCGTCACCCACACACCACCATACGGCGGCGGCGGTCGGAAAACACCACCACAGCGGCGGTTTAGGAATGGCAACGAAGAGGAGACGATTTTGGATAGAGTGGGTATGAGATTCGGGTAGATCGGAGCTTTTGGAACACTTTTGGTCTCGCCGGAAAAAATGGAGGTCCGCCGGAAAACTTTTCCGGCGGGTGCACATTGTTGGCAACCATGGGAGAGTTTTAAAGCTTGTGTGTGTGTTTTATTTTGTTGTAAATGAGAAAAGTGTGTATAATTTTCCTTTTATACCTAAACAATTTAAAACTAAATGACAAGTATATAAACTTTAGGGTAAATTCTGTAAATCTTTTATTTACTTTCGTACAATAAGCGTTCGACGCTCGTTTGGGCGACTTAACGGACGATTCAAGTCACGAGACTTGCGCCATCGTTTTTAAAATCATTTTTCCAATAAATGTGAGTCCTTACTTTGTCGATTTTCGAAAACATTTACTATTATTTATTTAAATGCTCGTTTAATCATTTTTAGCTATTTCGGTTAGATTTCGCCGTAAAGATAAAATGTAAATTTTATTACTCACGTTATTAGAAACGTTTTAGGATATAATGAAAAATAATATTCCTTCATATTTTCTAAGTTTTAGTTTTGAATCGTTTCAACTATTATTTTTATCAGTTCTGCTCAGTCCGTCGTTTAAAACGTCGATAAATATTACAAGTAATTAAAGAATAAATTTTTAATTTTACGAAACGTAAACGTAAAAATTTTAAATTTCTCAGTTCATAAACTAAAAGAAAATATTCAAAATAAATTTGAATTTTAGCTAACACGATCTTCGTTAAATTATCGAAAATAAATAACAAGTTTCGTAAACGTTCGAAAAATCTTAATTTAAACTTTGGTCAAAATTTTCGGGTTGTTATATCATCCACTCCTTTAGGAAGCGACGTCCCGGCGCTTAATTCGCATATGATAGTCTTCAGTCTAACAGTGAAGAGTGAAAAACAGGCAAGTCATCGTCTAAGTTTCAAAGAAAGTCGAAAGATATTATATGGTACATGTTCTCCATGATCGGACGTCATTGGACAATGCCGTCTCAAGTTCTCACAACTTACGATCATTCGGCTAGATCACATGCCACATAAGTATCTAAAAGCAAAAGGTCAAACATAAATATCAAATACAGATTTCCGTCGTTGGTCATCGAGTAAAATCTGGAATGAACCCTTAATAATAGCAAGTAAAATTACAAAATCTTCACATCCACGATAAGTCGCCGTTGATGACTTGATCCTCAGTCAATCTACAAGTACACGCATAAATCCAGGTGACGCTTAAACAAGTCGCCTACTCTCGGATCGGTTAACGGTTCTTAACAATTAACTTATACAGCTCGCGATCATCGAGACACATTAGAAATGGTCCATAAAAACAAATCACAATTCGAGGGAAGTCCAACGGGTTATTCGTACATAAATGATAATCAACGATCATCATAATGACGATGTCATCGAACGATTCATATCTACGAAACACGATTCGAAGGAAGACGTACGCACACCAAAAGTCCATAAATTGAGCCAGACATACTTGGGTCCACTCATTTATAACTCCTTGTCTACATCAAAAGGCGTCCCCTTTCATGTATACAAGATTTTATAAACTTACGGTTCGGAAACTTATAACTTTCTTGTTCAAATGAAAAGGCGTCCCAATCCAATTCAACAAAACGATTTATAAGTCAACCTACTCAAGCATTACTACCTCTCAACACGATATCGTATGAAAATACCATGGTAAATATAAGGTGTCAATAAACTTATATCATGATTTCCGTATTCAAACGTCCCATTCCATTTAAATAAGGAAAACATGACAATCTCAGGTCCAGTACTTTAAAATTTTCTTGTTCAAATGTCCTAATCCATTTAAATAAGACAACCTTAAACGACTCTTAGTTGGGCGAGTTAAAATATATATATCTAAATGTCCCATTCCATTTAGATACACAGTAATAAGTCACTCAACCGAATGACTACTACGAGCATATCATTGTTGTACCCAAACTATATATATTTGATTAGGATATATATATCTTAAGTCCAACATTGGCATCCTCCTTTCGCCAATAAAACGTGGTCATATAAAATTAAATCACTCGTCGCATTACGTAGGAGATATCGCCTCGGATAAATGATTCTTCAAAATCATAAGAAGTAACGAAAACACGAACATCGCATTTATCAATTACGTTTCGAAAGAAGATGTCCAAAAATGGCACATCACGATACGATGATAACAATCAAACTTAAACAAGTCCATATGCGATAGGTTACGAAACAATATATACATACTCAACGTATCAAACGAGTTTCACGCTCGTATTCAGATAATACATAATTATCAAGATCGGTGATTGGCAGTGAAACCAATTCCGATACAAAACCGCATTATTAAATGTACGAAAATCATTCAAGGAACATTGCTTCGCGTGCAATGCCTTTAAATACCAGAGTATATTCATAAATATACATATTACTATTGCTACATACACATAGGTTCACATAAAGATAATCAATAAAAATTAATACAAGAATAGCCTTACCGGAGCCATACGGAGTAGTTGCGTGCTTAAAACCTTTTAAAACATACCAAAAGTTATAGTTTAGGCTTTTCAAAATTGACCTAGTTCTCTATAACTTGTGGCTCTGATTACCAATCTGTAACACCCCCAAATTACCACGCAGCGGAATACCACTTTGGGGGGCTACTCATAGCACATCGCACACAATCATAGACAACGACCTCAAAAGAGTCGTTAAAATAATATACAACCTCGTCTAAAAAGTTTCCCATCACAATATATATATAATCAGAGTAGCGTTTGTCCCAAAAACCATTACCAATCACAATACATTAATCAAAGACTTAAAAGTCATTTATTCACTTCAAAGGATGGAAAAATAATATAAAGTTTAGACAAGTAAGCACCAACTTCCTCCCTGCATGCTCCGCTGCTATCCATCTTGACTACCTGAAATACATGCTAAAAATCATCAACACAAAGGTTGAGCAAGTCTATAGGTTTTACAAATCATAATTTGAACACAAGAATTTTAATCATCTCAAGCTTATCACACAGATAAGTCATATATATATATATATATATATATATATATATATATATATATATATATATATATATATATATATATATATATATATATATATATATATATATATATATATATATATATATATATATATATATATATATATATATATATATATATATATATCGATAAATGCCTTAAGCTCATGCTACTGAACCTTAACCAACACGTCAAACCGTCTCACTTACGGCGCCCCTACTGAAAGGTAATATTGTCATATACCAGCGACCTCTTATACATAATATCCCTTTCAGGTGCTCACAAGGATACATACCCTAGGATAAGGTTTGTCAAACTCAAATAGATCTACCATATGTATTAGCGTTTACCTCGCAAGGTAATTAACAGCACATGAAATTCAGGGACTTCATAAGACAATGGTACTTAGGCATTTGTCATCATATTCGGGTCCAACATACCGAAAACAACTTGTGTTCCTTTTATAAAAACAAGCATGTATTCCCCCTCGCGGGTTTAAAAATCATTTACAAGATAGTATAAAGCGAGGCTATAGACTTACCTTAAACGAAGACAATCAGCAGAATACAAGTGTCAACACCTCACGGCATATCATAACCTAATACTGCTTCACATAATTATCAAACAACACCACATAATCTACACGGCTTGATTCCAATGGTCGCAATACTCCATAAATAGCTAATAATCATGTAACGTCAACAATATCCTTCCGCGACCTTGAACTGCAATTAATTCCACAGGTATGCTCCAATCGTTTGGTGAGGTTTATATTTTGGTGTTTTCCCGATGGATGGTTACATCGGCTCGACACAAAATAAATTAATAAAATTTAACTCGTAAAACTTTGGTGGTTGGCCAAAATAAAATAAAATGATAAAACATTTCATATAATATATTCAGTATATATTTTATATGTGAAAATGGCGCACATAAATCATGTCGTAAGTTACTATTTATAATAACATTCAAAATGTATTTCTTAAATTATATACTATATCCTTCGGTTATAATAGTGTATACGAAGTTATTTTTATATAATTCGACACTCGTTCGAAAATCATTATATAATTCATTAAAATTTATTTATCATATATAACGTTACATGTCATATTAACTGGAATAATACTTTTCGAAAATTATTATATAACGTATTTATTCGTTAACTATTTCTTTTATAAAAGTATACATTTTTAGAAAATTTCGGCATGACCTTGCCGTTTTTATAACATTTTCATGTATATAAAATACATAATTTTTCCCACATTTCTCAATCAATATCCAATTAATACTTTCCTTGGTCAATATTCTAATTAAGGTATACTCAATCATTCTAATTGCTATATTAAATGTATATTCCCACCATTAATATTTTAATTACTTTCCATTTCTCCATAATTAATTTCTTTCCATATTTCAATTAATACCATAATTAATATATTAATTATCCACCATTAATATTTTAATTACTTTCCATATAACATTAAATAATTTTATATTTTAATATACCATTTATTAATAATAATAATATTAATAACAATACTCTTTTAAATATATATTTATTTATTTATTTATTATAAATCCTCAAATAATTATTTATCTCATTTTATCAAATAATAATAAATATTATTATTATAATATTTTCAAAATCTTCCACTTTACATTTTATTATACCATTTATTTATTTTAATTATTTATTTATACCTATTAATAATAATTAAAATTAATTAAACAGATTATAATTATATAAAACAGTAATTAACAATAACTAATAATAATTATACATTACCACCACAACCCAACACCACCATCGTGGTTGCTGTGATGAAGTCCGGCCGTCCAGCCGCCACCACAGCGGTGGTCCGGCGACGGCACCCCCCCTTTTGGTCAAATCTATAGCCAAAAACCACTATTATGAAAATAAAAGTAAACTAAATAAATTATTTTGTCTAATATTGATTGTAACCATCTTGCATGTATAGATCCGAAATAGATATGGGGTTTTTGGGGGTTTTCAAGGTATACCCACATGTTGAGATGGTGAATCCGTCACCCACACACCACCATACGGCGGCGGCGCCCGGAAAACACCACCACAGCGGCGGTTTAGGAATGGCAGCGAAGAGGAGAAGATTTTGGATAGAGTGGGTATGAGATTCGGGTAGATCGGGGATTTTCGAACACTTTTGGTCTCGCCGGAAAAAATGGAGGTCCGCCGGAAAACTCGCCGGAAAACTTTTCCGGCGGGTGCACATTGTTGGCAGCCATGGGAGAGTTTTAAAGCTTGTGTGTGTGTTTTATTTTGTTGTAAATGAGAAAAGTGTGTATAATTTTCCTTTTATACCTAAACAATTTAAAACTAAATGACAAGTATATAAACTTTAGGGTAAATTCTGTAAATCTTTTATTTACTTTCGTACAATAAGCGTTTGACGCTCGTTTGGGCGACTTAACGGACGATTCAAGTCACGAGACTTGCGCCATCGTTTTTAAAATCATTTTTCCAATAAATGTGAGTCCTTACTTTGTCGATTTTCGAAAACATTTACTATTATTTATTTAAATGCTCGTTTAATCATTTTTAGCTATTTCGGTTAGATTTCTCCGTAAAGATAAAATGTAAATTTTATTACTCACGTTATTAGCAACGTTTTAGGATATAATGAAAAATAATATTCCTTCATATTTTCTAAGTTTTAGTTTTGAATCGTTTCAACTATTATTTTTATCAGTTCCGCTCAGTCCGTCGTTTAAAACGTCGATAAATATTACAAGTAATTAAATAATAAATATTTAATTTTACGAAATGTAAACGTAAAAATTTTAAATTTCTCAGTTCATAAACTAAAAGAAAATATTCAAAATAAATTTGAATTTTAGCTAACACGATCTTCGTTAAATTATCGAAAATAAATAACAAGTTTCGTAAACGTTCGAAAAATCTTAATTTAAACTTTGGTCAAAATTTTCGGGTTGTTATAAGTTTCATGGTGACTACTAATCAGCCTTGCATGGTCCATTCCAAATTGTATGTAGGCGCGCAACTATATACAATTTCAAGATTAACGATGCAATACTCAGTTCGTCTAAATTTTATCATCATGTTTATAATAAAAACATGTTCATGCTTAATTCTTAAATAAGAATCAAGAATAAATTTACAAAGATTTTCTTTGTTATGAAAACAATTAAGTTTTCCAAGGTGTTTTATGAACAACTTCGTTTTGATAACAATCACTTATAAATCTCACTTTGAATAATCCTTATTGTGATGAAAATTAAATTTTCTCAAAGGATACCGTTTTAACTTTATAAAAACAATGTGTGATCTGCGAAAGAGTGATGAAAAGTTGTTCATCAAGAACTAACTACAATACGATATGAAATGAGCCTTAGCCAAATAATCATGAGGTGCATGACCTCGATGGCACTCAAAAAGAATAATCCGCAACGTAACTCAATTCGAGATGAGTACTTGTTCAATGGTTGCATCACTAATGCGAACATTAGGATGAAGCAATAAAAGATAGATAACATCGATATATGTAAGATTTAGCAATCAAAGGTAGTCTTTTTCATTAATCACAAACAAGTCAAAATTGTACCGTAACACATTACATGTCACTATGTCATACAATTCTCAGAACTCATCCTACCAACTGATGTCTCAGTGAAATTATGTATTATTTTTAAAAGATACCACAATGAATACTAATCTACAAGAGTCATTAGGTGTCCCACCTGTCCCGGAAGATCCATCGGTCCCAATTTAGAAGAAGATTTCTTCAATTTATTTATTGGACACTGGGCATCCTCGTCATTGGACAATGGACTAGGAACAACCCTTAACACGAATCAACAATCAGTTAAAACCTTATAATTCAATCACAGAACTTAACGACTTCCTCTTAACAATTTCATATTCCAGATGGGTTAAATTTTACTTTATTCAAGTTTCAACCAGTTTTATACTCAATTCGATATCCTACCTCATTCTCCAATACTTTCAATCTTATGCTTAGACCTTGAAAGGGCAATAAAAGTTCGATATGATCAACACTTAATTTCCAATCCTATAACTCCTTTATCAATAATTATCAAATGAGTCACTAGTATGAAATGACTCAATCATTCAATTAGACTTCTCGGAAAGGTACTAGTGGCATGAGGCTTTTGGGTAATGGTTCCAATGACAGCCTCAAGTGCAACATTCACCCTTTCGATTTCAATTTAAGAATTGGATGACAACGAATCAGATGACATCTTTCTAGGTGGTAACATTTTTGTCAAACTCCACTCTATAAGGAAAGATCGTCATGACATCGATATCAGATTTAATCTCGCCAATTCTTCATCAGTATCACAATCAACTAATATCTACATTTCTACGAATATCAACCATTTGTTGGGATCATAAATATCCACAACTTGGTTTAGATCTAGGATAGCTAGAATTCCTACGAGAATAGCTTCGATTAATTTACTAGGGGATTTAGGGTTTCTTGTGACAATCTACGTCGTATAAATACCTTGTATAAATATCAAAATAATCATCAAACAATCATGTAATCAAATTACATCATATGTATATATATAATCCAAGTTATATATATATTAAAATAACACTTCTCAGTCTGGCCTTGTCGGTAACTCGGGAATTCTTCGGCACCGTTATAGTCAAAAGATTTTTAGACATTTTGTGAAAAATGTTTATAGTTAAAATATTTTGAAATGTTTTAGTCAAAACCTTGGTTTTAAAAATCTTTCGTTCTCTATAACGAGAGCTCTGGTACCAAACTGTAACACCCCCAAATTTATACAACTCAATACAGCGGAAGACTAGTTGGTGTTACGGGATAGCACATTACTCACATCATAGACAACGCATAAAAATCACGTCGTTTATTAATAAAGCATTTCCATTCATAAATATCAAAGTTACATAGGTTCCAAGTCATTGTATTTAATACAGGTTTTACAAAGCATATGAATGGAAATAAGTATTTAGGTGCGGGGCATGAATTCTTGTTGTCTTCCCGAGAATTACCTTCAAGTACCTGAGATAAAACATGTTAAAAGAAAAGGTCATAGAGTTTAGTAAATTCCATCAATATAACTTTGGTATAAAATTATTACCAAAAATCATTTTTGTACAGATCATTGTAATAGGCCATAAAACAGCCAAAATCATTTTATACGAATCTTTATCAAATCATAATATAGGCATTTGCCTTAAAAATCATTATACGAGCCAATGTCGTAAAAGAATCATACAATACGTCTTATGACGTTGTATAAAGTTAAATAAAAACCGTTATATGAATATGGTTATGAAAAACCAAAACACGAACATAATATCAATAGTATGACCCTGTATTGCTAGTCAGGCAATACATCGTAATTCGGTGCGTCTAGTAGTATTTCGTTAGTTGGATTATTATAAGCCGCATGACATTGTTACCTTACTAAAACAAACAACGGGTAGCTAACCCGATACTCAATTTGCCCATCTAAATTAGCGTGTCGTCACAAAGGTCACGCTGTGGAGATCTTCTCATACATAAATTCGCTTACCAATCAATGTGGCACGACGGGGATCAACCGTCAAGGCGCGAACTGGGGTGATCGTCCCCAAATAGTACTATTATATGCATAAGCGTCTACCAAATCCCGGTAGTTCATAATTCATGCTAATGGGACTTTTAGTGACATAACCTAACTTTAATAATCCATTTTATTTCATCTATCGGGTCCTTTAATCATTTATCGGGTCATACAATCGGGTCATACAATCATTCGGGTCCAAATCAATAAACAAACAATCGGGACAAATGGTGTCCTATTTTATAGAAACTAACATGTTATCTCCCTCGCGGGTTTATAAAACATTTCATAAAAACATTTAAAAGAGTGCGAGGCTATGAACTCACGTTGATGTGGGAAGGCGGGTTATCGGCAATTCGGACGTACGGTACGTGCTTCAATCATGGAAACCTAGACAAATAATACTCGTCTTAGACTCTTGTCCAATGACTTTATAAAAATATCAATTATGTATACATATGATGATTATATATATGATGATCAAGTGGGTTTACATATTCTCGTTTACTCATTTTAGTGTTATGTGTTGATAACTTTTATACTAGTTTACTAGTTTTACCTATTTACGTGTTTTAGGTTCAATAAACTTATTATAAGTTTATTAACTTGTATTAATCCATTTCATACTTGTATTATCAGTATTTATACTTTACATGTTGGGCCCAAATGGGTTAAGCCCAATAAATAAGTTTATAAGTGTTTTAGTCCATTTTGTTGTTTTATTAGTCCAATAACGTTAATTTAGCCCGTTAATGTCCGTATGTGATATAGTTCGGGTTTTATCGGTTTTTACTTGTTATACATGTTTATATATCAGTATATAAGTTTTATAAAGTTCACATTAGACGGGTCCAACCGTCTAAGTTTTATTTACCAAAAACGTTAATTTTACGGTAATAGCCGAAAAAGTCGTAAAAATCATGTTTATAGTTTTATAACTTATAAAACTTATCAAACTACCATTTTTATACAATGTTCATTTATTTATATTTATACATATTTATATAAATGTAGTATATGAGTTAGTGGGTTTTAGTTCACATTTTATACTATTTTTATTTGAGTGCTTATATAATACTATTATACTTTAATTTCCAAAATCTGATTTTTATTTTCATGTTCACCAAAACTGCCATATCTAGAGTTCTATATGGAGATAGAAGCTCAAATTTTTATAACATAAACTAAATGATATGTGCTCCATTTAACTCTTCTATAGATACTGTTGAATCATCCTTTAAGTATTTTCTAAAAATCGTCCAAAACAGTGAACTCAGATTTGTACTTTAAACTTGTTTTGGTCATATCTCACTCATTACAATGATTCCATTGCATGACCAACTCTAACATGTGTACAAGACCCATAGCTTACTGTAAATTGATTCTACTTCATCATTTTATCAGTCTAACATGTGGTTAGCTACTGTTTTTATACAGCCTACCATTTAAACAAGATTTACCCATTTTACATGTAGTTTGTCCATTTTTTAAGCATGTTTATCAACACCAAATCCCCACACAATATTTTTAATCATCATTCATCATCATATACATATACATAAGTAAAAGAAATACAAGATTACATAATCAAAAATAACAAGAGGATGAGGAGGACAATCTTTATACCACCAAGTTGATGTAGGTTGCGCTTTGGACATGGATTTTGATGGAGAAACTTATGAATAATCAAGACCATCTTCAAGACCACCATTATTCATGAACACCTTGTGGAAAACCAGCCCTAATACTCCATGTAAACTCCTCCTTGGATGTTATAATCACCACCAATCAATAGGATTTCAAAAGGGCTTCAACATGTGTATGAATAACACATGATTTCATGGATGAAATTGATCAAAATGGGTGTTATGGTGGAGTGTGGGACGGCATAGATGAGAGGAAAAGGGAGAGAAAGTTGTTTTTGCATGTTGTGAGAATGAGGAAGTGGTTTGTGGTAAATGGTTTTGATGCATGTTAGCTTACTTTGTAAGCTTTGAACATGTGTTAAGCTATTTGTTGAAAACTTGCCACCAATTTGGTGTGGTGTCTTCCTTTAGGCCGTCCCATTTGTGGGGTGAGACAAAACTTGTTTTTGTCTCATCCCACTAATTTACGGGTATTCCTCGATTTGCGTGCCCTCGGGTTGTTTTACGAAAAATGTTTTTATAAATTATGAATCAACGGCACAAAACGAATCTAATAAAAATTGTCTCATCAAAAAAGAAGTTCGAAAACGTAAATACGTAATCCTAAGGTTTCCGGTTTAGTCGTAAAGGACGCTAAAATAAAATTGTAAGTCCTAATCTCTTCTCGTAAATTTGTGAGTTTATGAACCAACACAAATTTAAAACTCCAAAATAATATTCACGGATAAATTTATTTTCTGAAATGTCGGACTGTCACCAAAGACGGTGTATGTAAACGTAAGCACGTAACGTAGAATCCTCCGGTTTAGACGTAGTTGACGCTACTTCAAGACGTAAATCCAAATTACTTCCCAAAAATAAGGGAGTTCATAATGTAACATTAAAATAATGTTTTCAAATAAATATTGAGAATAAAATATCAACCATAAATTGACGGATTGTCACACCAGTTGCTGAATGTAGACGACATTGAAGTCCACTTATATCATCTAGATCCAACCGTATTGGATCTTCATCATTTGGCTCACACATTCTCTTGATTGTGGACCGAATCTTTATTCCAATGACTGAAGTAGCTGCTTCAGCCTCATACTTGGTCTTCATCAATCCCCAAAGATCTACCAAGTCTTCCTTATCCAGACTTGCAAACAAAGAGAAAAGAGTTGTAAAAGTATGTACCTCCTTTCCATATCTGCTAATCATCCAAAACCCACTTGCATCTTCTTCATAATGAACTATAGGGTTTCTGGAATCATAAGGTAATACCTCTACCATATGTGAAGCTTCCAAAGGTGAGAGCTTAATACTCCTTCTAATAACTGCTTCACTAGGATTCACTCTATCCAAATTCTTTGGAAACTCAATTGGAATTCCCTTCTTCAAAGGCCTTGGTGCAATTAAAGCCTGTTGGATCTACATCTCTTCTGCAAGTTCTTTCTTTCTTTCATCGGAAAGAAGTCTGATAGTATTCTTCTCTTGAACACTTGCCCATATAGGATAAGCACGAAACTCCAACTCATCAAAGGACAAACCCTTCAACTTCTGGAAAGTCTAACCCCCTTGATGAAATCTGAGAAGCATATAGTAGAGCTCCCTTCTATCCTTCTTAGACTATGAAAGAACCTTGCTAGCCTTATACTTCAGAATTACCTTGCAATCTCTTTGAACTCTTAGCAGAATCTCTAAACCCCAAATTTGATCTAAAATGGTCATGTATGGATTCTCCATAACCTTATTCTCCCATGCAAAGTACATCTGAGCTACTTCAGGCATCTCATAATCTACCTAATTTTTCAATTCGTCAAGCCTCTCCTTAGCCAACTCATCACCATATTCAAGCCTTTCTGGATCTTCAATGATCATCACACTTGAATCAGTACTCTCATCATCACTGCCTCCCTTATTACTTTCTGAAGTAGCCGTAAATGGTGACTCAATGGCAGTCTTCTTCTCCTTTTCCTCAAGCTGTGCAGCCAAAATAGAATCAAAATGCACTTAGGCTGCATCCTTGGGAACTTCAACTTCGACCATAATTCCTTTACCTTTATCCAATACATCAATAGTGGGTAAAGAAGTTGATGGTACCTGTGTAGACACATCCTTGATGATAGCTGATGACTGGGATACATCAACCACACCTGCAGGTCTATCAGCGTCCAAAACCTGAATGTCAACGCTTAACTTACTCTTATCAGCGCTTGGCTTTGTGAACTGCTCCAACATCTCAGTAAAAGATACATTTAAATTTGTAAGGGTAACCAATGAAGCATCAAAACCTGGTTGCCTCTTCAAATCTGTTAGAGCCTCAGCTATACCCAAAGATTCACCTTCATGTGAGCCTTTATCACTCACATGTACGTGTTCATCCTCCACTTTGAAAGAATCCTCCTCTCTATGCCTAGGGTTAGCACCTTCCAAAATATCAATCCTCTCCCTCAATTGCTTGAGTTCAAGGCCTTATGTGTTGAGAGTATGTACACGGTCTGCATTTTGCTTTTGCAAGCTAATGTAGACAGCCGTCAATTCCAACAATTTGTAAGGTTCCAATTTTCCCTCCTCTAGAATGGGAATTTGACCTCCCAAAGTAGATTCATAGGGCATGGATGGGGTCTTAATAATGTTAGGACTGGCTTGGCCTGCATCTAAGCTAGAACCAATAGTCCCAGCCCCACCCATGTCACCAACCACACTTGTGGTGGTGGTTCTCTCTGCAACATGGCTAGGACTACTAGAGGAGAACACTCCAGTAGTCCTTTGGTGTTTTACCAACCTAAATTCTAGGGGTGTAGAAGATGGTGTGGATTGGGTGTCTGTTTGAAGGTTAATGGGTGTTTGGGTTTGTGATAAACGGCTGTCAACGTTTGGATTTAAAGTGTCAACGCCAACATTTAAAGTGTCAGCGTTGAAAGGTTCATGGTCAACTTCCATAGGCTGGGGTGATGGTGGTTGTTGTTGGAAATACGTTTTACGTATTTATGAAGGATCGGTCGCTCCAACGATAATTATGTAATGGGCTCGTGATCCACTTAGTTATGTATAGTCCATATAGCCCACATGTAGGGTGGGCTATATATATACCCCTCCTAGCATGTTAGGAGGGGGTTGGTCATTCATTCATTCACACACTTATCATTAATCTAATCTCTTTCTCTCTCTACTTTGATTCCCTCTCCTTTCTCTCTCTACACCTAATCTCCATCTTCCCCATCTCTTCCACCAAATCCTTAGATCTATTCCATCTATTACCAAATCCTTAGAATTAGTAGGCCTTCAATTGGTATCAAGAGCCATGGTTGAATCTTAGGATTTGCTTATTTTTTTTATCTTTTGATTTGGTGGTAAAAATCCCTTCTTTTCTAATTTTTTATCAATTTTTTCATCATTCGATAAATTTTTTTTTTATCAAATTTTATAAATCTTATCATTTTTTTTAATAAAGTTATCCATTTTTCTATCAATTTTATCAATTTTTACTTTTTTTATCAGTTTTATTTTTACGTGTTTTGTTTTAATCAGTTTTTTTTTTATTATTATCAGTTCTATCAATTTTTTTTAAATCATCTAATTTTATCAATTTTGTTTAAAATAATCAATCCAAATCCGTTTTTAATCAATTTTATCCTTTTTTAATCAATTTTATCCTTTTTAATCATTTTATCAGTTTTTTTAATCAGTCATTTTTTTATAATTTTTTAATCAGTATTTTTTTCTCAGTATTCTTTTTCATTTTCTTAACAGTCCATGAGTCCAATAGTCCATCTGTTCAAAAATTGTCCACTACTGTCCAGATCTATCTCATTTTCAGTCCATAAAAGGTTTCATCTATCCTTTTGTCCTTTTTCACGTTAACAGTTTTCCGAATAGGGACTTACCGAATAGACATTTATTTTCCGAATAGACCAAATTTACCAAATTTTACGAATAGACCAAAAGATCCGAATAGCCAAAAAGTTCCGAATAGCCAAAAAGTTCCGAATAGCCAAAAAGTTCCGAATAGCAAAAAAAAAAAAAAAAAAAAAAAAAGTTCCGCATAGGAAATAGTATCGAAAGGACTTTCCGAATAGGCTTTTCTAACTCCCTCGACAAACAAACAGACCCACATCTCTCGTCTTTCCCTCAACTCTTAACGTTTACCAAAACAGACTCTCGACCACTAGACTCAACCACTCACCAAACTTCGACTCAACAAACAAACTCCCTCTCACCCTCTCGACAAACCGAGACCAAAACCTTGACTCTCATCCCTCGACCAACTCAAAACAAAAACAGAAACCAAGACTCACACCCTCGACATACCCATCCCTACTCTCGTCTCACAACAACTCACTTGACTCGACCCTCTCAAAAACTGTCACAAAATACTCTTGACCAAAAACTGACACAAACCCACATCCTTTCGTTACACCCCTCGACCAAAAACACTCATTTTTTTTTTACAGACTCTCAATCTCTCACCCTCGTCTGATGAAAAATCCTACAAGACAAACACCTCTCGACTGAAACCAGACACACACAGACCCACTCAAACCTCTCAGCCTTACAGACTCGAAAATCACAACTCTCATCCCTCAACCCTCCCCTCGAAACATCTCACTCCCAACAAACATCCCCACTCTTTCCCTCGAACCGACTCAAGCAACTACTCAGATTCATCATCCTCACCCTCGACTCCAACAAACACAACAGAAGACTCCATTTTTTTCTTCTAAAAACTGACTCGAATCACCAACAGCAAACCACAACACAAAAAGACACAACACAAACGAGAAAGACTCAACAGATGAAGAGGACAGACTCAATTAAATAAACATGCAATAAAATTAAGTGACCTACCCGAGACCTCAATCAAAGAGATCTTGACGACGTGGAACTGAGAAGAAGATAATCAAGTGATTGGTTTGAGAGGAGGATTAGAGCAGGTTTGAGATTAGAGAGTTTATTTTGAGCAGAATCAGAGGCGTTTAGATTGAGAGAGAAGAGAGTTTTTGCGTTTGTATCTTGTGAGGAGAGAGAGAGAGAGTTATTGAGATTTAGACGGAGGAACCGAGAAAGAGAATTAAATTTCTTGGGCGGATATAACTAGAAGGTGTGGGGCGGTGTAGGCTTTTTATTGAGCCACGTGGGCGGTGGAGTTATTGTTGTAGTCAAACGGAGTAAACAAGAATCCACAAGTTTTTAAAACAAGAAAAGATGTTTAATTTAAGTAACTTGTTTTTAGTTAACACAATTTAGATTTTGTCTACATTTTAAAATTATTTTTCCAAAAATATATCCAAAATCAAATCAGTTTTTTTAAAGTTTTATCCTTTTTTATTATTATCTTTTAAATTTTATTTTTTTTTCTTTTGAATATTTTTATTTTGGAAATTTTAGTTATTTTGGATATTTTTGAACATTAATTTCTATTTTGGATATTATATTTCTTGATTTTGATTATCAATTCATATTTTTATTCAAATTTTTATTTTTGAAAATTTTTATAATATTACGTTATAATCGGGACAAAGTGACGTGATATTTAGCCGACGGATTGTTGAGGCGGTTATTCTAAAAGTTAACGTGGAAAAATATTTGTTGGATTTCACGTTTATTGTGGCCGGATTTAAAGACAGACGTGACGAGTCCAAGTGACGAGCTTCATTTATACCATCTATCGAGGAATTTTAAGTATTATTCGATCTTTAATGGATTCGTTCGATTCGACATGTAAAAAGGGAGAGTTGTATTTAAGGCAAAACGAAGTTAAGAAAAGTGGCATCACCTCCTTTCAACTACTCCAGTCTCATCTTGTCACTCTTTCGGGGATTCAAGGAGGGAGCGAATTTGTGACAATCTTTGGACAAGATCGTCATATATTCATCGACTCCATTTTTACCACTTTGACCCAACTTGCCGAGGAACTTAACAATAAAAGCTTTAATCACTCTGCATCGGCACTTGCTTATAAGGCTCTTGTGACACAACTCACGCCTTTCCTCCAGTTCAATATCATCAAGTCTGAAAGTTCAATAATTTGCCAATCATTTCTTCGAGATACACATACCGAACTTCGAGTTTTCCGTGATACGATTTTGAAACTCATGTCATCGGTCTCGTCTTCGATTTATGAAAGATCTCGACTTCAGCAAACGTATGATAATGGAGTGCAAGAATCAATGCCGCAGATGCAAGAGGAGAATTGTCATACGGTTGAAAAATTGGAGCCTAAAGATGGCAAGAGCACGGAATCAGGAGCACAACATGATACCAGTGGTACGTCAGGGATTGTTCACGAGATCACTCTTGATGACACCTTACCCGTTTATGACGAAGAGCCTGCAAACATGGTACAATGTGATGTTAATTATGATGTATATGCTGATGACATACCGCATATTGAGCATTCGAAACCTAATTATGACAAACATGGGATGGAAAAGAGTGATAGAAATACCACTTCTGATTCATCCGATGTGAGTCATAATGGGGGAGAGATTATTCAGAATGCTATAGTTCATCATGATAAATGCTTTATAACTGCCTCGTTAACTGATTCTGATTCCAAGATTAAAGAGCTCGAAACGATCGTAGCTCGGCAATCAAAAGATCTTGAGGATGCCAAACTTGAATTTTCTAAGAAAACGGTCAAATTTGAAACATACTTTGAAAAACTTGAAAAGTTAAACGTTGTTCTTGAAAGAAAATTGGATCAAACTGTTCTAGATTCTAAAGCTGAAAAGGATAATCTTTTGAAACAAATTCAACTGCTTGAATCTAAGTTGGCATCCCAAGATATCGTGCTCAAAGAAAATGAAACATTAAAGGCTCAAGTACAGGAAAAGGTTTTTGCTATAGCTGCGTTGAAAAACGAGTTAAGGAAAAGTAAAGGACCTGGTGTGGACACTAAGCTTGAAAAACCATCAATCTTGGGGAAACCGCCTACAAATCAGTTCGTCAGACAACCGACTGTCAGACAACCTACTGCATTTGGATCCGAGCGATCACAATCCTCGAGACCGCGGTTTGCCTCCCAAGTTGATTTGAGTCATATTTCTAGAACTGTCACTCCAGAAACTAGGCCCAATGTGATCACTCCAGCTTTAGCAAGACCAAATCATATGATTGCCTCTAGTTTCCCTAAAAATACCAAGACCACGTCTAGAACTAGTTCAAATGACGTTTGCCATAAATCTGGTCAAAGGGAAGCTATTCAAAAGACACATGTAAGAGATAGCAATGTCCAACCTAGTCAGATGCCTTCTAGATTACCCAACACTGCTAACCGTAGCATGCCATCTTCTAGGAGCATCGATCAATCATCTAGGAATTATTCAGACATTAAATATGCTACTTGTAAAACATGTAGAAAATGTGTCTTTACGGCAAATCATGATGCTTGTGTCAAGAAATTACTTGATGAGGTGAACTCCCGTGCTAGAATTAAGTCCCAGTGGATAGCTAAAATCAAACCCTTTGGTAAAGTTTGGCGCCCCACTGGTAGAACTTTTACTCTTGTAGGAAACGAGTGCCCTTTAACTAGGATAGTCTCTGATTCTACGAAGACTACTAGGGAGGAAATTGCAAAGGATGATACATCACTTAAGCCTGAACTTAAGATTTTCTATAAAAGGAAACGTTTGCCAACTAAGACAAGTGAATCATCCCCTCAGGCCACCTCTGACACAAGTAAAGCCAACTGTGAACCCCCATGTGCTTCTATAATTGATATCGCTAACCCACGTCCAAGCATGCAAATTCCTAATGAGATTGCAGGTACCAAAGTTGATGTTCCAAAAGAACGAAGCGGTCCAATCGTTGTGTACCGTTCAACTAAGGACACTCTTAGAGTTTGGTTGCTGAAGAAGCAGATATCAGAGAAACAAATGTCTCAGGGGATTCATGGTTAAGCTACACACAAGGACTTACAGTCACATCACAGACTGTAACTCGATCTCCAAAGACAGGAAAGTTCATCCCGATGATGACTTATCCTAAAAACGAGAAATTCATTTTTCTCGGGCATGAGCTTATATCAAAAAACATTCCAAGTTTTTAAGCTCATGCACTATGGTTTATCATTAAATATCAGATGGTAACCCGTTCTTCAAATAAAGGAAAGTTTATCGCCGATGATAAACTTATCCTTACAACGAGAAATTAAATTTTCTCGGACACGAGCTTACATTAAAACCATTCAAAGGTTTTAAGCTCGTGTATATGACTTACAGTTAAATGTCATACTGTAACTCGCACTTCAAATAACGGAAAGTTTATCATTAATGATAAACTTATCCTCATAACGAGAAATTCAATTTTCTCGGTCATGAGCTTGTCTTAAAACATTCGAAGTTTTAAGCTCAGAAAGGAAAGTGTATCTTTTAAATAAGAGAACTTTTCCTCATAACGAGAAATTAACCTTTCTCGGTCATGAGCTTTCCGTTAAAACAGTCAAAGTTTTCAAGCTCATGAAAAACGACTTCTAAGTAAATGTCAGCTTAGGACTCGTTCTTCAGATAAAAGGAAAGTTTATCGCCGATGGTAACTTATCCTTAACAACGGGAAGTTCACAACTTCTCGGACTTGAGCTCGCTTTTAAGATATTCAACATCTTAAGCTCAAGTAATTGTTTTTCAAAACTTTGAACACAATTTTTCGAGAATTTCTCAAAAGGTTTTTCTAAATCTTTCAAAATTGTGTGTTCAAAAACGTTTTGATAAAACGAGCATGTCTTCTGGAATCGATAATATTTACGAACCTAGAAATGTCATTCAATAATGACACGGGGTTGTAAATAAAGTTCGAGCAGAAGTTCAAACTTTTAAAACATGCTCAAAATGGTTTGCTATTATTTCAGATAGCAACCCGCTTTTCATAATCAAGTCAAGCATTTCACCGGAAAGCTTTGACTCAACAACGGGAATTAATTTTCTCGGGGACGTGACGAGGTGACCAACATTCGTGAACAAGAACCATGTGCTTCTTTCATATGCTGTTCTCCATTATTCAGGTCCAACCTCGTACATTGCTAATCTTGTGAATTCATTATTATATCTGATCTTTGCACGTAATAAATACCTTACACTTGTGTTTAAAAGGTATTTAATTTACGTTTCAAGTACACCCTCATTAATTTGAGGGGGAGCTTGTTAAAATCATGAAGATAATTGGATTTGCATTTTTCTTCCCAAATTTTCTTAAAATACTATTAAATCAATTGATATTAAAAACATCGATTGGGTTAATATTTTTAATATGGGGGAGAAAATGTGATTTAATATGGGATATGATCAATCACAAATGGTTTGAATTAACGTGTTAGCTCATCCCGACATGTGCGAAATGTTTTCGAATATCGTAGCATATGTTAAGGGGGAGCAAAATGGATTTGCACTTCAAAATGGATTTCATGGTGACACACACTTACCCAAAACATCTCTTTTCACGACGATGAAGATTGTGGTGACATAAGGATGGTAGGATAGGTTAAAGTCCAATGATTTCTCTAGAACCGGAGGAATCTTCCCAAGGACATTTCATAGCTAGAAATAGTAGTCCTTAGGAAAGATGGAGAAAGATTGTGAATGTAGCTGAATGCCGACCAAGTACTTAAGTTAGCACTGGAACAATCACAACAAGGTGCTAGTGATGACGTATTGGTAAGCATTGAAGGGGTTGAAGAATGAAAAAGAATTGTAAAGATAAAGGGTGTAAAGAAAGAAGCCCTCCTTACAACCTTAGGCAGAAACCGGGTCAATTCATATGCTATTGAGATCATTTTTAATGATTTTTGATATTGAAGAAAGACATCATGGACCCAGTGATGCAATGCACAACCCTTCCCAGCTAACTCAAATATCTCTCAAAAGGTATTTGTTTTAATCACACGGAGACAACACATTATCTATTGATTTATTCACTCCGAATAAATTAGTATTGAAAAGGTGGCACTCCTCTCCAGCCTCCGATCACTAAAAATCCAAAATGCACGATCGAGTCTAGAGCCATTTGAGATCATCAAATATCTCATTAGGACACACTTTCATATTTACTTGCTTCTTCACACACTGTGAAAAGCAAGAAAGATCTTAAAGAGTCCTACGCAAAATCTTCATGATCTTGCCTGAACATCCGAGTAATACGAAAGTATTTACAATGAAGATGGAAATCCTTCTTGAGCGAATATCAAAAAGCTCATGGTAGGTGACTTGTGCGATTCTTTATGAATCAAACTTGTGATAACTGGAAAGCAACAGTGGTTTAATTCTTAAATGAATTTGAACACGTTCCAGGCCTCTACGCATTATCATATGATCTTGCCAGAACACTCAGAGTGACTCTTTATTGATCACAGTGACGAGTGGAAATCCTTCTAGTGTTAACATCAAACAGCACTTGGTAGGTAACTTGCAAGATTCTTTATGAATCAAGCTAGTGACAACTGGAAAGCAACGATGGTGCGGTTCTTAATTGAACTTCACTTGTTCCAGGAACATGAATTGACGGCTTCAAATCATGCGGATAATATTATCCAAATGATTCACTCTTTACGTTCGCAGTCAGCTTTGGACGGTCGAGTAAAGAGAACGGGTTTACCCGCGAAATCTTGTCAAGGAGGTTCTTAATTGAAACTACCTGCCACAAGTACGATATTTAATATCGTCCAACGGTCTTCACCGGCCGGAGGTAAAATGCTACCGAATTAGAATGAAATGTTCAAGGCCATTTCATCCGTGTATATGTTTTGTTGCTAACTGTCTTATGCAGCGTAACAAAAAGGTGGCATTGCGGTGTACAATCCAGAAGAAGTCGTTACCACATGCTTATACTACATACAATTAGTACTTCAACAAATTCAAGAAAGTCTGAAGGTCAAGTCTTCCGCTGTATCAAACTCTGAAGCTTTCAAGAATTTCAAGGTATAAGTATGTGGAACATGAAGTCACGAAGAGGCAAATTTCACAAGTGATGAATGCACAAGGTCAAGGCAAGGAAACATGCTCAAGACTAAAGTCAAAGATCACATCAAGCATATTCACAAGAACAAGATCGAAGACTCAAGCATAGATGCTAGGTTTAAGATTTTGTAAAATGGTGTGACCTCCCTTAGGGGGAGATTGTTGGAAATGTGTTTTCCCAAAGAAAGTCTCGGTCACATCATTATTAGCATAGATCACGAGCCATAGAATATTTAGAACTTTGTAACTTGGAGCGACCTCCCTTAGGGGGAGATTGTTGGAAATACGTTTTACGTATTTATGAAGGATCGGTCGCTCCAACGATAATTATGTAATGGGCTCGTGATCCACTTAGTTATGTATAGTCCATATAGCCCACATGTAGGGTGGGCTATATATATACCCCTCCTAGTATGTTAGGAGGGGGTTGGTCATTCATTCATTCACACACTTATCATTAATCTAATCCCTTTCTCTCTCTACTTTGATTCCCTCTCCTTTCTCTCTCTACACCTAATCTCCATCTTCCCCATCTCTTCCACCAAATCCTTAGATCTATTCCATCTATTACCAAATCCTTAGAATTAGTAGGCCTTCAGTTGTTAAGGCAATGGGTCTGGTTGTGGTTGTGGGTCTTGTGGTGGTTGTGATGCTGCAATAACAGCAAGCATGGCTCGGGTAAGGGGTAAGTCTCTAAAAGGTTCAAAATTCATCTTCCCAAAAATTGCTTTCTTCTGAACAGTGATCCTATAAAAATAATTGTGATCCCTATTGAAGTATCTTTGTAAATCAAACACCATTTGTAAAAACCTTGGGTAAGCAGGAGTCATCTTGCTACCCTTGTTATGACACATGCCATCAAAAATCATTTTTGAAAAATTATATTTTTGCCCAGTAGCAATACACACAATGGCACTCCCAATAGTTCGGTTGATTTCATTGTGTGCAGTATATTTGGGACTCAAACATTGAAGAATGACACGTATCAAGTACTTCCAAGCTGTGGGAAACTCTTGTTTTGTATATTTATTTAAATGGCCTTCTTCAGGAAAAGGATAACCCAAAGCTTAGAGTCCTTGTTCTAGCTCTGCAATGGGTAGGGTGGTTATACCATCTGCATCATTAAGATGCAAAGCTTGGCGAACCAGAGCTTCAGTAACCACCCATGGAACCCCATGGACAATAGCAGTCAATGTAGTCACATTATTAACTGTTGAGGAAGTGACAGTATTCCAAAATTGTTTAATGTGTGTGACAGGGATAAGAGGAGCATGAGAAAGTAGATACCTTAATGAGGATGCATTCAAATACTCAACCATTTGAGTATATTGGGGAAACAGAGCATTATCAGCTTGTAAATAAGCAATCATATTATGCTGACTCCTGAACCCCAATTCCAAATCTCTAGGTTTAAACTTAGGCGCCATGGATGTAGAAAGCTATGATAAAAGTTATGAAAGATGAAGGTTTGAGAAAATTTAGTTAGCCAAGAATAAGCAGTTACCCTGTTTCAAAGAAATGAGCCAAATATATAGGAGAGGTGAAAACATGTGATTGGTCAAAACTTGAGGCAGTTATATTCAAAATATAATAATGAAAATCTTGAAAATATATAACTTATATCTAGAATTAATAAAAATTTACCAACTCCTAAAATACGGCCCATATTTTCGTCAAAAATAACAACTGGGTAGGAACCAATGTCTATCAACGGTCAAAAATAACTTATCAGCGCCCAACATCTATATTCTTGTCAACGTTGGATTTTGCCATGTCACCGTCAAAATTTGTCTTAACAACGCTTGGAAAGAAAACTGTCAGCGTCCAAAACTAAAAATAATTTAAAAGAAAAAGGACCTTAACAAAGTAATTTATCCTAGTGAAGATAACTTATAGACTAAAAATAACTATAGGGTGGCAAGCACTGTCCAATCATGCACACTTGCTTAAGCAAGATAGACATAATTGTCCTCATGTGTCCCTTTCTAACCAAAGTTCTTAACAATGAAGTTATCTCATAAAATCATTTGTAACTTCCCAGGTAAGCCCAATAAAAATCATACCTAAGTCTCCCAACCGACCACATCCAATTCTAGGTTAAAAAGTCTTGGCAGCGTGCAAAGTATATCAA
Source organism: Glebionis coronaria (assembly GCA_025667525.1). Taxonomy (NCBI): domain Eukaryota; kingdom Viridiplantae; phylum Streptophyta; class Magnoliopsida; order Asterales; family Asteraceae; genus Glebionis; species Glebionis coronaria. Next base: position 534,457,377 of record CM046876.1, read on the forward strand.
CTTTGCATGCTACAGTGCCTCACGATTTACTAAACTACCTCATACTCACTAGTGGACACAATCTAGAATTATGATAAGAGTATTATATGAATACCTAAAAAGTATTAAAGGTTTCCTAAACCTCCCCTTAAAATATGATATACAAGTTGCCAAAGATCCATCATCCATAAACTTAAACACACTTCAAGTAAGCTCCAAAGATCCATAAGCAACTCTGTATCCATTTGTACAATGCTCATAATGCCTGTATAATTAGATAAAAAACCACAAAACTAACATGTTGCTGTCAACGTCCATTTTAACACTTATCAGTGTCAAAATAACCTTTGTCAGTGTTAGACAAATAAAGTGGAAAACCTAATTTGTACAAAGACCAATAACATTGCCTATCTTGTACATACTTTTACAATAAGTTCCAAAAATACATATTAGGTAAGATTCATCATTCCAATACCGGTTACCAAGTATTGAAATCTCCCAGCATCAAAAGGTTTAGTTAATAAATATGCCACATTTTCTTCTATGTCAACCCTATCTGGTTGTATTAATCCTTTTTCAAAACAATCTCTTATAAAACGATGTCGAATTTCTATGTGTTTTGTTTTAGAATGATGTACAGGATTCTTAATAATGCATAAAGTACTGTTATTGTCTACAAAAATCTTGGTATGCATAAAGTTATACCCATAATCCAACAGTTGGTTCTGAATCCATAAGACTTGTCCACAACAAGCAGCTGCAGCTACATATTTTGCTTCAGTTGTAAAGTTGGCCACCACTGTTTGTTTCTTGCATTGCCAAGATAATAACCTGCTCCCAATAAATTGGGATACACCAGTTGCGGATTTTCTATCAAACTTGTCACCTCCATAATCACTGTCTGACTAACCAATAAGCTCCAACAGAGAATCCTTTGGATATCATAATCCCAAGGTGGGATAGCACCTAAGATATCTAAAGATCCTCTTGACAACATGAAGATGACACTCTTTGGGAGTCACTTGATGGCGTGCACATGCACACGCAGCAAACATAATGTCAGGTATAGAATCTGTAAGATACATCAATGATCCAATCATTGACCTATAATGCCTGACATCCACCTCTTTTCCATCTCCAATCTTTCCCCAAGGGTGTTCCCTATCCATGGGTGTGCTAGCCTGTTTTTCATGTGGAGAAAAGCCAAACTTCTTCAAGATTTCTGCTACATATTTTTCTTGAGAGATGAATATACCATCTTCTTTATGTTAAACTTGTAAACCTAGAAAGAAGTTCATCTCTTCCATTGCACTTATCTTGAATTTGTCTGTCATGAGCTTGGAAAAGTCTTCACTCATCTTTGGACTTGAAGAGCCAAAGATGATATCATCCACACAGACCTGAACATGTAAAAAGTCCTTACCAATCTTCTTGGTAAATAGAGTCTGATCTATGGTGCCCCTCTTGAATCCATTTTCCACCAGATAGGTGGAAAATGTGACATACCATGCTCTTGGGGCTTGATGAAGTCCATACATTGCTTTGTTCACCCTATACACCTTGTCTAAATGTTCTGAATCGTCAAAACTAGGAGGTTGCATTACATAAACCTCATCTGCAGTTGTGCCATAAAGAAAAGTACTCTTCACATCTATTTTATAAACTGTGAAGCCCATGCAAGAAGCATAGGCTAGGAAAATTCTTATTGCTTCAATCCTTGCAACAGGTGCAAATACCTCTTCATAGTCTATCCCTTCCTCTTGTGTATAGCCTTGAGCGACTAAACGTGCCTTGTTTCTAATCACAATTCCTCTTTCATCCTTCTTGTTTCTAAGAACCCATCTTTTCCCAATAGGTCTGATATATCTGGGACAATCTACTGACTACCAAACATCTTGAATAGCAAATTGGTGAAGCTCATCCTTCATTGCTTCCACCCAACTTGGTTCTTTGAGAGCATCAAAAATCTTCTTGGGTTCCTGTTGTGACAGAAAACAAGCAAACAAACATGCCTGAACAAGAGGGGTATCAACCTTCTTGTGGATATTGGCAATAAAACCTCCTTGATTCTGATGAGACCTTCTTGTTTGAACAGGATACAACACATCACCAATGATTAGAAAATGAGTATGATTTTTTATAGTAGATGTAAGTATTCCCCCTTTAAGAATTGTGTTGTCTTCAATTTCAATCTCCATGTTACCAATATCATCTTTAAATTCTCCTCCATCATCACCTGAATGAACCTCTTCATGTACTATAGAAGGTTCACCTTGTTCAAAAATATTGGAAGAGAATAAATGGTCAAAAGGGTTGTCAACGCCTGAACTAGGCCTATCAACGTTTGAGCCATCAACGCCTGAATTTGGCCTGTCAGCGCCAACTTTGCCTTTGTCAGCACTTGAAGATTCATGCATGTTTACATCAATTGGTTTTTCTTGTGGACCATCTTTTTCCTTTCCAGCTGCACTAGCAACAGCAAATCCATCTGTCCATATGGGAATGGTGACATACTCAAGTATGGGAGCTAATTTGACTGCATGTGTTACTACTTCCTTGTCAACCTGTTTACCTAAAATCTCAACAATTGGTTCTTCCACAACATTTGAATCCACTTTCACAATGTCTGGATTAGTAACAGGCATATAATTCAAGGTTCTAGATAAAGGTTCTAAATCAAAGAACCAATTTGGTCCACTCTTAGGATCACTAGGTTTACTTTCTAAAAATTTGGCATGTACCTTTTCAAGTATACGTTTTCTTTCTTAATGTAAACCCTATATCGTTTACCCTACATTGAATAGCCCATAAAATAGCCTTCATCACCTTTAGCACTAAACTTTCCTAAAGCATAACTAGTATCAAGTACAACTACATGACATCCAAAGGGTTTAAGAAAACCCAATATTAGATTTCCTATTCCGAAATAGCTCATAAGGTGTCTTATTGTGGATTTTGTTGATCAATGCCCTATTCTGAACATAGCAGTCTATTTTCATAGCCTCAGCCCAAAAAGCAATGGGAAAATGAGCATCAACCAACATTGTCCTAGCTTCTTCTATGAGTGTTCTATTCTTCCTTTCAGCCACCCCATTTTGTTGTGGGGTTGTAGCTACACTAAACTGCCTAGTAATCCCTTTCTTGACACAGAAGTCATCTAACAACTTATTTCTAAGCTCACCACCATTATCACTTCTAAGTATTTTAACCTCATTCCCTGTTTTCTTTTTAATTTGGGTAATAAAGTTAATCAAAACAGTGGCAGTTTTACTTTTCAAAGCCAAAAAGAAAATCCAAGTAAATCTAGAAAAATCACCAGTTATGACAAAACAAAAAGATTTTCCATTTAAGCTTTCTATATTAGTTGGACCAAACAAGTCCATATGCAGCAATCCCTTTCTTGACACAGAAGTCATCTAACAACTTATTTCTAAGCTCACCACCATTATCACTTCTAAGTATTTTAACCTTATTCCCTGTTTTCTTTTCAATTTGGGTAATAAAGTTAATCAAAACAGTGGCAGTTTCACTTTTCAAAGCCAAAAAGAAAGTCCAAGTAAATCTAGAAAAATCATCAGTTATGACAAAACAAAAAGATTTACCATTTAAGCTTTCTATATTAGTTGGACCAAACAAGTCCATATGCAGCAAGTGAAGTGGTTTAGAACTAGAGTGCACAAGTTTAGACTTAAAGGAGACTTTGTGTTGTTTGCCTTTAAGGCATGAAACACAAGAATGATCATTGTGGAAAGCCTTTTTAGGCAACCATCAACTAAACCATGTCTCACAAGTCTGTTTATGTTCTTAAAATTTATGTGCCCTAACCTTCTTTGCCATAGATTACTTTCATCAACTAAAGCGTTAGCATATAGACATGACAGATTATTATTCATCCTAATTCCATTAAGATTCACATTATAAATGTCCTTATGCCTAGGTGTTCCATAATCAATAAACTTCTCATCAGGTATCTTAAAGTCTTTTCTTAACACCAAGCATTCATTATCAGTGAAAAGAACCTTCTTTTTGTTATCACAAACTTGTGATACACTAAACAGATTATAATCAAGTTCTTTTACCAGAAATACGTTTTCAAAACCCAAATTTTTGGTGATAACAGTGCCTTTGCCAGTAATAGTTCCATATCCTCCTCCAAAGTACACTTTGTCACCATATTTAATGGGGGTAAAGTTGGTCAAATAATCTTCCTTCCCCGTCATGTGCCTAGAGCATCCACTATCCCAATAGCCATAATCATTTACCTGTTTTTGAATGCCCTGCACATAAAGAAAACAAATTAGTTTTCTTTGGGAACCCAAGCCTAAGCAGACTTGGATTCATTTGGTTGTTCAACAAGAACAGACTTAGTCCTTATAACAACCCCTTATTCATACCTTTTAGGATTGAACACCCAGTTAACCCCAATTGGTTTAGTTATGACCCTTGAAATATAATGAAATCTGTTACAGGTCATAGAATTCCCATCTAAATTAGGGTTTTGGTCTTGTTTGGGTCTCCATGTTAATCTAGAAGAAGCTTTAGACCCCTTTCCCTTTGGCTGCAAGTATTTGTTATTACGTGGTCTAACAGCGTTGGAAACATTCCTGTCAACGTTAAAATTGTTCTTGACAGCGCTGAAATTACCCTTATTAGTGTCAAAACTGGGTTTGTTACAGGAACCCATTGTCTGTTAGACCATGTATTAGTCTTTTGAAAAGGCCTTTGTCCATAAGTATTAGACCCTTTAGTAAAGAATGGAGCTGGCTAATGACTTGTGGACTTTGTTGGACAAAAGGTATGGCTTTGACCATGGTTGACTTTTTGTCAGCATTGACTTTTGAAGCACTGATACACTTATACGCCAAATGTGAAAAACTCCCACAACTATAACAATCTTTTCTAGACATAACTCTAGGTCTAGATGAAAAGAAACCTGTCCATTATCACTAACTTGGCTTTTTGGTGACCTAGGTTTTCTATATGTTTCTGAATATTTAATACTAGGTTTTCTATCACTAGATGAACCAAGGTCAACAGTCTTTCCAGTAGAAGGGTTAGTCACAATTATGGGTGTAGACTCATTTGGGCTTTCATTAAGCATGTCACCCTTAACAAACAAAGTAGGATTGGCTTTCTTCCATTGTTCCAAGTCAGTCAGTTTTTTCTTATATTCCTCTAATGGAGTAAGAACTCTTGGTGGAGGAATTAATTCATTTTCTTGGAGTTCTGGTATACGAGTCCAAGACAAATCCTTTCTAAGGACACCATAGAAGTTCTCAGCAGGTGGTGGAACATCAGCATACTATTTCATCCCAATCCCAGTCATATCCCTAGAGTCTCTTTGTTCACTAACACATTTTTCTAGGGTTTGAGAAGCTTTATCAAATCTTTGAATTTTAATCCCTACATTATCTTTGTTTTTAATGGCCTCATCTAACTCAGCTTGTATGACACCTTCTGATCTCTCCAAAATATCCCTAAGGTCAACACTAACTTTAAGGTCATGAGGCAAAACGTTAATTTGATCTTTTAGGTCAAGCTCCATTTTCTTATATTCAGCCACAGTCTTTTCAGTTTGAGCAAGTGCAAGTTGATAATTAGATAACTTGCATTTTTCATCAAAAACATCTGATTTTAACTTTAAAATTTCTTTGTTAAGATTTTTAGTGTTTAAACGACAACCTTTACTACAAAATGCATCATCATATACCTCATTATCTGATGAAGATGAAGAATTTGCCATGAGAGCATAGTGAACATGCTCCTCTTCCTCCTTCTCTGCAATGAAAGCTTTGTTCTCTTCTACCTCCTTGGCCATAAAGCTCCAATCCAGCCAACACCATCAATTTCTTGCATGGCAACCATAGCCTTTGTGTCTTCAACCTTGATGATTTGGCTTGAAGGTTTTCCATCATCAGATCTTCTTGGAGATCTACATTCTCTCATAAAATGACCCATTATATGGCAATTGTAACACTCAAACTTGGATTTATCAAATCCAGCAATGTCTTTAGCATTAAATGTCATCTTCTTCCTGAATATCCTAATCCATCTATTGGCTCTTATGCTTGCAAGTGCCATATTCCACTTTATGTCCATCTCCTCCAAATTCTGCTCAAGGTCCTTATATGCAATCACTGAACCATTGGGCAATGCAGCAATGTATGCACACAATGTATCTAGATCAATACCAGCAGGTTTAATCCTTGGAGAGTCAACATTGTATGCGTCAGCGTCTGAATGTGGGGCGCTGACAAAGCTTGATCCAACGTTGACACAAGGTGATCCAGTAACGGGGTGCACGTATGACTCCCTTTGATCAAATTGACCTTCACTATGTGAGAAGAAAGCCATGTTTCCAGAGATAGAGTTGCTTCCTTGATCCAAAAGGATTTCATTCTCTACAATCTTCAGTTTATTGTAGACGTCATCAAAAGTGGAACTTTTGTGACCATTGGTAGCAATAATAGACCTTGTTTCAATCTTCCATGCATCACCAACACTTTTAAGGAAAGTGGTATGATTTAGCATCATCATACATTGTTCCCATAAAGAACAATTTGCTTGTGATGTCAAGAAGTCTGCTTCTCACCCCACTTAGCTTTTCATTAGGAAGAGCTTTGAATAGAGCATACTCATGCAAGAGTTGCTTCTTCTTCTCTGAGGCAGTATCATCATTACCACCATAATTGACTTGAAGGGCTGCCCAAAGCTCTTTGGCAGACTCAAAACCTCTATACTTGTGCTGATTTGCTGGTCCCAAAGAAAGTTTGAGAATGCGTAGAGTTTTCATTTCATTCCTTCTCTTTGCAATGTCCTCAATTGAGACAGCTCTTCCATTTGAAGGTCTTTCTTTTCGATCCTCTTCAGTTGAGCCTTGAATTGATCTTGCAGCAATAGCAGAAGTAATCCTAGCATCCTTATCAAACGTGTTTCCATATTTAATAATTTCCCATAGAGTGTGATCATGAAATTGAAGATACTGCTAAAAGTTGAATTTCCATAGCTCAAAGTTGTCAGGGTCTAGCATGGGGATTTTTAGATTGTGACTAGAGGAGGAAGTCATCTCTGGAGTAGACATCTTGTCTGGTTTCTTGAAAAATTATGTTTTTAGGGTTTTGTGTTTTTCTAGATCAAAGTTCCTCAACAAGCTCTGATACCACTTGTTGATCCCAAACATAGATCAATTTAGCTTTGTGTAAACGAGATTGAATCAAGTTAACACTTAGAGACACTTTGTTGTGTATGAAACAATCTAAGTATTATGTGGAATTAATACTTAGAACAAGAACAAACAAAACATAATAAACCAAACTTTCACTTTGATTGATGATCGAACTTGTGTACAATGAAAGTGTAAAAACATACATTAAACTAAAACCTAAAGGCCTCCTTTTATAGACTAAGGAGCCTTGTACAAGAGTCTAACTATCAGCTATTCTAGGTAAAGATAAATATAGAAAATACAAGGTCGAACATATCTTTACTAGAAATAAAAAACGTGTAGACTAAGTATTATATCGGTGCTTGGACTTCTCTTCATCAGCGCTTGATTTCTTCTTGTCAACGCTTGTTCTGTCAACGCTTGATTTCTTCTTATCAACGTCCAATTAACTCCTGTCAGCGTCTACGTGCCTTGGCTCATTTTATTCCCAACAAGTGTGGCTAGAATTAGAATAATCCTTCGATTGAGTGCGCATGCACTAACGTAGAGAATGGGGGTAGCAAAGAAGATTCTTTTTGGGGTTTTTCGTTTTTTCAATTTTTTTTTGTTTTTGATTGTTTTTTAATTTTTTTTGGATTTTTGGATGTATTACGTAGACTCAAATCTACAAATCTCTCCTCGAATCAATTTCTCGATTAAAGGAGCCTCAAGGAATTAAAACGGTCAAATTGAGTGAACGTCTTCGATGACTTTAGAACGTTGGTGGAACACCAAACGCTCAAGAGGGTTTAATCTTGAAAACAAGCAAATATAATATACGTAGATAATACTTTGGTTGGCAAACCCTCGATTAGCCCTCTTTCTCAAAACAGGCACAACCAAGCGGGGGAAACAAGGCGGCGCTAAGCACTTAAGAGCCTTTTTCCCTTAGGTCGTGAAATAAAACCGCCTTATACCCAACTTATAGTGTGTGTTAATCAAAATTAAGCCTCACGAAAGTATTTATCTATTTTGCCTTTTTGTTTTTGATTTAGATTCGAATACAATAATTGAGTGATGAAATCCCAATTAAGGTTGCGTTTTCATGCTTTTGGAGATATTGTAAATTTATTGTGATACGTATACAATATATTAATAATATTCACAAAAACAAACGAACACGAATATATTTACAATATAGTAAAATTACTGTTGTGTGTTTAATATATGAAAACTAAACACGATTTATTTGGATATTATAATATAATAAGAAAAATAACAAAAATGAGTATGTACGTTATATACGCTTTCCTAAAATGAAAAGCAAAAAACGCACTACTCACACAAACATGATATGTATAATGGCACTAAAAACACCTCCCCGGAAACGGCGGCAAAATTGATGTGAGTAAAATATACCTCTTTTAGGAAAAAGAAAGTATAAGCCGATAAGTATTAATCGATGCGGTTTAGGAAAACCGTAAAGACGAAAAGTTCAAGTTCGTTCTCGGTGGATGTGTATGTCTATTAGGCCAAATATATAAAAATCAAGTTTGGATTAGTGTCGTTTTAGGGTTTAGAGAAAGAAAATTAAAAGACGATCTACACTACGAGTAAATTACGACGAGTGACGTAAAAACGTAAACGTAATGACGTAAAACGCGACGAAATTAAAAATTAAACCTAAAAATAATTTAAAAACTAAAAATAAGTCTAAAATAATATAAATAAGAATAAAAATTCAATAAATAAATTTTAAAACCTTTTATTAATTAAATATTCAATTTTTAATGCTAATTAAAGCCCTAAAATTAAATATAATTAACAAAAAGTCCAAAATATTAAATATTATCAAAAACATATCTTATTTATATTAATTTAACATTAAAAAGTATTTTCCCTAAAATTTTAAAACTATTTTTGTGTTTTTTAAATGCTAAAAACACTTTTTAAACTAAAATAATCACAAAAAATAATAAGATAATGAGAAAATTAATTTTACTTTTCTAAAAATCATAAAACACTTAACTGAACATGGGAAAAGTGAAAAAGTTGTAAAAAGTACTTTTAAGCCTAATAAGACAAAAACAGTTTAAATAAAAAGTATTTAAAACTTAAAATAATTCTAGAAATTAATAAAAGAAAGTGAAAAATGAAATTACTTTTTGGAAAATCTTAAAATAACTTACTAATAAGTGTGAAAACACTTATCCTTTTACCACTTAAAACAAATAAAAATGAGACCAAAACGTGTATTTAATGTCGTAAAAGTCGGAATTATGCGTGGTTTGTGTTTTTATTGTGTTTTAGGACCAAATTATGAAAAAGGAAGAAAACACGGGCTTTCACGGGCTTTTATCGAAGAAAAAGACATAAGACAAAGTCAAAAGATCAAAAGTGCAAAAAGAACGGAAGTCAAAGGCTTATTCTGAAGATTTATCGAAGACAAAGACCAAAGACGGAAGTTTAAGGAAATCGAAGAAGCAAGTCTAATAAAAGAAGAAAATTAGAAGACGAGTTCATTTTATCTATCGACAAATCCCGAGACAAAGTCAAGAAAGACGAGTTATTTAAAAAGACGAGAAGACAAAGAGAAAGAAGGAAGCAACAACACCACATCCCTCCCACAATAAATAGACCTTAAACCTTCATTTTTTAATAGTTAGTTTCATTTGTTTTAGTTTTTCATTAAGGTGATTAGGAGTAGGTTTTAATTACTTTCTCTCTCTAGTTTTATTTCAAGTTTTCTTAAGCTTTTCATCTTTAATCTTGTGTTTTTGAATCTTAATCTTAATCATTAATTCAAGCTTATTAAATATATCTTATTCTTCCTTTCTTATTGTTAATCTTATGTTTTGATTTGGTTGATCATGTAGTTTATTTGATCTTTATGCTTATTTGATTATTCAAGTGCTTATTGATGGTTTATGAAGTTCATAACAATTATTAAAAACCCTAATATGGATCAAAGCACACATAGCGGAAGCGAATTAACAAGATCATAATTAACACAATTATAATTAACCGAGTTAGGGTTACATACCTTTATCCTAGCAACGATCCACAAGACAACAGAACAATCACCGATTAGGGTTAATCACGAACACCACCAGGATATAGTCTAAAGTAAGACTATATCACGATCTTGTACACACGTAATACCGCGAGTTAATCGTGAGTCTAGCACGAACAAACCGAGCTTCCATGCTTATGGAGTATCTACCCAACAACCCTAGAGAGGGGCTAGGACTAGATATATTAAATAGCAAAAATCGAAAACCAAAACCCTAATTGAAGGGGTGTTTGGCCGGCGATTAAGAGCAAGAGAAAGGGGGAGAGGAGTAAAAATTATGAAGGCCTTGGGTTTGTTTATATAGCCCTCGGAAAAACTTTTCCTCCAAGTTTAAACAAAATTAGGAAAGAAAATATTTTCTCTCCTTCCCTTTTCTCCTTAGGCCGACGGTTCCTCAATCCCATAAGGGTCTTTCGGAACTTTTACGTGTTCCTTCTTTTAGCTTCTATTTAATTCCATAACGGTCGTTTATACTTAACTTTTAATGATTAACGATCGTTATTTAAGCTTTGGTTTGATTTAATAAATATAATAAATATATTTAATAAATAAATTAACCCTTTACGTAATGTGTGCAATCCCATAATCCCGAGTTCGATCCTATCTCACAACTATCAATTTTAAGTCCATAAACTTTCAGCTCCCACTTGATCAAAATTCGAATATCGTGATCACATTGATTAGCGTCTAGTTAGACTCATAATGTCAATAGTACAACTCGAGTAAGGTCTCCTGAACAAAACCTTTTAATGATACATCATCATTATTATTATCCTTTCATTTCAAATACAACGTTAATAGTATATGGATCTTAGTCATTCCTTTATTAACTATTATGTTTCTCGTTTACAGATATAGCAAGATTACCAAAACACATTTGGGTGTGACCACACAAACATCTTACTACTTCCCCGAGGGGCCCAGCTGTATTTATACTTCAAAATAATTTGAAGGAAACAAATCCCATTTTGACTACAAGCAAAACACATGAACTTTGCAACACTTCTGAAAATATCCCTTATAGCTACCAGTTACGTTTAGCGTTAGGTTACCTTACAGAAATGCACTACATTCAATGCAGTTTTCTGGTACTCAGGTCTAAGGATAATTATTTATGATTTACTTAATGAAAAATATCAATAAAGTAAAATCATATAGTTGGGATAAGTCCAATATTTGATCCATCAAATATCATCCAAAATTGACCAATATATTTTCAAGTATACTCTGTCACTATTTTGAATTGTCTTAGTTTAATAATACTCCCATATTATTAATCGACAACAGACATTTAGAAACATCATAATGCTCATGGATTAAAACATGTAAAATAGAATACAAAATCAAATAACATAAAAATAAACGAAATCCAATATTTATTTTGTTGGGAATAAATTAAGGCCAGATCACTTGAGCGCTGACAAGAGTAAAACAAGCGTTGACAAGAGCAAAACAAGCGCTGACAGCTCAAGCGTTGACAAGATAAAGTCAAGCGTTGATACATTGAAGACAAGCACTGATGGGAAGATATACTCTACGCGTTTATTGTATTCTAGATTACTTCTAGTAAAGATAGGAACAACAATGTATTTTCTATATTTATCTTTACCTAGAATAGCTGGTACTAGATTATTGTACAAGGATTCTTATGTCTATAAAAGAAGACCTTTAGGTTAATGTTTCATATAAGTTTTCATTCGTAAACTACTTTCATTGTAAGCAAGTTTGATATCATTAATCAAAGTGAAAGTTTGTTTATATCATTGTGTGTTCTTGTTTAAGTGTTAATTCCGCATAACACTTAGATTATCATAAGCATAGACAAAGGTTTCTCTAAGTGTATAACTTGATCTAATCTCGTATACATAAAGCTAAATCGATCTAAGTTTGGGATCAACAAGTGGTATCAGAGCTTGTTGAGGAACTTTTGATCTTAAAGAACACAAGAACCCTAAAAATCACCAAAACCCTAATTTTCTCAAAAACCCTAACAACATCATGTCTGAAGCAATAAACTCCTCCTCCTCATCTTTACCAAACATCAAGATTCCCATGCTTGATGCAACCAACTTTGATTTGTGGAAATTCAACTTTGAGCAATATCTGGGGATCTATGACTACACACTCTGGGAGATCATTGAATATGGAAACACATTCGATAAAGCCCAAAAGATTGTTGATGCTATTACTCAAAGATCAGCTGTTGTTCGATGTTCTGAAGAAGATAAGAAAGGAAAACCTGGAGATGGTAGAGCTGTGTCTGCTGATGACATAGCAAAGAAAAGGGTCGACATGAAAGCCCTAAATATTATGAAAGTCTCTTTGGGACAAGAGAACCAGCATAAATATAGAGGCTATGAATCTGTTAAAAACCTTTGGGAAGCTCTTGAAGTTGCATATGGTGGCAATGCAGACACTAAGGAAGAGAAGAAAAAGCAACTCATGCATGATTATGCTGTCTTCAAGGCTCAACCCAATGAGAAACTGAGTAGTGTGAGAAGCAGATTGCTTGACATTACAAGCAAGTTTTCCTTCATGGGGACACAACTTGGTGATGTTGACATTAATGCTACCTTTCTCAAAAGTCTTGGTGAGGCATGGAAGATTGAGGCAAGATCAATTCTTGCCAATAATACCTACAAAAGTTCCACGTTTGATGACATCTACAACAAACTAAGGCTGTTGGAAGATGAAACTCTTTTAGAGCATGGAAGCAAGTCTACCACCAGTAAAATGGCCTTCTTCTCTCATAGTGAACGTCAATTCAATCAGAAGGACTCTTACATGCATCCAGTTACTGGATCATCATATGTCAGCGCTGGAACAAGTCCTGTCAACGTCTCCTATTCAGACGCTGACACATTCAAGAGTGACTCCCCAAGAGTTAAACCTGCTGGTTTAGATTTGGATACTGTATGTGCTTATATTGCTTCTTTGCCCAATGGTTCAGTGATTACATATGAGGACCTTGAGCAGATAAGTGATGAGCACTTGGAAGAGATGGACATTAAGTGGAACATGGCTCTTGCTAGTATAAGAGCAAATAGGTGGAACAGAAGGTTTAAGAAGAAGATGACCTTCAATGCAAAAGACACAGCTGGATTTGATAAATCCAAAGTTGAATGCTACAACTATCATCGTATGGGGCACTCTATGAGGGAATGCAGATCTCCTAGAAGATCTAATGTTGGTAAACCCTCAAGTCAAGTTGTTAAAGCTCAGGATTCCAAATCCATGGTTGCAATTCAAGGAATTGATGGTATGGGATGGGATTGGAGCTTTCTGGCTAAGAATGTTGAAGAGGATAAAGCTTTGGTTGCTGAGGTTGAAGAAGAAGAGCATGTTGAATATGCTCTCATGGCACACTCCTCCTCTTCATCTGATAATGAGGTATACAATGATGCTTTTTGTAGTAAAGGTTGTAGGTTAAACACTGAGAAACTTAACAAAGAGGTGTTAAGATTATTAAGTGATGTGAGTACTGAAAAGTGCAAACTGTCTAATTACCAAGTAGCTCTCACTCAAACTGAGAAAACCGTATCCGAATACAAGAAAATGGAATTTGACTTAAAAGATAAAATAAATATCTTAAAACATGAGTTAAATGCTAGTATGGATATTAGAAACATCATGGAAAGGGTTAATGGTGAGTTATAGGCTAAATTAGATGAGGCCATTAAGAATAAAGACAATGTTGGCCTTAAAATTCAAAGATTTGATAGAGCCACTCAAACCCTAGGAGACTGAGTGAGTAAACAAAGAGATCCTAAGGACATGACTGGGATTGGGATGAATGATTACTCTGTGGTTCCACCACCAGCTGGTGACTTCTATGGTGTCCAACAAAAGGACCTATCTTGGACTGGTTTGCCAGAATTCCAAGAGGAGGAATTCATTCCTCCACCAAGAGTTGTCACTCCAGTTGAAGAGTACCAACAAAAGTTGACTGACCTGAATGAATGGAAGAAAGCTAACCCTACTTTGTTTGTTAAGGGTGGCTTGCTATGTGAAAGTCCCAGTGAGTCAACTCTCATTAAGGTTACAAACCCAATCACTGGTAAAGCTATTGACCTAGGCTCAAACACTGATAGAAAACCTAGCATTAAATATGCAGAGATGTATAGGAATACTAGGTCACCCAAGAGCCAAGTTAGCAGTAATGGAACAGGCTTCTTCTCTTCTAGACCTAAGGTTGTGTCTAGAAAAGCTTGTTACACTTGTGGTAGCTTTTCACACTTGGCATACAAGTGTGTCAACGCTCCCAAAGCCAGCGCTGACAGGAACAATTTCAGCGCTGACAGGAACAAAGTCAACGTTGTTAGGAAGTCAAACGTTGTCAGACCCAAACCTTGTGTGCAGCAAAGTCCACAAGTGATTAGACTTGCCCCATTCTTTACTAGAGGGTCTAACACTCATGGACAAAGACCATTTCAAAAGACAAACACCTGGTCAAATAGGCAATGGGTTTCTGTAGCAAACCCTAGGTTCAACGCTGACAAGGGTAATTTCAGCGTTGATGACACCAATTCCAACGCTGACAGAAACGTGACCAGACCTAAATATTTGCAACCACAAGGTAAGGGGTCTAAAGATTCTTCAAGCTTAACATGGAGACCCAAGAAAGATCAAAACCCTAATGATAATGGTATTTCAATGACCTGCAACAGATTTAATTACATTTCAAAGGTCATTAAAAAACCTATTGGGGTTAACTGGGTATTTCATCCTAAAAAGGATGAAAATGGGGTTGTTGTGAGAACTAAGTCTGTTCTTATTGAATAACCAGATGAATCCAAGTCTTTTAAGACTTGGGTTCCCAAAGAAAACTAATTTGTTTTCTATATGTGCAGGGCATTTAAAGACAGGTCAATGATTATGGATATTGGGATAGTGGATGCTCAAGGCACATGACTGGGAAGGAAGACTATTTGACGAACTTCACTCCCATTAAAGATGGTGATAAGGTTTACTTTGGAGGCGGATATGGTACTATCACAGGCAAAGGAACCCTTCTCACCAAGAATTTGCGTTTTGAGAACGTCTTTCGGGTAAAAGAACTTGATTACAACCTTTTTAGTGTATCACAAGTTTGTGATAACAAAAATAAAGTTCTGTTTACTGATACTGAGTGTTTGGTGTTAAGCAAGGATTTTAAGATCCCTGATGAGAAATATATTGAATATAGAACACCTAGGCATAAAGACATATACAATGTGAACTTGAATGGAATTAAAATGAACAATAATATGTCTTGTTTTTATGCTAAAGCCTCAGTAGATGAAAGTAATTTATGGCATAGGAGACTAGGGCACATAAATTTTAAAAATATAAATAAGCTTGTGAGACTTGGCTTGGTTGATGGTTTGCCTGAGAAGGCCTTCCACAATGACCACTCTTGTGTTGCATGTCTTAAAGTTAAAGGCAAGCAGCACAAGGTCTCATTTAAGTCCAAACAGGTGCATACTAGTTCTAGACCTCTTCATATGCTACACATGGATTTGGTCCAACCAATATAGAAAGTTTGAATGGTAAGTCATATTGCTTTGTCATCATAGATGACTTCTCTAGGTTTACTTGGACATTCTTTCTAGCTTTGAAGAGTGACACAGCTGATATTCTAATTGATTTTATCACTCAGATTGAGAAGAGGTCTGGCAATGAAGTTAAAATGCTTAGGAGTGATAATGGTGGTGAATTTAGGAATAAGAAGCTAGATGATTTCTGTGCCAGGAAAGGAATTACTAGGCAATTTAGTATTGCTAGAACCCCACAGCAAAATGGGGTTGCTGAGAGGAAAATAGAACCCTAATTGAAGCAGCCAGAACAATGTTGGTTGATGCTCATTTTCCTATAGCATTTTGGGCTGAGGCTGTTAATACAGCTTGTTATGTTCAAAATAGAGCATTAGTTAACAAAATTCAGAACAAAACACCTTATGAGTTACTTTGGGGAAGAAAACCTAATATTGGTTTTCTCAGACCTTTTGGTTGTCATGTAGTAGTTTTAGACACTAGTGATGCCTTAGGGAAATTTAGTGCAAAAGGTGATGAGGGCTACTTCATGGGGTATTCAGTGCAGAGCAAGGGATATATGGTTTATCTTAAAGAAGAAAAACGTATACTTGAAAGAGTACATGTTAGGTTTTTAGAAAATAAACCTAGTGATCCTGAAAGTGGTCCTAATTGGTTGTTTGACTTGGAACCTTTGTCTAGAACTTTAAATTATATGCCTGTCACTAATCCAGACATTGTGAAGGTAACTTCAAATGTGATGGAGGAACAAGTTGTTGATGTTTCAGGTACTCAGGTTCATGAAAAGGTTGGATCACAAGCAAAAAATACATCTCCTATCCAAGAATATGTTACAATTCCCATTTGGACAGATGTTTTTGCTGCTGCTGCTGCTGGTAAAGATAATGGTGGTCTCCAAGTACCACCAGATACAAACATGCATGGTCCTTCAGGCGCTGACAAAGGCAAATCTAGCGCTGACAAGACCAATTCAGACGTTGATGGTTCAGACGTTGACAACAACAGTTCAAGCGTTGTTAGCCCAAGCGCTGACAAACAAGATTCAGGCGTTGACAACACTTCTGCACATCTTTTCTCTTCCATTTTTAAACAAGGTGAACCTTCTAATATTTATGAAGAGGTTCATCCTCATGTTGATGAAAGAGAGTCTGATGAAGAAGATATTGGCAACATGGAGAATGAGGTTGAAGATACCAGATTGTTTGAGGGAGGAGTTCTTACTTCCACTATGAAGAATCATCCTCCTTCACAAATCATTGGTAATGTTAATACTCCAGTTCAGACTAGAAGATCTCATCAAGGTCTTGGTGGGTTTATTGCCAATATACACAAGAAGGTTGATACCCCTCTTGTGCAAGCATGTTTGTTTGCCTGTTTTCTGTCACAACAGGAACCCAAGAAGATATTTGATGCTCTCAAAGAACCAAGTTGGGTGGAAGCAATGCAGGATGAGCTTCCCCAATTTGCAATTCAGGATGTTTGGGAGCTGGTTGATTGTCCCAGATATGTCAGACCTATAGGGACAAGATGGGTTCTAAGAAACAAGAGAGATGAAAGAGGCATTGTGGTCAGAAACAAGGCAAGGTTAGTGGCTCAGGGATATACACAAGACGAGGGGATAGACTATAAGGAAGTCTTTGCACCAGTTGCAAGGATTGAAGCTATCAGGATCTTTTTAGCCTATGCATCCTGCATGGGCTTCACTGTCTATCAAATTGATGTCAAGAGTGCCTTCCTCTATGGAACTATTGTTGAGGAGGTATATGTGATGCAGCCTCCTGGTTTTGAGGATCCAGAGAATCCAGATAAAGTGTATAGAGTCAAAAAGTCTATGTATGGCCTTCATCAAGCCCCTAGAGCATGGTATGGTACTTTGTCTACCTATTTGGTGGACAATGGGTTCAAGAGGGGCACCATAGATCAGACACTATTTACAAAGAAGAAAGGCAAGGATGTGTTGCTTGTTCAGGTCTATGTTGATGATATCATTTTTGGGTCTACTGATCCAAAGATGAGTGAGGATTTCTCCAAGCTTATGACAGACAAATTCAAGATGAGTGCTATGGGGGAGATGAACTTCTTTCTTGGTTTACAAGTTCAGTAGAAAGAAGATGGTATCTTTATCTCCCAGGATAAATATGTGGCTGAGATCTTGAAGAAGTTTGGCTTTTCTCCACATGAAAAGAGGGCTACTACTCCTATGGATAGAGAACACCCTTGGGGAAAGATTGGAGATGGGAAAGATGTTAATGTCAGGCACTATAGATCCATGATTGGATCCTTGATGTATCTTATAGCCTCCAGACCTGATATCATGTTTATTGTGTGTGCTTGTGCACGCCATCTAGTGACTCCCAAAGAATGTCACCTTTATGCTGTGAAGAGGATCTTTAGGTACCTAAGATGCTATCTTGGTCTTGGTTTGTGGTACCCAAAGGATTCACCATTGGAGCTGATTGCTTATTCAGATAGTGATTATGGAGGTGATAAATTTGATAGGAAATCCATAACTGATGGATGTCAGTTTCTTGGGAGCAGGTTGATATCTTGGCAATGCAAGAAACAAATAGTGGTGGCTAATTCTACAACTGAAGCTGAGTATGTGGCTGCAGCTGCTTGTTGTGGACAAGTTTTGTGGATTCAGAACCAGCTGTTGGACTATGGGTATAATTTCATGCATACCAAGATATTTGTTGACAATAACAGCACTTTATGCATCATTAAGAATCCTGTACATCATTCTAAAACTAAACACATAGAAATTAGACACCATTTTATAAGAGATTGCTTTGAAAAAGGTTTAATACAACCAGATAGGGTTGACATTGAGGAAAATGTGTCAGATTTATTAACTAAACCTTTTGATGTTGGGAGGTTTCAATACTTGGTAATAAGTATTGGAATGGTCAATCTCGCATAATATGTGTTATGGAGTCTTTTTATAAAAGTATGTACAGGATGATGCATTGTTATTGGTCTTATGATTTTGATTTTCCACTATATTTTTCTAACACTGACAAAGGTTGCTTGAACGCTGATAAGTGTTTTTGCAACGTTGTCAGCAATATAATTGTCTAACGCTGACAAAGCTTCCCTCAACGCTGACATGTGTTATCGGGGCGTTGTCAG
Organism: Glebionis coronaria; assembly: GCA_025667525.1. Lineage (NCBI taxonomy): Eukaryota > Viridiplantae > Streptophyta > Magnoliopsida > Asterales > Asteraceae > Glebionis > Glebionis coronaria. The sequence continues at coordinate 534,476,233 of CM046876.1, forward strand.
CAACAATGTTAGTTTTGTGGTTTTCAATCTAAATGTGCAGATGGTGTTAGGAGTATACCATTGGATACAGAGTTGCTTATGGATCAATGGAGAAGCATTTGGACAAGTTTTTATTTATGGATGATGGTTGGAATTTTAAATTCCTATCTTGACATAAATTTTTATGTTCATGCATATTTTTGGAAACCTTATGTATCATAGTTTAAGGGGGGGTTTTAGGAACCTTTAGGATGTTTGGGTATCCATATGATACTCTTATCACAATTCTAGATTGTGTCCACAGGTGAGTATGAGTTAGTTTTACTAAATCATGAGGCACTGTAGCATGCAAAGTTGATATACTATGCATGTTGCCAAGACATTTTTGGCCTAGAATTGGTTGTGGTCTGTTGGGTGACTTTGGAATAATTTTGTTATGGGATTTTCCTGGGAGTAACAAGGAATTTTATAAGGTAACTTGGTTGTTAAGAGTTTTGGTTAGCAAGGGACACTAGAGGACTGTTATGTCTATCTTGCTTAAGCAAGTGTGCATAACTGGACAGTGCTTGCCACCCTACAATGGCACCAAAGTTTAAACCATCAGAATTGGAATTGGGGTTCAGAACTCAACACAACATGATTGCGTATCTTGAAGCTGATGATGCTCTGTTTCCTCAATACACACAAATGGTGGCGTATTTGAACGCATCCCCCTTAAGGTATGCTCTTTCTCATGCACCACTCATTCCAGTCACACACATTAAACAGTTTTGGAACACTGTCAGTTCCTCAACAGTTAATAGGGGTGACTACATTGACTTCTATTGTTCATGGGAGATCTTGGGTGGTTACTGAGGCTTTGGTACGCCAAGCCTTGCATCTTGATGATGCTGATGGTATAGCCACCGTTCCCATTAATGAAATAGAACAAGGTCTAAGGGCTTTGGGATATCCTTTTCCTGATGAAGGTACCTTAAACAAGTATCATAAACAGGAGTTTCCCCCAGCCTGGAAGTACCTCATACGTGTCCTCCTTCAATGTTTGAGTCCCAAATGCATTGCACACAATGAGATCAATAGATCTATTGCAAGTGCTATTGTGTGCATTACAACAGGGCAAAAATTTAATTATTCTAAAATGATTTTTGAGGGCATGTGTAAAAATAAGGGGAACAAAATGACTTTAGCTTATCCCCGATTTTTGCAAATGGTTTTTGATGTTCAAGGATACTGCACAAGGGATCATAATGATTTTTATGAGATCCCTGTGCAAAATAAATCTATTTTTATGAAGATGAACTCACCACCCCATCGTGACCTACCCTTAACCCAAGCTATGCTTGCTGTTATTGCAGCAGCACAACCCCAACCAGACCCCCAACCCCAAATTGACCCAATACCTGAACCATTAACTTCACCTGAACATATGCAACTTGACCAAGATCCCTTCAACGCTGACACGTTAAATGTTAACATTGATGTGCCTATTTCCAACGTTGACACACAACCTTCACAAACCCAAACACCCCTTAACCAACCCACATCCACCCATTCTTCCACACCATCTTCCACACCCCCTGAATATAGGTTGATGAAACGCCAAAGGAATACTGGAGTGTTCTCCTCTGGTGGTCCTAGCCATGTAGCAGAGAGAACCACCACCACAAGTGTGGTTGGTGATATGGATGAGGCTGGGACTATTGGTTCTGGCTTAGATGCTGGCCAAGGCTGTCCCACTATCATTAAGTCTTCATCCATGCCCAATGAATCTAACTTGGGAGGTCAAATCCCCAATTTAGAAGAGGGCAGACTGGAACCAATGACTCTTATGGAATTGACGGCAGTCTGCATAAGCTTGCAAAAGCAAAACGCAGACTTAGTACAAGTTGTCAGCTCACAAGGCCTTGAACTCAAGCAATTGAGGGAGAGGATTGTTGTTTTGGAGACTGCAAGTGCAAGGAGAGGTATGGAGGAATCTTCCAAAAGGAAGGAAGATCCAATAAATCTGAGTGATAAGGGCAGCCATGATGGTCAATCTTTGGATGTTGCTGAAGCCCTTACAACATTGAAGAAACAAACAGGTTTTGATACGTCCTTAGTTTCTCCTACCAACTTGAATTTATCATTTACATCCATGATGGAGGAGATTGCAAAAGGCGCTGAGACAGGAAATTTGGGCGTTGACAAGGAGAATTTGGACGCTGACAGAAGAATTTTGGGCGCTGACACAGCTAAATTGGGCGTTGACAGACCTGCACATGAGGGTGATGTATCCCAGTCATCATCCATCATCAAGGAGGTTTCTGCACATGTATCACCTTCTACCTTACCAACAATTGCTACATCAGATAAGGGTAAGGGTATTATGGTAGAAGAGATTGTTCCAAAGGATGCAGCTCAAGTTGAGTTTGATAGAAGATTAGCTGCACAAATTATGGAACAAGACAGAAAGGAGGTGAAAGAGTCACCATTTGTTGCTACTTCAGAGGAAGGAAGTGATGGAGCTAGCTCAGACTCAAGTGTGATGATTATAGAACCAGAAAGACTTGAGTATGGAGAAGAGTTGGCCAAGGAGAAATTGAGAGAATTGAAATTGCAGGTTGACTTTGACATGCCAGAGGTGGTTCAAATGTACAATGCTTGGGTAGAAAGATGTATGGAGAATCCACACTTGACCGTTTCAGATCAAATATGGGGTTTGGAGATTCTCCTCAGAGTTCAGAAGGATTGCCAGGTAATTTTGAAACACAAGGCAAGCAATATTCTTTCAGAATTGAAAAGGGATAGAAGGGAGCTATACTGCATGTTACTCAGATGTCATGGAGTAGGATGGACTTATCAGAAGTTGAAGGCATTGACATTTGATGAGTTGGAATGCAAGGCTTATCCCATTTGGGTGAGAGTGCAGGAAGCAAACACTCTCAGACTTCTTTCTGATGAAAGAAAGGAAGAACTTGCAGAAGAAATGGAACTCAAGAAAGCTATGTTTGTTCCCAGACTAGTGAAAAAGGGAATTTCTTTTGAGTTCCCCAAAGATATGGATCCACTAGATCCAAGTGAAGCTATCATAAGAAAGAGTCTCAAGCTTTCACTATTAGAAGCTTCAGATATGGTGCAAGTGTTACCATTAGATTCCAGAAACCCAATTGTGAGCTATGAGGAAGATGAATGTGGGTTTTGGAAAATTGGCAGGTATGGCAAAGAGGTACACACTTTTACCAGTCGCATATCTTTGTTTGCAAGTTGTGATAGAGAAGACTTGGTAGACCTATGGAGGTTGCTGGAGACCAAGTATGAGGCTGAAGCACCAACTTCAGCTAATGGAATAAAACTGTGGTCCACATTCAAAAGAATGTGTGGACCAAAAGATGAGGATCCTGCTATTTGGAAGGATCTTGAAGATGACCTCAGTGGTCTTCAATGGAGATTATATTCAGCTGCTGGTGTTTACCATTTGAGTTCTACAAAGTTTGTTGAGTATCTACTTGTGGATGGTCAGTATTTCATATCCAAGGCTATTTTGGAGAAGATGAGGGACACTCAGCTGGAGATTGATTATTCAAGTGACGTGGCAAAAGACTTGATCAGATTTATTCATTACTAATATGAGAAGGTTTGTAAGATTCCTCCTAGTCCTCAATGCTTATTCAGAAACTTGATCATAAGAGTGGATATCAAGTTTAGGGGAGGATTGTTGGGAATAAATTAAGGCCAGATCACTTGAGCGCTGACAAGAGTAAAACAAGCGTTGACAAGAGTAAAACAAGCGCTGACAGCTCAAGCGTTGACTAGATAAAGTCAAGCGTTGATACATTGAAGACAAGCACTGATGGGAAGATATACTCTACGCGTTTATTGTATTCTAGATTACTTCTAGTAAAGATAGGAACAACAATGTATTTTCTATATTTATCTTTACCATGAATAGCTGGTACGTAGATTATTGTACAAGGCTTCTTATGTCTATAAAAGAAGACCTTTAGGTTAATGTTTCATATAAGTTTTCATTCGTAAACTACTTTCATTGTAAGCAAGTTTGATATCATTAATCAAAGTGAAAGTTTGTTTATATCATTGTGTGTTCTTGTTTAAGTGTTAATTCCGCATAACACTTAGATTATCATAAGCATATACAAAGGTTTCTCTAAGTGTATAACTTGATCTAATCTCGTATACATAAAGCTAAATCGATCTAAGTTTGGGATCAACATATTTCATCAATTCAATAATACCTTACATCCTTTATCCAAATACTAATCAACATATTTATTGCAATAATGCGCTAGCTAGTTTCAGCCCAATAGCTTTGGCATGCTTAACTACCTTTGGCCTAGATAAAGCCTTAGTAAAAGGATCAACTACGTTATCATCTGTGTGAACTTTTATCAATTTTATTTCTCGATCTTCCACTTGTTCTCGAACGTAGTGATATCTACGTTTAAAGTGTCTGGCGCCTTTCATAACTCCAGGGTCATTGGCGAATATTATTGCCGTAGAATTGTCGCAATATATATATCAATAGGTTCTTTAATTGAAGGCATCACTCCAAGATCTCCAATAAACTTCCTAATCCAAACAACTTCCATTGCAGCTTCTGAAGCGGCCATGTACTACGATTGAGTTGCATGCATAGCAATGGTTTTCTACTTACTGCTCTTCCAGTCAACTGCTCCTCCATTGATGACAAACACGTAACCCGTCTGAGACTTCGTATCGTCTTTATCACATTGCCAGGACGCATCACAGAACCCTGTTACATTCAATTTTGTTTCTGGTTTACCCTCAAATACCAAAAACATATCTTTCGTTCTCCTAAAAATACTTTAGAATATGCTTAACAGCAGTCCAGTGGAACTTTCCTGGATTCTATTGGTATCTACTGACCAAGTTCTGAGCAAACGCCACATCAGGCCTTGTGCATCTTACAGCATACATAATAGATCCTACAGCCGAAGCATAAGGCACCTTTCGCATGTTGATGCATCTTTCTCATGACTTAATTTATGCTTAACCTCCATCGGTTGAAAACCCTTCTTAGAGTTATGCATGTTATACTTCATCAATATCTTATCAATGTAAGCATCTTGACTAAGACCAATTAACCGTCTACTCCTATCTCGATAGATTTTAATTCCCAGAATATATGCAGCATCTCCTAAATCCTTCATAGAAAAACATTTACCAAGATAAGCCTTAACTTCCTTAAGTATTGGAATGTTACTTCCCATGATTAATATGTCATCGACATATAAAATTAAGAACACTACATTACTCCCACTAGCTTTGCGATATACACATGGCTCATCATGATTTTGAATAAATCCGAAATTTTTGATTTCTTCATCAAATCGCTTATTCCATTACGTGATTCTTGCTTCAAACCATAAATAGATCTTTGAAGTTTGCACACGCGCTTTGGATATTTAGGATCAACGTACCCTTCCGGTTGTTGCATATAGATGTCTTCATCTAAGCGACCGTTCAAGAAGGCATTTTTAACATCCACTTGCCATATCTCATAGTCATAGTATGCTGCTATAGCTATGAGAATCCTAATAGCTCGTAAGTTTGCTACAGGAGAAAATGTCTCCTCGTAGTCTATGCCAAAAGTTTGAGTAAAACCTTTAGCTACTAAACGTGCTTTATAGGATTGTATTTCACCATCCATGTCGGTTTTCTTCTTGTAAATCCACCTATTTTTCACTACTTTAGCATTTTTAGGCGCGTCTAAAAGAATCCAAACATCGTTAATTTCCATGGATTTCATTTCCTCATTCATTGTAACTATCCATTTTGACTTTTCTGAATCAAGCATTGCGGATAGATAGTTAGCAGGTTCACCAAGATCCCCTACTTCCTCCTCATCATCCTCTATGTAAATACATAGTTTGCTTGGCGCACGTATGGTTCTTTTTTACCTACGTGGAGGAATTAATTCCGGTGGAACTCAGAGACTTTCTGGTTCTATAGAAATTTCTTCGATAGAATTTTCAGAAGGCAATATATCTTCTTGAATTTCTTCAAGATCATAATCTCTCCCACTGAATTCTTTATTTACAAGATCACTTTCAAGGAATTCTCCATACCGAGCCACAACTGATTTGTTCTCAGCCGGATAATAAAAGTAGTAACCCATAGTTTCTTTAGGGTAACCTATAAAGATACATTTTACTGAGCGTTGTTGGAGTTTATCTCCAAAGTCACGTTTTACATACGCCTCACAACCCCAAATTTTCAAATAAGACAAATATGGATTCTTGCCATGCCATAGTTCATATGGTGTCTTATCAACCTTCTTTATGGGAACCATATTCAGAATACGGACAGCAGATTCAAGAGCATAATCCCAAAAGGATAAAGGTAAAGTTGTAAGATTAAACATAGATCGCACGATATCCAATAATGTATGATTTATCCTTTCAGATACACCATTTTGTTGTGGAGTATATGGAGAAGTAAGTTTCTGAACAATTCTGTTCTCACTTAAATAATCTTTAAACTCTTGACTTAAATATTCACCACCTCGATCAGAACGAAGAGCTTTAATCTTCTTTCCTAGTTGTAACTCTACTTTTGCTTTAAACATTTTGAATGTTTCAAATACCTCATGTTTATGCTTAAGTAAATAAACATAACCATAAAGGCTATAATCATCCGTAAACGTTAAGAAGTAGCTAGCACCTTTCCTTGACACATGTCTAAGTGGTCCACACACATCAGTATGTATCAAACCAAGTAGTTCAGTAGCCCTTTCAATATTGCTATTAAAAGGTTTCTTGGTCATCTTTCCAGAGATACAAGACTCACATTTATCAAATGATTCATCATTGATATTTTCCAAAAGACCATCACGTTGAGGCTTTTGTATGCGAGTCTTCCCAATATGGGCAAGTCTACAATGCCAAAGATAAGAAGAGTTCTTGTCTAACTTTATTTTCTTATTCATGCTAAAAATAGAATTATTTTTCCTCTTGGAATTATTATCATGCATGTTAATTTCAAAAACACCATTCACAAAAATTGCATCAAAATAGAATAAACCATGTTTGAAAACAGAGATTCTATTATTACCAATCGTGTGGATCAATCCAAGATCCAACATACAAGAAAAGGAAATAACACCCCTAACAATTGAAGGTGCATAATGACAATTATTTAAAATCAGTACTAAACCCGAAGGTAAAACTAGATTAAATATTCCTATAGCTTCAACCGCTGCTTGTGCCCCATTGCCCACTTGTAGAAATTGTTCCCCATAGGTAAGCTTCCTCTTCAACTCAAATCCCTGCAGGGTATTACAAATGTTAATACCACATCCCGTATCCTATACCCAGGAGTTTGATTTGTATGTAATATTAAATAACTCTATCATAAATAAGTTACTTGAAGGTGCTGCAGCGCCTAGCTCAGCCTTCTTCTTATGTTCTTGCAACTCATGGAGGTAGAGAGCAATTCATTTTCCAGTGTCCAGTCATTTTGCAATGGTGAGAAGTCTCATCCTTCTGAGATTCATTTTTTTTGACAAAGTTATGCTTCGGTTTTGATGGAGTCGCAACTTGTTTGCTCTTATCAACCTTGCCTTTGCCTTTCTGCTTCTTGTTCACTTGCGATTTTGGCTTATTCACTCTACCCTTTTGCACATAAAGTACTTGAGGAGTAGGAGTGGATGCATTATCTCTTAACCCCTTTTCAAAGTCAATGAGCATTGCATGCAGATCATTAATCTTCTTCCCCGTGCAATGCATATTATAGTTACGAACGAAATCATTGAAGTCCTTATTAAGGGCCTATTGATCAAGTTGATAGCCATATTATGATCATAGGGTTGTCCTAGTGCGATGAGTTGTTCCATATAACCCCTCATCTCCATATAATGGGCACTTACAGACTTTCCAGGAGCTTGCTTGCAGCTATGTAGAGCATCAACCAAATCATAGATCTCTACAGCTTGAGGCGTTGCATATACAGCCTTGAGTTCATCAAGCATTCGCTGAGGTGAAAATAGCTCATACTTCCTTTGAAGTGATGAATCCATTCTCCCTAAAATTACAGCAGCCACCTCATGGTGCTTCTTAACATTACCAGCGTGTTCAAGGCTTTGCGCATCAGATGCTCCCTCAGCAAGATCCTCCGGAAAAGGGGTAGTCAAGATATCAATAGTACATGAATAACAATTTCTTCAAAGAACATCAAATCTAGGGTTTTTATAAACATAAAAAGTCTTCCCTAATTTTAAAACTTTGAATCAAATAAAGCAAATAGCATACAAAATTATATGATCTGTAAAAAAACATGCACGTTCATTACGGATCTCCCACATTCTCTTAACAATTAAATACTACGGATCGTAACCACACATGACATAACAATTAATTTATGCAAACATCTAAATCAAATTACCATGTATTTTTAGGGTTTACAAAAAAAAATTAATAAAAAATTCGGCATAGTCTATTTTTAAAAAACAATAAAAACAAAAACCCTAATTTTTATAAAACCTAAAAACAACATGTAATTTTTTAACACAAATCAATATTAGTTAAAAAAACTTTAGATCTCGATAATTATAACATGTTAGAATGGCTCTCGATGTCACTGATGGTTTCTGAAGTTCATAACAATTATTAAAAACCCTAATATGGATCAAAGCACACATAGCGGAAGCGAATTAACAAGATCATAATTAACACAATTATAATTAACCGAGTTAGGGTTACATACCTTTATCCAAGCAACGATCCACAAGACAACGGAACAATCACCGATTAGGGTTAATCACGAACACCACCAGGATATAGTCTAAAGTAAGACCATATCACGATCTTGTACACACGTAATACCGCGAGTTAATCGTGAGTCTAGCACGAACAAACCGAGCTTCCACGATTATGGAGTATCTACCCAACAACCCTAGAGAGGGGCTAGGACTAGATATATTAAATAGCAACAATCGAAAACCAAAACCCTAATTGAAGGGATGTTTGGCCGGCGATTAAGAGCAAGAGAAAGAGGGAGAGGAGTAAAAATTGTGAAGGCCTTGGGTTTGTTTATATATCCCTTGGAAAAACTTTTCCTCCAAGTTTAAACAAAATTAGGAAAGAAAATCTTTTCTCTCCTTCCCTTTTCTCCTTAGGCCTACGGTTTTGTTGATCCCAAACTTAGATCGATTTAGCTTGTATAAACAAGATTAAATCAAGTTAAACACGTAGAGAAACTTTTGTTGTATATGAAACAATTCAAGTATTATGCGGGATTAATACTTAAACAAGAACACATAAACAAGATAAACAAAACTTTCACTTTGATTGATTAATCGAACTTGCGTACAATGAAAGTATGTAAAAACATATATTGAACTAAACCTAAAGGCCTCCATTTATAGATTAAGGAACCTTGTACAAGAGTCTACGTATCAGCTGTTTTAGGTAAAGATAAACATAAGAAATACATTGTCGAACATATCTTTACTAGAAACATACTAGAAACATAAAACGTGTAGACTAAGTATCCTGTCAGTGCTTGACTTCTTCTTATCAACGCTTGACTTCTTCTTGTCAACGCTTGATTTCTTCCTATCAACGTCCAATTTCCTCTTGTAAGCGTCCAAGTGTCTTTGGCTACATTTTATTCCCAACAATCCTCCCCTAAACTTGATATCTACTCTAGTAATCAAGTTTCTGAATAAAACTAAGTACAAGGAGGATTCTTACAAATCTTATTAAGTTGGAAATAAATAAACCTAATCAAATCTTTGCCAACGTCACTTGTATAATCCATCTCCAGTTGTGTTGACACCATTTTCTTCAAAACTTATTTGGACATAGGATATTCAACATCCACAAGAAGATATTCAGAAAACTTTGTAGTACTCAAATGATACACACCAGCTGCTGAATGTAGACGCCATTGAAGTCCACTGACATCATCATGAAGATCCTTCCAAATTGGATCTTCTTCATCTGGTGCACACATTCTCTTGAATGTTGACCAAATCTTTATTTCATTGACTGAAGTAGGTGCTTCAGTCTCATAGTTGGCCTGCATCAACCTCCAAAGGTCTGCCAAGTCTTCCCTATCCAGGCTTGCAAACAAAGACATAAGAGTAGTGAAAGTATGTACCTTCTTCCCATATCTGCCAATCATCCAAAACCCACTTGCATCTTCCTCATAGCTAACTATAGGGTTTCTGGAATCATGAGGTAACACTTCTACCATATGTGAAGCTTCCAAGGGTGAGAGCTTAATATTATTTCTAATAACAGCTTCACTAGGATTCACTCTATCCAAATTTTATGGAAACTCAAGAGGAACTCCCTTCTTCAATGGTCTTGGTGGCCAAAGCCTTTTGGATCTCCATTTCTTCTGCAAGTTCTTCCTTTCTTTCATCTGAAAGAAGCCTAATAGTGTTCTGCACTTGCACACTTGCCTATATAGGATAAGCTTTATACTCCAATTCATCAAAGGACAATCCCTGTAACTTTCTAAAAGTCCAACCTGTTTGATGACATCTGAGCAACATGTAATAGAGCTCCCTTCTTTCTGTCTTGGTCTGTGAAAGAACTTTGCTAGCTTTATATTTCAGAATCACCTTGCAATCCCTTTGAACTCTAAGTAGAATCTCCAAACCCCAAATTTGATCTGATAAAGTCACGACTGGATTCTCCATCGTCTTATTCTCCCATGCAAAGTACATCTGAGCAACTTCAGGCATCTCATAATCCACCTGATTCTTCAACTCTACAAGCTTTTCCCTTTCCAACTCATCACCATATTCAAGCCTCTCTGGTTCTTCAATAATCATTACACTTGAATCTGTGCTTTCATCACCACTGCTTTCCTTACTCTCGATAGCAGTCTCCTTCATCCTATCTTCTTTCTCAAGTTGTGCAGCCAACATGGAATAAAATTTTACTTGGGCTGCATCCTTGGGAACCACTGTTTCTACCATAATCCCTTTACCTTTATCTGATATATCAATGGTGGGTAAAGTTGATGATGGTACCTGAGTAGACACATCTTTGATGATAGCTGATGACTGGGATACATCAACCATACCTGCAGTTCTATCAACGTCCAAAACCTGTGTGTCAACGGCTAACTTACTCCAATCAGCGCTTGGCTTGTCAGCGTCAGAAATCTGCTTGTCAACGCTCACCTTACTCCTATCAGCGCTTGGCTTTGTGAACTACTACAACATCTCAGTAAAAGATAAATTCAAATTTGTAGGGGTAACCAATGAAACATCAAAACCTGGTTGCCTCTTCAAATCTGTTAGAGCTTCAGCTATACCCAAAGATTCTCCTTCATGTGAGCCTTTGTCACTCACATGTATCTGCTCATCCTCCCTTTTTAAAGAATCCTCCACTCCACGCCTAAGGTTAACACCTTCCAAAATAACAATCCTCTCCCCCAATTGCTTGAGTTCAAGGCCTTGTGTAGAGATAGTATGTACAAGGTCTGCATTTTGCTTTTGCAAGCTAATGCAGACAGCCATCAATTCTAACAATGTATAGGGTTCCAATCTGCCCTCCTCTAGAATGGGAATTTGACCTCTCAAAGTAGAGTCATGGGGCATGGATGGGGTCTGAATGATGTTAGGACTGGTTTGGCTTGCATCTAAGCTAGTACCAATAGTCCTAGCCCCATCCATGTCACCAACCACACTTGTGGTGGTGGTTCTCTCTCTAACATGGCTAGGACCACTAGAGGAGAACACTCCAATAGTCCTTTGGCGTTTTTCCATCCTAAAGTCTGGGGGTGAAGAGGATGATGTGGCTTGGGTTTCAGTTTGGAGGTTAAGTGGTGTTTGGGTTTGTTGTAAATGGGTGTCAGCGTTTGCAGTTGAAGTGTCAACGCTAACACTTAACGTGTCAGCGTTAAAGGGATCTTGGTCAAGTTCCATATGCTGAGGTGATGGTGATGGTTCAGGTAATAGGTCTGGTTGTGGTTGTGGGTCTGGTTGAGGTTGTGTTGTTGCAATAACAGCAAGCATGGCTTGGGTAAGGGGTAAGTCTCTGTATGGGGTGTTGATCCCAAACTTAGATCGATTAGCTTTGTGTATACGAGATTAGATCAAGTAATACACGTAGAGAAACCTTTGTATATGCTTTATGAATCTAAGTGTTATGCGGAATTTAACACTTAAACAAGAACACACAAGATGTAAACAAACTTTCACTTTGATTATGAATGTCGAACTTGCTTACAATGAAAGATGTTTACGAATGAAAACTTATATAAAACTTGATATTGAACATTAACCTAAAGGCCTTCTTTTATAGATACAAGAAGCCTTGTACAATAATCTACGTATCAACTATTCTAGGTAAAGATAAATATAGAAAATACATTGTCGTTTCTATCCTTACTAGAAGTATTCTAGAATATAATAAATGTGTAGATTATATCTTCCATCAGTGCTTGTCTTCAATGTGTCAACGCTTGACTTTAACTTGTCAACGCTTGAGCTGTCAGCGCTTGTATTGTTCTTGTCAACGCTTGTTTTGTTCTTGTCAGCGCTCAAGTGATCTGGCCTTAATTTATTCCCAACAATCCTCCCCTAAACTTGATATCCACTCTTATGATCAAGTTTCTGAATAAGCATTAAGGAATAGGAGGAGTCTGACAAATCTTCTCATATTGGTAATGAATAAATCTGATCAAATCTTTTGCCACGTCACTTGAATAATCTATTTCCAGCTGAGTGTCCTTCATCTTTTCCAAAACAGCCTTGGATATGAAATACTGAGCATCCACAAGTAGATACTCAGCAAACTTTGTAGAACTCAAATGGTATACACCAGCAGCTGAATATAACCTCCATTGAAGACCACTGAGGTCATCTTCAAGATCCTTCCAAATTGCAGGATCTTCATCTTTTGGCCCACACATTCTTTTGAATGTGGTCCAAAGTTTTATTCCATTAGCTAAAGTTGGTGCTTCAGCCTCATACTTGGTCTCCAGTAACCTCCAAAGGTCCACCAAGTCTTCTCTATCACAACTTGCAAATAAAGATATGAGAGTGGTAAAAGTGTGTACCTCCTTGCCAAATCTGCCAAATCTGCCAATCTTCCAGAACCCACATTCATCTTCTTCATAGCTCACAATTGGGTTCCTGGAATCTAATGGTAACACTTGCACCATATCTGAAGCTTCTAATGGGGAGAGCTTGAGGCTCTTTCTTATAACTGCTTCACTTGGATATAGTGGATCCATATCTTTTGGAAACTCAAATTTAAATCCCTTCTTCACTGGCCTGGGAATCATCATAGCTTTCTTGATTTCCATTTCTTCTGCAAGTTGCTCCTTTCTTTCATCTGAAAGAAGTCTGAGAGTGTTTGCTTCCTGCACTCTCACCCAAATAGGATAAGCCATGTGTTCCAACTCATCAAATGTCAAAGCCTTCAACTTCTGATGTGTCCATCCAACTCCATGACATCTGAGCAACATAAAGTAGAGCTCCCTTCTATCCCTTTTCAACTCTGAGAGAATATTGCTTGCCTTATGTTTCAAAATTACCTTACAATCCTTCTGAACTCTAAGAAGAAGCTCCAAACCCCATATTTGATCTGAAATGGTCAAGTCTGGATTATCCATGCAGCTTTCTTCCCAAGAATTGTACATTTGAACCACCTCTGGCATGTCAAAGTCAACCTGCAATTTCAATTCTCTCAACTTTTCCCTAGCAAGCTCATCACCATACTCAAGCCTTTCAGGTTCTATAATCATCACACTTGAGTCTGAGCTAGCTCCATCACTTTCTTCTTCAGAAGTCACAACAAATGGTGACTTTTCCTTTTCACCTTGTTCCACCATTTGTTCAGCCAATCTTCTATCAAATTTAACTTGAGCTGCATCCTTTGGAACAATTTCTTCTACCATTTTACCCTTACCCTTATCTGATGGTGCAATGGTTGGTAAGGTAGATGGTAATACCTGAGTAGAAACCTCCTTGATGATAGATGATGACTGGGATACATCACCTTCATGTGCAGGTCTGTCAACGCCCAAATTTATCCGATCAGCGCCCAAAATACTTCTATCAGCGTCCAAATTTGCCTTGTCAACGCTCAAATATTTTCCCTCAGCGCCTTGTGTAACCTCTCTCAACATAGCTGTAAATGATAAATTTAAATTGGTGGGAGAGACTAAGGACGTATCAAAACCTGTTTGTTTCTTCAAAGTTATAAGGGCTTCAGCAACATCCATTGATTGACCATCCTGGCTGCCCTTATCACTCAGATTTATTTGATCTTCCTCCCCTTTGGAAGACTCCTCCATACCCCTTCTAACACGATCACTTTCCAAAACAACAATCCTCTCCCTCAATTGCTTGAGTTCAAGGCCTTGTGAGCTGACAATTTGTACTAAGTCTGCATTTTGCTTTTGCAAGCTAATGCAGACTGCCGTCAATTCCATAAGAGTCATTGGTTCCAGTCTGCCCTCTTCTAAAATGGGGATTTGACCTCCCAAGTCAGATTCATTGGGCATGGATGAGGACTTAATGATGGTGGGACTGCCTTGGCCAACTTCTAAGCCAGAACCAATAGTCCCAGCCTCATCCAGGTCACCAGCCACACTTGTGGTGGTGGTTCTCTCTGCTACATGGCTAGGACCACCAGAGGAGAACACTCCAGTAGTCCTTTGGCGTTTCATCAACCTATATTCAGGGGGTGTGGAAGATGGTGTGGAAGAATGGGTGGATGTGGGTTGGTTAAGGGGTGTTTGGGATTGTGAAGGTCGTGTGTCAGCGTTGGAAATAGGCACATCAACGCCAACATTTGATGTATCAGCGTTGAAGGGTTCTTGGTCAAGGTGCATGTGTTCAGGTGAAGGTAAAGGTTAAGGAATGGGTTCAAGTTGTGGTTGAGGGTCAATTTGAGGTTGGGGGTCTGGTTGGGGTTGTGCTGCTGCAATAACAGCAAGCATGGCTGGGGTTAAAGGTAAGTCTCTATGGGGTGGTGAATCCATCTTCATAAAAATAGCTTTCTTTTGCTCAGGGATCTTATAAAAATCATTGTGATCCCTTGAGCAGTAACCTTGATCATCAAAAACCATTTGCAGAAAACGGGGATAAGCTAAAGTCATTTTTGTCCCCTTGTTTTTACACATCCCGTCAAAAATCATTTTAGAATAGTTGTATTTTTGCCCTGTTGCAATGCACACAATAGCACTTGCAATGGATCTATTGATCTCATTGTGTGCAGTAAATTTGGGACTCAAACATTGAAGAAGGACGTGTATGAGGTACTTCCAGGCTGGGGGAAATTCCTGCTTATGATACTTGTTTAGAGTACCTTCATCAGGAAAGGGATATCCCAAAGCCCTAAGCCCTTGTTCTATTTCATTTATGGGAAGGGTGGCTATACCATCAGCATCATCAAGATGCAAGGCTTGGCGTAACAAAGCCTCAGTAACCACCCAAGACCTCCCATGAACAATAGAAGTTAATGTGGTCACTCCATTAACTGTTGAGGAACTAACAGTGTTCCAAAACTGCTTAATGTGTGTGACTGGAATGAGTGGTGCATGAGAAAGAGCATACCTTA
This sequence comes from Glebionis coronaria, assembly GCA_025667525.1. Classification (NCBI taxonomy): domain Eukaryota; kingdom Viridiplantae; phylum Streptophyta; class Magnoliopsida; order Asterales; family Asteraceae; genus Glebionis; species Glebionis coronaria. The sequence goes on from CM046876.1 coordinate 534,491,760, forward strand.
GTGGGGATGCGTTCAAATACGCTACCATTTGTGTGTATTGAGGAAACAGATCATCATCAGCTTCAAGATAAGCAATCATGTTGTGTTGTGATCTGAACCCCAATGCCAATTCTGCTGAGTTAAACTTTGGTGCCATTGATGAAAGCTGTTAATTTTAAGTGTAGAAGATGAAGTTGATAAGAGAAAAGTGTTAGACAAGAATTATAGATACCCTGTTTAAAATAGGAGCCAAATTTATAGGAGAGAAAGAATGCATGTGATTGGCCCAAAAATAGGCAAAGATTTTCAAAAATCAATCATGAAAATATTGAAAAAGTTATAAGTTATCTCATGCATTAAATGAAAGTAACAACTCCTAAAATTACGGCTTGAAAATATGTCAAAAAGTAACAACTGGGTAGGTCCCATTGAGTGTCAACGGTCAAAAATAACCTATCAACGCCCAACGGCTATAATCTTGTCAACGTTTGCCTAAAGCCATGTCAGCGTCCAATTTGGTCACAACAACGCTTGGAAAAATCTTGTCAGCGTCCAAAAATAAAAATATTTTAAAAAGTGAAAAATGACCTTAACAAGTAATTTATCCTAGAGAAGATAACCAAAAGCTAATAATTATCATAGGGCGGCAAGCATTGTCCAGTTATGCACACTTGCATAAGCAAGATAGACATAACAGTCCTCTAGTGTCCCTTGCTAACCAAAATTCTTAACAACAAAGTTACCTTATAAAATCCTTGTTACTCCCAGGTAAATCCCATATCAAAATCATTCCCAAGTCTCCCAACAGACCACAACCAATTCTAGGCCAAATATGTCTTGGCAGCATGCAAAGTTGATATACTATGCATGCTACAGTGCCTCATGATTTAGTAAAACTAACTCATACTAACCTGTGGACACAATCTAGAATTGTGATAAGAGTATCATATGGATACCCAAAAATTCTAAAGGTTCCTAAAACCTCCCCTTAAACTATGATACAAAAAGTTTTCTAAAATCATGCATGAACATAAAAAAAATTATGTCAAGATAGGAATGAAACATTCCAACCATCATCCATAAATAAAAACTTGTCCAAATGCTTCTCCATTGATCCATAAGCAACTCTGTATCCAATGGTATACTGCTAACACCATCTGCACATTTAGATTGAAAACCACAAAACTAACATTGTTGCTAACAACGCCCCGATAACACATGACAGCGTTGAGGGAAGCTTTGTCAGCGTTAGACAATTATATTGCTGACAACGTTGCAAAAACACTTATTAGCGTTCAAGCAACCTTTGTCAGTGTTAGAAAAAGATAGTGGAAAATCTAAATCATCAATAAGACCAATAATAATAATGCATCATCCTGTACATACTTTTACAAAAAGAATCCAAAACACATATTAAGTGAGATTAACCATTCCAATACTTGTTACCAAGTATTGAAACCTCCCAGCATCAAAAGGTTTAGTTAATAAATCTGACACATTTTCCTCAGTGTCAACCCTATCTGGTTGTATTAAACCTTTTTCAAAGCAATCTCTTATAAAATGGTGTCTAATTTCTATGTGTTTAGTTTTAGAATGATGTACAAGATTCTTAATGATGCATAAAGTACTATTATTGTCAACAAATATCTTAGTATGCATGAAATTATACCCATAGTCCAACAGTTGGTTCTGAATCCATAAAACTTGGCCACAACATGCAGCTGCAGCCACATACTCTGCTTCAGTTGTAGAATTAGCCACCACTGTTTGTTTCTTGCATTGCCAAGATATTAACCTGCTCCCAAGAAACTGACATCCACCAGTTGTGGATTTCCTATCAAACTTATCACCTCCATAATCACTATCTGAATATGCAATCAGCTCCAATGGTGAATCCTTTGGGTACCACAAACCAAGACTAGGGTAGCATCTTAGGTACCTAAAGATCCTCTTCACAGCATAAAGGTGACATTCTTTGGGAGTCACTTGATGGCGTGCACAAGCACACACAGCAAACATAATGTCAGGTCTGGAGGCAGTAAGATACATCAAGGATCCAATCATGGATCTATAATGCCTGACATCAACATCTCTCCCATCTCCAATCTTTCCCCAAGGGTGTTCTCTATCCATAGGAGTAGTAGCCCTCTTTTCATGTGGAGAAAAGCCAAACTTCTTCAAGATCTCAGCAACATATTTGTCCTGGGAGATGAAGATACCATCTTCTTTCTGCTGAACTTGTAAACTAAGAAAGAAGTTCATCTCCCCCATAGCACTCATCTTGAATTTGTCTGTCATAAGCTTGGAGAAATCCTCACTCATCTTTGGATCAGTAGACCCAAAAATAATATCATCAACATAGACCTGCACAAGCAACACATCCTTGCCTTTCTTCTTTGTAAACAGTGTCTGATCTATGGTGCCCCTCTTGAATCCATTGTCCACCAAATAGGTAGACAGAGTACCATACCATGCTCTAGGGGCTTGATGAAGGCCATACATAGCCTTTTTGACTCTATGCACTTTATCTGGATGCTCTGGATCCTTAAAACCAGGAGGTTGCATGACATATACTTCCTCAACAATGGTGCCATACAAGAAAGCACTCTTGACATCCATTTGATAGACTGTGAAGCCCATGCAAGAGGCATAGGCTAGAAAAATCCTAATAGCTTCAATCCTTGCAACTGGTGCAAAGACCTCCTCATAGTCTATCCCCTCCTCTTGTGTATAACCTTGAGCCACTAACCTTGCCTTGTTTCTGACCACAATGCCTCTTTCATCTCTTTTGTTCCTTAGAACCCATCTTGTCCCTATAGGTCTGACATATCTAGGACAATCAACCAGCTCCCAAACATCCTGAATTGCAAATTGGTAAAGCTCATCCTGCATTGCTTCCACCCAACTTGGTTCTTTGAGAGCATCAAATATTTTCTTGGGTTCTTCTTGTGACAGAAAACATGCAAACAAACATACTTGCACAAGAGGGGTATCAACCTTCTTGTGAATATTGGCAATAAACCCACCAAGACCTTGATGAGATCTTCTAGTCTGAACTGGAGTCATAATATCACCAATGATCTGAGATGTGGGGTGATTCTTCATGGTGGAAGTGAGAACTCCTCCTTCAAAAGGTCTGGTGTCCTCAACCTCACGCTCCATATTGCCAATATCTTCTTCATCAGACTCTCTTTGATCAACGCGAACTTCTTCAAGAATATTGGAAGGTCCACCTTGTTCAAAACTGGAAGAGAAAAGATGCCCATAAGTGTTGTCAACGTCTGAATCTTGGTTGTCAGCGTCTGGGCTAACAGCGCTTGAAATATTGTTGTCAACGTCTGAGCCATCAACGTCTGAATTGGTCTTGTCAGCGCTAGATTTGCCTTTGTCAGCGCCTGAAGGACCATGCATGTTTGTATCTGATGGTATTTGGAAACCACCATTATCTTGTCCAGCAGCAGCAATAGCAGCAAAAGCATCTGTCCAAATGGGAATTGTGACATATTCAAATGTAGGAGATGCCTTTTCTGCTTGTGATCCAACCTTCTCATGAACCTGTGTACCTGAAACATTAACAACTTGTTCCTCCACAACATTTGAAGTTACCTTCACAATGTATGTATTAGTGACAGGCATATAATTTAAAGTTCTAGATAAGGGTTCCAAATCAAACAACCAATTAGGACCACTTTCAGGATCACTAGGTTTATTCTCTAAGAACCTAACATGTACTCTCTCAACTATACGTTTGTCCTCTTTAAGATAAACCCTATAACCCTTGCTCTGGACTGAATACCCCATGAAATAGCCCTCATCACCTTTTGCACTAAATTTCCCTAAGGCATCACTAGTATCTAATACTACTACATGACAACCAAAAGGTCTGAGAAAACCAATATTAGGTTTTCTACCCCAAAGTAACTCATAAGGTGTTTTGTTCTGAATTTTGTTAACCAATGCTCTATTTTGCACATAACAAGCTGTATTAACAGCCTCAGCCCAAAAGGCTATAGGAAAGTGAGCATCAGCCAACATTGTTCTGGCTGCTTCAATTAGGGTTCTATTTTTCCTCTCAGCAACCCCATTTTGTTGTGGGGTTCTAGCAATGCGAAATTGCCTAGTAATTCCTTTCCTGGCACAAAAATCATCTAGCTTCTTGTTCCTAAATTCTCCACCATTATCACTCCTAAGCATTTTAACCTCATTGCCAGACCTTTTCTCAATCTGAGTGATAAAATTAATAAGAACATCAGCTGTGTCACTCTTCATGGCTAGAAAGAATGTCCAAGTAAACCTAGAAAATTCATCTGTGACAACAAAGCAATATGACTTGCCATTCAAACTTTCTATATTAGTTGGACCAAAGAGGTCCATGTGAAGCATATGAAGAGGTCTGGAACTAGTATGCACATGTTTGGACTTGAATGAGACCTTGTGCTGCTTGCCTTTAAGACATGCAACACAAGAGTAGTCATTGTGGAAGGCCTTCTCAGGCAAACCATCAACTAAACCAAGCCTCACAAGTCTATTTATATTTGTAAAAATTATGTGCCCTAGTCTCCTGTGCCACAAATTACTCTCATCTACTGAGGCCTTAGCATAAAAACAAGACATATTTGTATTCATTTTAATCCCATTTAAATTCACATTATATATGTCCTTATGCCTAGGTGTTCTATACTCAATATATTTCTCATCAGGGATCTTAAAATCCTTGCTTAACACCAAACACTCAGTATCAGTAAGATTATAATCAAGTTCTTTTACCAGGAAGACGTTCTCAAAACGCATATTATTGGTGAGAAGGGTTCCTTTGCCTGTAATGGTGCCATAGCCACCTCCAATGTATACCTTATCACCATCTTTAATAGGGGTGAAATTCGTTAGATAGTCTTCCTTCCCTGTCATGTGCCTTGAGCATCCACTATCCCAATATCCATAATCATTGATCTGTCTTTGAATGCCCTGCACATAAAGAAAACAAACTAGTTTTCTTTGGAAACCCAAGTCTCAAAAGACTTGGATTCATCTGGTTGTTCAATAAGAACAGACTTAGTTCTCACAACAACCCCATTCTCATCCTTTTTAGGATGAAATACCCAGTTAACCCCAATAGGTTTTGTAATGACCTTTGAAATGTAATTAAATCTATTGCAAGTCATTGAAATCCCATTTTCATTAGGGTTTTGATCTTTCTTGGGTCTCCATGTTAAGCTTGAAGAAGCTTTAGACCCCTTACCTTGTGGCTGCAAATATTTAGGTCTGGTCACGTTTCTGTCAGCGTTAGAATTTGTCCTGTCAACGCTGAAATTACCCTTGTCAGTGTTGAACCTAGGGTTTGCTACAGAAACCCATTGCCTATTTGACCAGGATTTTGTTTTTTTGAAAAGGTCTTTGTCCATGAGTGTTAGACCTTCTAGTAAAGAATGGGGCAGGTCTAATCACTTGTGGACTTTGCTGCACACAAGGTTTGGGTCTGACAACGTTTGACTTCCTAACAATGTTGACTTTCTTCCTGTCAGTGCTAAAATTGTTCCTGTCAGCACTGGCTTTGGGAGCGTTGACACACTTGTATGCCAAATGTGAAAAGCTACCACAAGTGTAACAGGCTTTCTTAGACACAACTTTAGGTCTAGAAGAGAAGAATCATGTTCCTTGATTGCTAACTTGGCTCTTGGGTGACCTATTATTCCTATACATCTCTGCATATTTAATGGTAGGTCTTCTAACAGTGTTTGAGCCTAGGTCAACAGGTTTACCAGTGATTGGGTGAGTAACCTTAATGGGTGGTGATTCATTGGGACTTTCACATAGCAAACCTCCCTTAACAAATAAAGTAGGGTTAGCTTTCTTCCACTCATTTAGGTCAGTCAATTTTTGTTGATACTCTTCCACTGGAGTGACAACTCTTGGGTGAGGAATGAATTCCTCCTCTTGGAGCTCTGGTAAACCAGTCCAAGATAAGTCCCTTCGTTGGACACCATAGAAGTCACCAGCTGGTGGTGGAACCAGAGAGTAATCATTCATCCCAATCCCAGTCATGTCCTTAGGATCCCTTTGTTTAGCTACACAGTCTCCTAGGGTTTGGGTGGCTCTATCAAATCTTTGAATTTTGAGGTCAACATTATCTTTATTCTTAATGGCCTAATCTAACTTAGCCTGTAATTCACTATTAACCTTTTTCATGATGTTTCTAACATCCATACTACCCTCTAGCTCATGATTTAAGATATTGATCTTATCTTTTAAGTCAAAATCCATTTTCTTGTATTCAGAAACGGTTTTCTCAGTTTCAGTAAGAGCTAGTTGGTAATTAGACAATTTACACCTTTCAGTACTCATATCATCTTTTAGTTTTAACACCTCTTTGTTAAGTCTTTTAGTGTTTAACCTACAACCTTTGCTACAAAAAGAATCATCATATACCTCATTATCAGATGAAGAGGAGGAGTGAGCCATGAGAGCATATTCAACATGCTCTTCTTCTTCAATATCAGCAACCAAAGCTTTATCCTCTTCAGTATTCTTAGCCAGATAGCTCCAATCCCATCCTGTACCATCAATTCCTTGAACTGCAACCATGGCTTTGGAATCCTGAGCCTTAACAACCTGACTTGAGGGTTTACCAGCATCAGATCTTCTAGGAGATCTGCATTCCCTCATGAAGTGCCCCATACGATGACAGTTGTAGCATTCAACTTTGGATTTATCAAATCCAGCTGTGTCTTTAGCATTGAAGGTCATCTTCTTTTTGAACCTTCTATTCCATCTATTTGCTCTTATACTAGCAAGAGCCATGTTCCACTTGATGTCCATTTCTTCCAAGTGCTCATCACTTATCTGCTCAAGGTCCTCATATGTAATCACTGAACCATTGGGCAAAGAAGCAATGTAAGCACAAACAGTATCCAAATCCAAACCAGCAGGTTTAACTCTTGGGGAGTCATTCTTGAATGTGTCAGCGTCTGAAAAAGAGACGTTGACAGGACTTGTTCCAGCGCTGACATATGATGATCCAGTAACTGGATGCATATAAGAGTCCTTCTGATTGAATTGACCTTCACTATGAGAGAAGAAGGCCATGTTGCTGGTGGTAGATTTGCTTCCATGCTCTGAAAGAGTTTCATCTTCCAACAATCTTAGTTTGTTGTAAATGTCATCAAACGAGGAGCTCTTGTAAGTATTGTTGGCAAGAATATATCTTGCCTCAATCTTCCATGCCTCACCAAGACTTTTAAGAAAGGTAGCATTGGTGTCAACATCACCAACTTGTGTCCCCATGAAGGACAACTTGCTTGTGATGTCAAGCAATCTGCTTCTCACACTACTCAGTTTCTCATTGGGTTGAGCTTTGAAGACAGCATAGTCATGCAGAAGTTGCTTTTTCTTCTCTTCCTTAGTGTCTGCATTGCCACCATATGCAACTTCAAGTGCTTCCCAAAGATCCTTAGTAGATTCATAGCCTCTATATTTGTGCTGGTTTTCTTCTCCCAAAGAGACTTTCAGAATATTTAGGGCTTTCATGTCAACCCTTTTCTTTGCAATATCTTCAGCAGCTACAGCTCTACCATCTCCAGGTTTTTCTTTCTTATCCTCTTCAGGGCATCCTTCAACAGCTGTTCTTTGACTAATGGCATCAAGAATCTTTTGAGCCTTATTGAATGAGTTTCCATATTCAATAATCTCCCAGAGTGTGTAGTCATAGATCCCCAGATATTGTTCAAAGTTGAACTTCCATAAGTCAAAGTTGGTTGCATCAAGCATGGGAATCTTGATGTTTGGTAAGGGTGAGGAGGAGGAGGTTATTGCTTCAGACATGATGTTGTTACGGTTTCTGAGAAAATTAGGGTTTTGGTGTTTTTAGGGTTCTGGTGTTCGTGTATGGTGTTCTTTAGAAAGATCAAAAGTTCCTCAACAAGCTCTGATACCACTTGTTGATCCCAAACTTAGATCGATTAGCTTTGTGTATACGAGATTAGATCAAGTAATACACGTAGAGAAACCTTTGTATATGCTTTATGAATCTAAGTGTTATGCGGAATTTAACACTTAAACAAGAACACACAAGATGTAAACAAACTTTCACTTTGATTATGAATGTCGAACTTGCTTACAATGAAAGATGTTTACAAATGAAAACTTATATAAAACTTGATATTGAACATTAACCTAAAGGCCTTCTTTTATAGATATAAGAAGCCTTGTACAATAATCTACGTATCAACTATTCTAGGTAAAGATAAATATAGAAAATACATTGTCGTTTCTATCCTTACTAGAAGTATTCTAGAATATAATAAACGTGTAGATTATATCTTCCAATAGTGCTTGTCTTCAATGTGTCAACGCTTGACTTTAACTTGTCAACGCTTGAGCTGTCAGCGCTTGTATTGTTCTTGTCAACGCTTGTTTTGTTCTTGTCAGCGCTCAAGTGATCTGGCCTTAATTTATTCAATTTATTCCCAACATGGGGGTGAATTCATCTTTCCAAAAATTGCTTTCTTTTGCACAGGGATCGTATAAAAATCATCATGATCCCTGGTGCAATATCTTTGTGCATCAAAAACCATTTGCAAAAATCTTGGGTAAGCAAGAGTCATCTTGCTACCCTTGTTTTGACACATGCCATCAAAAATCATTTTAGAAAAATTATATTTTTGCCCAGTAGCAATACACATAATGTCACTCCCAATAGACCTGTTAGTTTCATTGTGTGCAGTACATTTGAGACTCAATCATTGAAGAATGACATGTATTAAGTACTTCTAAGCTGGGGGAAATTCTTGTTTGGAATATTTGTTTAAAGTTCCCTCTTCAGGGAAAGGATAACCCAAAGCTCGAAGTCCTTGTTCTAGCTCACCAATGGGTAGGGTGGTTATACCATTTGCATCATTAAGATGCAAAGCCTGGCGAACCAAGGCTTTAGTAACCACCCATTGAAGCCCATGGACTGTAGCAGTCAATGTAGTCACATTATTAATCGTTGAGGAAGTGACAGTATTCCAAAACTGTTTAATATGAGTGACAAGGATAAGAGGAGCATGAGAAAGTGCATACCTTAAGGGGGATGCATTTAAATACTCCACCATCTGAGTATATTGAGGAAACATAGTGTTGTCAGCCTCTGAATAGGCAACCATGTTGTGCTGACTTCTAATCCCCAATACCAAATCACTCGGTTTGAACTTAGGCGCCATTGATGTAGAAAGCTATGATAAATGTTATGAAAAATGAAAGCGGATGAAAATTTTGTTAGACAAGAATAAGCAGTTACCCTGTTTCAAAATAATGAGCCTAATATATAGGAGAGGTAAGCACATGTGATTGGTCAAAAATAAGGCAGTTATTTTTCAAAATATAATGATTAGAATCTTGAAAAGATATAACTTAAGTTGTGCATTAATAAAAAGTTACCAACTCCTAAAATTACGGCACAAATTTTCGTCAAAAATAACAACTGGGTAGGACCCAATGTTTGTCAACGGTAAAAAATAACCTTTCAACGCTCAACGGCTATATTCTTGTCAACGTTGGAATTTTCCATGTCAACGTCAAAATTGGTCCTAACAACGTTTGGAAATAAAACTGTCAACGTCCAAAAATAAAAATAATAAAAATGAAAAAGGACCTTAACAAAGTGATTTATCCTAGTGAAGATAACCTATAGACTGAAAATTACCATAGGGTGGCAAGCACTGTCCAATCATGCACACTTGCTTAAGCAAGATATACATAATTGTCCTCAAGTGTCCCTTGCTAACCAAAGTTCTTAACAGTGAAGTTATCTCATAAAATCCTTTGTAACTTGCCAGGTAAGCCCAATAAAAATCATACCCAAGTCTCCCAACAGACCACATCCAATTCTAGGCCAAAAAGTCTTGACAGCGTGCATAGTATATCAACTTTGCATGCTACAGTGCCTCACGATTTAGTAAACTAATTCGTACTCACCAGTGGACACAATCTAGAATCATGATAAGAGTATTATATGAATACCCAAAAAGTCCTAAAGGTTTCCTAAACCTCCTCTTAAAATTAGATATACAAGTTGCTACATAAAATGTATGCAATAAGAATTTATGTCAAGATAGGAATATAAATATTCCAACCATCATCCATAAACTTGAACATGCTCCAATAATGCTCCAAGAATCCATAAGAAACTCTGTATCCATTTGTACAATGCTAACAACGCCTGCATAATTAGATCAAAAACCACAAAACTAACATGTTGCTGACAACGTCAATTTAACACTTGTTAGCGTTAAAATAACCTTTGTCAACGTTAGACAAATAAAGTGGAAAATCTAATTTTCTACAAAGACCAATAACAATGCATATCCTATACATACTTTTACAAAAAGTTCAAACATACATATTATGTAAGATTGATCATTCCAATACTTGTTACCAAGTATTGAAATCTCCCAGTATCAAAAGGTTTAGTTAATAAATCAGCCACATTTCCCTCTGTGTCAACCCTATCTGGTTGTATTAAACCTTTCTCAAAACAATCTCTTATAAAATGATGTCTAATTTCTATGTGTTTTGTTTTAGAGTGATGTACAGGATTTTTAATAATGCATAAAGTAGTGTTACTGTCTACAAAAATCTTGGTATGCATGAAATTATACCCATAATCCAACAGCTGGTTCTGAATCCATAAGACTTGTCCACAACAAGCAGTTGCAGCTACATATTCTGCTTCAGTTGTAGAATTGGCCAACACTGTTTATTTCTTACATTGCCATGATATCAACCTACTCCCAAGAAATTGGCATCCACCAGTTGTGGATTTTCTATCAAACTTGTCACCACCATAATCACTGTCTAAATATGCAATAAGCTCCAATGGAGAATCTTTTGGATACCATAATCCCAAGGTGGGATAACACCTAAGATACCTAAAAATCCTTTTGACATCATGAAGATGACACTCTTTGGGAGTCACTTGATGGCGTGCACATGCACACATAGCAAACATAATGTCAGGTCTTGAAGCTGTGAGATACATCAATGATCCAATCATTGACCTATAATGCCAGACATCCAACCTTTCCCCAAGAGTGTTCCCTATCCATGGGTGTGCTAGCTCGTTTCTCATGTGGAGAAAAGCCAAACTTCTTCAAGATCTCTGCTACATATTTATCTTGAGAGATGAAGATGCCATCTTCTTTCTGCTGAACTTGTAACCCTATAAAAAAGTTCATCTCTCCCATTGTACTCATCTTGAACTTGTCTGTCATGAGCTTGGAAAATTCTTCACTCATCTTTGGACTAGAAGATCCAAAAATGATATCATCCACATAAACCTGAACAAGTAAGAAATCCTTACCAGTCTTCTTTTTAAACAAAGTCTGATCTATGCTGCCCCTTTTGAATCCATTTTCCACCAGATAGGTGGACAATATGCCATACCATGCTCTTGGGGCTTGATTAAGTCCATACATAGCTTTCTTCACTCTATACACCTTGTCTGGATGTTCTGAATCTTCAAAACCAGGAGGCTGCATGACATAAACCTCCTCTACAATTGTGCCATAAAGAAAAGGACTCTTCACATCCATTTGATAGAATGTAAATCCCATGCAGGAAGCATAGGCTATGAAAATCCTTATTGCCTCAATCCTTGCAACAGGTGCAAAAACCTCTTCATAGTCTATCCCTTCCTCTTGTGTATAGCCTTGAGCAACTAAACGTGCTTTGTTTCTGACCATAATTCCTCTCTCATCCTTTTTGTTTCTAAGAACCCATCTTGTCCCAATAGGTCTGACATGTCTGGGACAATCAACTAACTCCCAAACATCTTGAATAGCAAATTGGTGAAGCTCATCTTGCATTGCTTCCACCCAACTTGGTTCTTTGAGAGCATCAAAAATCTTCTTGGGTTCCTGTTGTGACAGAAAACAGGCAAACAAACATGCATGAACAAGAGGGGTATCAACCTTCTTGTGAACATTGGCAATAAATCCTCCATGATTCTGATGAGACCTTCTAGTTTGTACAGGAGTCATCACATCACCTATAATAAGAGAAGAAGGGTGATTCTTCATAGTAGATGTAAGTACTCCTCCTTCAATTATTGTGTTGTCATCAATCTCAGTCTCCAAGTTGCCAGTATCTTCTTCAAATTCTCTTCCATCATCATCTGTATGAACCTCTCCATGTTTGTTTGAAGGTTCACCTTGTTCAAAAACACTAGAAGAGAATAAATGGTCAAAAGAGTTGTCAACGTCTGAGTTAGGGATGTCAACGTTTGAGCCATCAACGCCTAAATTTGTCTTATCAACGCCAGGTTTTCCTTTATTAGCGCTTGAAGATTCATGCATGTTTTCAACTGGTGATACTTGTGGACCACCTTTTTCCTTTCCAGCAGCAGTAGCAGTAAATGCATCTGTCCATATAGGTATGGTAACATACTCAAGTATGGGTGTTGATTTGTCTGCTTGTGATACAACCTCCTTGTCAACTTGTATACCTGAAATTTTAACAACTGGTTCTTCCACAACATTTGAAGTCACCTTCACAATGTCTAGATTAGTAACGGGCATATAATTTAAGGTTCTAGATAGAGGTTCCAAGTCAAATAACCAATTTGGTCCACTCTCAGGATCACTAGGTTTACTTTCTAAAAACCTAACATGTATCTTTTCAAGTATACGTTTTTCTTTCTTAAGGTAAACCCTATATCCTCTACTCTGCACTGAATAACCCATAAAGTAGCCTTCATCACCTTTAGCACTAAACTTTCTTAAGGCATCACTAGTGTCTAAAACAACTACATGACAACCAAAGGGTTTAAGAAAACCAATATTAGGTTTCCTACTCCAAAATAGCTCATAAGGTGTCTTGTTGTGGATCTTGTTGATTAATGCCCTATTCTGAACATAACAAGCTGTATTCACAGCCTCAGCCCAAAATGCGATGGGAAAGTGAGCATCAGCCAATATAGTTGGTCCAATCTCGTTAACAACAAAGTTTCCCTACGTGTTTAACTTGATCCAATCTCGTTTACAATTGCCATAGAATGGGTCACTTTATGAGAGAGTGTAGATCTCCAAGAAGATCTGATGCTGGAAAGCCTTCAAGCCAAATCATCAAGGTTGAATATACAAAAGCTATGGTTGCCATGCAAGAAATTGATGGTGTTGGCTGGGATTGGAGCTTTTTGGCCAAGGATGTGGAAGAGAACAAGGCATTGGTTGTAGAAAAGGAAGAAGAGGATCATGTTCACTATGCTCTCATGGCACATTCTTCATCTTCATCAGACAATGAGGTATATGATGATGCATGTTGTAGCAAGGGTTGTCGTCTAAACACTGAAAAGCTTAACAAAGAAGTTTTAAAATTAACATCAGATGTTTTTGGTGAAGAATGCAAGTTATCTAATTATCAACTTGCTCTTACTCAAACTGAAAAGATTATGGCTGAATATAAGAAAATGGAGCTTGACCTAAAAGATCAAATCAATATTTTGACTCATGATCTGAATGCTAGTGTTGATGTTAGGAACATCTTGGAGAGATCAAATGGTGTTTTACAAGCTAAGTTAGATGATGCTATCAAAAACAAAGATAATGTAGATATTAAAATTCAAAATTTTGATAAAGCTTCTCAAACCCTAGAAAAATGTGTGACTGAACAAAGGGATTCTAGGGATATGAGTGGGATTGGGATGAAAGAGTATGTTGGTGTTCCACCACCTGCTAGGAACTTTTATGGTGTCCTTAGAAAGGATTTGTCTTGGACTGGTATACCAGAACTACAAGAAGAGGAATTTATACCTCCACCTAGAGTTTTTACTCAAGTAGAGGAGTACAAGCAGAAATTGACTGATTTGGACCAATAGAAGAAAGCCTACCCTACTTTGTTTGTTAAGGGTGGCATGCTCAGTGACAGCCTAAATGAGTCAACACCCATAAAAGTGACCAATCCTAGTACTGTAAAGATTGTTGACCTTGGCTTAAACGTTGATAGAGAACCTAGTATTAAATATGCAGAAATGTATAGAAAACCTAGGTCACCAAAAAGTCAAGCTAGTGATAATGGGACATGTTTCTTTTCATTTTGTGGAAGCTTTTCACATTTGGCTTATAAATGTGTCAATGCTTCAAAGGTCAATGCTGATAGAAAGTCAACCCTGGTCAAACCCAAACCTTTTGTCCAACAAAGTCCACAAGTCATTAGACCAGCCCCATTCATTACTAAAGGGTCTAATACTTATGGACAAAGGCCTTTTCAGAAGACCAATACATGGTCTAACAGACAATGTGTTCCTGTAGCAAATCCTAGGTTCAACGTTGAAAAAGGTAATTTCAGCGTTGACAAGAACAATGTTAACGCTGAAAGGAATGTTTCCAACGCTGCTAGACCAAGTAATTCCAAATGCTTGCAACCAAAGGGAAAGGGGTCTAAAGCTTCTTCTAGCTTATCTTGGAGACCTAAACAAGACCAAAACCCTAATTCAAATGGGATTTCTATGACCTGTAACAGATTTCATTATATATAAAAGGTCATAACTAAACCAACTGGGGTTAACTGGGTGTTTAATCCAAAAAGGGATGAATAAGGGGTTGTCATAAGGACTAAGTCTGTTCTTGTTGAACAACCAAATGAATCCAAGTCTGCTCAGGCTTGGGTTCCCAAAGAAAACTAATTTGTTTTCTTTATGTGCAGGGCATTCAAAAGCAGGTTAATGATTATGCATATTGGGATAATGGATGCTCTAGGCACATGACGGGGAAGGAAGATTACTTGATAAACTTTACCCCCATTAAAGATGGTGACAAAGTGTACTTTGGAGGCGGATATGGAACTATCACTGGCAAAGGCACTCTTATCACCAACAATTTTTGTTTTGAAAACGTATTTCTTGTAACACCCCCAAATTTATACAACTCAATACAGCGGAAGACTAGTTGGTGTTACGGGATAGCACATTACTCACATCATAGACAACGCTTAAAAATCGCATCGTTTATTAATAAATCATTTCCATTCATAATTATCAAAGTTACATCGGTCCCAAGTCATTATTTCATACAAAGTTTTACAAAGTATTTGAATGGAAAATATTGTTTAAGTGCGGGCCTTGAATTCTTGTCGTCTTCCCGAGAATTACCTTCAAGTACCTGAGATAAAACATGTTAAAAGAAAAGGTCACCGATAACGCCGAGTGAATTCATAGAGTTTAATAAATTCCATCAGTATAACTTTGGTATGAAATAAGTACCAAAAATCATTTCGTACAATTCATTGTAATAGGCCATAAAATAGCCAAAATCATTTTATACAAATCTTTATCAAAATCATAAAATAGGCGTTTGCCTTAAAAATCATTATACGAGCCAATGTTGTAAAAACATCATATAATACGTTTTACAACGTTGTATAGATTAAATAAAAACCGTTATATGAATATGGTTATATAAAACCAAAACACGAACATAATATTAATAGTATGACCCCGTATTGCTAGTCAGGCAATACATCGTAATTCGGAGCGTCTAGTAGTATTTCGTTAGTTTGGATTATTATAAGCCGCATAACATTGTTACCTTACTAAACCAACAACGGGTAGCTAACCCGATACCAATTTTGTCCATCTAAAGTAGCGTGTCGTCACAAAGGTCACGCTATGGAAATCTTCTCATACATAAATTCGCTTACCAATCAATGTGGCACGACGGGGATCAACCGTCAAGGCGCGAACTAGGGTGATCGTCCCCAAATAGTACTATTAAATGCATAAGCGTCTACCAAATCCCGGTAGTTCACAATTCATGCTAATGGGACTTTTAGTGACATAACCTAACTTTAATAATCCATTTAATTTCATCTATCGGGTTCTTTAATCATTTATCGGGTCATACAATCGGGTCATACAATCATTCGGGTCCAAATCAATAAACAAACAATCGGGACAAATGGCGTCCTATTTTATAAAAGCTAACATGTTATCTCCCTCGCGGGTTTATAAAACATTTATAAAAACATTTAAAAGAGTGCGAGGCTATGAACTCACGTTGATGTGGGAAGGCGGGTTATCGGCAATTCGGACGTACGGTACGTGCTTCAATCACGGAAACCTAGACAAATAATACTCGTCTTAGACTCATGTCCAATGACTTTATAAAAATAACAATTATGTATACATATGATGATTATTTATATATGATGATCAAGTTGGTTTACATATTCTTATTAACTCGTTTTAGTGTTTACGTATTGGTATCTTTTTACTAGTTTACTAGTTTTACCTATTTACGCGTTTTAAGTCCAATAAACTTATTATAAGTTCTTTAACTTGTATCACTCCATGTTATACTTATATTATCAGTATCTATACTTTAAAAGTTGGGCCTAAATGGGTTAAGCCCAATAATAAGTTTATAAGTGTTTTAGTCCATTTTTGTTGTATTATTAGTCAAATAACGTTAATTTAGTCCGTTAACGTCTGTATGTCCTATAGTTCGGGTCTTATCTGTTTTTACTTGTTATATATGTTTATATATCAGTATATGAGTTTTATAAAAGTTTACATTAGACGGGTCCAACCGTCTATGTTTTATTTAACAAAAACGTTAATTTTACGGTAATAGCCGAAAAAGTCGTAAAAATCATGTTTTATAGTTTTATAACTTATAAGTATTATTCCACTACCATTTTTATAATTTATACACTTATTTAACCTTTTACATATTCATATAAATAAAATCCATAAGTTAGTGGGTTTTTATTTTACATTTTATACAATATAATTTTGAGTGCTTATATAATAATAATAAACATTAATTCTCAAAATCTGATTTTTATCTTCAAGTTCACCAAAACTGCCATATCTAGAGTTCTATATGGATATAGAAGCTCAAATTTTTATCACATAAACTACATGATATGTGCACCATTTAACTCTTCTATAGATACTGTTGAATCATCTTCTAAGTATTTTCTAAAAATCGTCCAAAACAGTGAACTCAGATTTGTACCTTAAACTTGTTTTGATCATATCTCACTCATTACAATGATTCCATTGCATGGCCAACTCTCACATGTGTACAAGACCCATATCTTACTGTATATTAATTCTACTTCATCATTTTATCAGTTCATGACATGTTTCTTTACTGTTTTATACAGCCAACAAATTTAAACAAGATTTTAACCTTATTTCTTATAGTTTTTCATCTTTTTAAGCATGTTTATCAACAAAAAATCCCCACACAACACTTTTAATCATCATTCATCATCATATACATATACATAAGTAAAATAAATACAAGATTACATAATCAAAAATAACAAGAGGATGAGGAGGACAATCTTTATACCACCATGATGATGTAGGTTGATCAAAACATGGATTTTGATGGAGAAACTTGTGATGCACCAAGACCATCTTCAAGACCACCATGCTTCATGAACTCCTTGTGGAAAATCAGCCCCAAGACACCATGAAAACTCCTCCATGGATGTTATAATCACCACCATTCAAGAGAGCTTCAAGAGGGCTTCAACATATGTAGAAATAACATGAGGTTTATGGTTAAATTTGATCAAAAGTGGTGGTTTAAGGGGAGATATGGGACGGCATTAATGGAGCCAAGGGAGAGAATTGTGTGTGGTATTGCATGTTGAAATGAGAGGAAATGGTTTGTGATGGTGGTTTTACAAGTTAGTGGAAAAGTGTAGCTTAACTTGTAAGTTTAGCTTACAAGTGTAAGTTACTTTGTTGCAATTTTGCCACATCAAGGGTGGTGTTGCTATATTAGGCCGGTTTTGAGTGAGGTGGGACAAGTGTCCCACTTGTCTCATCCCCATTTATTTACAGGTACTCCTCGATTCTAGTTTCCTCGATTTGCGTGCCCTCCGATCGTTTTACGAAAAACGTTTTTATAAATTATGAATCAGCGGCACAAAACGAATCTAATAAAAATTGTCTCATCAAAAAAGGAGTTCGAAAACGTAAATACGTAATCCTAGGGTTTCCGGTTTAGTCGTAAAGGACGTTAAAATAAAATCGTAAGTCCTAATCTCTTCTCGTAAATTTGTGAGTTTATGAACTAACACAAATTTAAAACTCCAAAATAATATTTACGGATAAATTTATTTTCTGAATTGTCGGACTGTCACCAAAGAGGGTGTATGTAAACGTAAGCACGTAACGTTGAATCCTCCGGTTTAGACGTAGTCGATGCTACTTCAAGACGTAAATCCAAATTTCTTCCCAAAAATAAGTGAGTTCATAAAATAATATTTTCAAATAAATATTGAGAATAAAATATCAACCATAAATTGACGGATTGTCACAGCATTTACCCCTAAACATGATCTTTGTCCTCAAAGATCATCTTACCTTACTACTCGCTTCTTATAGAGTTAAAGCCATGTGGGTATTTCCTCCACATTCGGTCTTTTCTCACCAGTGTAATCCATTACAATACGCGAGTTTCATCAAACATAACTACGGGAATAAGACCAGGCTTATTGTTGACTTACTTTCTCTATCCATGATGTTCACGGGTTTTTGATGAATGCAACTTTTCGCCGATCTAAACTTTACTAAGAACAATTCAGATTTTTACTTGATAGATATTCCATCAAGTTCGATATACGAAACATAATTCACGCATCTCTTGAAGTCCTTGGGTAGATCCAGCTTATATGCCTTTCAAACCAAATCTTTTACATCATCTCAATGGTCCCATACAACGGGGACTTGTATCCCATGATTTGTCAGATCATGAATTCATTTTTCCAAGGTTAAAAATTTTGGCATAACTTCGCTCCCCGTCTGGCACTTCAAAATCTACATTTCATATTCACATAACCTCCTGCCCACTATCGGCAGTCAATAATCAAATCCTAATTTCAACAATCATTTCAGGTCTCGCGGGTCGAATATTTTTCAAGGTTAGGTTCGCCATCATAGGAAACCTTAAACCTAAAAGACATGTCCAACTCACTATGGGTGTATGTCGGATATCTTTATCTCAATTCCTGCTTATAGATGCTCTAAGATTTAGATCCTAACAAGATTAGATCTCGATCCTAATACGATGATTATCAATGGTAATCCTTCCAAAGAAAAGCGATTATACGATTTATTACCAAAGGTCAATCATTCAAACATAGAACAATGCTTATAGTATTTTGTATTGTTACTTTACCTCGTCCCTTCGATTTGGGGTGGTATATAGTACTCTCATCAAGGTTCGTTCTCAATGATTTCTGAGCAAATCTCTAGAAATTCGATGCGAAGCGATGATCTTGATAAAGATGTTCGATACAGGCACACTATGTTTACATAACTCTTTTGCATTTATCATTAACAGGAATGATATTAGCAGGTTTGGTCAGTCTGTCGACGATGACCCAAATCGAATCAAATTTAGATGATGACCTTTGCAATAGCTAGACGTTTACTAATGTATGATGCGATGTCTGCCTTCATAATTGCCATCAGTACAACTTCTTCAGACAAAGATACTTTTAGTCATAAATGACATAAATAGAATACTTATACTTACAAATTTCAACATAACTATATCTCAAAATCTCCATATTTAGGCAACCATAAGTGGCCTTTTATACATTTAATGCTATCGGCTTCTCAATTCTAATGGTTCATATTAGCCACGAACCCCTTTTATTATCTATATTATCCTTTTTACAAACATTGTTTATTTTATTATTCTTTTATATTGTTCGGCAATTTATTTTGTACCTTCATTATTAAGGAACATGTCCTAATTGGTTCTTTATCTTTTTTTTACATAATGCGTCGGTATCTATATTCACCTCTCATGATGATATAATTATCATGTCCATAATTCACTCAGATATTCTTTCTATATTATGCGTCAGTAATTACGTTCACCTTTCTTCATATTTTCTAAGTTTTCAGCTTCGTCTCATCTATCATTTTTATCAGTTTTACTCAATCTAACGTTTAAAGCGTCGATAATTATTACAAGTAATTAAATAATAATTATTAAATTTTTATGAAACGTAAACGTAAAAAATTTTAATTTCCTAGTTCGACCAATTATATAAAATGTTCAAAATAAATTTGAATTTAATTAACAAGATTTTTGTTGATTTATCGAAAATATTTAATAAGATTCGTAAATGTTCGAAAAAAAATCTTTGGTTATACTTTGGTCAAAATTTTCTTAGTTGAAAAGCAAAAATTGTCGTTTCAAATTTTAAGTTATGGTTTAAATGATTTCCTCAATCCTTCTTAAGTTATCTTGAGGTATACACAAACATTTACCCCTAAACAGAAGTTTAGTTAAATGGTTTGTGTATAAGGGAATAATCCCTTAAAATCCTTTGTTAAAACATTTGTCAAAATATATTTGCACTTTCTTTTTAGTATAACTCAAAGTCCTAAATGACTTCTAACTTTTAAAGAGTCAATTTATATTCCATTATCTATTAATCACATGGTTAAATCATGTAAAGGATTAAGTCTTAAGTCACATGTTAATTATTCAAGGTACACGTTTTAATTGTTCGGCCAATTCAGGGCAATCTATAATTAATTATTAACTTCATTCTTATTCTTGTAAACAAACAAATGGTCCTTAATGATCACGAGCATGAATTTATCAAATTGCAGCCTACACACGTGATTCACCAAATTTTTGGATGCTACATGTGTATTGGTCAATCCAAACGACATCACGTGAAACTCATAATGTTCATTATAAGTACCGGATGTAGTGATTGGAATACATAATCCTTTTTCGCAGATGCGAAGTTGATGATAACTATGCCATGGATCAAAAACCTTGTAAATGATCGAAAAAATCTTCCATTTCGAATTATGGATATCGTTTTCGATTGTCAATTTACTCAGTTCACAATAATCTATAAATATTAGGAATGATAACACCATAGCTATTCATGATGACATGCTTGGTATAATAAAATCTTTCTCCGACAACTCTCTCAGTTGTATGGTAATTCCTTAAATTCAGATGGTGCTGACGTACAGTGCATAAGCCACAAGTGCAGCACCGGAAATATAATCAATACCAATTTCAACTTGCCTTAATGGCGAAAGTCTAGGTAATTCACCAACAAATACCTCCTAAAGTTTCAGATAAGATAAACATCTTTTAATAAATTCATATTAGGTTCTTCTAGATTACAATATCTATAACTAGTTCATAACCATTCACGGTATACTTTTAAGTCTAAATGCATGATAAAATCATCCATCAAGAATTATTTAGATCACTTTCGATAGTCAACATCTTATCTTTTAGGGATATTCTACTCGAGTTCTCGTCAATTATGACAATGTCGTTATGTCATAATCAATCAATCCATTTTACTGGCACTATTAACTTTTTCAGTTTTATTGCCGTCGATAAGATGTGAACTTCTCAAAAGACTAATAATAATTCATAATCCTTCACAAATTCAAGGATATATGGAGACATAACTACTATTAAAAGAGTAAGGTCAACGCATAATCTATGCGAGAGAATTTCAAATCAGATACAGACAAAAACATTTAACGAATATGAATATATCCCATGTTTTTATAATTTGAGTACGCATTCGAAAGCTCCTCAGATCGTTACCCAGGTCATTCAAATGAAATCAAATCATAAGAAATGACAAGAACGTCAATACATCCAGTCGGGTATCAACACTCGGTAATCAGATACTTTTCCTAAGAATCTCACTACGGGAGAATTAGACAAGAAAGAATTGTCATTTGCCAAATAAGACAATTTCCACAGATGAGTAAATTCGACTCAGAAGAATAGATGCTACAGGCACATATGTAGGTGTCCCTAACACTATGTCCCTATTTTTTACTTCTTGCAGATCTCATAAAATTTAATCTTTCACAATCTTTAAAGAGAATGTAGTGTTTATTAATCAGTTTTATGGTGACTACTAATCAGCCTTGCATGGTCCATTCCAAATTGTATGTAGGCGCGCAACTATATACAATTTCAAGATTAACGATGCAATACTCAGTTCGTCAAATTTTTTTCATCATGTTTATAATAAAAAAAACATTTTCATTCTTAATTCTTAAGTAAGAATCAAAAATATATTTACAAAGATTTTCTTTGTTATGAAAACAATTAAGTTTTCCCAAGGTGTTTTATAAACAACTTCATTTCGATAACAATCACTTATAAAATTTACTTTGAATAATCCTTATAGTGATGAAAACTCAGTTTTTCTCAAGACATACTGTTTTATCTTATAAAAAGAATGAGTGATCTGCAAAAGAGTGACGAAGAGTTGTTCACCAAGAACTTAACTACAATATGATAGGAAATGAGCTTAGCCAATTAATCATGAGGTTCATGATCTCGATGGCACTCAAAAGAATAATCCACAACGTAACTCAAATCAAGATGAATACTTATTCAATGGTTGCATCACTAATGCGAACATTAGGATGAAGCAAGAAAAGATAGATATCATCGATACATGTAGAATTTAGGAATCAAAGGTAGTCTTTTCATTAATCACAAACAAGTCAAATTGTACCGTAACACATTACCTGTCACTATGTCATACAATTCTCAGAACTCATCCTACCAACTGATGTCACAGTTAAGTTAGGGATTATTTTTAAAAGATACCACAATGAATACTAATCTACAAGAGTCATTAGGTGTCCCACCTATCCCGGAAGATCCATCGGTCCCAAATCAGAAGAAGATTTCTTCAATTTATTTGTTGGACACTGGGCATCCTCGTGATTGGACAATGGCCTAGGAACAACCTTTAACACAAACTAACAATCATTTAAAACCTTATAATTCAGTCAAAGAACTTAACGACTTCCTCTTAACAATCTCATATTCTATACGGGTTAAGTTTTACTTTATTCAAATTTCAATCAACTTATACTCAATTCGATATCCTACCTCATTCTTCAATACTTTCAACTTTATTCTTAGGCCTTAATAGGGCAATAAAAGCTCGATATGATCAACACTTAATTTTCAATCCTATAGCTCTTACAACAATAATTATCAAATGAGTCACTAGTATGAAATGACTCACACATTCAATCAGATTTCTCGGAAAGGTACTAGTGGCATGAGGCTTTTGGGTAATAGTTCCAATGACAGCCTCAAGTGCAACATTCACCCTTTCGATTTTAATTTAAGAATTGGATGACACGAATCAGATGACATCTTTTTAGGTGGTAACGTTTTGTCAAACTCCACTCTATAAGAAAAGATCATCATAACATCGATATCAGATTTAATCTCGCCAATCCTTTTTCAATATCGCAATCAACTAATATCTACATTTCTACGAATATCAATCATTTGTTGGGATCATAAATATCCACAACTTTGTTTAGATCTAGGATAGCTAGAATTCCTACGAGAATAGCTTCGATTAATTTACAAGGGGAATTTAGGGTTCCTTGTGACAATCTACCTCGTATAAAAATCAAAATAATCATCAAACAATCATGTAATAAAATTACATCATATATATATAATCCAAGTTATATATATTAAAATAACACTTCTCAGTCTTGGCCTTGTCGGTAAATCGGGAATTCTTCGGCACCGTTATAGTCAAAATATTTTTAGACATTTTTAGAAAAATGTTTATAGTTAAAAGATTTTGAAAAGTTTTATTCAAAACCTTAGTTTTAAAAATCTTTCGTTCTCTATAACGAGAGCTCTGGTACCAAACTGTAACACCCCCAAATTTATACAACTCAATACAGCGGAAGACTAGTTGGTGTTACGGGATAGCACATTACTCACATCATAGACAACGCTTAAAAATCGCATCGTTTATTAATAAATCATTTCCATTCATAATTATCAAAGTTACATCGGTCCCAAGTCATTATTTCATACAAAGTTTTACAAAGTATTTGAATGGAAAATATTGTTTAAGTGCGGGCCATGAATTCTTGTCGTCTTCCCGAGAATTACCTTCAAGTACCTGAGATAAAACATGTTAAAAGAAAAGGTCAGCGATAACGCCGAGTGAATTCATAGAGTTTAATAAATTCCATCAGTATAACTTTGGTATGAAATTAGTACCAAAAATCATTTCGTACAATTCATTGTAATAGGCCATAAAATAGCCAAAATCATTTTATACAAATCTTTATCAAAATCATAATATAGGCGTTTGCCTTAAAAATCATTATACGAGCCAATGTCATAAAAACATCATATAATACGTTTTACAACGTTGTATAGATTAAATAAAAACCGTTATATGAATATGGTTATATAAAACCAAAACACGAACATAATATTAATAGTATGACCCCGTATTGCTAGTCAGGCAATACATCGTAATTCGAAGCGTCTAGTAGTATTTCGTTAGTTTGGATTATTATAAGCCGCATGACATTGTTACCTTACTAAACCAACAACGGGTAGCTAACCCGATACCAATTTTTCCCATCTAAAGTAGCGTGTCGTCACAAAGGTCACGCTATGGAAATCTTCTCATACATAAATTCGCTTACCAATCAATGTGGCACGACGGGGATCAACCGTCAAGGCGCGAACTGGGGTGATCGTCCCCAAATAGTACTATTAAATGCATAAGCGTCTACCACATCCCGGTAGTTCACAATTCATGCTAATGGGACTTTTAGTGACATAACCTAACTTTAATAATCCATTTAATTTCATCTATCGGGTCCTTTAATCATTTATCGGGTCATACAATCGGGTCATACAATCATTCGGGTCCAAATCAATAAACAAACAGTCGGGACAAATGGTGTCCTATTTTATAAAAGCTAACATGTTATCTCCCTCGCGGGTTTATAAAACATTTAAAAGAGTGCGAGGCTATGAACTCACGTTGATGTGGGAAGGCGGGTTATCGGCAATTCGGACGTACGGTACGTGCTTCAATCACGGAAACCTAGACAAATAATACTCGTCTTAGACTCATGTCCAATGACTTTATAAAAATAACAATTATGTATACATATGATGATTATTTATATATGATGATCAAGTGGGTTTACATATTCTCATTAACTCATTTTAGTGTTTACGTATTGGTATCTTTTTACTAGTTTACTAGTTTTACCTATTTACGCGTTTTAAGTCAAATAAACTTATTATAAGTTCTTTAACTTGTATCAATCCATGTTATACTTATATTATCAGTATCTACACTTTAAAAGTTGGGCTTAAATGGGTTAAGCCCAATAATAAGTTTATAAGTGTTTTAGTCCATTTTTGTTGTATTATTAGTCCAATAACGTTAATTTAGTCCGTTAACGTCCGTATGTCCTATAGTTCGGGTCTTATCGGTTTTTACTTGTTATATATGTTTATATATCAGTATATGAGTTTTATAAAAGTTTACATTAGACGGTTCCAACCGTCTAAGTTTTATTTAACAAAAACGTTAATTTTACGGTAATAGCCGAAAAAGTCGTAAAAATCATGTTTTATAGTTTTATAACTTATAAGTATTATTCCACTACCATTTTTATAATTTATACACTTATTTAACCTTTTACATATTCGTATAAATAAAATCCATAAGTTAGTGGATTTTTATTTTACATTTTATACAATATAATTTTGAGTACTTATATAATAATAATAAACATTAATTCTCAAAATCTGATTTTTATCTTCAAGTTCACCAAAACTGCCATATCTAGAGCTACTGTTGAATCATCTTCTAAGTATTTTCTAAAAATCGTCCAAAACAGTGAACTCAGATTTGTACCTTAAACTTGTTTTGATCATATCTCACTCATTACAATGATTCCATTGCATGGCCAACTCTCACATGTGTACAAGACCCATAGCTTACTGTATATTAATTCTACTTCATTATTTTATCAGTTCATGACATGTTTCTTTACTGTTTTATACAGCCAACAAATTTAAACAAGATTTTAACCTTATTTCTTATAGTTTTCATCTTTTTAAGCATGTTTATCAACAACAAATCCCGACACAACACTTTTAATCATCATTCATCATCATATACATATACATAAGTAAAATAAATACAAGATTACATAATCAAAAATAATAAGAGGATGAGGAGGACAATATTTATACCACCATGATGATATAGGTTGATCAAAACATGGATTTTGATGGAGAAACTTGTGATGCACCAAGACCATCTTCAAGACCACCATGCTTCATGAAATCCTTGTGGAAAATCAGCCCCAAGACACCATGAAAACTCCTCCATGGATGTTATAATCACCACCATTCAAGAGAGCTTCAAGAGGGCTTCAACATATGTAGAAATAACATGAGGTTTATGGTTAAATTTGATCAAAAGTGGTGGTTTAAGGGGAGATATGGGACGGCATTAATGGAGCCAAGGGAGAGAATTGTGTGTGATATTGCATGTTGAAATGAGAGGAAATGGTTTGTGATGGTGGTTTTACAAGTTAGTGGAAAAGTATAGCTTAACTTGTAAGCTTAGCTTACAAGTGTAAGTTACTTTGTTGCAATTTTGCCACATCAAGGGTGGTGTTGCTATATTAGGCCGGTTTTGAGTGGGGTGGGACAAGTGTCCCACTTGTCTCATCCCCATTTATTTACGGGTACTCCTCGATTCTAGTTTCCTTGATTTGCGTGCCCTCGGGTCGTTTTACGAAAAACGTTTTTATAAATTATGAATCAGCGGCACAAAATGAATCTAATAAAAATTGTCTCATCAAAAACAGAGTTCGAAAACGTAAATACGTAATCCTAGGGTTTCCGGTTTAGTCGTAAAGGACGTTAAAATAAAATCGTAAGTCCTAATCTCTTCTCGTAAATTTGTGAGTTTATGAACTAACACAAATTTAAAACTCCAAAATAATATTTACGGATAAATTTATTTTATGAATTGTCGGACTATCACCAAAGAGGGTGTATGTAAACGTAAGCACGTAACGTTGAATCCTCCGGTTTAGACGTAGTCGATGCTACTTCAAGACGTAAATCCAAATTTCTTCCCAAAAATAAGTGAGTTCATAAAATAATATTTTCAAATAAATATTGAGAATAAAATATCAACCATAAATTGACGGATTGTCACATTTCTGGTAAAAGAACTCGATTACAATCTGTTTAGTGTATCACAAGTCTGTTATAACAAAAATAAGGTTCTTTTCACTGATACTGAATGCTTGGTGTTAAGCAAAGATTTTAAAGTACCTGATGAGAAATTCATTGATTATAGAACACCTAGGCATAAGGACATTTATAATGTGAATCTTAATGGAATTAGGATGAATAATAATTTGTCATGTCTATATGCTAAGTCTTCAATTGATGAGAGTAATATTTGGCACAGAAGATTAGGGCACATTAATTTTAAGAACATAAATAGACTTGTGAGACGTGGTTTGGTTGATGGTTTGCCTGAAAAGTCTTTCCACAATGACTACTCTTGTGTTGCATGTCTTAAAGGCAAACAACACAAAGTCTCCTTTAAGTCTAAACTTGTGCATTCGAGTTCTAAACCACTTCACTTGCTGGACATTGACTTGTTTGGTCCAATCAATATAAAAAGCTTAAATGGTAAATCCTACTATTTTGTCATCACTGATGATTTTTCTAGATTTACTTGGACTTTCTTTTTGGCTTTGAAAAGTGAAACTTCTGATATTTTGATTAACTTATTACCCAATTAGAGAAAAAGACTGGGAATAAGGTTAAAATACTTAGAAGTGATAATGTTGGTGAGTTTAGAAATAAGCTATTAGATGACTTTTATGCCAAGAAAGGGATTAGTAGACAGTTTAGTATAGCTAGAACCCCACAACAAAATGGGGTAGCTGAGAGGAAGAATAGAACACTCATAGAAGCAGCTAGGACTATGTTGGCTGATGCTCACTTTCCCATTGCATTTTGGGCTGAGGCTGTGAATACAGCTTGTTATGTTCAGAATAGGGCATTAATCAACAAGATCCACAACAAGACACCTTATGAGCTATTATGGATTAGGAAACCTAATATTGGTTTTCTTAAACCCTTTGGTTGTCATGTAGTTGTTTTAGAAACTAGTGATGCCTTAGGAAAGTTTAGTGCTAAAGGTGATGAAGGCTACATTATGGGTTATTCAGTGCAGAGTAGAGGATATATGGTTTACCTTAAGAAAGAAAAACGTATACTTGAAAAGATACATGTTAGGTTTTTAAAAAGTAAACCTAGTGATCCTGAGAGTGGACAAAATTGGTTATTTGACTTGGAACCTCTATCTAGAACCTTAATTTATATGCCTGTTACTAATCCAAACATTGTGAAGGTGACTTCAAATGTTGTGGAAGAACCAGTTGTTGAAATTTCAGGTATACAGGTTGACAAGGAGGTTGGATCACAAGCAGACAAATCAGCACCCATACTTGAGTATGTTACCATTCCTATATGGACAAATGCATTTGCTGCTGCTGCTGCTGTTAGAAAGGAAAAAGGTAGTCCACAAGTATCACCAGTTGAAAACATGCATGAATCTTCAAGCGCTAATAAAGGAAAACCTGGCACTGACAAGACAAATTCAGGCGTTGATGGCTCAAACGTTGACTGCCCTAACTCAGGCGTTGACAACTCTTTTGACCATTTATTCTCTTCCAGTGTTTTTAAACAAGGTGAACCTTCAAATAGAAATGGAGAGGTTCAGACAGATGATGATGGAAGAGAATTTGAAGAAGAAATTGGTAACTTGGAGACTGAGATTGATGACAACACAATAGTTGAAGGAGGAGTACTTACATCTACTATGAAGAATCACCCTTCTTCTCTTATTATAGGTGATGTGATGACTCATGAACAAACTAGAAGGTCTCATCAGAATCATGGAGGATTTATTTCCAATATTCACAAGAAGGTTGATACCCCTCTTGTTCAAGCATGTTTGTTTGCCTGATTTCTGCCACAACAGGAACCCAAGAAGATTTTTGATGCTCTCAAAGAACCAAGTTGGTTGGAAGCAATGCAAGATAAGCTTAACCAATTTGCTATTCAAGATGTTTGGGAGTTAGTTGATTGTCCCAGACATGTCAGACCTATTGGGACAAGATGGGTTCTTAGAAACAAAAAGGATGAGAGAGGAATTGTGGTCAGAAACAAGTCATGTTTAATTGCTCAAGGCTATACACAGGAGGAAGGAATAGACTATGAAGAGGTTTTTGCACCTGTTGCAAGGATTGAGGCAATAAGTATTTTCCTAGCCTATGCTTCCTGCATGGGATTTACAGTCTATCAAATGGATGTGAAGAGTGCTTTTCTTTATGGCACAATTGCAGAGGAGGTTTATGTCATGCAGCCTCCTGGTTTTGAAGATTTAGAACATCCAGACAAGGTGTATAGAGTGAAGAAAGCTATGTATGGACTTAATCAAGCCCCAAGAGCATGGTATGGTACATTGTCCACCTATCTGGTGGAAAATGGATTCAAAAGGGGCACCATAGATCAGACTTTGTTTACAAAGAAGACTAGTAAGGATTTCTTACTTGTTCAGGTTTATGTGGATGATATCATTTTTGGCTCTTCTAGTCCAAAGATGAATGAAGACTTTTCCAAGCTCATGACAGACAAGTTCAAGGTGAGTGCAATGGGAGAGATGAACTTCTTTCTAGGGCTACAAGTTCAGTAGAAAGAAGATGGTATCTTCATCTCTCAAGACAAATATGTAGCAGAGATCTTGAAGAAGTTTGGCTTTTCTCCACACGCGAAACGGGCTAGCACACCCACGGATAGGGGACACCCTTGGGGAAATGTTGGAGATGGAAAAGAGGTGGATGTCAGGCATTATAGGTCAATGATTGGATCATTGATGTATCTCACAGCTTCAAGACCTTACATTATGTTTGCTGTGTGTGCATGTGTACGCCATCAAGTGACTCCCAAAGAGTGTCATCTTCATACTGTCAAAAGGATTTTTACGTATCTTAGGTGCTATCCCACCTTGGGACTATGGTATCCAAAAGATTCTCCATTGGAGCTTATTGCATATTCAGATAGTGATTATGGTGGTGACAAGTTTGATAGAAAATCCACAACTGGTGGATGCTAATTTCTTGGGAGTAGGTTGATATCTTGGCAATGCAAGAAATAAACAGTGGTGGCCAATTCTACAACTGAAGAAGAATATGTAGCTGCAACTGCTTGTTGTGGACAAGTCTTATGGATTCATAACCAGTTGTTAGATTATGGGTATAATTTCATGCATACCAAGATTTTTGTAGACAATAACAGTACTTTATGCATTATTAAAAATCCTATACATCACTCTAAAACAAAACACATAGAAATTAGACATCATTTTATAAGAGATTGTTTTGAGAAAGGTTTAATACAACCAGATAGGGTTGACACAGAGGAAAATGTGGCTGATTTATTAACTAA
Source organism: Glebionis coronaria (assembly GCA_025667525.1). Lineage (NCBI taxonomy): Eukaryota > Viridiplantae > Streptophyta > Magnoliopsida > Asterales > Asteraceae > Glebionis > Glebionis coronaria. Next base: position 534,522,098 of record CM046876.1, read on the forward strand.
AACTTTTGATACCGGGAGATTTCAATACTTGGTAACAAGTATTGGAATGATCAATCTTACCTAATATGTGTGTTTGAACTTTTTGTAAAAGTATGTACAGGATATGCATTGTTATTGGTCTTTGTAGAAAATTGGATTTTCCACTTTATTTGTCTAACGCTGACAAAGGTTATTTTAACGCTAACAAGTGTTAAATTGACGTTGTCAGCAACATGTTAGTTTTGTGGTTTTTGATCTAATTATGCAGGCGTTGTTAGCATTGTACAAATGGATACAGAGTTTCTTATGGATTCTTGGAGCATTATTGGAGCATGTTCAAGTTTATGGATGATGGTTGGAATATTTATATTCCTATCTTGACATAAATTTTTATGGCATACATTTTATTTAGCAACTTGTATATCTTATTTTAAGGGGAGGTTTAGGAAACCTTTAGGAATTTTTGGGTATTCATATAATACTCTTATCAAGATTCTAGATTGTTTCCACTGGTGAATATGAATTAGTTTACTAAATCGTGAGGCACTGTAGCATGCAAAGTTGATATACTATGCACGCTGCCAAGACTTTTTGGCCTAGAATTGGATGTGGCCTGTTGGGAGACTTGGGTATGATTTTTATTGGGCTTACCTAGGAAGTTATAAAGGATTTCATGAGATAACTTCATTGTTAAGAACTTTGGTTAGCAAGGGACACTTGAGGACAATTATGTATATCTTGCTTAAGCAAGTGTGCATGATTGGACAGTGCTTGCCACCCTATGGTAATTTTCAGTCTATAGGTTATCTTCACTAGTTTAAATCACTTTGTTAAGGTCCTTTTTCATTTTTATTATTTTTCTTTTTGGACGTTGGCAGTTTTATTTCCAAACGTTGTTAGGACCAATTTTGACGTTGACATGGCAAATTCCAACGTTGACAAGAATATAGTCGTTGAGCGTTGATAGGTTATTTTTGACCGTTGACAAACATTGGGTCCTACCTAGTTGTTATTTTTGACGAAAATTTGGGCCGTAATTTTAGGAGTTGGTAACTTTTTGTTAATGCACAAGATAAGTTATATCTTTTCAAGATTCTAATCATTATATTTTGAAAAATAACTGCCTCATTTTTTACCAATCACATGTGCTTACCTCTCCTATAAATTTGGCTCATTATTTTAAAACGGGGTAACTGCTTGTAGGATATGTAAATCTTGCTTATGTTTTAGAGAGAGAAAGAGATAGAGAGATGGTGGATTACACACAATTCTAGAGAGAGAAAACAAAGAGAAGTATGTGAAAAAATGAATAACCACACAACCTCTCCATCTAAGGAGAGGGTTTATATACCCAAGCCCTTGTAATGGGCTTGGGCTTACATTTGGGCCGATCTACACATGTTGTAGGCTAGGCTTGGGCTTGTTTATTAAATAACAATGTCTAGACTACGAGCTACTACTTAGTATATTGTTGGAGTGACCGAATCTTCCTAAATACGTAAAAACGTATTTCCAACAATCTCCCCCTCAGGGAGGTCACTCCAAACAAGGGTGTTACCCTAGTTACAATAATAAAATAAACCTAGCATACTATGTTTGTCTTGAGCTCGTAGTCTTCGTCTTTCTTTTTCTTTTTCTTTTCTGGTGAACATGCTGATGTGATCTTTGATATCAATATTGATAATTAATCTCTTGCCTTGATCTTGTGCGTCCATCACTTGTGATCTTCGCCTCTTCGTGACACCATGTCCCACATACTTATACCTTAGTAATTCTTGAAAGCTTCAGAGTTCGATACAGCGGAAGACTTAACTTTTAGGCTTTCTTCAATTAGATTAGGTATTAAGTGCATAAAGTATAAGCATGCGGGGACGACTTCTTCTTGGATCCCGCAACACCACCGTCTTCAAATGCCGTAACATAAGTAGACACGAACGAAATGGCTTTGAACATTTCATTCTAATTGGGTAGCATTTTACCTCCGGTCGGTGAAGACCGTTGGACGATATAAAATATCGTACTTGTGGCAGGTAGATTTAATTAAAAATCTCCTTGACAATATTTCGCGGGTAAACCCATTCTCTTTACTCGACCGTCCAAATCTGACTGCGAATGTAAAGAGTGAATCATTTGGATAAAATTATCCACATGATTGAAGCCGTCAATTCTGATTCCTGGAACAAGTTTGATTCATTAAAGAATCGCACCATCGTTGCTTTCTAGTTGTCACGAGATTGATTCATATTGAATCTTACAAGTTACCTACCAAGTGTTGTTTGAGGTTAACACTAGAAGGATTTCCACTCATCACTGTGAACACTAAGGTATCACTCTGAGTGTTCTGGCAAGATCACTAAGATATTACGTAGATGCCTGGAACGTGTTTAAATTCAGTTAAGAATTAAACCATTGTTGCTTTCTAGTTATCACAAGCTTGATTCATAAAGAATCGCACAGGTCACCTACCATGAGCTTTTTGATATTCGCTCAAGAAGGATTTCTACCTTCAATGTAAATACTTTCGTATTACTCGGATGTTCAGGCAAGATCATGAAGATTTTGTGTAGGACTCTTAAGATATTTCTTACTTTTCACAGTATGTGAGGAAGCAAGGAAATATGAAAGTGTGTCCTAGTGAGATATTTGATAATCTCAAATGGCTCTAGACTCGATCGTGCATTTGGATTTAGTGATCGGAGGCTGGAGAGGAGTGCCACCTTTTCAATACCAATTTATTCGGAGTGAATAAATCAATAGATAATGCGTTGTCTCCGTGTGATTAAAACAAATACCTTTTGAGAGATATCTGAGTTAGCTGGGATGGGTTGTGCACAACACTGGGTCCATGATGTCTGTCTTCAATATCGAGAATCATTAAAATGATCTCAATAGCATATGTGTTGACCTGGTTTCTGCCTAAAGTTGTAAGGAGGGCTTCTTTCTTTACACCCTTTATCTTTACAATTCTTTTTCATTCTTCAACCCCTTCAATGCTTACCAATACGTCATAACTAGCACCTTGTTGTGATTGTTCCAGTGCTAACTTAAGTACTTGGTCGGCATTCAGCTACGTTCACAATCTTTCTCCATCTTTCCTAAGAACTACTATTTATAGCTATGGAATGTCCTTGGACAGATTCCTCTGGTTCTGGAAGAATCATAGGACTTAACCTATCCTACCATCCTTATGTCACCATAATCTTCATCGTCGTGAAATAAATATGTTTTGGGTAAGTATAAATCACCATGAAATCCATTTTTGATATGCAAATCCATTTTGCTCCCCCTTAACATATGCCATGATATTCGAAAACATTTCGCACATGTCGGGATGAGCCAGCACATTGAGTCAAACCATTTGTGATAATATCCCATATTAAATCACATTTTCTCCCCCATATTAAAAATATTAACCCAATCGATGTTTTTAATATCAATTGATGTAATGAAGTTTTAACAAAGGTTTTGGGAAGAAAAATGAAAGTCCGTTTAATCTTCATGATTCCAAATGTATGAGATATGATACCAATTTGTAACATGATCACATATTCACCATATTAGAAAAAAAATTGACAAGGTTGGACCTGATTGATGAGAACATCATATGATAAGATCAAACGGTTCTTGTCAGCATATGTTGGTGGCCTCGTCATGTCTGAAGTCATCTCTTGACACCACGTGTACGATTGGTATGGTTGTCTTGACACCAATTAGTGGCTTGGCACTTTCGGCATCGAAGATTCTGAATGCTTGACAATTGCTCCCCCTCAATTGTTGACCCGTGTTCTATTAATAGAGCTGTAGTCGTCGGTTGAGTAGTCGCATCGTAGAGTAAGTAGATACCAATTGTAGATTGCTATGGTTGTAGAGATGATAACTTCATAAAAACAAGACTTCTCTTGTTTTAACAAATAAATGCACTGAGGCGTACATAGATTTGTGTTAGACCAAGTTATAAAGTAAACTTGATCCCTTACAAGGTTTTAAAGTAAACCTTGCCCGAGAAAATTAATTCCAGTTGTGAGCCAAAGCTTTCATAAGAAATACTTGACTTTAATGTGAAAACCGGGTTGCAGTCTGAAATAACTACAAGCCATATACGCATGTTTTATGAAATATTTACAACTTTTGTACGAACTCTATTTATGGCGTCGTGTCAATATTAATCAACATTTCTAAGGCCGTAAATATTATCTTACCAAAAGACATGCCTTTGAAAAATAAAGTAAAAAAATATATTTGGATTTTTCTGAATTTTTTCAATTTTTATGGTTTTTATATGGTTTTATATTTTTGTATTTTGCTTTTGTGGATAAAAATATAAACAATATATACAGATGATCACCAAGGATACAGATAATAGTTTACCATCACTATTCTTTCGCTTCATCTGCCAATTCCTTAAGAGTCTCAGGCGAGAAGGTTCTCATTCCTAGCTTGTCGGTCAAAAATTCAATTCGAGCGCGATCTAAAGCCTTCGTGAAAATATCCGCCAATTGATACTCAGATCGGACAAAGTAAAGCTCGATTACTCCATTTTCCACTTGCTCCTTGATGAAGTGGTAGCGAATGTCAATGTGCTTCGACCGGGAGAATTGAACGTTGTTGCAGCATAAGGCAATTGCACTCTTGTTGTCACAGTACATCGGAATTTTGTTGAAACCTAGACCATAGTCGGTTAATTGCGATCTCATCCAAAGAATTTGAGCACAGTAACCGGACATAGCTATGTATTCTGCTTCCGTACTCGAAATTGCAGCGCTTTTCTGCCTTTTCGATGCCCAACTGATTAGTCGATCTCCTAGTAGTTGCAAAGTTTCACTCGTGCTACGCCTTGTATCTTGACAACCCGCGTGATCCGCATCTGCATATGCCATAAGTGAAATCGACGAGTCCTTCGAATACCAAAGTCCCCGATTAATGGTTCCTTTAAGATATCAAAAGATCCGTTTCACAGTGGCTAAGTGTAACTCAGTAGGCCTAGTTTGATACCGAGCACACATGCATATAGCAAACTATAGATCAGGTTGACTAGCTGTGATATACAGAAGAGTATCGATCATTCCACGATAAAGTGTCGGATCAACGGCAACTCCATGTGGATCTGCATCAAGCTTAGTTCGTTCCACCATTGGAGTATCCACGGGGTCGCAAGATTCCATCTTATATTTCTTAAGCGATTCAAGGGCATACTTGGATTGATTGATATAGATGCCTCTGGGACTCTGAGATATCTGAAGACCTAAGAAGAGTGATACCTTGCCCATCATTGACATCTTAAACTTGGAAGACATGAGTGTCCCAAATTCGTCGGATAAAGTTTGGGTCGAGGCTGCAAATATAATATCATCAACATATATTTGTACCATAATCATATCTTTACCTCATTTCTGAATGAACAGCGTGGGATCCACCTTGCCGTTAGCGAAGCCTTGCGTAATGAGGAATTGTGATAATAGATCATACCATGCGCGTGGAGCTTGCTTCAACCCATAGAGAGCCTTCTTAAGCTTGTACACATAATTAGGATATTTAGGATTCACAAAACCATCCGGTTGTTGAACATAGACCTCTTCCTTGATTTCACCATTAAGAAATGCCGTCTTCACATCCATCTGATAGACGATCATATTCATATGGGCTGCATAAGCGAGGAATAGTCGAATAGCTTCCAAACGGGAAATAGGCGCAAAGGATTCCATAAAGTCGATTCCTAATAATTGCTTGTATCCACGAGCTACTAGTCTAGCTTTGTTCTTCAATATTCCGCCTAACTCGTCGAGTTTCACCTTGTAAACCCATTTCAGAGTGAGTAACTGCACTTGATCCGGGCATGGGACAAGTTCCCATACTTCAAGACGTATAAATTCATTAAGTTCTTCTTGCATAGCTTCTATCCAACAGGATTGAGTAAAAGCTTGTTGCCATGTCTTAGGTTCAACTTCAGTGAGAAAAGCATCAAAGTGACAAAACATTGCACTTTCTTGTAACTGACTTCGCGTGGATACCAGACGATTAGGGTCACCAATAATAGAATCTATACGATGATCCTTTGTCCACTTGCTGTCATGTTCACGAATCCGTGGATTGGAGTAAACCGTAGAAGGAGCTTCCTCTGAGGTGGACGACCCGGCTTGATTAGGGTCGGGAATTGGTACACCAAAGAATGGAAGTTCACGCATTTGAGTGAATTCCAAATCGTGATCATCATCATCCTCTTCATCATCAATAGGCATGACATGGGTAGTTGGTTCGGGTGTTGGTTATGAATTACTCGTTGATGGTATATCTTGATCAATTGTAGGTGCAGACGTATCTGATTGTGCTTTGGTTGCAGGTGCGACAACTTCGGTTACCGGAGCTATTACCTCAGGTTCTGGAGCAACAATACTTGGAGGAGTAAAGAATTCATCAAAGAAAGGTTGAAACAACGTATCACATTCAGTCCTAGAAGGTGGTGTAAATGATGATGAAGTAGGGTTGTTTGGGACAAGACCAGAACTAATGTTACTGGGTCCCATTTCATGAAGTGCGGGTTCAGAGTTGCTTGGCTCAGAAGCCATTGCTGTCAGCTCATCAAAATCAACATTCATAGTTTCAAGGATCTTGCGAGAATTACGGTTGTAGATTCGGTATGCCTTCTTTGCGGGTGCGTAACCAATGAAAATACCAATATCAGCCTTTGGTTGAAGTTTTCCCAAATTGTCACCATCATTATTTGGATAGCAAAGAGAACCAAATACATGAAGATATGATAAATCTTGTACTTTTCCATGGAGAAGCTCATAAGGTGTTTTACCATGGCGTTTACGAATTAGTGACCGGTTTTGGGTGTACACTGCTGTAGATACTGCTTCTGCCCATAAAAACAATGGAGCCTTTGCGTAAATTAACATTGTTCGAGCAGCTTCCATAAGTGTGCGATTTCGCCTTTCAACGACACCGTTTTGTTGTGGAGTGCGAGCAACGGATGTTTCATGAGAAATGCCAACTTCTTCATAATAATCACGCAAAATTTGATTCACAAATTCGGTTCCATTATCTGTACAAATGCGTCGGACAGTAGTGTTGAGACGTACTTGAATCATCTTGAGAAATCTGATGATGAATTTAGGTGCCTCATTTTTTGTTTTTAGAAATTTCACCCATGTAAACCGAGAGTAATCATCGACAATGACGAGGATGTACTTTTTACCACTAAGACTTTCAACACGCATTGGCCCACAAAGATCCATATGCAACAGATAAAGTTTCTCTTGGTTGGTGTCTTCAGTCTTGGGTTTGTAAGACTTCTTAGTGCTTTTCCCCATTGTACATGTTGGAAATACGTTTTACGTATTAGTAAGGATCGGTCACTTCAACAATAGTCCATGTTATAGCTCGTAGTTTAGTTATTTACATTTATTAAACAAAGCCCAAAACCGAGCCTATGAAATGTATGGGACGGCGGCTAATGTAAACCCAAGCCCATCTCAAGGGCTTGGGTATATAAACCCTCTCCTTTGATGGAGAGGGTGGTGTGGTTATTCACTTTTTCACATAGTTCTCTTAAGTTTCTCTCTCTATAAGTGTGTATAATCCACCATCTCTCTATCTATTTCTCTCTCTAAATCATAAGCATAGATTTACACTTCTACAAATGGTATCAAGAGCTTGGGATGAAATATAGGTTTGTTTTTGTGTTGCGTTTTGTTTTCTAAACATTTCGTAGTGTGTTGGTTTGTTTTTGCCGAAACTTCAAATTTTTTTTGGTGTTTGATCGTAGTCTTAAGTAGTGTGACATAGGGATTCGTGTTTAAAGGATTCTTGGTATCTTGGTTTTCTTTAAAACATCATCTTTCTTGGATCAAAATTGCAAAAAAAGTTGAGTGTTCTTCATTCCGAAATTCAAGCAGAATCTCCATCGAAAAGTACAAGCGAAACGTGGGCTTCCATCGCAATAACCATCACCATCGGAAAGGGTTTTGGTTCTACATTGCGATACGTGGATTTCTTTACTTATTCCGATCTGGGCATTCCGATCGTACTTTGCGATCTGGGATTCCGACGGGTATAAGGAAGTTTTGTTAAGTCGTTACTCTGCTTAAATTTTGTCAGCTACTTTGCGATCTGGGTATTGTGATCTGAGTATTCCGATAGGCTTTGCGATCTGAATCTTTCCGATAGGTCATTGCGATCTGAGTATTCCGATAGGCTTTGCGATCTGAATCTTTCCGATAGGTCATTGCATCTGAATCATTCCGATAGGTCATTGCGATCTGAATCTTTCCGATCTGGAACTTAAGATAGTGTGACATTCCGATCTGGACTTTCCGATAGTGACATTCCGATCTGACATTCCGACAATCCAAAAATTATTTCTTAAAAATTTTCGAATCGTGTGTAATTTTGACTTGGAAATTTTGGTTTATCGAGAACATATTTTAGGGGATTTTAACATTGTTTCTTGATTTTAACTCACAACAACACAAAAATACTTAACCTTATTTCATTGTTCGATCAACTTTGTAAATCTTAACTTATTGAAATGGAGTACACATCTCTTACGGATAAGTCCATCCTCTCAGGTACGGATAATCGTCCACCAATGTTGGTGAAGACTATGTATGAGGAATGGGCTTCCCGAATGAAACTTTATATGTTGAACAAGGAGAATGGACATCTAATTTGGGCATCGGTGCTCAATGGACCATTAGATTATGGTACTGTGACGGAAGGTACGACCACTCGTCCTCGCACAACGGGTGAGTTGACAGGAGATATGAAGATTCAAGATAAATGTGATAAGTATGCTACAAACATCATTCTCCAAGCCCTTCCTCCAGATGTCTACAAACTCGTTAGCAAACATAAAGTTGCCAAAGAGTTATGGGATAGAATTCGTGTTCTAATGCAAGGCACCTCGTTAACTAAACAAGAACGAGAGTGTAAGCTTTATGATACTTTTGATAAGTTTGCCTATGTGCCAGGGGAGACTCTCAATGATTACTATCTGAGATTTACCCTATTGTTGAATGATCTTAATATCTATGGCATGGCAATTCCTACCTTTCAATTGAACACCAAGTATTTGAACACTCTTCCTCCAGAATGGAAAAAATACGTCACGGATGTTAAATTGGCTAAGGACTTGCATAATACCAATGTGGATCAACTTCAAGCTTTTCTTCAACAACACGAATGCCATGTGATCGAGGCTCGGTTGTCTACACCTCAAGTTCATGATCCACTTGCAATGTATGCTTCTCAACAAAACATGGCTTATACTTATCAACAACCATCATACTTGCAGCAGCCACCGCCACACATCTATCAGCAACCACAGCAACCATCTTATCAACCACCAATGATGCCACAGCAAGAATATCAACAAAGTGTTCATCAACAATCTTTTCAACAGCAACCACCATATCAAACATCACCATCACAAGCCAACACTTCTCCATTGGTCTATACTCCTCAGCAAGGATATTTTCCAATAGAAGCACAACCAGCACAAGCTTTCTACTCTAATGAACTTCCACCAATCCAAGCACCGGCTTTACTCCAAATGATACGCCAGCTGATGTACTAAACCATCTCACCGCTTACTTGTCAAAACTTGTTGCAACTAGAGGATTTCCACCAACAAACAATCAGCTCCTCACCTCATCAAATCCTCGACAACAAGCCACTGTTCAAGATGGTCAAGTGACGGTGCAACCTATTCAGGGAAGGCAAAATTCATATGGACCTTCTACAAGGACTGGGAACAATGAAGTTGTGAATTCTCAAGCTAGTGGAAATGGGAGTCCTATTGGTCCTAAGAAGGTTGTGACTTGCTACAATTGCCGAGGATAAGGTCATATGGCTAGGGAATGCACTCAGCCGAAAAGGAGAAGGGATGATGCATGGTTTCGTGAGAAGATGTATTTGGTTGATGCTTAGTCTAAAGGGAAGATTTTGGATTCAGAGGAGTTAGCATTTCTTGCAGACCCAGGGGCAGCAGATACTGAAGGCATTGCAGTCGTTTCTACTTCTAATGCAGCTTATCAAGCAGACGATCTTGATGCATACGATTCGGATTGTGATGACATTCACTCTGCCCAAGCTGCTGTCGTTGCTAATCTCTCTCACTACGGTTCTGATGTCATCAGTGAGGTACCAACCACATCTAATAATATTGATGATAACCAATATCAAGTTGGGCATGAAAATGACAACCTCGAACAGCATTCGGGAACTAGTAACTCAAATGATGTGGTATCCAATTCTACACATTTGAGTGAACCTCAACCAAATGCTACGACGGGTATGGAATCTTATGCTCAACATGATTTGGTAATGGTGCCTAAACATATTATTGATCAAATGCACATGGCACTCCGACAATCCGTAGATACGAATTCCACCCTAACTGCTGAGCTTGCGTTGCATAAAGAAAAGGTCAAAACTTTTGAAATGGTCCCTCAAGAAGAGAAAATAACATGTTCTGAATTTGACCAATTTCGTTTTGAAAAGATTGAACACTTGAAAGAAATAGAATCATTAAAAGCTAATCTTTCCAATGAATTAAAAGAAAAAGAGTCGGTTGTCAATGATTTTCAGAAACTTAAAATGGATTTCGAAACTCTCGAGTCTAAAAAGGTTGAATCGGAAATTAATGCTACCAAACTTCTTAAATTCAAAGAACAACAGCTTTTAAAACAATACGCTTCCACAGAAAAGGTTCATCTTTTAACTAAATCAATTAAAGAATTCGAACTTAAGCGTCTTCAAGATTTACCACCTAATCCCGGTTATGCAAAACAAGCTCAGGAATATATTCCCGGTCTTTATGACATGACCATAATTGGAAAATCGAAAGAAGCACCTTTTGTTCGTAGTACTGAGGATACACAATCACTTGGGGATGAAACTCATTCTAAAATGCTTTCAAAATTCCATACAATTGATTATGATCAACATAACAAAGATCAATTTTCGAAAAAGACACGCATTCGCTTACAAAAGGAATTAGCAGAATTAACAGTTCTTGTGCCCCAAAGTTTGTCAACTGAAAACCTTCCTAGTACGTCTCCTACACTCGTCAAAAAGGATTTAACGAAGTTAATTCCACCGGTAAGTAAGGCGTCCGTTAACTTAAATACGGTTCACCAACACTTAGCCGATTTTGACAAGGTCATTTTGGAACGTACGACGGCCACGGCCATAACGGAAGGTGAATGGAACTTTGAGCACACTAGAGCTACGTTTCGAGATGAAATTGTTCCGTTTGTAGACAATGTTAAAGCTTGTCTTCGTAATATCGATCAAGATTTGTTTTTGGAAATAGAAGAAGTTAGACGTGTTTTCAATGAAATGGAAGATGCTTATGAAAACAGTTTACTTGAAATAGAACGGGTCTCACGCCATAATGATCTACTTCTGAATCAAGTGATGTCTCATGATATAGTTTCTGTCTGTGTGAATACAAGTGTTGATAATGATTCTATTGTGCATAATGTTGAATCTGTGGATACTGTGGTAGATAGTACTTGTCACGAATCTGACGCTGAATTTTTAAAGCTTCAAGATTCATATTCATCGCTTTCAAAACGTTTTGATGAGATTCAAACACATTGTATTTCGCTTGAATGCAAGCAACAATTTATTCAAGAAATCTTTGAAACGTCATTCGAAGGTGTTAATATCGATGATGCAAATTTTGAAAAGAATTTTCGATTGAATTTACAATCAAAACAGCGTCAGCCAAGTGACAAAGTTGCTAACTCTTTGCCGATAGAAATAGAGAAATCTAAGGAGCTTAACTGTGTGAACGTACTTGAGGCCGCTGAGAATTTTAAACTTGATCTAGATAATCGAGTTTCCAAGATGTTGACCAAAGTTGATAACTTAAAACAGAAAAATACACGAATTTTCGATTCAGTACAGCCAGCATTTGCTCATACCACTGCACAGAATCAATCATTGATTGAACAATTGAATCGAAAGTCGGTGGAAATATCTGATTTGAGGGAACAAATTTGTGATAAGAACCTGGTCTTGGCTGAGTTAAAGGAAACACTTCGTACTCTCAAAGGTAAGAATGTTGTGGATAACGCAGCCACTATCTCAGCATCGTCCTCTAGTGCAATCAAAAGAACCCTTATTGCCGTCACACCACTTAACAAGGGCCCTAGGACTAAACCTTCTCAAACATTGGTCACTAAAGATAAGGCGGAATCAAAACCAGCTTCTAATATTCCTGTGTTGCCTTCTACAGGAGTAAGCACCACTACTAAGGCTCAAATATCTAAGCTTAAAAGAAACAAGAAGAATGATAGGATCTTTCCCCCATCTAGTAGTCAAGTGAAGAAGAAAGTAGAAGCCCATTCTAGGAATGTTATTTCTGTTTTGAATAAAAAGAATCATGTAGCTAAACCTAAAGGCTCTGCGGTTGTGCAGTGTTCTAAGCCTACTGTGAATTCTAATTTGAAATGTTGGAATTGCAATGAATGTATGTTTTCTAGTCGTCATGATTCTTGCCTTATTGACAATGTGAATGAGATGCATGCCCGGAAAAATGGATTAGAATGGAAACCGACTGGGAAAGTGTTAACCTAAGTTGGTTGGATGTGGCGCCCCACTGGTAGAACTTTCACTATAGTAGGAAATATGTGCCCTTTGACTAGGATCACTCCCACTACAGCGAAGAAAGCGTGCCCTTTAACTAGGAGTACCAAAGCTACCAAAACACAAGCGTGTCCTTTAACTAGGAACACCAACACTACTGTAGGAACAAAGTGCCCTTTAAATAGGTCTACTCCCACTGTAGTGCCCGCGAATAATCCAAAACCTAAGAAAGTTGGAATAGTAAAACCTGTTAGCGCTAAAACTATCATTAGAAAATGTAGGAAATCTAAGGGTATCAAAAATGTTAGCAATTCTGATAAGTCTATACTTGTATCTGCTAACACTCCGGAACCAATAGTTTCCAATGCATTGTCTACTTTTGTTATTGAAAACAGGTGGTCCAAATTGTTCTATGGTATTTGGACTCTGGTTGCTCCAAGCATATGACCGGAGATCGCTCTCAGCTCAGAAATTTCGTCAGCAAGTTTCTTGGTACGGTTCGATTTGGAAATGATCATATTGCAAAGATAATGGGTTATGGTGAATATCATATTGGGAACGTTATAATTTCGAGAGTGTATTATGTGGAAGGTCTCGGTCACAACTTATTTTCTGTGGGACAATTTTGTGATGCAAACCTAGAAGTTGCTTTTCGAGAGCATACCTGCTTCATTCGTAATTTGGAAGGGGTTGATTTATTGAAAGGTACTCGAGGGAATAATTTGTATACTTTGTCTCTACAAGACATGATGGCCGCTTCTCCCGTATGTCTTCTCTCCAAAGCATCGAAGACTAAGTCATGGTTATGGCATCGACGGTTATCTCATCTTAACTTTGACGCTATTAATCACTTGGCGAAAAAACGAACTTGTTCGTGGTCTTCCTAAACTATCATTTCACAAGGATCATTTGTGTTCCGCGTGTACAATGGGGAAAAGCACTAAGAAGTCATACAAACCCAAGACTGAAGACACTAACCAAGAGAAACTTTATCTTTTGCATATGGATCTTTGTGGGCCGATGCGTGTTGAAAGTCTTAGTGGCAAAAAGTACATCCTCGTCATTGTCGATGATTACTCTCGGTTTACATGGGTGAAATTTCTTAAAGAAAAAAATGAGGCACCTAAATTCATCATCAGATTTCTCAAGATGATTCAAGTGCGTCTCAACACTACTGTCCGAGGCATTCGTACAGATAATGGAACCGAATTTGTGAATCAAATCTTGCGTGATTATTATGAACAAGTTGGCATATCTCATGAAACATCAGTTGCACGCATTCCACAACAAAACGGTGTCGTTGAAAGGCGAAATCGCACACTTATGGAAGCTGCTAGAACGATGTTAATTTACGCAAAGGCTCCATTGTTTTTATGGGCAGAAGCAGTATCTACAGCAGTGTACACCCAAAACCGGTCACTAATTCGTAAACGCCATGGTAAAACACCTTATGAGCTTCTCCATGGAAAAGTACCAGATTTATCATATCTTCATGTATTTGGTTCTCTTTGCTATCCAAATAATGATGGTAACAATTTGGGAAAACTTCAACCAAAGGCTGATATTGGTATCTTCATTGGTTATGCACCCGCAAAGAAGGCATACCGAATCTACAACCGTAACTCTCGCAAGATCCTCGAAACTATGAATGTTGATTTTGATGAGCTGACAGCAATGGCTTCTGAGCAAAGCAGCTCTGAACCCGCACTTCATGAAATGGGACCCAGTAACATTAGTTCTGGTCTTGTCCCAAACAACCCTACTTCATCATCATTTACACCACCTTCTAGGACTGAATAGGATACGTTGTTTCAACCGTTCTTTGATGAATTCTTTACTCCTCCAACTATTGTTGCTCCAGAACCTTAGGTAAAAGCTCCGGTAACCGAAGTTGTCGCTCCAGCAACCGTTGCACAAACAGACACATCTGCACCTACAATTGGTCAAGATATACCTTCAACGAGTAATTCTCAACCAACACATGTAACAACTACCCACGTCATGCCTATTGATGATGAAGAGGATGATGATGATCACGATTTGGAATTCGCTCAAATGCGTGAACTTCCATTCTTTGGTGTACCAATTCCCGATCCTAATCAAGCCGGGTCGTCCACCTCAGAGGAAGCTCCAACTACAGTTTACTCCAATCCACGGATTCGTGAACATGACAGCAAGTGGACAAAGGATCATCCTATAGATTCTATTATTGGTGACCCTAATCGTCCGGTATCCACACGAAGTCAGTTACAAGAAAGTGCAATGTTTTGTCACTTTGATGCTTTTCTCACTGAAGTTGAACCTAAGACATGGCAACAAGCTTTTACTCAATCATGTTGGATAGAAGCTATGCAAGAAGAACTTAATGAATTTATACGTCTTGAAGTATGGGAACTTGTCCCATGCCCGGATCAAGTGCAGTTACTCACTTTGAAATGGGTTTACAAGGTGAAACTCGATGAGTTAGGCGGAATATTGAAGAATAAAGCTCGACTTGTAGCTCGTGGATACAAGCAATTATTGGGCATCGACTTTATGGAATCCTTTGCACCTGTTGCCCGTTTGGAAGCTATTCGACTATTCCTCGCTTATGCAGCCCATATGAATATGATCGTCTATCAGATGGATGTGAAGACGGCATTTCTTAATGGTGAACTCAAGGAAGAGGTCTATGTTCAACAGCCGGATGGTTTTGTGAATCCTAATTATCCTAATCATGTGTATAAGCTTAAGAAGGCTCTCTACGGGTTGAAGCAAGCTCCTCGCGCATGGTATGATCTTTTGTCACAATTCCTCATTACACAAGGCTTCGCAAAAGGCAAGGTGGATCCTACGCTGTTTATTCAGAAACGAGGTAAAGATATGATTTTGGTACAAATATATGTTGATGACATTATATTTGCAGCCACGACCCAAACCTTATCCGACGAGTTTGGGACACTCATGTCTTCCAAGTTTAAGATGTCAATGATGGGCAAGGTATCATTCTTCTTAGGTCTTCAGATATCTCAGAGTCCCAGAGGCATCTTTATCAATCAATCCAAGTATGCCCTTGAATCGCTAAAGAAGTACAAGATGGAATCTTGCGACCCCGTGGATACTCCAATGGTGGAACGAACTAAGCTTGATGCAGATCCACATGGAGTTGCCGTTGATCCGACACTTTATCGTGGAATGATCGGTACTCTTCTGTATATCACAGCCAGTCGACCTGATCTTCGGTTTGTTATATGTATGTGTGCCAGGTATCAAACTAGGCCCACTGAATTACACTTAGCTACTGTTAAAAGGATCTTTCGATATCTTAAAGGAACCATTAATCGGGGACTTTGGTATTCGAAGGACTCTTCTATTGCACTAATGGCATATGCAGATGCGGATCACGCGGGTTGTCAAGATACAAGGCGTAGCACGAGTGGAACGTTGCAACTACTAGGAGATCGACTAATCAGTTGGGCATCGAAAAGGCAGAAAAGCGCTGCAATTTCAAGTACGGAAGCAGAATACATAGCTATGTCCGGTTGCTGTGCTCAAATTCTTTGGATGAGATCGCAATTAACCGACTATGGTCTAGGTTTCAACAAGATTCCGATGTACTGCGACAACAAGAGTGCAATTGCCTTATGCTGCAACAATGTTCAATTCTCCCGGTCGAAGCATATTGACACTCGCTACCATTTCATCAAGGAGCAAGTGGAAAATAGAGTAATAGAGCTTTACTTTGTCCGATCTGAGTATCAATTGGCGGATATTTTCACAAAGGCTTTAGATCGAGCTCGAATTGAATTTTTGGCCGACAAGCTAGGAATGAGAACTTTCTCGCCTGAGACTCTAAAGGAACTCGCAGATGAAGCGAAAGAATAGTGGTGGTAAAACTATTCTCCGTATCCTTGGTGATCATTTGTATATATTGTTTATATTTTTATCCACAAAAGCAAAATACAAAAATATAAAACCATATAAAAACCATAAAAATTGAAAAATTCATAAAAATCCAAAAATATTTTTACTTTATTTTTTTCAAAGGCATGTCTTTTGGTACGATAATATTTACGGCCTTAGAAATGTTGATTAAAATCGACACGGCGCCATAAATAGAGTTCGTACAAAAGTTGTAAATATTTCATAAAACATGCCTAAATGGCTTGTAGTTATTTCTGACTGCAACCCGGTTTTCATATTAAAGTCAAGTATTTCTTATAAAAGCTTTGGCTCACAACAGGAATTAATTTTCTCGGGCAAGGTTTACTTTAAAACCTTGTAAGGGATCAAGTTTACTTTATAACTTGGTCTAACACAAATCAATGTACGCCTCAGTGCATTTATTTGTTAAACAAGAGAAGTCTTGTTTTTATGAAGCTATCATCTATACAATCATGCTATCTACAATTGGTATCTACATACTCGACGATGCGACTACTCAACCGACGACTACAGCTCTATCAATAGAACACGGGTCAACAATTGAGGGGGAGCAATTGTCAAGCATTCAGAATCTTCGATGCCGAACGTGCCAAGTTCAAAAGTTGGTGTCAAGACAACAATACCAATCGTACATGTGGTGTCAAGAGATGAATTCAGACGTGACGAGGCGACCAACATATGCTGACAAGAACCATTTGATCTTATCATATGATGTTCTCATCAATCAGGTCCAACCTTGTCAATTTTTTAATATGGTGAATATGTGATCATGTTACAAATCAGTATCATATCTCATACATTTGATATCATGAAGATAACACGGACTAGCATTTTTCTTCCCAAAACCTTAGTTAAAACTTCATTAAATCAATTGATATTAAAAACATCGATTGGGTTAATATTTTTAATATGGGGGAGAAAATGTGATTTAATATGGGATATTATCACAAATGGTTTGACTTAATGTGCTGGCTCATCCCGACATGTGCGAAATGTTTTCGAATATCGTGGCATATGTTAAGGGGGAGCAAAATGGATTTTCATGGTGACATATACTTACCCAAAACCCATTTATTTCACGACGATGAAGATTGTGGTGACATAAGGATGGTAGGATAGGTTAAGTCCTATGATTCTTCCAGAATCGGAGGAATCTTCCCAAGGACATTCCATAGCTAGAAATAGTAGTCCTTAGGAAAGTTGGAGAAAGATTGTGAACGTAGCTGAATGCCGACCAAGTACTTAAGTTAGCACTGGAACAATCACAACAAGGTGCTAGTTATGACGTATTGGTAAGCATTGAAGGGGTTGAAGAATGAAAAAGAATTGTAAAGATAAAGGGTGTAAAGAAAGAAGCCCTCCTTACAACTTTAGGCAGAAACCGGGTCAACACATATGCTATTGAGATCATTTTTATGATTCTCGATATTAAAGATAGACATCATGGACCCAGTGATGCAATGCACAACCCATCCCAGCTAACTCATATATCTCTCAAAAGGTATTTGTTTTAATCACACGGAGACAACACGTTATCTATCGATTTATTCACTCCGAATAAATTGATATTGAAATGGTGGCACTCCTCTCCAGCCTTCGATCACTAAAATCTAAAATGCACGATCGAGTCTAGAGCCATTTGAGATCATCAAATATCTCATTAGGACACACTTTCATATTTCCTTGCTTCTTCACACACTGTGAAAAGTAAGAAAGATTTTAAGAGTCCTACGCAAAATCTTCATGATCTTGCCTGAACATCTGAGTAATACGAAAGTATTTACAATGAAGATGGAAATCCTTCTTGAGCGAACATCAAAAAGCTCATGGTAGGTGACTTGTGCGATTCTTTATGAAACAAACTTGTGATAACTGGAAAGCAACAGTTGTTTAATTCTTAACTGAATTTAAACACGTTCCAGGCCTCTACGCAATATCTTAATGATCTTGCCAGAACACTCAGAGTGATACCTTAGTGTTCACGGTGATGAGTGGAAATCCTTCTAGTGTTAACCTCAAACAGCACTTGGTAGGTAACTTGCAAGATTTTATACGAATCAAGCTCGTGACAACTTGAAAGCAACGATGGTGCGGTTCTTAATTGAATTTCACTTGTTCCAGGAACATGAATTGACGGCTTCAAATCATGCGGATAATTTTATCCAAATGATTCACTCTTTATGTTCGCAGTCAGCTTTGGACGGTCGAATAAAGAGAACGGGTTTACCCGCGAAATCCTGTCAGGAAGTTACTTAATTGAAACTATCCATCACGGGTACGATATCTAATATCGTCCAACGGTCTTCACCGACCGGAGGTAAAATGCTACCGATTTAGAATGAAATGTTTAAAGCCATTTCGTTCGTGTCTACTTATGTTGCGGCATTTGAAGACGGTGGCGTTGCGGAATCCGAGAAGAAGTCATCCCCGCATGCTTATACTTTATGCACTTAATACCTCATCTAATTCAAGAAAGCCTAAAAGTTAAGTCTTCCGTTGTATCGAACTCTGAATCTTTCAAGAATTACTAAGGTATAAGTATGTGGGATGTGAGGTCACGAAGAGGAGAAGATCACAAGTGATGGATGCACGAGATCAAGGAAAGAGATTAATGCTCAAGATTGATATCAAATATCACATCAGCATGTTCACCAGAAAAGAAAAAGAAAAGAAAGACGAAGACTACGAGCTCAAGACAAGCATAGTATGCTAGGTTTATTTTATTATTGTAACTCGGGTAACACCCTTGTTTGGAGTGACCTCCCTTAGGGGGAGATTGTTGGAAATACGTTTTACGTATTAGAAAGGATCGGTCACTCCAACAATAGTCCATGTTATAGCTCGTAGTTTAGTTATTTACATTTATTAAACAAAGCCCAAAACCGAGCCTATGAAATGTATGGGCCGGCGGCTAATGTAACCCCAAGCCCATCTCAATGGCTTGGGTATATAAACCCTCTCCTTTGATGGAGAGGGTGGTGTGGTTATTCACTTTTTCACATAGTTCTCTTAAGTTTCTCTCTCTAGAAGTGTGTATAATCCACCATCTCTCTATCTCTTTCTCTCTCTAAATCATAAGCATACATTTACACTTCTACAGTACACGCAGAACACAAATGATCCTTGTGAAATGATAGTTTAGGAAGACCGCGAATAAGTTCGTTTTTCGCCAAGTGATTAATAGCGTCAAAGTTAAAATGAAATAACTGTCGATGCCATAACCATGACTCAGTCTTCGATGCTTTGGAGAGAAGACATACGGGAGAAGCGGCCATCATGTCTTGTAGAGACAAAGTATACAAATTATTCCCTCGAGTACCTTTCAATAAATCAACCCCTTCCAAAATACGTATGAAGCAGGTATGCTCTCGAAAAGCAACTTCTAGGTTTGCATCACAAAATTGTCCCATAGAAAATAAGTTGTGAACGAGACCTTCCACGTAATACACTCTTGAAATTATAACATTCCCAATATGATATTTGCCATAAACCATTATCTTTGCAATATGATCATTTCCAAATCGAACCGTACCAAGAAACTTGCTAACGAAATTTCTGAGCTGAGAGCGATCTCCGATCATATACTTGGAGCAACCAGAGTCCAAATACCAGAGAACAATTTGGACCACCTGTTTTCAACAGCAACAGTAGACAATGCATTGGAAACTATTGGTTCCAGAGTGTTAGCAGATACAGATATAGAATTATCAGAATTGCTAACATTTTTGAGACCCTTAGATTTCCTGCATTTTCTAATGTGAGTTTTAGCACTAACAGGTTTTACTGTTCCAACTTTCTTAGGTTTTGGATTATTCGCGGGCACTATAGTGGGAGTAGACCTATTTAAAGGGCACTTGGTTCCTACAGTAGTGTCAGTGTTCCTAGTTAAAGGACACGCTTGTGTTTTGGTAGCCTTGGTACTCCTAGTTAAAGGGCACGCTTTCTTCACTTCAGTGGGAGTGAACCTAGTTAAAGGGCACGTATTTCCTACTATAGTGAAAGTTCTACCAGTGGGGCGCCACATCCAACCAACTTGGATTAACACTTTCCCAGTCGGTTTCCATTCTAATCTATTTTTCCGGGCATACATCTCATTCACATGGTCAATAAGGCAAGAATCATGACAACTAGAAAACATACATTCATTGCAATTCCAGCATTTCAAATTAGAATTCACAGTAGGCTTAGGACGCTGCACAACCGCAGAGCCTTTAGGTTTAGCTACATGATTCTTTTTATTTAAAACAGAAATAACATACCTAGGATGGGCTTCTACTTTCTTCTTCATTTGACTACTAGATGGGGGCAAGATCCTATCATTCTTCTTGTTTCTTTTAAGCTTAGATCTTTGAGCCTTAGTAGTGGTGCTTACTCCTGTAGAAAGCAACACGGGAATATTAGAAGCTAATTTTGATTCCGCCTTATCTTTACTGACCAAAGTTTGAGATGGTTTAGTCCTAGGGCCCTTATTAAATGGTGTGACGGCTATAAGGTTCCTTTTGATTGCACTAGAGGACGATGCTGAGACAGTTGCTGCATTATCCACAACATTCTTACCTTTTAGGGTACGAAGTGTTTCCTTTAACTCAGCCAAGGCCAGATTTTTATCACAAATTTGTTCCCTCAAATCAGATATTTCCACAGACTTTAGATTCAATTGTTCAGTCAAAGATTGATTATGTGTAGTGGTATTAGCACATGCGGGCTTTACTAAATCGAATAGTCGTGTATTTTTCTGTTTTAAGTTATCAACTTTGGACAAAATCTTGGAAACACGATTATCTAGATCAAGTTTTAAATTCTCAACGGCCTCAAGTACGTTCACACAGTTAAGCTCCTTAGATTTCTCTATGTCTATCGGCAAAGATTGAGCAACCTTGTCACTTGGCTGACGTTGTTTGGATTGTAAATTCAATCGAAAATTATTTTCAAAGTTTGCATCATTGATATTAACACCTTCGAATGACGTTTCAAAGATTTCTTGAATAAATTGTTGCTTGCATTCAAGCGAAATACAATGTGTTTGAATCTCATCAAAATGTTTTGAAAGCGAAGAATATGAGTCTTGAAGCTTTAAAAATTCAGCGTCAAATTCGTGACAAGTACTATCTACCACATTATCCACAGATTCAACATTATGCACAATAGAATCATTATCAACACTGTTATTCACACAGACAGAAACTATATCATGAGACATAACTTGCTTCAGAAGCTGATCATTTTGGCGTGAAACCCGTTCTATTTCAAGTAAACTGTTTTCATAAGCATCATCCATTTCATTAAAAACACGTCTAACTTCTTCTATTTCCAAAAGCAAATCTTGATCAAGATTACTAAGACAAGTTTTAACATTCTTTACAACTGGAACAATTTCGTCCCGAAACGCAGCTCTAGTGTGCTCAAAATTCCATTCACCTTCCGTTATGGCTGAAGCCGTCGTACGTTCCAAAATGACCTTGTCAAAATCGGCTAAGTGTTGGTGTACCGCATTTAAGTTAACGGACTCCTTACTTACCGGTGGAATTAACTTTGTTAAATCCGTTTTGACAAGTGTAGGAGACGTACTAGGAAGGTTTTCATTTGACAAACTTTGGGGCACAAGAACTGTCAATTCTGCTAATTCCTTTTGTAAGCGAATGCGTGTCTTTTTCGAAAATTGATCTTTGTTATGTTGATCATAATCAATTGTATGGAATTTTGAAAGCATTTTAGAATGAGTTTCATCCGTAAGTGATTGTGTCTCGTCAGAACTACGAACAAAAGGTGCTTCTTTCGATTTGCCAATGAGGGTCATATCATAAAGACACGGAATATATTCCTGAGCTTGTTTTGCATAACCGGGATTAGGTGGTAAATCTTAAAGACGTTTAAGTTTGAGTTCTTTAAATGATTTAGTTAAAAGATGAACCTTTTCTGTGGAAGCGTATTGTTTTAAAAGCTGTTGTTCTTTGAATTTAAGAAGTTTGGTAGCATTAATTTCCGATTCAAACTTTTTAGACTCGAGAGTTTCGAAATCCACTTTAAGTTTCTGAAAATCATTGACAACCGACTCTTTTGCTTTCAATTCATAGGAAAGATTAGCTTTTAATGATTCTATTTCATTCAAGTGTTCAATTTTTTCAAAACGAAAATGTTCAAATTCAGAACATTTTATTTTCTCTACTTAAGGGACCATTTCAAAAGTTTTGACTTTTTCTTTATGCAACGCAAGCTCAGCAGTTAGGGTGGTATTCGTATCTACGGATTGTCTGAGAGCCATATGCATTTGATCAATAATATGTTTAGGCACCATGACCAAATCATGTTGAGCATAAGATTCCATACCCGTCGTAGCATTTGGTTGAGGTTCACTCAAATGTGTAGGATTGGGTACCACATCATTTGAGTTACTAGTTCCGGAATGCTGTTCGAGGTTGTCATTTTCATGCCCAACTTGATGTTGGTTATCATCAATATTATTAGATGTGGTTGGTACCTCACTGACGACATCAGAACCGTAATGAGAGAGATTAGCAACGAGAGCAGCTTGGGCAGAGTGAATGTCATCACAATCTGAATCATATGTGTCAAGATCATCTGCTTGATAAGTTGCATTAGAAGTAGAAACGAATGCAATGCCTTCAGTATCTGCTGCCCCTGGGTCTGCAAGAAATGCTAACTCCTCTGAATCCAAAATCTTCCCGTTAGACTGAGCATCAACCAAATACATCTTCTCACGAAACCATGCATCATCCCTCCTCCTTTTCGGCTGAGTACATTCCTTAGCCATATGACCTTGTCCTCGGCAATTGTAGCAAGTCACAACCTTTTTAGGACCAATAGGACTTCCATTTCCACTAGCTTGAGAATTCACACCTTGATTGTTCCCAGTCCTTGTAGGAGGTACATATGAATTTTGCCTTCCCTGAATAGGTTGCACCGTCACTTGACCATCTTGAATAGTGGCTTGTTGTCGAGGATTTGAAGAGGTGCGGATCTGATTGTTTGTTGGTGGAAATCCTCTAGTTGCAACAAGTTTTGACAAGTAGGCAGTGAGATGGTTTAGTACATCAGCTGGCGTATCATTTGGAGTAAAGACCGGTGCTTGGATTGGCGGAAGTTCATTAGAGTAAAAAGCTTGTGTTGGTTGTGCTTCTATTGGAAAATATCCTTGCTGAGGAGTATAGCCCATTGGAGAAGTGTTGGCTTATGATGGTGATGTCTGATATGTTGGTTGTTGTGGAAAAGATTGTTGATGAACACTTGGTTGAAATGCTTGCTGTGGCATCATCGGTGGTTGATAAAATGGTTGTTGTGGTTGCTGATAGGTGTGTGGTGGTGGCTGCTGCAAGTATGATGGTTGTTGATAAGTATAAGCCAGTTTTGTTGAGAAGCATACATTGCTAGTGGATCATGAACTTGAGGTGTAGACAACCGAGCCTCGATCACATGGCATTCGTGTTGTTGAAGAAAGGCTTGAAGTTGATCCACATTGGTGTTATGCAAGTCCTTAGCCAATTTAACATCTGTCACGTATTTTTTCCATTCTGGAGGAAGAGTGTTCAAATACTTGGTGTTCAATTGAAAGGTAGGAATTGCCATGCCATAGATATTAAGCTCATTCAACAATAGGGTAAATCTCAGATAGTAATCATTGAGAGTCTCCCCTGGCACATAGGCAAACTTATCAAAAGTATCATAAAGCTTACACTCTTGTTCTTGTTTAGTTAACGAGGTGCCTTGCATTAGAACACGAATTCTATCCCATAACTCTTTGGCAACTTTATGTTTGCTGACGAGTTTGTAGACATCTGGAGGAAGGGCTTGGAGAATGATATTTGTAGCTTGTTTATCACACTTGTCTTGTATCTTAGCATCTCCAGTTAGTTCACCCGTTGTGCGAGGACGAGTAACAGCACCTTCCGTCACATTACCATATACCAATGGCCCATTGAGCACCGATGCCCAAATAAGATGTCCATTATCCTTGTTCAACATATAAAGTTCCATTCGGGAAGCCCATTCCTCATACATAGTCTTCACCAACATTGGTGGACGATTATCCATACCCGAGAGGATGGACTTATCCGTAAGAGATGTGTACTCCATTTCAATAAGTTAAGATTTACAAAGTTGATCGATCAATGAAAGAAAGTAAATGTATTTTTTGTTGTGTGTTAAAGCCGAGAAATAATGTTGAAATCCCCTAAATTATGTCCTCGATAAACCAAAAAATCCAAGTCAAAATTGCACCCGATAGCAGTGGAGATCATACTCAGATCATACTCACTATGATCATACTTAGATCGTACCCAACGATCGTACTTGGATCGCACTCGTTTGATCGTACCCAACAATCGTACTCAGATCGCACTCGTTTGATCGTACCCAACGATCGCACTCAAATCGCACTCGTGATCGTACCCAACGATCGCAATGTGTGATCGTGCTCGTGATCGCAACGAGTGATCGTACTCGTGATCGCAGTGTAACACCCCCACAATTGCTATGCGCAGCGGAACTACAACAATGGGTGCTACACAGTATTCATTGCACACAAGATATATCAAACGACGCTAAAAAGACGTCAACTTAAAACTTGAATTTAAAATAGTTAGATGATACATGTCCACGGTTTTTCCAACCCCAATTTGGTACAACAGAGTTTAGCGTTTTCGGTCCCCATGAATCTCAACCCAAGAATTTCAGTTTTACAACAACATGACATTAAACTTAAAAATGTTTAAGTAGAAAAAGGAGGAAAAACAAGCGGACTCCAAGCCATACACACAACATCCATCCCATGCATGCTCCATTCTACACTTCAGCGGTTACCTGAAACACATGCCAAAATTTTGGTCAACGAAAACGTTGAGTGGAATTCATAGGTTTTACAATCAATTTGAACGTATATAAAATAAAAACCATTCGTGATCATTTATAGACTTGTCGATCAAACAATCTATAATCAGGATACTGACAATTGTGTTTAAGCTCATGACACTAATCCGTTAACTCAATCACCCGCGTAATAAATACCGGCGTGATTCAGATGAAACCAGTGCCCCTTCTAAAGGCATCAGTTGCAATTATACCTTATCTCTCATACAAAATAATCTACCGCAGAACTTACTCAACGTACAGCTTCTCGGCTAGCATTGGGTCGTTAGCCCCGTAGTACTACAAATTGCATAAGCGGCTATTTCCCCCTACTCGAGGGCAGGACAATAGTTAATAGTTCATGATTTTAGGGACTTTTGCAACTTGGGTACTCAACACAATTTCTAAGGCAACTTTCGGGTCTAACAATCATTCATGATATACGTTCCTTTTAAAAACTAGCATGCATTTCCCTCGCGGGTAAAACAATTTGAAATAAATATAAGCGAGGCTATAAATTCACACCTTAGATATTAAGTAGTCGGTAGTTCGAGGGATGATCACTGACGACGAAACGGATGCCCGGTTAAATCAACACCTATCACAAATAACGCGTAATGAGTAATCTCATTTTAAATACTTTACGGTACTGTATAAAATACATAAGTACTAGTCACTTAGGACAAATATAACTCACGCCAAAAACAATACAACAAGCGTTACTCATTTTATACCATTCGTTCTTACTATTTACGTTATCCATTTTTATCCATTCTCGCCGGTACTTACCGAAAGTACGGGCTGTTTTACCTTATTTAACCATACTTATAAAATTTGACAAAATTCTCAAAAATCCTATAAGACCTGTAGATGACATGTTTTTAAGCCCAATAAAAGTTTTTACTTTTACGACTCGTTACTCGACGCTTTTCCAAGACTACATTTTACGGGCTGAAATTGTACTTCGACCAACCTTGACTTCTTTGACCTATATGAAATGCACCTTTGACTTCTTTGACTCCTAAGTCAACTTATAGACCCATTTATACAGGTTTGGGACCAAATTTTGACCCTTGACCATTTACCAATTTATACTTGTGACCCTCGGGATTTGACTAAAACTTTACATAAATTCGGATTATGAAAGTCCTCGTCTCCCGGTACTCGATCTTTAAAACCTCATAACTTTTAGCTCGTTTTGAGTCACGGGCTCTACCTTATACCAAATTAAAGACAAAAAGACCCTCTACAACTACATTTTGTTTTCAAGACCTGTAGACAAAATATTTTTTATGAAATGACCTCAAAGTTTCTGCCTAAATTTGGCTACTCCAAAATCATGCTTAGACTCGATTTCAAACCTTCTAACCACCACTAGGCATCATCCTAAGCCTCCCTAAACATATCCAAATACAAGATTTCAGTCCTACCCCTATTGATCAACCAATATCATAATCAAGAAAATATAAAAACAAGCATGCAACTACTAACACCTATCTAAAACATCATTAAACACCTAACCAAACACAAGACAAAGCTCAAAATTCATCAACCACCATGGCTCCCCAAACACCCCTTGTGCCGTGGGGTTTGGGTGACCCAATCACCACAACCAAATTGATTTTAGTGGGTTTTCTTGGTGATTATGCTTCCAATACACATGAATTTAACATGCATTACAATAATTAGCCTCAAAAACGAATTTGGATCATCATGAAAATTTTTGGAAAATTTACTTGAATGCATGTGGGATTTAAGTACATAGAAATGTAGGGAATGACAAGATTAGATGTGGTCTAACCTTAATTTTAATGAAAATCAAGTGAAAAAAAAATTTTGATGGTGTTCTTGGTGGTTTGGGGGTTAGCCGTCGGCTATAGGAGCAAAGAGAGGGAGAGAGTTGATTGTTTTTGGTGAAATGAAACTATGTGTTTGTGTTTGTGTCATTTTGGGGCTTTTTGGTGTATTGGGAGGGACCAAATGGTAAATAAAGGTTTCTTTTGGCCTTAATTTAAAAACGTCCTCAAAACTTTGCGGGTTCGACTCATTATTCAATTTTGAAAATTTTACGGGAGTCGGAAATCTTCCCGAACACTCCAAAATATTTTTGGGATTCTTTAAATGTACTCGGAAGGCTATAAAACTCACCCGACTCAACTTAACACGAACCGTAAATAAAATTCTCGAAAAATCACATTATCGATAAATCGTCAAAAATTATATAAAATTGGGCATCCCTCGGGATCGTAATCGTCAATCGTAAAAATTATAACCTCGAACATCGGCTTTAACCAAAATACTTATAAATATAGAAATTAAAATTTATTAAAAATTTCAAAAATTAGCGTAATTTAGGGTATCGTTAATGACCTTGGTTCTAGGGTGTCACATCCACCCCTCCTTAAAGAGAGCGACGTCCCGGCGCTCGCCTCTTCTTGTACTCACATTTCGTTCTACTGGAACAGATGAGGATACCTTTCCTTGAAAAAGTCCTCACGTTCCCAAGTGTATTCCGGTCCACGCTTAGAATTCCATCGGACCTTCACAATAGGAATCCTACTACGCTTCAGCCGCTTGACCTCTCGGTCCATAATTTCCACAGGTTCTTCCACAAAATGCATTTTGTCGTCTAGTCGAATCTCGTCCAAAGGAATCACCAATTCCTTATCCGCCAAACTCTTCTTCAGGTTCGATACGTGAAATGTGTCGTGAATAGCACTAAGCTCGGTCGGCAATTCTAATTTATACGCTACTGGCCCAATTCGTTCGACGATCTTAAACGGTCCAATATACCTCGGACTCAACTTTCCTTTCTTCCCAAATCGAATTACACCCTTCCACGGCGATACCTTGAGCATAACCATATCTCCAACTTCAAACTCCAACGGTTTCCTTCGGTTATCGGCATAACTCTTCTGTCGGCTTCTCGCAGCAAGTAGTCGGTTCTTGATTTGCACAATCTTCTCTGTCGTTTCTAAAACCATTTCGGGTCCAGTCAATTGACTTTCTCCTACTTCACTCCAACACACAGGCGATCTACACTTCCTTCCATACAATGCTTCGAACGGTGCTGCCTTGATACTCGCATGATAACTATTATTATACGAAAATTCCACCAGAGGCAAGTGGCGTTCCCAACTTCCTCCAAAATCAATCACGCATGCTCGGAGCATGTCCTCCATCGTCTGAATAGTTCGTTCACTCTGGCCGTCAGTTTCCGGGTGATAAGCCGTGCTTAAACTTAATTCAGTTCCCATCGCACGTTGAAGCGATTTCCAAAATTCCGACGTAAATCTACTGTCGCGATCCGAAATGATCGATAACGGCACTCCATGTCTACAGACGATCTCCTTCACGTACACGCTGGCGAGTTTTTCCATGCTGTCCGTCTTCTTCATAGGTAAGAAATGAGCAGATTTCGTTAACCTGTCCACAATTACCCATATCATATCACATCCACTAGGAGTCCTAGGTAAACCCGTCACGAAATCCATAGCGATTTTCTCCCATTTCCATTCTGGGATTTCTGGTTGTACCAACAATCCAGATGGTTTCTTATGTTCTGCCTGAACCTTTGCGCAAGTCAAACACTTACTAACGTAACGAGCAATATCCGCCTTCATATTCGGCCACCAATAAACTTTCTTCAGGTCGTGATACATTTTGTCCGATCCAGGATGTATCGAATACTTCGACTTATGTGACTCGTTCATAACCAATTCTCGAACTCCCGGCTTTCCTTCCTCAGATGAACACAGTGGTAACCAAATCCGATTCTCAAAATATCTCAGTCCGTCTGACCTAATCACGAAAAGAGGTTTCAACATTCGTCCCAAGTTTTCGGCTTCAACATTCCCTTTCATTAGTCCTCTCTCCTGAGCCTTCCGTATAGTTTCGGTTAAGTCAACGCTCTCACTCATCACTAAAGCTCTAACCCTCAAAGGTTTCTCCCGTTCCTTCCTACTCAGTGCATCCGCTACAACATTCGCCTTCCCAGGGTGGTAGCGAATTTCGCAGTCATAATCACTCAGTAGTTCAACCCATCGTCTTTGTCGCATATTCAACTCCTTCTGATCTAAAATGTGCTGCAAACTCTTGTGGTCAGTGAATACAACACACTTTGTCCCATACAAATAATGTCTCCACAACTTCAACGCAAAAACTACAGCTCCTAATTCCAAATCGTGCGTCGTGTAGTTCTCCTCATTCTTCCTTAGTTGCCTCGACGCGTAAGCTATCACCTTTTCACGTTGCATTAATACCGCTCCATAACCCTTACGAGACGCATCACAATACACTACGAAGTCTTCGGTCCCTTCAGGCAATGACAATATCGGTGCGGAACATAACTTATCCTTAAGCGTTTTGAAAGCAAGTTCTTCCTCAATTCCCCATTCATACACCCTATTCTTTTCGGTAAGCCTCGTCAATGGTTTTGCAATCAACGAGAATCCTTCAATAAACCTTCGATAATACCCCGCTAAACCAAGGAATTGTCGAACTTCAGTCGGCGTCGTCGGTGCTGACCATTCCCTGATTGCTTCGACCTTGGCGGGATCCACACGAACTCCCTTACTATCAATCACATGACCTAAGAACTGCACTGATTCCAACCAAAACTCACACTTCGAGAATTTTGCATACAGCTTCTCCTTCCTTAACAACTCCAAAATCTTTCTTAGGTGCTTCTCGTGCTCCTCCTTACTCTTAGAGTAAATAAGTATATCATCGATGAAAACAATAACAAACTTATCTAGATACGGCTTGCACACGCGATTCATAAGGTCCATGAATACAGCAGGCGCGTTCGTCAACCCAAACGGCATCACTCGAAATTCAAAGTGTCCATACCGCGTACGAAAGGCAGTTACAGGAATATCTTCCTCTCTCACACGCAGTTGATGATACCCTGATCTTAAATCGATCTTTGAGTACACACTGGAACCTTGCAATTGATCAAATAAATCGTCAATCCTCGGCAATGGGTACCGATTCTTAACCGTCAGCTTATTGAGTTCCCTATAGTCAATACACATTCGGAACGAACCATCTTTCTTCTTTACGAACAACACTGGCGCTCCCCAAGGCGATGAGCTCGGCCTAATAAATCCTTTGTCCATCAATTCCTTCAATTGATCCGATAACTCCTTTAACTCAGATGGTGCTAAACGGTAAGGTGCACGTGCAACCGGCGCAGCTCCTGGCACTAAATCAATTCGAAACTCGACCTCACGGGTAGGCGGTAAACCTGGCAACTCGTCTGGAAAAACTTCCGGATACTCACAAATAACTGGTACCTCTTCAATCCTCGCCTCTAAATCACCATCACTCGAAACTTGTGCCAAAAACACATCGCATCCGCTCTCTACGTACTTCATCATTTTCAAACAGGAAATCACTTTCAAACGAGAAGTGCATTCGTCTCCCTTTATCGTCAAAACTTTATTCCGCAACGGAATCTGAACCAATCTCTCGCCACAGACGATCATAGCACTGTGCGCCATTAGCCAATCCATTCCCACAATCACGTCAAACGATCCTAGCTCTATGGGCATCAAGTCGATTTTAAAAGCGTAATTTCCTAACTTCAAGGTACACCCTTTTAGTATAGAATTCGTACTAACAATTCTTCCATCGGCTAATTCAACGTTATAACTAGTCGCTAACATCACCGGTTTTCTATCGATATGACGACTAAATTTAACATCTACAAAACTCTTGTCGGAGCCAGAATCAAACAAAATACTAGCATAACAAGCGTCTAGCAAAAACGTACCGGTAACCACATTAGGACCCTGTGGTTTATCAGCCGTTCCCACTTGATACACAGCAGCCGCATTATTACCTCCCCGCTTGTTTCCTGCCTTCGGGCAATTCACTTGCACATGACCCCTTTCTCCACAACCATAACATCCTCTCATTCTGATAGCATTAGCCCCTGTGGCTACTCCTCCCGTTCGGCAACCAGAAGTCTTATGACCTGCTTTCCCACACTTGCCGCATGCAGGCGGGCAATTCCCGACATGATACAAATTGCACCTACCATAATGGGGATTCACTTTTACACCTCTAGGGTTCGTCACTGCCCTCATCCCTTCATTCCTTCTTTGGTTAAACTGCTGATTTCGGTTCGGCCCATGGTTGTTTCGATTTCCACCTCGGTTCTGGCCTTGGGATTGATTGCTTTGTGCCGCTTCCCATTTCCTCTTGTTCCCTTCAGCAATGGAGTTCTGCTTGTCCTGGAGCTTGACGTCCATCAATGCGTGAGCCATCTGAACCGCTTCATCAAACGATCCAGGTTTTGACGAAGTTGTTTCACCTTTAATATTGCTGGATAAACCCTTAATATACTGTTTCATTTTCTTGGTGTCATTGGCAAAAACATCCGGACACAACAGGCTTAATTCGTTAAACCTCCTGGTGTAGGCAGCTATATCGTTGTTCTTCAAGGTCAAATGCCTCAACTCATCCTCCAATTGCCCCAATTCCTCTTCCGGGCAAAACTTCTTGGTCAACAAAGCTTTTGTCGCATTCCACGTCCTTGCATTCGCTACAGCCAATCCAACCGTAGCTACCTGAGTATTCCACCAACTTAACGCATCATCAAGAAACGTAGCAGCTGCAAACTTCACTTTATCCGCTTCTGCACAACCGCTGATTTCGAACGTACTTTCAACCTTTTCCAACCATCGTCTAAGTTCTAAAGCTCTACCGTTCCACGGAACTGCGTGGGACCGCACTTCATAAAACTAGAATAGGTACACACTCTCGGGGCTTGCTGTCTCCCCGCGTTCCTTCCCTGATCCTGATTTCTCCCGGCTCTGTCCGCTTCCAACGCATTTGCTATAGCTTCCTGAATCATGGTGTTAACACGATCGGCGGTCAACTTTGGAGGCATGGTGTTATCGAATATCTCTTTCTGCAAGACAGGGAAAATAGAAAAACAATGTAAGTATACATATCAAGTTTCCCAGACATAATATACCTACAACGACACATCACTACGGAGTTACTAATATTCATCAATTCACATCACAAAAGATCAAATTTAAGACATATCACAGATCATGAAAGGTAACATAGATTGTATTGATAATTAACCAAAATCGTGACAAGTATTGCCACTACAATCGTTCACCACAAAACTTCAAGTACTTGAGTTTCTCGTCATAATACCATCATACAAAGGTCTAAAACAGTTCTATTACAATGATCAAAGAAAATACAAAATAAGTAACTAGGCATGTGGTGATCCACACGGCCTCTTGGATGGCGGCTCGTCGTCGTCTTCCTCGGATTCCTCATCACTGTCGTCCTCATCCACATCATCCATTTTTCTCTTTCCTTTATCATCCGGCCCACATTCCGTTTCCTTTTTCGTCCCTGATGTGGATCCACACTCAATCGCTACCTGACTTCCCACCATAATACAAGCACCTCTAGTAGGCGGCTGAATCATGAAGTCATTTGCCTCCATCTCCAAATCGTCCACGAATCTCCAATCCGGGGGCAATGATGCTCTCACACGATGCTCCCAACTCTGCATCCTCGACAACCTCATTTGATCCTCCCTAACACGGTCAAGACTAGCGCTTAAATTTGCAACCATTGATCTTAAACTGTTGATGTCACTTTTGTTCACATTCCCATCATACTCAATTCTTGCAGTCCTTTCCAACAGTCTTTGGTGTTCCCTTTCATTCTCATCAAACCTCTTAATTACCCTGGTCTCAACTACAAACCGCTCATACATCAATCTCTCCATCCTCCCCAAACGACCTGCGGGATCCCAGTAGTGTCTCGGTCTCGGAAAGTAGACCCTTGCAATATTCTCATGAATCGATGGCGACTTGGATGATCTGCTAGACTCTCCACTGCTCTCGTTACTCACTCGAACAAATCCTGGCACTGTTCTCAAATAGTCCTTACAATTGTCCATCGGGCGATTAAAGGGTTGCTGCTCATATCGACCGGTCGGTGGTACTTCATAACCCTTCGGCGAATTCGAGGACTGAAACAAATCTGGTTCGGTCTGGCCTACAGCATTCTCGGGAATGCCATCATCCATTAGCTCCTCGGGCTCTTCTTCAGAATCCTCACTCTCGTCGCTACTAATGCTAAAATTGTCCACCTCGCTTTCGTCATTGTCATTTTCCGGTCCTATTTCCTCTTCTGGAGCGATCCATCCATTATCATTGTCCGGCGGGTTCGGAGGAAACGGTCCCCCTTCGTGACCTACGACGTAATCGTTTCCATTATCATTAGGCGGTACCTCGGCCATTCCTGCAATAACAGCGAATTTCGGAGGGTACATAAGTAATTATACAATAATTATAAATACATGCATGCAAATGCAATGCAAAGGTGGTACATATGCCCGAAATGTAATAATATGATGCTCATGCATGATTAATACAAAAATTACGATGTCGGATATTCCACGTAAAATTCAACGTCTACATATAGTAATTCCATACTTACGTAATAATTACCCACATATATACTTCACTCAAAAGTATACGTCAAATGCCATAAATACAACAATAAATCTTACCGGAGCCATGCAGGATAGTTGTGTGTGCTTGGACCATTTCTTACGACACCAAAAGTTATAGTTTAGGATTTTCAAAAACGACCTAGTTCTCTATAACTCGTGGCTCTGATTACCAATCTGTAACACCCCCACAATTGCTATGCGCAGCGGAACTACAACAATGGGTGCTACACAGTATTCATTGCACACAAGATATATCAAACGACGCTAAAAAGACGTCAACTTAAAACTTGAATTTAAAATTGTTAGATGATACATGTCCACGGTTTTTCCAACCCCAATTTGGTACAACAGAGTTTAGCGTTTTCGGTCCCCATGAATCTCAACCCAAGAATTTCAGTTTTACAACAACATGACATTAAACTTAAAAATGTTTAAGTAGAAAAAGGAGGAAAAACAAGCGGACTCCAAGCCATACACACAACATCCATCCCATGCATGTTCCATTCTACACTTCAGCGGTTACCTGAAACACATGCCAAAATTTTGGTCAACGAAAACGTTGAGTGGAATTCATAGGTTTTACAATCAATTTGAACGTATATAAAATAAAAACCATTCGTGATCATTTATAGACTTGTCGATCAAACAATCTATAATCAGGATACTGACAATTGTGTTTAAGCTCATGACACTAATCCGTTAACTCAATCACCCGCGTAATAAATACCGGCGTGATTCAGATGAAACCAGTGCCCCTTCTAAAGGCATCAGTTGCAATTATACCTTATCTCTCATACAAAATAATCTACCGCAGAACTTACTCAACGTACAGCTTCTCGGCTAGCATTGGGTCGTTAGCCCCGTAGTACTACAAATTGCATAAGCGGCTATTTCCCCCTACTCGAGGGCAGGACAATAGTTAATAGTTCATGATTTTAGGGACTTTTGCAACTTGGGTACTCAACACAATTTCTAAGGCAACTTTCGGGTCTAACAATCATTCATGATATACGTTCCTTTTAAAAACTAGCATGCATTTCCCTCGCGGGTAAAACAATTTGAAATAAATATAAGCGAGGCTATAAATTCACACCTTAGATATTAAGTAGTCGGTAGTTCGAGGGATGATCACTGACGACGAAACGGATGCCCGGTTAAATCAACACCTATCACAAATAACGCGTAATGAGTAATCTAGTTTTAAATACTTTACGGTACTGTATAAAATACATAAGTACTAGTCACTTAGGACAAATATAACTCACGCCAAAAACAATACAACAAGCGTTACTCATTTTATACCATTCGTTCTTACTATTTACGTTATCCATTTTTATCCATTCTCGCCGGTACTTACCGAAAGTACGGGCTGTTTTACCTTATTTAACCATACTTATAAAATTTGACAAAATTCTCAAAAATCCTATAAGACCTGTAGATGACATGTTTTTAAGCCCAATAAAAGTTTTTACTTTTACGACTCGTTACTCGACGCTTTTCCAAGACTACATTTTACGGGCTGAAATTGTACTTCGACCAACCTTGACTTCTTTGACCTATATGAAATGCACCTTTGACTTCTTTGACTCCTAAGTCAACTTATAGAACCATTTATACAGGTTTGGGACCAAATTTTGACCCTTGACCATTTACCAATTTATACTTGTGACCCTCGGAATTTGACTAAAACTTTACATAAATTCGGATTATGAAAGTCCTCGTCTCCCGGTACTCGATCTTTAAAACCTCATAACTTTTAGCTCGTTTTGAGTCACGGGCTCTACCTTATACCAAATTAAAGACAAAAAGACCCTCTACAACTACATTTTGTTTTCAAGACCTGTAGACAAAATAATTTTTATGAAATGACCTCAAAGTTTCTGCCTAAATTTGGCTACTCCAAAATCATGCTTAGACTCGATTTCAAACCTTCTAACCACCACTAGGCATCATCCTAAGCCTCCCTAAACATATCCAAACACAAGATTTCAGTCCTACCCCTATTGATCAACCAATCTCATAATCAAGAAAATATAAAAACAAGCATGCAACTACTAACACCTATCTAAAACATCATTAAACACCTAACCAAACACAAGACAAAGCTCAAAATTCATCAACCACCATGGCTCCCCAAACACCCCTTGTGCCGTGGGGTTTGGGTGACCCAATCACCACAACCAAATTGATTTTGGTGGGTTTTCTTGGTGATTATGCTTCCAATACACATGAATTTAACATGCATTACAATAATTAGCCTCAAAAACGAATTTGGATCATCATGAAAATTTTTGGAAAATTTACTTGAATGCATGTGGGATTTAAGTACATAGAAATGTAGGGAATGACAAGATTAGATGTGGTCTAACCTTAATTTAATGAAAATCAAGTGAAAAAAAAATTTTGATGGTGTTCTTGGTGGTTTGGGGGTTAGCCGTCGGCTATAGGAGCAAAGAGAGGGAGAGAGTTGATTGTTTTTGGTGAAATGAAACTATGTGTTTGTGTTTGTGTCATTTTGGGGCTTTTTGGTGTATTGGGAGGGACCAAATGGTAAATAAAGGTTTCTTTTGGCCTTAATTTAAAAACGTCCTCAAAACTTTGCGGGTTCGACTCATTAGTCAATTTTGAAAATTTTACGGGAGTCGGAAATCTTCCCGAACACTCCAAAATATTTTTGGGATTCTTTAAATGTACTCGGAAGGCTATAAAACTCACCCGACTCAACTTAACACGAACCGTAAATAAAATTCTCAAAAAATCACATTATCGATAAATCGTCAAAAATTATATAAAATTGGGCATCCCTCGGGATCGTAATCGTCATCGTCCTTCTTGAATCGTCAATCGTAAAAATTATAACCTCGAACATCGGCTTTAACCAAAATACTTATAAATATAGAAATTAAAATTTATTAAAAATTTCAAAAATTAGCGTAATTTAGGGTATCGTTAATGACCTCGGTTCTAGGGTGTCACACGCAGCGAGTGATCGTACTCGTGATCGCAGCGAGTGATCGTACTCCCTTATCACAACAAGTGATAGTACCCTGATCGAAGCCTAGATCGTACAAAGCTATCGTACTCCTTGATCTTAGCTAGGATCGCAGTGAGCTATCGTAGTCACAGATCGTAACGTGGATCGTACTTGTGATCGCAGTTAGATCGTGACTATGGATCGCAAGTAGAAACCCCCAGGGTTTATGCAATCACAAAATCAGATCATACTAAGGATACCAACTTACCACTTTTCTCGGACAGTATAATAACACAATCAATTCGAGATTCTAAGCCAAAATATGAATCAAACAACCAAAAATTTTGTGTTTTTAACCCAAATAACAATACCAAATCACTATAGCAAGTAACAAGATGAAGTATATCAAGATTAACCCATAAAAACACAAAAAAAAAAATTGGTTCGTGTGAAATTGGATCAAAAATGGCGAGAGAATCAAGAACACAAACACAAAAACTAAACAATCATCCCATGGCTCTTGATACCATTTGTAGGATATGTAAATCTTGCTTATGTTTTAGAGAGAGAAAGAGATAGA
Organism: Glebionis coronaria; assembly: GCA_025667525.1. Lineage (NCBI taxonomy): Eukaryota > Viridiplantae > Streptophyta > Magnoliopsida > Asterales > Asteraceae > Glebionis > Glebionis coronaria. The sequence continues at coordinate 534,559,508 of CM046876.1, forward strand.
GAGATGGTGGATTACACACAATTCTAGAGAGAGAAAACAAAGAGAAGTATGTGAAAAAATGAATAACCACACAACCTCTCCATCTAAGGAGAGGGTTTATATACCCAAGCCCTTGTAATGGGCTTGGGCTTACATTTGGGCCGGCCTAAACATGTTGTAGGCTAGGCTTGGGCTTGTTTATTAAATAACGATGTCTAGACTACGAGCTACTACTTAGTATATTGTTGGAGTGACCGAATCTTCCTAAATACGTAAAAACGTATTTCCAACACTGCTTATTCTTGTCTAACAAAATTTTCATCCGCTTTCATCTTTCATAACATTTATCACAGCTTTCTACATCAATGGCGCCTAAGTTTAAACCGAGTGATTTGGTATTGGGGTTCAGAAGTCAGCACAACATGGTTGCCTATTTAGAGGCTGACAACACTCTGTTTCCTCAATATACTCAGATGGTGGAGTATTTAAATGCATCCCCTTAAGGTATGCACTTTCTCATGCTCCTCTTATCCTCGTCACTCATATTAAATAGTTTTGGAATACTGTTACTTCCTCAACGATTAATAATGTGACTACATTGACTGCTACAGTCCATGGGCTTCCATGGGTGGTTACTGAAGCCTTGGTTCGCCAGGCTTTGCATCTTAATGATGCAGATGGTATAGCCACCCTACCCATTGGTGAGCTAGAACAAGGACTTCGAGCTTTGGGTTATCCTTTCCCTGAAGAGGGAACTTTAAACAAATATTCCAAACAAGAATTTCCCCCAGCTTGGAAGTACTTAATACATGTCATTCTTCAATGCTTGAATCTCAAATGTACTGCACACAATGAAATTAACCGGTCTATTAAGAGTGACATTATGTGTATTGCTACTAGGCAAAAATATAATTTTTCTAAAATGATTTTTGATGGCATGTGTAAAAACAAGGGTAGCAAGATGACTCTTGCTTACCCAAGATTTTTGCAAATGGTTTTTGATGCACAAAGATATTGCACCAGGGATCATGATGATTTTTATACGATCCCTGTGCAAAAGAAAGCAATTTTTGGAAAGATGAATTCACCCCCATACAGAGACTTACCCCTTACCCAAGCCATGCTTTCTGTTATTGCAGTAGCACAACCTCAACCAGACCCACAACCACAACTAGACCTATTACCTAAACCATCACCCCAGCATATGGAACTTGACCAAGATCCCTTCAACGATGACACATTAAATGTTGGCGTTGACACTTCAAATCCAAACGCTGACACCCTTTTACAATAAACCCAAACACCCCTTAACCTCCAAACTGAAACCTAATCCACATCATCCTCTTCACTCCCAGACTTTAGGATGGAAAAACGCCAAAGGACTATTGGAGTGTTCTCCTCTAGTGGTCCTAGCCATGTTGCAGAGAGAACCACCACCACAAGTGTGGTTGGTGACATGGGTGGGGCTAGGACTATTGGTACTAGCTTAGATGCAGGCCAAGCCAGTCCTAACATCATTCAGACCCCATCCATGCCCCATGACTCTACTTTGGGAGGTCAAATTCCCATTCTAGAGGAGGGTAGATTGGAACCTTCACTACTACAAAAAAGCCCTTAGAGACTAGTTAAAAAAGCGCTTAGAGACTGGTTTTGCAAAAGGTCTCCAAAGGGGGGTGTCTCTTTAGCAAATCCTAAAAAGACTGGTTTTAAAACCAGTCTCTATAATACGTATAGACACTTGTTTTAAAAACAAAAACAAGTCTCTTTAGAGATTGGTATCCATAGTATTCCTCCAGAAACTAGTCTTTTTAGCAACATCTAACCAGTCTTTTTATAGAGTAAAAAGACGTGTATTTTCTAAAAAACAAGTCTCTTTGGAAATCGGTATTTTTTAAAAAAAAAATTGGAATTTCTAGTAAATTCTAAATTTTACAATTTTAACCCACCAAAATGAAGAAATACAAATACAATGAATATATATAAACTGATTTAGAAGGACCAAAACTGTAAAACCAACAAACTAAAGCAACCAAACACAATTTTTATTTAAATTGAAGTCATACTAGAATTTACAACAATATAGAATATTACTAGAATTTAGCTTAATCGTCTATGTCTAACTCGCCACAATGTGAACCATGTGCCAATGATCGCGTTTATCTCTTTGGTATCCAACGGACGCTCGTTATTCCATGGTACCTATAATTAATTTAATCAAATGTAAACATTAGGTATAAAATACATATAACTGATAAGCATCTAACAATTTAATCGAAAGTAAATTCATAATGTACAGATGCAACATATGCCTAGATCTATCTGATTGTACCTGATTCTACGCAGTAGCAATAGTAGTCCAATGCTAAGGTGGCCACTGTTGTAACAACAAAAAAGAGACATATTAAAAATGATACATGACAACTTATAAGACATGATAAGTATACTATTTACACAGTAATAAGCTAAGAAAAAATGTATAACTCGTACAATTGTTAATATCATTTAAGTTCCTCATTGATCCGTGGCTCATTGATCCGTGGAAGATTATTCAAGATATTGTAGAAGATAATAAAGGAGTCAACTAACCCTTGAAGGTGTATCGCTGAGAGAATTTTGCTGAGGTTTTCCTATAACAAAAGGATGTTGTTGGAAAATTCAGAAATATTAAAATTATAGACATGTTTAAGATTCAATATACACTAATTATAGCATAAGAAAAATTGTTACTCTGATAAATGTGTTAGCCCTAAAATGTGAGCGTCATTTATGGAATTACATTTGATTCAGATAGGCAAAACGTGGAGGGACTACTATTGACATGTTGTCAAAGTGACCTCTTGTTTAGCCTATATATACCCCTCCATACTTCCATGGAGGGGTGAGGATTCTTCTTATTGTGTATTTCACTTCTCTCTCTAAATACACACACTCGTTTCAAGCTTTAACTTTCTCTCTCTAAAATTGTCTAAATACTTCTTTTATCCTCCCCGACCTCTGGATCACCTCTTGTTAGCTTGAATCTTATATGTTAACAAAATGACTCATTTGACACGCAATATATACATTACTTACAAAATATAAACTGAACACCCCTCGTGTCTTTCAGTTGTATGCCTCGTACCAACAAACTAACTTGAACTATGATGGCTGCGACGTCCATATATCATTCTTGCAAAAATTGTAACCTGAACTTGAAGCAACATTATAATTATTTCTTGTCCAACCTATTGTCATTCCGTTCTGATATAAAATTGCTGCATATTTATTAATCTCTTAAATTTTGTCAGTTTCACATGCTTAGTCGCAACAACATATATGTATGATCAAGTTTCCTGTGTTTTTGTTCATTTTATGCTTTTCGGTATCAGTTATGTCTGTATACACACTTTATATCCTTGTTCAAATAGTTACACAGCCAACAACTCTATGTAATGCTACTTGACACTAAATCTCTATAGGACAGACATATTTCGAAAAATACAACATTGTTCAACCCAACCTATGCCATTCCAACCCACGCCAAAAACACATGTTTTGCCCACCCAGCCCATTATGTAATATCTACTAGCTACACATTCTCTCTGCTATTGACTCTCAAGCAAAACTCATAGTTTGACTCCTTAGTGTGCATAAAGACACTGTAAATAACTAAACTCTAATTCAATTCTCAGACAGAAGCCCAAACATTCGAGTAAATATTAGTTATTATCATTAGAGTAGTATACCCATTGTGAAATAAAAAAAGAGACATACTGTATGTCTGGGTATCAATTTGCTCTGGAAGCTCCTTGATGTCGACCTCAAATCTTTCCTGGACCTGCAACATAAAAATGATTTAAAATTCAAATCAAAGACATTCTAATTCTGCACTATATATGCCAACCACAAATCAAACACTATCGAAGAATAATCACCTGATTAAGAACATCTGAGTCTGAAACAGATGCTACAAAAGTGATTGCAAGACCCTTGGTACCAAATCTACCAGCTCATCCCACCTACCAAAACAAAGTTAAAGAGATTAGCTTGTGTGCATAAAAGACAAAGTGGGGAAAGAAGTTGATAAGTTTATCGTTCAGATTTAACCAACCTTGTGCAGATATGTATCAGCAGAATCTGGCATGTCATAATTTACAACAATATTAACATGCTCGATGTATATGCCTCTTCCAACTAAATCAGTTGCAACAAGGATTCGTTTTAGCCCCTCCTTAAACCCCTTGTAACGTGTCAACCTAATAAAAAGAACAAGCAAAAAAGTCAACAAAATGAAATATAAATGATTCAAAAATCCCAACTAACGCAACTACTAAACAGAATGTGTTGTGGATAAAGTTTAATACTCATGTCCAACTTAACATCTTTAATAAAACTAGTGACAGTTTATCTAAAAGAATACTACTAGTAAACAGCCTTCCCTATCAATATGACATGTTGTGAAGTTTTCTTTTTACTAACAGATAGTGATTTATAACTCTTTTTTGTGATCAGATCAACAGACCCGACAAGATAACAAAAATATGTGGTTAGTATCAGAATTTTGTGACTTTAATAATATAGAACTACACATTTGTTTCTTATCAAAGAATACATTTCTTGATATTTTAACTCATACTTTTATCGTTCAGCTAAACAAGCTTTCAACTATGGTGGAATCTTTCCCTAATCACATGAAACATACATAAACTAAATCCTCTAGTTTAAATACTACTAGACACAAGTCACGATATATCTAAAGATACTATAAAATCTCATATATATATATATATGAAAGTCCAGCGGTTCTTTGGTTCCGAACCGAACTAAGAACCACAATTTGAAATATTAAGGAACCAAGAACCGAACCGCGGTTCCAAAATTCGGTTCGAGTTGGGTCAGTTCTGATTCGGTTCTCGGTTCCGGTCCGGTTCTCGATCCATTTGCTCACCCCTACTCAAAACCACCACTATGAAGTCAAAATTTGAATTTGACACCTATAGAAAACAATTTCCTAGACTCAAAGCTTCATATTAGGCAATGTTTATTCAGCCTATTTTAAATTAAGTACCTATCTATATGACTATATGATGAACCTAAACTCTTTCAAAAACAGAACCAGTTAATCTATCAGGTGTCGTACCAGCACATATGTCTTTTCCTTTTTGACCTACAGAATGAAAGAAATGTGCACCTCACTTTCATTGTCTTGCTGAGCTATACGGGTGTTTCTTTATCTGCCTATACCAGTGAATAAGGCTAGGGATCAATCCTGCAAGTGATATTTGTTGAGGAGTAACTGCAATAAAAGAATTGATGAAACTAAAGTTAACACGAAGTTAAAAAATCAAAATGCTCATCCTCCAAATTACTGATTTCTGACTGTTCATTAACTAATGACAGATTCCGACTCAACATAAAACATGTTATGCCAACTTGATGCATTTATGGCATTGAATGTAAAGATTGCGCTACACACACTACCTTGTTGACTCACTATTTTAATAAAGCTCTTAACAATCGTTAAAGCTTTATAAGGCTAATAATCAAAATTGAAATAAAAAAATTAACTGCTTATGATGTACTAGAAAACTGTGTGATTCTCATTTACAGTAACAGAATAAGGAAATTACATTGTGGGAGCTCTGGTGTTGGCTTCGGTTGCAGCTCGTCTAGCAAAAGCTTCTTCGTCGTGTGTTGCCTAACCCGAGACATAATCCTACAAATTAAAGTAAACAAGATGCATAAGACAATGCAGCATTCCATAGAGCAGATGTTGAAAACTCTCAGTTGACTTCTGAAATTAATTTTTCAAGAGAGGGAACATAAACATCAAAAGGGTACATATTAGCCGAATTTAGTTTGTGCTATAGATATGTATGTAATAGATAAATGTAAGTTTACATGTATAAACTAGTTACATTATCCATAAATGTAAAGAGAGATTACATGTGAACTTTCGCAAACTCCTTCTGCCTATGAGTCCAGTATCTGACAAGAACTTGATGAATCATAGCATGAAACTAAGCAAAACAAATAAATAACCAAATTGACATTTTTCAAGATTGTAAGTCACTTTTTCCTTAATGTTTTTATTAATATTTCATCTATTTTTATATACCCACCAACTTAAATATAAACAATTTAACTAAATTGACGTACCATAAACCATAGTGATGTATATTTACTTATGAAATTTTAATAATCACCAAGGTTGCTATATAACCGGCTTACATGCAAGGAAATGAAATACTTAGGGGTGTTTGTTTAAGCTTATATAGTGTGCTTATGGCTTATTTGGTTTTCAGCATAGGCTTCATAAGCTGACACTTTGTGGCTTATTTAATACTTTTTGGCTTATATAAGTTCATTATGTCATAATAAATTATATAAGCTGAAAAGTTTAAATTAAGCCACAAAAGTGGGCTTATATAACATAAGCGAAAACCAAATAAGCCATAAACCAGCTATATAAGCTGAAACAATACCCCCTAAGCTTTATGTCCATGTTCTTCTAATTGGATAACACTAAAGTGAAGACCAGGAGAACCACAAAACATGGTGTGGATGTTCATATCATGCTACTATAATATAATTCCAATACTAATGCAATGCAATAAAAGAGAATGAACATCTATAATTTTGTTTATCAGCTAAAATTCAACAATAGAACCTAATTAAGAATCATTTTTATTATTAAAAAATAATAAAATATTAATTCTTTTAGTGAGGATTTTAATCGAACACCTTATGTTAAAAAATAAATGTCAAAACATGTCATCAAATAACAACAAATCTAAATATAGCACAAATATTAATCATACATACATAGATTTTGGAAATTCAAATTCGAAAAACAAGACCAAACTGACCCATTCATCAAATAACTGCGAGTTTGTGAAGAATGAATTTGTATCAAACAAAAACTCAAGCTTGAAATCCTTGGGATGGTGTTGCTACGTATTACAGATCTAGATCTGGTTTGGGTGGTTAAAGAAGTACAAGTAAAGGTTTGATGGTGTGTGTGGTGGGTAGGAAGTTAAGGGGAGCATTTTCAAAAATTGATGAAAAGTTAAAGTGAAACTTTTAGCATCGAGCAGGAATGAAAAATTAAGGATAGGGGGAAAATTTCAATCGGTATTCTTTTTAAGGTTGTGAAAAATTTTACAAAACCACGTACGTCATATAACGAGATGCAAGTAGGCTTGAGCATCGGTGTAAGAAAATACCGGACCGGTCAAGCTCGAATCAGATCGAGATTAAAATGGACCAAACATCGAATGTGACGAAAATCATGAATCAATGACTGGATCTAAATGCGTTTGACATATCAAATATATTAAGGCCTTGTCAAACGACTCGAACCGAGAATTCGAGTCGAACCTTAATCAAACTAAATTTATTTGATTTTTCGGTTTTGTAAATTTTTTCTAGTTTCGAGTCAAAACATTTTTTTAGTGTTCGAATACAATTATTTTAACTGACCCCAAGACATCAGTATGATGTTTTGAAATGCAACTACAATGCCGACGTAGGTGCCAAAAATACTGATACCCTATCGACTCATAACGTGTACAACGATACCCGATCGACTCATATCAGGTGAAACAATACCCTATCGACTCATATCGTGTACAGCGTTACCCTATCGCCTCATATCATGGGAAACGATACCCTATCGACTCATACCGTGTACAAAGATATCTGATCGACTCATATCGTGCACAACGATACCCTATCGACTCATAACGTGTACAACGATACCCTATCGACTCATATCGTGTACAACGTTACCCTATCGACTCATATCATGTGAAACGATACCCTATCGACTCATATAATATACAACGATACCCTATTGACTCATATCATGTGAAACGATACCCTATCGACTCATATCGTGTACAACGATACCGTATCGACTCATATCGTGTACAACGATACCTGATCGACTCATATCGTGTGAAATGATACCATATCGACTCATATCGTGTACAACGATACCCGATCGACCAATATCATGTGAAACGATACCCTATCGACTTATACCGTGTACAACGATACCCGATCGACTCATATCATGTGAAACGATACCCTATCGACTCATACCGTGTACAACGATAGCCGATCGACTCATATCATGTGCAACGATACCGTATCGACTCATATCATGTTCAACGATACCCGGTCGACTCATATCATGTGAAACGATACCCTATCGACTCATTTCGTGTACAACGGATACTCTATCGACTCAGTTGAACTTTGGGCTAAAAAATAGAAATAACAAAAGCACACGAAAATAATAACGAACGTAAAAAAACGCGACATTTAAATAATTTATTGAATTTAAAGCCTAAAAATGCAATTTTAATTTTTCCTACATTATAAACGACAAAAGAAAATTTTAGAAAAAAATAATTATATTTTTTTGACTATTAAATATTTTTTTATGAATTAATTAAGATTAAAACTAGTTAAATGATTTAAAAATATTAAATTATTTTTCAAAAATCCTAAAAAATTACAGAAAATAAAAAACGCTATTAGAAAACTATAAAAAATAGTAAGTTTAAAAGATAAGCTCAAATAAGCTCGAAATAAGCATAAAATAAGCTTTTAAGCAAATAAAGTTAAAATAGTACAAGTAAAAGCTTTTGTAATGAAAAACCAAAAAGAACACTTGGTGCAGATGGTTAAAGAGTGTATTTCTGTGTTTGTTTGTTCTCTTACGTCAGGGGTCCGATCCATCTGCTGCACATTTTTTGGTATTCTTTGTTTTTTTCTTTATCAGGAAATAAAAAACAGATTAAAAAAAAGGATGTATTAACAGGAAGTGACTATAGATCAGATGGTTTAACAGAGAGATGCTGCGTTTGATGATGCGTCTGATGTCAGTTGAGAGGTCAAGGGTTCAAGACCCTCTGTTGCCTTTTTTTCATCAGATTAAAAGAAAAGAAGAGGATGTATTAACAGGAAGTGCCTATAAATAAGTTTTACACAAGTTATGATTCTTAATTTTTTATTTATTTAATGGTCCTTATAATTTAATCACATATAAAGTTTACACAGACTAAAACGTAATATGTTATAAAAACAAGTATATACCGTTGAGTCCTTATGATTGTAAGTTAAAAAAAATTAAGCACAAAATTTATTTACATAAAAAAGACTGGTTGTTAAGAAAACAAGTGTTTTTAAATGTCTAAAAACACTAGTTTTTTGATATAAACGGTGTCCTTAACATTTACACATAAAGACAGGTTGTTACGTAAAAACCAGTGTCTTTAGGTGTATAAAAGGAGTGGTTGCAGCCTACAAAACTAGTCTTTTTAGAATTCACCTTATAGAGACTGGTTTTTTTAAGAAAACAAGTTTCTATTTATTCCCTTCCCACTATTTTTAGGTCATAGACACTTGTTTTCACATAACCAGCCTCTTTAGGGGGGTCTCTAAGGGCTTTTTTGTATTAGTGTATATACATTGTTGGAATTGATGGTTGTCTGTATTAGCTTGCAAAAGCAAAATGCAGACCTTGTACATACTGTCTCTACACAAGGCCTTGAACTCAAGCAATTCAGGGACAGGATTGTTATTTTGGAAGGTGCTAACCTTAGGCGTGGATTGGAGGATTCTTCCAAAGGGGAGGATGAGCAGATACATGTGAGTGACAAAAGGCTCACATGAAGGAGAATCTTTGGGTATAGCTGAAGATCTAACAGATTTGAAGAGGCAACCAGGTTTTGATGTTTCATTGGTTACCCCTACAAATTTGAATTTATCTTTTACTGAGATGTTGGAGCAGTTCACAAAGCCAAGCGCTGATAGGAGTAAGGTGAGCGTTGACAAGCAGATTTTTGACGCTGACAAGCCAAGCGCTGATAGGAGTAAGTTAGGCGTTGACACACAGGTTTTGGACGTTGATAGACCTGCAGGTATGGTTGATATCAGTTATCATCAAAGATGTGCCTACCCAGGTACCATCATCAACTTTACCCACCGTTGATATATCAGATAAAGGTAAAGGGATTATGGTAGAAACAGTGGTTCCCAAGGATGCAACCCAAGTAAAATTTGATTCCATGTTGGTTGCACAACTTGAGAAAGAAGATAGGATGAAGGAGACTGCTATTGAGAGTAAGGAAAATAGTGGTGATGAAAGCACAGATTTAAGTGTAATGATTATTCAACAACCAGAGAGGCTTGAATATGGTGATGAGTTGGCAAGGGAAAAGCTTGCAGAGTTGAAGAATCAGGTAGATTATGAGATGCCTGAAGTTGCTCAAATATACTTTGCATGGGAGAATAAGGTGATGAAGAATCCAAACATGACTTTATCAGATCAAATTTAGGGTTTGGAAGCTCTACTTAGAGCTCAAAGGGATTGCAAGGTGATTCTGAAATATAAAGCTAGCAAAGTTCTTTCACAGACCAAGACAGAAAGAAGGGAGCTCTATTACATGTTGCTCAGATGTCATCAAACAGGTTGGACTTTTAGAAAGTTATAGGTATTGTCCTTTGATGAATTGAAGTATAAAGCTTATCCTATATGGGCAAGTGTGCAAGAGCAGAACACTATTAGACTTCTTTCAGATGAAAGAAAGGAAGAACTTGCAGAAGAAATGGACATCAAAAAGGCTTTGGTTACACCAAGACCATTGAAGAAGGGAGTTCCTCTTGAGTTTCCAAAAAATTTGGATAGAGTGAATCCTAGTGAAGCTGTTATTAGAAAGAGTATTAAGCTCTCACCCTTAGAAGCTTTACATATGGTAGAAGTGTTACCTCATGATTCCAGAAACCCTATAGTTAGCTATGAGGAAGATGCAAGTGGGTTTTGGATGATTGGCAGATATGGGAAGAAGGTACATACTTTCACTACTCTTATGTCTTTTTTTGCAAGCCTGGATAGGGAATACTTGGCAGACCTTTGGAGGTTGATGCAGGCCAAGTATGAGACTGAAGCACCTACTTCAGTCAATGGAATAAAGATTTGGTCAACATTCAAGAGAATGTGCGCACCAGATGAAGAAGATCCAATTTGGAAGGATCTTGATGATGATGTCAGTGGACTTCAATGGCGTCTACATTCAGCAGTTGGTGTGTATCATTTGAGTACTACAAAGTTTTCTGAATATCTTCTTGTGGATGCTGAATATCCTATGTCCAAAGAAGTTTTGAAGAAAATGGTGTCAACACAGCTAGAGATGGATTATACAAGTGACGTTGGCAAAGATTTGATTAGGTTTATTTATTTCCAACTTAATAAGATTTGTAAGAATCCTCCTTGTACTTAGTTTTATTCAGAAACTTGATTACTAGAGTAGATATCAAGTTTAGGGGAGGATTGTTGGGAATAAAATGTAGCCAAAGACACTTGGACGATGACAAGAGGAAATTAGACGTTGATAGGAAGAAATCAAGCGTTGTTAAGACAAGCGTTGACAGGAAGAAGTCAAGCGTTGATAAGAAGAAGTCAAGCACTGACAGGATACTTAGTCTACAAGTTTTATGTTTCTAGTATGTTTCTATTAAAGATATGTTCGACAATGTATTTCTTATGTTTATCCTTACCTAATATAGCTGATACGTAGACTCTTGTATAAGGTTCCTTAGTCTATAAAAGGAGGCCTTTAGGTTTAGTTCAATATATGGTTTTACACACTTTCATTGTACGCAAGTTCGATTAATAAATCAAAGTGAAAGTTTTGTTTATCTTATTTGTGTGTTTTTGTTTAAGTATTAATTCTGCATAATACTTGAATTGTTCCATATACAACAAAGTTTCTCTACGTGTTTAACTTGATTTAATCTCGTTTACACAAGCTAAATCGATCTAAATTTGGGATCTGACATACATGCTACAATTGAGGCGAAGCAATTTGAAGATGATGTACAACTTACAAGATATACACATAGAGTTTTGCCGACATCAACTAGGGGAAGATTGTTGGGTCAAAAAGTTTATGTGGCAGAAACTCAAAAACGAAGAAAACATGAAGGCATTTGTTCAACGTTGACACATTGTGTCTAAGCGTTGACAAGTGTAAATTAGGCGTTGTCAAGAGTAAATTAGGCGTTGACAGAAGTCAACAAAAGACAAACGATGTTGGAAATATCTATTTAGGATAAGTATTCAGAATATTATTTGGTAATATTATGTATTAGTTATTTAAATAGAAGATTTACATGTTTATTCATAGTTATCTCTTGTAAACCCTAATCCTTAGTCTATAAAAGGAACAAGGGTCTTAGGTTTTTATATATCATTCATACAAGATGTAAACCTAAAGCGTGTATCGACTAGGTGTGGGATTCAATGTATACACACCTAGTGATTGTTGATTATTAATATAATTAGCAATCCAATTCAGTAATCTTTGTGTCTTGTGCCCTAAACACCTTGTTTCCCAATTGTTGTTCTATTCTTCCTCTCAGCTACCCCATATTGTTGTGGGGTTCTAGCTATATTAAACTGTCTAGTAATCCCTTTCTTGGCACAAAAGTCATCTAACAGCTTATTTCTAAACTCACCACCATTATAACTTCTAAGTAGTTTAACCTCATTCCCAGTCTTTTTCTCTAATTGGGTAATAAAGTTAATCAAAATATCAGTAGTTTCACTTTTCAAAGCCAAAATGAAAGTCCAAGTAAATCTAGAAAAATCATCAGTGATGACAAAACAGTAGGATTTACCATTTAAGCTTTCTATATTGGTTGGACCAAATAAGTCCATATGCAGCAAGTGAAGTGGTTTAGAACTAGAATGCACAGGTTTAGACTTAAAGGAGACTTTTTGTTGTTTGCCTTTAAGACATGCAACACAAGAGTGGTCATTGTGGAATGCCTTTTCAGGCAAACCATCAACTAAACCATGTCTCACAAGTCTATTTATGTTCTTAAATTAGTGTGCCCTAATCTTCTGTGCCAAAGATTACTCTCATCAACTGAAGCCTTAGCATATAGACATGACAAATTATTATTCATCCTAATTCCAGTAAGATTCACATTATAAATGTCCTTATGCCTAGGTGTTCTATAACCAATGAATTTCTCATCAGGTATTTTAAAATCTTTGCTTAGCATCAAGCATTCAGTATTAGTGAAAATAACCTTATTTTTGTTATCACAGACTTGTGATACACTAAACAGATTGTAATCGAGTTCTTTTACCAGAAATAAGTTTTCAAAACACAAATTATTGGTGATAAGAGTGCCTTTGCAAGTGATAGTTCCATATCCGCCTCCAAAGTACACTTTGTCACCATCTTTAATGGGGGTAATGTTTGTGAAGTAATCTTCCTTCCCCGTCATGTGCCTAGAGCATCCACTATCCCAATATCCATAATCATTAACCTGCTTTTGAATGCCCTACACATAAAGAAAACAAATTAGTTTTCTTTGGGAACCCAAGACTAAGCAGACTTGGATTCATTTGGTTGTTCAACAATAACAAACTTAGTCCTTATGACAAACCCTTGTTCGTCCCTTTTTGGATTAAACACCCAGTTAACCCCAATTGGTTTAGTTATGACCTTTGATATATAATGAAATTTGTTATAGGTCATAGAAATCCCATCTGAATTAGGGTTTTGGTCTTGTTTAGGTCTCCAAGATAAGCTAGAAGAAGCTTTAGACCCCTTTCCATTTGGTTGCAAGTATTTGGCATTACTTGGTCCTGCAGCGTTGGAAACATTCCTGTCAGCGTTAACATTGTTCTTCTCAACGCTGAAATTACCTTTTTCAGCATTGAACCTAGGGTTTGCTACAGGAACCCATTGTCTGTTAGACCATGTATTGGTCTTCTGAAAAGGCCTTTGTCCATAAGTATTAGGCCCTTTAGTAAAGAATGGGGCTGGTCTAATGACTTGTGGACTTTGCTGGACAAAAGGTTTGGGTTTGACCAGGGTTGACCTTTGAAGCATTGACACGTTTATAAGCCAAATGTGAAAAGCTTCCACAAGTATAACAGGCTTTTCTAGACATAACTCTATGTTGGAAATACGTTTTACGCATTTAGAAAGTCTCGGTCACTCCAACCATGTAGTTATAGGCTCGTAGTTAAGTTAAGTGTTATTTATTTCATAGCCCGACCCATGAGCATGTTCATGGGCTGGAAGCCCAAGTCCTTTAAGGACTTGGGGTATTTAAACCTCTTTCCACCATGGAAAGAGGTGTTGGTTGTTTTATTATCTCATTTCAATATATGTGTTTTCTTCCATTTCTCTCTCTAACTTTCTCTCTCTAGAAAAACATCAACCCCCTTGTTTCACAAGATTATCATTGTTCTACAATTGGTATCAAGAGCATGGGATGAGATAAAGGCTTGTTCTTTGTGTTGAGTTGTGTATTTACATTCGTAGATCATAAACTACCTTTTTGGCCGAAACTTCCAAATTTTTTTTCGTTTGATCATAGTGATAAGTAGTGTAACTTAGGAATTTGGGATTAAACGTGTTCTTGGTATCTTAGATTTCATTAAAACTTCAGGTTTCTTGGATCAAAAGTGCAAGAAAGTGTGTTTTTCTTCATTCCGAAATTTCAGCAGACGCATCCATCGGAAAGTACAAAAAGTACTTTGGCCTCCATCGCAATCCCTTAACCATCGGAAAGGGTTAGGGTACTACTTTGCGATCATTGGATTTTCATTACTTATTCCGATCTGAATCATTCCGATAGCTTTTGCGATCTGAGATTCCGACGGGTATAAGGAAGGTGTGTTAAGTCGTTACTCTGCTCAAATTTTGCAAACCACTTTGCGATCTAAGATCATTGCGATAGGTATTGCGATCTGAAGCATTCCGATAGACATCGTATTGCGATCTGAAATATTCCGATACCATCATCATTGCCACAAGGTTACATTGCGATCTAAAATCATTACGATCTGAGCTGATTCCGATAGTGAGACTTTCCGATCTAGGTATTCCGATAGAAAGAACATTGCGACAGAACTGGTTTTATATACTTAGTGGATTTTCTTCTATTTGGCATTTAATTTGGTAATTTGGAAACGTTCAAAAAGCTAATATTACAACAAGATAACAACATCTTTTCGTTAACAACACAAAAAAACTCATAACCTTTATTTCATTGTTCGATCATCTTTGATAATCTTATTCAAGGGATCATAAAATGAATTCACATTCATTTATGCCAACTATGACTTCACTCACCGATATATCGATCATTTCGGGTACCGATACTCGCCCGCCTTTGCTCATCAAAGACTTATTTGAATCATGGCAAAGTCGAATGAGAACATACATCATGGGCAAACAAAGTGGTCGACTTATGCTAGAATCAATTGACAAAGGTCCATTAGATTGGGGAGAGGTTACAGTCAACAATGTGACAAGGCCAAGGCAGTATCATGAGTTAACCGATGCCAACAAACTCATTGCAGATGCCGATGAAAGGGCTGTGCAAACAATTCTTCAAGCCCTTCCACCTGATATCTTCAGAATGGTGAGTGAACATAAAGTGGCTAAGAATCTTTGGGATCGACTTGCGGTTTTGCTACAAGGGACATCTCTCACTAAGCAAGAACGAGAATGTCAATTATATGATTTGTTTGATAGATTCCAATACATTCCAGGGGAGACTCTTCATGATTTTTACTGGCGTTTTACTACTCTGATGAATGACATGAATGTCTATAATCTAAGGATTGAACAATTTCAGTTAAACACCAAGTTTTTGAACACACTACCCCCTGAATGGAGTCAATATGTGACGGATGTCAAAATGATTCGTGATCTACACAAGTCCAATTTAGATCAACTATATGCTTTCTTACAACAACATGAGAAGCATGTGATTCAAAACCGAATTTCTCAAGGACCTTATCATGAACCAATGGCATTATTGGCAAATCATCCTACACTATCATATCACAACTCTCAGCTTGCTGTAGGACACAAATCTTCATATCAACCTGTGTATCAAACACCAAGCTTTCCACAGTACTCGATTCTGCCACCGCCACCAACATCTTATCACCAACAAGCAACATCATCATCACAAGGAGCTTCACACCAGTATTCACCGTATCAACCTCCTACCAACCCTGTTAGTACCTATCCACAACTCGAGGCTCCTCAACATCATTACTCACATCAAGAAAGTGTTCCAACCAATCAGTTTGTTGCTCAACCAGCATCAGCATTATACTGTGAAGATGACATCCCTGTCCCTGAATTTAAACAAGGAGATAGCCATACTGAAGTCCTAGCTCTGTTGTCTGCATTTTTAAGTCAAACTTTAAACAAAAGAGGTTACCGAGGTTCAGCACCAACTAACAATCAGTTAAGGAACTCGTCTAACTCTCGACAACAAGCAACAATTCAGGACGGCAGGGTCATGGTGCAACCACTTCAAGGGAGATCAAATTCGTCTAATGCTGGTGCACGTTCATCCAATACTACTGCTACAAGGGCCAACAGAACTGGTAAAATGAAGGTGGTTATTTGCTACAACTGCAAAGGGGAAGGGCACATGGCCCGAGAATGCAAGCAGCCTAAGAGGAGAAGGGACGACACTTGGTTTAAGGAAAAGATTTACTTGGTGAATGCTCAAGCCCAAGGTCGTGAGCTTGATGAAGAAGAATTGGCATTCCTTGCAGATCCAGGAGTAGCGGAAACTGATCATCCCACAACAGTCATCACCAACAATGCTGCTTATCAATGTGATGATTTGGATGCATATGACTCGGATTGTGATGATTTTAACACCGCTAAAGCAGCTCTTATGGCAAATCTTTCACTCTATGGGACTGACACCATTGCTGAGGTACCAAATACTGCTACAAATACTAGCATTGTACCTTATCAAGTTGAGCAAATGTCTGAGTATTCGGAAGAGCCTCCAGTGGTTAGTAATTCAATCGATGAGACAAACAATGATAGCAATAACATTGCAAGTCCTCAGATTTTGAGTGAACCACAACCGGAAGCTCCTATGACTAGTAATTCGTCTGCTCAACCTGATTTGGTTATGGTCCCTGCATCTTTGCTTAGCAGAATGAATATTGCAGTCCGTGAAACCCTTAATGCTAATCAGAGTTTATCTGCTGAGCTTGCTTTGCATAAAGACAAGGTTAAAACCTTAGAAATGACTCCTGTGTCCACTACCTTAACCAATCCTGAATTTGATAGGTTTAGGAAAGTTCAAATGGACAATCTGCTTGAAATTGAAAGTTTAAGAGCAAACCTTTCGAATGAGCTTAAAGAAAAAGAGTCAGTCGTCACTAATTTTCAACAACTTCAAACAGATTTTGAAATTCTGGAATCCAAACAGCTTGAACTGGAAATTAAGACGTCTAACAGAATAAAAGAAACGGAACTTAAGCTTTTAAAACAATATGCCGCTTCACATCTAGTACACGTGTTTCATGCTTCATTTAAAGAGTTCAACTTATCGCGTCTCATAGACTTACCACCTAACCCGGGTTATGCAAAGCAAGCACTTAACCACAACCCCCGACTGTATGATGCAACAAAGTTAGGTTTGGCATTAGACCCGATAGTGTTCTCAAGTGATTCTATATCACCATACGATGAAAAGCAGTTAAAATTACTTTTGACATATCCTGAATATGATTATGCTTCAATGAATGCAAAAAATGCCACAATAGATCTTAGAACTCGTTTCAATATGAAAAAGAAAACTCTCCAAACATCCACTTTCATGCCGACTAGATAATGCCTTAGTATAATTCCTACACTTGTCAACTCGGACAAACCAAAGGAAATTCCTAAGAATCTTCCCCCGGTTAGTACGGTAAGGCTCAGTATTGAAGAGATTGGGCAATACCTTACCGATTTTGACAAGGTCATCTTGGAATGTACGACTTCAACGGCTCAAACTGCTGGAGAATGGGCATTCGAACACATGAAATCGGTGTTTGAAGAAGCGATCGTTCCATTTGTGAACCATATTAAACAAGGAGTCTATGATCTAGTGTGTAATTTACAATTTGAGCTTGGTGAAGTTCAAAAAGTTTTCAATAACATGGATGATGCTTATGAACAACACCTAATTGAAAAGGAAAAGATTTTATCAGAATATGACTGCTTTTTAGAACATATGGTGTCTCTTGAAGTGATGCAAGTTGTTACTACTCAATATACTCGTGAAATTTCATCTACTGTGAATATTTGTGATGATGTGCATAAATCTGTGAATAATATTGAACATGTGAATACTGTAGAAAATCATTCTTGTCATGAATCCAACGCTGAATTTTTAAAGCTTCAGGATTCATATAATACACTTTCAAAAAGTTTTAACGAGCTTCAACAACATTCTATATCTCTTGAAATTGAGAATCAATCTATAAATGAAACTCTTTCAAAACTAAATGAAGGTGGAAACTCCGTTGAGACAAGTGACAAGATGATTCAGATGGTTCAAAATTTAGAAGATGAAATAATGAGACTTAAGAGAGAATTAGTAGAAACAAAAACGGAACTAGAGGCTGCAGAGGCTAACAATCATGTCCTAGAAACAAGAATTAATTCTATACTAGGAGAACGTGAACAAGTAAGGCAGGGAGACTCACAAATTTCTGGTTCAATAGAAGAACACATCGCGTTTAATGCGACAGAGCGAAAGTCTTTAATTGACAAACTGAACAAGAAATGTGAGGAAACCTCTGACCTAAAAATTCAGCTCATAGATAAAAACATGGTTTTGGCAGAGTTAAAGGAGACACTTCTTGTCACCCGACAAGAAGTTGTTGATAACTTAGCTACTGACTCTGCACCGTCCACTAGTGCTCCAACAACCAAGTCAGTAGTGCTTCATAAGAATCCACTTCACAAGAGAAACCAGGTTACCTATGATGATTATATGAGGAATGCCATTAAGCATGTCGATCTTCTTAGGGATATTTTAGACGATCTTTATGCCTTAGATCCCTCAAGTAGCGACTATTATTCGGCTCATGCATATGTTAAGCGAGTTCAATATTGCCTAGCATATTTGCAATACATAGGTACACCAGGTTCTGCACTACTTAATAATAAACCCATTGCTGTCACTCCGTTCAATAAGACTCCAGGAGCAAAACCATCTTTGACACTATCAAGTAAGGCACCTTTAAAATCTGTCACTAATGTTCCCTTGGCTTCTACAGGAGTAAGAATGTCCACTAAGGCTAAAGGATCTCGAGGAAAGAAAGATAGGATCAAGCCTTCCACTAATAGGACTGAGAAGAAGAAAGTAGAAGTGCACCCTAGGAACGTTGTTTCAGTTTTAAATAAAAAGAATCATGTAGCTAAGACAAAAGGTCCTCTTTATGAGTGGAAACCTAAGCAAAGTGTGAATTCTAATGCTAAATGTTGGAATTGTAACGAATGTATGTTTTCTAAGCATCATGATTTATGCCTTATTGATCACGTGAATGAAATGCATGCTATTAAGAACAATCTTGAATGGAAACCAACAGGTAAGAAATTTACTCACGTTGGGTGGCAATGGAAACCCACTGGTAGGACCTTTACTGCAAATGGAACTACGTGCCCTTTAACTAGGATCACATCCACGGAAGTTAGGTCTAAGCGTCCTTTAAATAGGAACACTAGCACTAAGAAAAGGTACAAGCGCCCTTTAACTAGGTCTGCCCCCACTAATGTGCCTACCAGTGGTAATGTCCCCAGTCACAAAGTACCTCAGAATACTAGACAACTAGAATCTAAGCCAAACACTAGTAAGAAAATCTGGAAACCTAAAGTTTTGTCTGATAGCAAATCTAAGATAACTATATATGTACCTGCTAACTCAGAAGAACAATTAGAATCCGATACATCGTCTATGTTTGGTAAAATTTTCAGGTCGTCCAAATTATTCTTTGGTATTTGGACTCGGGGTGCTCCAAACATATGACTGGAGACCGCTCGATGCTCAAAAATTTCGTCAGCAAGTTTCTAGGAACGGTAAAATTCGGCAACGACCATATTGCAAAGATTATGGGTTATGGTGAATATCAAATTGGGAATGTCACGATTTCAAGGGTTTACTATGTAGAGGGACTTGGTCATAATCTATTCTCAGTAGGACAATTCTGCGATTCTAACCTTGAAGTGGCCTTTCGACAACATACTTGCTTCATTCGCGATCTTGCAGGAAATGATTTGTTAAAGGGTTCTCGAGGGGATAATCTATATACTTTGTCTATTCAAAACATGATGGCCGCCTCTCCTGTTTGCTTACTCTCCAAAGCATCTAAGACCAAGTCATGGTTGTGGCATCGTCGGTTATCTCATCTTAACTTTGATGCTATCAACCATTTGGCTAGAAACGAACTTGTTCGTGGTCTTCCGAAACTAAAGTTCGACAAGGATCATTTATGTTCCGCATGTTCATTGGGGAAAAGCACCAAGAAATCTTACAAACCTAAAGCAGAAGACACCAACCAAGAACCACTGTATCTTTTGCACATGGATCTTTGTGGGCCAATGCGTACAGCTAGTGTGAGTGGTAGAAAATATATCCTCGTCATAGTGGATGATTTCTCAAGGTTTACATGGGTAAAGTTTTTAGCATCTAAGGATCAAGCACCAGAGTGTATCATTACCTTCTTAAAAATGATCCAAGTCCGTCGGAATGCTACTGTTCGCCGCATTCGGACTGATAACGGCACTGAGTTCGTTAATCAGACTCTTCGAACGTATTACGAAAAGGTCGGTATTTCTCATGAAACATCTGTGGCTCGCACTCCACAACAAAATGGTGTCGTTGAAAGACGTAACCGTACACTGATGGAAGCTGCTAGAACTATGTTAATTTATGCAAATGCTCCCTTATTCTTATGGGCAGAAGCAGTGGCAACCGCATGTTATACCCAAAACCGCTCAATCATTCGCAAACGTCATGGTAAAACTCCATATGAGCTTCTTCATGGACATAAACCCGATATTTCCTTTCTTCATGTGTTTGGTGCACTTTGCTATCCAAATACAAATAGTGAAAATCTGGGAAAACTTCAACCGAAGGCTGATATTGGAATTTTCATTGGCTATTCACCTGCAAAGAAGGCTTACCGGATTTATAACCGTCGTCTTGGCAAGATTGTAGAAACTTTGGATGTCGATTTTGATGAGCTGACAGCGATGGCTTCTGAGCAACACAGCTCTGAACCCGCTTTACACGAGATGGGAACCGGTACAATCAGTTCCGGCTTACTTCCCAACAACCCTACTTCTCCATCATTCATACCACCAACAAGGTCCGAGTGGGATAAGTTATTTCAACCTATGTTTGATGAATTCTTTGATCCACAGAGTGACGATTCTTCAGTACCCGTAGCAGTGGCTCCGATTCCCGTAGTTGTTGCTCAAGATAATGGAAATGAATCCGAGGCAACTACTGTTACTCTTGATCAAGATGTACCATCCCCTACCAATTCTCAAACAACACCTGAATCATCACCCCCACTCGTTCCTAATGATGGTGAAGAGGAATTATATGATCACGATCTGGAATACGCTCACTTACAAGAGCTTCCTTTCTTTGGTTCACACATACCTGATGACCCTACGGGTGCGTCTACTTCAGAGGAAGCTCCGGCAATCGTTCACTCCCGTCCACCAAGGATTGAAAATCACAACACTAAATGGACAAAGGATCACCCAATCCGAAATATTATTGGTGACATCGATCGACCAGTCTTAACACGCCATCAACTACAAGAACATGCATTATACTGCTATTTTGATGCATTTCTGTCAGACACTGAACCTAAAAATTGGCAACAAGCCATGACCAAATCATCATGGATTGAAGCAATGCAAGAGGAACTTAATGAATTCCAACGTCTTGAAGTGTGGGAATTAGTTCCGTTACCCAGCAATGTGGAAATCCTGACACTATTGTGGGTATACAAGGTCAAGCTTGATGAGTTAGGTAGTGTGCTGAAAAACAAAGCTAGATTGGTCGCTAGAGGTTATAAACAAGCTTTGGGTATCGATTTTGAAGAATCCTTTGCTCCTGTTGCACGATTGGAGGCAATTAGACTATTCCTTGCTTATGCTGCTCATATGAATATGATCGTCTACCAAATGGATGTTAAGACGGCATTTCTTAATGGTGAATTAAGGGAAGATGTCTATGTAAGCCAGCCGAATGGATTCGTCAATTCAGAGTATCCTAATCATGTGTACAAGCTCAAGAAGGCTCTTTACGGGTTGAAACAGGCTCCACGCGCGTGGTATGATCTCTTATCGACGTATCTCATCTCCAAAGGCTTCTCCAAAGGCAAAGTGGACCCCACATTATTCATTCTCAAGGAGGACAACGACATGATACTGGTACAAATTTATGTTGATGACATAATATTTGCTGCTACTAATCAACGTTTGTCTGACCGTTTTGAGAAAATTATGTCCACACGCTTTAAGATGTCGATGATGGGAAAAATTTCATTTTTTCTAGGGTTGCAAATTTCTCAGAATCCCAGAGGCATCTTTATTAATCAATCCAAATTTGCTCTTGAATCCTTAAAGAAATATCACTTTGAAAACTGTGACCCCGTGGATACTCCAATGGTGGAGCGATCCAAGTTAGATGAAGATAAGGAAGGGATAGCTGTCGATCCTAAACTTTACCGTGGAATGATCGGCACCCTTCTCTATCTGACTGCTAGCAGGCCTGATTTGCAATTTGCTATAGGCATGTGTGCCCGGTATCAGGCTCGGCCTACCGAAAAGCACTTACATGTTGTGAAAAGGATCTTTCGGTATCTAAAAGGAACACTTAATCATGGTCTGTGGTATCCGAAGGATTCTTCTATTGCATTAATTTCATATGCAGATGCAGATTATGCCGGGTGTCAAGATACAAGACGTAGCACGTCTGGCAGTGTGCAACTCCTTGGAGATAGACTTATCAGTTGGGCATCAAAAAGGCAGAAAAGCGCTGCGATATCAAGTACTGAGGCTGAATACATAGCTATGTCCGGTTGCTGTGCTCAAGTTCTTTGGATGAGATCACAATTGACTGACTATGGCCTTGGTTTCAACAAAATCCCGATGTACTGTGATAACAAAAGTGCAATCGCTCTATGCTGCAACTATGTTCAACACTCTCGAGCAAAGCACATTGACATCCGCTACCATTTCATCAAGGAGCAAGTGGAAAATGGAGTGATCGAACTATACTTCGTCAACACTGAGTATCAGCTGGCAGATATATTCACAAAGGCCTTAGATCGAGCACGCATCGAGTTTTTGATCGAAAAGCTAGGCATGAAATCATTTTCACCAGCGACACTTAAGGAGTTGGCAGAAGAGTCTGAAGAATAGTACTGGTAAACTATTCTCGAGTATCCTTTTGATCGTGATCTTGTATATTATAGTACATACTTAAACCATCAAAAGCAAAATACAAAAATATAAAACCAAGAAAAACCATAAAAAATACAAAACCAAGAAAAACCATAAAAAATATAAAATCAAGAAAACCCAAAAATATTTTTCGTTTCAAATCGGGCATGTCTTTTAGTACGGTAATATTTACGGCTTTAGAAATGTCGATTACTATTGACACGGCGCCATAAATAGAGTCCGTATAAAAGTTGTACAAGTTTTAAAACATGCCCATTATGGCTTGTAGTTATTTCTGACTGCAACCCGCCTTTCATATTAAAGTCACGTATTTCTTTTGAAAACGTTGGCTCACAACGGGAATTAAGTTTCTCGGGCAAGGTTTTTACTTTAAAACCTTGTAAGGGGCCAAGTTTACTTAATAACTTGGTCTAACACAAATTCGTGTACGTTTCAGTGCACTTATCTTGTTTAAATAAGAGAAATCTTATTTCCACCAGAATCGTTCTATACAATCACTTAATTGGCAAATGTCCTCATTAATAGTTGTGTCCCTAATATCTTTGATTACAGCTCTTTAATTAGAAAACGGGTCAAGGATTAAGGGGGAGCAAATATTAATTCTTTAAAGTTAACAAATTTGGTCGTTCAACAGGTTACTAAGAAATGCTTCGTGACATCGACGCACAATTCAAGCGGGCAAATTTACCACCATCAGAGAAACAAAAAGGTAAACGCAAGAAACGAGTGTCACAGCGTCAACCAGCTGCTCCTAAAGATAAACGCTCAGGAAAAATGCAAATTGTTGATGAAGATGATGAAGATGAGCTGATCCACACTGAAGATGAACAAGAAGAAGAAGTACCACTCCGCAGGACTAAGAAAGCAAGGAAAGCTAAAGGCAAAGAGGCAAGTGTTGCTCAAAATGATCCTGTTCAACAACAACTTTCTGAAGAAAAAAGACTTCGTATTATTCTTCAACAAAGTCGACAGGAAGCCTTTGGTGGATCAGGCTCAAGGGTATTTGATGACTTAGAAGATTTTGGTAATCCTGATGATGATACGGAATTCTTCGACGAAGAAGATACTTATGAAGCTGAGTATGAAGATACTGATACCTTTCAACTTGAAAGTCGGGAACCAAGTGAAGAACGTGAGAGCAGTGCTGACACAGATACAAGTATGATGTATCGGGATGCAAATATCACCACATCTCTGCCTGAACCGACTCACATGGTACTAAATGAAGATGCTCATGCAACTTTCATTCCAGACACACAACTTCAAAGTAAGTCTACTTCAAATTCTGATGATGTGTTGAAATATCTTAATTTCGAAGGGGAGGGTGTTGAGGTCACCAACACTGATCCGTCAACAAACGAACAAATGGTGGATGTCCCTATAACCACTATTACATCGACCAACACTTCCCTACTTTCAACCCCAATTATCAGTGAGGTCCCGATCACCACCATCACACCCGCAACTGTTGAACAACAAGTATCAACCACCACCATTACCACGGAATCTACACCGGCATCTACAGTTGAACAACCTGTATTAACCACCGTCCTAACCACTGCATCTACATCAACACCTATCCCGGTACAACCAGTATCATCCACGACCACTTTAACGGTTTTGGTCACACCTCCACCAACAGAACCACAAACTTCATCCACATCAAATCCTTTTCTCACAATCAATGATCCGTTGATCCAATCTCTTCAACAACAGCTAGAGGCTCAAGCGACCCAAATAGCTACGTTGACAGAAAGGTTTGCTACTCCTCCAAAGGAACCGCATCCTGATGAGCCCATTCTTCAAAAACTATCAGACAAAGTGTCAAAGCTCAAAGAACAACATAAAGCATTTCGTAAAGAGAAGAAAACTCGGGATAAAGAAAATGCTGCTTTTCTCGGGTCAATTGACGAGCAGATGACCGCGATCATTCAACGCGAAGTCAAGTCTTATGTTGATCAACAATTACCACATCTGGTCGGTAATGGTCTATCTACTCTTCAAATCATGACATTGCTTCAGAAACGTCTGCTAGACTTGGGAGCTCATAAATCAAAATACAAACGAAAAGTTCTGCAATATCTCAACTATGCAATTGATGAAGAGAATCCCGCAGACACTACCGACTCTGAGTCTGATGATGAGAATGAGGTAGAAGAGGAAGATGACAAGGAACATGGTGAAAAGGATGATGAGAATGAGGATAAGGATAAGGAAGGAGATGAGGAGGATGAAGAGGATGAACAAGGAAAGGATAAGAATGTTGATGACGATAAGGACAAGGACGAGGATACCGATGATGATCAGGATGACGATGACAATAATGACAAGGGTGATAAGAATGACAACACTGGTACAAATGCCGACGAGACAAGCAAGGATGACAATGAAACGGCCACCGAGAAAGGTTTAGAGGACATTGCAGAAACGGTTGCTGACACCACAGATAAGCCACTGGAGACAACAGTATCAGAAACTCAGCAGGCTGCTTCAGGTATATCTACTGCACCAGAATTCACTACTGATTCTCATATTGAGACTGTAGAATACATGCAAGCAGAAGAACCAACAGACACAATGCTTGAAGAAGAACATCACGATGATATACCGGTGACGCAAACTCAACCTTCCACATCCTCTACAGCTCAGCATGATGATGACATGGAAGTTGAAGATTTACATGTTCCAGAACCGACATTTGCAGAATCTCTTATCATTGATGATACGATACAAGAACAACTTTGGCTAACAAACGCAGCACCACATCATCCATTTGAAACTGCAACTGTAATGGAGATGACTCAATTCCTCAACAACCCTATCGACTTCTCGGCTTTTCTAAGGTACTCTCATGGGAAACCAACGATGACCCCGGATCTGATCAAAATGGCAGCTGCAAATGTGGACTTCTTTGATACATTAAAGATCACCCATAATGAAGCAGAATATCACCTGAATGAGCTTACCAGAGCAATGAGAGCGACAACTACAGGAATTCAAACTCCCGTATTGCAACCTCTTACACCAACGGTCATCACTAGTTCTGCCACTATCCCAATCGAGCATTTTGTCTCTCACGATCTTGAATACCTTGAAAATGGAGCAAATAAGTACGCCACGTCACTAACAATGCTCAAGGCTGTCAATTTGGAGAATGTTCCTTGGATAGAAGACAAAGTACCTGACTCAATCTGGAGAAAGAAGCTGCTCAAATTTTATGACACCTATGCCTCACTTGGCATATCTCACTGGGACAAAAAGAAGAAGTTAGCCTATAATCACTTCCATCGTCCTAAGAGAGGTGCTTCTATCGTCTCATCTCACAGAATCAAAAGTATCCTTGGGGCAACTACTCAGACGGTTTTCGGTTACGATTACTTAAATGTAATCTTGCTCAAACGTACCGATGAGAAAGAATACCGCATTGACGAAAGTGATCTCCAGTACCTTCAACTTGAAGACATAGAAGATCTATTGCTGCTTTTGGCTCAAGAGAAAGTTGACCATCTGTCACCTGATATTGTCATAGCCTTGAGTTCAAACTTTCGTCAATATGCCAGGAAAATTGTCATTCAACACCGGGTGGAAGATTTTCAACTTGGGGTAGAAAGTTATCAGAAGAAGCTAAACCTGCAACGTCCCCATACGACTCCACTCAGCAACTTTCACAAGGACAAGAAGGTCTACATGGGGACTACCAAGCCGGAAGCAGGAATCTTTTATCCGAATCAGACTGGCGTCATGCAATACATGCGATTCTCAGAACTGCACAAATTCAGTGATGGAACGCTAAAGAATGTTCGAGATGATTTGTCAATTCTCAACTCCAACTTACCTCTTCCGGCAGTCACATACACCTGGACAACCCAGTGCCGAAAAGGATCTTCGTATGCAATCAGGAAAATTGAGGAAGTGCTAAGGAAGCGCCGGTTGCTACGAAGCATAGAACGATTCGTCGGTGGACGACCATATGGAGCTCACCATCGGCTTACGGAACGAACCAATTAATTTTGGTTCGTCTCATTACAGGTCAACTCCATATGTACATTATTGTGAATATGTTATCTTTTTACTTTATCAGCTTTTGTGGCTTGTTGTAGTGTTAAGGTATGATAATTTTTCAAGAATTTCTCACGAGATTCTAAATCTTTCAAAATACATCATACTAAAGCACTACAACTATCCCTTATTTAATTAAGGGGGAGCATTAACATGTTCTATGGCCAAACATCAATTTCATTTTTACCCAAAGACCAGTTAATCCATTCAATATCCCAAATATTAATGGTTAACATTTTGGATAAGGGGAGAAAATGGGATTAAGGAGACTTAAGTGATACTTGGCTAAAAGATGAAAAAGACTTAACGATAATCCAACTTAATATGTGTAAAGCACGTGTTAAGGGGGAGCGTTTTTGATAAACAAAACACCTAAGGTACAAAACTTTTGATTTCAATATCACAAGTACCTTAGGTGATTTTCAATGATTTTTCATGGTGGCAATTCCTTCCCAAAACACGCTTAATTCACGACGGATGTGGTGACAAAAGGGTGGTAGGAATAGGTTTAGTCCAATGATTCATCAGAGCCGATGGAATCTTCCCAAGGACAACTCCCTAGATAGAATTAGAAGTCCTAGGAAAGATGGAGAAAGAATGTGAACGTAGCTGAATGCCGACCAAGTACTTAAGCTAGCACTGAAACAATCACAACAAGGTGCTAGTGATGACGTATTGGTAAGCATTGAAGGGGTTGAAGAATGAAAAAGAAATGTAAAGATAAAGGGTGTAAAGAAAGAAGCCCTCCTTACAACTTTAGGCAGAAACCGGGTCAATACATATGCTATTGAGGTCATTTTTGCTAATGATTCTCGGTATTGAAGAAAGACATCATGGACCCAGTGATGCAATGCACAACCCTTCCCAGCTAACTCAAATATCTCTCAAAAGGTATTTGTTTTAATCACACGGAGATCAACACGTTATCTATTGGTTTATTCACTTCGAATAGACTGGTATTGAAAAGGTGGCACTCCTCTCCAGCCATCGCTCACTAAATCAAAACGCACAATCGAGTCTAGAGCCAAGAGATCATCAAAAGTCTCATTAGGACACTTTTCATTTATTCCTTGCTTTCTCACACACTGTGAAAAGTAAGAGATTTTCATGAGTCCTACGCAATATTCCTGTAATATTGCCAGAACATCCGAGTAATACGTAAGTATTACAATGAAGATGGAAATCCTGCTTGAGCCAACATCAAACAAGCTCATGGTAGGTTACACGTGCGATTCTTTTAGAATCAATCTTGTGAAAAACTGGAAGGTAACAGTGGTTTAATTCTTAATTGAACTTAAACTCGTTCCAGGCCTCTTCGCATTATCATATGATCTTGCCAGAACACTCAGAGTGACTCTTTATTGACCACAGTGACGAGTGGAAATCCTTCTAGTGTCAACATCAAACAGCACTTGGTAGGTGACGTGCAAGATTCTTTATGAATTAAGCTCGTGACAACTGGAAAGCAACGATGGTGAAAATCTTAATTGAGATTCACTTGTTCCAGGTTTCATGAATTGACGGCTTTTAATCACAAGGATAATTTATCCAAGTGATTCACTCTTTATGTTCGCAGTCAGCTTTGGACGGTCGAATAAAGAGAACGGGTTTACCCGCGAAATCCTGTCAGGAAGTTACTTAATTGAAACTATCCGTCACGGGTACGATATCAAATATCGTCCAACGGTCTTCACCGACCGGAGGTAAAATGCTACCGAATTAGAATAAAATGTTCAAAGCCATTTTATTCGTGTCGTTGCTGTGTACCTGTTAAAGACGGTGGCGTTGCTGTGTACCTGTTGAAGACGGTGGCGTTGCTGAGTACCAGTGAAGACGGTGGTGTTGCGGTGTACCTGTAGAAGTCGTTCTCACATGCTTATGTCTTTCTACATCAAAGTTTAACAAAAAAATTTAAGAAAGTACAAGATAAAGTCTTCCGCTGTACCAAACTCTGAAACTTTCTAGAATTCAACAAAAAGACATAAGTGTGTGGAACATGGAGTCACGAGAAGGCAAATTCACAAGAAAGGCAAAGATCGCACGTGAAAGGCTAAAAGAACATGTTCCAAGCAAAAAGGCTGATATCATTCAACACATATTCACAAAAGAAAAGAAAAAGAAAGAAAAGAAGACTACGAGCTCAAGAACAAAATCTAACATGCTAGATTAGGACTTTGTAAACTTGGAGTGACCTCCCTTTGGGGGAGATTGTTGGAAATACGTTTTACGCATTTAGAAAGTCTCGGTCACTCCAACCATGTAGTTATAGGCTCGTAGTTAAGTTAAGTGTTATTTATTTCATAGCCCGACCCATGAGCATGTTCATGGGCCGGAAGCCCAAGTCCTTTAAGGACTTGGGGTATTTAAACCTCTTTCCACCATGGAAAGAGGTGTTGGTTGTTTTATTATCTCATTTCAATATATGTGTTTTCTTCCATTTCTCTCTCTAACTTTCTCTCTCTAGAAAAACATCAACCCCCTTGTTTCACAAGATTATCATTGTTCTACACTCTAGGTCTAGATGAAAAGAAACCTGTCCCATTATCACTAGCTTGACTTTTTGGTGACCTAGGTTTTCTATACATTTCTGCATATTTAATACTAGGTTTTCTATCAACGTTTAAGCCAAGGTCAACAGTCTTTCCAGTACTAGGATTGGTCACTTTTATGGGTGTTGACTCATTTGGGCTGTCACTAAGCATGCCACCCTTAACAAACAAAGTAGGGTTGGCTTTCTTCAATTGGTCCAAATTAGTCAATTTCTGCTTGTACTCTTCTACTGGAGTAAAAACTCTAGGTGGAGGAATAAATTCCTCTTCTTGTAGTTCTGGTATACCAGTCCAAGACAAATCCTTTCTAAGGACACCATAAAAGTTCCCAACAGGTGGTGGAACACCAGCATACTCTTTCATCCCAATCCTAATCATAACCACAGAATCCCTGTGTTCACTCATACATTTTTCTAGGGTTTGAGAAGCTTTATCAATTTTTTGAATTTTAAGATCTACATTATCTTTGTTTTTGATAGCCTCATGTAACTTAGCTTGTAAAACACCATTGGATCTCTCCAAGATGTTCCTAACCTCAACACTAGCATTCAGATCATGAGTCAAAATATTGGTTTGATCTTTTAGGTCAAGCTCCATTTTCTTATATTCCGCCACAGTCTTTTCAGTTTGAGTAAGAGCAAGTTGATAATTAGATAACTTGCATTTTTCATCAAAAACATCAGAGGTTAATTTTAAAACTTCTTTGTTAAGCTTTTCAGTGTTTAGACGACAACCCTTACTACAAAATGCATCATCATATACCTCATTGTATGATGAAGATGAAGAATGTGCCATGAGAGCATAGTGAACATGCTCCTCTTCTTCCTTTTCTGCAACCAAGGCCTTGTTCTCTTCCACATCCTTGGCTAAAAAGCTCCAATCCCAGCCAACACCATCAGTTTCTTGCATGGCAACCATAGCTTTTGTATCTTCAACCTTGACGATTTGGCTTGAAGGCTTTCCAGCATCAGATCTTCTTGGAGATCTACACTCTCTCATAAAGTGACCCATTCTATGGCAACTGTAACACTCAACCTTGGATTTATCAAACCCAGCAGTGTCTTTAGCATTAAAAGTCATCTTCTTCCTGAATCTCCTATTCCATATATTGGCCCTTATGCTTGCAACTTCCATATTCCAACTTTATGTCCATCTCTTCCAAATGCTCATCACTAATTTGCTCAAGGTCCTCATATGTAATCACTGAACCATTGGGCAATGAAGCAATGTATGCACACACTGTATCTAGATCAATACCAGCAGGCTTAACTCTTGGTGAGTCAACATTGTATGTGTCAACGTCTGAATGTGAGGCGTTGACAAAGCTTGATCCAACGTTGACACAAGGTGATCCAGTAACGGGGTGCATGTATGACTTCATTTGATCAAATTGACCTTCACTATGTGAGAAGAAAGCCATATTTCCATTAGTAGACTTGGTTCCTTGATCCAAAAGGATTTCACTCTCCACAATCCTCAGTATATTGTAGACGTCATCAAAAGTGGAACTTTTGTGCGTATTATTAGCAATCATAGACCTTGCTTCAATCTTCCATGCATCACCAAGAATCTTAAGGAAAGTGGTGATGATATCAGCGTCATCATGCACTGTTCCCATGAATGACAACTTGCTTGTAATGTCAAGAAGTCTGCTTCTCAATCCACTTAGCTTTTCATTAGGAAGGGCTTTGAACACAGCATACTCATGCAAGAGTTGCTTCTTTTTCTTAGAGGTAGTATCATCATTACCACCATAAGTAACTTGAAGGGTTGCCTAAAGTTCTTTGGCAGACTCATAGCCTCTATACTTATGCTGATTTACTTGTCCCAAGGAAAGTTTGAGGATGCTTAGAGTCTTCATGTCATTCCTTCTCTTTGCAATGTCCTCAACTGAGACAGCTCTTCCATCGTCAGGTTTTTCTTTTTGATCCTCAGCACTTGAGCCTGGAGTTGATCTTAGAGTGATAGCAGCTTGAATCTTGGCAGCCTTGTCGAATGTGTTTCCATATTCAATAATTTCCCATAGGGTGTGCTTATGGATTTGAAGATATTGCTCAAAATTGAACTTCCACAGCTCAAAGTTGTCTGGGTCTAGCATGGGGATCTTAATGTTATGGCTTGAGGAGGAGGTTAACTCTGGAGTAGACATATTGTTTGAATTTTAGGGTTTCTTGAAAATTAGGGTTTTTGTGTTCTTAAGATCAAAGTTCCTCAACAAGCTCTAATACCACTTGTTGATCCCAAACTTAGATCGATTTAGCTTGTGTAAACGAGATTAAATCAAGTTAAACATGTAGAGAAACTTTTTTGTATATGAAACAATTCAAGTATTATGCGGAATTAATAATTAAACAAGAAAACACAAACAAGATAAACAAAACTTTCACTTTGATTGATTAATCGAACTTGCGTACAATGAAAGTGTGTAAAAACATATATTGAACTAAACCT
Source organism: Glebionis coronaria (assembly GCA_025667525.1). Classification (NCBI taxonomy): domain Eukaryota; kingdom Viridiplantae; phylum Streptophyta; class Magnoliopsida; order Asterales; family Asteraceae; genus Glebionis; species Glebionis coronaria. The sequence goes on from CM046876.1 coordinate 534,591,864, forward strand.
AAAGGCCTTCTTTTATAGATTAAGGAACCTTGTACAAGAGTCTACGTATCAGCTATTTTAGCTAAAGATAAACATAAGAAATACATTGTCGAACATATCTTTACTAAAAACATACTAGAAACATAAAACGTGTAGAAAAAGTATCCTGTCAGTGCTTGACTTCTTCTTATCAACGCTTGACTTCTTCCTGTCAACGCTTGTCTTGACAACGCTTGATTTCTTCCTATCAACGTCCAATTTCCTCTTGTCAGCGTCCAAGTGTCTTTGGCTACATTTTATTCCCAACAGGTTCCCCAAGCCCATAAGGGGCTTTCGGAACTTTTTAGTTTTCCTTCTTTTAGCTTCTATTTAATTCCATAACGGTCGTTTATACTTAACTTTTAATTATTAACGACCGTTAGTTAATCTTTGGTTTGATTTAATAAATATAATAAATATATTTAATAAATAAATTAACCCTTTACGTAATGTGTGCAATCCCGTAATCCCGAGTTCGATCCTATCTCACGACTATCAATTTTAAGTCCATAAACTTTCACTTATTTCATTGTTCTTCTGGTTTTGATGTGTTTGATGTTATATCTTATTGTGTTTAGTGCTTATTGTGTGTTTAGCTTATTTTTCATTAAGTGGATTTAGTAGTTTAATCTTTTAAAAGTTGATTTTATTGATTTTGCTTATTCGGTGTTTTTATAGTTTTTAATTTGTGTCTTGTTACCTTATTTTAAATATTAGTTTGGCTTGATTTTTGGTCAATTGCTTATTTGGTTTTAGCTTATTTTCACTTAATCCGGATTAGTAAACCCTTTTATTACGAACTGTCACTTTACTTTTTGTTTCGAACTATAGAAACCCTTTTCCCGAATTAGTTGTTAAATATTTATTCCGAATTAGCAAAACCCTTTTATTCCGCACTGTTTCTTAAATTTCAACATTCCAAATTGCATATCATAGCATTATTCCAAATTATATGCCTTTTGAATTCCGAATTAAGTGTTGTGTCGATTTCCTAATTAGGTTTTATTCCTTGCATTCCGAATTGTGTACCCTTCTTCATATTCCGAATTAGTTTTATATGTTAAATTCCGAATTACATTTGAAACTGTTTATTCCGAATTACTTCTAGATCTTTATATTCCTAATTACGTTTGGTAGTGTATTCCGAATTAAACTTAAGTTTCGATTCCGAACTAGTTGCATTTAGTTATTCCGAATTAAACTTATTTTGATTTATCCGAATTAAGTTAAGTTGTGTATTCCGGATTGAGTCTTTATTTCCCTTTCCAAATTAGATCTTTAACATTATTTCGAATTATGTTTGCCTCCCTTTTTCCGAATTACATTGTGTATACACTTTCCGAATTACTTTTAAATTCTGTTTTCCGAATTAGCTTTTGATCTTGATTCCGAATTGTTTTAAAACTTTAATTTTCCCGCCATTTTTGTCAAGTGTTATGTTAAATTGTTTATTTTATTTTATTTTTCAATTTTACTTTTAGTTAAGTCTTAAATTTGTTTATTTCCTTTATTTTAGTTTTAATCTTTTCAAGTTTTTTTAGTTTTAATCAGATAAGCAACCTTTCTTTTTTATTAACCAAGAACGACTGAGTCACACGTAAAGCCTTTGTCAATTCGAATCGAGTCGTGAGAGAAACGAACTTAATATTTTTCAGTTATTAAAATGGCGCCTATGCCGGCTCTTTTCGTAAAGATCAACGGTTTTTTGTGAGAGTCGCGTTGGATTTTGGGATCCGTTCACTCGTGAACGTTATTTTTCTTGTTAAAAATTCTAAAAATAAAAAAAATCATAAATTTCAAAAATCCAAAAATATTTAAAAATCATAAAAAGCATTTCTTTTTCAAAAGTTTTGGACCAAAAATATTTTCTTTTTACGTTAACTGTATTTCTTCTATTTCTTTGCTATATTTTTCTTTTGTAGGTGTATGCGTACCCATTCGCGCAAAAGGAAATCCATTCAAGCCGCTATTATCGAGCCTCCTGTTGTCGAGCCTCCTGTTGTTAACACCATGGATAACCGTCCAATGATCGAGCTCTTGCAATCACACCTTGAAGACAATGACGATGAGATTGTGGTGTCGGCTATTGACGCCAACAACTTCGAGCTCAAAACAGGTTTTATTCAAATGGTTTCCGCAACACCTTTCTTGGGTCGCACTCATGATGATCCTCACGATCATATCAAGAGGTTCTTACACTTAACCAATACTGTGAAATACAATGGGGTCTCACAAGAGGCAATTCGTTTGCTCCTCTTTCCTTTCTCTCTCGAGGGACAAGCCCGGACTTGGCTTGATAAGGAACCACCCCAAAGTATTGCCACATGGGCGAACCTAGAGACAAAATTCATTAATTATTTCTTTCCACCCTCACGTACTACCGCTTTGCGGAATGATATCATCAATTTTGAACAAAAGTACGGTGAGACGTCTAGTGAATCTTGGGATCGTTTTAAGTAACTTTTGATAAAGTGTCCACAACACGGTTTTACTAAGTTACATCCAATTAATACTTTTTATAATAGATTAAGTTTGAATGACCAAGATTCACTAAATAGTGCTTCAGGGGGTAATATTCTTATGAAAACTATGAATGAGGTTTGGGCAATCATTGAAAACAAAGCCAAAGTCCAAACCAAGAGTGTAAGGGCTACAATGGCTAGTGCTAGTGATAGTGAGGTGACTAATCAAATTAAGAAGCTTACTTCAATAGTACAACAAATTGCTTTAAGAGATAACCCTCTCACTACACATGTACAAGCTTTAAAAGAGACTTATGAAATATGTGAGACTTGTGGTGGGCCACATTCGTACTATAACTGTGACAAGGTTTATGAACCATATCAACAAGAATTGTATGCTTATAACACTAATGAGAGGGTGCCTTTTAAACCAAATTTCGATGTGAACAATTTATCTTATAAATCGACTAACTTTTTGGCTCCCTTGGGTTTTGTAGTTCCACAACGACCACCCCCCCACCCGCCCAAAATAGGAACCAAGTTCCTTAACGGGGTAATTTTCAAGGGAATATTAATTAAAGGGGTTTTAATCAAAATCAAGGGACTTTTCAAGGGCAAAACCAAGGGTTTAATAATCAAAATCAAGGCTTTAATAACCAAGGTTTTCAAAACCAAGGTTTTAATCAAGGTTTTCAAAATTATAATCTAAACCAAGGTTTTCCTAATCAAGGGTTTAATAATTAAGGGTATAATCAAATGAACATGCATAATCCTCAAATGGACTTGGTTCTACAAAAAATGACTGAACATGAGAAAACAATGAAAGCGATGCAAGAATCAACCAGAGAGATTGATGAGATGGCATTTATACATGATCTCATCGTTCTTTTCGGGCTTTAAATGCATAAAATGTCATCAAAATAACATATATATGATTGTGTTTGTTACTTGTGTATTTTAGGAATGGATATCGTGAAAAAGACAAAAGATCACAAGAAACAAGGAAAAACGAACACGAGAAACGAAGCCGCACAATGAACCGGGCCCTAGTTATGAATTTCTCAAAGAATAACCCTTGAAGATTTGAAGATGTACAAGAATGATCCCTCATTTATGAAGAAATGATACTTAATACCCTTGTATATTCATAATTACAAGTTTGGTCCCTTAAGTTTGTCAAAATGACAAAAAGGTCCTTCAACTTTGAAGATTTGGCAAGTTTAGTCCCTCAACAAATCTAAATTGTCAACAATGGTCCCTCATGAAGTCAAAGATCCAAATAAGACCTTCAAGTTAAAGAAAATTACACATCTAGTCCTTTTAAAATGAATAAAATATCAAAAGGGCCATTTGTGTAATTATACCAAAGTTGTATAAGCCCTAAATCCCTTTTTGAAAAGTAATTGTGGCCAATGTATGAAAACTGAAAGTTTAAATACAAAGGAACACATTTATTTGGGCTGGATTTCTTTCTATACACATTTGGCCAAAGACTAATGGCTAATATTGCTACAACCAAACTTTCAAACTTGTTATTGCGCCAAACAACTTCCCTTCCCCTAATTTCGGATCAAACAGAGTTACTATTCACCGTATGAAACCCAGTTTTACCTTTTACATAACAAAGGGTAAATCAAAATTATAACTTCCCACGTTTAAGTGACACTCATACAAACACATCCCATGCTTAAACCCACAAACCCACTCACTCAAGGACCACACCCAAGCCTGCCCTGCACCAATCATGTGACACCCTCCTCTCCAAGGAATTCCACATGGCAAGATAAACGTCTTATACTCCTTACTTGGCCCCAAATCAAATATGAACGTCTAGGATTCATTTGGACAGCTCACAACATCAAACGCGTCTAGAAGACTCAAGGACAAAACAGAAACTTCATAGCTAGGGTTTTCATGTATTTTCTATTCTAGAATCGTCTATTGTACTCTATAAAAGGAGCCTCAACTTGTGAGTAGCCCTTTTTTCCAAATTTTAGCTTAAATCTTTGTAATTCCTTTTTATAAATATAAAGTTGGTATTTTAAGAAAATTGTAATTCCTTTTATGTTTTTATGAAAGTTGGTGTTTGATAAGCTATCATCTGAGTTCCATTTATCTGTTTGTTGAGTTTTGAGGAAAGGATTTTGAGTTATAAAACCCTTGTTTTCAAAAGTCAGAGTTTCATTGTATTTGGTTCACTTTTGTGTTTGTTGATCTTAGAAGGTACAAAAGGTGGAAGCTAGCGGTTGTTCTGCTACCACTTAAACTCTCACATCCCAAAGCATGGATGTATGTTATGGAGGTGCACGTTTTTAAACTTTTATATTTCTGCATATTTTTATGGTTTATGAGGAATACTAGTATTTGTTTGTGAATCTGTGATTTTGTGGTTGGATCTTGTTATTTGGAGTTTGTTTGTTATTATTGAGTTGATTTGAGCTTGGTTTGTGGTTTGAATCATACCAATCCTTTGAAAAATTGTTAAATCTGTTTTATAAGGGGTGTTTGGATTAACTGCATAATCTAGGTTTGGGTTGATTTGAGTAAGTGTTGCTTTATGTTAGGTGTTTGTTCTTGTTCTTATTGTGGTACTGGTTACTTATCTGCAAGTTTTGAGGTTTGTATCACATTAATCCAACAATAGGCCATAAAATCTGAATTACTTGTTGTTTTTTACTGAAATTTTGGGGACACCTAGATCTAAGGGTAGACTAGGGTTAACAAGTGCTAAATCTATGTTTATACAACCTGAGTAATAGATTTGAGGTGTTGAAATTGGATCTCTGGTCATTTAGTTCAGCAAAAAGGTTTTGTGTTCTTCATTTTGTTCATCAGTAATCTGCATAATCTTTAATCTGTCTCAAATCTTTGAACCAGTGTATGAAACAACATTATTTATGCTTATTGGAGTTTATTATAGCTTGTGTATGCATATGGTTCAATTTGGTTGGCTTATTATTCTAAATCTGCTTATTTCTTCATAACTGCTTATTTTTCATATATGTATCATATCTGTGGACTGTTTGCTTAATCTGTATCATTTGGCAGAGTGATTTTATGTTTAAGTGCTTGATTGTGACTCCTTAAAACCCACTGGCTGTAAGGGTGCCCTTGTTATCCATTGAATCCAAGTAAATCTCTCAATAATCAAAAGTCAAATAGTCAAAGCAGTGGGAACTCCTTTCCCCTACTGCTAGCCACGACTAGTGTTATTTTTGGTTCAGCTTAATAATAAGCTGTTCTAGCTTATTAAAACGTGAAACAACTTTGATTTGGTAATAGGTCTTCCTTATTTGACTCATTTGTTCATTCTAGAGCATTTGAGCCTATGACTTTAAGGTTTGACTAGAAAACCAACTTGTTTGACTTTTACATAAGTGCTTATTGACTTATTCTGCTTATTTGGTTTTGCTAATTAAACTTTTCTTGATTGAATTAGCTTATTTAAGACATTTAGAGTCTTTTGCAAGTTGAATCAAGTTCTGAGGTTGTCTAAAACTCTAAGTCGACTATTTTTTCGTTTAGTGATTTTATACTTGGGTTATTTATGGCTTAATGGTTGTGCTTTTTCAAAAGTTCTTTTCACAGATCTCTTAAGAATCCCAAAAGAAGGTTGTGTGTCAAATTAGAGCTTATGGCATTGGCTTATAACTTAATGGGCCAAAAAGCCCATTAAGAATAAGCTGTTGTACACCTAGAACCAAAGTAATAAACCAACAAGTTGGTTTATTATACAAACTAGTATTTTTATGGAAACCAAGGGACTAATCTTAGCCATCCATTAGTTGAGACCAGATGTTAGGAAAAAAAGCGAGAGGACTAAGTTGCAAATTACCAAAACTATTCAGGGACTATACTACAAATATTATATTTTCTTATTTATATCCAGATATATACTGCGTATAAAGTATATCCAGATATATATTAACTATATCTAGATATATACAAAGTATATTTGGATATATAAAAAGTATATCTAGATATATATAAAGATATCTGGATATATATAAAGTATATTTAAATATACTCTTTTTAACTTTTCATGTCACTTTATATCTAGATATATAGGTCAATTTAATAATTATGATCAGATATATATATATATATATATATATATATATATATATATATATATATATATATATATATATATATATATATATATATATATATATATATATATATATATATATATATATATATATATATATATATATATATATATATATATATATATATATATATATATATATATATATATATATATATATATATATATATATATATATATATATACATACATACATATATATATATATATATATATATATATATATATATATATATATATATATATATATATATATATATATATATATATATATACATATACATATATATATATATATATATATATATATATATATATATATATATATATATATATATATATATATATATATATATATATATATATATATATATATATATATATATATATATATATATATATATATATATATATATATATATATATATATACTAGTGGCGAAACCCGTCCGATGGACGGGTATGACTTCTGATTGTCGTTTTACTTATTTTTTATTTTTCAAATATTTGTTTGTAATGTTATATTGACAATATCTTTTTCTTGTCTTTTTTTAAATTTGGTACATATTTTTTTAGTTAGTTGTCTATTAATGCATTGTTAGTCGTAAATTATTAAGCATAACGTTTGTTTTTTTAGATATGATCTTTGTTTTATTTACTGTTTTGTTTAGAATGTCTTAAGCTTGAAATATACATGTAGTTGTTTAGCTCGTCCTCTGAATAGACATGACTTATATTTATCGTTTACATGACAAAAACTATGCATAAAAAAACAAATGGTATGCTTAAGAAACGGAATAGAAAGTAAAACTTAATAAAGTATGTATAAAAAAATTTAGATATGAGATTATATGACATTGTATATTATCGACATATGATAAAAAGAATATGACTCTTATAATAATACTTTTTTGTTACATCATTCAGTAATAACTTTTTCAGATGATAACTCATTTACTAAAAGTGCAAAGGATATAAAATAACAACGATCTTTCTGAAGTTTACCACAATAAAAAACTTATATTTTTATTATATATCACTAACATAACTTTCGATTTTTTTTCAACTTGAAAACATCTATACGTTAGTTGTAATGTGACAACATTAGGCCATTTAGTCAGCGATCTTTCCAACCTTTAGTCATTTATACTAATGGCGCTTTTTATTAAGTAAAAACAAAAGGTTATAAATTTTTCACTTTTAATTTATATTTTTTCATATTTTAAAAAAAAATTAATTTTTTGTACATCCTAAAACAAAAATATGATCAACTTGTTTAAAAAGGGAAAAACGTTTTGCTTACAAAAAAAATTAACATCTTTTCTTATGAAAACAATTATTTTTTTACAGAGCCTAAAACTATTTTTTCCATACTTTTTTACAAAATCATAACTTTTTAAAAATATTTTTTCGTACTTTTAAAAATCTTATTTTCTTAAACTAAGTTGGAGTTTACTCTTTTAAAAATGATAAAAATGTATTTTTTTTTAACTTTGTAAGAAGCAAAAAAATTCGTACGAAAAAAATTACACGTTTAAGTTTTTTTATAATGTATGAAAAATTAATTAAAAATAAATTAAATGTACGGAAACTATATTTTTTTTCTTTTTAGTTTATTAAAAACGGCCGTTAATATGAAAGATTAACATTGCAAACGATCATTAGCTAAATGGTCTAACGTTGTCACATTATAACAAGATTATTAATGCTTGGCTTAAAAATTAAGTAAAAATGACCCGATGGTTGATCTTATTTTCTTAATTTGTTGTGCATAGTTATAAAAGTTTATATAAAGAAAAAATATTAGGATTTTGAAAACAATATGCATGTTTTTAGTGCTCATCACGTTGCGATGTTTTGTAACACAGTAAGCATGTCTCTATCCACGGTAAAACAGCTTGGTCCCAATAATTGGTGAAAAAAATGATTTTAGTAAAGTTGCTATTAACTTTATGTGATTATAGGTTGTTTTTATCAACTATTTGTTTTGAACGATAATTGTGGCTACATGGCTCTTAGGCTCTTAGCTCAGAAAGCGTAACGAGGACACACAACCAGGTTGAGTCCAACCCAAAAAGCTGGCACCTTTCCTTTTACACACACAAAAGAAAACCCCCATCGCCTTAGGTAAAACTCGAACTTGAGACCTTGTCTAGTGGGAAAAACCTCCATACTGCTAGACCAGAAGGTCTTTGATTGTTTCTATCAACTATTAAGTTTTGTTTGATCAAAATGACATTCGGTAAATTATTGACTCCTCGATCATTTGTAATATCAGCTATTAACCCGAACCACCTGGCATAACCCGACCCGAATACCACCCGCACCTGATTTCTAATTTTTATGTTCATCAAACTAAATACATGATTTTTTTAATGTGCTTTCAAGACGTATAAAAGTACAAAAACATTTGTGAAATCATGAAAAAAAAGAGTGTCTTAAACGTCTTATTTACTTATTGTGTTAAATGCTTCCAATTGTTTTTTGTTCGAGAAAACAATAAGCGACATTTCTTGTTCTTACTCAACAACAAAAGGAATCACACTAATACATGGAAGCATACACATTAATTAGTACAAAGGTTTGAAAATAGACAGATTCCTGTAACATCTTGCTGAGCTTAGTACCCCGAAAGACCTAATGAACAATAGCAAATTTGTTTGGGTTAGTAGGAGGCGAATAAAAAGCAAAAAATGCAGTCTTTCACCATCCTCCATTCATTACTATTGAGTATTGAGAGTCCAGTCAAAATAAACTCATGTATATCTTACCCTAATAGCCCATTTGGACACCATCCAAATAAGGAGAACTACAAAAACAATTGTCTCACAACAGAAAGCTAAATCGCTGATTCTTTACGGAAAAATTACAATGGCAGTTCGATTGAATGTGTAGTATAAGTTGTGTGTGTTAAGCATTTTTTCTGTCCATCTATACTCACAATCAATATATACCAGATACACATATTTCCTTCACCAAGAACAAAAGTGCGTCTTTATGCAACAACTCTTGAACGTACACTAAGTCACCCACTGATGCATATGGTTACAGAAGCCACCGACCATTACCCAACGATGAGCGAGTTTTTTCCTCTTTTATGGTCACCTTCCTGTAAGATCTTTTGGGCACTAAAGAATGGTTTTTAGCAACATCGTCAAACTGTTCCTCATCTTCTCATACAACCTCAAAGCAACGTATATGCCTAAGGAAAGAAAGTTTGATCAGGTGGTATCTGTCATAGTGGCCATTGGTGGCAGCCTACACTATTGGAAAAACGTACCATCGTTTGTCTCCCATGCTCTCCCACCTCAAAATAAGTTGGCGGCATAAAAATTAATAGTTTTTAACTGGAAAAGCAGAAAAAAAGATAAATTAGATAATTAAGAGTTATGATTAGTACTAAATTAGAGCATATAGCGACCAAGTCTTCCGTAAGGGGTAAGATTCGTTTGTTTAAATACATTTTTTGGAATAGGTTATTTGGTTGATTTTTTGCTACAAACGGATCCAGCTTGCAGTGAGCTGCAACTGTCCGAAGCTGCCTAAGTGCCAAATTTATCATAACTACTTTTAAATATAGTAATCGAGATAAAATTGCAGACTTGCAATATTACAAAACCAATTGAAACATAGTAAATAACCAATTTAGGAGTTTTATTGGCAATTTTCAAAGAAACTTTAATACATTTGACAACTTTTCGGAGTGACTTAATATGACATATTAGGAACATAAAAAATAACATAATGCAGTCAAAGCAGGAAAAAGATTTTTGGAAGATGAGACCGATTTCAATTCATCTGCATTGTAGTTCTCGCATTCCATTTCCTATTTGATGTTGTATTGTATTTAGTTATCCTGTTTATTTCTGCAAAAATAATGCGTTTTATAAGAAAATCTGATTGTACCACATTTCTAAAGAAATATAACCCAATTTGAATTATTCATCATACTACACAAAAAGATTTAATGAGTTTTCTGAACTTGACACCAAAAAAGTCATTTTCACACAAAAATTTCCAGCAAGTTACACACATTTTTATCAGTAAACATCTTTATCAGTTTGTCTCTTTTCAACTCACCATTTCTAGTCTCACAACAAAGAAGCTAAAAAAACGACAAGTAGACTAATCGATTGGATTTAATACTTACTTGGCCTGATATTTCCCCTTCCGGAGTTTTATAGGATCAATATACGGTTTACCTGCATTCTTAAATTTACCCTGAAAAATACAGATATTTAATACACAGTCTTTAATACATTCTTAATTTTTAATCTTCGGCAATGACCAGTACATCACTCACCTTCCTGGAACTTAATTAAAGTCACCTCAGACCAACACTGGTATATCTGCACTAACAGCTATCTTTTCCAATCCTTTTAGCAGTGTGTGAGCCTTCAGCGTTAGCAAACCAAGCACATTTTGTAAACTTCATTCTTAATAGAGAAAAAGTAGCGTCATATTCAAAAATTAAAAGAGGAGCAAATACAACGAAAAATAATACTTATTAATAATACTTCTTAATAGCTATAGTAAACTTTGAAGAGAGTAGAGTTCTGAAATCTTAAATTAATTAAAACCCAATGTTCCAGTTATCTCGCTACATATGGTAGTTGCATAACCCATTGTTTCACAATCGATAGCCTTCAAACTTGCAAATACAAAATTACAAACATAGCCTTCTGTAGCTTGCTCCCTCACCTAAACTGATCATGTACTTTGAATCAACACCACATATATATAATAACTATTCTAGCTAATGATTCAAGCTTTATATTCAGACAAAAGGGTAATATGTATATAAAAAAATGAGCTAACTCGACATCAGTAGCAATGGACTTCACAAGACGAATCAATTGTTATTCAAGTTCAATTATTTTAATGTTGATTAGAGATTAAAGGCCTTGAATTTTTTATTTAATGACTGTTTCCAGATGCTGTAAAAAGTGAATAAAATAGTAAAGAGTGTTAGATATCTATACGCACAAAACCTACAGCCGACAATGAGACAGCCGATTTACATAAATGCATAAACACATAGTCGCATAGATACATATAGACATACATGATCCGGAAAAGGAAAAATAATTGCAATGGAAAGCACTTTACCTAGATGCTCTGAGCCTCCTAGTTTTTATGAAAAACTCCCAACAGACCTGCTTGCTAATTACCAAATACACATCAGTACCAAAAAACATTGTTACCCACTGAGTGAGAAAATACTATGGATGGACCATAACGAAGTTTCAGACTTGTCTTAAAGGTAAGTCTGCAGTGAAGCCATCGCCTTTTCAGGAGTTATATTACAGTGATAAGGAGTCTTTGAAGAATACCTTCCTATTCCAACCCTTTCAACGTATTTAACTAAGGCTTCGACATCAAAAACAGAAATGACTCACTCGTTCAAGCTTCTTTGGACCATCGCAAGCTGCATAAAGCCCTATCTGATGTAGATAAGGACATCATGGATTACAGATTATTCATTCGTGCGAGGTGAACATTTTGCCAACAGTATGACCTTGAACTTCTGCAAATGATGATTCGTTTATTTTTACGACACTGAAACTGAGTTCATCGGTCATTTTGTTGGGCTATGATGATGCGGTTCCTGAAAGAGTTCGAAGACTATGTCCGCTTTCATTGGTTGCTGCTTGCCAACTTCGCCAGCCAGCTATTTTGGCTACTGTAACATCTAGTGTTCGCGTGGCATCCTATTCAGCCTTGCACAGAAGGATATTGATTTTATAGATAGTAATTCATCTGAGTGGTCGTTTTCTTTGGCAAGGCTTTAGTTTCATTTGGTCATTGTTCTACTCTCTTGTTCAGCAGGGTGTTTGGACATGGGTGAAAGAGGGTTTATACTCACCCTGTTTCCTTTACTTACATATACATATCCCCAACATATGCATCTGGTCAACATCGTTGTTCATGTTTTGGAAGCTTTTATGAATTTCAGTAATGCAGCTGCTGTTTTAGTCTGCAAGTTGGGAGGGTTAGACGATACAATAGCCCAAATAACTTCTGCATTGACATTGTGTTCTGAGCAGCTGAACAGTCTCCAATACAATTGGACTACTGCGGTCATGTATATGAGCCATGACCGCTTGCACATGCTTCCGAGGTCAAAGCAACACATGGAGTTAACTTAAGTAACTGAAAATCAGAAAATGCATGTAAGAACATGTCTAACTTGGGGTTAATTTAAAGAAGTTTAGGTGCTGGTTCTGGCTCAGGGTGGTACTATCTTTAGGCTTCTCTAATAGCTTATCGCCTTCCATAATTCGTGTTAATATAGCTTTACTTGAGCTCGCTTCAGTTTCCACTGTTCTCACTCCTGCGTATTGAATGTATAGGTTATCAAGACCGTCCCTTCTTTAGATTATAAAATTGTAGCATAGCAACTCAAACCTGGTCAATAGTCATAATATCTGGTCAGACACCACCAATGGAGACACATTAAAATAATAAATCTTGCATATACTGTGACGACGTGTATTTTGAATGCAATAATGTTATATATAATCACCCTTACACAATGTTATGTTTAGGTAACAGATTCAGCTCACTCACTTATAATAGGGTCATTTCAAGTTGTTTTATATCTCAAACAGGTCAAATGGTAAAAAAGATCAAATATGACTTTAGTCTCTAATCAAGCTAATTTTCAAACTGATAGTTTAGTCTATAATGCAACTAATTGAAAAGATAATAAATGTGGATAATGACGTTCTGTTAAGGCAAAGGTTATCGGAACTAACATTTCTTTTGCGTTTGAGAATGTCAAACATTATCACAATAGTCGCCTCGATTTTTGTTTGCACTTTAGAATCATAATGCCGTGAAAAGGGGCAGTATTATAAACACTTGCGTTTATTTATTTTTCATCATACAATCCTTAACTTGTCATTATCAGAACTTACCTCTTCTGGTTCCTTTGCACACATACTCCGTTTACGTTTTCTCCGGGTATAGACCTTTAGTGCTCTAGGGATGGGTAGAGCTTTTGTTTCAACTATCATTATCATTGAGACCTGACATTTGTCTTTCTGTAACCGTCTGCTGTTTCAGGTTTTTGATCTCTTGCTGTAAAATGATGATTATAAATAAGCTAAACTTTGTTCGTGTCAAAAGAATAACTTCATCATTAGAAAAAATATCACCTCAAGAGAACCCATAGGTGATTTAGGTTCACGGTCCATAGGTCCAGTCCTTCAATAAAATGATGTTGAAACATAGAAAATTAGAATACATGTTAGAAACATGAAGAATTGGAAAAATACTTTATGAATCTGAGATCTATATGGGCCAACACCATAAACATAGCTTTGAAAACAGAAATAATCATACATAGTTCATTATTAAACCTTATATTGATCAGGACGTTTAAGCTAATTTAAATATAAGGAATCTAAGAAGAATGAGTCATTTCAGCTGCGTCAAACATAAACTTTTGTATATTCAACCAACAACCTAATTGATTCAGGTGATCATACAAAAAGCTCTTGATCAAATATGAATTTCAGATTCAAATAAGTACGCTAATTGATTCAGTGTTATATGATAAACTCATAAAAGGTATGGTGTATACCTGTCTGGCATCTCTAAATTCGTTCGAATATCAGACAATAGATGAAGTGGATCAGCATACTTTGGAAGAACACAACATGAACAAATATCATTCAGTTCAAAATTTGCATTAGAAGTTATCTTCAAGAGACTCACCGATCTCAGGGAAAGCTTCAAAAACACAACTATGAAAAAAATAAATACAACGATAGAAAATTAAACAAATACAAATTTAATATACGGAATATCTTTTTTGTCTGTGTAAGTTGTTATATAAAGTGGTTATTCACAAAAAAAAAACTCACCTTGATAATGGTTCAAGTTTCAGTCGTGAAAACCAATAGTGAATGATATTAGGGTTAGAGAAGAAGAAGACATACAATCGCATGATTAGGATTTTAAAAATATTCACTTTTGGTTTTTTTATGCGTGTGTCTACAATTAACAATTTTTTATTAATATGTACATTGCAAGGAAAGTTAAAGCGAAAATATAAATGTATGGACTTATGGGTAGATGGCGCAGCTGTTCAAGTCATGATATGGCCAGGTGATCGCATTTCTACTGTGCTAAAGATCACGTTCAATATCCATACCCATAGCTTGAGCAGATTCTACACACTGCGTAAGTAAAAGAATAGAGAGAAAGCGTACCAAAGGATAAAGAAATTAGCTATTTCTTGGATGGTTTTGAATTTTTGATGCTAATTTCAGATTCTTTTCTAGTATTGGCTCGAGCATAGACAGTTGCAAGGATTCACCTCTGGGTAGTGTTTGGCTTTGAGTATTTTGTTTTACACAATTTCACAAATAAGATCAGCAAGCTACTCATTGCCTTAAGTGGTATGCAGGTTACCAAATGCCTGGCAACCATAAGTAGACACAAGCAGACACAAATGAATAACAGATTATGAAAGTGTAATGCAGTTCTAAATACCTCTTATATATGCTTAAAGAATCTACTTATATAGAAGAGAGGAAAGAATTATGGGCATCAGTTCCAAGATCATCACTGGAATAAGCTTCATGTTTGATTTTTGGAAGGCAGAATGATATAACACTGAACCAATTAGCGTACTTATTTGAATCTGAAATTCATATTTGATAAAGAGCTTTTTGTATGATCACCTGAATCAATTAGGTTGTTGGTTGAATATACAAAACTTTATGTTTGACGCAGCTGAAATGACTCATTCTTCTTATGTTGTACAAAGCAAACACCTTGCCTGTAGAGAAACATATAGGAGCTGTAACCAAGTGATTTCTACTACCTGATCAAATTGACAAAAATAAATATAAAAAAGCACCCTAGAGTCTTCACTCTTACTGAATATTTTAATATTAGCCATTTTGTGTCCGACCGTCCTAATGCACCCTCTGTATGCTTCAAAGGATAGTATACTTCCATCGCGTAAAGCGTCATCTAGTTGCACAAAGTCTAATACACCAATCACCGTGTCAATACAACCATTCCGTCATAGCAGCATAGTCTACATCTTCAGCCATTGGTTTTCTTAGGAACATGCACCTAGCCGAATAAAAAAATCAATATTGATGAAACGTATAAAATAGACCCATCATTTTATTAAATAGTTCGACCAAACCTTCAAATTTTATATATGCAATAAGAACTTACCATAGGAAGCCATCACGACAGTAGATTTAACATCCATGTTTATGGGTCTCCTGTGTTTATGAAAGGATTAATTGTTAGAAACAACTAAAATCCCATAACTCATTGGCTAAGTCCTAATCTTAAGCAATCGTTGATAGTTTCGCCAAATTACTAAAAAAATGCTCTTACCCGTGAACCGTTTCACTTTAGGATTCAGCGTGATATAGCCAAAGATCTATTTACATAATCGCAAACATAGATTGATTGTCAAGAATATTTATCAATATGTGATTTACTCAAATTTTCAGCAAGAACTTCAGAACCTTACTGACGATAACTGCACCAAGGAAAAAAGTTATAAAACGATTTCTAATGCCGGTGTATATATATATATTCAACATTGTAGGATTGTAAATGTCATACATGCCTTAGAATATATTATAGTCGCGAAAAAGTCAGTGATAAGAATCCCAGGCACTAAAAATTTGCAGTGACGTTGATCCCCTCCGCCTGATCAAGATGTATAATATTACAGGTCATATAAATTTGGCACCAATATTTTAAAAACTGTTACGACAAAAAACTGTTATGTATGCAATATCATTATATTTGTCACTTCACTGTAATCACAAACAATATTGTAGCTTGTACACAATTTTTTTCTCCATTGCATAATTCCAAGTAATACGTATCTTGTAGAATGAGTTCCCTGATATAGATAATGTGCAATTATTAATTTAATAGTTTTATGAAGAAGGAAACATGTTTGTTGACCTGACAACCTTGAATCTTCAAATCCCTTATGCTACAAATTTAATTGGCTAATAAGCCTGTTTCGTGAGCACTTTCTTGATAACCAACCTGCAAATCCAAAAGATCGTTACTTATATGGTTATCCTCGATATGATTTTAAATACGCACGAAAATCCAGTGACCTCGGCTTACCACTTTGGTGATGATCATGGTTGGTAGCATCTTTGTTTCCCGGCTTAATTGCAGTCGGGAAATTGGAAGTCTGACTATTGACAAACCGATCGACTTTTATATGAAATTTGATCGACTTTTATATGAGATTTGATCGACATAAATAACCTATTCTTCTGTACCCGGTTTTTTTCTTGTTTATGATCTGCTGGTACGATTTACTTCCGTATTTATATTGATTAGGGGTGTTAAAAAAACCGAGAAACCGACGAACCGAGTCGAACCGCTCAATCCGAAACCGAAAAAACCCGAAACCGAAAAAACCGAAACCGAAAAAAACCGAAACCGAAAAAACCCGCTTATAACAGTTCGGTTACGGTTTTCATTTTTAGATATCCGTGGTTAACCGAACCGAACCGCACATATTATACTTAAAATTTTTTAACTAAACATTCAAATTATAGTACATGTATTAATTGTATTAGTACCCTACTTTTAGTATACATGAAATTTTTTAACTAAATATTCTAATTATAGTACATGTATTAAACATGTATGTGTAAATTTAATTAATGTGATCTTTGTTTATAAATATCGAATAAATATTTTTTAGTTAATATGTTATTTATAAATATTCTAATGCATTTTTTTATAACAAAATAATTTTTATATGATTTTTATCTATTTAATGTCGTTGAATTATACGAAAACGACATTCTATGTTGTAAACCATGTTATTATTTATAAACTAAAACTTTATGAAACTTATTTAATGGTTAACCGTGACCCGAACCGTGGGTAACCGCTCATTTCGGGTAACCGTATGTCCGGTTAACCGCCTTGTACGGTTCGGTTACGGATAGTAAATTTAACTAACCGAACTGCATTGGATAGTCAAAATCGTCTAACTAACCGAACCGAACCGACCCGTGAACACCCCTAATATTGACATGGTTGCTTCAAATATTTTCAGATCTAGATATATAGTTAGTTTTTCAAAAATTATTTAATATACCATTATGGTCTAATGGTAAAGGCGTTTCTTGGCGGACTCACACACGCAAGTTCGAATCTTGTTGGTTATCTTTTTACGCAGATTAAGTTTCGGATTTTAGGCTCGCAATGTATATTAGGCAATGTGATGACTGGGATTAGTACTCTGATAGATGACGTGGCAAATCCCTCCTGTTATATATATATATATATATATATATATATATATATATATATATATATATATATATATATATATATATATATATATATATATATATATATATATATATATATATATATATAGAGAGAGAGAGAGAGAGAGAGAGAGAGTTAGGATCGATAGGAAGAAACTATAAACGCATATTCGAGATGCATCCACTTAAATTAGATGCATCTTTATAATCTTAGATGCATTATAATGCATTATAACGTGTTGTATAGCTTTTAATTAGATGCATATACGTATATTAGATGCATTTAATGATTTATCTATATTTTTGTTCTTCTGCACGTGCCAAAATCATGAAAATCAATTTGCACCATCTACACATCAAATTAACTTCCGAAACTCAATATGGTGCATCAACATGAATATAAATGCATCTAATACAAGTCGTTGCATCTCAAATATGTGGTTTTAATTTCTTCTCATCACTTCTTATTTTAAGTTTCTTCTCACTGGATCCTTACTCTATATATATATATATATATATATATATATATATATATATATATATATATAACTATATCTAGATATATACAAAATATATTTAGATATATACAAAGTATATCTCGATATATAAAAAGTATATATCTAGATATATATAAAGTATATCTGGATATATATAAAGTATATCTGGATATATATAAAGTATATCTAGATATAAGGGTAACTGTGTATTTTTTTTGCCGCTCGAAAAAAAAATTCCGCTTGAAAAAAAAATTCCGCTCGGAAAAAAAAGTTTATGCCTTAAAAAAAACATATAATAAGGCTTTCTTGATTAAATCTTAGATTAATCCTAGCAATTGGATGAAAAGTGAATAGAGGGTGAATATGAGTCCCTTGAGGTGTGTTTAGTTGTGGAAAAATTTTAATATTTTTCTGTTTCCAAATTGCTAGAAAAGAGGAGAGTTTTCTTTTTCTATAAAAGAGTTGAAAATTTAAAAAAGGGTAATATGGGGTTTTCCAATTTTCTATATAAATTTGGAAAATGAAAATTTTGAAATTTTAGAAAATTTTCGGAAAATGATGCTACTAAATAGCTTTTCTGTTTTCTAGTTTTCAAACGAAAAATTTTCTGGAAAATGGGAAAATTTTCACCAACTAAACAGGGCTTTGGTTTCTTAGAAAAAACAAGTTTGCAAAAAAACTTTTGCCTAAACCAACACTTTAGAAGTCTTTTATTTAAGTAAACACTTATTAATATGAAAAATGCGTTACTATGTTTTTAATACTAAAAACTAGGATCAAAAGGATAACACCTTGATGCCTAAGAAGGAAATAAGCGATGCATTTACAAGGGGACGTTTTATTTTATAATTTCTATTATTATGTTTTGCATTCAAAGTCCAGATCAAAATTTTACTAACATGACTAGGAAAGCATATCACTCTATGAGCTTCACCAACACTTTCTATGTGTGGAGAAACTATTCACAGCTTTAAATAGGAAAGATCAATCTACCATGTGCATTAAGAAACCTCTTTCGGTTATTTCATCATATATATAATTGATATTCCAACCAGATTTGCACAAATGCATACGCACAACTAAAATAACCAACGTGAAAAAAAAACAATCAAACTTTCTGATCATATCTCATTTGGGAGGGATACTACCCATCGAGGTACCGAGCAAACTCCCGCGGGAGATTAGTCCACTCATCCTAAGGGCGGTGGGAACTCCTCGTAGTAGACTAAAAAAAACTTTCTGATCATACATAATCAACGATCCACAGTTATGTGTATGAAAGCAATAATATTATCTAATTCTCTAAATAATATTCCCGAGAAACCGAGGTCTCTTTGTCAGAGATATGGATATCTGTTGACAGAGCTAGTGATGTTGCTAGTTGGATGCTGTTTCTATTGTATGTTTCTTACTAGAATTACCAAGTCTAAAGACAACAACTGTTAGCATTATTACCAATAGTAGTATACTATAGATTAGGATATTTACCTTTTAAGCTTGTTTCCGATTATGTATGTTTGAGCCCAGTTGGACCCAAGCCCGATCTTCATCGGTAACCGACCCCCTCACCCTATAAAAGGAGGTGAGGGGGTGATGCTCAATTATACGCATCTTCTATTCTTTCTTGTAATCGATCGTATGTTTAATAAAGAATTCGTTCGATTAACTTTGTAGAGTGTTGTCTTCTGGGTTTTGTCTATTGCATCTCTGCGATCGTCTTTAAAGGATCTAGGGTTCCGCGTTCGATCTTCGGGTTGTTGGTGTCGAATCCAACAAGTGGTATCAGAGCTTCGGTTAATCGTTGCTCTCGGAGATCGGTGCTAGATCAAGAAGGATTCGTGAAAAAAGGAGGTTCGGGTTTGTCGAATCGAAGTTGTTTTTTTGAGTTGCAGGTTGATAGGCGAAGAAGACGAAGTACACAGTGTGTGGTTGATTGTTGTTTTCAAAAGCAATAAAGATAGTGAAGTGGTATTTAGCCAATTGATAAGTCACATGAGTTATAAATTGGGTTATTACAATTTATTGTTATTTGTTTTTATTAAAAATGAATATAGTGAAAGGTAATATCTTATTGCATTGGTTTACAAATAGTTTTATACTTTGTTTAATTAAGTAAAATTTAATAAAACAAAGGTTCTTGTTGCGGGTTCTTGTGGTTCAAGTTTGATCGTTGTTTGCTTGGGTCTTTCAAGTTTACGATCGGGTTTACTTGTACGCGATCGAGGTTTAGGGTTTTCTAATTAATTCGATTTGCAAGAAGTGATTTTTACGCAATAAGGGAGAAAGAATATGTCGTCGATAGCGAAGTTTGACGTCGAAAAATTCGACGGGTCTAATGACTTCGGGTTGTGGCGTGTGAAGATGCGGTGTCTGTTAATACAACATGGTTGGGAGGTTGCGTTAGATCCATTCCCGGATACCATGACGGACGCTCAAAAGACTGCGGCGTTGAAGACGGATGTCTATAAAAAAGCACACAGTTCCTTACTCTTATGCTTGGATAACAAGGTGTTGAGGGAAGTCAACAAAGAAAATTCTGCTGCGGGTGTTTGGTTAAAGTTAGAAACTTTGTATATGACAAAGTCTTTAGCCAACAAGTTGTACTTGAAGAAGAAGCTGTTCACTTTCTACATGCATTCAGGTAAGAAATTATCTGGACATATAGATGAGTTTAATAAGTTGATCGGTGACTTGGCGAACATAGACGTTGAAATTGATGACGAAGATCAGGCACTCATGTTACTTACATCATTACCGTCCTCGTATGTTAACTTTGTGGAGACATTGCTTTATGGAAGGGAGTCGCTCTCTTTGGAAGATGTCTTGTCTACCCTCAATTCACGGGAGTTGAAGAAGAGGACAGATGCAAAGGATGATGGTGTTGGGTTATTTGTAAGGGGGAGGCCGGAGCATCGGGGTAATCAAGGATGTGGTAGTTCGCGATCAAAGTCAAAAGGTTAAGGAACTTATAAACAGAAGTGTTACATATGCTATTCTGAGGATCACCTTAAGAAAGACTGTCCAAAATGGAACAAGAAGAAATCAACTGGCTTTGTCAACAAGAATGCAAAACAGGACGTTGGGACGTATTCTAAGGGTTATGACAATGGTGATTTGTTGATGGCGGTGAGTGAGGAAAGGTTCTTAGAGTGGATCATGGACTCTGGTGGTTCCTATCACATGACGCCTAGGAGGGACTTCCTGTTTGATTTTAAGGAGCTTGATGGTGGTATGGTTTTGCTCGGTGATAATAGAGCATGTACCATCAAGGGGATAGGGAAGGTGAGAGTACAAATGAAAGATGGTTCAAGTTTTGTGCTTGAGAATGTGCGTTACATTCCCGAGTTGAAAAGAAATTTGTTATCTTTGGGCACTCTGGATCGAGAGGGCTATACCGTGAAGTTGCAGAATGAAAGAGTAAAGGTGATCAAGGGTTCTTTGATGGTTTTGTCAGGAACTTTGAAGGAAAATTGTGTGTACTCCTTGGATGGTTGGGCTGAATCAAGCGAAGCTAGTGTCGGTATAGAAGAAAAGGAAAGTCTTGCGCAGGTGTGGCATAAACGCCTGGGTCACATTAGTGAAGCAGGCTTGAATGAACTCAAAAGAAGAGAGGTGCTGGGGAAGGAAGGTCTAGGTAAGCTCAAATTCTGTGAAAACTGTGTTCTTGGAAAATCGACCAGGGTGAGTTTTGGTCGAGGTCAGCACACAATAGAGGGAGTTATAGACTATGTCCATGCGGATCTCTGGGGTCCTTCTCGGGTGGAATCGATGAGTGGTTGTCGTTACTTCTTATCGATTGTTGATGATTATTCGAGGATGGTTTGGGTTTATTTTCTTAGACACAAGAGTGAGGCGTTGAGCAAGTTCAAGGAGTGGAAGCAGTTGGTAGAAAACCAGACAGGTAGAAGACTAAAGAAAC
The DNA here is from genome assembly GCA_025667525.1 of Glebionis coronaria. Taxonomy (NCBI): domain Eukaryota; kingdom Viridiplantae; phylum Streptophyta; class Magnoliopsida; order Asterales; family Asteraceae; genus Glebionis; species Glebionis coronaria. The sequence continues at coordinate 534,614,164 of CM046876.1, forward strand.
TTCGAACGGATAATGGTTTGGAGTTTTGTAATCAGGAGTTTAATAACTTGTGCAAGGAGAGCGGGGTAGCAAGACATTTGACGGTTGCTGGAACTCCACAACAGAATGGTCTAGCTGAACGAATGAACAGGACGCTCTTGGACAAGGTTAGGTGTTTACTGATTCAGTCTGGTTTGCCAGAGTCATTCTGGGCAGAAGCACCGGTGACGGCAACATATCTAATCAATAGGTCTCCATCTACAGCATTGGAGAAGAAGACACCTATGGATATATGGTCAGGACATCCGGCGAATTACGAGATGTTGAGGATATTTGGGTGCATTGCTTATTCATACGTGAATTAGGGGAAGCTCAAGCCTAGAGCTATAAAATGCATATTCCTAGGGTATCCTGAGGGTGTGAAGGGATACAGATTATGGAGGTTGGATGATGTTAAACCGAAGATAATCATAAGCAGGGATGTGGTCTTTAATGAGAGCCTTATGTATAAGGATACTCTCAAGGGTGCTGGTACTACAGATTCTGGGAAGGAAATTGAGTTTGAGGTGGAACTTCAAGGCAGTCGGGTCGAACCAACTATGGATCCTCATACTGGGGTAAATCCAGGGAATGAATATGAGGATCAAGTTGAAGATGCAGTAGATGCAATGCCTCAACAACAGAATCTGGACAACTATGTTCTGGTGCGTGATAGAGCTGAGAACAACTACTAAACCTGCAAGGTATAGGAATGAAGGTAATGTATCATTGTCCAGATCATCAGGGTCTAGGGAAGAAGATGATATTACGGCTTATGTGTTTGCTATTGCTGAGGAAGAAGATACACATGAACCAATCACATTCCAGGAGGCGATTAATTCATCTGAAAGGGATGAGTGGGTTCGTGCTATGGAGGATGAGATGAGTTCTTTAAAGAAGAATCATACTTGGGAGCTGGTCGATCAACCACGTGGTCAGAAGCTGGTAAGCTGCAAGTGGTTGTATAAGATTAAAGAAGGGATTGAAGGCGTTCATAAACCAAAGTATAAAGCAAGGCTGGTAGCTCAGGGTTTCACACAACGAGCAGGGATTGACTATAATGAGGTATTCTCACCCGTGGTTCGACATACATCTATTAGGGTGATTCTCTCATTAACTGCTTGTGAAGATTACGAGTTGGAACAACTTGATGTGAAGACGCCGTTTTTGCATGGTAATCTTGAAGAAACCATTTATATGAGGCAGCCGCTTGGTTTTGAAGAAGGAACGGGCAACAAGGTATGTTTGTTGAAGAAATCCATTTATGGTCTTAAGCAGTCTCCAAGGCAGTGGTACAAACGGTTTGATGTGTATATGGTCAGCAATGGGTTTAGCCGTAGCAACCATGATAGTTGTGTTTACTTCAAGGAGTTTGCAACAGGTATGTACATATATCTACTGTTGTATGTAGATGATATGTTGATTGCTTGTAAAAGCAAGTCTGAGATCGAATATACCAAGGGACTGATGCGGAAAGAGTTTGATATGAAGGAACTTGGTCCAGCTAGGAAGATACTTGGTATGGATATTGTCAGGAATAGGGGTAACCGAACCCTGAAGGTGTCTCAGTCAGGATATGTGCGGAAAATTCTGAATAACTACAGAGTGCATAATGGCAAGTCGGTCTCTGTGCCATTGGGAGCACACTTCAAGGTATCTTTGAAGGATTGTCCGTCGAGTGACTGGGATGTGGAAAGAATGAGTAAGGTACCATATACGAATGCTGTAGGTAGTTTAATGTACTTGATGGTTTGCACTAGACCAGATATTGCGTATGCTGTTAGCATTGTGAGCAGGTATTTGGCGAATCTAGGTAAAAATCACTGGGAAGCGGTGAAGTGGATTTTGAAGTACTTGAAGGGCACTGCTGATGTAGGTCTAGTGTATGGTAGAGATTAAGGGAAGCACGTAGATGTTGACGGTTTCGTGGATAGCGATTATGCTAAAGACCCTGACAAGGGTAGGTCGATAACCGGGTACATGTTTATGGTACATGGCTGTGTTGTGAGTTGGAAAGCAACTCTGCAGCATGTTGTTGCATTATCTACTACAGAGGCGGAGTATATGGCGCTTACAGAAGCTGTTAAGGAAAGCATTTGGCTTAAAGGTCTACTAATCGAGCTGGGAATAAACCTAAGGTCAGTGGTTGTGAATTGTGATAATCAAGGGGCAATTCATCTCTCAAGAAATGCAATGTTTCATGAGAGGATGAAGCATATCAACGTGAGGTATCACTTCATCAGGGAGATCGTGGAATCTAAAGAGATTGAAGTGGCAAAGATAGGCACGGAGGATAATGCAGCTGACGCGTTTACAAAGGTGGTTCCAGGTCCGAAGTTCAAGTATTGCATGGAGGTACTTGGTGTCGGGGTTAACTAGTATTGGTACTAAGGTGGAAATTGTTAGCATTATTACCAATAGTAGTATACTATATATTAGGATATTTACCTTTTAAGCTTGTTTCCGATTATGTATGTTTGAGCCCGGTTGGACCCAAGCCCGTTCTTCATCGGTAACCGACCCCCTCACCCTATAAAAGGAGGTGAGGGGGTGATGCTCAATCATACCGCATCTTCTATTCTTTCTTGTAATCGATCGTATGTTTAATAAAGAATCCGTTCGATTAACTTTGTAGAGTGTTGTCTTCTGGGTTTTGTCTATTGCATCTCTGCGATCTTCTTTACAGCGATCTAGGTTCCACATATCGATCTTCGGGTTGTTGGTGTCGATTCCAACAACAACTTATGAAACAGCTACAGAGTTCAAGATATTAAAGGTTTCAATTTGCATCTTTTTCCCCGCAAAGGGTTAAGGGTCCATCAAGTTCTGATTAATCAGCAACATATTTGTAGTTTAATAAAACAGGAAAATAGATCTATAATGATTATAGCGGTTTAAACATATATATGAAAGACCCATATAAAGTCACTACTAATATAATATCATAGAAAAAAAAATAGAAGATTAGGTATAAAAACCTATCAAACATCCAAATAGATTCGGATGAGGTCTCGGTAGGTGGCTTTTTGCTTACATATCGGGCACTTTTTCTTTACAGCAAGTGCAGCTGATATGCAAACTTCGCAATACATGTGACCACATCGAGTGACCATTTCTTCATGCAGTTTACTCATGCAGATGGAACATCCGGGTCCAGATAGTGGAGGTAGTGGTGGTGGTCCTGGAATGTAGACCCGTATAAGATCCTCATTTTTAACCTCATCCCTACAGGTGGGGCATCTACTTCCCGGTCGCTCTATTGATTTACTGATGCAAACTTTGCAGAAAATATGACCACACTTTGTGGTCACACTTTCTGCTACGGCTTCCCAACAAATAACACAATTAACAGTCGCAAATTCGGGTGGTGGTGGAGATGGTGACGCTGACGGTGACTGTAACGGTAATAGTGACGCTGATGGTGATGGTGATGGTGGTGGTAGAGATGGTGATTGTGGTGATGGTGACGGTGCTGGCGATGGTGATTGTGGTGATGGTGACGGTGCTGGCGATGGTGATTGTGATGACCCAGGTGTTGGGGATGGCTGCAAATAAAGAAGGAAATTAAACAAGTTAAAATGGCATTTTCTAAAAAGAAAAGATCATATTACATGTGTAGGGAAAATTTCAAATAAGAATGCTAAATTACTTGAGTACAAATTAAAAGAACATATGTATGTATGTATATGTCCAGATGATTGTGTTATGAAAATAAAACATAAAGAGGTTAGTATATGAATTGTATATTTGCATTATATATAGCCCACCAGAGAGTATTGACTTTACCAGATTATGTCCGCTATAGTTTGCAAAGATGTTGCTATAGCGGACCCTTCGCCTTTGGTTTCTCTGGTCACTAGATGAGGTTCCAACTGTCATTTTACAAATCACAAAAGATATATTACCGCACAGTATAAGAAATAAATAAAAAATTGTATATGGACACTTTAGATAGGATTGTGTACATATTACTAGCAGAACAACCTAATGCCTAGCTATTCAAAAAATGCATGACAATGTCTTTCATAAGGAAACTACTAGGATCAAGAGGACAGACCGAATGCCTATCCATAAGAATCAATAAGGTTAATCGTATAAATTACTCATTTTAGAAGTTGGGACGACTATGAAAAAAAAGCGACAACTAATGAATAGCAGCTTAAAAACATACAACCTAAGAAGCAAATTTAAAAAACTAAATCAACAGAGCAGCAGAAAGTAATACCTAGCTATTCGAAAAATGCATGACAAATGATTTTCATACGGAATCTACTACGATCAAGAGGACAGACCTAATGCCTATTCAAGATCCCTGAAATTCTATTTATTGTGGGGTGAAAGTAATGCGTTTTAGCAAATTATATCATATTTTAACCAATTAATACAAGAAATAAAGAAGACCTACATATGAAGCAGGTGAGATAATGATGCAGGAGTATTATTTGTCTGATGATCTATGTCTTTTATTTAGTTTCTTTAAATAATACATGAGCATTATTTTTATGTCTACTGGAAATTATTTTTATGTTTACATTTTATTTACTTTTCTTATTTTAGGTTTCTAGAATAATTTGTTAAATTATTCTCCAAGTTAAGTTTATCCTATAAAAATAGGGCTTGGGGTTTATTGTAAGGATATTATTGAGATATGAATAAAAAACATAGACTTGTGATCTTTTGTTAATTGACTTGAATTCAGGTTAGGGTTTATTATTCAATTTTCACCCTAATAATCGGGCATTCGTTTGAATCAACGGTTGTTGGAAGAGTTGTTTCTGGTATTCTTTGTGAATCAACAGATTCAATTATTTATCCTTGTTTTCCGCTACATCAGTTGGTATCAGAGTCGAAGTTCCTGTTTAAGATGTCTTCAAGAAGAAGTAGAAATGTTCATGATGTGTATGAACAAGAATTGGAGCATCGTATTATGGCAAAGATGGAGGAGCGAATGGATCTATTCTTTGATAAATTGACTAACCAGATGAAACACTTGATGAACCGGCGTGGTGATCGTAACGGTCGGGGTATTGAACATGGTGAGTCAGAAAACCCATTTGCTGATCCCGAAGATGACGATGATGATGTCGCTTGTCGTGATTTTGAAGAAGCCCCGGTTTATGATGAAGAATCCGAGGAAGAGGAGTATCCTTTTGTTGACAATTATCAGAATTTTCAAGAGGAAGAAAATGGTGTGCCATCTTCGGATGTTATGTTAGGTGTAGAAGAAGAATCAATGGCAGTTTATGATACCGATCTTGAAGATGTCATTGAGGAAAAAGAAGGATTTTTTGGGGAAGGAAGATATGGTGGCAAAGAATAGAACATCGAATATGTTATAGTTGTGGCAAATGATCTTAGTATTGAGTATTCAAAACCCGCTGTCTCAAACCCTTATGAGTTACTATGGTTGCAGAAAAGTAAACGGGTGGATGTTAGTATCTTGATTGAAAAAAACATATATCAAGTAGCCGCACCCATGGTCAATAATTTTGGTTTAAAGACGATCAAGATTCGAGGTAGATTCATTATAAATAAAGGGAATTTGATGCAAGGGATACAAATTTGGATGCTACGAGTACAAGAGACGAGTGAGACAAACTCGAGGACGAGTTTTTTGAAGTGAGAGAGAATGATGGAGGAACATAAGAATAAACTTTTTATTTAGTTTTATTTTGTGACATCTTTTATTTAGTTTTCTTATTTTTTGGTATCTTTTATTTAATGTTTTTATTTTGTGTTTTCTGGGAAGAATATTGTTTTCTTTTTCCCTAAAGTTTTCCTATAAAATTAGGACTTTGGTTCATAGTAAGGATATTATTGAGATATGAATAAAAAACACAGACTTGTAGTCTTTTGTTAATTGACTTGAATCCAGGTTAGGGTTTATTGTTCAATTTTCACCCTAATAATCGGTCATTCGTTTGAATCAACGGTTGTTGGAAGATTTGTTTCTGGTATTCTTTGTGAATCAACAGATTCAATTATTTATCCTTGTTTTCCGCAACATCAGTTGGTATCAAGAGCCGAAGTTCCTGATTAAGATGTTAGAATATCCGTTTTTTGAGGTTGATGGTTCATCTTCTGATGAATGGGAAGATTACGGTGCGACTAGTGATGATTATGATGGACCTCCCATATTTGATGAATATGAAGAAGAACCGATGCTAGTTTATGAAGATGTCATTAAGGAAAAAGAGGGATTTACGGGCAAAAAAGAATTTGGTAGGGAAAAAGAAAACATTGAAAACACTGTAGTTGTGGCTAATAATCTTTATTCTACACTGATCCAAACTATCATGGTCAATACATTTGGTTTGAAGACAATCAAGACTCGAGGTCTAGTCATTTCAAAGAAGGGGAGAATGATGCAGGAGTATTATTTGTCTGGTGATCTATGTCTTTTATTTAGTTTCTTTAAATAATGCATGAGCATTATTTTTATGTGTGCTGGAAATTATTTTTATGTTTACATTTTATGTACTTTTCTTATTTTAGGTTTCTAGAATAATTTGTTAAATTATTCTTCAAGTTAAGTTTATCCTATAAAAATAGGGATTGGAGTTTATTGTAAGGATATTATTGAGATATGAATAAAAAACATAGACTTGTAGTCTTTTGTTAATTGACTTGAATCCAGGTTAGGGTTTACTGTTCAATTTTCACCCTAATAATCGGGCATTCGTTTGAATCAACGGTTGTTGGAAGAGTTGTTTCTGGTATTCTTTGTGAATCAACAGATTCAATTATTTATCCTTGTTTCCCGCTATATGATGAGACTGCTTTTATACATAGTCTCATCTTCCAAATAGGGCTTAAAATGCATTAAATATCATCAAAATACCCAAATATATGCTTGTGTTTGTTGCTTGTGTATTTTAGGTACGGATATTGAGATAATGACAAAAGATCACAAGAATCATGCAAAAACGAACACGGGAAACGAAGCCGCACAATGAACCAAGCCCTAGTGAAGACTTTCCCAAAATCAACCCTTGAAGATTTGAAGAATTATGAAGAAGGGTCCTCCAATTATGAAGAATTGACACTTTATACCCTTGTATCCTCATAATTAAAAGTTTGGTCCCTAAAGTTTGTCAAAATTACCAAAAGGGCCCTTAACTTTGAAGAATTGGCAAGTTTAGCCCCTCAACAAAGCTAAATTGTCAACCAATATCATCCACAAAGTCAAATATATCATGAAGCCCTTCAAAGTACAAGAAATGACAAGTTTGGTCCTTTGAAAAATCCAAAATTACAAAAAGGACCCTCAACTTTCAACAATTGGCAAAAATGGTCCCTCATTTATCAAGACTTGGCAATTTCAGTCCTCCAAGTGTTGGGAATAAATCTAGGCCAGAACACTTGAACGCTGACAAGAACAACTTAAGCGTTGACAAGAGCAAAGTGAGCGCTGACAGCATAAGCGTTGACAAGTTAAAGTCAAGCGTTGACAGATTGAAGACAAGCACTGATGGAAGATGTGAGCTACACGTTTATTATATTCTAGAATACTTCTAGTAAGGATAGAAACGACAATGTATTTTCTATGTTTATCTTTACCTAGAATAGTTGATTCGTAGCTTATTGTACAAGACTTCTTGTTCTATAAAAGAAGATCTTTTAGGTTAATGTATAATATAAGTTTTCATAGTATTCGCAAGTTAAACCTTTCATTGTAATCAACACGATTATTCTAATACAAGTGAAAGTTTGTTTAACATCATTGTATTTTAGATCAAGTGTTAATTCCGCATAACACTTTGTTACTTTATTCATAAGCAAAGGTTTCTCTACGTGTAGTACTTGATCTAATCTCGTATACACAAAGCTTAATCGATCTAAGTTTGGGATCAACAAGTGGTATCAGAGCTTGTTGAGAAACTTTTGATCTTTAAGTAACGCAGAACCCTAAAACACCAAACCCTAAAAACCCTAAAATTCTCAAAACCCTAAAAACATCATGTCTGGCACAAATCAACCTCCTGCTTTGCTACAAAACAACTTCTCAAACCCTAGTATCAAAATTCCCATGTTTGATGCCAGGAACTTTGAGCTTTGGAAGTCCAATTTTAAGCAATATATAGCTATTCATGACTACACTCTTTGGGAGATTATCGAATATGGGAACACATTCGATAAAGCAGCAAAGATTACTGCTGCAATTGCCACAAGGACAGCTGTTCCTAATTGTCCTGAATCTGATAAGGTGGAAAAGCCTGAAGATGGGAGAGCTGTAGCTGTTGAAGACATAGCCAAGAAGAGGGTGGACATGAAAATCTTAAACATCTTGAAACATGCCCTAGGTCATGAGAATCAGCACAAGTACAAACGCTTTGAGTCTGCAAAAGAGCTTTGGGAAGCTCTTGAAGTAGCACATGGTGGCAATGCTGATACAAAAGAAGAAAAGAAGAAGCAACTATTGCATGAGTATGCTGTCTTTAAAGCTCAACCTAATGAGAATCTCAGCAGTGTGAGAAGTAGACTTCTTGACATCACAAGTCAACTTTCCTTCATGGGAAAACAGATTGATGACCCTGAATTGAATGCTACTTTTCTCAAAAGCCTTGGTGATGTATGGAAGATTGAGACAAGATCTATTCTTGTCAATAACACCCACAAGACTTCCAGATTTGATGACATCTTCAACAAACTAAGACTGTTGGAGAATGAATGGCAATTGGAAAGTGATAATAAATCTTCCAGCAGCAACATGGCCTTCTTCTCACAAAGTGAAGGCCAATTTGATTCCATGAACTTCTATGGACATTCAACAACTGGATCTCAAGGTGTCAGCGCTGGATGTCAATCTGTCAACGCTGGATCATATCCTGTCAACGCTTTGTACTCAAGCGCTGACACACACAATCATGGCGCTGATAGAATTAAACCTGCTGGTTTTGATCTAGACACTGTGTGTGCATTCATTGCTTCTTTGCCCAGTGATTCAAGAATCACATATGAAGATCTTGAGCAGATAAGTGATGAACAATTGGAAGAGATGGACATCAAGTGGACTATGGCTCTTGTAAGTTTAAGAGCAAACAGGTTCAATAAAAGGTTCAAGAAGAAGATGACCTTTAATGCTAAGGATGTTGCTGGATTTGACAAGTCCAAGGTTGAGTGCTACAAATGTCATAGGATGGGGCACTTTATGAGGGAATGTAGATCTCCAAGAAGATCTGATGCTGGGAAGCCTTCTAGCCAAATGATTAAGAGCCCAGATCCCAAGGCCATGGTTGCTGTTCAACAAATTGATGGTGTTGGAGAATGGGATTGGAGCTGGATGGCTAAGAATGAGGAAGAGGACAGAGCTTTGGTGGCTGAGGTTAAAGAAGAGCATGCTGAATATGCTCTCATGGCACACTCCTCATCCTCATCAGATAATGAGGTATATGATGATGCTTTCTGTTCTAAGGGTTGTCGTTTAAATACTGAAAAACTAAAACAAGAGATAGTTAAATTATTAGATGAGGCAAGTACTGAAAGATGCAAAGTATCTAATTATCAAATTGCTCTTACCCAAACAGAAAAGACAGTAGCTGAGTATAAGAAAATGGAGTTTGATTTAAAGGATCAAATAAACATCTTAAAACATGAATTATTTCAGAGTAAGGATGTTCAAGATATAGTAAATAGGGTTAATCTTGATTTGATAGCTCAGTTAGAGGAGGCTAACAAAAATAAAGATAATGTGAGTCTTAAAATCCAGAGATTTGATAAGGCCACACAATCCCTAGGAGAGTGTGTTAGTAAACAAAGAGACTCTAAGGATATGAGTGGGATTGGGATGAATAATTATACTGTTGTTCCACCACCAGCTGGGGATTTCTATGGTGTCCAATCAAAGGACTTATCTTGGACTGGCTTGCCAGAATGTCAAGAGGAGGAATTCATTCCTCCACCTAGAGTGATTTCCCCAGTTGAGGAATACAAACAAAAACTGACTGACCTTGATGAGTGGAAGAAAGCTAACCACACCTTGTTTGTTAAGGGAGGGTTATTGTGTGAAAGTCCAAATGAGCCCACACCAATCACGAGCCTTGATCCTAAACATATTAAGATCACACACCCTACCACTGGCAAAGCTGTTGACCTTGGCCCACAAAATGTTAGAAAACCTAGTGTCAAGTATGCAGAGATGTATAGGAATACTAGGTCACCAAAAAGCCAAGTTAGTGATCATGGAACAGGCTTCTTTGCTTCTAGACCTAAGACTATGTCTAGAAAAGCTTGTTACACATGTGGTAGCTTCTCACATTTGGCATACAAATGTGTCAACGCTTCCAATGTCAACGCTGATAGGAACCATTTCAGCGCTGACAAAAGTCAACATAGGTCAAACACTGTCAGACCCAATACTTTTGTGAACAAAAGTTCACAAGTTGTTAGACCAGCCCCATTCTTTTCTAGAGGGTCTAACACACAAGGCCTAAGACCTTTTCAAAAGTCAAATACTTGGTCAAATAGGCAATGGGTTCCTGTAGCAAACCCTAGATTCAGCGCTGATAGGAGCAATCGGGGCGCTGACAAGAGAAGTTTCAGCGCTGTCAAACCTAGGTATTTGCAACCACAGGGAAATAGGTCTAAAGCTTCTACTAGCTTAACATGGAGACCAAAACAAGACCAAAACCCTAATTCTACTGGTATTTCTATGACATGCAACAGGTTTCATTATATTTCTAAGGCATTGTCAACACCAATTGGGGTTAACTGGGAATTTCATTCAAACAGGGATGAAAATGGGGTTGTTATGAGAACCAAGTCTGTTCTTGTTGAACAACCAAATGAATCCAAGTCTTCTAAGGCTTGGGTTCCCAAAGAAAACTAATGTGTTTTCTTTATGTGCAGGGCATTCAGAAGAAGATCAATGATTATGGATACTGGGATAGTGGATGCTCAAGGCACATGACTGGAAAAGAAGACTATCTGACCAATTTCTCTCCTATTCAAGATGGTGATAAGGTATACTTTGGAGGGGGCTACGGCACCATCACTGGAAAAGGAACCCTTGTCACCAACAATCTACGGTTTGAGAATGTCTTCTTGGTAAAAGATCTGGATTATAATTTATTTAGTGTATCACAAGTGTGTGATAACAAAAATAAGGTTCTTTTCACAGATACTGAGTGCTTGGTGTTAAGCAAAGATTATAAGCTTCCAGAGGAAAAATACATAGATTTTAGAACACCAAGGCATAAAGACATATATAATGTGAATCTTAATGGAATTAAGGTAAATAATAAAATGTCATGTCTATATGCTAAAGCCTCAGTAGATGAAAGTAATCTTTGGCACAGGAGACTAGGGCACATAAACTTTAAGAATATCAATAGACTTGTGAGGCTTGGTTTAGTTGATGGTTTGCCTGAAAAGGCTTTCCACAATGACCACTCTTGTGTTGCATGTCTTAAGGGCAAGCAGCACAAGGTCTCATTCAGGTCTAAACAGGTGCACTCTAGTTCTAAACCGCTTCACTTATTGCATATGGACCTCTTTGGTCCAACTAATATAGAAAGTTTGAAGGGAAAATCATACTGTTTTGTTATTACTGATGATTATTCCAGGTTTACATGGACTTTCTTTTTAGCCAAGAAAAGTGAAACTGCCCAAAGTCTGATTAATTTCATTACCCAGATAGAGAAGAAGAATGGTAATGAGGTCAAAATTATTAGAAGTGACAATGGGGGAGAGTTTAGAAATCAGTTGTTAGATGATTTTTGTGCCAAGAAAGGGATTACTAGGCAGTTTAGCATAGCTAGAACCCCACAACAAAATGGGGTTGCTGAAAGGAAGAATAGGACCCTTATTGAAGCAGCCAGAACCATGTTGGCTGATGCCCACTTTCCTATAGCCTTTTGGGCTGAAGCTGTTAACACAGCTTGTTATGTTCAAAATAGGGCATTGGTCAACAAGATACATAATAAGACACCTTATGAATTACTTTGGGGAAGGAAGCCCAATATTGGCTTTCTCAAGCCATTTGGTTGTCATGTAGTTGTTCTAGAAACTAGTGAGGCCCTAGGTAAATTTGATTCAAAAGGTGATGAAGGCTACTTCATGGGTTATTCAGTGCAGAGCAAAGGATATAGGGTTTACATTAAAAAGGAAAAACGTATACTTGAAAAGGTACATGTTAGGTTTTTAGAAAGTAAACCTAGTGATCCTGAAAGTGGTCCAAATTGGTTGTTTGACTTAGAACCTTTATCTAGAGCTTTAAATTATATGCCTGTTACTGATCCAGACATTGTGAAGGTAACTTCAAGTGTTTTGGAAAAGAGAATTGGTAATGTTTCAGGTAACTTCAAGTGTTTTGGAAAAGAGAATTGGTAATGTTTCAGGTATACAGGTTGCTAAGGAGGATGGACCACCAGCAGTTGCATCATCTCCCACACAAGAATATGTTACACTTCCTATATGGACAGATGAGTATTATGCTGCTGCTGCTGCTGCTAGAAAGGATAATGGTGGTGTTCAAATACCACCAAATACAAACATGCATGATTCTTCAGGCGCTGACAAAGGGAAATCAAGCGCTGACACGACCAATTCAGACGCTGATGGCTCCAACGCTGACAACACCAGTTCAAGCGTTGTTAGCCCAAACGCTGATAAACAAGGATCAGACTTTGGAGACACCTTTACACAGCTTTTCTCTTCTCATTTTGAACAAGGTGGACCTTCTAATGTCCATGAAGAGATCTCTGTTGATCAAGAAGAATCTGAAGAAGATATTGGCAACATGGAGCGTGAAGTTGAGGACACCAGACTTTTTGAAGGAGGAGTTCTCACTTCCACAGCTAAGGATCACCCCACATCTCAAATCATTGGTGATGTTATGGCTCCAGTTCAGAAAAGAAGATCCCATCAAGGTCTTGGTGGATTTATTGCCAATATACACAAGAAGGTTGATACCCCTCATGTACAAGCATGTTTGTTTGCCTGTTTTCTGTCACAGGAAGAACCCAAGAAAATTTTTGATGCTCTCAAGGAACCAAGTTGGGTGGAAGCAATGCAGGATGAGCTTCACCAATTTGCTATACAGGATGTTTGGGAGCTGGTTGATTGTCCTAGATATGTGAGACCAATTGGGACAAGATGGGTTCTAAGGAACAAGAAAGATGAAAGAGGTATTGTGGTCAGAAACAAGGCACGTTTGGTAGCTCAGGGTTATACACAAGAGGAAGGAATTGATTATGAAGAAGTTTTTGCACCAGTTGCAAGAATTGAAGCTATAAGAATTTTTCTAGCTTATGCCTCTTGTATGAACTTCACTGTTTATCAAATGGATGTGAAGAGTGCTTTCCTCTATGGGACAATTGTTGAGGAAGTATATGTCATGCAACCTCCTGGTTTTGAAGATCCTGAGAATCCAGACAAGGTTTATAGAGTGAAGAAAGCAATGTATGGACTTCATCAAGCCCCAAGAGCATGGTATGGTACATTGTCCACCTACTTGGTGGAAAATGGTTTCAAAAGGGGCACCATAGATCAGACACTATTTACCAAGAAGAAAGGAAAACATGTGTTGCTTGTGCAGGTCTATGTTGATGACATCATTTTTGGGTCTACTGATCCAAAAATGAGTGAGGAATTTTCCAAGCTCATGACAGATAAATTCAAGATGAGTGCAATGGGTGAGATGAACTTCTTTCTAGGGTTACAAGTTCAGCAGAAAGAAGATGGTATCTTCATCTCCCAAGATAAGTATGTAGCTGAAATCTTGAAGAAATATGGTTTTTCTCCACATGAGAAGGAGGCTTCCACTCCTATGGATAGGCAACACCCTTGGGGAAAAATTGGAGCTGGAAAGGATGTGGATGTTAGGCACTATAGATCAATGATTGGATCATTGATGTATCTTACAGCCTCAAGACCTGACATCATGTTTGCTGTGTGTGCATGTGCACGCCATCAAGTGACTCCCAAAGAATGTCACCTTTTTGCTGTGAAGAGGATTTTTAGGTACCTAAGGTGTTATCCAGATCTTGGATTATGGTACCCAAAAGATTCTCCATTGGATCTTATTGCATATTCAGACAGTGACTATGGTGGTGACAAGTTTGATAGGAAATCCACAACTGGTGGATGCCAATTTCTTGGGAGCAGATTAATATCTTGGCAATGCAAGAAACAAACAGTGGTGGCAAACTCTACAACTGAAGCAGAATATGTGGCTGCAGCTGCTTGTTGTGGACAAGTCTTATGGATTCAGAACCAGCTGTTGGATTATGGGTATAATTTTATGCATACCAAGATTTTTGTAGACAATAACAGTACTTTATGCATTATTAAAAATCCTGTACATCATTCTAAAACCAAACACATAGAAATTAGACATCACTTTATAAGAGATTGCTTTGAGAAAGGTTTAATACAACCAGATAAGGTAGATACAGAAGATAATGTAGCTGATTTATTAACTAAACCTTTTGATGCTGGAAGATTTCAATATTTGGTAACAAATATTGGAATGGTTAATCTCACTTAATATGTGTTTTGGAACCTTTTTGTAAAGTATGTACAGGATAATGCATTGTTATTGGTCTTTGTGATGATTTAGATTTTCCACATTATTTTTCTAACATTGACAAAGGTAAATGTAACGCTGTCAAGTGTTATTTTGCCGTTGTTGGAGATATTATTGTCTAACGCTGCCAAGAGTTCCTTCAACGCTGATAAGTGTTGTCGGGACGCTGTCAGCAACAAATGTTAGTTTTGTGGTTTTCATCTAAATGTGCAGGTAATGGTAGCTTTATGCCATTGGATACAGAGTTGCTTATGGATCTTTGAAGAGCTATTTGGACATGTTTTGTTTATGGATGATGGTTGGAATATTTATATTCCTGTCTTGACATAAATTTTTAATGTTCATATATATTATTGAGAACTCATGTATCATAGTTTGAGGGGAGGTTTAAGGAACCTTTAGGACTCTTGGGTATTCTTAGAATACTCTCATCACAATTCTAGATTGTGTCCACTGGTGAGTATGGGTTAGTTTTACTAAACCATGAGGCACTGTAGCATGCATAGTATATCAACTTTGCATGCTGCCAAGACATTTTTGGCCTACAATTAGTTGTGGTCTGATGGGAGGCTTGGGAATCATTTTGATATGGGTTTTACCTGGGAGTAACAAGGATTTTATGAGGTAACTTGGTTGTTAAGAATTTTGGTTAGCAAGGGACACTAGAGGACTGTTATGTCTATCTTGCTTATGCAAGTGTGCATAACTGGACAGTGCTTGCCGCCCTATGATAATTATCAGCTTTTGGTTATCTTCTCTAGGATAAATTACTTGTTAAGGTCATTTTTCACTTTTTAAAACAATTTTATTTTTGGACGCTGACAAGATTTTTCCAAGCGTTGTTGTGACCAAAATGGACGCTGACATGGCTTTAGGCGAACGTTGACAAGATTATAGCCGTTGGGCGTTGATGGGTTATATTTGACCGTTGACAATCAATGGGGCCTACCCAGTTGTAACTTTTTGACATATTTTCAAGCCGTAATTTTAGGAGTTGTTACTTTCATTAAATGCATGGGATAACTTATAAACTTTTTCAATATTTTCATGATTGATTTTTGAAAATCTTTGCCTATTTTTGGGCCAATCACGTGCATTCATCCACTCCTATAAATTTGGCTCCTATTTTAAACAGGGTATCTATAATTCTTGTCTAACACTTTTTCTCTTATCAACCTTCATCTTTTATACTTCAAATTAACAGCTTTCATCAATGGCACCAAGATTTAACTCAGCAGAATTGGATTTGGGGTTCAAGTCTCAACACAACATGATTGCTTATCTTGTTGCTGATAATACTTTGTTCCCTCAATACACACAGATGGTGGAGTATTTGAATGCATCCCCATTAAGGTATGCTCTTTCTCATGCACCACTCATTCCAGTCACACACATTAAACAGTTTTGGAACACTGTTAGTTCCTCAACAGTTAATGGAGTGACAACATTGACTTCTATTGTACATGGGAGACCTTGGGTGGTTACTGAGGCCTTGGTACGCCAGGCCTTGCATCTTAATGATGCTGATGGTATAACCATTCTTCCCATATCTGAAATAGAACAAGGGCTTAGGGCTTTGGGATACCCTATTCCTGATGAAGGTACTCTTAATAAGTACCATAAGCAGGAATTTCCCCCAGCCTGGAAGTACCTAATTCACATTCTCCTTCAATGTTTGAGTCCCAAATGTACTGCACACAATGAGATCAATAGATCCATTGCATATGCTATTGTGTGTATTACAACAGGGCAAAATTATAACTGGTCTAAAATGATTTTTGAAGGAATGTGTAAAAACAAGGGGACAAAAATGACTTTAGCTTATCCCCGTTTTCTGCAAATGGTTTTTGATGCTCAAAGATATTGTTCAAGGGATCACAATGATTTTTATAAGATCCCTGAACAAAAGAAGGCTATTTTTACCAAGATGAATTCACCACCTCATAGAGACCTACCATTAACCCCAGCCATGCTTGCTGTTATTGCAGCAGCACAACCCCAACCAGACCCCCAACCTCATATTGACCCTCAACCACAACTTGAACCTATCCCTGAACCTTTACCCTCACCTGACCAAATGCAAATAGACCAAAATCCCTTCGACGCTGACACATCTAATGTGGGCGTTGATATGCCTATTTCAACCGCTGACACCCAACCATCACAATCCCAAACACCCCTTAACCAACCCACATCTACACCTTCTTCTACACCATCTTCCACACCACCAGAATATAGGTTGATTAAACGCCAAAGGACTGCTGGAGTGTTCTCCTCTGGTGGTCCTAGCCATGTAGCAGAGAGAACCACCACCACAAGTGTGGCTGGTGACCTGGATGAGGCTGGGACTATTGGTTCTGGCTTAGAAGCTGGCCAAGACAGTCCCACCATAATTAAGTCCTCATCCATGCCCAATGAACCTGACTTGGGAGGTCAAATCCCCATTTTGGAAGAGGGCAGATTGGAACCAATGACGCTTTTAGAATTGACGGCTGTCTGCATTAGCTTGCAAAAGCAAAATGCAGACTTAGTACAAATTGTCAGTAACCAAGGCCTTGAACTCAAAGAATTGAGGGAGAGGATTGTTGTTTTGGAGAGTGCTCATTCAAGGGGAGGTATGGAGGAGTCTTCCAAAGGGGAGGAAGCTAGAAATCTGAGTGATAAGAGCAGTCAAGATGGTCAATCATTGGATATTGCTGAAGCTCTTACTACTTTGAAGGAACAAAAAGGTTTTGATACGTCCTTAATCTCTCCAACCAATTTAAATTTATCATTTACAGATATGTTGAGAGAGGTTACACAAGGCGCTGAGGGAAAATATTTGAGCGTTGATAAGACAAGTTTGGACGCTGACAGAAGTATTTTGGGCACTGATAGAGGAAATTTGGGCGTTGACAGATCTGCATATGGAGGTGATGTATTCCAGTCATCATCTATCATCAAAGATGTTCCTACTCAGGTATTATCATCTACCTTACCAACAATTGAACCAACAGATAAGGGTAAGGGTAAGTTGGTAGAAGAAATTGTTCCAAAGAATGCAGCTCAGGTTGAATTTGATAGAAGATTGGCTGAGCAAATGATGGAACAAGGTGAAAAGGAAAAGTCACCATTTGTTGTGACTTCTGAAGAAGAAAGTGATGGAGCTAGCTCAGACTCAAGTGTGATGATTGTTGAACCAGAAAGACTTGAGTATGGTGATGAGCTTGCTAGAGAAAGGCTGAGAGATTTGAAGTTGCAAATTGATTTTGATATGTCAGAGGTAGTTCAGATGTACAATTCTTGGGAAGAAAGCTGCATGGATAATCCAGACTTGACCATTTCAGATCAAATATGGGGTTTGGAAATTCTTCTTAGAGTTCAGCAGGATTGTAAGGTGATGCTGAAGTACAAGGCAAGCAACATTCTCTCTGAATTGAAAAGAGATAGAAGGAAGCTCTACTTTATGTTGCTCAAATGTCATGGAGTTGGATGGACACATCAGAAGCTGAAGGCTTTGACATTTGATGAGTTGGAACATAGGGCTTATCCTATTTGGGTGAAAGTGCAAGAAGAAAACACTTTCAGACTTCTTTCAGATGAAAGAAAGGAGCAACTTGCAGAAGAGATGGCAATCAAGAAAGCTATGATAGTTCCTAGACCAGTAAAGAAGGGATTTATTCTTGAGTTTCCAAAAGATATGAATCAACTATATCCAAGTGAAGCAATCATTAGAAAGAGCCTCAAGCTCTCTCCATTAGAAGCTTCAGATATGATGCATGTGTTACCACTAGATTCCAGGAATCCAATTGTAAGTTATGAGGAAGATGAATGTGGATTCTGGAAAATTGGAAGATTTGGCAAGGAGGTACACACTTTTACCACTCTCATATCTTTATTTGCAAGTTGTGACAGAGAAGACTTGGTAGACCTTTGGAGGTTGCTAGAGACCAAGTATGAGGCTGAAGCACCAACTTCAGCCAATGGAATAAAACTTTGGACCACATTCAAAAGAATGTGTGGGACAAAAGAAGAAGATCCTGAAATATGGAAGGATCTTGAAGATGACCTCAGTGGTCTTCAATGGAGGTTATATTCAGCTGCTGGTGTATACCATTTGAGTTCTACAAAGTTTGCTGAGTATTTACTTGTAGATGCTCAGTATTTCATATCCAAGGCTGTTTTGGAGAAGATGAAGGACACCCAGTTGGAGATAGACTATACAAGTGACGTGGCAAAGAATTTGATCAGATTTATTTATCATCAATATGACAAGGTTTGTCAGACTCCTCCAAGTTCTTAGTGTTTATTCAGAAACTTGATCATAAGAGTGGATATCAAGTTTAGGGGAGGATTGTTGGGAATAAATCTAGGCCAGAACACTTGAACGCTGACAAGAACAACTTAAGCGTTGACAAGAGCAAAGTGAGCGCTGACAGCATAAGCGTTGACAAGTTAAAGTCAAGCGTTGACAGATTGAAGACAAGCACTGATGGAAGATGTGAGCTACACGTTTATTATATTCTAGAATACTTCTAGTAAGGATAGAAACGACAATGTATTTTCTATGTTTATCTTTACCTAGAATAGTTGATTCGTAGCTTATTGTACAAGACTTCTTGTTCTATAAAAGAAGATCTTTTAGGTTAATGTATAATATAAGTTTTCATAGTATTCGCAAGTTAAACCTTTCATTGTAATCAACACGATTATTCTAATACAAGTGAAAGTTTGTTTAACATCATTGTGTTTTAGATCAAGTGTTAATTCCGCATAACACTTTGTTAATTTATTCATAAGCAAAGGTTTCTCTACGTGTAGTACTTGATCTAATCTCGTATACACAAAGCTTAATCGATCTAAGTTTGGGATCAACAATTTCGACTCAATGGTTATGAACCATATATCTAGGTTTGATCATCGTTCATATGATAACATAGCGGAAAAGAACAATGATCATGACAAGGTGTTTGTCGCACTAGACGTGGGATTCAATGTATACACGTCTAGTGGTTGTTGATTATTAATATAATTAGCAACCCAATTGTTTTAATTCTCGTTTCTTTGTGCCCAAACACCTTGTCATGATCATTGTTCTTTTCCGCTATGTTATCATATGAACGATGATCAAACCTAGATATATGGTTCATAACCATTGAGCCCAACGATTATAGGGATCATCAATGCTTGAATTGCATGTGACAATGCTTGGATTGCTCTTGACAATGCTTGATTCCATCAACGCCTAAATAACTCTTGTCAACGCTTGGAATGCTCTTGTCAACGCCTAGACAAATACTTCACGTTTTCTTCATTTTTTTGAGTTTCTGCCACATCAACTTTTTGACCCAACAATCTTCCCCTAGTTGATAGTGGCAAAACTCTATGTGTATCTCTTGTAAGTTGTACATGATCTTCAAGTTGCTTCCCCTCAAGTATAGCACGTATTTTCTTCCCCTTTTTGTCACATCAACAAGGAAGTAAACAATGTATGCAATCTTTGAAGATTCTCCAAATGTAGCTCTATGTAATGATCCTGAAGAAAAATAAATAAAGTATTCTTGATGTTGAATTAGATAACCCAATCTTATGTTCCATGTCTTGTTTATCCATGTGATGAAGAACTTATACCACATTATGCAAAAAATATAAGTAGACCTCGATCCCTTGTCAATATTCTCATCCTTTGTGAGACACTGAGCACGATAATGTAACTCCTTCAAGTGTTTATGACAAGTCTTCGTCACCAACTATGTAAGCACGAACAAGTTACCTTGAAAGTTAGTTGTCATGCTAATTACTTTCAAGATATGATAGAACATAACCTCGCGCAAATCTTCTTCAATCATCAAAACTTACCATAAGAATTCTTCCCCTTAAGCTAACACTTCTTCATGACGAATTTGAATGAAATAACATCTTCATACCATATGTAAAAGTGTTATTTGAATAACTCTTTTGCAAGGCTATCCCGATTACATAGTTTAAATATCCATCAAATTCCCACGAATAATTGCTAACTCACTTTAAAATCATTAATCCTTTTAAAAATATCCGAGCCATAAATATCATAATGATATTCTGAATTAAACGGAGATTCCATGTACCTTTGTGTGTATTTCCCTTCTTTTTGTGTGCTTAAAACGTACTAGTTTTCTCAAACAGCAGCAAACAGTTTGTTATCCGAGAACCCTTACTGTCCAATATCCACATTCATTACCCGATATCGGACAAGGCGTATCAGCGTTTGAAGAACATATCTCGGACAACACTGTCAACGCTGTCAGCGTTGACTTATTCCTGTCAGCGTCGAAACCCTTCCTGTCAGCGCCTAAACAACAAACATCAGCGCCAACCTAAAATCCTGTCAGCGTCCACTCTACTTTTGGTCAGCGTCAAATTCTTATCAACGTTGCACTATACTCGTCAACGTTGCATCAAATCTTTGTCAACGTCTAGCGTGTGAAAGCAATAAACTTCAACCAATCAAAAGTGCAGAATCGTGTGAATGCATTCTGTTCCTTCAATCAAAATCGAGCAACACATGAATAACCTTGGACTAGCATGTAGTAGATTCGAATCATGTGAATACATCAATCTATTCCTTTTCTTGATTGACTGAATCGTGTGAACAGAATACTAAGAACCAAGATGCTTTCTTTTCTTTAACATATCACGTTTTTCTTAGCCATAATTATTGGAAACTGAATATATATCTCTATATATCAGCAACCATCACTTATGTTGTATCCCACGTAATACAAACACATAGCATCATGATCTGCTGTTAAACCTTCATCATGGATCTAGGGTTTGCAACTCTTGTGCATCGAAACCCTAATTAGGGTTTATGAATAACCTAAGATCGTGTACGTTTTAACAGCCACGAACATCAATTCTTCCTGCTTTTAAATAGATCTAGGGTTTAGAAGAACCCTAGTTCATGATTTCATGTGAAAGCAGAAAAACTGAAAATCTGCCATCAGCCGACTTCGACGCTTAATAACTTTTGCCTGGGGATAAAACTCGACAATCTCTCCGGTGGATGTTTAGATCTATGTATGTAGAACACACATAAAAAATTTCGTGACGATCCAACGGTTCAATCAAAAGTTATGACCTTCTGAATACTGCTGCGCACACAAAAACGTCCAGAAAAATTCTATACGAATTTTTCTTCTTCACCATACACGAACACCTCGTCGGACCTAGATATCAAGAGCCTTAGGCTCTGATACCAATTGTTGATCCCTATAATCGTTCGACTCAATGGTTATGAACCATATATCTAGGTTTGATCATCGTTCATATGATAACATAGCGGAAAAGAACAATGATCATGACAAGGTGTTTGGGCACAAAGAAACGAATTAAAACAATTGGGATGTTCATTATATTAATAACAAACATCCACTAGACGTGTATACATTGAATCCCACGTCTAGTGCGACACACACTTTAGGTTTACATTGTGAATGAATGATATATATAACCTATGACCCTTGGTTCCCTTTATAGTGTAAGGATTAGGGTTTACAAGAGATAAGAATGAATAAACAAGTAAATCTTCTATTTAAATAAACTTATGCAGAATATCTTTTGCATGTTTATCTAAATAGAAGCTTCCATTAGCTTCTTTTGTCTACGTTTTGTCAATGCTTGCACCAAGATTTAACTCAGCAGAATTGGATTTGGGGTTCAAGTCTCAACACAACATGATTGCTTATCTTGTTGCTGATAATACTTTGTTCCCTCAATACACACAGATGGTGGAGTATTTGAATGCATCCCCATTAAGGTATGCTCTTTCTCATGCACCACTCATTCCAGTCACACACATTAAACAGTTTTGGAACACTGTTAGTTCCTCAACAGTTAATGGAGTGACAACATTGACTTCTATTGTACATGGGAGACCTTGGGTGGTTACTGAGGCCTTGGTACGCCAGGCCTTGCATCTTAATGATGCTGATGGTATAACCATTCTTCCCATATCTGAAATAGAACAAGGGCTTAGGGCTTTGGGATACCCTATTCCTGATGAAGGTACTCTTAATAAGTACCATAAGCAGGAATTTCCCCCAGCCTGGAAGTACCTAATTCACATTCTCCTTCAATGTTTGAGTCCCAAATGTACTGCACACAATGAGATCAATAGATCCATTGCATCTGCTATTGTGTGTATTACAACAGGGCAAAATTATAACTGGTCTAAAATGATTTTTGAAGGAATGTGTAAAAACAAGGGGACAAAAATGACTTTAGCTTATCCCCGTTTTCTGCAAATGGTTTTTGATGCTCAAAGATATTGTTCAAGGGATCACAATGATTTTTATAAGATCCCTGAACAAAAGAAGGCTATTTTTACCAAGATGAATTCACCACCTCATAGAGACCTACCATTAACCCCAGCCATGCTTGCTGTTATTGCAGCAGCACAACCCCAACCAGACCCCCAACCTCATATTGACCCTCAACCACAACTTGAACCTATCCCTGAACCTTTACCCTCACCTGACCAAATGCAAATAGACCAAAATCCCTTCGACGCTGACACATCTAATGTGGGCGTTGATATGCCTATTTCAACCGCTGACACCCAACCATCACAATCCCAAACACCCCTTAACCAACCCACATCTACACCTTCTTCTACACCATCTTCCACACCACCAGAATATAGGTTGATTAAACGCCAAAGGACTGCTGGAGTGTTCTCCTCTGGTGGTCCTAGCCATGTAGCAGAGAGAACCACCACCACAAGTGTGGCTGGTGACCTGGATGAGGCTGGGACTATTGGTTCTGGCTTAGAAGCTGGCCAAGACAGTCCCACCATAATTAAGTCCTCATCCATGCCCAATGAACCTGACTTAGATCGATTATCGTTAGACTCAATGGTTATGAACCATTATATCTAGGTTGATCATCGTTCATATGATAACATAGCGGAAAAGAACAATGATCATGAACAAGGTGTTTAGGCACAAGAACATATGAATTAAAACAAATGGGGATGTTCATTATATTAATAACAAACATCCACTAGACGTGTATACATTGAATCCCACGTCTAGTGCGATACACACTTTAGGTTTACATTGTGAATGAATGATATTATAAAACCTACGTCCTATGTTTTCTTTATATACTAGAAAACATAGCTTACAAAGAAAGCTAAAGTAATAAAAAGACTCCAACGGCTTGTTCTTTTGCAACTTGTACTTTTTAGCCCTTGTCTTCTTATTTTGTTGTGTTTTGACTTATCAACTCAATAATTCGACCCAACAATCTTCCCCTAGTTGATGATGTCAAAACACTCCTCTTTAAGCATGAATCCTTTGTATGTAGTACATGATCTCCAAGAAGCTTCCCCTTAAGTATAGCACATATTCTTCCCCTTTTTGACACATCAATAGGGAATATGTGAAAGTATGCAATCTTGAAGATTCTCCAAAAGTAGCTCTATGTAATGATCCTGAAGAAAAATAAATAAAGTATTCTTGATGTTGAAGTAGATAACCCAATCTTATGTTCCATGTCTTGTTTATCCATGTGATGAAGAACTTATACCACATTATGCAAAAAATATAAGTAGACCTCGATCCCTTGTCAATATTCTCATCCTTTGTGAGACACTGAGCACGATAATGTAACTCCTTCAAGTGTTTATGACAAGTCTTCGTCACCAACTATGTAAGCACGAACAAGTTACCTTGAAAGTTAGTTGTCATGCTAATTACTTTCAAGATATGATAGAACATAACCTCGCGCAAATCTTCTTCAATCATCAAAACTTACCATAAGAATTCTTCCCCTTAAGCTAACACTTCTTCATGACGAATTTGAATGAAATAACATCTTCATACCATATGTAAAAGTGTTATCTGAATAACTCTTTTGTAAGGCTATCCCGATTACATAGTTTAAATATCCATCAAATTCCCACGAATAATTGCTAACTCGCTTTAAAATCATTAATCCTTTTAAAAATATCCGAGCCATAAATATCATAATGATATTCTGAATTAAACGGAGATTCCATGTACCTTTGTGTGTGTAATCCTCCTTTTTGTGTGCTAAAAACGTACCAGTTTTTCTCAAACAGCAGCAATCAGTTTGTTATCCGAGAACCCTTACTGTCCAATATCCACATTCATTACCCGATATCGGACAAGACGTATCAGCGTTTGAAGAACATATCTCGGACAACACTGTCAACCTATCAGTGTTGACTTATTCCTGTCAGCGTCGAAACCCTTCCTGTCAGCGCCTAAATAACAAACGTCAGCGCCAACCTTAAATCTTGTCAGCGTTCATTCCTTACTTTTGTCAGCGTCAAACGAAAACCTGTCAGCGTCTAAGGTTTAAACGTGTCAGCGTTTAATCAGCATCATAATCTGTCAGCGTCTTCGTAAGTCTTGTCAGCGTTTACATCTGCTGACATCTTCAATTTGCTATAGCAACGTTAATATCTTTTTCCCACAAACGAAAAATGGAAATAAGATATATGCCCACATATTACGTCTCCTAAATAGAATATTGCTTAAATCAAGCATTCATATGTCCTCCAATAGGAAACAAGTGACCGTGTGAACACAATCTATCAACCAATGATATGCCTTGCTTCATGAAAGTAACCGTAGACTAGCATGTATAGGATCAAAGCTAGATAATGAATATTAGGGTTTACTATTTGCCGTGTGAATGCAATCGTTTCCTCCAATCAAAATTGAGCAACCCGTGTGAACACTCCAAACTTCAACCAATAGAAACAAGTGACCCACGGTAATCCAGTACACTAGCACGTAGAGTATCAAACATTAGGGTTTTGTTTTGGCTATGTGAATGCAACCGTGTAAATGCAAGATCTCTTAACCAATCAAAGACTTCAAACCGTGTGAACATAGAGATTTTGATCGTGTGAACACATGGATTTAGACCAATCAACACCTCTTCTCTATGTGAACACAAACTGAAGCTACGTCACTGCAAACCAAACAATTAGAAGTCTTTTTGCTGCTACTGTAATACGTCCAGATCTAGGGTTTTGAAAGTTAAACATCGAAACCCTAACTTAGGGTTTGTAGATTAACCATAGATCCTGAATTAACAGCCACCAATCTCACAAAATTCTGCTTTTTATGTAGATCTAGGGTTTGAAGAAACCCTAGTTCATGATTTCATGTGAAAGCAGAAAACTGAAAATCTTCCATCAGCCAACTTCGACGCTTAATAACTTTTGCCTGGGGATAAAACTCGACAATCCCTCCGGTGGATGTTTAGATCTATGTATGTAGAACACACATCTAAAATTTCGTGACGATCCAACGGTGCAATCAAAAGTTATGACCTTCTGAATACTGCTGCGCACACAAAAACGTCCAGAAAAACTCAATACGAATTTTTCTTCTTCACCATACACGAACACCTCGTCGGACCTAGATATCATGAGCCTTAGGCTCTGATACCAATTGTTGATCCCTTTGATCGTTAGACTCAATGGTTATGAACCATTATATCTAGGTTGATCATCGTTCATATGATAACATAGCGGAAAAGAACAATGATCATGAACAAGGTGTTTAGGCACAAGAACATATGAATTAAAACAAATGGGGATGTTCATTATATTAATAACAAACATCCACTAGACGTGTATACATTGAATCCCACGTCTAGTGCGATACACACTTTAGGTTTACATTGTGAATGAATGATATTATAAAACCTACGTCCTATGTTTTCTTTATATACTAGAAAACATAGCTTACAAAGAAAGCTAAAGTAATAAAAAGACTCCAACGGCTTGTTCTTTTGCAACTTGTACTTTTTAGCCCTTGTCTTCTTATTTTGTTGTGTTTTGACTTATCAACTCAATAATTCGACCCAACACCAAGATGACAATCATACAAGTCAAGACCATTACCTTTGAAGAAAATACCAAACCAGCCCTTGAAGAATTCAAATATGGCAAGAAATACCCCTGAATTCATGTTACAAAAGTTTTTGGGCCAAAAATGCCAAAAGTCCAAAGTTGATAAGGCTTAAATGGGCGCTGATAGGGTTTTGTTAGCAAATGACAAGAAGAAAGGAAGTGAGGGGTTAAAAGGGGCCAGACAATAAACTTACCTAGACCAACCAATGGGTGACACGTATCCCACTCAATCTTCACAACCAATCAAAACCCACCATTTCTCCACCTCATTTCCCACTCACCGTTTATATTAACTAACTTTTCAAATAAGTTAATTAATATTAAATCACGCGCTAAACACCCTTTTAAACTTCAAAACAAATCAAACAACCTGTTCTTCATGTTCTTGATAAAATTAGGCATTCCTTAATTACTTGTAATTAAGCCCTAATTGTTTCCAGATTTATGATTAACCATCCCATAAACACATCCCAAACCTTAAACATGACACCCCACCAACCCACATGCTACATGGGACCTCCCCTGCTACGTCTAAGAGGAAGAAGACAAAGAAGAGCCAGTCATCCAACGTCCCACAATTATGCTTACATCCTAAGCTGGTTACAAGCCCTTGGATCACTTTTTCACTTGCCAACTCATGCTACAAGCCAAGAAGAGTCACATGATCTTCAAAAGATGCCAAAGCTGCAAGGGCAAAATGGGACTTCTACACATTAGGGTTTACGTTTTTTCTTGCTTAACTAGTTCACTTGTAGCCTATATAAAGGCATCTAGGTCTCTCATTTGCAGCTGCTTTTGGTTTTTCCTTTGTTCAAACACTTGTAAATCCTTTTTCAGTTTTATGAATTTGAGTTAAGTGATTTGAAGAAAGACCAAGTGCCACCTTTATTCTGTTGTTTATGTTCTTAGTTTACTGCTTTTGAATTTAAAAACCTGTTTTCAAAAGAGGAGTGTGCACAAGTTTGCATATTTTCCTCATTTTCTTGATATTTTGCTAAGTCTTGTTCCAATCTTGGAATTCTTGGGCTATAGGGCTGATCATAGCATCCTAACTGAGTTGGTTAAGGTGTGGTGAGGCTTATAACTTGGGGATAATCAAGTGTGGGGTAACAAGTTTGCATCAATCAAGATTTTTCCAAGTTTCTGATTTTTCATGTTATTGTGCTTAACCCTTGTTGAATCTTAGCAGGCTTTTGTGGAAGCTTGTGCTTGTTCTTGCTAGCACATAAGCTCAAAATTCGTGGGTGTGGATGTACATCCATGAGGTTTGCTTACTTAATCTCCAAATCTGCATAAATTGTGATTTTTGGTGATATTTGTATGAAACTATTGTTCTTGTGAATTTTGTGGCTTGTTCTTGCTTGAATCTGTTATTTAGACTTGTTAGAGTGTTAATTGATGCTTGGTTGGCCTGAAATCTTGTTTTGCTTTTGAAAATCTTGATTTGAAAAAGTTAAAGGGGTGTTTGGGTCTACTGATTTATGCTTGTAATCTGATTTTGTGTTAAGGGAAAGTGTTGATTATGCTTTGTATCTGATATACCTTTGTTTGAGAGTGTTTTGCTGCAAGTTATTGGGTTTGAACACTTGAATTGATCAATCTGCTATTAAGACCTTGTTTCTGCTTGTTTAGACCTAGGATTTTGGGAACACTTAGTGTGTATGCATGCTTAGGGATAAAAGTGGTTTAAACAAAGTTAACTTAACCTGTTTGAAAGATTTGAGGTGTTGAAATTGGCTTGTGTGTCAAATACATCAGCAAAAGTATAAATCTGCTTGTGTAGTGTTCATCAGTAACTTTCATAGCTTGGATCTTGCTTAATTCTTTGAACCAGTGCATGAAACCTGTTTAGACTTGCTTATTGGAGTTTATTATAGCTTGTGTGTGCATTTGGTTGAATTTGGTTGGCTGAATTGCTCTTAAACTGCTCTTGAATGCTAAACTGCTCATTGTTCATGTCTGTGCTATATCTGGTGATAAATTGATTAAACTGTATTAATTGGCTGTTTGTGATTGTGTTATTTTGCTTGTTATTGACTCCTTTTGATCCAAAGATCAATTGGGTGCCTTTGTGAAAACTGAATCCAAGAAAAAGTCACTAAAGACAACAAGTCAAAATAGTCAAGCAGTGGGAAAAGTTCCCACTGCTCAACATCCAAAACTAGCCCCTGCTAGTGCAATTTTATCATCAGCTTATCAATAAGCTATTCTAGCTTATTCTGACTTGCAACAACTTATTTTTTGTAATAGATCTTCATTATTTGACCCATTTAAGTGAACTGGAGCTTATCAGACTTTGACTTTGACTTTTCACTAGAAAACCAACTTGTTTGACTTTTAAGATAAGTGCTTATTTGATTTTCCAGCTTATTGAGTGTGCTTATTTGAAAGTTCTTTGGTTTTTAAGCTTAGTTTTGTCAAAAGAAACATTTTGCAACTTGAATCAGCTTCTGAGGTGGTCTAGATCATAAAAACGACTATTTTGTCATTTTGTGAATAAGTTGTTGACTTGTTTCTGGCTTATTGAGTGGTCTTATTTGAAATTTCTTTTTACAGAAGTCTTTGTTAGGTCAAAAGAAGGTTGTGTGTTAAATTTTAGCTTATGGCATCAGCTTATAGCTTAATGGGCCAAAAAGCCCATTAAGAATAAGCTGCTTATTATAAGTTAGCTTATTTCACATTTTCAGCTTTTGGGCCTTTGGAAAAAGTTGTTTAAAATCAAATTTTGAGTCAACCTGTGCTTTTTGAGCTTATTTTGAGCACTTTTTCTTATTGGGCCTTAATTAAGCCCAATAAGGGACTGTTTAGGGTTTGGCCCATTTTCTAGGCCCAATAGGGGTATTTAGGTAATTTCACTTTCATTTCTGAGTTATTTAGGTTAAATTAAGCTAGTTTGCAAGTTTTTAGAATTTTTTACAATTTTTGGATTTTTAATATTATTTTAATATTATTTTATTATTAAAAATTAAAAGTCTGATTTTCTAGGTTTTTATATTTTTCCTAGGTTCTAAATACTTAATTAGGATTTTTGCAACTTTCCAAATATATTTTAGGTCTTTTAATTATTTGTTATAATTAATTTAAGATTTAATTGATTTTAGGAGTTTTTAATTATTTAAAAATAGTTTAAATTGGTTTTAAAATTTTGAAAAATAGTTTTTAGCTTAATTAGAGTATTTTTGAGGTTTACAAACTTGAAAATCTTGTTTAGGGCTTTTTAATAATTAATTTTGATTTTTAGGGCTTTAATTAGCATTGAAAAGTCATTATCTAATTAATTAAAAGGTTTTTGCAAGTTTTGATTTTTTGTAAACTCTTAGAATATTATTAAGGATTTTTGGTGATTTTTAGGAATTTTTAGGAATTAATTTTAATTTTGGTGGTTTTTACGACTTTACGTGTACGCTTTTTTAGACTTAGTTTAATCCGTCTTCATAACCGTCATTCTTTTCTAATCCCTTTTCTATTTTTCTTTTCTCAAATATAATCACAAATTAATCTAAGTCATTACACACATAACACACTAGCCTCCTTGAGAACGAACTTAATTGGGTCATTCACACACGGTTTTCCTAAATCGTCGTGCTCACTTGCCCTATTTATTGCATCCTTTTCCTAAAGGTGTAGTTTTACTCAACATCACTATATCAGATAAGAATCTAGAATCGTTATATCATTAAAAGCGTAGATCAAGAATACCAAGAATGCAAGTTTGACTTCCATACATATCAATAAGTTTAATTTATTCATAAAAAAAATATTCAGCACGGAAGTAAAAAAGATACTAATAAAAAGAAGCAACGCAATAGAAACCATATAATTAGCAGCCAAGTGATGTAAACAGTTATTAACCGGATTTGAAGACACATGATCTAAGAGCACATTTCAAAACCATATCGATAGAGAAAAACCTAGACCTAGAATATTTGAATAGTGTGAAAATATGATTTTCATCAGGAAACCACCAGGGTCAAAAGGACGACGCCCGATGCCTATTCTAGATACCTGGAAATCTGTTTTTTGTGGCATGCAAGCAAATTAAGCATACTCTCATATTAAAACCAATCTATAAGAGAGAAAAAAGTAATTGAGATATAATGAGAATCTTGAGTCGATAATATCATTCCTAAAGGAGATCAATGATCTTAAGGGTGCAACTGTGCAAATTGTACTTCCATAGAAAATCAATAAGATTACTCGTATAAGTTACTCATTCTGGAAGTTGGAATGACTAGCTATGAGAAAAGAAGCGATGTCTAATGAATACGAAGTATCATTCAATCAATGAAAATTTTGTAAAGGGATTTTGAAACATGGTTTAAAAAGCTAAATCTAACAAGCAAGAAACCAAGTCAACAAGAATATACGAAGTAATCAATTATTAATATCCATAAAATGTGCAATTAAATTTTTTCATAAGGAGACTACCAGAGGATCAACCCAATGCCTATTTTAGATATTGAAAATCTATTTCTCTTGGTGCTCGTAAAGCACTTAAACACACTATCATAGTATAACCAATATACACATGATATAAAAAAGGCACACGAGAAGTCAAAGAGGCGGATATTGTGTACGAGTTTAAGAAACAGTATCCAAATGATACATACATCTAAAAGAAAGAACAATTTAGATATCCAAGTATGTTCTTATATTTGTTATTATCTCATTCCACAAGATTTTAATCGAGATGATAACTCTATTCAACTAGTAATATCAAAAAGAGTAATATAATTAATCAGTAGTATTGGTTACCTGAGTCAATATAAAGTATATGAGCCAAGGTTCCTTGTGACCTTGTAATAGTTTCCTGACATAAGGCATATATATAAGTACAAATTAATATTAAATAGATGATAAAAGCTATACTAAAAACATCTAAAGGATTATCTTCTGTAGTGTATAGAGACATAATGTATTACTTGCTGATAGACTGTGGGTGGTGGACCTCCAACTGGAGCCACCACAGACATACAATTTTCTACTTGACCGCTCGTCGACACGTTCTCATCACCTGGTGGGAGTTCGTTGAGATCCCAATCAAAAACCATCCATTCATTAAGATCCAAATTTAAAGGTCTCCCATGCCTCCCTCCATTTGCATTCATTATTACTCTGAGCCCTACACTCCCTGAAACGAGTCAGCACAACAAAAACAAAAAGGAAACCGTAAAGTAAAAAATTTACAGCTTAACAATGCACTATTGATCGAGATAACAATTGCTTGTACAATCACTTTGTAGTTTCTTCTAGTGTCTTGCTAGTGAGTTACACTGTAATCGTCATTCAAACAAAATTGATCAATATAACATTTTAACAATGGTATTCAAACTTGAATTGGGGGTCTCTAATAACTACGATTCCATTAACATTCAACCAACATGATCGACGATGCCTATGGGATACACCAAACAAACACTAAGGGCTAGACACTTGAATGAACGACTGACTCTATGTGAGCTTGATAGGAAGTTAATGCGACACTACTAAATACAACGTAAAGTGAACAAAACATTAACTCCTAAAACATTCTCTATTTATAGTGGTACGAGCTTGACTAATTTATTATCACATTTCGTCATGGCCAATTCAAGCATTTCATTAGCCCAACACTTTATATACTATGTATATAGATGCATGGGAGAATTCTAAGGAAAAGACTGAGGCATACAATACAATCCTAGATGATTAGCACCCCCGTAAACAGGCGTCGGTGGCAAACTTTTAATGCAAAACTTAAAATGCCTGTTATCTAAGAAGCAAATCCTAGAACCAAAGTAATAAAAAAACACCAAGAAATCTTTTAATTAAGTAAACATTTTTTAATTTCTACAAAATGCGTTACTATGATTTTCATACTAAAAACTAGGATCAAAAGGATAACACCTTGATGCCTAAGAGGAGATTCTAGTATTGTTAGTTTCAACCAATATATTTTCATACAATAAATATAGAAATAAAAACCATTTAGCAATAGCCATGATGGCTTTACAAGGGGACACAATATTAATTTATAAGTTCTATTATGTTTAGTATTCGAAGCCCAGATCAAACTTTTACTAACATGACTAGGAACACATATCACTCTATGAGCTTCATAAACACCTTTTATGTATGGAGAAACTATTTAGCAATATCCATGATGGCTTTTACCTTAGTGACCCCTTCATCTATAGAGTTTAGTGGCTCATCATCCTAGTCAAAAGACTCAGCTAGTAGACCCTTCTCAGGCTTCTTGTCAGCCTTTTTCTTAGACACCTCTTCAACATTTTTTATTAAACCTTACTAACTCAACCGTGAGGACTTTGTATTTGACCTTGTAGTCCTTCTTGTTTTAGAGTCATCTTGAAACGATTGGTGTAGGGATGATGGAATAACTTGCTAATCCCAATTGATTTGTTGGCTGAAAGATAGCTTGGAGATGAGGTTTTGTTTGTATGATAGTCCTTTTGAAAATAACCCTCTTTCCATAGGAGAACAAGTCACCTTGGATTTGTCAACATGAATTATTGCATCCCAACTCTTCCGGATCTTTTTTAAAATATTCTCTCATAAGCTTTTTACATAAGAAGTACTAGATGTGTACCACAATTAGTACTATGTAACATGTAATTATGCAAGATTTAAACTGCCATCTCCAGACAATGCATAGTTAAAATTTGGAAATTGTCGCACTAGATGTGTACATAAAAGATCATAAATCTATCTACCATATACAATAAGAAACCTTTTAACTTGTCAAAAATCGAAACCCTATTTACACAGATGCA
This sequence comes from Glebionis coronaria, assembly GCA_025667525.1. Taxonomy (NCBI): domain Eukaryota; kingdom Viridiplantae; phylum Streptophyta; class Magnoliopsida; order Asterales; family Asteraceae; genus Glebionis; species Glebionis coronaria. The sequence continues at coordinate 534,647,393 of CM046876.1, forward strand.
TGTGGTTCATAAGCTAACTAATACAAGGAAGTTTAAAAGAAAACTTTCCGATCATATGTACGTGATCCACAATCCTATAAAACTTTCCGAAACCCTATTTTTGAAACCGATATTTAGATCATTTTAACTTGAGAAACTATTCAAACCCCCCCCCCCCCCCCCTTCTAGTTTCTACATAAACTATAACGAGATAAGGCTAAACACATAACTTAAAAGGCATGTTATCTAAGCAGCAAATCCTAGAACCAAAGTAATAAACCAACGAGTTGGTTTATTATACAAACTAGTATTTTCATGGAAACCAAGGGACTAATCTTAGCCATCCATTAGTTGAGACCAGATGTTAGGAAAAAAAAGCGGGAGGACTAAGTTACAAATTACCAAAACTATTCAGGGACTATACTGCAAATATTATATTTTCTTATTTATATCCAAATATATACTGCGTATAAAGTATATCCAGATATATATTAAGTATATCTAGATATATACAAAGTATATTTGGATATATAAAAAGTATATCTAAATATATATAAAGATATCTGGATATATATAAAGTATATTTAAATATACTCTTTTTAACTTTTAATGTCACTTTATATCTAGATATATGGGTCAATTTAATAATTATAATCAGATATATATATATATATATATATATATATATATATATATATATATATATATATATATATATATATATAAACTATATCTAGATATATACAAAATATATTTGGATATATACAAAGTATATCTGTATATATAAAAAGTATATATCTATATATATATATATATATATATATATATATATATATATATATATATATATATATATATATATATATATATATATATATATATATATATATATATATATATATATATATATATATATATATATATATATATATATATATATATATATATACTAGTGGCAAAACCCGCCCAATAGGCGGGTATGACTTATGATTATCGTTTATATTTTTTATTTAGCTAAATATTGATGTTATGAATTTAAATTAATTATAAATACACCAATAACCAATGTCACTAACGCTCATATATGATAAAACTTGCAAAGTTGTCTCATTGGGTTAATTACATTAACCAATAATCATAATGACATTTCCATAATTGTTGGAATAATAATATTAATATGAATACAAAAACTTAAAGAGTTGTATGTGTTAAAAGTACGTCTTGAGAAACCTTTCATGTTTCAAGTTAGTTGATCCATTTGAACCGACTGCTTATTAGCTAAAATTTTGAACTATGCCTATTATAAAGAAATCATATACCCTTACAACAAAGTACATTTTGAGCATGGCTATAAGTATCATAAGCCGTGGCGTTACGACATGTCCAAGCTACACGCTTTAACGGATAAAACGAAATTTTAACGTTTTTAAAGTGTGGCATATGGCGGCACATCATATAAAAATATTTATATTTATTTGTTTTATAATATTTCAATATTATATTAATATTGAGTTCATGATAAGTGTTGTACATAATAATTAAAGTTAGAATGCACTCTTTGCATGTAATAATATTCCTTTTTAAGTTGAATTCAAAAAATCATCTGCACATCATGTCATAGCTGGCCTAGACCTATTGCATAGTATGAAGGTCCTGCATACCATGAAGGTCCTACCTCAAGTTTTAGCTCAAGTTTCAAGTTAGTTGACACCCATTTGAATCGATTGCTTATTAGCTAAAACTTTAAACAATGCATGTTTTAAACAAATCATAAACCCTTTCAACTTGTTAATAAGCAAGTATGATGGAGCTCTAAAGTTGACGATGTAAGAGCATAGAAAAATATATCTAAACCAATATGACATATAAAACATATTATCATTAATATCAAGTAATAAATACTTAAACATTAAAATATAATATTTGTTAATTTTCGAAGGATCATGTTTAAGCGATTATTCTTCGTAAGCTCCATTCGGGTTTAGTATTCACGAGCAAATATTGCAAGAGACATGATTTGCTTGACAAACTCTTTGTTAAAATCTCCATAAAACGGAGCTTAACTAAAAACACTTGTACCTGATTTTTAATGAGACAAAACTTTGGTAACATGGTGAGAGAACTTTGGTTACGTAGAAAATAAATAGATAAAAAATCGAGACAAGAAAATGAGGTAAAATGTATCTCCATCTTGGTGATAAACACTCGTTCGGATAGCCCGTCTTTTGCAAAAAGAATAAGGGGGTGTTTGGATGTGCGGTTAGGAGGAGATTATCTCTAAATCTCAGTTTTAAAATGGAGATAAGTTAAAAAAAAGTGTTTGGGTAATAAATGGAGATAAGTGATTATTTGCGTTTAAAAGCTCCAAAATGAAGTTTTGAAAAAGTTAAGGAGGAGCTACTTATTTCATTTTCAAAATAGAGTTTTGGAAAAGTAAGCTTTCAAAATGGAGTTTATTATCAAATAATCAAATTTGCCAAACACTCAAAAAAGTGATTATTTGATTAATGCGATTTCAAACTGGAATATCAAATCCAAACACTATTTTTTAAAAGGGAAAATCACTTAAAAATGTAGTAAACTTACCACTTTATATGGTTGTGTGTACTAAACTATTTTTTTCCTCATTGTGTGTATTAAACTTTTAAATTCATATCATTGTATGTATTTTGTGACCATTTTACCCCTACTTTTTTCAAATTTTGAAGGGTAAATTGGTAAATTTACAAGGCAAAATCGTATCAAAATACACACAATAATCGAAATTAAAAAGTTTAATACACACAATGAGAAAAAAATAGTTTAATACGCAGAACCATAAAAAGTGGTAAGTTTACTACATTTCTAAGTGATTTTCCCTTTTTAAAATGGAGTTTTTAAAATGATGATTTTTTAAAATAGAGTTTTCAAAATGAATAATTTGTTTTCAATAAGCACATCCAAACACCCACTAAATACAAAATGCTATGGATAAGATCTTTTGGCAAGGTACTTACATATCAACTTCTACATTTGATCACTTTACATCTCGTTTACAATCCATTCTCTTCCCGATCTAGCTTGATTAAAAAAAATATATATATATATACCTTAGAATCTTTCTCGATCGACAACAAATGTACAATTGGTATTCTTTTCTAAGTCGTTGTCGTCATCATCATCATGCCTTCTTTTTTTACGTCAAAAGCTGCTAGTTAGTACTATTAAATTTCTCAAACAGCTTAATGCAAGCATCAACACCATCTGCTTGCACTATCCTTGGCAACCTACAGTCACAAATAAAAAAAAGTAAACCATAAGAATTGATTTTGCTAAGTGTCCGCATCATGTGTATCGGACATCACATAATATCTTCATCAACTTATATATGTTTTTTTTTTGCATTTTAATATGAATACATATGATATATTATCGAATTGAGTTTCTTTTAGAAGCAAGCCTATAAGTATACACATATACAAAATCACGTTGCGCACGACAATAAGATAATTTAGAGAGACAAACCCTATTCTACTTTTGTATTTCGGCTTAATGAGAAAATCTGTACTATCTCAATCCCTCGTAATTTCACCAACACAGAAAACCCGTCCAATTTAGAATCATGGTTTGTCAATCTCGAATACCCAGACTTTGTTCAGGAGGATGGTTCATGTTAACTCTATCACCTAAAGAGAAATTATCAAGTTCACCTATTTTTAAAAAATAATATTTCTTACTTTATTTACTTCTTTGGTTTAGTCCTTCTTTGTTACATAAGCTTTTTTAGTATCAACAATCACGTTTAGGATACTTTAGCACAGGAGGTACCTTTTTTCTAGATGGATGAATGTTCTTAGATGATAGTTCGCATTTTATTTATGCAAAATTAATGGTTTGGATTGTAGAGGAATACTCAGCATGAATTAAAGCTGTTATATTTTTACCAAAGGCCTCTTGGTCTAGCGGTATGTGAGTGGCCCTCTAACCTCAAGGTTGTGGGTTCAAGTCTCGGTGGAGACATGTGAGATAGTTGTGTGAGTTGTAAAAAAAATGCCTTTCTAAAAAAAAAAAAAAAAAAAAAAAAAACTGCTATTTTTTTTTCATTATTTGTTGTATTCGTGACGACTATTACAAAAAAACTCAATCCTTACATGTATTCTTTTGTTCTACGTGCGACTCATATACAGGTATGTACTACGATGATAATAATTGGTTATGGTATTCTTATGATGAACGAAGTACGAGTATTCCTTATAATAATCAAAATGATAAAACATCTAGAAAGGAGAACGAACCTTCCAAGGCGCTTGCTGGTTCTAACAATGAAAACTAACGTATTGCTGCTATGGATCTGCAAACGATATAACTTAGAGCATAGAATCCAATTGGATACCCTGTCAAGATTATATTGTCTTCACTAAATCATAAAGTGGATCTATGGCGACCACCAAACAGACAACTATTAAAAAAAATAAGAATTAATGTGTTACCTTTCAATCATGGAAACACTCTAAGATCTTAAAATTTCTTTTTCGTAAAATTCCATCAACCAAGTAAAGAATAATAGTGCCAAAAGTACAGGCACGTTTTTTAGAGCGACTGATGTATGGTAAACATATAAATATAACGTTTGTATCCGCCCATCACAAGAGTGTTAAACGACTAATGTTCACAGTTCGATAAACAAAGATCTGTAAGAGTATAAGATCCTGTATTTTTTTTCTCTTTCATGATGTCACAAAAGGCGATTGGGATTTATTTAAGTAATTAAAACGGGCTGTGAAAAAGATTAGGTATATAACTGAACTGAATGATCAGTTTGTAGTAGATAATATGCATCAATAAGTCTTTGTTGATGTTACAAACTTGAATGCTCTTCACTTATCAGACCTACTAATGGTATCACAACAGTATCCGTGCAATAAATATTTCCAAGGAACCTATAATCGAGATATTAATTGCCTAAATCCCAAGCTCCTTAAGCATTTAATAACATTAACTATACTGAGCTTGATTCTCCGTCGGACCATGTAAACAAACTGTCGGAACCAACAAAAAATACTAACTATCTTCCTATGGCGTGTTTTGTAAAAAATTATCAGATTACCACTTTATAGTTGTAGATAACAGTTATATATAAAAGAATTAAATGATGAACCTGAATATTGTAACCTTACATACAGTATTTAGAAATTTGGACTTACCGATAAAGGATAGTGATTTGGGCCATTTTGGATCAGTTGAAGATGAAAGCAACTTTCTTTTCATGAGATCGTATATGTGCAAAAGATAACGTGTATCTTCCCCGGCGTATCTGTAAACAAATGATAAAAGAAATGTGTGTACCGATATATCACTGGAATGTTTCTCACTGATAACAATTTCTTGAGTTTGATTCTTATTTGGTTAGTTCGAGGTTCTCAAAGTGAATGTTCTTTGCTCCGAATTCTCAGTTGAATCCACCTGCAAGAATGCTCAAATCAAGTTTACATCCTTTTCACTACCATTATGAACCTAAAATGAAAATGCACCATACATATCGGTCCTAAACATACGCATATGGGCTGCAAGTTTAAGAGCTAACGGACTTGATGCCGCTGTTATGTCAATAGCAGCTTAAGGCATAAATTTCTCCCTGAAGGTGCAAATAGAAGGAGACAAGTATACATAAAGATCAATTAACACTTATAACTTATAAGGCATAAACTGAATCAAAATGATCCTCGAAGTAAAAAATACATTCAAAGCAATCTCATCACGTTATTATGAAACTGGATACAGTCAGATACTACATGGGTCTATGGTCTAGATCGCAAGAATTATCACCTAATTCTGTTGTACTTGAAGTTAAAGAGAATGCAGGGAAATGAAATTCGAACCTTGATACTCTAAATTAATGTTAAAAAGTATTGAGATCTATTAGTGGTAACCGATACAAATTGATCTTTCACCACAACATAACACTCCACCCGCCTGACACCAAAAGTACGGAATTGACAATTTAGGATGTTAAGGGTACACCTGCCACATCCCATAGTGACAAATAATAACAGTTAACTCAATGCTTGTTCCCTGCAAGTATTTTTATGTTTCAAACAATAATGCATCACCGTATTAGACAATGCATTACCGTACATTATGTTCTCCCTAGAAAATTGAACTGATAACATTTACCAGATAATAGCACTGCTTTTTTATACTGTATAAAATGTGGCAAATGTTATCTCCAGTCAACAGTTTGTTTAAGGATTATGTAAAGGCTACATCTATACAGAATTTAAGATACAGATTACGAAAATTTAGTCAAGTGGTCTTGTAGATATCAAGTTATTCTTTGTTTGTGCTTTATTCACTCTACTTCCATAATTCAACCGGTGAGCAAAAAATAATAGTGCACCATAAGAGTTGCAAGGATTTCCTATTTGAGTAGAAGTAGTTACATATTTATATGTAATTCTTACATTCTTTGAGCATAAATAATATTGTACATACATACAAACAACTTCAACAAACAATGCAGATCAATCTTGAACAAATGTCGTATAAATTTTTCGATGGTATTATACTATTATGTTGCACAAAACAATATTAAAGGGTGATTGGGATTACTTGTTTAATGTCAGTCCACTTTCGCCATAAAAAAGTTCTTACACCGTTGAAATGAATAAAAGTTATTTAGCCATTATATACGACTCGTTATTTGAAACTAATTATTTGCCTAAAAAATAAGAAAATGATGGAAAGAACTCACGCTTCTTTATTCATTCCATACAAAAAGAATGACCATCCTACAAAAAAAGAAATGGTTAACTCAATAAAATGACTCCGTTTTATCTTTCAATATCGAGAATCTATATCTTTGTATGTAATAAGTAACATTTACCTACTCGACGCACATCATTATTTGGAGATCGAATCTCAAGCTCCTCTTTCTAGCGTTTATACTTCACACACGTGTAAACATTTTTATTCTGGAAGTTTTAAGAAAAGCTAGGGATCGCTCCATTCTTATAACCATACCCAGTAGTGCATGATTACAGAAACATCAAACATAAATAGCAGTCCTTTTAAGCAAACAGATCAGGAATACTTCTGACATAGGAACACTACCTGAGCCCAGTCGGGCCTATCAATACTTGATGCCTTATCAGGAAGTGCCACAGTTAACGGAGAATTCAACGGAAGATTTGGAGGTGATGCTCCTTCATCAGCAAGGAAAGATGTCTCTAAAGCCCAGTGATAACTGAATCACATGCTTCACTTTCTTCAGTTCGTCACCATTCAGATTTCAGACATCAGTAATATCTACGAAAATCAAATTTACTAATTGTTAGAAAATAGTTTATTTTGTTATTTGTTGGTATTGAATGGCAGTGAATAGCCCAATGCATGGAAACTAAAGGCGAGTGGTTGTCATACCTCCTACTTTTTGTGTTTAATCATTCATAAGGACTGCCCACCGCGATCAGAATGTGCAGATTTTCAATGCATAACCAATTGTGAAACCTAAGTCAATAGAAACGACAATTCGATCTTACTGGTGTTGTCCATCACCTTTAATTGTGAAACCAATTGTGAGAGAAGTAACCCTGACCAGCGGGTGGTATTACAGCTGACTTTGGAGAAACTTTTGTTGACTATGCTCCACCACCTGATCCAGCCAGATTCAAGATTGCATCTCCCTGAAAAAAAAAACAAAGTTCTTGTTCATTCCTCATAAAATCAAGACTTCGAGGGTTTGATATGTCTATAAGAGAATAAGTAGCTCATATAGGAATAAGTATCAAATGAAGCAAAGCATAAAACTTACCTTCTTTGGATGTACATTGTCAAAGACCTACGCTTGACCACCATAAAATATAAACCACCACCTCGCACCTCTCCCGCCTGATTCCGCTTTAAAAATGGAAAACACAGATGATATATTAGTTGTGAATTCAGTTTTAGTGGATGCAACTGCAGTTTTAAGAAAGATGGTTGGTTGAGTCTAGAGGTGGTCATGACTACCCTCTGACATCACAGCTTTAAAATATATATATAATGAATTTATAAGCTAAATAAAAAGTATAAATACTTGGACTAAGACCGGAAGAATGACAAATTATGACAAATACAATACAGTTTTATACAGAAACGGTTGATTACCAATTCGTTAGATGCCATATCAAATAGGCTTGATCTGTGTTTTCAATTTTCCTATTTTGCATGCTTTCTAATGAAATCAGTAACATTAAAGATGAGACAAACTTGATTACTAACATGAACAGAAACCTTCAAGCTTATTGCTACGCTCCATTTAATATTGATAAATTAGTTGCCAATTAAGATAATACCTCCCAGATGGCTAAAGTATATCTTTACGTTCACATAAGCCTGCTCTCATCTTGTAGAATGTCAATTTTTTAACATCTTGCAGAATTTCAACATACTCGGAGTATTCGTTTGATAAGCAATCCACAAAATGTGTTGCAACTTCATAACAAATTCACCCATTTACATAATAAAATCCTTTTAACAGCACATGTTAAATTCGACTTCAAGTATGTTACTTGCTTATACAGTTCATCAATACCTGTCAATTATGCACTTATTTAGCAATGTGCTGCAAATGTAAACTCTCCATCCTCCAGTAAAAGATCTAACGCAGTTGCAACCAATTTCAGAAATTTGTCACGTTCTAATCCAAACTTCTTATATTTACAAAATAAGAAAACTATAAGGGACAAAATAGAAAGAGAAACAAAACTATACCTGATTCAGTTGTAGGAGGTTGATTGGATCAATGCAACCATTAAACAAAAAGAAAACCTAATAATCAGAACACCCACGAATTCAAAAACCGAAACACTTACTTTCAGTTTAGTAAGTATAAAAAAAAGGAATTAACTTCGATTCATGAATTTAACACTAAAAACAAATAAAAAAATGTTTATACCTGCTTCCTAGATCCCTTGACACAGGTTTCTGGATAAAATTAATAAGACAACAAAAATTAACAAAACCTACAGATCAAAAACATGTTAAGGGAAACAAAGTGAAACTATTAATCAAATAGTAGTACCTGACTAAAAGATGAATTGTTTCTTGCGAATGATTTAACTGGAATAAAAGACGAATGAAGATTTGATCAAATAATCGTATATTAACAGATTATGTTTTGAATCATGAGGAATATTAGAGTTTTATTTAAGATGGTATCTTTAATTAATCGGGAGGGATATTAGGGTTTTATTTATAGATAATATAATTTTCCTAACAGTTTTTATATTTTAATTTGTAAAATATGATAAAAATAATTATTTAAAAACGAAAATTACAAAAATTCTAAAAATAAAAATGATGACATGGATTAATGGGTGCTTATGTGGCATATCCCTCCTCTTATATATAATGTAAAGATATATATATATATATATATATATATATATATATATATATATATATATATATATATATATATATATATATATATATATATAAAGTATATCTGGATATATATAAAGTATATCTAGGTATAAGGGTAACTGTGTATTTTTTTTTGCCGCTCGAAAAAAAAAATTCCGCTCGGAAAAAAAAAATTATGCCTTTAAAAGGTTTTCTTGATTAAATCTTAGATTAATCCTAGCAATTGGATGAAAAGTGAATAGAGGGTGAATATGAGTCCCTTGGTTTCTTAAAAAAAACAAGTTTGCAAAAAAACTTTTGCCTAAACCAACACTTTAGAAGTCTTTTATTTAAGTAAACACTTATTAATATGAAAAATGCGTTACTATGTTTTTAATACTAAAAATTAGGATCAAAAGGATAACACCTTGATGCCTAAGAAGGAAATAAGCGATGCATTTACAAGGGGACATTTTATTTTATAATTTCTATTATTATGTTTGGCATTTAAAGTCCATATCAAAATTTTACTAACATGACTAGGAAAGCATATCACTCTATGAGCTTCACCAACACTTTTTATGTGTGGAGAAATTATTCACAGCTTTAAATAGGAAAGATCAATCTACCATGTGCATTAAGAAACCTCTTTCGGTTATTTCATCATATATATAATTGATATTCCAATCAGATTTGCACAAATGCATACACACAACTAAAATAACCAACGTGAAAAAAAAAACAATCAAACTTTCTGATCATACATAATCAACGATCCACAGTTATGTGTATGAAAGCAATAATATTATCTAATTCTCTAAATAATATTCCCGAGAAACCGAGGTCTCTTTGTCAGAGATATGGATATCTGTTGACAGAGCTAGTGATGTTGCTAGTTGGATGCTGTTTCTATTGTATGTTTCTTACTAGAATTACCAAATCTAAAGACAACAACTTATGCAACAGCTACAAAGTTCAAGATATTAAAGGTTTCAATTTGCATCTTTTTCCCCGCAAAGGGTTAAGGGTCCATCAAGTTCTGATTAATCAGCAACATATTTGCAGTTTAATAAAACAGGAAAATAGATCTAGAATGATTATAGCGGTTTACTCATATATATGAAAGACCCATATAAAGTCACTACTAATATAATATCATAGAAAAAAATAGAAGATTAGGTATAAAAACCTATCAAACATCCAAATAGATTCGGATGAGGTCTCGGTAGGTGGCTTTTTGCTTACATACCGGGCACTTTTTCTTTACAGCAAGTGCAGCTGATATGCAAACTTCGCAATACATGTGACCACATCGAGTGACCATTTCTTCATGCAGTTTACTCATGCAGATGGAACATCCGGGTCCGGATAGTGGAGGTAGTGGTGGTGGTCCTGGAATGTAGACCCGTATAAGATCCTCCGTTTTAACCTCATCCCTACAGGTAGGGCATCTACTTCCCGGTAGCTCTATTGATTTACTGATGCAAACTTTGCAGAAAATATGACCACACTTTGTGGTCACACTTTCTGCTACGGCTTCCCAACAAATAACACAATTAACAGTCGCTAATTCGGGTGGTGGTGGAGATGGTGACGCTGACGGTGACTGTAACGGTAATGGTGACGCTGATGGTGATGGTGATGGTGGTGGTAGCGACGGTGATTGTGGTGATGGTGACGGTGCTGGCGATGGTGATTGTGATGACCCAGGTGTTGGGGATGGCTGCAAATAAAGAAGGAAATTAAACCAGTTAAAATGGCAAGTTATAAAAAGAAAAGATCATAATAGTTACTTGAGTACAATTAATAATAATAGTTATAACAAAAACTGAGTGTCTCCATCCTGTCAGCTACACAGACACATATTACATGTGTAGGGAAAAGTTCAAATAAGAATGCTAAATTACTCGAGTACAAAAGAACATATGTGTGTATGTATATGTGCAGATGATTGTGTATGAAAATAAATCATATTTGCATTATATATAGCCCACCAGAGAGTATTGACTTTACCAGATTATGTCCGCTATAGTTTGCAAAGATGTTGCTATAGCGGACCCTTTGTCTTTGGTTTCTCTGGTAACTAGATGAGGTTCCAACTGTCATTTTGGAAATCACAAAAGATATATTACTGCACAGTATAAGAAATAAATAAAAATTGTATATGGACACTTTAGATAGGATTGTGTACATATTACTGTACAGTGTAAGAATCAATAAGGTTAATCGTATAAATTACTCATTTTAGAAGTTGGGACGACTATGAAAAAAAAGCGACAACTAATGAATAGCAGCTTAAAAACATACAACCTAAGAAGCAAATTTTAAAAACTATATCAACAGAGCAGAAAGTAATGCCTAGCTATTCGAAAAATGCATGACAATAATTTTCATACGGAATCTACTACGATCAAGAGGACAGACCTAATTCCTATTCAAGATCCCTGAAATTCTATTTATCGTGGGGTGCAAGTAATGCGTTTTAGCAAATTATATCATATTTTAACCAATTAATACAAGAAATAAAGAAGACCTACATATGAAGCAGGTGAGATAAGAATCTAGAATCGTTATATCATTAAGAGCGCAGATCAAGAATACCAAGAATACAAGTTCGACTTCCATACATATCAATAAGTTTAATTTATTCATAAAAAATTATTCAGCACGGAAGTAAAAAAGATACTAATAAAAAAACCAACGCAATAGAAACCATATAATTAGCAGCCAAGTGATGTAAACAGTTATTAACCGGATTTGAAGACACATGATCTAAGAGCACATGTCAAAACCAAATCGATAGAGAAAAACCTAGACCTAGAATATTTGAATAGTGTGAAAATATGATTTTCATAAGGAAACCACCAGGGTCAAAAGGACGACGGTGCCTATTCTAGATATCTGAAAATCTGTTTTTTGTGGCATGCAAGCAAATTAAGCATACTCTCATATTAAAACCAATCTATAAGAGAGAAAAAAGTAATTGAGATATAATGAGAATCTTGAGTCGATAATATCATTACTAAAGGAGATCAATGATCTTAAGGGTGCAACTGTGCAAATTGTACTTCCATAGAAAATCAATAAGATTACTCGTATAAGTTACTCATTCTGGAAGTTGGAATGACTAGCTATGAGAAAAGAAGCGATGACTAATGAATACGAAGTATCATTCAATCAATGAAAATTTGGTAAAGGGATTTTGAAACATGGTTTAAAAAGCTAAATCTAACAAGCAAGAAACCAAGTCAACAAGGAGACTACCAGAGGATCAACCCAATGCCTATTTTAGATATTGAAAATCTATTTCTCTTGGTGCTCGTAAAGCACTTAAACACACTATCATAGTATAACCAATATACACATGATATAAAAAAGGCACACGAGAAGTCAAAGAGGCGGATATTGTGTACGAGTTTAAGAAACAGTATCCAAATGATGCATACAGCTAAAAGAAAGAACAATTTAGATATCCAAGTATGTTCTTATATTTGTTATTGTCTCATTCCACGGGAATTTAATCGAGATGATAACTCTATTCAACTAGTAATATCAAAAAGAGTAATATAATTAATCAGTAGTATTGGTTACCTGAGTCAATATAAAGTATATGAGCCAAGGTTCCTTGTGACCTTGTAATAGTTTCCTGACATAAGGCATATATATAAGTACAAATTAATATTAAATAGATGATAAAAGCTATACTAAAAACATCTAAAGGATTATCTTCTGTAGTGTATAAAGACATAAGGTATTACTTGCTGATAGACTGTGGGTGGTGGACCTCCAACTGGAGCCACCACAGGCATACAATTTTCTACTTGACCGCTCGTTGACACGTTCTCATCACCTGGTGGGAGTTCGTTGAGATCCCAATCAAAAACCATCAGTTCATTAAGATCTAAATCTAAAGGTCTCCCATGCCTCCCTCCATTTGCATTCATTATTACTCTGAGCCCTACACTCCCCTGAAACGAGTCAGCACAACAAAAACAAAAAGGAAACCCTAAAATAAAAAATTTACAGCTTAACAATGCACTATTGATCGACATAACAATTGCTTGTACAATCACTTTGTAGTTTCTTCTAGTGTCTTGCTAGTGAGTTATACTGTAATCGTCATTCAAACAAAATTGATCAATATAACATTTTAACAATGGTATTCAAACTCGAATTGGGGGTCTCTAATAACTACGATTCCATGAACATTCAACCAACATGACCGACGATGCCTATGGGATACACCAACACTTTCGATTTATGATGAATCAATCTACCACTTTTAATTTATCGGGATGATAACATCGAAACTATAAATAAAACATTAAGTAAGTTTTGATGCTCAAGGATTGGAGAAATCGGTAAACTCCCTTAAAACAGCCTTTGTTATCTCGCGTCTGGAAAAAAAATCCTCCATTGACATCAAAGTTAAAATTGGTCCTCTTACTTCTTGTGAGATAATTTGGAATATGCAAGGCAAAGGACCTAAGAGAAAAAATCTACATCTAAATGGGCTCTAGAAAAAACGGGATGAATTCACGTTTCTTCCATAACATAATCAATAACAAAACAAATCGCTCTAGAATCAATGGCCTATGGTATTGGGTAATGGATCCGACTTGCATTAAAAGTCATATGATACACTCTTTTGAATAAAAATTCAAAAAGGATACCACTCAAAGGTCGACCTTCTCGACTAACCTCTTCGAGTAATTCTTCATACCTTGATGAACCTTTTACTGATGATGAAATAAAAGACATGGTTTGGAATATTGGTAAATAATGGGATGTTATTGGTGAAGACATCCTTTCTTTTGTTAAAAAATTGTAGACCATGTGTAGTTCCTCATTTTTCAGTCTTACGTCTAAAATTGATAATCTGATTATAATGAGCGGCTTTAGACCAATTACTATAATCGGTTGCATATATAATTGAAAAAGTTCTTGCAAACCAGCTCCTAACATCACTTTCTTTCAAGACTGAATACAACGATTTAAACAAACCAATGATAATTTGAATGAAATAATCTTACACCTTACATATCGTGTGCCAAACAAAAAATACATGAGCCGGAACAACATATCTTGCCGTAAACCACTTAAGCTTTTTCATGTCGGGTAAAAATTTGCTTAGAAATCTTATAGGGGTAAAAATCAACTTTTATTAATTACTTACGGGTAAAAGTTTTACCCTTATTTGTGTTTTAGGTTAACCCAAATTAGGGATCTTTAAGTTTATTTATTTTATTTTCATTAAAAGAAATTAAAAAATGGTATGCTTTGTTCCTTTTACCAACTTTTACCAATGATAGTTATTACTCATATAGACTTGAACCCAGCTCTACACCCGATAAATCCAAACACTTCAGTTAAGTTTTCTCCCTTTCAACCCCGATTAACCAAACAAGTCTATTTATTCAAACACGCTTGCTTACAACTCATAACTATGATACTTCGCTTCTTTAAATTTAAATTCATAATTATCTACCAACTAATATGTTAAATATATATAAGTAAGTAAAATCTTTAGAACAACCAATAAAACTTATCACCATAAACCAAAACCTTTGTACAGATTCTTATCACAAAAAGTTTTAATGATCCCTTGACAAATAAAAGTTAGAAAGTTAAACCATACACATATAGATTCATAAAAACTCAAATAAAAGTCAAACTTTATAAGATGTATCCATTTTATAATCAAACATATAAAATTCAAGACACGTATAAAATAAAAAGATTAAAAATCAATCAAAACTCAAACCACACAACTTAAACAAACAAATCCACTACAAAATGACTTCGATCTACATGACCTAACAATCACATTTAAATCAACAAAAAGAGTCACAACATCGATTTAAAAAACTTAAAATATAAATAAATAAAATAAAAGTGATAAGATTTTATGAAATTCAACCTGAAGTGAAGCAGTAGTCAATTGATAAACTTAATAGTCGACTAGAATTTTTTGTTGTTCTTTTTTTGCAGAATTGGGTTTATGAATGAAGAAGAAGATTGGGGGATGAATATTTATAGTGTGAAATGATGTCGGATATGGTCGAGGTGGATATGTGTCAGGATGACACGTCAAGGTACAAGTTACTACTAACACAACAATTTTCACCTGAAATAATATTTGTTTTTTACATTTTGCTACCTTGTACTTTCTTTATTCTATATAACTTATTTGAGTAGTTGCTAATATATATAACAAAGTATATAGTTTGATAATAAAATCATTTTGATTGATCTAAATACTATGTTATATATTTATGAAGTAGATTGTATTATATAGTGTGAATGTGTAAATAAGTTAAATAGTGTACAAATCATCTGAGTCATGAATTTGGTTATTTTGATATTTGGTTGCATAAGTTTTTTGAATCGCGCCTTTATAGTAAGCTTGGAGTTATCATGAAGTTTACATGTATTGTTTGAGGTGTAAGAGAAGCGGTACAAGGCATCGGTAGTGGTGAAATCATTAGATGAATGATGACGGATGATGGTGCTTGGAGTTACTATACACAATATTGTTTCTTTATTTTATTTTATTTTAACTTTTTTGTAATTTGAGTCATAATATAGCATTTATTTTCTTCTTGTAAACATAATATGGCATAATGATTGTCAATGTCTGCTATACATTTAGAAAAATAAAACTTTATTAATTTTTTTTATTAAAATAAGTAAATACTTTACTTGTAGTCTTGTACATTAAGTGCATGCATTTAATCTTACCTTTTTATATCCTCATTTTATATACATTTAGTGCATGCATTTAATCTCACCCTTTCATATCCTTGTTTTGTATATATATCGGGTTCTTTTAGTTTTTTATATTAGAGATGTTACTTTAAAAATAATTATACTTTCTATTATCTATAATGAAAAAGGTATTTTTTTTCATTAAATGTTTCATTTTCACGTATAAAATCAAAAACATATGGTGCAATTCAGTAAACACATAACAAACTATTATATTATCCAAAATATAAATCAGTGTGTTTAATTAATTAATGTTATTTATAAAACCCACACAAAATGAAAATTTCATGTTATTATACACATTGTACAAACTATTATACACATTGTACAAACTAGAATGATGGTGCATATACTTTTGAAAATCAAACCGAGCCATTAGGTTTAGCCAGAAACCGAAGTTACTATCGATTCGGCTAGCCAATAAAAGTTGTTCAAAGACGAAATGGAGAGGACCCGTCAAACCACCAAAATGGCTAAATTGTGCTTCACCAGGATCAAACTCTTTTTTATTTATCTAATTAATTATCACATGGTACCACATCACAACGCGTGAATCCCTTGCTAATTAAATACAATTTCAAAAGCAGTATCCTATTAAATATAAAATAAAGACAAAGTAAAACCTTTCAAAAAAGTATAGTCGAAGGTCGGATGAGCTAACTTCTTTGTCTATATATCAGAATCTCATATGTTTTTAATACAGAAGTTGTAAATATTTGAAAAATTGTAAGCTGCGAGAATATAACTTTACAAAAAGTTAAAAATAAAACATATAAATAACTCAGTTGATAGTTGCTCTTATTTTTAAAACTCACCCTTGCTTGTATCTCTCAATGAAGTATAAAGAGAAACTAACTTAAATTTAGAGGTGCTAAAAAAAGAACTCAAACAGATAAAAAATTCAAAACTCGGGCTACATACGATGGGGTGGGACACACTTATCATTAGTTGATGAGATAATTTTATCTTCCTGTATATCAACAATCTCGTACGTATCTAATACATAATTCATTTAAATTTCTAAAACATAATAAGCTACAAAAATATAAGTTTACAAAAGGTGAAAAAAATAACTTTCTGACAGTTGCTCTTGTTTCTACAATTCACCTTGCTTGTAAGCATTTACATTATAGAAATATATTTATCTAATATTAGCTTTTTTTCTTAGTAAAATTGCAAAATAGAAATAATAGAAATTTGTTTGATGTCATATTTTTAATTTTAATTTTTGATGGTGCAATTTATCATTATTTATAATTATATATCTTTGAAAACTTAATAATCGTTGTGAATCCGTCTATACTGGAGAATCTCCAAGTTAACCAGGGATGGACATGGGAAACCGATATGATATATAGGGATGGGGGCGAGGATGGTAATATCTTCTGGGTACTCAAACCTATACCTAAATTCGTACCTGAAATGTTATAAGTTTAAATATATCATTATACAGTAGATACTCAATAATTTGTTTTATATATTTGCTTTTGCTACAGGTTGATTTGAGTTCATTTTTTCACAATTTGACTTTTGTTTCAATTGCTTTTGATGCATGTATGATTGTATGATATATGCATAACTATGTATGCACTTATAAATCTTTAATTACCTAATTTTTATGTTCAAGTTTAATGCTTTTTTATTACTATTTTAGATGTTATAGTATCTATTTGTTAGAATTTAAAAACTAGTGGATAATAATAGGATGACATATACACATAGTAATTAACATAAAGATCTGAAAGTCCCTAACACATGACTAAAACGATTATAACAGGGTTAACTAACACCAGAAATACTCTTCAAACGTGTAAGACTTTATTGATCTAAACAAAGTATTACAATGAGGTTATGGATCACACAAGTTGAATGACAATATATGTTATATCCTTTGTACAAGCTAACTTAACAAATGTGTTATGTTTACAAGCAAACACTAAGGGCTAGACGCTTGAATGAACGACTCACTCTATGTGAGCTTGATAAGAAGTTAACGTGACACTACTAAATACAACGTAAAGTGAACAGAACATTAACTCCTAAAACATTATCTATTTATAGTGGTACGAGCTTGACTAATTTATTATCACATTTAGTCATGTCTAATTCAAGCATTTTATTAGCCCAACACTTTATATACTATGTATATAGATGCATGGGATAATTCTAAGGAAAAGACTGAGGCATACAATACAATCCTAGACGATTAGCACCCCCGTAAACAGGCGTCGGTGGCAAATTTTTAATGCAAAACTTAAAAGGCCTGTTATCTAAGAAGCAAATCCTAGAACCAAAGTAATAAAAAAACACCAAGAAATCTTTTAATTAAGTAAACATTTTTTAATTTCTACAAAATGCGTTACTATGTTTTTCATACTAAAAACTAGGATCAAAAGGATAACACCTTGATGCCTAAGAGGAGAATCTAGTATTGTTAGTTTCAACCAATATATTTTCATACAATAAATATAGAAATAAAAACCATTTAGCAATAGCCATGATGGCTTTACAAGGGGACATAATATTAATTTATAAGTTCTATTATGTTTAGTATTCGAAGTCCAGGTCAAACTTTTACTAACATGACTAGGAACACATATCACTCTATGAGCTTCACAAACACCTTTTATGTATGGAGAAACTATTTAGCAATATCCATGATGGCTTTTACCTTAGTGACCCCTTCATCTATAGAGTTTAGTGGCTCATCATCCTAGTTAAAAGACTCATCTACTAGACCCTTCTCAGCCTTCTTGTCAGCCTTTTTCTTAGACACCTCTTCAACATTTTTTATTAAACCTTACTAACTCAACCGTGAGGACTTTGTATTTGACCTTGTAGTCCTTCTTGTTTTAGAGTCATCTTGAAACGATTGGTGTAGGGATGATGGAAGAACTTGCTAATCCCAATTGATTTGTTGGCTGAAAGATAGCTTGGAGATGAGGTTTTGTTTGTATGACAGTCCTTTTGAAAATAACCCTCTTTCCATAGGAGAAACAAGTCACCTTGGATTTGTCAACATGAATTATTGCATCCCAACTCTTCCGGATCTTTTTTAAAATATTTTATCATAAGCTTTTTACATAAGAAGTACTAGATGTGTACCACTATTAGTACTATGTAACATGTAATTATGCAAGATTTAAACTGCCATCTCTAGACAATGCATAATTAAAATTTGGAAATTGTCGCACTAGATGTGTACATAAAACATCATAAATCTATCTACCATATACAATAAGAAATCTTTTAACTTGTCAAAAATCGAAACCCTATTTACACAGATGCATGTGGTTCATAAGCTAACTAATACAAGGAAGTTTAAAAGAAAACTTTCCGATCATATGTACGTGATCTACAATCCTATAAAACTTTCCGAAACCCTATTTTTGAAACCGATGTTTAGATCATTTTAACTTGAGAAAATATTCAAACCCCCCCCCCCCTTCTAGTTTCTACATAAACTATAACGAGATAAGGCTAAACACAGAACTTAAAAGGCATGTTATCTAAGCAGCGAATCCTAGAACCAAAGTAATAAACCAACGAGTTGGTTTATTATACAAACTAGTATTTTCATGGAAACCAAGGGACTAATCATATCCATCCATTAGTTGAGACCAGATGTTAGGAAAAAAAAGCGGGAGGACTGAGTTGCAAATTACCAAAACTATTCAGGGATTATACTGCAAATATTGTATTTTCTTATTTATATCCAGATATATACTGCGTATAAAGTATATCCATATATATATATTAAGTATATCTAGATATATATACAAAGTATATTTGGATATATAAAAAGTCTATCTAGATATATATAAAGTATATCTGGATATATATAAAGTATATTTAAATATACACTTTTTAACTTTTAATGTCACTTTATATCTAGATATATGAGTCAATTTAATAATTATGATAAGATATATATATATATATATATATATATATATATATATATATATATATATATATATATATATATATATATATATATATATATATATATATATATATATATATATATATATATATATACTAGTTGCAAAACCCGCCCGATGGGCGTGTATGACTTATGATTGTCGTCTACATTTTTTATTTAGGTAAATATTTGTTATAAAAAATTTAAGCATAGCACGAGTTATCCACTTTTTCTTTTAGTAGTGGGAGACGATTTTGTGGTTGTGTTTGTTTACTTATTTTATTGTTGTAACTTTTGTAAGCTTAGTATATGGCCATTGGCTGGTGAGCATTCAAGAAATAAAAAACCCGTCCGATGGGCGGGTATGACTTATAAATGTTGTTTGCATGAATTATTTACGTAAATATTGTTTTTTCACAAATTCTATATCTTTTCTTATATTTTGTTAAGTATAGTATGAATGTTTTAGGTGTTGTTTGTATTAATTATATTATTAGTTTTTCCATTGAGTGTATTTTAAATAGTAGTTTGGAACACATCAAAAGACTTATTTATTCGTTAATATAAATATTAAAAGTTTTTTTATATAATAAGATGCTTTACTTTTGTATTTTCAATAGTTAAGGGGTATATAGATTAAAAAGGAAATGTTTTAATTATCAGTATTGAGAAGAATTGTCAAATATTTCATTATCTCATTTAGTCTCAAGTTAATAATACACCAGATATTAAATTGTTATAAAATTTAGATTTGTTCTGACAACTATCTGTAGTATATTGGACTTGTTCTTATCACTTCTAGGTTATTGTGTTTTATCAGCTCTTGGATAATAATACATTCATTAAAATCAATAGAGACTACAAATCATATAATTTCCGAACGATTTTTGGTTTTCAATTATAATTGTTGATATGCAACCGTTATGAATTGGTCGATAAAAGAATCTAAAATAATTATATTAAAATTCTGACCTTCCTTGTCGACTTGGTCCCAAAACTATTATCGAACTCTTAAAGATATGTAATACTCTTTCAAAGGTGATCACGAAACTATAATATCACAAAGATTCTCAATATGTCAGGGAATCAGTTTCATAGTCAGATGAAACCTGATGACAATCATAACTTCTAAAATATAATGGGTAATCATGAGTTGGCAAGAACTGAGAAGAAGAGAGCTCCATCATGAAGTTTCATGGCCGAACCAACTAACTTAGAGGTGGCGAGGGTGGCGGTTGTAGTGTTTTCATTACTTTTAGCTGCTGCTATAGTTCCTGCTCTTGAACAAACTTTTGTTGCTTCTTGACAACTCACCCGTAAACTGTGTTGCTTTGTCTTCAAGCTGGATCTTGAAATTTTCAACCTGTAAATATAATAAAACATAAAAAAGGGATACTTAAGCCAAGTCGCTGAAACCTATCTCATTTATCAAGTTGGAATCTTGTATGCAGTAACAACACATTTCAGGTTACTTTCGACCACCCATTTGGCCATTTGACAAATCCAAGAAATTTGCCAAATTTTGGCAAAGAGTCGGTAGTGGTTCGGAGATCAACCCGACCCTCATCAAACACTCCCTTTGTTACCATCCCTTCGGAGATTCTTGAATCTACGGATAAATAAAGACATGTGAAAAGAATCTTGTATATGTGAATAGTACCTTATTTGTCCAAAAGCGCGACGTTCCGTTCCGCATTCAAGCGAAGCATCAACTCAAAAAAGTTGTAGATGCTTGAAGCGCATGCTAAAAGCTTCTAAAGCGTCGGGCCTCTTTGGAGGGACATTATAGAACATGAGTAATCTCAGGCAGTTGGAGGTAATACAATTGCCTTGACTCCTTTCTTTATCAACCAAAAGTACTTACTGTTTAGCAGCTTATAAGTCCTTATTTATAAGCATACACAGTACCTTAATTATTGATGTTTCTAGGGAAACAAACATCAACATTGACATCTTACAGAACACAAAACTTAAAATACTATAATCCATAAAATACTCACACCTGCTTATCATTTAAGATCACTTGACATGTTTTAATCCTAATGTCAAAACTGAAGAAATTTGAAGACCTATAAGTCCACCATTAGGATTCAAGAACACCTAATAGAAACTGAAATTTGAATTTGGGATGTTGACTTACACTCGACTGTTGGCGGGAAAAAGATGTTGATATGGCAGTGGCTTTCTTTTCATAATCTGTTTCTTTTTAATAATAGTGGTAACCTAAACTGAAATTATATGTGCAGTATCTATCTAGGTCGGTTTTTCTTTGATTGAGTAACTAATAAGACCATTACCACCAGTAGAAGTCGGGCTACATGGTGATGTGAAATCAAGTTTTCGACATTTTCTTTATTAGACTCTTGAATTTTTACCGCCATTTTTAGATTGGGTTATTTACAATATTCATGACTTCAGCACTATTAGACAAATGGCCCACGATATGCGTAATGGCTGCAAAATATCAGATTCAGAAGATATAATTAGTAGACCTAAAAAAACATTGTAGGACATTTTTATATCTTAATTTCGAGAAGTTAGAAGAGATAGTTTCTGAAAGCAAAGTTATATCCAACCTTGACTAAGCAATAGAAACAGTTGAAAAAGGTGCAGATAATTATGCTAATCCAAAAGAGCTGAAAAAAGCTTATTTGCAGCTTAGTGTGATCACGGTTCTAAATCAAAATGATTTCATATCAGTTTTAGTGTTCAAGCTCACTTATAGCAGGTATAGTTTGCAAGAGCAGTAAGTAGGGCGAGTAACCCAGTAAGGTAACTATGTCACCAAGACTAAGACAGTAAAAACAGTTACTAACGGTCCTGAAACATTAGTTTGAACCAATTAATCAGAACTACTAACAGTCTAACACAATTCCATAAGCCACTGCCTTCCCAATTAAAAGCTACACCTTAACTTCTAAGGTCAACACGGGTACTTAACCTTTCCCTTGAATGTTACACAATTCAAACGTTTTAAGCAAATAATATAGATTTAATCATAAGATTATCATCCTAAGGTGTTTGGGACTGCTTACTAATATTGTTTATCAAAAGTGTAGGGTTCTGCTATAGTAGAAGACCAAATTTCGAGTGTTTGGATGGACACAAATGGTCTTATACAACAAACAACCTACTCACTTGAGTGCTTATTTTTGGATTAATGGGTATCTTGGTTTTGGCTTGTTGTCCTTTTGTTTTCTCTATAAATTTTGTTATCTCTGCGTTGCATTTCTCCCTAACATCTGCTTGCCTTTAACGAAGCATTGGGGAAGACCAGCAGCTTTAATAAACATAAACAGCTTATGAAAATCTTCTTGGTGGGTGGTACTGGAAATCAGAAGAAAGCCCTCGCTAATGAGAAAAGTGTGAATGTAATCACTAACATTTTCGGTAAGAATCTTATGCAATCTGTTTTATTATCCTCTCTCTATTTTGTTCATACTTCATTTCATTTTTATTGTAAATTGTTTGCCTATGTTGATTATAGATGTGTGCATTTGTATAACATGTACATGAACATATATGTATATCTTTTTATACAGTACATGTACATATAGAAGCAAATAGCATGTGCTATCATCCAGATTAGACACGTACACTTAAGATTGTACACTCAATTCTATCTTCTGGTTATTTATGCCTTTAGTTAGTGTGTTATATGCTATAGATGTGTACTATTTTTGTTTCCTTTGGTTGATCTTATAGTAATAGAATTTGCTATGCTCCTAAATCATGATAATGAATTCAGCACTAAAATTAAGATACACAGAATTAGAATTACTTTATTAAGATAGTAGATTTAGATAAAACTGACCATCTTGCTATTTCTCAATCACGACTCAAATAGGCCACCTCTGGTCTTCAATCCCTTTATTTGGATCACCAACGGATAACACAAAAGAACGGACGTGCAAAATAAGATATAAGTATGGCAATCGAGCACACGTGCATAACCATTGAACTGGGTGGTTCATAATAGTGACCTGCGATGTGAAGCTTACTGCAGCCAATCACTATTGCGACAAAATCAAATAATCATGTATATATATCGAAAATTAAGATGGCATAGAAGGTGGTCTAGGCTGTGATGGTAGTGGTGGTGAAGTGGCATCTAAGGCATGCTACTCCTATGCAAAGTTTGTTGCATTGGTGTGCTTGCAGCAGGCATTGTGGGTTGAACTAACGATGGTGGGTGGCTAGAATAATGAGGTAGAAGTGCAAACATATATGAGGAATGTGGAGATGGAATAGATGTGGAGTGAGCATTGATTATATTTAACACATTGCATTCTTAAATCTGAACGCACATTCTACGTTTATGGCCATGTGTATGGTCATCATAACCTGCTGGGGTGAAGAGCTGTTAGGTATTCACACGATTAGAAATCACTTGTGAAGACCTGCCATCATACCTGCATAAGACAAGTGTTTTGAGTTAAGATATAACGTACTTCCTTAAAGTTGATTTCTCATGCACTTGATCTTATGGTGTAACACAGACTTATCTTAATATAAGTTCATGCAGAGACGGAGCTACACTTAGCTTAGGGTTGGCCAAAACCCACCCCAGATTTTTGAGAATCACTACATTTTTTATACACTTAATTTACAATTGGCTCTTTGGAAGATAAATGGCCCACCCAAAGTTCTAAAGATGATAACAATATATATATAAATTGAGATAATGAAGATCATAAATGTATATACGTATAATTTAACATTAATGGCTGGACAAATTTGTTACTACAGTGCACGACATTTCTTTTATTCTAACTTGAGAGTGCTTTATTTTTTTACCTCTTTTTTATATTAATTACTTTTGTTTTCCAGATGTATATAAAGCATTGTCACTTGTTTAATGCATTTAAGTCCAATTGCAAGGTCAAAATTTTATTACATAAATTATTATTGTTTTTTCGTGCAAGTCATGTTTTATGCATGGACTGGAAATAGTAGAGCAGCAGCTGTGGCGGACGCAAAAAATTTTAACGTGCCGGAAGAAAAAGTTTTTGACGATAGTAAAACGAAAAAACTAGAATCCGAAAATAAAATTGAGTATTATAACTTAGAAGTTAACGATTTCTAAGTTTTACAGTGTTAAATATTAGAATTCATTATGTGAGTGGGGGGCAATTTGAAATTGGAAGGAAGGAATTTAAAAAAAAAAAACTCAAATTAAAAAAAAAGTACACCAAAATCACGTCTTTATGGTCGAGCTATGTGGACGCCGCCACCCCGAACCTATAATGTATGTCCACCTCTGACTAGCATATAGTATTACGAGGACATTATATGGGTTAATTGTTACATGTGAATTTGGCCCACCCGTAAATAAAATCCTAGCTTCGTCACTGAGTTCATGCATATTTTTTTGCATACAACGTAGTATATAAGTATATAACCCTTACTAAATTTTTGTTCATGATGGTCAATTGTAATGGAAGAGGATTCTAAATATGAATTACCTGATACCCACTTGTCCAGATATGGAGAAGAATGTTGCAGCAAGAAGAACGCAGCAAATGGAAAAGGAGCAAGAAGAACGCAGCAAATGGAAAAGGAAGCTGCGATGGGAAGAACACCACAGATAACTCTACTCAAGATCTGATTTTGCAAAGAGGACATCAGGTTAGGATTGCTTGACACTAAAAAATATTAAAATGTACTGTATAAAATTAAATTTCAAACCAAATAAGAAAGCAGGGTCACTCACACCTTGTACGACTCTGAATGAAGTATCACTCCATCACCTTTTTCCCATTGCATAGACGGCCTAATCACTTTACTTCCTTTTTTAGCATTGTCCCGTCTGGAAATACATCATCTTCAAGAACCTGTATTTTGAATTACCTACCGCAGGAAACAATAGTTAGGAAAAAATATCTCCTCTTCAGAACTCATTGAATCGGAATCATTAGTATCATCAGGGTCAGAATCATCTTCATCATCCTTCCTAGGCTCCACAATAGTTACTTGCTTAGCAACGTTTTTGATAACTGCCACTGATTTCTCCTCTTTCTTAGCCAGCTTGCCTGCAAACCAATTTAGAACAATATAACTAAACAGATTTTAAAGTTTTGTAAAATAAAATCTGCTCACAAAAACAATGGAACAAAACTTTACTCATCAATCACTTAAAATTTGGAGGGTTACCTGGCCAGTAGTATCAATTGCCGAATTTGCGACATGAAGCATATGGTTGGTATCATCCCTGAACCTAAACGTGAATAGGTAACTGTGTCAAAACGACCATCAGGCAATCACTTAGCTTGGTTTTTGTGAACTAAATTTACACTACAAAATGTCACATCTTGCTCTTTCCTAAGGATGATAATAAGATATAATCAAAACATTAACTTTAAATGGTCTTATGACTAATGATTAATTTTGTCATCAAAATAAGTTTCTCCAAAGTATCTGCAAAAAGGTGAGCATCCAGGACGCCATCTGATCCAGATTTCTAAAATAAATTTGCTGCAACACTGGTGGATCAGGAATCTAAGTAAAGTTATAAAATAGTCAACCATCTAAGTTTAGGTGTTGTTTAAGCAGATTCCATTAGTGATGATATTAATGAAGGCGAATATATAATCATGAGGATAAGGTAGAATGTAACCATAGGCAATCCATCATCACAACATAAAATTTAGAACCTGAAGTTAGTAACTAAATCTAAATCCTATAATAAACGATTGATTCAAACAAAATCAGCACAAACTGGTTAAAAAATCCTATAATCGAAGTCCACTTACACGAACATGCAAGATCAAAACAAAAATAAATGATTGATTCAAACAAAAATTACCTTAACAAAAAAGTTAATAGCGAATGCAATAGGGTGTTATGGGTTTATAAATAAATCGGTAGCGAACGTCTCGGTTGCCAGAAAAAATTAATGTGTGTTTTTTTCCATAATTATATTAGTTTGGGGTTTATAATATTACGGTTTTGCAATTATTTGGTTTTGGATCGTCGTTTAAGCCCAAAACGAAAGCCCGTGAGATGAAAGGGTCCAAGTGATGACGTGGATATGATGTGGCATACCCCTCCTCTTATATATAATGTAAAGATATATATATATATATATATATATATATATATATATATATATATATATATATATATATATATATATATATAGGGAGGCGTTATCGTGGTATACACTCTTAAAATAGGTTATAATAAGCACACTTGTAGATCATTGGATCAAGATTGATAGATCAAGATGAACTATATATTAATGAGTGGCTTATTTGTAATTAAATTGAAAAGTTAGGGCAGTGTACCAATTTAATAAGAAAATATGTGTCATCATTGATTTTGACTCGGTACATTTATTGTCCGTATTTTTTTCTTCATAAAAATGACTATTTTTCTAAATTTCTTTGACTTCTTGTGAAATTTTTCTTTTACATATGCGTTGTAGCTTTTATTCATATGCTACACATTTGTTTTTTTTTTCTTTTCCATTCTCCTAACTATTTTTTAATGTACTAGTATATGAGAACATGATAATTAAAATTTAAAACACATAACCAAGTGACACATCACACGACAACTAACATATGTGATGGAGATAACTTATAGCCCTGTTGATACAAAAATAAATCGATACAAAAATTGCCCGAAAAATGTATACATAAGGTTAGAACAGAGACATACGAGCACGATATACTGGTACATAGCTTCATATTTATACATTATTTACAAGTAATACATTTTACCTCTTTTAAGACTAATTCATCAATGAAAACTTGGTGATTAATGGATAAACAACCAACTGATACGAAATTATAAAAAATGATACATATGTTTAAGGCTATTGATACATTTTAATAATTAATACGGTTGTTTAAAACAAACTAGTACATCACGTTGATAGAAAACTATGATCTAATTAGATATCAAATCGATGGTCGTGTTACACGAGTGAATGTTGTCTCATCAAAATTAATGTAAACTAAGTGATACCAAAATCTGTAAATAATGATACATCGATCCTTCAAAAATATACATGCAAAATAGGAAACACTATAATAATTTTATAAAAAACATAAATAAAAACCTTAGATTAAAATATTTGATTGTCATCATCAACAACACATGACTGACACATTGAAAACTTATAAAATAATACTATACACTATTAAAAAACTAGATCTTTTAACTATATCACAAATAAAAAAAAACAATCTTGTACCACTTACGTTAAAACTTTAATCCATGATATATCGCTATATAACCTTCGAACATATGGTAAACAAGCGTCCTTTGATTTCGATCTGAATAAGAGTGAGCTCGCCTACAAAGCCGCCAATAATCGGTTGTGTGAGGATGTACCATTAGTGTCGGAAAAACTTGGTTTCACACAGTGTCGATGCCAAGGTTTTACGTACGTTGGTGTCTGACACATGGTGGTGGCAAGATCCGCACGGTTCCGTCCTAACCATGGCTGGGGTCGGATTAACAACATCTGCCTATGAACAGTTACGACGTTAACTTTAGTCATACAAACCGATTTGATTTAACTAGGTGAGCGAAACTATTTGATCTTCGATTGAAGATAATATTAATATGGTTTTATCTTTAAAAAACCAGCCCTTGGATTGATGAAAGAAAAATACCAGTTAGGTAGAAAAACAAAAACGTCATTTAGTAATGGTTTGATGGAAGAAAAAGACCAGTTAGGTAGAAAAACAAAAAAGTCATTTAGCAATGATAAATATTACACTAACTTGGGTTTAAATTTTAGCATAACAATGAGTTTTTACAATTACCGAGTATACCCTTTCATTTATTTAAACATTTTATTTTGACTTAACTAGATAATGCTTATGTGGCGTCTTTTTGTTGGTGCCTACTATGTTGCATTTTAAGGTGTAACTCACTTGAACGCAAATCTATATATATATATATATATATATATATATATATATATATATATATATATATATATATATATATATATATATATATATATATATATATATATATATATATATATATATATAGGGATGGGTTCTAGAGAAAACCTCACATTCGGAAAAAACTTAGAAAACAAAGTTACAGGGTAAACTTTGTAAATATATCAAAATTCAGGGTAGGAAAATAAAAGTTTTAAAACTGACGGTAACTAGTTTCGATTTCTCATCCTCGACTGTCACGCAGACACTCACACTCACACCGCCCACACATAGTTCCACAGCACGTTACAACCACCGTGGGCACCAACATCGGAAAACCGGAGATGGTCGTTTCATAGAGTCCACGCGCCGCCACGTTTCCCTATCATCCCAAAATCATTCATTTCAGGTCAGCCTTAAATGACTTTAAGGTCAGATGTAATCATCTATGGTAATTAGTGATTTATTTTTGCTTAATTTACTGAATTTATGCTTTAGGTATTATATAGAATTATTGGTTAGTTTTATGACATTAGAGTTTGAAAGGTATTTACCAACTGTTTGACAGTGAAGACGATGGCGTGAAGTTAGATTTCGAAAGGTATTTACAAGCTGTTTGACTGTGAAGACGATGGTGTGAAGTTGGATTTCGAAAGTTATTTACCAGGTCTGGAACAATTTGACATAGAAATGAATGAAAACCATTTAGTTGAAACCGCACACCAAGTGTTCGATAAAATGTGTGAATGTATTTTTATAAGTGCAATGCGGTAATTTGTATTATGAAACTGTAAGTTTATGAATTTTGAGTTTTTTTTATATTTCTTGTATTATTTTAGTTAATCTTTGTTAATTTTTTGTGTTATTTATGGAATAGGCATGTAAAAAAGTTTAGAATTTGTTTATCCAATTAATGAAGCTAAATTTATGGAATGTATATGTATAGATTAAGGGATAAGTTTGGTGTATAGTAGCGCATCAAAAACTAGTGTGTGTTAATAAAACGAGCAATCGAGAATGTATGGTTAGGGCAACAAGTGACAAAATTAGACGATAATTGTGTGAGATTGGATAATGATTTGAAAAGGTTAGGGAATTTGTTTTCTTAGGGCATATGTTTTTGTGTTGTGTTAGAGAATCACTTTGTTGGTTCTAGGAATTTTTTATTAAAAACATCCGTTCAAAATATGTGATAGGGCATCCTTTCAAAAATGTTTCAGGGCATCTTTTTAAAAATGTATTAGGGCATATGTTTAGTATTGTATTGGGGCATCACGAAACTGTCATAGGCCTTGACATGCGCATTCGGGCATTTGTTATCAATGTATTAGGGCATCTGTTTAGTTTTCGATGTTTGTTCTATTGTGCAAGCCCATTCCTGAAGCCTTGAATCTGCTTGCATCTGTAGTGCTTACGTCCGATATTGTCTATCTAAATCTTCAACCTGGCATCTTGCATCTAACTGTGGAATTTTGTTTCTTACGCTTCAGTAATGATTTTTACAAATTTATGTGCATCCTCAGTCGTTGTTTTTCTTTATTTTTCTTTCGCGACATTTGTTTTTGGTTTTTTTTAAGTATTTTGTTGTTTTAATTCCTACTGATAGCCTTAATTTTTGATGCACATTATTAACGCCACATATTCCAGTTGGTATAATCAAGAGTAGCTTTTGGGGCTCTCCCGCCCAAGAGAATTGACGTCACTTTCTTTTGTCCTCATTACACAAGCCATAGCCAAAACGGTCTAGTAAACATTAGTAAGAAATAATCAACAATTTAAATTCTCAAACCGGATGCATTCCTACTGCTGGTTGATACATATCAACATATCTTTTAGTTGCTACTATATAGTATTTATTAGTGCTCGGCACTCAGGTTGTGCACATATTCAAGATAAAAACTATATTCAAGATAGAAAATGAGTTTCTGTCAGGATGGATAAGTTATTCCGGTCCTTTAGCCTTTTCTGGCAGCATATGACTTCATTCATATAGCAACACAACTAGTGCCAGACCCGTTGCATTCCCATGTAATAAAACAAACAACGTCCACTTTTTTCTCTTATATAATCTTACAATGTTTATGTTATAAAACAATATAACAATGGTTTTGTTATAGTTTCAGGTTGCAGAATGGGTGGAACGGCAGTCCTGTAAGACTGGAAAAAGCTGATTGAATTTCAGGAATCTGTATGTTAAATTTCAGGCATCTGCATGTTAAATTTCGTGCATCTATATGTTAAATTTATAGCATCTTGTCCTTTACGTATAATTGTCACTGAAATATATATATATGAAGGTTTCAAAAATGAAAGTCGAATATTTTCCTCCAAAGGAAGATGTCATTTTTTTGCATAATGAAGCACCTACATAAATATATGTTCTTGTTACACGACCATTAATGAGTATTGAATGCTTAGTGTATCCACAGTGGTATTATCAAACCATAAGCGTGATCGCTGACCACATACATGTTATGTCACAGAACGAACAAGTCAGATGTGAAAAGATCAAAGAGGCGATCATTATGTGGGAGTTTAATGAACGCTTATATGAAGAATCCAGATTGGCACCGAAGGAAGAAAAGGCTGCTCATTAGAGTGTGTTTAGTATTGCTTATCCAAACTGTTAGCTGGTATCAACCTTGTAAATAACAAAATCGGGATCATGAAGAATGAAAAGTTATAATTCATCAACAGGTACTCGTTAACCGTCATTAAAAATCGTATATTATCATTTTCATTTTGATTTATTTATCTATTCATTTTTATTACAGTCGAGAGGTAAAAACCTTATAAGCTATGAAGAGAACTACCATGAATACCATTCACGTGCCTAGCAATCACAGGTATCTTGATAATCTGTATATGTATAGAGATACTAACCCATTATCTTGTATTTTGCTTCTATTAGTTGTCTGAAACTAAATGTTACTTTCGTTTTTTTATCTGTATAGAGTCGTTCCAGTATAGAAGTTAAGTCAATATACTAAAAGGTTTGTTGCGTGAAGTTACAAATCTATTCCACCAGCTGCAGTAGGAAGTCAAACAGATAACGTGCCAGCTAATACTGACGTGGAAGCTGATAATAACCCTTTTTAATTACGGTTGGTGTACCCACTAGTTTCTTTATTGTATTTCCTATTCACACAGTTGTTACATAACGGGTATCTGTTTCTTAATGAGGGTATCATAAGTAGTTATAATGTATATGCGACTTTTGCAGGTACTGTTTGTTTATGAAGGCCATGAAATAAGGTCAGAGGAAGTATTAATGAGGTCACTTGAGGTTGTGTTTTGGCTTAAACGGGTAAATGTTTATGGATTTTGCAGGTTTTGATTCTTGAATGGAGCACTAGAATGAAGACTTTAAGGTGTCTCTCAGGTAGAGCTGAATCTTAGTGGTTCATTCGCTGATATGACACTTTATCACGGTGCTCAGAATATTTTTCAAAACTGGATCAATGTCTTGGTGTTGTGGTTGTATGCGTAATATTTGGTAATCACTTAATTTTTCTCTCATATATACACACAATTTTGAATTATGGTCATTTCAATTGATATTAAGTTTTATAGTAGTGAAACAACCAAGAGGAATGCATGATTTTTTCAAGTTTATCGATGAAGAAACCTAAAATTTAGTGAGGAATTCAAGTTATTTGGATGCCAGTATGAAGGTAGGAGTGTGGAGAATTGTTGTTATCTACAACCTGCCATACACCGACTGTAGGCGAATCAAGAAGGTAATATATCTCTTTTTTTATAAATGCTTATTATCAGTGACATTGTCTTATAAGAATGGTTTATTGAAGGAATTGACACATAATCGAAATCATCCCATGTGTTTATCCCTCAGGGACATCAAGCTGTTCATTATGTTGCTACTCGAATTCGTGATGGACTTCTTTTAGGATATGCCACCGCTGACTGATCGTAGAATTTGTAATCTGGATGCAGTTAACTTTAAGTCTAATAGAACGTTGATAGTACACTTATATACTATGTTTTCTTGAAAGATTTATTATGATCATTGAAATTTTATTGTTTTGTTGAGTTTAATAGTATTAGATTGTCATAGTTTGCGTTTGTTTATTTTAGGTTGTTTTGAAATAAAATTCACATTCTAATAAAGAAAAAAAGAACAAAAGAGTTGGAACCGAATGATATGGTTAAATAAGGAGAAAAACTGAAAAAAGGGTTAGATCCATGGAATTGGTCGTGGAATTAGAAAATGAACAAAAGAAAAGTAATGAAAAAATACGGTTAAGAAAAAAAAGAAGAAATTAGGTTCAAAGTTACATAAATGACCCCTGAAAAAGAGGATATTACAAGAAGGCCCTTGGACTTGGGAGAAAAAAAAGGAGGGGAATAAGATTTGATCCAACGGTTGGGAGAAGGTTTTCTAAGTTTTCTATTAAGATGAAGTTTTCTATTGATCTTATCTCTCTCTCTCTATATATATATATATACATATATATATATATATATATATATATATATATATATATATATATATATATATATATATATATATATATATATATATATATATATATATATATATATATATATATATATATATATATATATATATATATATATATATATATATATATATATATATATATATATATATATATTATATATATATATATATATATATATATATATATATATATATATAGGGGAGAGTTAAAATAAAAAGACTTTTTTTGGTGAGAAGAATAAGAAGGATTTTTAGCCAATCATTTAAAATCAATGGATAAGATCAATCCATATTCCTAACTAACTAACTAACTAAGTAACTAACCAATAAAACACGATTTTAAAAAAGTCTTCAAAAAATTCTGAAAAAATTCCAAATTGTCGGATTTGTTGGTGCATAAAAAAGTTGTGAATAAACGTTTTTTAATTTTCAGTTTTTTCGTTTTTCTGATGCACAAAAAATAAAATTTGATGCACAAACACGTGAATTTTGGTGTACAAAATTTTTTTCATTCAAAAAATTTCCAATTTATTATAGTTTGATGCGGAATCATATTTTAAAACAAAAAGTCAAAAGAAGTTGGACATAAAAATGAATTCTTGATGCACAAAAAACCTAAAAAAACGTAAAAGAAAACGTTTTTGTGCATCAAAATTCCGTTTTTGTGCATTAAAAAAGCGTAAAAAACTTCAAATTAAAAAAACTTTTTTCACAAAAGTTTTTTGCACCAACATACCCGATCTACTGGAATTTTTTCATAATTTTTGAAGAACTTAAAAAAAAACACGTTTAAATGGAGTTAATTAGTTTGTTAGGATTGTGATTTAATCTCATCCATTGATTTTAAATGAATGGCTGAAATCCTTCTTATCCTTCTCACAAAAAAAAGTCTTTTTATTTGATCTCTCCTCATATATATATATATATATATATATAAACTATATCTAGATATATACAAACTATATTTAGATATATACAAAGTATATTTGGATATATAAAAAGTATATATCTAGATATATATAAAGTATATCTGGATATATATAAAGTATATCTGGATATATATAAATTATATCTAGATATAAGGGTAACTGTGTATTTTTTTTTTGCCGCTCGAAAAAAAAAAATTCCGCTCGGAAAAAAAAAATTCCGCTCGAAAAAAAAAATTATGCCTTTAAAAAAAACATATAATAAGGTTTTCTTAATTAAATTTTAGATTAATCCTAACAATTGGATGAAAAGTGAATAGAGGGTGAATATGAGTCCATTGGTTTCTTAGAAAAAACAAGGTTGCAAAAAAACTTTTGCCTAAACCAACACTTTAGAAGTCTTTTATTTAAGTAAACACTTATTAATATGAAAAATGCGTTACTATGTTTTTATACTAAAAACTAGGATCAAAAGGATAACACCTTGATGCCTAAGAAGGAAATAACCGATGCATTTACAAGGGGACATTTTATTTTATAATTTCTATTATTATGTTTGGCACTCAAAGTCCAGATCAAAATTTTACTAACATGACTAGGAAAGCATATCACTCTATGTGTGGAGAAACTATTCACAGCTTTAAATAGGAAAGATCAATCTACCATGTGCATTAAGAAACCTCTTTCAGTTATTTCATCATATATATAATTGATATTCCAATCAGATTTGCACAAATGCATACGCACAACTAAAATAACCAACGTCAAAAAAAACAATCAAACTTTCTGATCATACATAATCAACGATCCACAGTTATGTGTATGAAAGCAATAATATTATCTAATTCTCTAAATAATATTCCCGAGAAACCGAGGTCTCTTTGTCAGAGATATGGATATCTGTTGACAGAGCTAGTGATGTTCCTAGTTGGATGCTGTTTCTATTGTATGTTTCTTACTGGAATTACCAAGTCTAAAGACAACAACTTATGCAACATCTACAGAGTTCAAGATATTAAAGGTTTCAATTTGCATCCTTTTTCCCGCAAAGGGTTAAGGGTCCATCAAGTTCTGATTAATCAGCAACATATTTGCAGTTTAATAAAACAGGAAAATAGATCTAGAATGATTATAGCGGTTTACTCATATATATGAAAGACCCATATAAAGTCACTACTAATATAATATCATAGAAAAAAATAGAAGATTAGGTATAAAAACCTATCAAACATCCAAATAGGTTCGGGTGAGGTCTCGGTAGGTGGCTTTTTGCTTACATACCGGGCACTTTTTCTTTACAGCAAGTGCAGCTGATATGCAAACTTCGCAATACATGTGACCATATCGAGTGACCATTTCTTCATGCAGTTTACTCATGCAGATGGAACATCCGGGTCCGGATAGTGGTGGTGGTCCTGGAATGTAGACCCGTATAAGATCCTCCTTTTTAACCTCATCCCTACAGGTAGGGCATCTACTTCCCGGTCGCTCTATTGATTTACTGATGCAAACTTTGCAGAAAATATGACCACACTTTGTGGTCACACTTTCTGTTACGGCTGTAGGAATCAGTCCCTCACACCCGGACTCACACCACTCGATAACACCAATCAAAACGGCAGCTAGTATTGGGTTACAAGGTTTTGTTTATTAATATGTGAAAAACTGATTACAATAAAAAAAACTACATACGGCTTATATAGCCTTTACAAGGCACAAACGTGGGTAATAATACTCTCCTAAAATATTGGTGTATCATAGGAGTTCATGACCCACTCTTCTCAATCTCCAATATACTCGGTCAAAAGCAGCATACCAATTCAAACCAACTTAAACACATAAAACATAAAGGCTTATAACTTAACTCTAGCCATGCCATGCATACGTGAACTTGGACAACCCATTAAACCCAACAATCACCCCTTAATCGGTTTGTTCACATCACCTCAGTCGATCATGTCCTGAATACCTTCTTTTGAGCCATCTCGTTCTCGACTTTTCCGGACACATCTAAAGCCATCTCGTTAATGCAACATCCAACGCCAAACTACTGGATTCAACACCACCATACTGGTGTTGAACTCTTCATGTTCTGCGAGACTACTCCTGATGCGTCATCCTTATTCTTCTCTTCTGCTGCCTATTCCTTGCTAAGCATCTCAATATCTCATCACTCCTTTCTCCTTTCTTGTTGCTACTTTCTTGTTCTCCAAAAGAAACAGTTCTTCCTATGTTGCTTACTACCGTTCTTTCTGTTCTTGCTAAGGTTCTATTGCTAAATAACTTTGCTACATGCCTTTTCTACATGCTCTTGCAACATGCTACATAACATGCTACATGCTCTTGCTTATCGATTCTTGCTTGTGGACCCTTTCTCGCCGACCCTTTCTTGTCGGACTCTTTCTTTTGATCATCACACATGATCAACTTCTTTCGGTCTTTGTGTGAATCCTCGGTCATTTGCTTCAACACTTCGGTCATGAGCTATTAAAGCTTCGGTCTAGACAACCTGCCGTTCACGGTTATCTATTCGGTCTTCGGTCTAGTCTTTCTCAGGTGAGCCTTCGGTTTCTTGTCACCTGTTGTCGGTCTAGGTGCTGCCCGGTCTTTTGCAGCTCCTCGGTCTTTTCGGTCTCCTCTTGCTAGAGTCGGTCTTTTCGGTCTTCGGTCTCACGCCGGAGCTTCCTCGGTCTTCTCTACGGCGCCGGTCTTTTTCGGTCTTCTTTTCTTTCTCGGGCAACACGCGGTCACGGTCTCGGTCGTGGTTGCCTCGTTCAGTCTCGGTCTTTACTTTTTCAGTCTCGGTCTCGGTCTTAACATTCTCGGTCTAGGAACCGTCGTACCGATGGTCTTTTGCGGTTCTTCGGCCCTCGCGGTCTCATAATGCTTTCTACGATCAAAGCTTGCTGCTCACTTTGGTCTTTCGTTGCCTTAGTACATAGAAGGCATTCGGTCCTTTCTTTCTCGCCACACACCACACGTACACCAGGTATGAGCCCAACGACCTAGCTCTGATACCAAATGTAGGAATCAGTCCCTCACACCCGGACTCACACCACTCGATAACACCAATCAAAACGGCAGCTAGTATTGGGTTACAAGGTTTTGTTTATTAATATGTGAAAAACTGATTACAATAAAAAAAACTACATACGGCTTATATAGCCTTTACAAGGCACAAACGTGGGTAATAATACTCTCCTAAAATATTGGTGTATCATAGGAGTTCATGACCCACTCTTCTCAATCTCCAATATACTCGGTCAAAAGCAGCATACCAATTCAAACCAACTTAAACACATAAAACATAAAGGCTTATAACTTAACTCTAGCCATGCCATGCATACGTGAACTTGGACAACCCATTAAACCCAACAACGGCTTCCCAACAAATAACACAATTAACAGTCGCTAATTCGGGTGGTGGTGGAGATGGTGACGCTGACGGTGACTGTAACGGTAATGGTGACGCTGATGGTGATGGTGATGGTGGTGGTAGCGACGGTGATTGTGGTGATGGTGACGGTGCTGGCGATGGTGATTGTGATGACCCAGGTGTTGGGGATGGCTGCAAATAAAGAAGGAAATTAAACCAGTTCTAAAAAGAAAAGATCATAATAGTTACTTGAGTACGAATAATAATAATAGTTATTACAAAAACTGAGTGTCTCCATCCTGTCAGCTACACAGACACATATTACATGTGTAGGGAAAAGTTCAAATAAGAATGCTAAATTACTCGAGTACAAAAGAACATATGTGTGTATGTATATGTGCAGATGATTGTGTATGAAAATAAATCATATTTGCATTATATATAGCCCACCAGAGAGTATTGACTTTACCAGATTATGTCCGCTATAGTTTGCAAAGATGTTGCTATAGCGGACCCTTTGTCTTTGGTTTCTCTGGTCACTAGATGAGGTTCCAACTGTCATTTTACAAATCACAAAAGATATATTACTGCACAGTATAAGAAATAAATAAAAATTGTATATGGACATTTTAGATAGGATTGTGTACATATTACTGTACAGTGTAAGAATCAATAAGGTTAATCGTATAAATTACTCATTTTAGAAGTTGGGACGACTATGAAAAAAAAGCGACAACTAATGAATAGCAGCTTAAAAACATACAACCTAAGAAGCAAATTTTAAAAACTAAATCAACAGAGCAGAAAGTAATGCCTAGCTATTCGAAAAATGCATGACAATGATTTTCATACGGAATCTACTACGATCAAGAGGACAGACCTAATGCGTATTCAAGATCCCTGAAATTCTATTTATCGTGGGGTGCAAGTAATGCGTTTTAGCAAATTATATCATATTTTAACCAATTAATACAAGAAATAAAGAAGACCTACATATGAAGCAGGTGAGATAAGAATCTAGAATCGTTATATCATTAAAAGCGCAGATCAAGAATACCAAGAATACAAGTTCGACTTCCATACATATCAATAAGTTTAATTTATTCATAAAAAATTATTCAGCACGGAAGTAAAAAAGATACTAATAAAAAGAAGCAACGCAATAGAAACCATATAATTAGCAGCCAAGTGATGTAAACAGTTATTAACCGGATTTGAAGACACATGATCTAAGAGCACATTTCAAAACCATATCGATAGAGAAAAACCTAGACCTAGAATAATTGAATAGTGTGAAAATATGATTTTCATAAGGAAACCACCAGGGTCAAAAGGACGACGCCCGGTGCCTATTCTAGATATCTGGAAATCTGTTTTTTGTGGCATGCAAGCAAATTAAGCATACTCTCATATTAAAACCAATCTATAAGAGAGAAAAAAGTAATTGAGATATAATGAGAATCTTGAGTCGATAATAACATTACTAAAGGAGATCAATGATCTTAAGGGTGCAACTGTGCAAATTGTACTTCCATAGAAAATCAATAAGATTACTAGTATAAGTTACTCATTCTGGAAGTTGGAATGACTAGCTATGAGAAAAGAAGCGATGACTAATGAATACGAAGTATCATTTAATCAATGAAAATTTGGTAAAGGGATTTTGAAACATGGTTTTAAAAAGCTAAATCTAACAAGCAATAAACCAAGTCAACAAGAATATGCGAAGTAATCAATTATTAATATCCATAAAATGTGCAATTATATTTTTTCATAAGGAGACTACCAGAGGATCAACCCAATGCCTATTTAAGATATTGAAAATCTATTTCTCATGGTGCTCGTAAAGCACTTAAATACACTATCATAGTATAACCAATATACACATGATATAGAAAAGGCACACGAGAAGTCAAAGAGGCGGATATTGTGTACGAGTTTAAGAAACAGTATCCAAATGATACATACATCTAAAAGAAAGAACAATTTAGATATCCGAGTATGTTCTTATATTTGTTATTGTCTTATTCCACAGGAATTTAATCGAGATTATAACTCTATTCAACTAGTAATATCAAAAAGAGTAATATAATTAATCAGTAGTATTGGTTACCTGAGTCAATATAAAGTATATGAGCCAAGGTTCCTTGTGACCTTGTACTAGTTTCCTGACATAAGGCATATATATAAGTACAAATTAATATTAAATAGAAGATAAAAGCTATGCTAAAAACATCTAAAGGATTATCTTCTGTAGTGTATAAAGACATAATGTATTACTTGCTGATAGACTGTGGGTGGTGGACTTCCAACTGGAGCCACCACATGCATATAATTTTCTACTTGACCGCTCGTCGACACGTTCTCATCACCTGGTGGGAGTTCGTTGAGATCCCAATCGAAAACCATCAGTTCATTAAGATCCAAATCTAAAGGTCTCCCATGCCTCCCTCCATTTGTATTCATTATTACGCTGAGCCCTACACTCCCATGAAACGAGTCAGCACAACAAAAACAAAAAGGAAACCGTAAAATAAAAAATTTACAGCTTAACAATGCACTATTGATCGACATAACAATTGCTTGTACAATCACTTTGTAGTTTCTTCTTTTCTCTAGTGTCTTGCTAGTGAGTTATAATGTAATCGTCATTCAAAAAAAATTGA
The DNA here is from genome assembly GCA_025667525.1 of Glebionis coronaria. Taxonomy (NCBI): domain Eukaryota; kingdom Viridiplantae; phylum Streptophyta; class Magnoliopsida; order Asterales; family Asteraceae; genus Glebionis; species Glebionis coronaria. Next base: position 534,687,782 of record CM046876.1, read on the forward strand.
TCTACATAACATTTTAACAATGGTATTCAAACTCGAATAGGGGGTCTCTAATAACTACGATTCCATTAACATTCAACCAACATGACCGACGATGCCTATGGGATACACCAACACTTTCGATTTATGATGAATCAATCAACCACTTTTAATTTATCGGGGTTATAACATCGAAACTATAAATAAAACATTAAGTAAGTTTTGATGCTCAAGGATTGGAGAAATCGGTAAACTCCCTTGAAACAGCCTTTGTTATCTCGCGTCTCGAAAAAAAATCCTCCATTGACATCAAAGGTAAAATTGGTCCTCTCTTACTTCTTGTGAGGTAATTTGGAATATGCAAGGCAAAGGACCTAAGAGAAAAAATCTACATCTAAATGGGCTCTAGAACGGGATGAATTCACGTTTCTTCCAAAACATAATCAATAACAAAACAAATTGCTCAAGAATCAATGGCCTAAATATTCTAGGGTATTGGGTAATGGATCCCACTTGTATTAAAAGTCATATGATACACTCTTTTGAATATAAATTCAAAAAGGATACCACTCAAAGGTCGATCTTCTCGACTAACCTCTTCGAGTAAGTCGTCATATCTTGATGAACCTTTTAGTGCTGACGAAATAAAAGACATGGTTTGGAATCTTGGTAAATATTGGGATGTTATTGGTGAAGACATCCTTTCTTTTGTTAAAAAATTGTAGACCATGTGTAGTTCCTCATTTTTCAGTCTTGCGCCTAAAATTGATGATGTGATTATTATGAGCGGCTTTTGACCAATTATTCTAATCGGTTGCATATATAATTGAAAAAGTTCTTGCAAACCAGCTCGTAACATCACTTTCTTTCAAGACAAAATACAAGGATTTAAACAAACCAATGATAATTTGAATGAAATAATCTTACACCTTACATATGGTGTGCCAAACAAAAAATACATGAGCCATAACAACATATCTTGTCCTAAACCACTTATGCTTATTCATGTCGGGTTAAAATTTGTTTAGAAATCTTATTGGGGTAAAAATCAACTGTTATTAATTACTTATGGGTAATAGTTTTACCCTTATTCGTGTTTCAGGTTAACCCAAATTAGGGATCTTTAAGTTTATTTATATTATTTTGATTAAAAGAAATTAAAAAATTGTCTCCTTTATTCCTTTTACCAATGATGGTTCTTACTCATAAAGACTTGCACCCAACACTACACCCGATAAATTCAAACCCTTATTGGGTTCGGTTAAGTTTTCTCCCTTTCAACCCCGATTAACCAAACCAAAATAAAGTTTATTTATTCAAACACGCTTGCTTACAACTCATAACAATTGATGCTTCACTTCTTTAAATTTAAATTCATAATTATCTACCAACTATTATGTTAAATATATATAATAAGTAAAATCTTTAGAACAACCACAGAAAACATATCACCATAAACCAAAACCTTAGTACAAATTCTTATCACAAAAAGTTTTAATGATCCCTTGAAAAAATAAAAAATAAAAAGTTAAACCACACACATAGATTCATAAAAATATCTAAACTTTTGTCAGATAAAAGTCAAAGTTTATAAGATGTATCCATTTTATAATCAAATATATAAACTTAAAGACACGTATATAATAAATTAAAAATCAATCAAAACTCAAACCACACAACTTAAACAAACAAATCCACTACAAAATGACTTCGATCTACATTACCTAACAATCAGATATAAAATCAGCAAAAAGAGTCACAACGTGGATTTAAAAAACTTAAAAAATAAATAAATAAACTAAAAGTGACAAAATTTTATGAAATTCAACCTGAAAGTGAAGCAGTAGTCAATTGATAAACTTGATAGTCAACTAGAATTTTTTGTGTTGTTTTTTTGCAAAATTGGGTTTATGAATGAAGATTGGGAGATGAATATTTATAGTGTGAAATGATGTCGGATATAAGGGTCGAGGTGGATATGTGTCAGGATGACATGTCAAGTTACTATAACACAACAATTTTCACCTGAATGGTTTTTACATTTTGCTACCTTGTACTTTTTTTTATTCGATATAACCTATTTGAGTAGTTGCTAATATATATAACAAAGTATATAGTTTGATTATTAAATCATTTTGATTGATCTAAATAGTATGTTATATATTTATGAAGTACATTGTATTATATAGTTCGAATGTGTGAATAAGTTAAATAGTGTACAGATCATCTGAGTTATAAAATTGGTTATTTCGATATTTTGTTACATAATTTTTTTGAATCACGCTTACGTAAAGCTTTCAAATTGTCTTTATAGTAAGCTTGGAGTTATTCTTAAGTTTACATGTATTGTTAAGCGGCACAAGGCATCGGTAGTGGTGAAATCGCTAGATGAATGATGACGGATGATGGTGCTTGGAGTTACTATACACAATATTGTTTCTTTATTTTATTTATTTCAACTTTTTTATAATTTGAGTCATAATATAGCATTTATTTTCTTCTTGTAAACGTAATATGGCATATACATTTAGAAAAATAAAACTTTATTAAATTTTGACAAAACAAGTAAATATTTTAATTGTAGTCTTGTAAATTAAGTGCATACATTTAATCTCATCCTTTTATATCCTCCTTTTATATACATTAAGTGCATGCATTTAATGTCACCCTTTCATATCCTTGATTTGTATATATACCGGGTGCTTTTAACTTCTTATATTCGAGAGGTTACTTTAAATATAATTATACGTTTGTACTATCTATAATGAAAGAGGTATTTTTTTATTAAATGTTTCAATTTCAAACATATAAAATTAAAAACATATGGTGCTATTCAGTAAACACATAACAAGCTACAATATTATCCAAAATATTAATCAGTGTGTATAAATAATTAATTTTATTTTTAAAACCCACACAAAATGAAAATTTCATGTATTATACACATTGTACAAACTAGAATGATGGTTATATACTTTTGAAAATCAAACCGGACCAGTAGGTTCAGCCAAACCGGAGTTAGAGTCGATTCAGCTAGCCAATAAAAGTTGTTCAAAGATGAACTGAAGAGGACCCGTCGAACCACTAAAACGGCTAAACCGTGCTTCACCGGGATCAAACTCTTTTTTATTTATCTAATTAATTATCATATGGTACCAGACATCACAACGCATGAATCCCTTGATAATTAAATGTAATTTCAAAAGCAATATCGTATTAAATATAAAATAAAGACAGTAAAACCTTTCAAAAAAGTATAGTAGAAGGTCAATAAGTCAATTTCATTTATAGTTGATAAGCTAACTTCTTTTTCTTGTATATGAGAAATCTCATATGTTTTTAATACAAAAGTTATAAATAATTGAAAATTTGTAAGTTGCGAGAATATAAGTTTAAAAAGGATAGAAACAAAACATATAAATAACCTCACTTGATAGTTGCTCTTATTTTTAAAATTCACCCTTGCTTGTATCTCTCAATGAAGTGAGAAATTAACTTAAATTTAGAGGTGCTAAAAAAGAGCTTAAACAGATAAAAAATTCATAACTCGGGCTAGGACACCCTTATCATTAGTTGATGAGCTAATTTTATCTACATGTATATCAACAATATCGTATGTATCTAATACATGATTCGTTTAAATCTCTAAAAAATAATAAGGTGCAAAAATATAAGTTCACAAAAATTTAAAAAAAAAAACTTCATGCCAGTTGCTCTTGTTTCTACAATTCACCTTGCTTGTAAGCATATACATTATAGAAAAATATTTATCTAATATTAGCTTTTTTCTTAGTAAAATTTCAAAATGGAAATATAGAAAGTTGTTTGATGTCATATTTTAGTTTTAGTTTTTGATGTTGCAATTTATCAATATTTTTAATTATATATCGATGAAAACTTAATAATCGTTGTGAATCCGTCTTTACCAGAGAATCTCCGAGTTAACTGGGGATGGACATGGGATGGGGAATCACTAATATGATATATAGGGATGGGGGAGGGGATGGTAATATCTTCTGGGTACTCAAACCCATACCCAAATTCTTACCAGAAATATTATAAGTTTAAATATATCATTATACAGTAGATACTCAATAATTTATTTTATATATTTGCTTTTGTTACGGCTAGATTTGAGTTTGTTACAATTTGACTTTTGTTTTAATTGGTCTTGATGCATGTATGATAGTATGATATATGCATAACTATGTATGCACTTATAAATCTTTAATTACCTAATTTCTATGTTCTAGTTTAATGCTTATTATAAAATTTTTGAAGGTTATATTATCTATATGTTGGAATTTAAAAACTAGTGGATAATAATAGAATGACATGTGCACATAGTAATTAACATAAAGATCTGAAAGTCCCTACTACATGACTAAAACGATTATAACGGGATTAACTAACACTATAAATAATTTTCAAACGTGTAAGACTTTACTGATCTAAATCAAAGTATTATAATGTGTTACTGATCACACAAGTTGAATGACAATATATGTTATACCCTTTGGACAAGCTAACTTACCAAACGTGTTATGTTTACAAGCAAACTCTAAGGGTTAGATGCTTGAATGAACGACTGACTCTATGTGAGTTTGATAAGGAGTTAATGCGACACTAATAAATACAACGTAAAGTGAACAAAATATTAACTCCTAAAACATTCTCTATTTATAGTGGTACGCGCTTGACTAATTTACTATCAAATTTAGTCATGGCCTTCAAGCATTTCATTAGCCCAACACTTTATATACTATGTATATAGATGCATGGGAGAATTCTAAGAAAAAGACTAAGGCATACAATACAATCCTGGATGATTAGCGCCCCCGTAAACAAGCATCCGTGGCAAACTTTTAATGTAGAACTTAAAAGGCACGTTATCAAAGAAGCAAATCCTAGATCCAAAGTCATAAAAAACACTAAGAAATCTTTTAATTAAGTAAACATTTATTAATTTCTGCAAAATGTGTTGCTATGTTTTTCATACTAAAAACTAGGATCAAAAGGATAACACCTTGATGCCTAAGAGGAGAATCTAGTATTGTTAGTTTCAACCAATATATTTTCATACTATAAATATATAAATAATAATCATGATGGAAGCTTAAGAAGGAAATAAGGGTGCATTTACAAGGGGATACAATATTAATTTATAAGTTATATTATGTTTTTTTATTTGAAGTCCATATCAAAACTTTACTAACATGACTAGGAACGCATATCACTCTATGAGCTTCACCAACACATTCTATGTATGGAGAAACTATTTAGCAATAGTCATGATGGCTCTTACCTTGGTGACCCCTTCATATATAGAGTTTAGTGGCTCATCATCCATGTTAAAAGACTCAGCTACTAGACCCTTCTCAGCCTTGTTGTCAGCCTTTTTCTTAGACACCTCTTCAACGTTTTTTATTAAACCTTACTAACTCAGTCGTGAGGACTTTGTATTTGACCTTGTAGTCCTTTTTGTTTCAGAGTCATCTTGAAATGATTGGTTTAGGGATGATGGAAGAACTTTCTAATCCCAATTGATTTGTTGGTTGAAAGATAGCTTGGAGATGAGGTTTTGTTTGTGTGGCAGTCCTTTTGAAAATAACCCTCTTTCCATAGGAGAAACAAGTCACCTTGGATTTGTCAACATGAATTCTTGCATCCCCAACTCTTCTGGATCTTTTTTAAAATATTCTCTTATAAGCTTTTTACATAAGAATCACTAGATGTGTACCACTATTAGTACTATATAACATGTAACTATGCAAGATTTAAACTGCCATCTCTAGACAATGCATAATTAAAATTTGGAAATTGTCGCACTACATGTGTACCTAAACATCATAAATCTATCTACCATATACAACAAGAAACCTTTTAACTTGTCAAAAATTTAAACCCTATTTACACGGATGCTTGCGGTTCATAAGCTTACTAGTAGAAGGAAGTTTAAAAGAAGAAAACATTCCGATCATATGTACGTGATGAGACTGCAATTATACATAGTCTCATCGTCAAAATCGGGCTTAAAATGGCATAAAATATCATAAAAACCATACAAAAACCCTTGTATTTGCTTATTGTGTGATTGTAGGTTCGGATAACGTGAATTCAACAAAAGATCAAAAGAAACAAGCAAAAACGAATACGGGAAACGAAGCCGCACAAAGAACCGGACCCGAGCAATGATTTTCCAAACAAGTCCTTGAAGAATTGAAGATTGTCAAGATTGGTCCCTCAACTATTGACGACTTGTCACTTTTAGCCCTTATAAAACTCTAAAATTACAAGTTTGGTCCTTAAGTTTCAATATTTTTCATATTTAGCACTTGAAGAATGCCTAAAGTTGAAAAAGTAGTCGTTATACAAGATATAAAATTTTGGAGGGCCAATTATTTGATCAATCTTGTTTACAAAGGAAATGAGATAAAAAGCTGTTTAAACTTGTTGTGAAGAAAATTTTAAAGTTCAGGGGGTTCTTGTGCAAAACTAAACCCAAGCCCAACTAAACCCATTTAGTCCTGTTGTTAAACTGGCTACTATCCGTACCGTTCTCAGTTTGGCCATCTCTAGTCACTGGCCGATTCATCAGCTTGACGTGATGAATGCATTTCTCCACGGACACTTGATAGAGACCGTGTACATGCATCAACCACCAGGTTTTGTTGATCCTGCACACCCTAACCATGTATGCTTGTTGCTAAATCTTTATATGGCCTTAAACAGGCCCCGCATGCATGGTTTCAACGTTTTGCCACATATGCCATTCGGGCTTGTTTTGAGCATAGCAGGACAGATTCATCTCTCTTTATTTATCGACAAAGAATCTCAATTGCATACTTACTCATTTATGTTGATGATATCATATTGACTGCCTCTTCTACAGAGTTGCTACAACAGGTTATTGCCTTTCTTCATACCGAATTCTCTATGACCGATCTTGGACCACTTAACTACTTCCTTGGTATCTCTACTCAGTGGACGCCTTCTGGCTTGTTCCTCTCGCAGACTACCTATTCTCGAGAAGTTCTTGAACGAACAGGCTTGGTCAATTGCAATGCCTCTAAGACACCTGTTGCTACTGACTCCAAACTTGGACCGGAGGGTGATCCGATTTCTGACCCTACACTATATCGCAGTCTTGATGGTGCTCTTCAGTATCTTACATTCACCAGGCCAGATATTTCTTACGCTGTTCAGCAAATATGTTTATTCATGCACGAACCTCGTGAGCTTGGTTTAAAAATGTGTTTTGCGATCCATTGCGCTAAAGGTCTCAAAAGCTATTTCGTGATGCGTGATGCGATTGCGAGCGCAATTTAGACGCGATGCGTTTAGTATAAAAAAAGTGAAAAAATTATATAAGTATAAAATAAATGCAATAACGTTACAAAATAAGTTACTAGCATATTTAAATTAGACTTATAATCCCTTGTAAAACAAATAAATTGAAAGTAAAGCTTGACAATAAAAACGTAGCAAAATACAAAATACTATATTTTCGTTATTGTGTTTCTTTAGATGTGTGTCTAACATTTCTTATATTTAAAAAGCTATTAAAATATATAGGTCACTTTTAAAAGGTTAAAATTGGACAAAAATGACCTAAGTACTAGATTGCGACAATTGCTACCGTTGCTAGCATTACACAAATGCGACAAATTGCGGTTTAATGCGAACGCATTTTGGGATGGCATTGCATTAGGCACCTTGATGCGAAATTTTGAATGCAACGTATTGATGCGTGCAATTTGCGCAATGATGCGCGCATTTTTAAACCAAGCTCGTGAGCCACATTTCTCTGCCCCGAATCGGATTTTGCGTTATGTTCGAGGCACTTTGGATCATGGAATTCAGCTATATACATCTCAAAGTTCTCAGCTCATAGCTTATTCGGACGCTGACTGGGCGGGATGTCCCACCACTAGGCGCTCTACCTCGGGTTATTGTGTTTTCCTCAGTGATAACCTCATTTCATGGTCATCTAAGCGCCAACACGTTATCTCACGTTCAAGTGCCGAAGCGGAGTATCGTAGTGTTGCCAATGCTGTCGCCGAAACTGCTTGGGTTCGAAATCTTCTTCGAGAACTACACGTGCCACTTCGTACTGCAACTTTGGTATATTGTGATAACTTAAGTGTTGTCTACCTGTAGTCTAATCCGGTTCAACATCAGCGTATAAAACACATAGAAATTGACATTCATTTTGTAAGAGACCTTGTTGCTACCGGTCATGTTCGTGTTCTCCACGTCCCTTCACGATATCAATATGCAAAATATTTTCACCAAAGGATTGCCGTCATCCCTTTTTATAGAGTTCTGCTCCAGTTTGAGCGTCCGCTCACCTCCCGCTCCAACTGCGGGGAGTATTAGTCCCCGTCAATACAGCTATGACACAACTATTGTATAGCTATTGTCTACACATTTATTATAGGCCCCGCCCATATAACTTGTATACCCTACGCCGCTATGTACTTGTATAAATATCCCTATTGATAATGAGCATCACACAGACATTCAAAACATATCTTTTCTTTTAAGAAGGAAATAAGGGGTGCATTTACAAAGGGACATTTTATTTTATAATTTCTATTATTATGTTTGGCATTCAAGGTCTAGATCAAAATTTTACTAACATGACTAGGAATGCATATCACTCTATGAGCTTTGATGGAATCAGTCCCTTGGACCCGGACTCACACCACACAAACACCAATCAGAACGGCAGACTTGGTTTCAATGATTGTGTTTATTAAGGAAACTGATTCAGTTCTTATAGCCTTTCTTAGGTGAGCCTTCGGTCACTTGTCACCTCTTGTCGGTCTAGGTGCTACCCGGTCTTTTGCAGCTCCTCGGTCTTTTCGGTCTCCTTTCTTCGGTCATCGGTCTTCGGTATTTTGAATCAACAGTATCTTTCGGTCTTCAACTGTTGAAACTTCGGTCTTTCTTTCTTTCTCGGTCTCACACTTTCTTATTCAAGTCACGACACCTGACTTTCTTTATCTTTCTCAAGGCACTTTCTCAAGGCACCTGACTTTACTTTCTTCTTTCTTTACGACATCAAACTTTCTACGACACCCGACTATCTTTCTTTCTGTCTTGCTTGCTGGCTTGCTAGCTTGCTTGGTGGCTGGCTTGCTGGCTTGCTGCAGACGTGACAACCTTCTTTCTTTCTTGCTGCCACTTTCCTCTTTCTTGCTCTTGCTTTCTTTCTTTTTTTGCCTGATTACATGGGTTGCAACCAGACCCTCTTCTGCTTCTACAGCGAAGGGATGCACCCTTCTCTTGAGCCGACTCTCAAACCTGCCCTTTGATCGAACAACGCTCTTGATACCAAATGATGGAATCACTCCCTTTGACCCGGACTCACACCACACAAACACCAATCAGAACGGCAGACTTGGTTTCAATGATTGTGTTTATTAAGGAAACCGATTCAATTATTATAGTGTTACATCCTATTCTATTTATACTAAGATACTAAACAAGGCAGAAACTAAATCATGTGAACATGTTACCACTACTCCTAAAGCATAGGGAACTAACTAAATAATAGGACACTCGCATAATACTCTGTCAAATATGGACTACCCACTCACCCATGACCTACTCAACCAACTTGACCCATCAAGATTACCCAACAAGCTTCACCAACACTTTCTATGTATGGAGAAACTATTCACAGCTTTAAATAGGAAAGATCAATCTAACATGTGCATACAGAAACCTCTTTCGGTTATTTCATCATATAATATAATTGATATTCAAACCAGATTTGCACAAATGCGTACGCACAACTAAAATAACCAACGCGAAAGAAACAATCAAACTTTCTTATCATACATAATCAATGATCCACAGTTATGTGTATGAAAGAAATAATATTATCTAATTCTCTAAATAATATTCCCGAGAAACCGAGGCCTCTTTGTCAGAGATATGGGATATTTGTTGACAGAGCTAGTGATGTTTGCTAGTTGGATGTTGTTTCCATTGTATGTTTCTCACTGGAATTACTAAGTCAAAAGACAACAACTTATGCAACAGCTACAGAGTTCAAGATATTAAAGGTTTCAATTTGCATCTTTTTCCCCGCAAAGGGTTAAGGGTCCATCAAGTTCTGATTAATCAGCAACATATTTGCACTTTAATAAAACAGGAAAATAGATCTACTAATATAATATCATAGAAAAAAATAGAAGATTAGGTATAAAAACCTATCAAACATCCAAATAGATCCGGATGAGGTCTCGGTAGGTGGCTTTTTGCTTACATATCGGGCACTTTTTCTTTACAACAAGTGCAGCTGATATGCATATCTCAATACATGTGACCACATCGAGTGACCATTTCTTCATGCAGTTTACTCATGCAGATGGAACATCCGGGTCCGGATAGTGGAGGTAGTGGTGGTGGGCCTGGAATGTAGACCCGTATAAGATCCTCCTTTTTAACCTCATCCCTACAGGTAGGGCATCTACTTCCCGGTCGCTCTATTGATTTAATGATGCAAACTTTGCAGAAAATATGACCACACTTTGTGGTCACACTTTCTGCTACCGCTTCCCAACATATAACACAATTAACAGTCGCTAATTCGGGTGGTGGTGGAGATGGTGACGCTGACGGTGACTGTAATGGTAATGGTGACGCTGATGGTGATGGTGATGGTGGTGGTAGCGATGGTGATTGTGGTGATGGTGACGGTGCTGGCGATGGTAATTGTGATGACCCAGGTGTTGGGGATGGCTGCAAATAAAGAAGGAAATTAAACCAGTTAAAATGGCAAGTTCTAAAAAGAAAAGATCATAATAGTTACATGAGTACAAATAATAATAATAGTTATAACAAAAACTGAGTGTCTCCATCCTGTCAGCTACACAGACACATATTACATGTGTAGGGAAAAGTTCAAATAAGAATGCTAAATTACTTGAGTACAAAAGAACATATGTATGTATGTATATGTGCAGATGATTGTGTATGAAAATAAAACATAAAGAGGTTGGTATATGAATTGTATATTTGCATTATATATAGCCCACCAGAGAGTATTGGCTTTACCAGATTATGTCCGCTATAGTTTGCAAAGATGTTGCTATAGGGGACCCTTCGTCTTTGGTTTCTCTGGTCACTAGATGAGGTTCCAACTGTCATTTTACAAATCACAAAAGATATATTACTGCACAGTATAAGAAATAAATAAAAATTGTATATGGACACTTTAGATAGGATTGTGTACATATTACTGTACAGTGTAAGAAATAAAAGAAAATTTGTATATGGACACTTTACATAGGATGTGTGCGTTGTACTAATTCAGCATTATAGCTGTAATAAGACGTGTTTCAGATAAATTACAAAAAAGAAAGAAAAAAAATGTAAGTGAGATGCAATAAGAAACATGAATCAATTAGTATATAATAAAAATGCAGATCAAGAATACTAAGAATACAAGTTCGACTTCCATATGTATCAATAATATTCCACATATCAGAAGTTGGAACAATTATGTGAAAAAGAAGCGAAATAAACCTTATAATTAACAGCCAAGCAATGTAACCGCATTTTGAAACAGGGAAATTTTTAATCAATAAAGCAGGACCTATAATCGAGAAGTAAACAAGTATTAATATCCGATAAATGCGCAACTAATTTCTTCATAGGAAAACCACTAGGTTCAATAGGATGACACCAAATGGCTATTCAAGATATCTAGAAATCTATTTCTATTGGCTTGCAAGAAAAGCACACTCATGTTATACCCAATATATAAGATATACAAAGAGTAATCAAGATGTAATGTGAGAATCTTAAATCAATTAAGACATTAAGAAAGTAGATCAAGGATTTTAAGTGTACAAGTTGTACTTCCATAAGAATCAATAAGATTACTCGTATTAATTACTCATTTTGGAAGTTGGAACGACTCTATGAGAAAAGAAGCGACAACTAATGAATAGCAGCCAAGCGAAACAGAACTTGGTAGCTGGAACATGGAACACCGCTTATAAAACATACAACCTAAGAAGCCAATTTAAAAACCAAAGCAACCTAGCAGAACAACCTAATGCCTAGCTATTCAAAAAATGCAGGACAATCTCTTTCATAAGGAAACTACTAGGATCAAGAGGACAGACCGAATGCCTATCCATAAGAATCAATAAGATTAATCGTATAAATTACTCATTTTAGAAGTTGGGACGACTATGAAAAAAAAGCGACAACTAATAAATAGCAGCTTAAAAACATACAACCTAAGAAGCAAATTTTAAAAACCAAATCAACAGAGCAGAAAGTAATGCTTAGCTATTCGAAAAAATGCATGACAATGATTTTCATACGGAATCTACTAGGATCAAGGGGACAGACCTAATGCCTATACAAGAATATGCGAAGTAATCAATTATTAATATCCATAAAATGTGCAATTATATTTTTTCATAAGGAGACTACCAGAGGATCAACCCAATGCCTATTTAAGATATTGAAAATCTATTTCTCATGGTGCTCGTAAAGCACTTAAACACACTATGATAGTATAACCATACACGAGAAGTCAAAGAGGCGGATATTGTGTACGAGTTTAAGAAACAGTATCCAAATGATACATACATCTAAAAGAAAGAACAATTTAGATATCCAAGTATGTTCTTATATTTGTTATTGTCTCATTCCACAGGAATTTAATCGAGATGATAACTCTATTCAACTAGTAATATCAAAAAGAGTAATATAATTAATCAGTAGTATTGGTTACCTGAGTCAATATAAAGTATATGAGCCAAGGTTCCTTGTGACCTTGTACTAGTTTCTTGACATAAGGCATATATATAAGTACAAATTAATATTAAATAGATGATAAAAGCTATGCTAAAAATATCTAAAGGATTATCTTCTGTAGTGTATAAAGACATAATGTATTACTTGCTGATAGACTGTGGGTGGTGGACCTCCAACTGGAGCCACCACAGGCATACAATTTTCTACTTGACCGCTCGTCGACACGTTCTCATCACCTGGTGGGAGTTCGTTGAGATCCCAATCGAAAACCATCAGTTCATTAAGATCCAAATCTAAAGGTCTCCCATGCCTCCCTCCATTTGCATTCATTATTACTCTGAGCCCTACACTCCCCTGAAACGAGTCAGCAAAACAAAAACAAAAAGGAAACCGTAAAATAAAAAATTTACAGCTTAACAATGCACTATTAATCGACATAACAATTTCTTGTACAATCACTTTGTAGTTTCTTCTTTTCTCTAGTGTCTTGCTAGTGAGTTATAATGTAATCGTCATTCAAACAAAATTGATCAACATAACATTTTAACAATGGTATTCAAACTCGAATAGGGGGTCTCTAGTAACTACGATTCCATTAACATTCAACCAACATGACCGACGATGCCTATGGGATAGCCCAACACTTTCGATTTATGATGAATCAATCAACGACTTTTAATTTATCGGGGTGATAACATCGAAACTATAAATAAAACATTAAGTAAGTTTTGATGCTCAAGGATTGGAGAAATCGGTAAACTGTTATCTCGCGTCTGGAAAAAAAATCCTCCATTGACATCAAAGGTAAAATTGGTCCTCTTCTTCTTGTGAGGTAATTTGGAATATGCAAGGCAAAGGACCTAAGAGAAAAAATCTACATCTAAATGGGCTCTAGAACGGGATGAATTCACGTTTCTTCCATAACATAATCAATAACAAAACAAATCGCTCTCGAATCAATGGCCTAAATATTCTAGGGTATTGGTAATGGATCCGACTTGCATTAAAAGTCATATGATACACTCTTTTGAAAAAAAATTCAAAAAGGATACCACTCAAAGGTCGACCTTCTCGACTAACCTCTTCGAGTAATTCGTGATACCTTGATGAACCTTTTAGTGATGACGAAATAAAAGACGTGGTTTGGAATATTGGTAAATATTGGGATGTTATTGGTGAAGACATCCTTTCTTTTCTTAAAAAATTGTAGACTATGTGTAGTTCCTCATTTTTCAGTCTTACGTCTAAAATTGATAATCTGATTATAATGAGCGGCTTTAGACCAATTACTCTAATCGGTTGCATATATAATTGAAAAAGTTCTTGCCAACCAGCTCCTAACATCACTTTCTTTCAAGACTGAATACAACGATTTAAACAAACCAATGATAATTTGAATGAAATAATCTTACACCTTACATATCGTGTGCCAAACAAAAAATCTGTCGTAAACCACTTAAGCTTTTTCATGTTGGGTTAAAATTTGCTTAGAAATCTTATAGGGGTAAAAATCAACTTTTATTAATTACTTACTGGTAAAAGTTTTACCCTTATTCGTGTTTTAGGTTAACCCAAATTAGGGATCTTTAAGTTTATTTATTTTACTTTCATTAAAAGAAATTAAAAAATGACCTGCTTTGTTCCTTTTACCAACTTTTACCAATGATCTTACTCACAGCTCTACACCCGATAAATCCAAACACTTATTGTGTTCAGTTAAGTTTCCTCCCTTTAACCCCGATTAACCAAACCAAAATAAAGTTTATTTATTCAAACACGCTTGCTTACAACTCATAACTATGATACTTCGCTTCTTTAAATTTAAATTCATAATTATCTACCAACTAATATGTAAAATATATATAAGTAAGTAAAATCTTTAGAACAACCACAGATTCACAACGTGGATTTAAAAAACTTAAAAAATAAGATTTTATGAAATTCAACCTGAAGTGAAGCAGTAGTCAATTGATAAACTTGAGAGTCGACTGGAATTTTTTGTTGTTGTTTTTTTACAGAATTGGGTTTATGAATGAAGAAGAAGATTGGGGGATGAATATTTATAGTGTGAAATGATGTCGGATATGGTCGAGGTGGATATGTGTCAGGATGACACGTATAGTTACAAGTTACTACTAGCACAACATTTTTTTCCTCAAAGAATATTTGTTTTTTACATTTTGCTACCTTATACTTTTTTTATTCTATATAACCTATCTAAGTAGTTGCTAATATACATAACAAAGTATATAGTTTGATAATAAAATCATTTTGATTGATCTAAATACTATGTTATATATTTATGAAGTAGATTGTATTATATAGTGTGAATGTGTAAATAAGTTAAATAGTGTACAACTCATCTGAGTTATGAATTTGGTTATTTCGATATTTGGTTGCATAAGTTTTTTGAATCGCGCTTACGTACAACTTTCAAATGGTCTTTATAGTAAGCTTGGAGTTATCATTAAGTTTACATGTATTGTTTGAGGTGTAAGAGAAGCTGCACAAGGCATCGGTAGTGGTGAAATCGTTAGATGAATGATGACGGATGATGGTGCTTGGAGTTACTATAGACAATATTGTTTCTTTATTTTATTTTAACTTTTTTGTAATTTGAGTCATAATATAGCATTTATTTTCTTCTTGTAAACGTAATATGGCATAATGATTGTTAATGTCTGCTATACATTTAGAAAAATAAAACTTTATTAATTTTTTATTAAAATAAGTAAATACTTTACTTGTAGTCTTGTACGTTAAGTGCATGCATTTAATCTCACCTTTTTATATCCTCATTTTATATACATTTAGTTCATGCATTTAATCTCACCCTTTCATATCCTTGTTTTGTATATATATCGGGTTCTTTTAACTTTTTATATTAGAGATGTTACTTTAAAAATAATTATATGTTTGTACTATCTATAATGAAAAAGGTATTTTTTCATTAAATGTTTCATTTTAATTCAGTAAACACATAACAAGCTATAATATTATCCAAAATATATGTAGCACCCCCAAATTACCACGCATCGGAATATCACATTGGGGCGCTACTCATAGCACATCGCACACAATCATAGACAACGACCTCAAAAGAGATGTTAAAATAATATACAACCTTGTCTAAAAATTTTCTCATCCCAATATATAAAATCAGAGTAGCGTTTAGTCTCAAAAACCGTCACCAACACATCACATTCATCAAAGACTTTAAAAGTCATTTATTCATTTCAAAGGATGGATAAAAAATAATATAAACTTTAGACAAGTAAGCACCAACTCCCTCCTCACATGCTCCGCTGCTATCCATCTTGATTACCTGAAATACATGCTTAAAATTAATAACTCGAATTTTACTCAGGTTAAAAAGATTCGTTGTTCCAGTCTCTTCGAATTGAAAAACTTGTTGTTTAATGTGTGACTCAGTTGAACTTTGGTGAAACAAAGATGTGTCGTTGTAGTGTTTAAAAATTAAAGGTGCAAAACAATTAAAGTAAAGGTGCAGTTAAAATAAATCTAAGTCTATCTTTAAAATAAAGTGCAAGTATTTAAAGCGCGACTAAAATTAAAGGACAATAAAGTAAAAAACGCAAACTTAAATCTAACTAAAGCAAACCTAAAACGCAACTAAAACTAAAACTTAAACTAAGGCAAATAAACTTAAAGTGCAACTAAGAAAAAGGTGGGAAAAATAAAGCTTAAAATGAAAAGGCAGAAAACTAAAAACTAAGATTTCCCTATCCGGAATAAACTCCTATTCGGAATAAATGCTATTCGGAATATCTGTCACCTATTCGGAAAATTAGCCCTATTCGGAATACTTGTCTACTCGGAAAGATTGACTCTATGCGGAATGTGCCTCCTATTCGGAATAATCACCTTATGCGGAATATCTGTCCCTATTCGGAAAGAATCCTACTCGGTTGATTAGGCCTATTCGGAAAGTCAAGCCTATTCGGAAAGTCAAGCCTATTCGAAAAGATCCTCCTATGCTGAATAAAATGCTATTCGGAATAAAAGCCTTATGCGGAAAAATCCCCCTATTCGGAAAGTCAAGCCTATTCGGAATAACTGTCACCTATTCGGAATAAACTCCTTATGCTGAATAAAGCTTCTACGCTGAATAAGACACCTATTCGGAATAATGATTATTCCGAATAAAGCACTAAGCCCAAAACCCTTACTCGGAATAAATGAAAATCAGTACCTGGACAGAAATATAGCGAAGAACACGGACAAAGAATGAAGCACGAATATAGATAAAACAAAGCTAAAATAAACGCAAGATTAAATCAAACACATAAATAAACAACTAATAATCATAAACAATCAATCCAAACAACAAATCAAACAATAAAGATCAAGATAATCAAAGCCCACTTTAATCAAATCAACAAAATAAAGAACTTGAACATAAACAAATCAACACAAAGATTAAGAAAGGAAGAATGAGATTGACAAGATAAAGATAAAGCTTAACAAGAATTAAAAAGAAAAACTTACTTGAATTAAATGGTAATTAAGGTGCAAGACAAGGTAATTAAATGGACAAGTATTTAAATGTGCATAAAATAAAGATGGAAGAGCTAATTTGTCAAGTTAGCCAACAAAAAGAAATGATTAACAAATCCTAACTATATATAGGGGAGGATTAGGAAGCTTCCTCCCCTTCTTCCTTTTCTCTTAATTGCGTCATTAGGTCCTTAAGCATATAGTCTTCATTAATTGCACCATTAGTCCTTTTTCCTTCTAATCTTCTTTACTTGGACTCTAATGAATTGTGGCTCGGGATTTCTTTTGAATTCGTCTTTAATTTCTTCAATAAAATAGACTTGAATTCTTCGGCTTTTAATAAACTTCCGCCTTTTGACTTTTTCTTCGATAAATCTTCAGAATTGGTCTTGGACTTCCGTTCTTTTTCCACTTTTGACTTCTCGACTTCGTCTTTCATCTTTTTCTTCAATAAAAGCCGTGAATGCCCGTGAATTCTCGTGTTTTCTCCACTTTTCACAATTTCGTCCTAAATCACAACAAAAACACAAACCACACATAATTCCGACATAAAAAACATAAAATACACGTTTTGGTCCGGTTATTATTGTAATTAAGTGGTAGAAAAGATGGGTGTTTACACACCTATCAAATCCCCTACACTTGACCATTGCAATGTCCTCATGCAGTGCATTAGTTACAAAGCATGTTTACACTTTCATCATAATCAATCAACGTTGGCCTTTATTAAAGAGATAGAAAATTTATAAAAATGCAAAGCAAAGAAATTAAAAGCATACCTTGGGTTTTGAAAATGTCATGAATAATCATCTTCCTCAACTTTTCACTTTCTCCAAACCAAGCTTAAAAACGAGATCATTGTTATTATAAGTTAGTAGACTAACACGAACTCATGTGGGCCAATTACTCACTTAGACTCCCTTATTCCTATGGGTATCTCTTATATTTTATTATTTGTCTTGAATGATCACGAAGATGCATTGTTTGACTTATTTCGATAATTATTTAGTCTGAAAATAAAGTGCACGATTTAATCAATAGTTAGCTAAAGGACCAAATCTTTTAAAACTGCTTCTCGGGATATCAAAAAGTTCATATCTTGGCATAACTTGGTTCGCGATTTGAGACCTTTCTCGGGCCGATATTTGGCAGCGACTTTATACTTCAAATCTTGAGAGACGTTCATGAAATAATGGTCTTCTCTTCATAATTGGAATTTCTTCACTTGGAATTTTTGAGAGATTCTTCATATATGGACCACGACTTCTTCATTTTTCTCCAATCTTTATTTTGGATTTTGATATACAACGATCCGCCTCCTTTATTGACTTGGATCTATTTATCCTCATACCTTGTTAGGGTCTTTTTGGATACACTTCTCCATGACTTTTTGGGAGTTTTTGCTTTTCGTCGTGTGTCTCGATCCTTCATATTGATTTTCGATAAATGATTCTTCACATCACTTTTGGATCTTTAGCAACAAAACATAGCCCTCATGCCTTGTTAGGGCCTTTTCGGACTCGCCAATCTTCGCGCCCCGCTTCATAAGTTATGCCTTGGCTATGAACTCTCGTCATTACCGAGCAACTTTTAAACGATCTGGGGCTAGAAGCTAAGTAACTTTTCAAATCGTACAACCTTATTTATTAGCAGATAAATTTATTAGCAAGCGATGGGAGAATAGGCTCATAATTAACTCACATAAATTCACGAAAGAATACCGACTTATAATTGGCTCTATCATATCTCGTTCTCCACAGTTTAAAATCTCAAGTAATGAGACTCGTGGATACTTAGCCTATTAAGTCAAAGTTTTGGGTTTTCGAGTCGCCTATAGGATCTTGCAAATTCTTAGACTTTTTCAAGTTTAGAAATCGCATTTTAAAGTTCCCTTAATAAACGACTCTCTAGGATCAATTATAGGAACTTGCGAAAAGTTCTTGTTCTTAACCCGTGAGAGTTAAGACTTTCGCGTTTTATAGCTCCCTATATAAAAGCCTAGCAAAACTTGACTTAAACATGTTAAGGATACTAGCTAGAGTAAACTCGGATTGAGTCAAAAGATTCACAACGTTTGAAAATTAAAACCACTTATTAAACATTTATTCTAGCAAAGAAAGAAAATAACTATACAAAGGGAAAAACTAATAGGCCAAAATAGATCAAAAATTTTGAAAAATGTCGAAAAATTGATTTTCCGGTTAAAATGAGGACAAATACAAGGAAAAGATCACTTAACTTCGATAGAAGTCCCCCCTACACTTAAGATAAACATTGTCCTCAATGTTTAAGCATGTGGAAGTTAACTCCCCTACACTTAGGACATTGTGCACGTTGTTTAAATCTTGCTAAGGAAAAGACACTAAAGAGATTCCTATTTTAATATTGAGAAAATAAAAAATAGTGAATCGAAAAGAGTTTAGGATAGAACCGGGATAAAGTAGAACACAGAATCACGGGTCATCAAGAATCAGCAAGAGTGGATCATTGAAGCTCGAATCCCTGATTAAGAAGTGAGGAGAGGAAATAGCAATCCAAAGGGTCCCCCCTACACTTATGGTAAAGAAAGCGAAAAGATAGATGCATGGGTTGCCTCCCAAGAAGCGCTTGGTTTTTGTTTACCGAGTCGTGAGCCTGACTCGACCTTGATCATCAACGGAAGTAGCGTGAAACAAATCCACCAGGATCAAAGACATAGTTTTCATCCATCACTAAGCAAGAGCTTAAGGCGAACAAGGCAAGCCAAACGAGAAGTGGCAAGGTTCCCTTAAGCAGTGATGGAGCATGGTGGGAGCAAGTATGAAGCGGTGCGAGCATATCTTCAATAATTCCAAAGAATTTTCCTTTTATTTCATCAGGTGGATACTGAGATGGCTTAAAGACTTCAATACCGGGGTCGAACACCTTTTTCTTTAAGGGAAAATAGCACTCAGGTTCAGCCGAGTGTGAAGAAGATCCGCAAAGAAGCACAACCTCGTCCTCAGAAGTGGGACAAAGAGGTGTCAAATCATAAGTGCAACAGATTTCGGTGTCAACCGGTTTCTTCTCCTTGGACAAAATGCTCTTTATATCCAAAGTAGGATCAAGACGATAATCTTCAAAGTCCAGAGGAGGTGCATCACTCTCATGAGGGAAGTATGTGTTGAGAAATTCAGAGAAATCTTCCTCGAATGAGTAATTGTCCAAAGTAGGATCGAGTGATGGCGGAGGATCTTCATCATGTGAAGAATCGCTCGAGAGAGTATCAGCCTCATCAAAATCATCGAATGTGGGCAGCTCGGGATACTCAGAAGTACAATCAAAATCATCCGAATCTGAGCTAGAATTATCATTATCATAAGCATCAAAGACCGGTGGTGAATCATAAATGGGAGAAGCGTCCAAAGTAGAGTGAGAATCATCCACATTATCTTCAAAGAGTGGATTATCAGTGGAAGACTCGAATAAAGGATTATCGTAGACGGTAAAGTCATCGAGCACATTTATCATATTCACTGATTCTCGGCCTCCAAAGGATTTTCCTGTAAGCTTCCCCATTTTAAAAACTTTAGAATCATCCCCGACTCGTAAGATTAACTCACCTTCGGCCACATCTATTAAAGCACGTCCGGTTCTCAAGAATGGCCGACCAAGTATTAAAGGAATACGAGGGTCCATTTCATAATCAACTACAACAAAATCGACCGGGAAAGTAAATGTGCCAACTTTAAGAAACACATCTTCGGCTATACCAACGGGGTAAGCGAGAGTGCGGTTTGCAAGTTCGAGAGTCATCTTTGTTGGAATGAGGTCGGGCAATGATAGTGTTTTCCAAACACTGAGTGGCATCAAATTAATACTAGCCCCGAGATCAGCAAGGGCAGTAAATTCTTCAGTTTTGTTGAACATGCAAGGCAACACGAAACGACCGGGATCTCCAAGCTTTTCCGGAAGTTCTCTAAGAAGGACTGCAGAGCAGTTTTCATTTAAGCGTGTGTTGGCGAGTTCAATCAGCTTCTCCTTCTTGCTAAGCAATTCCTTGAATGCTTTGACAAATTTCGGCATGTGGCAAAGTGCTTCAACAAGGCTAATGTTGATGGTCATTTTAGATAGCATATCCACATATTTCGATACTTGGCAGTCATTCTTGGTTAGATCGTTGGTCTTGCCTATGCGAGAAGGGTATGGGATTATAGGTTGATAAGGGTTAGGTGAAGGTGTAGTTGGTGAAGGTTGTGATGTTGAAGGGTCCTTCCGAGATACATCGTCATGGCGAGGCGGACACGGTAATGGTGTACTATCACTAAGTGTAAGAGGAGTAGGGATACATGGTGGTGGAGGAGGTGTAGATGATGGTGGTGAGTCAGGTGGATTGACAATGGTAATTCCACTACGCGTAGTTATAGCACTCACATTAGCTCGCGGATTGGTGACGGTGTTTGAAGGTAGAGAACCCGAAGAAGAAGAAGGTTGAGCTTCGGGCAAGAAACTAGCCAACAAATTCTTCAATTCAGTTGTTTGAGTGATGAAAGAGGATTGAAGATTATCACGAACCTCGGTTCTGATGTCATTACCTTGCTTCAAGATATCTCCCTTCAAATTGATTATTTGGCTCTGTAGATTCTTGATTTGCTCACCTTGAGTTCTCATGATTGTGTCAACATCGGGATTAATGGGTGGGTGTTGTTGGGTGGGTGGTTGATAAGGGTTAGAAGCACGAGGTGGGATTTGGTTGCTTCTATTGTAGTTGTTTGCGGGATTTTGGTTTTGAGGAGAAAAACCGGGTGAAAGGTAGTTGTTGGAACGGTAGCTCAGCAGATTTCTATCCCCTTGTTGTCTAACTTGGTAATTTTCCGGTGAATAATTACCGTAAGCTGCATACACATTTTCTGGATTTCCTTGTGTAGAAGGACAATCGGTGTATGAGTGAGGACCGCCACATGTTTCACAAGGATTAGCAACCGCTTTAACTTGTTGTTGTTGTTGGTTTGAAGCGAGAAGCGTAATACTTTTGCTCATTTCGGCCATCATGCGGGTGAGTTCGGTCATCTCAGGGTTTGCTGAGGTAGAGGAAACATTGACTCTCGTGTTGTTTCTAGAAGAAGCAGAGGAATCCCAGTTCTTATGATGAGTAGTCATGTTTTCAATTAACTCTCTACACTCCTCGGGTCTCCTTTTCATGAATGTGCCACCGGCGGCTGCATTGATCGTATCACGATCTCGAAAAGTCAATCCGTTGTAGAAAGTATCGATCAAGGTGACCGGAAGCATATTGTGGTTTGGACAACGGTCGATCAAGACATTATATCTCTCCCATGCATCAAAAAGAGATTCATCGGGATCTTGCATGAAACCGCTGATCTGATTGCGAAGGCTTGTGACCATGGATGGTGGAAAGTAGCGCGATAGAAAGCGTTGAGTCATGTCATCCCAAGTGTGAATAGAATTCTTCGGGAGATGATCAAACCATTTCTCGGCATGATGTGATAAAGTATGTGGGAAGAGTTGTAGGCGGAGTACATCCATTGTGGCCCCAGGCAACTTCCTGCTTTGGGTGATTGTAATGAACTTGTCGAGGTGTTTGTTGGCATCATCATCAGGCAATCCTCTAAATGGGTTTGTTTGCACTTGCTGAATCATGTGGTGCTTCAACGAAAACTCAGGAGCGTTGATTTGCATCGGCGCAATCGGTCCTCCTCGTCCAAACATGGTTTGTTGACAAAGTTCCTCCATGGTCCGAAGATCGGGCTGTGGAAGAGCATTGTTGTTGTTATTATTATTGAGGTGCGGTGGCATGTTGTTGTTGTTGACACCTGCCATATCTAAATCTTCTTGAGGCTCGGGCTCTTGATAATTAGAAGATCTAGTACGCATACACCTGAAAATGCAAAAGAAAACAAAACAAAACACAAAGACAATATATATACACAATAAAGATAAAATCTTTTTGGATTTTTGAAATTTTTAATTTTTATGGTTTTTATGAATTTTTTAAATTTTTTATGATTTTTGAATTTTTTATGCAAGAAAAATAACGCTCACAAGTGAACGGATCCCAAAAAGCAACGTGTCTCTCACAAAAACTGTTGATCGTTACGAAAAGAGCCGGCAGCGGCGCCATTTAATAACTCGAATTTTACTCAGGTTAAAAAGATTCGTTGTTCCAGTCTCTTCGAATTGAAAAACTTGTTGTTTAATGTGTGACTCAGTTGAACTTTGGTGAAACAAAGATGTGTCGTTGTAGTGTTTAAAAATTAAAGGTGCAAAAAAATTAAAGTAAAGGTGCAGTTAAAATAAATCTAAGTCTATCTTTAAAATAAAGTGCAAGTATTTAAAGCGCGACTAAAATTAAAGGACAATAAAGTAAAAAACGCAAACTTAAATCTAACTAAAGCAAACCTAAAACGCAACTAAAACTAAAACTTAAACTAAGGCAAATAAACTTAAAGTGCAACTAAGAAAAAGGTGGGAAAAATAAAGCTTAAAATGAAAAGGCAGAAAACTAAAAACTAAGATTTCCCTATCCGGAATAAACTCCTATTCGGAATAAATGCTATTCGGAATATCTGTCACCTATTCGGAAAATTAGCCCTATTCGGAATACTTGTCTACTCGGAAAGATTGACTCTATGCGGAATGTGCCTCCTATTCGGAATAATCACCTTATGCGGAATATCTGTCCCTATTCGGAAAGAATCCTACTCGGAATATTAGGCCTATTCGGAAAGTCAAGCCTATTCGGAAAGTCAAGCCTATTCGGAAAGATCCTCCTATGCTGAATAAAATGCTATTCGGAATAAAAGCCTTATGCGGAAAAATCCCCCTATTCGGAAAGTCAAGCCTATTCGGAATAACTGTCACCTATTCGGAATAAACTCCTTATGCTGAATAAAGCTTCTACGCGGAATAAGACACCTATTCGGAATAATGATTATTCCGAATAAAGCACTAAGCCCAAAACCCTTACTCGGAATAAATGAAAATCAGTACCTGGACAGAAATATAGCGAAGAACACGGACAAAGAATGAAGCACGAATATAGATAAAACAAAGCTAAAATAAACGCAAGATTAAATCAAACACATAAATAAACAACTAATAATCATAAACAATCAATCCAAACAACAAATCAAACAATAAAGATCAAGATAATCAAAGCCCACTTTAATCAAATCAACAAAAATAAAGAACTTGAACATAAACAAATCAACACAAAGATTAAGAAAGGAAGAATGAGATTGACAAGATAAAGATAAAGCTTAACAAGAATTAAAAAGAAAAACTTACTTGAATTAAATGGTAATTAAGGTGCAAGACAAGGTAATTAAATGGACAAGTATTTAAATGTGCATAAAATAAAGATGGAAGAGCTAATTTGTCAAGTTAGCCAACAAAAAGAAATGATTAACAAATCCTAACTATATATAGGGGAGGATTAGGAAGCTTCCTCCCCTTCTTCCTTTTCTCTTAATTGCGTCATTAGGTCCTTAAGCATATAGTCTTCATTAATTGCACCATTAGTCCTTTTTCCTTCTAATCTTCTTTACTTGGACTCTAATGAATTGTGGCTCGGGATTTCTTTTGAATTCGTCTTTAATTTCTTCAATAAAATAGACTTGAATTCTTCGGCTTTTAATAAACTTCCGCCTTTTGACTTTTTCTTCGATAAATCTTCAGAATTGGTCTTGGACTTCCGTTCTTTTTCCACTTTTGACTTCTCGACTTCGTCTTTCATCTTTTTCTTCAATAAAAGCCGTGAATGCCCGTGAATTCTCGTGTTTTCTCCACTTTTCACAATTTCGTCCTAAATCACAACAAAAACACAAACCACGCATAATTCCGACATAAAAGACATAAAATACACGTTTTGGTCCGGTTATTATTGTAATTAAGTGGTAGAAAAGATGGGTGTTTACACACCTATCAAAAATCATCAACACAACGGTTGAGCAAGTTTATAGGTTTTTTAAATCATCATTTGAACACAAGAATTTTAATCATCTCAAGCTTGTCACACAGAAAAATTATATATATATATATATATCGATAAATGCCTCATGCTCATGCAATTGAACGTTAACCAACACGTCAAACCGAGTCACTTACGGCCCCCCTACAATAGGTAATATTGTCATATACCAACGACCTCTTATACATAATATCCCTTTCAGGTGATCACAAGGATACATACCCTAGGATAAGGTTTGTCAAACCAAATAGATCTATCATATGTACTAGCGTTTACCTCGTAAGGTAATTAACAGTTCATGAAATTCAGGGACTTCATAAGACAATGGTACTTAGGCATTTATCATCATATTCGGGTGCAGCATACCAAAAACAACTTGTGTTCACTTTATAAAACAACATGTATTCCACCTCGTGGGTTTAAAATCATTTACAAGATAATAGAAAGCGAGGTTATAGACTCACTTAGATAATACACGAAGCTAGTAGTAGTAGTGATCGCCGAAGTGAAGATGCCTCCCAAATATACTCGTCAAAAGTCGCCACCTAACAAATAAGGCGCGCGTTAAGACTCGAACTCAAATATCGATATATACTAAGTATAATATGACATAAATTTTTTCAAAGTATACATACTTCGTAATTAGTGACACGAACCAAGTGAATTCATACTATCCCATTTATCCCACACCACACGTTTAAACACCTGCACTCTCGACATTGACCCGTCATAAGACGCCAAGTCAACTCAAGTCAAACTGTCACTTTACTTCCCTCGGATCAGTAGCAAAGTCATTTATATAATGACTAAACACTTGAGTAACTCACCATGTCTAATAGTGAATACTCAAACTCACACCACATGAACATTAAACTATGTGTCCAAAGTACAAATCAGCAACTACACTCCAAATGTACACATCGATCTACCCTATCTAGACTTATCCAATTTCGACGAAACTTGGTGTCAAGGTCACTTGTAACCTGTATAAGACCCCACCAAAATTTGAGCCAAAGTTCACACTTTAAAACCCATCAGCTCGACACTTTACTCGCCTCTAAATTTGGGACAGAATGCGTACCCGTTTTATAAAACCGTTTATACCACTTTAAAAATACTATTTTGACCTCTCGCCTTTTAAACTCATTACTAGAATCATCATACTAAGTTTATAAACTTTGAAAACCAGTAACATCAATTATCTAAATATTCCTAAAGTCCCCGAGAGTCGACCCAAAATCAGCCACAATTTCGGATTGTGCCGACTTGCTTCTCCCGGTACATGAATACTAAAACTAGCATAACTTTTGATCCGTGATGAGTTAGAAGCTCATTCAAGCGGCAAAACAAGCGTCTTGAAGATTACCACAACTATCTCACATCATGTCTCAGCCTATATTATCTCAAACCCACGAATTTATTTAACAAATAATCTGCCCAAAATACGCTTTTCAAAATAACTAGATTTTCCATTTTTCTCAACATGCATCATCATGCATCTCATTCTAACACCTAATCAATTATTCCTAATATAAAAAATAGCCCCTAATACCACTTGATCATCCTAGAAATCACTTGGTTAAAAATTACTTGTATGCACTCAAAAACCCCAATTATAATAATAATAACATGATCATATACCCATATTCAACAACCGGATGGTTTTGTGAATCCTAATTATCCTAATCATGTGTACAAGCTTAAGAAGGCTCTCTATGGGTTGAAGCAAGCTCCTCACGCATGGTGATCTTTTGTCACAATTCCTCATTACGCAAGGCTTCGCTAAAGGCAAGGTGGATCCCACGCTGTTCATTCAGAAACAAGGTAAAGATATGATTATGGTACAAATATATGTTGATGATATTATATTTGCAGCCTCGACCCAAACTTTATCCGACGAATTTGGGACACTCATGTCTTCCAAGTTTAAGATGTCAATGATGGGCAAGGTATCATTCTTCTTAGGTCTTCAAATATCTCAGAGTCCCAGAGGCATCTTTATCAATCAATCCAAGTATGCCCTTGAATCGCTTAAGAAGTACAAGATGGAATCTTGTGACCCCGTGGATACTCCAATGGTGGAACGAACTAAGCTTGATGCAGATCCACATGGAGTTGCCGTTGATCCGACACTTTATCGTGGAATGATCGGTACCCTTCTGTATATCACAGCCAGTCGACCTGATCTTCAGTTTGCTATATGTATGTGTGCCAGGTATCAAACTAGGCCTACTGAGTTACACTTAGCTACTGTTAAAAGGATCTTTCGATATCTTAAAGGAACCATTAATCGGGGACTTTGGTATTCGAAGGACTCTTCTATTGCACTAATGGCATATGCAGATGCGGATCACGCGGGTTGTCAAGATACAAGGCGTAGCACGAGTGGAACATTGCAACTACTAGGAGATCGATTAATCAGTTGGGCATCGAAAAGGCAGAAAAGCGCTGCAATTTCAAGTACGGAAGCAGAATACATAGCCATGTCCGGTTGCTGTGCTCAAATTCTTTGGACGAGATCGCAATTAACCGACTATGGTCTAGGTTTCAACAAGATTCCGTTGTACTGCGACAACAAGAGTGCCATTGCCTTATGCTACAACAACGTTCAATTCTCCCGGTCGAAGCATATTGACATTCGCTACCACTTCATCAAGGAGCAAGTGGAAAATGGAGTAATAGAGCTTTACTTTGTCCGATCTGAGTATCAATTGGCGGATATTTTCACGAAGGCTTTAGATCGCGCTCGAATTGAATTTTTGGCCGACAAGCTAGGAATGAGAACCTTCTCGCCTGAGACTCTAAAGGAACTAGTAGATGAAGCGAAAGAATAGTCTTGGTAAAACTATTCTCCGTATCCTTGGTGATCATCTGTATATATTGTTTATATTGTTATCCACAAAAGCAAAATACAAAAATATAAAACCATATAAAAACCATAAAAATTGAAAAATTTATAAAAATCCAAAAATATTTTTACTTTATTTTTCAAAGGCATGTCTTTTGGTACGATAATATTTACGGCCTTAGAAATGTTGATTAATATTGACACGGCGCCATAAATAGAGTTCGTACAAAAGTTGTAAATATTTCATAAAACATGCCTATATGGCTTGTAGTTATTTCTGACTGCAACCCGGTTTTCACATTAAAGTCAAGTATTTCTTATGAAAGCTTTGGCTCAACAACGGGAATTAATTTTCTCGGGCAAGGTTTACTTTAAAACCTTGTAAGGGATCAAGTTTACTTTATAACTTGGTCTAACACAAATCTATGTACGTTTCAGTGCATGTATTTGTTAAAACAAGAGAAGTCTTGTTTTTATGAAGCTATCATCTCTACAACCATTGCTATCTACAATTGGTATCTACATACTCGACGATGTGACTACTCAACTGACGACTACAGCTCTTTCGATAGAACACGGGTCAACAATTGAGGGGGAGCAATTGTCAAGCATTCAGAATCTTCGATGCCGAACGTGTCAAGCTCACTAACTGGTGTCAAGACAACAATACCAATCGTACACGTGGTGTTAAGAGATGACTTCAGATATGACGAGGCGACCAACATATGCTGACACGAACCATTTGATCTTATCATATGATGTTCTCATCTATCAGGTCCAACCTTGTCAATTCTTTTTTAATATGGTGAATATGTGATCATGTTACAAATCGGTATCATATCTCATGCGTTTGATATCATGAAGATAAAATGGATTTGCATTTTTCTTCCCAAAACCTTTGTTAAAACAACTTTAAATCAATTGATATTAAAAACATCGATTGGGTTAATATTTTTAATATGGCGGAGAAAATGTGATTTAATATGGGATTTTATCACAAATGGTTTGACTTAATGTGCTGGCTCATCCCGACATATGCAAAATGTTTTCGAATATCGTGGCATATGTTAAGGGGGAGCAAAATGGATTTGCTATATCAAAATGGATTTTCATGGTGACATATACTTACCCAAACCTCATTTAATTCACGACGATGAAGATTGTGGTGACATAAGGATGGTAGGATAGGTTAAGTCCAATGATTCTTCCAAAACCGGAGGAATCTTCCCAAGGACATTCCATAGCTAGAAATAGTAGTCCTTAGGAAAGTTGGAGAAAGATTGTGAACGTAGCTGAATGCCGACCAAGTACTTAAGTTAGCACTGGAACAATCACAACAAGGTGCTAGTTATGACGTATTGGTAAGCATTGAAGGGGTTGAAGAATGAAAATGAATTGTAAAGATAAAGGGTGTAAAGAAAGAAGCCCTCCTTACAACTTTAGGCAGAAACCGGGTCAACACATATGCTATTGAGATCATTTTAATGATTCTCGATATTGAAGACAGACATCATGGACCCAGTGATGCAATGCACAACCCATCCCAGCTAACTCAGATATCTCTCAAAAGGTATTTGTTTTAATCACACGGAGACAACACGTTATCTATTGATTTATTCACTCCGAATAAATTGGTATTGAAAAGGTGGCACTCCTCTCCAGCCTCCGGTCACTAAAATCCCAAATGCACGATCGAGTCTAGAGCCATTTGAGATCATCAAATATCTCATTAGGACACACTTTCATATTTCCTTGCTTCTTCACACACTGTGAAAAGTAAGAAAGATTTCAAGAGTCCTACGTAAAATCTTCA
Source organism: Glebionis coronaria (assembly GCA_025667525.1). Classification (NCBI taxonomy): domain Eukaryota; kingdom Viridiplantae; phylum Streptophyta; class Magnoliopsida; order Asterales; family Asteraceae; genus Glebionis; species Glebionis coronaria. Next base: position 534,717,674 of record CM046876.1, read on the forward strand.
TGATCTTGCCTGAACATCCGAGTAATACGAAAGTATTTACAATGAAGATGGAAATCCTTCTTGAGCGAATATCAAAAAGCTCATGGTAGGTGACTTGTGCGATTCTTTATGAATCAAACTTGTGATAACTGGAAAGCAACAGCTGTTTAATTCTTAACTGAATTAAAACACGTTCCAGGTCTCTACGCAATATCTTAGTGATCTTGCCAGAACACTCAGAGTGATACCTTAGTGTTTACAGTGATGAGTGGAAATCCTTCTAGTGTTAACCTCAAACAGCACTTGGTAGGTAACTTGCAAGATTCTATACGAATCAAGCTAGTGACAACTGGAAAGCAACGATGGTGCGGTTCTTAATTGAATTTCACTTGTTCCAGGAACATGAATTGACGGCTTCAAATCATGCGGATATTATTATCCAAATGATTCACTCTTTATGTTCGCAGTCAGCTTTGGACGGTCGAATAAAGAGAACGGGTTTACCCGCGAAATCCTGTCAGGAAGTTACTTAATTGAAACTATCCGTCACGGGTACGATATCTAATATCGTCCAACGGTCTTCACCGACCGGAGGTAAAATGCTACCGATTTAGAATGAAATGTTCAAAGCCATTTCGTTTGTGTCTACTTATGTTGCAGCATTTGAAGACGGTGGCGTTGCGGGATCCAAGAAGAAGTCGTCCCCGCATGCTTATACTTTATGCACTTAATATCTCATCTAATTCAAGAAAGCCTAAAAGTTAAGTCTTCCGCTGTTTCAAACTCTGAAGCTTTCAAGAATTACGAAGGTATAAGTATGTGGGACGTGAGGTCACGAAGAGGCGAAGATCACAAGTGATGGATGCACAAGATCAAGGCAAGAGATTAATGCTCAAGATTGATATCAAAGATCACATCAGCATGTTCACCAGAAAAGAAATAGAAAAGAAAGACGAAGACTACGAGCTCAAGACAAGCATAGTATGCTAGGTTTATTTTATTATTGTAACTAGGGTAACACCCTTGTTTGGAGTGACCTCCCTTAGGGGGAGATTGTTAGAAATACGTTTTTACGTATTTAGGAAGATTCGGTCACTCCGACAATATACTAAGTAGTAGCTCGTAGTCTAGACATCGTTATTAATCAAACAAAGCCAAGCCTAGCCTACAACATGTGTAGGCCGGCCCAACAATATAAGCCCAAGCCCATCACAAGGCTTGGGTATATAAACCCTCTCCTTTGATGGAGAGGGCGTGTGGTTAATCATTTTTCACATAGTTCTCTTTAAGTTTCTCTCTCTAAAAGTGTGTAATCCACCATCTCTCTATCTCTTTCTCTCTCTATAAACATAAGCAAGATTTACAATCCTACACATGTTGAAGACAATCATACCAAAATGATCAAAACTAGAATGGGTCTTCTCTTGGATTGTTTAGATTCAAGCTCAAAATTTAGATTGGAGGGTGTTTATGGGTGGTATATGTGACGGCAAAGAGAGACAAGAGAGGAGAGAAGAAAAAAAAATTTGAGTGGAGAGTTTGTATGTGTTTTTGTTGGTGAAAATTTTGCCTTTTATATGGTAGGTGAGGGTAGAATTTGCAATTAGTGCATGCTTTTGGACTAAAATGTAAATATTAGTTAAAAAGCGGGAAATGACTACCAATCAATTTTATAAATATTTACGAGAGTCAGGTTCCCTCCCGGGTTCATAAAAATATAAATCTCCTTTGTTAAATTGATCGTTTTAATAGTTAAACGTGCACAAAACGAAATAGAAAAGTTCGACTCGACTTAATACGTAATGAAATAAAAATTTCAGACATCTCAAATATCGAAATAATCGATACTAAAATATAATATTTAGGCATCCATTGGCATCGCAATCACTATTAGTACTCTTCAATCGTCACAACGATTAAATAAATCCACACATTACTAGTTTCAACTAAAACCGTCAAATATAACGATACTTAGAAATTCAATATCCGTTACATAGTTAACGTAAAATAATGACGTTAAGTTCGGGTTATTATATTATCACCTCCTTTAAGGATCGATGTCCCGGCGCTTACCTCGCCTCACACTCGTATTGCGTACCACTAGGAAAGACGAGGGCACTTCTTCCTAAAGAATTCCTTACGATCCCACGTGAACTTTGGTCCACGTCTATAATTCCATCATATCTCCATAAAGGATATATTACTGAGATTTAAACACTTAACCTCTCGATCCACGATCTCTACTGGTTCCTCTATGAAGTGCAACTTGTCGTTATGTTGTATCCCACCTAAAGGGATGAATATATCCTTATCCACCAAACACTCCTTCAAACTCGACACATAAAAATTTTATGAATTACACGAAGCTCATTCGACAACAAGAACAGATGACAGGATTTTCTGGTAAGTCCATTTAAAAGGAAGGTTGCAAATTAAAGGATATCCATTGGTCAGATAGCCATGGGTGCATATCAAAAGGAAATAACAAGAAATTATCTTCGTCACCGGAGGGCGCTCACACGTGGATCCATACGCAAAAGATAATACAAGAACACCATCTCACTTCCGCCCACACGCATCAAAGTCTTAATAAAAATCGTCGTTGAAAGTCAAAAAGATATTACATGGTACGCGTTCTTTGTGATCGGACGTCACTGGACAATGCCGTCTCAAGTTCTCACAACTTACGATCATTCGACTAGATCACATACCATATAAGTACATAAAAAGAAAAGGTCGAACATAAACATTAACATCAAATATAGATATCCACCATTTATCATCGAGAAAACCTTGAACGAAGCCTTGAAAATACAACTTGATCTCCAAAATCTTTCCACTTGCGGTGTCGGCTACAACATACTCCTTGAGGTTGTAATGAATTTATTAATTCCAATCATTAAGTAATTCGGTCTGTTGGCGAAAATTCACAACATATTGGGCGTACCAATAATTTCTGCTCCAGTGTTCATCATACAAAAGCGTCCCACTAACTTCTGCTTCAGCATTCATCATACAAAGGCGTGCCAATAATTTCTACTTTAGTGCTCAAGGTGATGCATCACATTCCTTGTTTTCTCGTCATACTAGCCCCACGGGTTCATCATCAAGAAAAGTCTTCCATAACCATTCAGTAGTAGCAATTAAAATCCCAAAATCTTCACATACATGATAAGTTGTCGTTGATAACTTTATCCTCAGTCAATCTACAAGTACATACATAAATCCTAGTGACGCTTAAACAAGTCGTCTATTCTCGGAATGGTCAACAGTTCTTAACAATCTACTTATAAAGCTCGCGGTCATCGAGACACATTAGAAATAGTCCATCAAAACAAATTATAACTCGAGAGAAGTCCAGCGGGTTACTCGTACATAGATGATGATCAACGATAATCATAATGACGACGACACTGAACGATTTATACCAACAAAACACGATTCGAAGAATGATGTACGCACACCAAACACTCATAAATCGAGCCGGACATACTTGGGCCCACTCATTTATAACTGCTTGTCTACATCAAAATGCGTCCCCTTTCATGTATACAAGAGTTTACAAATTCACCATTCAGGAACTTATAACTTTCTTATTCAAATGAAAAGGCGTCCCAATCCATTTCAGCGAGACGATTATAAGTCATCCTACTCAAGTATTACTACCTCTCAACATGATACCAAATCCAAATTACATGCCATAGTAAATACAAGGTGTTAATAAACTTACATCTTGATTTCCGTATTCAAACGTCCCATTCCATCTGAATAAGGAAAACACAAACAATCTAAGGTCCAGTTGTAAAAATTTTTAGTTTATTTATTTATTTTTTAAGTTTTTTAAAAACTTAAAGAATAAATAAATAAACTAAAAGTGATAAGATTTTATGAAATTCAACCTGAAGTGAAGCAGTAGTCAATTGATAAACTTGAGAGTCGACTGGAATTTTTTGTTGTTCTTTTTTTACAGAACTGGGTTTATGAATGAAGAAGAAGATTGGGGGATGAATATTTATAGTGTGAAATGATGTCGGATATGGTCGAGGTGGATATGTGTCAGGATGACACGTATAGTTACAAGTTACTACTAGCACAACAATTTTTTCCTGAAAGAATATTTGTTTTTTACATTTTGCTACCTTGTACTTTCTTTATTCTATATAACCTATCTAAGTAGTTGCTAATATACATAACAAAGTATATAGTTAGATAATAAAATCATTTTGATTGATCTAAATACTATGTTATATATTTATGAAGTAGATTGTATTATATAGTGTGAATGTGTAAATAAGTTAAATAGTGTACAACTCATCTGAGTTATGAATTTGGTTATTTCGATATTTGGTTGCATAAGTTTTTTGAATCGCGCTTACGTACAGCTTTCAAATGGTATTTATAGTAAGCTTGGAGTTATCATTAAGTTTACATGTATTATTTGAGGTGTAAGAGAAGCTGCACAAGGCATCGGTAGTGGTGAAATCGTTAGATGAATGATGACGGATGATGGTGCTTGGAGTTGCTATAGACAATATTGTTTCTTTATTTTATTTTAACTTTTTTGTAATTTGAGTCATAATATAGCATTTATTTTCTTCTTGTAAAAGTAATATGGCATAATGATTGTTAATGTCTGCTATACATTTAGAAAAATAAAACTTTATTAATTTTTTATTAAAATAAGTAAATACTTTACTTGTAGTCTTGTACGTTAAGTGCATGCATTTAATCTCACCTTTTTATATCCTCATTTTATATACATTTAGTTCATGCATTTAATATCACCCTTTCATATCCTTGTTTTGTATATATATCGGGTTCTTTTAACTTTTTATATTAGAGATGTTACTTTAAAAATAATTATACGTTTGTACTATCTATAATGAAAAAGGTATTTTTTCATTAATTGTTTCATTTTAATTTAGTAAACACATAACAAGTTATAATATTACCCAAAATATATGTAACACCCCCAAATTACCACGCATCGGAATATCACATTGGGGCGCTACTCATAGCACATCGCACACAATCATAGACAACGACCTCAAAAGAGACGTTAAAATAATATACAACCTTGTCTAAAAAGTTTCTCATCCTAATATATAAAATCAGAGTAGCGTTTAGTCTCAAAAACCGTTACCAACACATCACATTCATCAAAGACTTTAAAAGTCATTTATTCATTTCAAAGGATGGATAAAAAATAATATAAACTTTAGACAAGTAAGCACCAACTCCCTCCTCACATGCTCCGCTGCTAGCCATCTTGATTACCTGAAATACATGCTTAAAATCATCAACACAACAGTTGAGCAAGTTTATAGGTTTTTCAAATCATCATTTGAACACAAGAATTTTAATCATCTCAAGCTTGTCACACAGAAAAATTATATATATATATATCGATAAATGCCTCATGCTCATGCAATTGAACGTTAACTAACACGTCAAACTGAGTCACTTACGGCGCCCCTACAATAGGTAATATTGTCATATACCAATGACCTCTTATACATAATATCCCTTTCAGGTGATCACAAGGATACATACCCTAGGATAAGGTTTGTCAAACCAAATAGATCTATCATATGTACTAGCGTTTACCTCGTAAGGTAATTAACAGTTCATGAAATTCAGGGACTTCATAAGACAATGGTACTTAGGCATTTATCATCATATTCGGGTGCAGCATACCAAAAACAACTTGTGTTCACTTTATAAAACAACATGTATTCCACCTCGTGGGTTTAAAATCATTTACAAGATAATAGAAAGCGAGGTTATAGACTCACCTTAGATAATACACGAAGCTAGTAGTAGTAGTGATCGCCGAAGTGAAGATGCCTCCAAAATATACTCGTCAAAAGTCGCCACCTAACAAATAAGGCGCGCGTTAAGACTCGAACTCAAATATCGATATATACTAAGTATAATATGACATAAATATTTTCAAAGTATACATACTTCGTAATTAGTGACACGAACCAAGTGAATTCATACTATCACATTTATCCCACACCACACGTTTAAACACCTGCACTCTCGACATTGACCCGTCATAAGACGCCAAGTCAACTCAAGTCAAACTATCACTTTACTTCCCTCGGATCAGTAGCAAAGTCATTTATATAATGACTAAACACTTGAGTAACTCACCATGTCTAATAGTGAATACTCAAACTCACACCACATGAACATTAAACTATGTGTCCAAAGTACAAATCAGCAAGTACACTCCAAATGTACACATCGATCTACCCTATCTAGACTTATCCAATTTCGACGAAACTTGGTGTCAAGGTCACTTGTAACCTGTATAAGACCCCACCAAAATTTGAGCCAAAGTTCACACTTTAAAACCCATCAGCTCGACACTTTACTCGCCTCTAAATTTGGGACATAATGCGTACCCGTTTTATAAAACCGTTTATACCACTTTAAAAATACTATTTTGACCTCTCGCCTTTTAAACACATTACTAGAATCATCATACTAAGTTTATAAACTTTGAAAACCAGTAACATCAATTATCTAAATATTCCTAAAGTCCCCGAGAGTCGACCCAAAATCAGCCACAATTTTGGATTGTGCCGACTTGCTTCTCCCGGTACATGAATACTAAAACTAGCATAACTTTTGATCCGTAATGAGTTAGAAGCTCATTCAAGCGGCAAAACAAGCGTCTTGAAGATTACCACAATTATCTCACATCATGTCTCAGCCTATATTATCTCAAACCCACGAATTTATTTAACAAATAATCTTCCCAAAATACGCTTTTCAAAATAACTAGATTTTCCATTTTTCTCAACATGCATCATCATGCATCTCATTCTAACACCTAATCAATTATTCCTAACATAAAAAATAGCCCCTAATACCAATTGATCATCCTAGAATTCACTTGGTTAAAAATTACTTGTATGCACTCAAAAACCTCAATTATATTAATAATAACATGATCATATACCCATAAAAATGGATCAAACAATCTTGATCATCTTGAAAATAATTTGGAAAATGAAAGTGGTTGCATGTTGAAGACAATCATACCAAAATGATCAAAACTAGAATGGGTCTTCTCTTTGATTGTTTAGATTCAAGCTCAAAATTTAGATTGGAGGGTGTTTATGGGTGGTATATGTGACGGCAAAGAGAGACAAGAGAGGAGAGAAGAAAAAAAAAATTGAGTGGAGAGTTTGTATGTGTTTTTATTGGTGAAAATTTTGCCTTTTATATGGTAGGTGAGGGTAGAATTTGCAATTAGTGCATGCTTTTGGACTAAAATGTAAATATTAGTTAAAAAGCGGGAAATGACTACCAGTCAATTTTATAAATATTTACGAGAGTCAGGTTTCCTCCCGGGTTCATAAAAATATAAATCTCCTTTGTTAAATTGATCGTTTTAATAATTAAACGCACACAAAACGAAATAGAAAAGTTCGACTCGACTTAATACGTAATGAAATAAAAATTTCAGACATCTCAAATATCGAAATAATCGATACTAAAATATAATATTTGGGCATCCATTGGCATCGCAATCACTATTAGTACTCTTCAATCGTCACAACGATTAAATAAATCCACACATTACTAGTTTCAACTAAAACCGTCAAATATAACGATACTTAGAAATTCAATATCCGTTACATAGTTAACGTAAAATAATGACGTTAAGTTCGGGTTATTATATTATCACCTCCTTTAAGGATCGATGTCCCGACGCTTACCTCGCCTCACACTCGTATTGCGTACCACTAGGAAAGACGAGGGCACTTCTTCCTAAAGAACTCCTCACGATCCCACGCGAATTTTGGCCCACGTCTCTAATTCCATCATATCTCCATAAAGGATATATTACTCAGCTTTAAACCCTTAACCTCTCGATCCACGATCTCCACTGGTTCCACTATGAAGTGCAACTTGTCGTTATGTTGTATCCCACCTAAAGGGATGAATAAATCCTTATCCACCAAACAATCCTTCAAACTCGACACATAAAAATTTTATGAATTACACGAAGCTCATTCGACAACAAAAACAGATGACAGGATTTTCTGGTAAGTCCAGTTAAAAGGAAGGTTGCAAATTAAAGGATATCCATTGGTCAAATAGCCATGGGTGCATATCAAAAGGAAATAACAAGAAATTATCTTCGTCACTGGAGGGCGCTCACACGTGGATGCATACGCAAAAGATAATACAAGAACACCATCTCACTTCCGCCCACACGCATCAAAGTCTTAATAAAAATCGTCGTTGAAAGTCAAAAAGATATTACATGGTACGCGTTCTTTGTGATCGTACGTCACTGGACAATGCCGTCTCAAGTTCTCACAACTTACGATCATTCGACTAGATCACATACCATATAAGTACATAAAAAGAAAAGGTCGAACATAAACATTAACATCAAATATAGATATCCACCGTTTATCATCGAGAAAACCTTGAACGAAGCCTTGAAAATACAACTTAATCTCCAAAATCTTTCCACTTACGGTGTCGGCTACAACATACTCCTTGAGGTTGTAATGAATTTATTAATTCCAATCATTAAGTAATTCGGTCTGTTGGCGAAAATTCACAACATATTGGGCGTACCAATAATTTCTTCTCCAGTGTTCATCATACAAAAGCGTCCCACTAACTTCTGCTTCAACATTCATCATACAAAGGCGTGCCAATAATTTCTACTTTAGTGCTCAAGGTGATGCATCACATTCCTTGTTTTCTCGTCATACTAGCCCCACGGGTTCATCATCATGAAAAGTCTTCGATAACCATTCAGTAGTAGCAATTAAAATCCCAAAATCTTCACATCCATGATAAGTTGTCGTTGATAACTTGATCCTCAGTCAATCTACAAGTACATACATAAATCCTAGTGACGCTTAAACAAGTCGTCTATTCTCGGAATGGTCAACAGTTCTTAACAATCTACTTATAAAGCTCGCGATCATCGAGACACATTAGAAATAGTCCATCAAAACAAATCATAACTCGAGAGAAGTCCAACGGGTTACTCGTACATAGATGATGATCAACGATAATCATAATGACGACGACACTAAACGATTTATACCAACAAAACACGATTCGAAGAATGACGTACGCACACCAAACACTCATAAATCGAGCCGGACATACTTGGGCCCACTCATTTATAACTCCTTGTCTACATCAAAATGCGTCCCCTTTCATGTATACAAGAGTTTACAAATTCACTATTCAGGAACTTATAACTTTCTTGTTCAAATGAAAAGGCGTCCCAATCCATTTCAGCGAGACGATTATAAGTCATCCTACTCAAGTATTACTACCTCTCAACATGATACCAAATCCAAATTACATGCCATAGTAAATACAAGGTGTTAATAAACTTACATCTTGATTTCCGTATTCAAACGTCCCATTCCATCTGAATAAGGAAAACACAAACAATCTAAGGTCCAGTTGTAAAAAACTTTCTTATTCAAATGTCCCAATCTATTTAAATTAGACAACCTTAAACAACTCATAGTTGGGCGAGTTAAAATATCTATATCTAAATGTCCATTCCATTTAGAGATACAAGGTATTAAGTCACTCAACCGAATGACTACTACGAGCATATCATTGTTGTACCCAACTATATAGTTGATTTAGACACATATATATTTGGGTCTAACATTGGCATCCTCCTTTCGCCAATAAAACGTAGTCATATAAAATCAAATCACACGTCGCATTACATAGAAGATGTCGCCTCGGATAAATGATTCTTCAAAATCATAAAAAGTATTCGGAACATCAATATCACATCAATCAACTACGTTTCGAAAGGAGATGTCCTAAAATGGCACATCACGATACGATGATAACAATCGAACTTAAACAACTCGATATGCGATAGATTACGAAACAATATATACATACTCAATATATCAAACGAGTTTCACACTCATATTCAGATAATACATAATCATCAAGATCGGTGATTTGTGGTAAGGCGAAATCCGATACAAAACCGTATTATAAAATGTATGACAATCATTCAAGGACCGTTGCTTCACGTGCAATGCCTTTAAATATCATAGTATATTCATACATATACATACTACCATTCCTATATACACATAGGTTCACATAATCACAATCAATCATAAAGTAATATAAGAATAGCCTTACCGGAGCCATGCGGAGTAGTTGCGTGCTTAAAACTTTTTAGAATACACCAAAGTTATAGTTTAGGTTTTTCAGAATCGACCTAGTTCTCTATAACTTATGGCTCTGATTACCATATTTGTAACACCCCCAAATTACCATGCAGTGGAATATCACATTGGGGCGCTACTCATAGCACATCGCACACAATCATAGACAACGACCTCAAAAGAGACGTTAAAATAATATACAACCTTGTCTAAAAAGTTTCCCATCTCAATATATAAAATCAGAGTAGTGTTTCGTCCCAAAAACCGTTACTAACACATCACATTCATCAAAGAATTTAAAAGTCATTTATTCATTTCAAAGGATGGAAAAAAAATAATATAAACTTTAGACAAGTAAGCACCAACTCCCTCCTCACATGCTCCGCTGCTATCCATCTTGATTACCTGAAATACATGCTTAAAATCATCAACACAATGGTTGAGCAAGTCTATAGGTTTTGCAAATCATCATTTGAACACAAGAATTTTAATCATCTCAATCTTGTCACACAGACAAATCATATATATATATATATATATATATATATATATATATATATATATATATATATATATATATATATATATATATATATATATATATATATATCGATAAATGCCTTATGCTCATGCAACTAAACGTTAACCAACACGTCAAACCGAGTCACTTACGGCGCCCCTACAACAGGTAATATTGTCATATACCAACGACCTCATACAAATAATATCCCTTTCAGGTGACCACAAGGATACATACCCTAGGATAAGGTTTGTCAAACCAAATAAACCAATCATATGTATTAGCGTTTATCTCGCAAGGTAATTAGCAGTTCATGAAATTCGGAGACTTCATAAGACAATGGTACTTAGGCATTTATCATTGTATTCGAGTCCAGCATACCAAAAACAACTTGTGTTCACTTTATAAAACAGCATGTATTCCACCTCGCGAGTTTAAAATCATTTGCAAGATAATCAAAAGCGAGGTTATAGACTCGCCTTAGATAATACACGAAGCTAGTAGTAGTGATCGCCGAAGTGAAGATGCCTCCCAAATATACTCATCAAAAGTCGCCACCTAACAAATAAGGTGCGCGTTAAGACTCGAACTCAAATATCGATATATACTAAGTATAATATGACTAAATATTTTCAAAGTATTCATACTTCGTAATTAGTGACACGAACCAAGTGAATCCATACTATCCCATTTATCCCACACCACACGTTTAAACACTTGCACTCTCGACATTGACCCGTCATAAGACGCCAAGTCAACTCAAGTCAAACTATCACTTTACTTCCCTCGGATTAGTAGCTAAGTCATTTATATAATGACTAAAAACTTGAGTAACTCACCATGTCTAATAGTGAATACTCAAACTCACACCACACAAACATTAAACTATGTGTCCAAAGTACAAATTAGCAAGTACACTCCAAATGTACACATCGATTTACCATATCTAGACTTGTCTGATTTCGACGAAATTTGGTGTCAAGGTCACTTATAACCTGTATAAGACCCCACCAAAATTTGAGCCAAAGTTCACACTTTAAAACCCATCAGCTCGACACTTTACTCGACTCTAAATTTGGGACAGAATGCTTACCCGTTTTATAAAACCGTTTATACCACTTTAAAAATACTATTTTGACCTCTCGCCTTTTAAACTCATTACTAGACTCATCATACTAACTTTATAAACTTTAAAAACCAGTAACATCAATTATCTAAACACTCCTAAAGTCCCCGAGAGTCGACCTAAAATCAGCCACAATTTCGAATTGTGCCGATTTGCTTCTCCCGGTACACGAATACTAAAACTAGCATAACTTTTGATCCGTAATGAGTTAGAAGCTCATTCAAGCGGCAAAACAAGCGTCTTGAAGATTACTACAACTATCTAACATCATGTCTCAGCCTATATTATCTCAAACCCACAAATTTATTTAACAAATAATCTGCCCAAAATACGCTTTTCAAAATGACTAGATTTTCCATTTTTCTCAACATGCATCATCATGCATCTCATTCTAACACCTAATCAATCATTCCTAACATCAAAAATAGCCCCTAATACCACTTGATCATCCTAGAATTCACTTGGTTAAAAATTACTTGCATTCACTCAAAAACCCGAATTATAATAATAATAACATGATCATATACCCATAAAAATGGATCAAACAATCTTGATCATCTTGAAAATAATTTGGAAAATGAAAGTGGTTGAATGTTGAAGAAATCATATCAAAATGATCACAAGATTAAAACTAGAATGGGTCTTCTCTTGGATTATTTAGATTCAAGCTCAAAATTTAGACTCGAGGGTGTTTTTGGGTGGTATATGTGACGACAAAGAGAGAAAACAGAGGAGAGAAGAAAAAAATAATTTGAGTGGAGAGTTTATATGTGTTTTTGTTGGTGAAAATTTTGCCTTTTATATGGTAGGTGAGGGTAGAATTTGCAATTAGTGCATGCATTTGGACAAAAATATAAATATTAGTTAAAAAGCGGGAAATGACTACCAGTCAATTTTATAAATATTTACGAGAGTCGGGTTTCTTCCCAAGTTCATAAAAATATAAATCTCGTTTGTTAAATCGATCGTTTTAATAATTAAACGCACACAAAACAATATAGTAAAGTTCGACTCGACTTAATACGTAATGAAATAAAAATTTCAGAAATCTCAAATATTGAAATAATCGATACTAAAATATAATATTTGGGCATCCATTGGCATCGCGATCACTATTAGTACTCTTCAATCGTCACAACGATTAAATAAATCCACACATTACTGGTTTCAACTAAAACCGTCAAACATAACGATACTTAGAAATTCAATATCCGTTACATAGTTAACATAAAATAATGACGTTAAGTTCGGGTTATTATAATATAAATCAGTGTGTTTAATTAATTAATGTTATTTATAAAACCCACACAAAATGAAATTTTCATGTTATTATACACATTGTACAAACTAGAATGATGGTGCATATACTTTTGAAAATCAAACCGGGCCATTAGGTTCAGCCAGAAACCGGAGTTACTATCGATTCGCCTAACCAATAAAAGTTGTTCAAAGACGAAATGAAGAGGATCCGTCAAACCACTAAAATGGATAAACTGTGCTTCACCAGGATCAAACTCTTTTTTATTTATCTAATTAATTATCACATGATACCAGACATCACAACGCGTGAATTCCTTGCTAGTTAAATGTAATTTCAAAAGCAGTATCCTATTAAATGTAAAATAAAGAAAAAGTAAAGCCTTTCAAAAAAGTATAGTAGAAGGTCGGATGAGCTAACTTCTTTTGTATATATATCAGAAATCTCATATGTTTTTAATACAGAAGTTATAAATATTTGAAAAATTGTAAGCTGCGAGAATATAAGTTTACAAAAAGTTAAAAATAAAACATATAAATACCTCACTTGATAGTTTCTCTTATTTTTAAAATTCACCCTTGCTTGTATCTCTCAGTGAAGTATAAAGAGAAACTAACTTAAATTTTGAGGTGCTAAAAAAAACTTAAACATATAAAAAATTCAAAACTCGGGATAATTAGGATGGGGTGGGACACACTTATCATTAATTGATGAGCTAATTTTATCTACATGTATATCAACAATCTCGTACGTATCTAATACATAATTCATTTAAATTTCTATAACATAATAAGCTATAAAAATATAAGTTTACAAAAAGTAAAAAAATAACTTCATGACAGTTTCTCTTGTTTCTACAATTCACCTTGCTTGTAAGTATTTACATTATAGAAAAATATTTATCTAATATTAGCTTTTATCTTAGTAAAATTGCAAAATAGAAATAATAGAAAGTTGTTGATGTCATATTTTTAGTTTTAATTTTTGTTGGTGCAATTTATCATTATTTTTAATTATATATCGTTGAAAACTTAATAATTGTTGTTTGTCCGTCTTTACTGGAGAATTTCTGAGTTAACCGGGGATGGACATGGGATGGGGAATGACCGATATGATATTTAGGGATGGGGGCGGGGATGGTAATATCTTCTGGGTACTCAAACTCATACCTAAATTCGTACCTGAAATGTTATAAGTTTAAATATATCATTATAAGTAGATACTCAATAATTTGTTTTATATATTTTGCTTGCTACAGGTTGATTTGAGTTCATTTTGTTTTTCACAATTTGACTTTTGTTTCAGTTTGTTTTGATGCATGTATGATTGTATGATATATGCATAACTATGTATGCACTTATATATCTTTAATTACCTATTTTTTATGTTCAAGTTTAATGCTTTTTATAACTCTTTTAGATGTTGTAGTATCTATTTGTTAGAATTTAAAAACTAGTGGATAATAATAGGATGACATATGCACATATTAATTAACATAAAGATCTGAAAGTCCCTAACACATGACTAAAACGATTATAACAGGGTTAACTAACACCAGAAATACTTTTCAAACGTGTAAGACTTTATTGATCTAAACAAAGTATTACAATATGTTATGGATCACACAAGTTGAATGACAATATATGTTATACCCTTTATAAAAGCTAACTTAACAAACATGTTCTATTTACAAGCAAACACTAAGGGCTAGATGCTTGAATGAACGACTGACTCTATGTGAGCTTGATAAGGAGTTAATGTGACACTACTAAATATAACGTAAAGTGAACAAAACATTAACTCCTAAAACATTCTCTATTTATAGTGGTACGAGCTTGACTAATTTATTATCACATTTAGTCATGGCCAATTCAAGCATTTCATTAGCCCAAAACTTTATATACTATGTATATAGATGCATGGGAGAATTCTAAGGAAAAGACTGAGGCATACAATACAATCCTAGATGATTAGCACCCCCGTAAACAGGCGTCGGTGGCAAATTTTTAATGCAGAACTTAAAAGGCCTGTTATCTAAGAAGCAAATCCTAGAACCAAAGTAATAAAAAAACACCAAGAAATCTTTTAATTAATTAAACATTTATTAATGTCTGCAAAATGCGTTACTATGTTTTTCATACTAATAACTAGGATCAAAAGGATAACACCTTGATGCCTAAGAGGAGAATCTAGTATTGTTAGTTTCAACCAATATACTTTCATACAATAAATATAGAAATAAAAACCATTTAGGAATAGCCATGATGGCTTTACAAAGGGACACAATATTAATTTATAAGTTCTATCATGTTTAGTATTCGAAGTCCAGATCAAAATTTTACTAACATGACTAGGATCACATATCACTCTATGAGCTTCACAAACACCTTTTATGTATGGAGAAACTATTTAGCAATAGCTATGATGGCTTTTACCTTAGTGACCCCTTCATCTATAGATTTTAGTGGCTCATCATCCTAGTTAAAAGACTCAGCTACTAGACCCTTCTCAGCCTTCTTGTCACCCTTTTTCTTAGAGACCTCTTCAACATTTTTTATTAAACCTTACTAACTCAGCCGTGAGGAATTTATATTTGACCTTGTAATCCTTCTTGTTTTAGAGTCATCTTGAAACGATTGGTTTAGGGATGATGGAAGAACTTGCTAATCCCAATTGATTTGTTGGCTGTAAGATAGCTTGGAGATGAGGTTTTGTTTGTATGGTTGTCCTTTTGAAAATAACCCTCTTTCCATAGGAGAAACAAGTCACCTTGGATTTGTCAACATGAATTATTGCATCCCATGTAACACCGCCATAAAGCGGGTATCACAGTGGTGGATCGATGAGCAAATAGCTTACAAAGCAACGATCATAATTATATGATTTTTGAAATACAATTGATGTATACATTGAATTGGTACAATCATTTAAATCGTTGAATAACATTTGTTATGAATATCTCAGTAAAAGATAATCCCCCGTCATTTTATTGCTCATAAATGATGCTCAATCTATGCTCAAATAATCTTGCTAAATAACCTGTGCAAAACATACTACCGGGGGTCAACATAAAGTTGGTGAATTTACAGATTTTAATCAATTAATTAGTTTGGACATACAATAATCTTAGAAGTAATAATCAATTATTAGAAACTGAAGCTTAACCCCATAGTCCTCAACAGATGAGGACGTAGTGTCTTACAAAAAGACACCCATTCCTGTTCCAACATGGTATACGTCTGTTGTCCCGGCCAAGGCACAGTGAGCATGACTCACCCAGACGGGGATGGTCAATCCCTGATAGATCTATTTATAACATTCGAGCGATTTACAACAATTTAACAGTTTCAATAGTAAGCAATCACAATCCAGTTTATACAATCCAGTCATGTCCAATATATGTTTGCATATTTTCTTTCCCAAAAGGGAAAGTTTTATCAAAGTTTAAATGGGGATGTAAACTCACCTGATACAATCGTCATAATAGTTAATAGAGAACGAACGTCAATAAAGAATACATGTCAACAATCGATACATGATCATACGAGACCTAAAGATAACGAAGCGCGTCTTAGGCTTGAGACAAGAAATAAATCGTACATATATGTAATAAGTATGTTTTAATAAGTTCTCTGACATTACGTAAGTTTTATGATTCTTTATAAAACTCTTAGGTGAACACTTGGTCATTTTAAGTGAAAAATCCAAGTTGACACTTTTAGCCCATCTTAAGCCCAATAGTGGTCCACTACCCAAGTATATGACTTAAGTCCATTTTAAATTCAGTATACTACTCTAAATTGGTTATTAATCTTAGGTCCAATAATGGCCCAATAGCCATTACAAGTGTAAGTTGGGCTTTTATGGCCCAAGTCCACTTTGTATAGTTTTTGGGTTCTAAAACACATCACAACCTCATACACTTAATATTTCACGTTGGTCGGGTCTCGGGTCATCTAGTCATCAGTATATAAATAAGTCCAAGATCCCTGACAAGTGGATCCTACCACGTTGGTTTATATAAAAATCATCACATTTTACGTTAATGAGTTATAATCCGTTTATTATAATTTTCCGACATGTCCCGCTAATTTGTTCATATCTCTTGAACCGTAAATCATCTAAGTGTGTTCTTTTTACCAAAACCATCATTAACTCATGTACTACACTTATTATAAGTCTAATTACCCCAAATTTATACTTTTCATAGCTAATTAACCCATTTCCTAACTTAGAAGAGTTGGCTGTTTTTGGGCAGCCAAACTCGTTTTCACCATTTTGGTCGCCATTTCCAAACCGTAAGGAACTGGTAAATCATCCAATTGATTCTACTTGTTCATGATTTTATCTACAACCTACAGTTTTACCTTTTTCAATGATTCTTAGTTCTTATATGAGAAAACAGTCCGTGAAGACAGTATGTTCAGATCTTACTAGTTTTCACTATTTTGGTCACCATTTACAAACCGTAAGGACATGGTAAATCATCCAATTGATTCTAGTTCTTCATGAATTTATCTACAACTTTTAGTTTTACATATTCGTAGGTCAGGATATAAATTTTACGAGAAAACAGTCCATCAAAACAGTATGTTCAGATCTGACTAGTTTTCACTATTTTGGTCATATCTTACTATCTAAAATTCGTCACGAGACGAGCCACCCGGGGAATTAACCACAAAACAATTATCTATCTTAATATGTAAGTTTTTAGTATCCCAAACCTACTGAGTTTTACATGCAATCTGTTTTTGTTACGGTTCAAAATTTGTTATGAATCAAATCGTTACTAGTGCTTGTTTAGCTTGATTTTTAGTGTTCAAAATTTCATACACAATGTCCCAATACTCATTAACCCATTTCGTACATATATATATATATATATATATATATATATATATATATATATATATATATATATATATATATATATATATATATATATATATATATATATATATATATATATATATATATATATATATATATATATATATATATATATATATATAGGGGGACTTTATTTACAGAACCCATCTTAGTGACAAAACTTGTAGAACTCTTATTTTTGAAGACAAACATGTATGTTTGAAAGCTTACATGTATGTTTATGAAAGCGAACATGTATGTTTTTATATCGGTGCACATACATGCATGCGCGCTTTCAAACATGTATGTTTTTGAATGCGTGCACATACATGCATGCACGCCCTCAAACATGTATGTTTTTTATATCTTTTTTTAATTTTATTTAATTTTGACAAAAAGAACTTCAAATATGCTTCACGAATACATATATTTTCTAAAAACATACATGTACTCCTTCAAACATACATGTTTGCCTTAAAAAACAAGAGTTCTGCAAGTTCTGTCACTAAGATGGGTTCTGTAAATAAAGTTACACTATATATATATCAAATCAAATCAAAAACCCTTATATAGGAAGGATGGTGAAACAATTCCTTAAATACTAAATTCTATAAAAATGACACATGTAATTCATTAAAGTGTTTCCATAAAATGCTTAAAAAATAAAATAAGAATTACAAATGATGCCATAAATACAAAATTTTATAAAAATATATATAGGAATTACAAATGATGCCTTAAATACAAGATTCTATAAAAATATATAAGGAAGGATGGTGAAACAATGCCTTAAATACAAAATTCTATAAAAATGATTCTATAAAATGCTTCAAAAATAAAATAGGAATTACAAATGATGCCTTAAATACAAAATTCTATACAAATATATACATGAATTACAAATGATGCCTTAAATACAAAAGTTTATAAAATATATAAGGAAGGATGGTGAAACAATACCTTAAATACAGAAATCTATATAATGATTCCATAAAATGCTTCAAAAATAAAATAGGAATTACAAATGATGCTTTAAATATAAAATTCTATAAAAATATATATAGGAATTATAAATGATGCCTTGGATACAAAATTCTATAAAAATATATAAGGAATAATGGTAAAACAATGCTTTAAATGCAAAATTCTATAAAAATGCATAACAATAATATTAATTTTAAAAAAGCATTAATGTAAAAACGTTATTCATAACATTAACATATACAAAATTTATTATTCATAAAATTAAAAAATATATAAAATATTTATACAATATTATTAAAATTCTAAAAAAAAATGTAACAAACTTATTTATAACGTTAACGTATGAAAATTTAATTAACTCATAATATTCTTAAATAAATAAAATATCTTAAACTATGTTATTTTTGTCTATTGTATGCTACATTTTTAAAATATCAATGTCGTAACTAACACTACATATACTAAACTTCTAATACAAACACACATAAATTCAATTTTCATTAAAAATATATACTTAAAGCTAGCCTGTCCATCGGACGGGTCTAATGGCTAGTATATATATATATATATATATATATATATATATATATATATATATATATATATATATATATATATATATATATATATATATATATATATATATATATATATATATATATATATATATATATATATATATATATATATATATATATATATATATATATATATATATATATATATTCGGAATATATATAAGATCAAGAAAAATAAAAGGAATGATAAATAAGAACGAGATGTAGATCTTACGAGGCTTATCAAAGTCGTTGTACTAGTGAGTGAGCAAGTAACCATCTAAGATCTTGTCAACACTTGATGTGACCACCATGCATGGATAGATCCGAAATAGATCTACAAGTTTCACTTGATGCATGTATAGATCCGGGGTAGATCTACACATTTTACTTGATGTATGTGTAGATCCGGGGTAGATCTACACGTTTTACTTTATGCATGTGTAGATCCGGGGTAGATCTACACGTTTTTCTTGATGCATGTGTAGATCCGGGGTAGATCTACACGTTTTTCTTGATGTTACCATCATGTATGTATAGATCCATCATGGAAATAAAAGAAAATCTTGAAAGTTGATGCATGTAGGAGATTTACATACCAATGTGTAGATCTTGAGATTTCAAAGATGGGTCTTTGATTTGTTTTTAAAGATTCAAACAAGAAAATAAAAAATTTGATGATCTTGGTGAGTTGGGGTTCACGGCTCAAAGAAGAAAAAGAGAAGGGAGAGAGAGTTTTTGGGTGTGTGTGTGTGTGTGTTTTGTGTGAGAAGAATGAAGAGCATGGGGGGGACATAGCCCTTAAATAGCGTGGGAGGAAGTGTGACAAGTGTCACCTACTTAACTTTGTCCAATGAGAAGCAAGAAGGTGGGAGGACATGATGGACATGTGTCACCAACCTAGAGTTGGACCAATGGGGAAGTGAGGTGTGTTGGGGGCTTGTCTAGTGGGCCAAAATGGTTGTTGGGCTCCTTAAATATCTTATTGGGCTTATTAAGCCCATTACTATCCAAGGCTTAAGTAGTTGGGCTTATAAGGCCACAAATGGGCCTAAAGTGTATCTTGTATTCTAACTTACGTTATTACATGGTTCGGGTCACGTTCGAGGTTTATGAATTTTTGATTCATCTTACGAGGATTTCGTAATTGATCCAAAAATCATTTTTCCAATAAAATGGAGTATTTATATGACGTATAAATACGAAAGACGTGTTTGTTTATTTAAACGACAAGTATTTGTCATTTATCTTTTGTATAACGTAAGGATCGTTTTAGTAGAAATACTTCTCATTTAATCATTTCGTAGATAAATGTAATATTAAACAATTTAATCAAATTGTTTATCAAGTATTTCTCGACAATAATTTATGTAGTTAAATTATTAAATTGTCGGTACACGGTTTGTATGACTTTTGTCAACTCTCAAATCCGATGATTTTTGTATGGTTCAAAGAGGGTTTTTGAAACATACTCTATTATTATTTAATGAACGAAAAATCTCGGGTTTTACACCATCCACATGCCACCTTGAGTTGCATCCTTGAAATTTGATTACTACTACTAGGTTGAGAAATGATCTAGGATCATTGAGTAGATTTTTATTACATTATTCTCATGGTAAAATCATGGATTTTACAGCACCACCCCGTTATTTTAGCTTCATCCTAGAAGCTATTAAAAACTTTGTCATCCGTTAAGGTATAGATTTCATAGATTTAAAGGTTCGTCTTAGACATACTCAGAAACAAATGGTGCCAACAATGTAAGGAGATAGTTATTCGGATTGCTCTATAAGTCCGATTGGGCAGTATCTGAATGATGCTACCATTACGGATGAATAGAAGGCAATGCAAAGAGATCTTTATCCGGGTCGCTCTATATATCCGATTGAGCAGTATTTGGATGCTGCTACTACTATGGATGGATAGTTTTATCCGAAGGTTTGACCTTTAATCCGATATAGTGATAGAAGCTCGCGGATCAATTAATGACAATTTAGAGAGGGCAAACTTTGGAAGTTGTCAACTAGGAAAAGTCGATGTAGTGTCAACTATACTTAGTTGGTTAAGCTCTTGACGATAGCTTGTTCATTTGGAAAACCTACAAGCCAGGATTTGAGGTTGGAGAGGGTTCTGGAGTTAGACATGCTGGTCCTGTTTAAGTTCGGATTGCTGCTCTGGCCATGAGACAGGAGCAAAACATGACGGACGTCCACAGCCTGTTGATAGCAGGCCAGGTGGAGTACACTGCCATGCATGAGCGCATAGACTCTCTCTCTTGGACCATATGGGTAAATACTCAGATAGCACGAGGTTATTGGGCCACGAGGCCTTGCAGTGGTTGTTGGAGGAGAACTACTTCCTCTATCGGCATAATCACACCTTGGAGGGGGGACCTTCAGTGTAAGACCCACATCTCTCTTACTGCACAAGGGCGGTCCTTGTCCACCTTCTTTGATTTCGTAGTTATTTGTCACGATTGAGTGACAGCAGAGACCGCCTACCTTCGAGGAGTCGTTGGCAGACTGCGGTCCCAGTTGCTGATTTTACTTAGTTTGCTTAATGAGTCCTGATTGGCTTATAGAGGTATTGCAGAGTACCCTGTCGGCACCTGCAGCCTTATCAGCCCTACCAGTACCAGCCCTATCTAGCAGACCTGCTGGGTAGGATTTGAGTAGATGTACTAGATCTTTTGTTTACCATGATAAGCTTTCGGGTTGTATTCAAGCTATCATGCATAATTCACGAGTCAATTAGAAGTTTAAGAAATCATTCGTCAAATCACAGTAATTCTTGTGATGATACATTGTAAAGGTAGTTTATTACAATATAGTACGATAAATGATAACGTTAATGAAGTTGGTGGCGTGTGTAGAAACCCAAATTGCTAGGGGTTTTACACCATCCCGTTATTTTAGTTTCGCTCCCGAAGCTAAAGATGAAGTTACTTGTTCAGGGGACAAGTGGGGGCACTTATTCCTTAAATGTGTAATCTTGTGAACTCGAGTTCTAAGTTTAAAAGGTTGGATTGACTAGGACAAATTCATCTTAAGTCTTGGTTTTCATTGGATGTGCCTCCGGGGCCCCAATGCGTCTTGATGAGCGTAGATAATAGTTCATTAATGTTTCTACTAGTTCTTCAAGAGATTTTTAAGTCTATTAAACTTTAATAAGCTTATGCTATCTCGAGTTAGAAATATAGTTTTGGTTGGTACCGCTCTTGCGTCAACAATTTTCACACGAAGGGTTTCCCGATATACTTCTAGACTGTGGAAGGCAAACATTAGTTTGACACCAAAGCTTCACTCAGCGAGATGGCTAAGATTTTTGTTGGTGTTGCTTGGGTAGGAAGTTACAAAGAATCTGCTTCATTTGTGACTGAGTTGGGGCATAAGTTGCATGGAGAAGAAGTACTTCAAATGATGGAAATCAAACAAGATACCAAGAATAAAGTAGTGTGCATCTTGTGTGATGCTAGAAAGGTTGTGCGTTCAATGTAAGTGGTCCAAAATTTGCACAAATTTTGACTTCTAAAAGGGGGAAGTCATTCATTTCAAGGCTAGTTGGACAATGGTATTGTCGAACTAATTGGACCCGAAGAGGAAAAGATTGTCCAAAAGAGTTTTGGACATCAAATAACGCTTTTTGGGTGATGACGAACATAACCCTACAAAATACACCCATTGAGAGTTAGGCATGTCTTTTATGCTTGGGTTTGTCTTCCTCGTCGACTTAAGAAATGTGGTTTAAGAAGATAGGTCATCCTCTTACCAAGTATTTCTAGTCTTCGGTACAAGAGATGACACTAAGTCTAATGTCAAACAGTCTGTGTTACCATCACCTCGAATGATCGAAGTTTCATTTCTCATTTGCAGATGAACCACCTTTCTTTTCTGTGACACCCTAAAGGGGTTAAATGAAACGGAAGTGGGCACTCCCAAAAAGGGTTCAAAAGGCAGCGGAAAAAGAACTCTCCCCGAAAAGGGGTCAGATGCAGCGGAAAGTAGGCACCCTCAAAAGATTCAAATGCAGCAGAAAATGGACATTCTTAAAGGAATCAAATGCAACAGAAATGGACATCCCCTAAGGGGTCGAATGCAGCGGAAAGTGGACACTCCCAACAAAGTCAACAGCGGAAGTGATATTTAGGCTAAGGATAAACCAAAAATCAAGAGCACAATGCTATGATCCAAAAGAGATGAATACTAATCTTCCTTAGGTTTCTAGATGATGATGATGCAATAATGATAAGATATTACTGGAGGAAATCGTGTGTCAAGGAGGGATACGTTACATAGTCGGATACATAAAATAATATCAATAATGAGTTATGTCGAATACATTTAAGCCCATGTGATTATAAATTTCTATTTACATCGATAAGCGTCCTTATCCATGTAAGGTGAAATTTATAACTTCATTCGGTGACCTATGATTTCTTTATTCAAACGAACAAGCATCCTTACTTGTCTCAATAACGATTTCATAGCCCACCTTACCTAAATATTCCCGGCAAGTCTTATTAATTAGGATAAATATAACATCTAAGATAATAGATATTATTAAGATACTTTACAGCCCGTTTAGTTATAACTTTCGTCTACGGGCGTCCCATTCCACCGTGATACGAATTTTATAAGTAAACTTCTGGTCCGGTGGCTCATGATATCACCTTTAGACGTCCCATTCCGTCTAAAGACGTAATCATAATTAACTTAGGATCAAGAGTCTCAGGTCCCATATGTAAAATATAGGATCATAAGTACCTTGATTTTGGGTCCCACCGCATCATTTAAAGATGCAAATTTATCCAAATAATACCACATGATATTATAAAAAGCACGCGTATATGAGTCGTTAATAAGTCGTGTTCCGTATATATACGTACAAAATCATAAGCGAGAGAAAATACATGTTGACGCGCGATAACGTGCGCCACGCATCAAACAAGGAGTTCATATGTATAATATAATATATAATAATATATTACAATCATAAGCATAGGCATTATATCGTATAGTTCCTTCTAATAAGGTATATATATATGTATATATACACATAACAACAAATTCAAACATTTAATGAAATGTAGTTCGCTAGGTAATGCTTCCTAGTCTGTTTTTAAATATTCCAATTTGTATGTTTGTTGTAAATTCGTTTTCATTAAGTGGCCTGTCTGTTATCCTAGTGGTTAGAATAGACTAACCAGTTCCTATTCATCGAATAACTATGTAAAGATGGTATGCCCAAGTTTTAATACCTTAAATGAAATAAAGGTTCTAGGGTTTGCCTACGTTTCGGCTATTGGCAAAACAAGGCCCTCTATATTTTACCAAATGTACACCTTCCAGTTCTTAACAACTTTAGTCCTTAGGGTTTCTAGTATTTTCGGGAGATGGTGAAAATAGTCCCTTTGTTCAACATTAGGTTTTATAACTTCCAATAAGTGGCGAACTGACGCTTAGGGCTTCTAATTGCTTCGGCTGATTACAACATTAGTCCTTAGAGTCATAAAATGACAATCTAACTTCCAAGAATTTACAAAAGTGGTCCTTAAGGTCTAATAAGTCACGAATGGCATTTATTAATCCCTACACTTTTAGATATTTACAATATTAGTCCTTGTAGTTTATGTTTTATCAAGACAAGTTTCAATTGTCATGGTTTTTATCCATAAGTTTTATGAACTAATGTTCTTAGTCTAAAAGTTTTTATAGTTATATCTTCGGTATAAAAACTTTACTTAAGTGTAAAATCACTAAGTGAGCTTATTAAGAGCACCAAAAGAGCTAATGGGCTTCCTAAACCCTTATTGAGCTTACAAGGTCCATTAACAATTCTTATGAGCTAAGGATTTCTTAATGGGCCTAATTATAGTTTTAGATCCATCAATGTTAGAGTTTTACTACATAGGTCCATAGGACAATAAATGGGCCTAATGGTCTTCCTAATGGGCCTAAACATATTTTAGTCCATTAATAATTCAAGGTTTTCTAAGTGGGCTTACTAGGCATTAAATGGGCCTAATATGCTTAGTTAATGGTTCGGCTATATGGTATTGGGCCTATAGGGCCTATTCAAGTTTTGGATTACTGTTACCTGTGCTTAACTAGTCCATTAATAATAGTTAACCATTTATCTAGGTGTGAAGTTTATGAAACCTTACAAGCTTATTGGTTCTTAAGGGTTAATTCAAGATCTCCAAAGAAAATTTTATAAAATCAAATTTTAGATTTCCCCGAACATTTTAGTAGATTTTTCAATATTTAGAAAATCTAATTAAGTTTACTAAAGATTTCCCGAGATTGAGTAAAATAGATAGGTTTATTTAGATTTTTAGAGACTTAAAAATCTTCTTAGATTTTCTAACGGGTTCTAGAGATTCTGTTAGATTTTCCAATATTCCCAAAGTTCTTATTTAAATTTTCATTTAAATGTTTCCATGTGTCTGTTATGTATTAGATTGTTCGTGGTTATAATGCATTGTTCGAGCCATCATACTTCAGAAGCCATTCTATAAACGTTTGAGGAGCGAGGGAACTTTAAATCGTAAACCCAACCACTCAGTCAAAACGTAATATCGAGATGAAACATCTTTAGTATAAATCTCCCTACTAACATGGCATTTTTATTTGTTTTATTAAATACCTTGAGTATTTAATATTTCTATAATAAATATTAAATAGTTATATTACGTAAGTACGTACAAGTTAGCATCTAATACAATCAACAATTATGAATGCATAGAATAATGAATGCGCACTTAAATCATATAGTTATGCATTGTCTCTATGCTATATGCTTTCTAAGTGTGTCCCAAAAAAAATCCCCAAAAGATTTTTATAAAGTTATAGTCCAGTTTTAAATAAAAGAAAAATATTTTTATTCTTATTTTATTTAAAATTAATCTGGTTCGCTATAACTAAAGCTCTGATACCATTCTCTGTAACACCCCCATAAAGCGGGTATCACAGTGGTGGATCGATGAGCAAATAGCTTACAAAGCACAGATCATAATTATATGATTTTTGAAATACAATTGATGTATACATTAAATTGGTACAATCATTTAAACCGTTGAATAACATTTGTTATGAATATCCTAGTAAAAGATAATCCCCCGTCATTTTATTGCTCCTAAATGATGCTCAATCCATGCTCAAATAATCTTGCTAAATAACCTGTGCAAAACATACTGACGGGGGTCAACATAAAGTTGGTAAATTTACAGATTTTAATCAATTAATTAGTTTAGACATACAATAATCCTAGAAGTAATAATGCACAAAGCATTCTTACTAAGATGTAAATAAAATTTGTTTATTATTAGAAACTGAAGCTTAACCCCATAGTCCTCAACAGATGAGGACGTAATGTCTTACAAAAAGACACCCATTCGTGTTCCAACATGGTATACGTCTATTGTCCCGGCCAAGGCACAGTGAGCATGACTCACCCAGACTGGGATGGTCAATCCCTAATAGATCTATTTATAACATTCGGGCGATTTACAACAATTTAACAGTTTCAATAGTAAGCAATCATAATCCAGTTTATACAATCCAGTCAAGTCCAATATATGTTTGAATATTTTCTTTCCCAAAAGGGAAAGTTTTATGAAAGTTTAAATGGGTCTGTAAACTCACCTGATACAATCGTCATAATAGTTAATAGAGAACGAACGTCAATCAAGAATACATGTCAACAATCGATACATGATCATACGAGACCTAAAGATAACGAGGCGCGTCTTAGGCTTGAGACAAGAAATAAATCGTACATATATGTAATAAGTATGTTTTAATAAGTTCTTGGACATTGCGTAAGTTTTATGATTCTTTATAAAACTCTTAGGTGAACACTTGGTCATTTTAAGTGAAAAATCCAAGTTGACACTTTTAGCCCATCTTAAGCCCAATAGTGGTCCACTACCCAAGTATATGACTTAAGTCCATTTTAAATTCAGTATACTACTCTAAATTGGTTATTAATCTTAGGTCCAATAATGGCCCAATAGCCATTACAAGTGTAAGTTAGGCTTTTATGGCCCAAGTCCACTTTGTATAGTTTTTGGGTTCTAAAACACATCACAACCTCATACACTTAATATTTCACGTTGGTCGGGTCTCGGGTCATCTAGTCATCAGTATATAAATAAGTCCAAGATCCCTGACAAGTGGATCCTACCACGTTGGTTTATATAAAATCATCACATTTTACGTTAATGAGTTATAATCCGTTTATTATAATTTTCCCGACATGTCCCGCTAATTTGTTCATATCTCTTGAACCGTAAATCATCTAAGTGTGTTTTTTTACCAAAACCATCATTAAATCATGTACTACACTTATTATAAGTCTAATTACCCCAAATTTATACTTTTCATATCTAATTAACCCATTTCCTAACTTAGAAGAGTTGACTGTTTTTGGGCAGCCAAACTCGTTTTCACCATTTTGATCGCCATTTCCAAACCGTAAGGAACCGGTAAATCATCCAATTGATTCTACTTGTTCATGATTTTATCTACAACCTACAATTTTACCTTTCAATGATTCTTAGTTCTTATATGAGAAAACAGTCCGTGAAGACAGTATGTTCAAATCTGACTAGTTTTCACTATTTTGGTCACCATTTACAAACCGTAAGGAATTGGTAAATCATCCAATTGATTCTAGTTCTTCATGATTTTATCTACAACTTTTAGTTTTACATATTCGTAGGTCAGCATATAAATTTTACTAGAAAACAGTCCCTCAAAACAGTATGTTCAGATCTGACTAGTTTTCACTATTTTGGTCATATCTTACTATCTAAAATTCGTCAAGAGACGAGCCACCCGGGGAATTAACCACAAAACAATTATCTATCTTAATATGTAAGTTTTTAGCATCCCAAACCTACTGAGTTTTACATGCAAACTGTTTTTGTTACGGTTCAAAAATTGTTATGAACCAAATCGTTACTAGTGCTTGTTTAGCTTGATTTTTAGTGTTCAAAATTTCATACACAATGTCCCAATACTCATTAACCCATTTCGTACATAATATATATATATATATATATATATATATATATATATATATATATATATATATATATATATATATATATAAGATCAAGAAAAATAAAAGGAATGATAAATAAGAACGAGATGTAGATCTCACGAGGCTTATCAAAGTAATTGTACTAGTGAGTGAGCAAGTAACCATCCAAGATCTTGTCAACACTTGATGTGACCACCATGCATGGATAGATCCGGAATAGATCTACAAGTTTCACTTGATGCATGTATAGATCCGGGGCAGATCTACACATTTTACTTGATGCATGTGTAGATCCGGGGTAGATCTACATGTTTTACTTGATGCATGTGTAGATCCGGGGTAGATCTACACGTTTTTCTTGATGCATGAGTAGATGCGGGGTAGATCTACACGTTTTTCTTGATGTTACCATCATGCATGTATAGATCCATCATGGAAATAAAAGAAAATCTTGAAAGTTGATGCATGTAGGAGATTTACATACCAATGTGTAGATCTCGAGATTTCCGAGATGGGTCTTTGATTTGTTTTTGAAGATTCAAACAAGAAAATCAAAAATTTGATGATCTTGGTGAGTTGGGGTTCACGGCTCAAAGAAGAAAAAGAGAAGGGAGAGAGATTTTTGGGTGTGTGTGTGTGTTTTGTGTGAGAAGAATGAAGAGCATGGGGGGACATAGCCCTTAAATAACGTGGGAGGAAGTGTGACAAGTGTCACCTACTTAACTTTGTCCAATGAGAAGCAAGAAGGTGGAGGGACATGATGGACATGTGTCACCAACCTAGAGTTGGCCCAATGGGGAAGTGAGGTGTGTTGGTGGCTTGTCTAGTGGGCCAAAATGGTTGTTGGGCTCCTTAAATCTCTTATTGGGCTTATTAAGCCCATTACTATCCAAGGCTTAAATAGTTGGGCTTATAAGGACACAAATGGGCCTAAAGTGTATCTTGTATTCTAACTTACATAATTACACGGTTCGGGTCACGTTCGAGGTTTATGAATTTTTTATTCATCCTACGAGGATTTCGTAATTGATCCAAAAATCATTTTTCCAATCAAATGGAGTATTTATATGACGTATAAATACGAAAGACGTGTTTGTTTATTTAAACGACAAGTATTTTTCAGTTATCTTTTGTATAACGTAAGGATCGTTTTAGTAGAAATACTTCTCATTTAATCATTCCGTAGATAAATGTAATATTAAACAATTTACTCAAATTGTTTATCAAGTATTTCTCGACAATAATTTATGTAGTTAAATTATTGAATTGTCGGTACGCAGTTTGTATGACTTTTGTCAACTCTCAAATCCGATTATTTTTGTATGGTTCAAAGAGGGTTTTTGAAACATACTCCATTATTATTTAATGAACAAAAAATCTCGGGTTTTACACCATCCACATGCCACCTTGAGTTTCGTCCTCGAAATTTGATTACTATTACTAGGTTGAGAAATGATCTAGGATCATTGAGTAGATTTTTATTACATTATTCTCATGGTAAAATCATGGATTTTACATCCCAACTCTTCCAGATCTTTTTTAAAATATTCTCTCATAAGCTTTTTACATAAGAAGCACTAGATGTGTACCACTATTAGTACTATATAACATGTAATTATGCAAGATTTAAACTGCCATCTCTAGACAATGCATAATTAAAATTTGGAAATTGTCGCACTAGATGCGTACATAAAACATCATAAATCTATCTACCATATACAATAAGAAACCTTTTAACTTGTCAAAAACTGAAACCCTATTTACACAGATGCATGTGGTTCATAAGCTAACTAATACAAGGAAGTTTAAAAGAAAACTTTCCGATCATATGTACGTGATCCACAATCCTATAAAACTTTCTGAAACCCTATTTTTGAAACCAATGTTTAGATCATTTTAACTTGAGAAACAATAAGAGTACTCGTATACATTACTCATTTTAGAACTTGGAACGACTATGAAAAACAAGCGACAACTAATGTATGGAAGCTTAGAAAACACGCAACCTAAGAATCAAATTTAAAAACCAAATCAATAGAGCAGAAAGTAATGCCTAGCTATTCGGAAAAAAAAAGTAATGCCTAGCTATTCGAAAAATGCATGACAATGATTTTGAAGGTTTATTAAGCTCATAACAATTACGCTAAACCCTAAATAAGATCAAAGCACACATAGCGGAAGCGATTTAACAAGATCATAATTAATAACATAATTATAATTAATCGAATTAGGGTTACATACCTTTATCCTAGCGAAGATCCACAAGATCACCAATTGAATCAATAATTAGGGTTTATGAAGAAAAGTACCAAGATATAGTTTAAAGTAAAACTATATTACGCTCTTGTACACACGTAATGCAACGGGCTAACCGTGAGTCTAGCACGTATAAACGAAGCTTCTACACTTGTGGAATAATCTACCCAACAACCCTAGAGAGGGGTTAGGACTAGATTCAATAAATCAAAACGAAGAGGTTAAAAGGAACCCTAAAAAGGTGTTTTTCCTTTTGGTTTGATCGCAGGAAAGAAGAGAGAGGGATGGGAAAAATTATGAGGGCTAAGGGTTGTTTATATAGGCTAACAAAACTAGGTTTCCAAGTCATAAACAAATTAGGAAAGAAAATTTTTTTTCTTCCCCTTTTGCCCTTGTAGCCGTCGGCCTAAGCCCACCCAAAGGGGCTTCCGGAATTTTCAGTTTTCTTCTTGTCTTCTATTTAATTCCATAACAATCGTTTAACTTAACTCTTAATTTATTTAATGATCGTTAGTTAAGCTCAGTGTAATATAATAAATATATTAAATACATTTATTAAATAAAATTAACCCTTTACGTATTGTGTGCAATCCTGTAATCCCGAGTTCGATCCTATCACACGACTATTAATTTTATGTCCATAAACTTTCAGATTTTCATACGAAATCTACTAGGATCAAGAGGACAGACCTAATGCCTATTCAAGATCCCTGAAATTCTATTTATCGTGGGGTGCAAGTAATGAGTTTTCGCAAATTATATCATATTTTATCGAATTAATACAAGTGAAACTTACGAACTTTACAACACTTCTAAAAATAACCCTCATAGCTACCAGTTACGTTTAGCGTTAGGTTATCTCACAGAAACACACTACATTCGTGACGGTTTCCTGGTATCTCAGGTCTAAGGATAACTATTTATGATTTACTTAATGACAAAGATCCATAAAGTAAAATCATATAGTTGAGATAAGTCCAATATTTGATTCATCAAATATCATCCAAAATTGACCAATATACTTTCAAGTATACCCTGTCACTATTTTGAATTGTCTTAGTTTAATAATATTCCCATATTATTAATCGACAACGGACATTTAGAACATAACAATTATTCATGGATTAAAACATGTAAAATAGGATACAAAATCAAATAACAGAAAATAAACGAAACTCAATCTTTATTTCATCAATTCAATAATGTCTTAACATCCTTTATCCAAATACTAATCACAGAATTATTGCATGAATTCGCTAGCTAGTTGCAGCCCAATAGCCTTGGCATGCTTAACTACCTTTGGTCTAGGCAAAGCCTTAGTAAAAGGATCAGCTACGTTATCGTCTGTGTGAACTTTTATTAATCTTATTTCACGAGCTTCAACTTGTTCTCGAACGTAATCATATCTACATTTAAAGTGTCTGGCACCTTTCATGACTCCAGAATCATTGGCGAATATTATTGCAGCAGAATTGTCACAATATATATCAATAGGTTCTTTAATTGAAAGCATCATCCCAAGATCTCCAACAAGATTCCTAATCCAAACCACTTTTAGTTATGTATATGGCTACCCTTTGAATACAAAAACATTTCTTTTCATATTCCTCAAATACTACAGAAAATGTTTGTTAATGCAAGTAATGCCTAAAAACATTATTAGTGTTAACTAATCTTTCTTAGTTTTGATCACAACAAACCATACAACACATTTAGTGTAGAAACACAAAATGAATTATTTAACTAACACTATCATCAAGGTAATAATCATATCACTAACCTTTCTTAATCATACTTAGTGATCATCAAAATGATTATCCTTAAAACTCACTTTTGCTAATAAGACAAAAGACTTTTTAATAAACCTTCTTTTTTAGAAAATGTTTTATTAGAATGGAAAATGAAAATTTGAAAATGGCATATTCCAAATGCTGTTAGAATATCCTTTGAAGGGTTTAAATACATCAGATATTCCCACCCCACTAAAAGACAAAAAACGGAGCGGAGTCTAGTGGCGGTACCTTAAGTACCTAGGCGGTACCTTATCGATATGGTACCACGGGGTAAGATAAGGTACCGCGCACAGTATCCGTTATAGATCCGTTGTAACTTTGTCTCCTTTAAATAGTGGGTCAAATCTCATTTTCCAAAAAGCCTCTTGGACGATTTTCTCAGCCCTCTTTCTATTTTCTATAGCATAATCATTAGTAAATGATCACTTAATTTGTTAAGGATGTTTACATATGATTATCCTCTTGATCCCCTCCTTTACCATGTCCAATGAGAAGATCACTCACTCACTAGTGTAGTGATAAAGATGAATCTATGAGCTAGTCATATTCATCATTATACCTTTTTGTTTTAGGTCAATCCAATGTATTTATGAATACTTGGACTAGTTGTGTTCATCCAAGTTATTTGTGGATACTTGGATTTGTTGTGTACATCCATTGCATATGTGTTTGCTTGGATTTGCGTTGTGTAAATCCAAGCTACATGTGTGTACTTGGATAAGTCTAGTTGAGTTGTAACAGATTTGATTAGGAGTTCTCACTAAACTATAAAGTGATGTTGTTGTGTCTTGTGAGTTCTCACTGAACTTTAAAGTGATTAGTAGTTGTGTTGTGTGAAGTTCTCACTTAGCTTCAAAGTAAAGAGTCGTGAAGATTGGTTCTACCTTTCGATTAGAACTCGACATCTAGCCTTGTGTCGTAAAATGGTGAAGTAGGCAACGTCGTGAAGATTGGTTCTACCTTTCGATTAGAACTCGACATCTAGCCTTGTGTCGTTAAATTGTGAAGTAGGCAACGTCGTGTAGATTGGTCCTAGCTAAAGATTAGGTCTCGCCATTTAGCTTAGTGTCGGAAAATAATGTAAGCAACGATGTAAGGTTTTCTCCGCCGAGAAGGGAGCTTGTGGATATAGTGGAAATCTCGAGTAGGTGTACTCGAGGAGTGGAGTAGAAACGAGGATAGAGCCTCGTTGTCGAACCACTATAAATCTTGGTGTCTTCCCACTAGGTTGTCTCTTTCCTTGCTCTTTAATTATTTCATTATCATTATACTTGCTTATTATTCTTGCTAGTGCATTTCAATTGAACCTAATCATTATGCAACTTAGCTTTAAGAAAAAGATAGTTTTGATACAAACCAAATTGAAAGTAATTTGGTCACCAATCGAAGAGAAACTATTCAACCCCCCCCCCCCCTTCTAGTTTCTACAATTGGTATCAGAGCGATGGTCACTCAAGATCTTTGAAGTATATTGTACTTTAAAACTTGGATCGATCCATTGTCTCCTCAAATTAGAAGGTCTAGTTGTACTAAAGTTTCTCTTTGGTCAAAACTATGTTTTCTTTGAAAAATAGGTCTTTTAATTAAAAATATTGCATCCCACTTAAGATTAGTAGCCTTTATGCATTTTAGATATACTCTTGAAATGTATCTACTAGTTTGCATCTTGCTTTGTGTAGGTACTCATGAAGATCAATCAATTAATTGGTTATGAATTGAGTTACTTGCACTTGTAGAAGAATCATTTTCATTGATCTTCAACATCTTTGAATAATGATACCAAGATGATTGGGAATGATACTAGTCCTTGAAGACTTAGTACTCATCATAGTCATTGATTGGGCATAGCACTTATTCCTTCTTGGATTGCTCTTTGTGGCCAAGGTACGCTCTCGTTCTTCCACACGCCCTTTGATCATTCTTTTGATCATTACTTGACTATGTGCTTGTTCTTGGCATCCTTGCCTTGACATTTATTTGTGGTTTGTGTTTCTTTTCTTTTATCCTCTCAAACCTTCATTGCTTGGATACTTGACTCACTATGGTGATGTAGAGTGAGTTAGTAGAAGCTTAAAGTATCAAGCATGATTTCCATGGTTTGCACCCATACGGTTAGTAGGCCCTTTGTGGGAGAGAAAGTGAATTAATACTTTGCTCATATTTTGGTTTAGACTAAGACTATTATTGAAAGTGATCTTAGTTTAGACTTGAATAATTGCTTTGTGTTTATTCATTACCAAAGCCGTTTATCGTTTCGCCGGAAAGGCACGTCTTAAACCACTATATATGACACAAGCTCTTCATTTCAACTATTTGAAGATTGTCATTAATCCCTTGAGCATTGATCCTAGTCTTGATTCACTTCCCTTGATTTCTCTCCACTTAGTCGTTTTGCTACGAGTAGTCGTTTGTCCGTTTCGGTTCTTTTCGATCTTGATTTAACTCGTAATCCTTCGTTAAGGCATATTGCTTAGTGTTATGATGATCCAATGATATTCTAAAAGGCTCATGATTTAATTTTAAGTATTTTAGAAAAACTGGATTTTCAAAATTTCGCGTTTTTCAGAGATAGAAACCTGCCTCTGTAGACGGTTCCTTATCTCCGCGGCTCAAAACCCGCGGTACCTTATCGATAAGGTACCGCGGGCAGAAACTTTTGTCAGAGCGCCAGTTTGTGTTTTTTATTCTTTTTCAAACCAAACTCTCTCTCTCCCAAAAACACATAGCCGACGGGTTTTACCTTTTCCACCATTGTTGAAGCTTCCAAAACCTTCAATCTCTCAAATTAATTGATTCCAAGTTGTGGGTTTCACTCATCCATCATCTAGCATCAATTAATTGTAAGTATTTTCTTTCAATTTCATCTATTTTGTTCTAGGGTTCATCCTTTCATAATTGGGGATTTTTAAAATTGAAATTGAATTAAAACCTTAATAGGAATGTGGGTTGACATAGTTATTTTACTATGATTCCTTAGGTTCATATTCATTAAGATTTCACTAAAACCCACTTATAGAACAAATCCGAATTTAGGCTAAATGATTTTGGTTGAATTATGGATTTGAGATGAACTCATGAACAAGTAGGTAATGACATTGTTAATGCTTACCTAAAAACCTTGTTTTAAAAAACCAATGTTCTAATCCATTGTTGATCTAACATAGATCATGTGTTCTTGGTCAATGATGGAATAGACACATTGTGAACATGAAAATGATATGGATTCAATCCTATGTTTGTCAAGAAATTGATATAACACATTTTCATTTTTCGTTTTCCTTTTTGATTTTCATATGAGTGATTGGAGAAATATTGTCTTGTGTGTGTATTTAGGTACTTAATCATGTCTTCTCAATATCAAAAAGATCATCAATACACTAAAGATTATATGCCCGACATCTCCCAAACCTATGCTTCCCCCCAACTTCGAAACACATTTCCATCCCTTTCCACTCGTTGTTTCCATGAGGGTAGAGTCGTTGACAAGGAAATAACGGGTTATATCTATATCCTATCTATGTTTGAGCTTCGGGGTTTGATTGCTTGCTCAACATAGAAGAAGATATTTACCCCTTATTTCTTCTTGAATTCTTTAGCACATACTCCATGATTGAATACAATGGACAAATCTTCATTCGTTTCGTATTGAATGATCAATTGATTCAATACTCTCTTGAAGACTTTGGTCAAATTCTCGGTGTGCCATATGAAGGCACTTGTCGTTTTACGGATAAATGGAGACTTGATGCTCTCACGGAATCCTTCGATAAACCTCCAAATGACCACACCGAAATTGATCTAGAGTTCCTTCTTGAAATCGTCTCGAAAGAGCGTGATGGTAACGTTGTGAGAAGCCTTCATTCAAATGTACGAAATGTGAATCAATATGAAGTGCTCTCTAGCGACCTCAAGGATTTTATGGTTCAATGGGCCAATATCCTTAGGGAGAATGTCTTTTGTCTTGGTGGAAACCGAGATCATATCCCGGCGTGTATGGTGCATATGTTGAGTTGCATCTTCACATCCACAAGTACAACTTGGCATTCTATATCGCTCGACGAATCAATTATGCCCTTTCGAAGCCCAAGACAAACCTTCCCTATGCTATGCTTCTAACTCGCCTTTTCAAAAGGGTTGCGCATGATTTTCCCCACCTTGATCTTTCTCGCTTCTACCCGGTTCATCGGGTTATGTTGCCCATTCAAGAGGCATATGCTAGAAAGACAAGAAGTGATCGAGGATCGAGAAAATCTGTTCATCAAGAGATGGATGATGAGGACATGGACATGCCAACAAGTGATGGTGACGGCATAGGTACTAGTTCTCATTTCCACTCTTCGAGTAATTCCCATCCATCCTCAAACCCATTCGAGGATGAATTTGAAGACTTAGCTCTTCCTCCTCATCATTCTAGCGAAGTACCGGAAGATCTCAATATGGAGCATCTTTACCACGAAAACCTTAGAAATCGAGGGGAATTGCACGAACACCGGGTTGAATCAAGAAAAGGTTTCAAGTTCTTGGGGAATATGATCAAGGGATTGGGGAGGAAGAGAAGGTGAAAGCATTGAAGCTTTTCTAATAATACATGTTGGTAAACATGTATTGTTGAACAATTTTATTTTATCTTGGATATGTATTAACTTGTGATTGCATGTTAGAATTATCATTTATCTTTTTCCTGAATGTTAATTATGCCTTCATGTTTGTGTTTTACATAGCTTTGTACATGCCATATGATAGTTAGCTTATTAGATTATGATCTGTAGTTAACTTTGGCTTGTGAAACCTTTGGAAAAAATCTGGGTTTATCAAAAACTGAAATGGGAAATTTTTGAAAACCTTCTGGACGCGGTTCCATATCGACCCGCGGTTCCTTATCGATAAGGTACCGCCGGTCCTAGATAAGGAACCGCCGGCCACTGTGCACGACAGCATCTTTGCTTTACACTGTTTTCTTAATTTTGTGTAAACCTTGCATGATTTTCAGTAATAAACTGCACATTTCCTAAACTAGGGTATCTAAATTTATTATTCACCTAAAATGATTTTAACCCATTACTAGTTTGGATCATCCACTCAACCATTTAAACCCACCTTGTTTGCATGTTCTTCACACATCAAACATACTTCCCTAAACCTTAAACCACCCTAATCAACCATGGTGTGTACCAAAACCTCAAACACTTCCAAGACCTCCACACCAAGAAAAACACTCAAAATAAGGGTTAAGGTAGCTAAGCCTAACTCTTCACCTTTCCTTACACCTAAGAATGAGAATGCTCCTATCCTCATTTCTTCATCACCTTCCCCACCTCTTGCACCATGCAAGACCTCCTCCACCCATGGTACTAACCACTCCATTGGTTCTACCTCCTCTTCATTCAATTCTAGAATGAATGAGCTTTCCTCACCCTTCACTCCAAGTGCACCCTTGGAAGTGACCACACAACCTCAACCAATCCAAATCATTCCTTTTGGGAATGACTTTGATGACATTTTGGTGACTTCACCATTTACCCCTCTCAACTCACCCATTTCACCAACCTTGGAGGATTTACCTCCACACTCTCCCATTTCCCCTTTGGGGAACATGCCTCCACTTTCACCCTCTTCACCATTGGAGAACTTTCCTCCTCCACCTCCACCCAACTCAAACATCCCAATTTTGGGTGTCCCCCTTTCCCTCCTCTTGGATGATCCTTACTTTGGGTTTCAACAAACTCATGGTCCTAGATGTCCATGTTGTCTCAACAACCACTTCCTCATCCAAAACCATAGGATGGACATGTATGAACTACAT
Organism: Glebionis coronaria; assembly: GCA_025667525.1. Taxonomy (NCBI): domain Eukaryota; kingdom Viridiplantae; phylum Streptophyta; class Magnoliopsida; order Asterales; family Asteraceae; genus Glebionis; species Glebionis coronaria. The sequence goes on from CM046876.1 coordinate 534,756,069, forward strand.
AGGAGGTTGCAAAACTTCTTGCTTGCTTTGTTCTCCATGCCTCCTCCTAGGAGATGAATGATGGAGTTCTTTTAATAAAGATTTTCAAAAAAAAAAAAAAAAAACAAGCCAAAGAAAACCACCTATCTAGATTTAATGATAAGCTAGCTATGTATTAGTTAGTTTTATTTATCTTTGAACTTGTTTCCTCATTAATGAATGTCTCATGTTGTTGTGTTATGGATTTAGCTTTGTGTGATTATATCCTTTTGTGCACACTAATCAACTTTAATTTGAAATTAAAATTGAACCTAAATCTATCACAACCCCTAAACTTGACTAAAATTGGTTCAAAATGATATCTTAATTATTTTGTCACCCTTTGTCAAGACATTCTTTGTGAATGTGTTGCTTTATGCAACCCTAGCATATTTTGGTTCTAATAAAGGTAAAAATCCAAGATTTGCAATTTTTTGAAAAAGTCTTAGTTTTTCCCAAAACCCAGGAAAAACATGGTTTAAAGTCCTCTGGACGCGGTTCCTTAAGGACCCGCGGTTCCTTAGCGATATGGAACTGCCGGTCCACATAAGGTACCGCGGCCAGAATGTGACTTTTGACGAATTTTTTGGTCAAAACCTTTAAACCCTATTCCCAGTCAAGATTCCTTGTTTACTCAGATTGACTAAACATTCCTTGACAATACACATTTTGTATTCAAATTCTTACCTTGATTACATTTTACTTATACCCCAACCTTGAGATTTCATTCTCACACCTTCCCAACCTTGAGAATTCATTCTCACATTACCTTGAGATATCATTCTCATACTCTCACAATGCCTAACTCCTACATTCCTAACCTTGACATTTCTTTGTCACAACCCCACTCACCCAAAGCTTGCTCATCCAAGCTTTCAAAGAAACCGAAAATCTCGGTTCGACCCGTTTGGGTTAAGAAGAAGGAACCATCTTCGTCCAAACCAACCAAAAACCCTACCTTCTCTCCACTCAAGTATCGGAATGAGACTTATACCATAAACCCTATCACCGGAGCAAAAGAACATGTTCCACCACCACCACAATCCTTCAACACCCCCCAACTCAATGACCTTTTCACCTTCCCAAACCTCACAAGGCATTGTGAAAACACTCCCAAACCCTTTACCCCACCACCTCCAAACCCTAAGTTTGATGCCATACCCACATCAAACGATTTTGTGTTGCATCATGGATCCTCGTGTGATTGTTGCCGTTTTCAACAAATTGAACTTGCTCATGTGTATGAGAAGTTAAATTTTCTTGAATTCCTCCTCACTCGACCTCCTATTCAAGTTTTCGTTCCGGTGGACAAAACTTCGAATGATGCATCGTCGTCTTTTTAGTTTTATTTTATTTTTAGCAATCTTGGAAAATATCACTATTAGACTAGCTTATGCTTAGTGGTTTATTTTCCATATTTATTGCTTTTAGATACTCATACTATGTGTATGACTATCCTCTTTGTTGTATTTTTTTTGTAACTTGTGGGTTATTTGTGTGCTATCTAATTAGTTCTATTTTTGAGTTGACCTTGGTTAAATTTTTACAATTGCTTATGGGTGATTCCATCAATTCTAATGCTTTAACCCATTGACAAGCTTATCATCTTCACTTTATTGAAGTTTGATTTTGTCAATTACCTCTTTGGACATACTTAGCAAAATACTTGCTTCTAATTTGAGACTTCTTCTTCCTCTCAAGTTACTTAGTAGGTAGTGATCATATATACATTGGTGTTTCTTTCCTTTCTACTAACCTTTGTGTAGCTTGTCACCTTAGCTCACAAACTTGGTGCCCCAAGCAAGGGGGAGCAACCACCAAGGGGGAGCTACTAGCAAAGTTCGATGCACTTCAAAGACTTATGCTAACCTTTTTGCTACGACAAAGGGGGAGAAATGATAGTGATAAACTAGTTAATAATTCCATAGTTTGTGTTTATACGTAAATGAGTTTATCGTTTGTCGTAATCAAAAAGGGGGAGATTGTTAATGCAAGTAATGCCTAAAACATTATTAGTGTTAACTAATCTTTCTTAGTTTTGATCACAACAAACCATACAACACATTTAGTGTAGAAACACAAAATGAATTATTTAACTAACACTATCATCAAGGTAATAATCATATCACGAACCTTTCTTAATCATACTTAGTGATCATCAAAATTATTATCCTTAAAACTCACTTTTGCTAATAAGACAAAAGACTTTTTAATAAACCTTCTTTTTTAGAAAATGTTTTATTAAAATGGAAAATGAAAATTTGAAAATGGCATATTCCAAATGCTGTTAGAATATCCTTTGAAGGGTTTAAATACCTCAGATATTCCCACCCCACTAAAAGACAAAAAACGGAGCGGAGTCTAGTGGCGGTACCTTAAGTACCTAGGCGGTACCTTATCGATATGGTTCCGCGGGGTAAGATAAGCTACCGCGCACAGTATCCGTTATAGATCCGTTGTAACTTTGTCTCCTTTAAATAGTAGGTCAAATCTCATTTTCCAAAAAGCCTCTTGGACGATTTTCTCAGCCCTCTTTCTATTTTCTATAGCATAATCATTAGTAAATGATCACTTAATTTGTTAAGGATGTTTACATATGATTATCTTCTTGATCCCCTCCTTTACCATGTCCAATGAGAAGATCACTCACTCACTAGTGTAGTGATAAAGATGAATCTATGAGCTAGTCATATTCATCATTATACCTTTTTGTTTTAGGTCAATCCAATGTATTTATGAATACTTGGACTAGTTGTGTTCATCCAAGTTATTTGTGGATACTTGGATTTGTTGTGTACATCCATTGCATATGTGTTTGCTTGGATTTGTGTTGTGTAAATCCAAGCTACATGTGTGTACTTGGATAAGTCTAGTTGAGTTGTAATAAATTTGATTAGGAGTTCTCACTAAACTATAAAGTGATGTGGTTGTGTCTTGTGAGTTCTCACTAAACTTTTAAGTGATTAGTAGTTGTGTTGTGTGAAGTTATCACTTAGCTTCAAAGTGAAGAGTCGTGAAGATTGGTTCTAGCTTTCGATTAGAACTCGACATCTAGCCTTGTGTCGTAAAATGGTGAAGTAGGCAACGTCGTGAAGATTGGTTCTACCTTTCGATTAGAAATCGACATCTAGCCTTGTGTCGTTAAATTGTGAAGTAGGCAACGTCGTGTAGATTGGTCCTAGCTAAAGATTAGGTCTCGACATTTAGCTTAGTGTCGGAAAATAATGTAAGCAACGATGTAAGGTTTTCTCCGCCGAGAAGGGAGCTTGTGGATATAGTGTAAATCTCGAGTAGGTGTACTTGAGGAGTGGAGTAGAAACGAGGATAGAGCCTCGTTGTTGAACCACTATAAATCTTGGTGTCTTCCCACTAGGTTGTCTCCTTCCTTTCTCTTTAATTATTTCATTATCATTATACTTGCTTATTATTCTTGCTATTGCATTTCAATTGAACCTAATCATTATGCAACTTAGCTTTAAGAAAAAGATAGTTTTGATACAAACCAAATTGAAAGTAATTTGGTCACCAATCGAAGAGAAACTATTCAACCCCCCTTCTAGTTTCTACAATGTTTAATAGCAGTCCAATGGAGCTTCCCTGGATTCTGTTGGTATCTACTGGCCAAGTTCTGAGCAAACACCACACCAGGACTTGTGCATCTAACAACATACATTATAGATCTTACAGCCGAAACATAAGGCTCCTTCTACATGTATGCCTCCTTTTCAGGAGTTGATGCATCTAACTCATGACTTAATTCATGCTTAACCTCCACAGGTTGAAAACCTTTCTTAGAGTTATGCATGCTATACTTCTTCAATATCTTATCAATATAAGCATCTTGACTAAGACCAATTAACCGTCTTTTCCTATCTCGATAGATTTTAATTCCCAGAATATATGCAGCATCTCCCAAATCCTTCATAGAAAAACATTTACCAAGATAATCCTTAACTTCCTTAAGTCTTGGAATTTACCTTCCATGATTAATATGTCATCGACATATAAAATTAGGAATACTACATCACTCCCACTAGCTTTGCGATATACACATGGCTCATCACGAATTTGAATAAATCCGAACTTTTTGATTTCATCATCAAATCGTTTATTCCATTGACGTGATGCTTGTTTCAAACCATAAATAGATCTTTGAGGTTTGCACACGCGTTTTGGATATTTAGGATAAACGTACCCTTCCGGTTGTTGCATATAGATGTCTTCATCAAAGCGACCGTTCAAGAAGGCAGTTTTAACATCCATTTGCCATATCTCATAGTCATAGTATGCTGCTATAGCTATGAGACTCCTAATAGCTCGTAAGTCTGCTACAGAAGAAATTTTCTCCTCGTAGTCTATGCCAAAAGTTTGAGTAAAACCTTTAGCTACTAGACGTGCTTTATAGGATTGTACTTTGCCATCCATGTCGGTTTTCTTCTTGAAAATTCACCTATTTTTCACTAATTTGGCACTTTTAGGCGCATCAACAAGAATACAAACATCATTGATTTTCATGGATTTCATTTCCTCATTCATCACAACTATCCATTTAGACTTTCCTGGATCAAGCATTGCGGATCGATAGTTAGCAGGTTCACCAAGATCCCCTACTTCCTCCTCATCATCCTCTATGTTAAGACATAGTTTGCTTGGCGCGCGTATAGTCCTTCCAGACCTACGTGGATTAATTAATTCCGGTGGAGCTCCCAGACTTTCTGGCTCTATTGGAATTTCTTCGTTAGTATTTTCAGAAGGCAATGTGTCTTCTTGAATTTCTTCAAGATCATAATTTCTCCAACTGAATTCTTGATTTACAAGATCATTTTCAAGGAAGTATCCATACCTAGCAACAATCACTTTGTTCTCAGGCGGATAATAGAAATAGTAACTGTTAGGACCTCTGTAATCGACATTTGTAATAGGTATGCTAGGAGGTATGTAGTTTCTCCTGGTCCTAGTAGTAGTAGGAGCAACACGTGCTCCTGGTCTTTAGAAAGTCAAACATTATTATTCTGAGTAGTTTGTTAGGATATGCATGAGATATGTTAGGAAAGAATATGCATATCAGAAGTTACACGTTTTGGTTTAGTGCTGTATTAGGGTTTCCTTGTAGTATAAAAGGAACCATTGGTAGAAGGGTTAAACACACCTTCATCAAACATTATTCATTTTCATATTAAGAGTAGAAATCCTTAGTAAGGATCAACTTATTGTAGTTATTCTGTTTCTTCTTGTTCATAGTATTTGTATTCCGCACTTATACTGTGTGTTTCATCTAGAGTCTCTCTGTGAATAGACTTGTGATTACAGAAGTTGTTCACCATCCTTAACAGGCTGCAAGATCCATATCTAGTGGACCCAACAAGTGGTATCAGAGCCTGGGAGAGTCTCTGCTCAAGAAGAATCAACTTCTTTTACTAACATCTTTGTTTAATCATGTCGGCCTCTAGTTCTACTGAAACAAGAGAAGCAAGCACCTATAAAACACAGCAACCTCAGCAAATCGTTGCTACTATTTCCAATACAAATGGAAAAATCCCACTCTTGAAGAAGGATGAGTATGATAGCTGGGCCATGAAGATGGAATGCTGGATCACCAATACTGATCTAGACCTTTGGAAAATTGTTCAGAATGGCAACAGTAAGAAGCTTACTGGAAGAGACAAGAATGGTAATGTCATCCTTCTAGATCCTAAACCTCATGAAGAAATCACAGCTGTTCAGAAAGAAATCAAAGCAAAAACTATTTTGCTTCAGTCCCTTTCTGATGATCACATGGGTGACTTTTATCACTTGGATGATGCTAGGGAGATTTGGAATAGGGTAAAGGCAAGGTTTGGAGGGAATGAGGAATCAAAGAAAATGTGCAGATCCATGTTGAGAGATGAATTCACAGAAATCAAGATCTCTGAAACTGAAGGTATTCATCAAGGGTATGACAGGTTCTAAAAGATACTTAGCCAGTTGAATCAACTCAGGTCCAAACCTGACAATGGAGATATCAATGTCAGGTTTCTTAGAGCCCTACCTCACTCATAGAATCAGGTAGTCATCTCTCTCAAAGCAAAAGGTGGCCTTGACTATCTTAATTTTGATGACATGTTTTATAAACTCAAAACCTTTGAGCCTCATTTGAGAGGATACTCAAGTGATTCCTTTCCTACTCCTGCTAACTCTGCTTTTGTGAGTTCCATGGGATCTAGTCCAATGTCTTATGCTAGTAGCCCAAGCTATACTTTGACATCTCAACATACTTCTACTCCTGAACCAAAAGCCAAGACTGGTAGTATGGTAGAAGTTGTTCTGCACTCTTTTGTTGCTGATGTTGATCCACAACAGCAGCTTGCTTTTGATGATTTCAAACAGGTTGATAAACTTGACTTGGATGAAATGGATCTAAAATGGAAAATGGTTATGCTCACTCTCCGGGTTCATAAGTTTGAAAAGAAAGCCGGTCTAAAATTCAACTACAACCCGAGAGAGCCAGCCAGGTTTGATAGAAGCAAGGTCAGATGTTATAACTGCCAGCAGCAGGGATATTTTGCTAGGGAATTCCCTAACAAAACTGACTAGGAGAAGAACAGGTATTCAGCCTTCAAGGTTCAAGAGCTCAAGGATGAAAAGAAAGCTTTGGCTTCTCTTGACTCTATGGTTAACTGAAATGATCATCAGAATGCTACCTTGGAGTTAACTAAAGCTTCTACTGATGTATTTGCTATGATTGTTGGGAATCTATCTGATGCTGAGGAAGCCGAAGAATTTGCTCTTATGGGAATCTCGCCTCAGGTACAAAATTGCCATCTTGGTTGTCATGATAAATACTCAGAACAATTGACTCAATACAATGAACTTAATGAGCAAAATGACAAATATTTTCTAGAAGTTCAAGCATATAAGAGTTCTTTAAAAACATTGGAACAACAAAAGAGGTGGCTTCAAGATACTCAACGTGAATATGAGGATAAAATTAGAATTCTAAGCATTTATTTAGAAAACACCACTAACATGCTTAAATATACTGAAAAACTAAACAATGACAGTATTAAGGGTAAGCAAGACATGCAAGAAAAATTGGATGCTACACTTTTACGATTTGAAAAATGGCAAAAAAAACACCCAAGAATCTTTCCAAGTTAATTGATAGTAGCATGTCTGGTAGAACTAAGAGTGGCTTAGGCTTTGATAAATATATTGATTCAGAAGACTTGTTTGATTTATCTTTTTCAAGTGTCTTTGATCCTGACAAGGAGGAGGAGGGAAAACCTAGTTACAATAGGTTTCAACCAGCTGCAGCAATGCATGCGGTTCCTCCACCTCTTACAGGAACTTTTATGCCGATCTCTAGGCATACTGACTTGGATGGATAAAATATGCATGAGTGTAAAACCCACATGCTTTTACCGTGAATAGTACCCTTATGATCGTACGTACATGATTAGAACTTTCCTTTTATAGCACGTTTACGTTTCACGAACAAGAATTACAAGTATTACGTACGTGTTATAACACGATAAGTATTTATTACGTATTAAGACACGATAATTATTTCAATAATAATTATAATCACGAACATACGAACATGAAATCATGAACGTAAATAATCACGAGCTTAGTAATACGTATTTATGTATATGTATTAAGATCATGAATAAATATAATAAGACACGAACGATAACTATTTTAATCACGTAAAACACGAACACGAGAACAAATATAATATTAGACACGAAAAACATTTGGGTTACCCCATGTGGGCCCCATACCCACGACTAAGCACAAGAAAAGGGCCAAGCCCATGTAATTTTACTAAAACAAGAATTTGTGAAAAGATTATTTTCATAATAACAAAATATTAGAAAATAAACTAAACCCAAAAAATATTTTCTCTCCTTCTTGTCTCCTTTGGCCGCCGGGTAGAACACACACAAAGAGGGTGTGTTGGTTGATTTTGGTGTTTGATTCCTTGCAAGTGTGTTAGTGTTATCGTTCTGCTTTGTTCCACGTAATCGGTAAATCCTTAAACCTCTTTTTCTTTATGTTTTATTTAATCAAGAACACATGAAATCATGAGTTATTTAATAACAAGTTAATAATCATGTAATTAAACATGGGGGGTAAAATAAATCATGGTTAAGGGGTGTTTGTTTTTGGCCGACGCAAGGAACCGAGCCCCAAGGGGGTCTCGGCTTGTTATGTTTCGCACCAACCGAGACCTCAAGGTCTCGGTGTGGTGTTGTGTGTCTCGGCAGTAGGAGAAAAGGGAACCCCAACCTCGGTCGGGGTATGTTTGGTGTTTGGTGGGTCTCGGATAAGAACAAAAATGTAGTAACCCGGACATTAAAATCAACATTAAGACTAAGATCTAATCTTATTCCTAGTAGTCAGATCAATATTTATTACCCGACTTTCATTTGTCATGGTCGTTCGACGAATAACATTGGATTCATGGCTAACCGGAAAGGCTAAGGTTTTAACGTATCATATACGTGTCATTTATTATTTATCGACAAAGTCTATGTCCGCCATCGACCGTGAATATCCTCGTTATGACATAGAAATATTTTCTATCGTCGTCCTTTTAATTTTTGTTTTTACGAGCATTTTTCGTAATTTAGGTTAAACCTTTAGCCGCCGTTCGTTTATATAATGTGATAACGTTTATTAAATGATAAGCCCTCATTTATATATCGAAATATAAATGTTCTCTGAATGTCGATGTTTTAAATTTATATTGAGCGTTTATTTTTTGTGTGTTACGTGTAACTTTTAAATCGCGTAACTTTTAAATTATTGGGCTTCAATAATACCATCAGACAAAAACTTTATAAATAAATTCACCATATACTAACTCACGCCACATATGGAATTACGTGTCATTGCTTATACATTCATTCCACAAGTAAACACATGTATCTTCTATGTTACGTGGCTTGACCAGGTTACTTAATAACTCTCATACTCAATGGAATATCTAATTGTTCTTTCTTTTTTTGAAGAATGGATAACCAGCCCAAATAATATCACCAATTTCGATTTTTCCTAGCTATTGTAAAAAGTAGATGGAAAGTGTATTTTTCTAGCAATTGTTTTTGGTTGTTTCTTTCATTTAACAATCATCATAACACAAGATCTTTAAAGATTATTTATGAGTTTAGAGGCTGATTTTTGAAGTCATTCAAAAGTATTTGAAAGGATGTATAATCTTGGTTAAAGATTACATGGCTAGTCATGATAACTTGGATGGAAGGATTGATTTGTTGTTCTTTTTCTTCACACCTTTTTTAAGACTATGATTTCTTTTTATTGTTTTTGTTTAGTTTCTTAAATATGTAGTATCCACTCTATTTTTATATTCTAAACTTGTATTGCTATAATTGGACATTGTATAAAAGTTTTAAATCATAAGAGCTAACTATAGCGTTGAATCATAGTTGTGATTCTTAGAATTTGATTGCTGAAGGAAATGTATGACTTGTTGAAACTCAGTAGGTTATGGTCATTAGATAAAAATATAGGAGGATAGCCCTGTGTTTTGTGATGATTTGGCCGGGTCGCTCGTCTCGTGATGATACCCGATGATTTAGATATTGCTGAAACGATAAAAAGTGTCGAATTTGAACATGCTGTATAAACGAACTGAAAACTCGTATAGGATCTTAGAACCATTGAAAAGGCAAAACTATGAGTTGTAGATAAAATCATGAAAAACTATATTCAATTGGATGGTTTACCAATTCATTACGGTTTGGAAATGGCGGCCAAAACCGTGAAACCGAACCTGGCTGTCCAAAAACAGCCTTGACCCGAGTTAGTGTTTTGATCATTTGGATCCTTTTGTCATAAAACTATAAGTAATGGGAGCTCCTAATCTATATATTAGACTTAACTACGATGATGGGAGTATAAAAACCAAGTAGAGACTCATTAAGGTTTAGGAGTAATGACCTAAATAGTGAGACATGTTGTAAAATTTGCGTAATTGAACTATACCGATGATATGAATAACTTGACAATTTTTATAAAACCCGAGGTGTTAGAACCTACTTGTCGGGAAGTCGATACCCATTTATATACTGCTATTTGGAATACGCGAGACCCGACCATCGTAAAATATTAAGTCGACATCATTTTTTAGCGTTTAGAACTCGTAATGCATATAAAGTGGACTTGAGTCATAGAAGCCCAACATACACTTGTAATGGCTATTGGGCCATTGGACCCGAGATTAATAATGTATTTGGAGATCAATACTGAGTTTAAAATGAACTTAGGTTATATAAATGTGTAATGGTCCACTAATGGATTATAATGGGCTTAATTGTCAAAATGAGAAAATATATGGTAAATTGTTATCAAAGGTTTTAGAAAAAGTTTTATAAATTTTATACAATGTCCAAACTTACTAAGTGAACTATTTACATATATGTATGACTTATGATAGTCTCGAGCCTAAGACGCGTCTCGTCATTATAGGTCTCGTTCGATCATATGTCGACCGTTGGGCATCTCGTTCTCAATCAATGAGCGATTGATATCTCGTGAAGTCGTGTATCGACTATTGGACGTTTGTTACTTGATCTACGTGTAATAGCTATATCAGGTGAGTTCATAGCCTCCCTTTTACAGCTTTATATGTGTTTATAAACCCGCGAGGGGGAATACATGCTCTTGGTATAAAAATATATGATGTTTATATATATATGGTTTTAAGAGAATACATGTTTATGAATAAACATGTGGTTTGCTATATGCTTTGAACGAATACATGTTGTTGTAAATGAATTCAAGATGTTTGATTAAATTCTTTTGAAATATGAACAAAAGCGTTTATTGTATTGATTGTGAACCGCTATTTGCTAAGTACTATATTGCTAGAATTTGAAAGTCCCTAAAACCCATGAACCGTTAACTACCTGTAATGGGTAGGCGCTGGTACAGACGGATGGATCCATCGGGGATGGCCTCCACCTGGGCAGGTCGCACCTGTGGGTTGGAGGCTCAGCCAGGTGTGTTGTATTAGAAGTAAGGGGTATTCGGCAAAATACCTGACTAGGGCATTATTATACTTAAGGCTTCGGTGTCATGGCTTAGTAGAATAGCGTGGACTTTGGGTATTGCATGTGTTGCACTATCGACAGTGGATGAGATTCTTGTGTTCAAAAGCTTTACGGTTTATTACCCATTTTGTTTATTTAAAAACCTATGAATTCACTCAACCGTTGTGTTGACATGTTAGCATGTATTCTCAAGTGTGTAGGTTTACGAGCAGCTAGAGCATGGAGCCGCGCAGGATAAAGTAAAGGCAAAACAAACAATTTCCATTCGATACATTTGACAAATCATTATTATTTCTTAAGGTTTGTATAAATTGGTGGGACCTCTTTTTAATTAACTCTGATTTAATAAAATTATCGAATGGTTTATTTTATAAAACGTCTCTTTTGAGGTTGTTTTCTATGACTGTGTATGATGTGCTATGAAGTAACGCCCAATGTTGATATTCCGCTGCCTTGTGAAATTGGGGGTGTTACAGATTGGTATCAGAGCACTAGTTATAGAGAACTAGGTCATTTTCAAAACCTAGACTATAACTGCTCTTTCGTAAAATTGTTTGATTGCCTTACATTGTATCCGTGCGCTCATGGCTCCTAGAAACCAATGATTGGTTGTGATAATGTGATTCTATGTGTATGTATAAATGGTTGTATGTATATGTATGTACATACTATGGTAGCTAAAGGCATTGCGGGTGAAGCAATGGTCCTCGCATGATTATCATGCATTTTATAATGCAATTTTTGTACAGAGTTTGGCCGCGCTGCCAATCACCGATTTCGATAATTAATTTATTATCCGAATACGAGTATGGAACTCGTTTGATATTTTGGATACATATATATTGTTTCATAATCTATCGCATGTCGACTAATTTAAGCTCGATTTTTGTCATCGCATCGTGATGTGCCATTTTAGGACATATCCTTTTGAAACGTAATTGATAAGCGTATTATTATATTTCTACACTCCTTATGATTTTAAAGAATCATTTCTTCAAGGAGAAATCTTCTACGTAATATAACGTTTAATTTAATTGTGTTTGATTATGTTTTGTGGCGAAAAGGAGGATGCCAATGTTGGACCTAAAATATATATACCCAATCAACTATATATAATTTGGGTACAACAAAGATATGCTCATAGTAGTCATTAGTTGAGCAACTTAAAAATTTGTATTTAAATGGAATGGGACATTTAAATATAGAGATTTTAAATCGCACAACTATGTGTCGTTTAAGGTTCTCTTATTGAAATGGGTTGGGACATTTGAATAAGAAAGTTTTAAACCACTGGACCTTAGATTGTTGATGGTTTCTTTATTCAGATGGAATGGGACGTTTGAATACAGAAATCATGGAGTAAGTTTGACACCCTGTACTTTTCTTGGCATTTAAATTGGTTATGATATCGTGTTTTGTGACGGTATTATTGAGTAGGATGATTTATAATCGTCTTGTTGAAATAAATTGGGACGCCTTTTTATTTGAACAAGAAAGTTATAAGTTCCCGAACCATAAATTTATAATTCTTGTTTACATGGATTGGGACGCCTTTGGATGTAAACAACGAATTATAAATGAGTGGGCTCAAGTGTGCCTGAGTTGGTTTGTGATTATTTTGTATACGAATGTATTTCTTCGACTCGTGTTTTGTTGGTATGATTCGTTCATTACGATCGTCCTTATGGTTATTATTGATTATCGTCTGTGTACGAGTAACCCATTAGTATTTTCTCAAGTTGTGATTTGTCTTTATGGACCATTTATAATGTGCCTCAACTATTGTAAACTTTATAAGCTGACCGTTAAGAACCATTACACGTTCCAAGGATAGACGACTTGTTTAATCGACACTAGTATTTAACTGTGTACATGTGGATTGACTTAGATTTAAGTTATCACCAAATACTCATAGTTAATGAAACGATTTTCTAATTTTTCTTGTTATTATCGATGGTTCATCGAAGAGGTTTTTGAAACATAACTAAAAAAAAAATTGGGTATGGATCCGTTTGTGAGCACCCTGTAATATCATTTGGGTATCGATCTGTGTGTGAGCACCCTCTGATGAAATAAATATATTTGGATATGCATCCATGGCTATCAGGCCCGTAAACATCTGTTAACTTGCAAACTTTCCTTTGATTCGACTCATTAAAAATCCTATCAGATATTCATTTTATCATGTCTTGACTATTTAGCAAGCATAAGTTAACTTGATTGAACTTATTGATTTGGCATGGCTTGGCTATTATACAAGCATGTCGTAATGTGATTATATGTGCCTAATGATGGCTTTTATACTTAATTTGGATCATAGTTCCTCCGATCGAGTATGTATACTCCGAACGATTTTCGTGTCGATGAATTCGCTTTTGACGAAATAAGGTTGCATGTTCGAGATCAATGTAATTAGGTGATTTTGTATGACTAGTACTAATTACCTCGTATTGATTATTTTGTAACATATCGATGGACTTATGTGTGACCCATGCGATTTTCTTTTACGACGTAATTGTTTTTATCAGATCCGTGGACAATGTGTGTTTTAATTTGATCGACGTGATCGCTGATTGTTTTAAATTGATTGACGCATTGGAAAATTTCTCAAATGCGCCCAATTCTTTTGTCTCTTCACTTTTATGTGGAATTTTTCTAACTTATATCTACCGTCGCAAGTTTGATAAGCTAGTAGTAATGTACCTTGAGGAACTTCCAAAAATTGACGGCTTGTCAATTTTTCGCTTTCAATGGCTTCTCCTTCAAGTTATGCATTATTCTTTACTTATAAGGGTTAAAGCTACATTTAAAACGTTCATTCATGATTGTTATGTATACTCGTTGCTTTGAATTTTGTTCATTTAACATTTGTTAGAAACCTCGGCGATGACTTGTCTATCTCTCACCCCTTCGTCCTTTAACCGAAGACTATTAAGACGAATTAAGCGCTGGGACATCGCTTCCTAAAGGGGTAGATGATGTAGTAACCAGGACTTTAAAATCAACATTAAGACTGAGATCTAATCTTATTCCTAGTAGTCAGATCAATATTTATTACCCGACTTTCATTTGTCATGTTAGTTCGACGAATAACATTGGATTCATGGCTAACCGGAAAGGCTAATGTTTTAACATATCATATACGTGTCATTTATTATTTATCGAAAAAGTCTATGTCCGCCATCGACCGTGAATATTCTCGTTATGACATAGCAATATTTTCTATTGTCGTCCTTTTAATTTTTGTTTTTACGAGCATTTTTCGTAATTTACGTTAAACCTTTAGCCGCCGTTCGTTTATATAACGTGATAACGTTTATTAAATGATAAGCCCTCATTTATATATCAAAATATAAATGTTCTCTGAATGTCGATGTTTTAAATTTATATTGAGCGTTTATTTTTAGTGTGTTTCGTGTAACTTTTAAATCGCGTAACTTTTAAATTATTGGGCTTCAATAATACCCGCTTTACATATGATGAGACAAAAACTTTATAAATAAATTCACCATATACTAACTCACGTCACATATGGAATTACGTGTCATTGCTATATGCATCCATTCCACAAGTAAACACATGTATCTTCTATGTTACGTGGCTTGACCAGGTTACTTAATAACTCTCATACTCAATGGCATATCTAATTGTTCTTTCTTTTTTTGACGAATGGATAACCAGCCCAAATAATATCACCAATTTCGATTTTTCCTAGCTATTGTAAAAAGTAGATGGAAAGTGTATTTTTCTAGCAATTGTTTTTGGTTGTTTCTTTCATTTAACAATCATCATAACACAAGATCTTTAAAGATTATTTATGAGTTTAGAGGCTGATTTTTGAAGTCATTCAAAAGTATTTGAAAGGATGTATAATCTTGGTTAAAGATTACATGGCTAGTCATGAAAACTTGGATGGAAAATTGATTTGTTGTTCTTTTTCTTCACACCTTTTGTAAGACTATGATTTCTTTTTATTGTTTTTGTTTAGTTTCTTAAATATGTAGTATCCACTTTATTTGTATATTCTAAACTTGTATTGCTATAACTGGACATTGTATAAAAGTTTCAAATCATAAGAGCTAACTATAGCAAGCGTTGAATCATAGTTGTGATTCTTAGAATTTGATTGCTGAAGGAAACGTATGACTTGTGGAAACTCAGTAGGTTATGGTCATTAGATAAAAATATAGGAGGATAGCCCTGTGTTTTGTGGTGATTTGGCCGGGTCGCTCGTCTCGTGATGATACCCGATGATTTAGATATTGCCGAAACGATAAAAAGTGTCGAATCTGAACATGCTTTATAAACGAACTGAAAACTCCTATAGGATCTCAGAACCATTGAAAAGGAAAAACTATGAGTTGTAGATAAAATCATGAAAAACTATATTCAATAGGATGGTTTACCAATTCATTACGGTTTGGAAATGGTGGCCAAAACCGTGAAACCGAACCTTGCTGTCCAAAAACAGCCTTGACCCGAGTTAGTGTTTTGATCATTTGGATCCTTTGTCATAAAACTATAAGTAATGGGAGTTCCTAATCTATATATTAGACTTAACTACGATGATGGGAGTATTAAAACCAAGTAGAGACTCATTAAGGTTTAGGAGTAATGACCTAAATAGTGAGACATGTTGTAAAATTTGCGTAATTGAACTATAATGATGATATGAATAACTTGACCATTTTTATGAAACCCGAGGTGGTAGAACCTACTTGTCGGGAAGTCGATACCTATTTATATACTGCTATTTAGAATACGCGAGACCCGACCATCGTAAATTATTAAGTCGACATCATTTTTAAGCGTTTTAGAACTCGTAATGCATATAAAGTGGACTTGGGCCATAGAAGCCCAACATACACTTGTAATGGCTATTGGGCCATTATTGGACCCGAGATTAATAATATATTTGGAGATCAATACTGAGTTTAAAATGAACTTAGGTTATATAAATGTGTAATGGTCCACTAATGGACTATAATGGGCTTAATTGTCAAAATGAGAAAATATATGGTAAATTGTTATCAAAGGTTTTATAAAAAGTTTTATAAAATTTATACAATGTCCAAACTTACTAAGTGAACTATTTACATATTTGTATGACTTATGATAGTCTCGAGCCTAAGACGCATCTCGTCATTATAGGTCTCGTTCGGTCATATGTCGACCGTTGGGCATCTCGTTCTCGATCAATGAGCGATATATATCTCGTGAAGTCGTGTATCGACTATTAGACGTTTGTTACTTGATCTACGTGTAATAGCTATATCAGGTGAGTTCATAGCCTCGCTTTTACAGCTTTATATGTATTTATAAACCCGCGAGGGGGAATACATGCTCTTGGTATAAAAATAAATGATCGTTATATATATATATGGTTTTAAGAGAATACATGTTTATGAATAAACATGTGGTTTGCTATATGCTTTGAACGAATACATGTTGTTGTAAATGAATGCAAGATGTTTGATTAAATTCTTTTGAAAGATGAACACAAGCATTGATTGTATTGATTGTGAACCGCTATTTGCTAAGTACTATTTTGCCAAAATTTGAAAGTCCCTAAAACCCATGAACCGTTAACTACCTGTAATGGGTAGGCGCTGGTACAGACGGATGGATCCATCGGTGATGGCCCCCACCTGGGCAGGTCGCACCTGTGGGTTGGAGGCTCAGCCAGGTGTGTTGTATTAGAAGTAAGGGGTATTCGGCAAAATACCTGACTAGGGCATTATTATACTTAAGGCTTCGGTGTCATGGCTTAGTAGAATAGCGTGGACTTTGGGTATTGCATGTGTTGCACTATCGACAGTGGATGAGATTCTTGTGTTCAAAAGCTTTACGGTTTATTACCCATTATTGTTTATTTAAAAACCTATGAATTCACTCAACCGTTGTGTTGACATGTTAGCATGTATTCTCAAGTGTGTAGGTTTAAGAGCAGCTAGAGCATGGGGCCGCGCAGGATAAAGTAAAGGCAAAACAAACAATTTCCATTCGATACATTTGACAAATCATTACTATTTCTTAAGGTTTGTATAAATTGGTGGGACCTCTTTTTAATTAACTCTGATTTAATAAAATTATCGAATGGTTTATTTTATAAAACGTCTCTTTTGAGGTCGTTTTCTATGACTGTGTATGATGTGCTATGAAGTAACGCCCAATGTTGATATTCCACTGCCTTGTGAAATTGGGGGTGTTACAAAAAACCACCACCGGCTTATGCCGGTGGCTAAATAAGGAAAGCATGAGGAACCCCCATGTCGCGGCAGCAAGGGGAACCACCGGCTAGCCGGTGGGAACTTTTGCTAGCCGACGGCTAGCCATGACCAAGGGTGCGTTGGTGACCGGTTCACGGGGTTCACAAATACGGTGACGACATGTTTAGATTAGAACACGGGTTTGGTTCATGGATTATTTTTACAAGGTTAATTATATTTACAAGTATATTTTTTTACAAGGTTAAATTAAATTAATTAAAACATGTACATGATTAATTTAATTTATGCATGACTTAGGTTATTAATAGTAATATTAATACATGAATTTTAACATAAGTAATTACCATTTTATTTAGACTATATAATTAATTAATTATTAAAATCATGACTTATAATTAATTAATTTGCATGACTTAGGTTACATTATTAATAGATAATGATACATGTTTTAATCTAAGTATTTTTACCTTTATTTAATTAAATCATGTTAAATTTAATTAAATACTTTAACCTATATTTTATTTAATTTACATGAAATAATTAATAAACTATACTATTTAATTACACGACTTAGAATATTAATCAGTAAACACTTAAGCTTATATAATTAGCTTAATAATCCAGCTTAATTCTATTTATGGAAACTTTCTATTTTTAAAAAGTTATCTATTTTAAGCAGTAAATCTATTTTTGGAAACTTTCTATTTTTAGAAACTTTCTGTTTTTGGAAACTTTCTATTTTTGGAAACTTTCTATTTTTGGAAACTTTCTATTTTAGGAAACCTTCTATTTTTTGAAAGTTACTTATTATTACACAACAAGTATAATAATACATGAACTACAAGAAATACTTAAACAGAATAGAAAGAATACATGCTAAACACAGTATAAAGCTTTAATCAGTAAAACATGACATGAACATATAAACAAGCTAAGACATGATATAAAACCAGTTATGTACTCAGTAATCAGATACTTATACACGTATGTATTTATGTAGAATTAGTGATACCGAAGTAGGACTCTCTTCCGTTCGTCCTTCGTTCACTAGACACAAGGTACGGATTCTCCGTCCTTTTAGTATGGACATTCTTCCTTATTAGGATTTCCCTTATGCAGCCAACTATTTTCCCCAGTATATGTTTTATATGTTTTTGAATTGCTTATGTTTAATTAGAATACCTAAAGCCATATACATGCATGACCAGTTTCACCTAGTTATGGAGGTACCATAACCATAACACTGGAGGCACCAGTGTTATGACTCCACCACGACGGAGTGATAGCTCGTGGCGTCCCTTCAACTTTTGGCCATATTATTATTATCAGCTGGGGCGTATGGGTGCATCCTAGTCTACATGTTTTCAGCAGATTATTCAGGTGAATGTGGTGTGTGCCTTGCATCCTTCACAAGGAGCTGATCCCTCCTACCCAAACCAGTATATTAAATTAGAGGCAGCCCCTCTAATTTGCATCACGAGGTCACCCCTCCAAGTATTCATGTACGTTGATAATTCATGACCTATATTGGCTAATGGTAAATATGTTAAACAGTTTTTACAAGATAAACATAAGGCTTTTCAAACTATAAAACCAGTTTTAATAAGATATAACCAGGTTATTCAGGACTTAGTCTTTCCCGCTGCTTCATGCTTATATGGTTATATTATTCATGATTTATTTGTATATCCGTGCACTGAGTATTATGGTCAGCTGTTTTCCTTTTCATGTTCCCAAAACGGCAGGTACTTAGGGACGCTCGTATACTTTAAGCGTACGTGCATATGGATTGGAAGCTTCCTAGCCTTCTTTACTTTATGCATTTCTTTATACTTTGATACTCATTTCCATGAACATTGTTTAGTCCTTTCAATTTACAGTACTTATGTTTGTGTGTGATGAGTTCTACTTTTGGGGTACCGATGTTTGATTCCGGGTATTTCCTTTATGGTCATGTGATGTTTTATACGTTTATCCTTGTATGCTTTGATGACACGCCATAATTACGCGTGACATTCCATTTACCAAAATAGGGTGTTACAACTATGGTATCAGAGCCAAGGATTCGACCGGTAGGCTCTCAAAACACGACCTGTGTTTAGTGGGTAGTCATTATGGTCTTCCTAGAACTGACAGTCGGTTTTCATGCATTCATCATTTTCATGCATACATATATATGTCATTGTCGCAGGTTTATGACTAAGTAATGGTTGGTACAGGACTGGCCCTATTTAGTCGCATGTGTTTTATCGAAACTTTTAACTTTGGGACCGACCCATTGGCGCCCCCTCGCCATGTCTTTTGTTTTGAGTGAACTGACCATAGGCGTTCACTCTCGCGCATACAAGAGTTTTCATAAAACTGCATCATGCATTCATGTACTAGTTTTTCCTTCATAAAATTTTTCTCATGATTTATTGGTATAAATTTTTTTCATGAATATAGTTTATGTTTTGATCAGTTTAATCATGTATTTTATGTTATATTGTCAGATGGTTCTCACACGTGAATAGGAACAACTCAATGCAGCGATCCAAGCTGCAATGCAAGCTATGCTTCCTCAGCTCAGGAACAAAATCAGGGCTGAGGTTCAGGCTGCCAACAACCAGAAGCAACACCCAGTACCTCCTCCTCCTCCTCCAGCAACATTGGTCACATGGCTGGAGAGATTCAATAAGCTCCGCCCTCGAGCTTTCGAGAGAACAGATAGCCCCAGTGAAGCTGAAAGCTGGTTAGCTCACATTGAGAAGATCTTCGATGCTATGGGCTGTGACCCCGTCTTTAAGTCGAGGTTGGCTTGCTACAGATTCGAAGGTTATGTACTATCATGGTGGATGGCACTGAAGCAGTCTAAGGGAGGTGATAATTGGGTGGCTGGTTTGACTTAGGCTCAGTTCAGGGATTTGGTGATGGGACAGTTTTTTCCCAAGGCTGAGCAAGACAAGCTGAAGAGGGAGTACCATGGAATCCGACAGAGAGCTGGGGAGAATAGAAACGAGTTCATGCAGCGCTTTTTTCGCTTGGCTGGTATCCTTGGTGCAGCAGCAGGTACTCCTAAAGAGGAAGCACACCACTTCAGGTGGGCTCTTCGTACATCGGTCGCAAACAACTTGGTGTGTGCTACGTTCAACACGGTAGCACAAGTGGCCGATGTAACACGTAAGCTGGAGATGCTGCAGGAAAGAGATGAGTTCGGGAAAGCAGAGAGACCCGATAAGAGGATAACATTCGTATTCAAACGGTGACCAATCCGTATTCTTTCAGTATATGTCAGTATTTCATCTCTTTAAACTGTATCTTCCAGGCAGAAGACTGGGATCGGTCTCAGCCGGCTACTCAAGAAACAGCCTAATCAGCCCAAGGGAAACGGTCATACTCACGACCGTTCTGCTACGGATAGGCGTGGCCGTAATGATAATTACCGTAACAACGCTGGATACTCCAACAGCAGCAGGTCCTTATACTTACTCATTATTCTTATGATTACATGTTATAATTCTTAATTTTGACACATTAGCAAATCTTCTACCGGGAATCATGGTAACGAGAGGGACCAGAACAAGAGAGGTTCACAACCTAACCGTCCAGCTATCACTGGTATTCAATCTTACGATTATCTGCATTGTCCTTTGTACCTATTATCATGTCTCATGTATATTGTTTTTATCTGGCTCTCATCCAGTCAGGACACCTGCTGGAGGATATACTCATCCTCTTTGCTCTAATTTCCACCGTAGGCACCCAGGGCCATGTCTCCGCGACAGCGACGCATGCTACAAGTGTGGTCTTCCTGGCCATCGCATGAAGGATTGCCGCAAGGGCGAGATGGAGGGTACATCGGGACATGCTGATACCAAGCCGCCTCCTACTAGTGGATACGTTTACACGACATCTCGCGATCAGGCCAACAAGTCTATAGGTACCATCACTGGAATCTTGTATATGTATGGTCAAGCTGCATGTGTTCTGTTTGACATGGGTGCTACTCACTCGGTCATTTCTACTGCTTATGCCAAGAATGTTAGGATACTCCCCATGCCACTAGAGAATATACTGAGTATTTCCACGCCTTTGAGATACTATGTATATGCATAACCCATGTGTACAAGAGCCTTCCCCTAGAGTTTGACGACAAGATTCGTCCTGTTGACGCACTTCCGCTGGACATGAATGATTTTGACATGATTTTGGGCATGGATTGGCTATCCAAGCATCATGCCACCATGGACTGCCATTCATATCGAGTCATCTTCGGTGATGTTAATGCACCAGAGTACATTTACAACGGGTTCTTACCCGGAAGGTCTGTACAAATCATATCAACCCTACAAGCACGTGCATTACTTTCACATGGTTGTGAGGGTTATCTAGCTACTGTTCATGACATGGATGCTGAATCCCCATCAATTCAGGATCAGCCGATAGTG
Organism: Glebionis coronaria; assembly: GCA_025667525.1. Classification (NCBI taxonomy): domain Eukaryota; kingdom Viridiplantae; phylum Streptophyta; class Magnoliopsida; order Asterales; family Asteraceae; genus Glebionis; species Glebionis coronaria. The sequence goes on from CM046876.1 coordinate 534,777,801, forward strand.
TCAGAATTTCCAGATGTATTTCCAGAAGAACTTCCGGGCATACCACCTGCACGTGAAGTAGAATTTAATATCTAGCTCATCCCAGGAGCTGAGCCGATTTCCAAGGCTCCTTATCGCATGGCTCCTATAGAGTTGAAGGAGCTGAAGGATCAATTGCAAGAACTTCTGGAACGAGGCTTTATTCGACCGAGCGCATCTTCATGGGGCGCACCGGTCTTATTCGTTAAGAAGAAGGACGACAGTATGCGTCATTGCATAGACTATCGCGAGCTCAACAAGATTACCATCAGGAATAGGTATCCACTAACACGTATAGATGATCTGTTTGACCAACTCCAAGGGGCCAATCATTTCTCCAAGATTGATCTAAGGTCGGGTTATCATCAACTACGGGTTAAGGAGTAGGACATCTCCAAAACTGCTTTCTGTACACGCTATGGCCACTACGAATTTGTAGTCATGCCATTTGGCCTTACCAGTGCTCTAGCAGTGTTCATGGATTTGATGAACAGAATCTTCCATGAATTTTTGGACAAGTTCGTCATTGTCTTTATTGACGACATCCTGATATTCTCTAAGTCCAAGGAGTAACACGAAGACCATCTTCGTACAGTACAGATTCTTCGCCAGAAGCAGCTGTATGCTAAATTCTCCAAGTGTGAGTTCTGGTTAGACAAGGTGGCATTCTTAGGTCACATTGTATCAGTAGAAGGAATCACGTTGGATCCAACAAAGGTTGAGGCTATTACCAAGTGGCCAAGGCCGACATCAGCGACTGAAGTCCGCAGTTTCCTAGGCTTAGCTGGTTATTACCGTATGTTCGTGGAGAACTTTTCCCGCTTAGCACTACCATTGACCAAACTGATGCGGAAAGGGGAGAAATTCGTCTGGACTGAAGAACGAGAGAAGAGCTTTTAAGACCTAAAGCAGAAGTTAGTATCTGCACCGATTCTTACTCTCCCATCTGGTACAGGTGGATTTCAGATCTACAGTGATGCATCGGGGAAGGGAATTGGCTGTGTGATGTAGTATTTTTGTATATACTTTATTTTAGGAAAAACAAAGCAAACACAAATGTCGTGGGTAAGTATTAGTAATTACGATTTAGGAAAACCGTAAATACCGACAATCGAGTTCGTTCTCGAGGAGGTATGGTGTTTAGCCAACAATATTATACGTTATTTAATCGAGTGATTACGTTTTTGGAAAGACGACAAGAAAAGAAGAAGGAGACGAGTTACCCTCGTCACGGACGAAAATGCGTGAACGTACGAACGTAAAAACGCGACCCAACGAAACATTTCACCTAGTATATAATTAAAAATTACTAAAAAGTCCTAAAAATCCTAATTAAAAAGAAAATGTAAACCAAAAAATTTGAAAACTCTTAAATTATTTTATATTAATATTTAAAGTTAATTAAAAATCCTAAAAAATAAATTAACTAAGAAAAAGACAAAGTTTAAACTTTTTAATTTGTAAAGCTAAAATGTATTATTCTAAACTAAAAAATATTATTTGAAAATTTTTCTAAACTTTTTTCTATTTTTATGAGTTTTTATTTTTTTTAAATGAGAAAAATCTTAGAAAACAAATAATAAAAAGAAAATTATGAAATTTAGACTATACAAAAGCAAATTTATTTTTCCTACGTCCTAAATGACAAAATAGAACTTTTAGAAAAAAGAATTGTATTTTTTTTTACCTTTTAAATATTTTTTTTTTGAATTAAATACGATTTTAAACTAATTCAATGATTAAAAATATTAAATGATTTTAAAAAAATGATTTTTTTTAATGAATGTCCTAAATTCTGTTTGAAATCTATGAAAAAGAAAGAAGCTAATATAATGTCCCCTAATAAGCTAAAAATAAGTTGTACGTGCTACTATATGAAAAATAAGACGAAAACAAAGAAAGTATAAGAAAGAACTAAAAGGAAGAGAAACCAAAAAGAGTTGGGAGAGCAAATGGTTCGGTTGTTGGGCTATTGAGCGGCAGGTCTTAGGTTCGACCCCCACTGCCTGCCCATTTTCTATTCGGTTTTTTATTACGAAATGAAAACGAGGTTAAAAGAAACTAAATTGGAAGTTCTAACAAGAATAGCTCATAGAGCAGGTGGTTGAATGGGTTGAGTGTTGTGTCTGTTTGGTGAGTGCAAGTCAGAGGTTCAATACCCTCTGCTGCTCCTTTTTATTGTTCAGTTTTTTTTTTGCACAACAACTTTTTGGATAAGCATACCCCTAATAAGCAGTTGCTTATTAGGGGACAATAATATACGCGAAAAACAGCCACAAAAAATAGAATACTCAGCAAATAAGCAAACAAATTACCCTTTTCCGTTGCTTGTTTCGATTTGTTGGTTGCTGTTCGTTATGGACAGTGGGCACAAGGCAAACAAACTCACAAAACAAAACACGAACAGAAACTATAATCGACAATTCACTCCTCAATTCACACGACAAACAAGCAAGCACCCTATTTTCTATTTTTTATGTTTTTACTTTGGTTACTATATGGTTTTTTTATCTTTTTGCTTCGTTGTTTGGTGTTGGACACAAGGAACACGTTTAAACTGAAAATGCACAAAAGTGAACCAAAGATTCACACACGAAAACAACCACACAGAAGGTTAGAGAGTGAAACAGTGGCCAGTGTTGTAAATATCGGTCATGGCGGCCGATATATTGGTGATATATTGCTTGGCGGTGGTCTACCGCCACGCCATGGAGCATATCGGCCAACTTGGCGTTTTGGTCAAATATCGGTCAATATTTGTCAATATCAGTCAATATCGGTCAATATCGGTAAAAATCGGTTGACTTTTGGTATTTTGATTGTTTTTTATTGTGTTTTTATTTTTAATGTAGATTTTACAAGATATATAACTAAAACAAATGAATACATTAATAAAATTATAAAGATATATAAGAATTTCAGATTTATGTTAAATAAATATTAAAAATATATAAAATAGTGTTAAAATATATAAAATAATGATAAAAATATATGAAATAATGATTAAATATATAAAATAATGATAATTTATAATACCCGCCGAGAAACCGATATTCACACAAACCAACAAGCAAGCACCCTATTTTCTATTTTTTATGTTTTTACTTTGGTTACTATATGGTTTTTTTATCTTTTTGCTTCGCTGTTTGGTGTTGGACACAAGGAACACGTTTAAACTGAAAATGCACAAAAGTGAACCAAAGATTCACACACAAAAACAACCACACAGCAGGTTAGAGAGTGAAACAGTGGCTTACATTTTTATACCCATTTCGACTAATTGAACTTGCAACATAATTGACTACTTAATTTCTATAATACTTTCACTAATTTCCAAAATCCTCTTAACCAATGGAACTTACACTAGCTTAATCTATAACCAAAAATCACCATGAATTTGAAGGATTTGTTGACATCTTATCACATAAAACGCAAGCAAAATCAAACAGGCCACAATTCGTGCTAGTGTGCACAGTATACACAAACACAATCGCAGGCACACTATCACTTTCTTTCGGTTATGTTTTTTAGCTTATGGGGAAAAGGGGGCACATTACCAGCTTAATGAGCACACAAACCTCGAATACACCACAAGTTAAGCAACAACAGCACTCAGTTAAGAACAAACACCCCTTTTAACGCAACAGTGGCCAATTGATAATGACTGTGTCTATACTATGCAGTTAGAGGGGAAGAAAACTATAGCAAACACTCACACAAGTCACGAAAACACTACCAATAATAAACAAACTCACGCCAAAACCACTCAGCAAGCTAAGATTAAAAATGCGTAGACCTAAGCTTCCTTGTTCATTTTTGGTTCTCTTGTTTTTTTATATGGGCAGTGGGCACAACTAGGCTATTGGTGACCCCTTTTTTTGTATTTTCTGTTTTTTTTTTCATCAAACTAAAATTAGACGTAAACTAATCTAATCCTACTATCCTACAAGTTCTAACCATAAGAAAGTAAAATCAAAACTAAAAACACCAAATAATAACCTACGAAGACCTACTGTTGTACTATCACAGAAATATGAATGAGCCTTACCCTTTTCTCTTTTTTTCGAGTTTTATGTGAAACTAAAGCTAAGTTAACTATATCTTCTAATCTCAAACAAGAATGCAAACAAACTCAAATTACTAATCAAATAGAATATGATCCAAACAAAAGAATGGCAGAAACTTAATGTGAACATGCAAATTAAAACTTTTAGATTCAACCACTAAACCTACACTTCTTTTTGATAAAATCAACTCTCCTACACCTTGTAAAGAGTAAGCAGAGCTAAGAAGGCCTTGGTGGTAAGTCACCACTCAATAACCAACTGTCCCAAACTCACCTTCAAAAGCTTGAAGTAAGATTTTAACAAGGAAATTGCTTGAAAACTCACAAATAACAAGACATCCACTGGTAATGATCAAATAGCAGTAAATTAACAGCTTATATCACATTTTTCATACTCAATTCACAGAAACACATGAAAATTAACTTGCATAATAATTGAAAATGGAAGAAAAATCACACCTCAAGGGCACACATCCATACCTTTGGTGAATAGAGCTTAAGTGTACGCGTGTACAATAGCTTTCCAACCTGTAGAAACAATAAAAAAACAAGAAGCAAGGTTCAACAACCTTGATTCAGTGAACAACCAACACAATAATCAACTTCAACAAACTGATTTTTCATTTTGCCTTTCAAAACCTTACTTTCAAAACTTATAAAATTGAAACCACAACTTGAAAAAACTTAAAACAAGGAACCTTGTAAGAAAATAAAGTTTGCATAAAACAGTAAATGAAAGTTTAAATTAAAACATGGAACTCAATCTTTCATTCATAAAAAATTCGGATTACAAATTTTTAAGAGAAAAATTGGAACAAAGCTGATAGTAACTAAGCTATGCTATTTATACTACAAGTGAGAAGCATAAATTGAAACCCTAGATGTTATGTTAATCCCCAAACTGCCCTTGGATATTCCTTGGCATATGCTTGATTCAAAAATCGTTCTTGAAGCTTCTGAGTGATCATGGCCTTCAATTAGTTGTGGGAAGCAAGGAAATAGATCAAAATTGTTGATTTGGTCAAGCTTGTTGGATTTTTGTGGTAACATGTGACATTGAGCTGTCTCGTTTGTCTTCTCATGCTGATGTGGATGATGAATTTCACATGGGTTGTTATTTACTTGCCCTTAATCACCTTTTCTTTCAATCAATTTTACAAAACCCCTTGTTTTGTCATTAACTGAATCTGGAACTAAATTAGTGTTTATAGGTGTGTTTTTGGGGGAGATTAGTGAACATGGGTTGTTAGGAGGGAAACATATTAATAGTTAATATGTTTTTTTTAAAAACGTTTTTTTTTCTAGTCATTAACTGGGTGAGTGGATGATAATGGGTTGGGTATTGGTTTAGGGTCGGGTTTGGTTGGGTAAATGGGTGGTGATGTTGGGTATGAGGTGGATATGGGTTTCATTTGTCCATGAATGCCCCCTAGTCTTCACAAAAATCTTCAAACAAAGTCTGACCAGCCTAAACTTGCAAATTCCTTTTGTTTTAACTTTGGGATACTTGTCAAATATGGCACAACAAGTTTGAAACTTGTACCAAGGGCTTGTTTTGTATACTTTGAGATTTTCAAGGACCATACTTGTATAGAATGATTCTTCAAGGACTATTCTTGACAATTCTTCAAAGATGAGGGACCAAACTTGTACAATCTTCAAACTTGAGGGGCATTTTTGCAAAATCATCAATCGGGTCTGGTTCATTGTGCGGCTTCATTTCCCGTGTTCGTTTTTCTTTGATTCTTGTGATCTTTTGTCATTTTCTCGATATTCGTACCTAAAATACACAATCAACAAACACAAGCATATTTTGGGGTATTTTAATGATATTTTAAGCATTTTAAGCCCGATTTGGACGATGAGACTATATATAGGGCAGTCTCATCACTCCCCCATACTAAACCATTTCCGTGCCCTCACGCAATGCTAGAATAAAGTATCATAGCACCTCCAAAATTCATTTTTATGGACTTTTACTGAATAATAAACTTACTACACTACTACTACTTGCTACTACATGCGTTTTAGACATAATGTATGATTTTCATCGCAATATGGGACGTTTAGGTTCATAGAATAAGAACACGTGAATGCTTCGTTAAAAATAATTTCGTCGTCCTCGATTTTCACCCAATTCCATGCTAAGCGTGTAACGAGATCATTGTTATTATAAGTTAGCAACACGATCATAGCTCATGAGTATTAATCACGAACCTAGACTCCCTTATTCCTAATTGGTATCTCTTATATTTTATTTTTGTCTTAATGATCACAAGGATACATCATTGACTTATGTGTGAATAGAGATTAGGTCCAAAAATATAGTCTTAACGGTGTAACCAAAACCATTAAATTAATAATTCATCCTAATTGACAACGATGTCAAAAAATTAAGTCAACAAAAAGGATCGATAAACACGATTTTAGAACGGTTTTGAACATGAGACTTATTACCATGAGTTTTATTATCCGCCATCATCGGTGGTTTTATTATCATGGTTTACCTCCATCTTTTATTCAACTTCGCCATGAAACTTTTATTATGACTTTGGTCTTGCCCTTGTCTTTTAGTATCCGCCATCATCGGTGGTTTTATTATGACTTGACGTATATCCTCACGCTAAAGCGAATTTTGGATCTTTAAGGCTTCGAAGATTAAGGCTTGATTCACTTTCAATTTTGCATAGATTTTTCGGCCTTGTGAGCTTCAAATTTTTGCTTGATTTAGGTGAGCACTTGAAATCTTATTATTGGGTGAAGCCTTTGATTATTCGGGTGCCAATACTTCAAAACCGTGACGCTGGCGAATCCTCAATGTTTTCCCAATTTAATTACATGGAAGCTACTAAAAAAATTAGAAACCAACAATAGTGACTAAACCGCTAAATCAATATTTATTAACAATTTATTATAAAAGCGTGGGGAGAATAAGCTAATAATTACTGCACATGAGATCGTGAAAGATTACGAGACATATAAATAACTCTATCATTTCTCGTCCTCATTTAAGAGACTTAGCCTAAAAAGTTAAGGAATCGAAGCTAAGTGCTCAACACGCACGGTCGAGTCAAAAATTACTCTTATTCTCACCATCGAAAAACCTACATTCGTGTCTTAAACACTTATGAAAAACTAGAAAAAATTTAAAATTTGGTTATTTTTAGTCTTATTTTGAAACAAAAAGATAAACTTTGGAAAGCGTGAAGGTTTGGCAAGGCAAGTATCTATTCACCCCCATACTAAAGTTAAACATTGTCCTCAATGTTTCGAGTCTAAGGGTAGGATACCCCCATACTAGATACGTAGTCGAATGCTTAATCTAGCATGGAAAGGGTGGAACCATTAAATCTATAGCCGTTTATGAAGTGTGCTATAAACCTAAGGTTAGAACATCAAAGGATATATCATATGGATATAGAGAAATTCTTCAAAGCAACGATAGAGTGCTCCCATAAAACGAACACGAGAGGCTCCAATCGTGAAGATCATGATCATCTAAAAACCACAATGCACAAACAACCACGGAACAAAGGTTGGAAGGGCACAAATCCCCTCACGTAAGCTACATTAGAAAGCGATAATATGTACATGGGTAAGCATGGGAACTCCCCCACGAGGCACATTGTTTTTGATAACCGAGTCAAAAGCTCGACTCGAATCCCCATAAATGTGATCATTTAGGGATTATCTTGGTTCGGTCATTTTTGGTGGGGCTTACATGTAATCAAGGCCCAAAAGCAACTGTGAATAAAGGCAAAGCCTTTATACCAGGATCGAAGATCGTATCCTCACATTTTGTTGAAAATAAAACACGCAAAGCCGGAGGATACGTCTTGTAAGGAAGAAAACTCCTTACGACGTAGGTAAACTCATCATATCCGAGGGGATGGGTACGGATACTTTGAAACTAAGGTAAAATAGAGAGAGAATTGTTCAAAATAGGAGTTTCAAAATTTCCCCCCGGATCGAATGGAAACGTCATGAGTAGAAAGAGTAGTCTCAACCGTACGAGACGTCGGGAGGGTGACTAGAAAATCCGGCTCATCGAGTTTAGAATCCTTAGAATCCTCACTCTCGATGTCCTCGAAAGTCTCATCAAAGAGGGGATTTACGTCACCAAAAATGAAGGCGTCATCAAATACGAATAAAGGGTTCGAAAAGATTTTAAAATCGGTATTTTGAACGTCCTCGTCGATTAGTGACTCGTCATTACTAGCGGAAAAATCATCGTCATTGAAAAGCGGGTTCGAAAAAGTCGTTGATTCTCTCCCCGCAGTGTCAATGGGAGAGACATCATCACAAGAAATCGATTCACACTCACTATCGTAATTTGCCTCGTTAGAATCTTCGTGGAATAATTTATCGAGAGCAAAATCACTTACCTCATCTTCGGAGAAAACCGTAGGCTCACTTTGGATTGGAATAGGGATCTCGACACTAGGATTAGTGCTAAGATTCGTCTCCCCCATACTTAGAGAGGCATCGGTTTCCGTAGTGGGTATAGGAGTAAAAGGCTCTTCATATGAAGATTTTGCCTTAGTGGTTTCGACATCGGCGTCGAAAAACGTATCAATGTGAGCAAGGCCATCGGCGAACTTCTCACATGATAAATCCATAATCTCACACGGTGCGGATTAGGAATAAAAGGCTCGTCACGAGACGTTGTAGCCTTGATGGTTTCAAATTGGTCCTTCGGAGGGGTCAAATGCGGGTTCTCAAAAGACGTAGAAATAGTAGTAACGCGTCCCTCCGGAATTAAATTTTGATACTCTTCAAAAATCGAGGGGTCAATGATTCTCCTTAAAACCTTATCAATTTCTTCTTTTTCAAAATCACTTAACAGACTATCTTCGTCAAAATCTTGTGTATTTTGATTTCGAAAATCTTTGTTAATTTTAACTTCATTAGAAAAAATAGGTTCCAAAGGTTTAACATTCATCGTTTCAACACGTGCTACGATTTTTTCTTGTTGTTTATTTTCGAAAACATTTTCAAAAACCTCGTTCGTTGACACCCTCGTTTCTTCAACTTCGATGCTCTTTTCAACCTCTTCAACAATTAGGTTATTATTTCTTTCCATAATTAGTTGAAAGAGCATATCAATTCGTTCATTGAAACGATTAGACCTTTCGTCGACACGACAAGAACCTAGATCATCATCGACAATATGTTGTGGAGATGGTTGTTCAAAGTCGGAATTGTAACACGGATCGGGCTCATGGGAATTTGGAGGATCGAGATTGTATGGTGGGGCCTCAAAATTATCAAAACCGGAATTATCGTATGAATTGGGCTCATCATAATCCATTGGTTGGCAAGAAAAACTATCGTGAGGACCCCCAAAATTGTCGCAACACGGATTTTGAGAAAAATCCGGTTCGTCGTATGGATAACCACCCCCATTGTCGTAATTGTAACCCATGTCGTGTGATTCGTCAAAACCGGAAAATTGATTGTCGAAATACGTATTTTGGTTCAGCGGTTGACAATCGTACCCATAGTAAGGTTCATCTCCACAATACTCACATGACGACGAGTATTGCGAAGATTGGTCAACGAAATTCGGATTCGGCTCGTGATTGTGACGATTTGGGTATTGAATTGGACACTCATAGTGCCAATGGGAAGGGCTTCCACAATATAGGCAATGGAGGTGACGTTCTTCATTAGAAGTATACAAACAATTGGTCGGATTACATGAGGGACAAGATCTAAAATCTACATAGTCGATATGATCTCCGCACCTTTCGCATACACACCATGGACAAGTCACGGAACCATACTTTCGTCTCCCACAACCTAGGCAATGAAAATCCATGAAGAATTAAAATTTAGAGGGTTTGAGAAAAAGAATTATGAAAATAGAGGGAAAAATCGAAGAATCTTTTTGTGTTTTTGGTTTTTTAATTTTTTTTTGTAATTTTGGTGTATTACGTAGAAACTAATCTACAAAAACTATCCACTAATCAAAGGACTCGATTAATGAATCCAAGAAGAATGAAGGTAATTACGTGAAGTAAAAACCCTCGTCGACTTTGAAACATTGGTGGAACGCCAAAACGCTTCGAGGTTCAATAATTAAAACTCACAAAAATAGATTAATAATTCTTGATGTGGCAAACTCCTAATTAATCATGACTTTCAAAATACGCACAAGCGAGCGGAGAAAACGAGGCGGCGCGAATCACTTAAGAGCCTTTTTTCCTTAGGTCGTGAAATACAACCGCCTTATACCCACCTTATAGTTTGTATTTATCGATATTAAACCAATTAAGAGTATTTATCTATTTTGCCTTTGATTTCGTTTGAATTCGATACAACAATAGTGACCGGAATGCTCAACTATTGAGGTGCGATTTCTCGCGTATTTGGATAATTATTGTGTGTTAATTGTTCTACGTAAATACAATATATTATGCACAATAAAAACGAGAAAACGATTTTGTGTTAACAGAGTTCTATTTAACACGTATTTATTTCTATGGTTAATAATATAGAAAAATAAAAAGAAGTATTTACGATAAAACGTAAACACTAAAATAAACACGATAAATAAATATGGCTAAACACACCTCCCCAGCAGCGGCGCCATTTTGTGATGTAGTATTTTTGTATATACTTTATTTTAGGAAAAACAAAGCAAACACAAATGTCGTGGGTAAGTATTAGTAATTACGATTTAGGAAAACCGTAAATACCGACAATCGAGTTCGTTCGAGGAGGTATGGTGTTTAGCCAACAATATTATATGTTATTTAATCGAGTGATTACGTTTTTGGAAAGACGACAAGAAAAGAAGAAGGAGACGAGTTACCCTCGTCACGGACGAAAACGCGAGAACGTACGAACGTAAAAACGCGACCCAACGAAAAATTTCACCTAGTAAATAATTAAAAATTACTAAAAAGTCCTAAAAATCCTAATTAAAAAGAAAACGTAAACAAAAAATTTGAAAACTCTTAAATTATTTTATATTAATATTTAAAGTTAATTAAAAATCCTAAAAAAATAAATTAACTAAGAAAAAGACAAAATTTAAACTTTTTAATTTGTAAACCTAAAATGTATTATTCTAAACTTAAAAATATTTTTTTGAAATTTTTTCTAAACTTTTTTCTATTTTTTATGACTTTTTATTTTTTTAAAATGAGAATAATCTTAGAAAACAAATAATAAAAAGAAAATTATGAAATTTAAACTATACAAAAGCAAATTTATTTTTCCTACGTCCTAAATGACAAAATAGAACTTTTAGAAAAAATAATTGTATTTTTTTTACTTTTTAATTTTTTTTTAATTAAATACGATTTTAAACTAATTCAATGATTAAAAATATTAAATGATTTAAAAAAAATGATATATTTTTTTTAATAAATGTCCTAAATTCTGTTTGAAATCTATGAAAAAGAAAGAAGCTAAAATAATGTCCCCTAATAAGCTAAAAATAAGTTGTACGTGCTACTATATGAAAAATAAGACGAAAACAAAGAAAGTATAAGAAAGAACTAAAAGGAAGGGAAACCAATAAGAGTTGGGAGAGCAAATGGTTCGGGTGTTGGGCTATTGAGCGGCAGGTCTTAGCTTCGACCCCCACTGCCTACCCATTTTCTATTCGGTTTTTTTATTAGGAAATGAAAACGAGGTTAAAAGAAACTAAATTGGAAGTTCTAAGAAGAATAGCTCGTAGAGTAGGTGGTTAAATGGGTTGAGTGTTGTGTCTGTTTGGTGAGTGTAGGTCAGAGGTTCAATACCCTCTGCTTCTCCTTTTTATTGTTCAGTTTTTTTATTTGCTGCACAACAGCTTTTTTGATAAGCATACCCCTAATAAGCAGTTGCTTATTAAGGTAATACCAACAATAATATACGCGAAAAACAGCCATAGAAAACAGAATACTCAGCAAATAAGCAAACAAATTACCCTTTCCGTTACTTGTTTCGATTTGTTGGTTGCTGTTCGTTATGGACAGTGGGTACAAGGCAAACAAACTCACAAAACAAAACACGAACAGAAACTATAATCGACAATTCACTCCTCAATTCACACAAACCAACAAGCAAGCACCCTATTTTCTATTTTTTTATGTTTTTACTTTGGTTACTATATGGTTTTTTTTTTATCTTTTTGCTTCGTTGTTTGGTGTTGGACACAAGGAACACGTTTAAACTGAAAATGCACAAAATTGAACCAAAGATTCACACACGAAAACAACCACACAGCAGGTTAGAGAGTGAAACAGTGGCCAGTGTTGTAAATATCGGTCATGGCGGCCGATATGTTGGTGATATATCGCTTGGCGGTGGTCTACCGCCACGCCATGGAGCATATCGGCCAACTTGGCGTTTTGGTCAAATATCGGTCAATATCGGTCAATATCAGTCAATATCGGTCAATATCGATAAAAATCGGTTGACTTTTGGTATTTTGATTGTTTTTTATTGTGTTTTTATTTTTTAATGTAGATTTTACAAGATATATAACTAAAACTAATGAATACATTAATAAAATTATAAAGATATATAAGAATTTCAAGTTTATGTTAAATAAATATTAAAAATATATAAAATAGTGATAAATATATAAAATAATGATAAAAATATATGAAATAATGATTAAATATATAAAATAATGATAATCTATAGTACCCGCCGAGAAACCGATATATCGCCGCCAAGACGATATATCGCCGCCAAGACGATATATCGCTTGGCGGTGGTCGACCACCGAGACCCCGCCGAGCGATATTTACAACCTTGACAGTGGCTTACATTTTTATACCCATTTCGACTAATTGAACTTGCAACATAATTGACTACTTAATTTCTATAATACTTTCACTAATTTCCAAAATCCTCTTAACCAATGGAACTTACACTAGCTTAATCTATAACCAAAAATCACCATGAATTTGAAGGATTTGTTCACATCTTATCACACAAAACGCAAGCAAAATCAAACATGCCACAATTCGTGCTAGTGTGCACAGCATACACAAACACAATCGCAAGCACACTGTCACTTTCTTTCGGTTATGTTTTTTAGCTTATGGGGCAAAGGGGGCACATTACCATCTTAATGAGCACACAAACCTCGAATACACCACCAGTTAAGCAACAACAACACTCAGTTAAGAACAAACACCCCTTTTAACGCAACAATGGCCAATTGATAATGACTGTGGCTATACTATGCAGTTAGAGGGGAAGAAAACTATAGCAAACACTCACACAAGTCACGAAAACACTACCAATAATGAAGAAACTCACGCCAAAACCACTCAACAAGCTAAGATTAAAATGCGCAGACCTAAGCTTCCTTGTTCATTTTTGGTTCTCTTGTTTTTTTATATAGGCAGTGGGCACAACTAGGCTATTGGTGACCCCTTTTTTTTGTATTTTCTGTTTTTTTCATCAAACTAAAAGTAAACGTAAACTAATCTAATCCTACTATCCTACAAGTTCTAACCATAATAAAGTAAAATCAAAACTCAAAACACCAAATAATAACCTACGAAGACCTACTGTTGTACTATCACAGAAATATGAATGAGCCGTACCCTTTTCTCTTTTTTTTCGAGTTTTATGTGAAACTAAAGCTAAGTTAACTATATCTTCTAATCTCAAACAAGAATGCAAGCAAACTCAAATTACTAATCAAATAGAATATGATCCAAACAAAAGAATGGCAGAAACTTAATGTGAACATGCAAATTAAAACTTTTAGATTCAACCACTAAACCTACACTTCTTTTTGATAAAATCAACTCTCCTACACCTTGTAAAGAGTAAGCAGAGGTAAGAAGGCCTTGGTGGTAAATCACCACTCAATAACCAATTGTCCCAAACTCACCTTCAAAAGCTTGAAGTAAGATTTTAACAAGGAAATTGCTTGAAAACTCACAAATAACAAAGACATCCACTGATAATGATCAAATAGTAGTAAATTAACAGCTTATATCACATTTTTCATACTCAATTCAAAGAAACACATGAAAATTAACTTGCATAATAATTGAAAATGGAAGAAAACTCACACCTCAAGGGCACACATCTGTACCTTTGGTGAATAGAGCTTAAGTGTACGCGTGTACACTAGCTTTCCAACCTGTAGAAACAATAAAAAAACAAGAAGCAAGGTTCAACAACCTTGATTCAGTGAACAACCAACACAATAATCAACTTCAACAAACTGATTTTTCACTTTGCCTTTCAAAACCTTACTTTCAAAACTTATAAAGTTGAAACCACAACTTGAAAAAAATTAATACCATAATTCGGGTACGAATTATTCTTTTTGAATTCGGGTATGTTCTTCTTTTCCAGTTTACTTTATTATAATTCGGGGACGAATTATTCTTTTTAGGGGGGGAAGAGTTGTAAAACCCGCATGCTTTTACCATGAATAGTACCCTTATGATCGTACGTACATGATTAGAACTTTCCTTTTATAGCACGTTTACGTTTCACGAACAAGAATTACAAGTATTACGTACGTGTTATAACACGATAAGTATTTATTACGTATTAAGACACGATAAAACATACGAACATGAAATCATGAACGTAAATAATCACGAGCTTAGTATTACGTATTTATATATATATTTATTAAGATCATGAATAAATATAATAAGACACGAACGATAACTATTTTAATCACGTAAAACACGAACACGAGAACAAGTATAATATTAGACACGGAAAACATTTAGGTTACCCCATGTGGGCCCCTTACCCACGGCTAAACATAAGAAAAGGTCCAAGCCCATGCAACTTTACTAAAACAAGAATTTGGGAAAAGATTATTTTCATAATAACAAAATATTAGAAAATAAAATAAACCCTAAAAATCTTTTCTCTCCTTCTTGTCTCCTTTGGCCGCTGGGTAGAACACACACCAAGAGGGTGTGTTGGTTGATTTTGGTGTTTGATTTCTTGCAAGTGTGTTAGTGTTATCGTTCTCCTTTGTTCCACGTAATCGATAAATCCTTAAGCCTCTTTTTCTTTGTGTTTTATTTAATCAAGAACACATGAAATCATGAGTTATTTAATAACAAGTTAATAATCATGTAATTAAACATGGGGGGTAAAATAAATCATGGTTAAGGGGTGTTTATTTTTGGCCTACGCAAGGAACCGAGCCCCAAGGGGGTCTCGGCTTGTTATGTTTCGCACCAACCGAGACCTCAAGGTCTCGGTGTGGTGTTGTGTGTCTCGACAGCAGGAGAAAAGGGAACCCCGACCTCGGTCGGGGTATGTTTGGTGTTTGGTGGGTCTCGGCTAAGAACAAAAACCACCACCGGCTTATGCCGGTGGCTAAATAAGGAAAGCAGGGGGAACCCCCATGTCGCGGAAGCAAGGGAACCACCGGCTAGCCGGTGGGAACTTTTGCTAGTCGGCGGCTAGCCATGACCAAGGGTGCGTTGGTGACCGGTTCACGGGTCCGGTTCACGGGGTTCACAAATATGGTTCACGACATGTTTAGATTAGAACACGGGTTCGGTTCATGGATTATTTTTACAAGGTTAATTATATTTACAAGTATATTTTTTTACAAGGTTAAATTAAATTAATTAAAACATGTACATGATTAATTTAATTTATGCATGACTTAGGTTATTAATATTAATATTAATACATGAATTTTAACCTAAGTAATTACCATTTTATTTAGACTATATAATTAATTAATTATTAAAATCATGACTTATAATTAATTAATTTGCATGACTTAGGTTACATTATTAATAGATAATGATACATATTTTAAACTAAGTATTTTTACCTTTATTTAATTAAATCATGTTAAATTTAATTAAATACTTTAACCTATAGTTTATTTAATTTACATGAAATAATTAATAAAATATACTGTTTAATTACATGACTTAGAATATTAATCAGTAAACACTTAAGCTTATATATTTAGCTTAATAATCCAGCTTCTTTCTATTTATGGAAACTTTCTATTTTTAGAAACTTATCTATTTTAAGCAGTAAATCTATTTTTGGAAACTTTCTATTTTTGGAAACTTTCTATTTTAGGAAACCTGCTATTTTTAGAAAGTTACTTATTATTACACAACAAGTATAATAATACATGAAATACAAGAAATACTTAAATAGAATAGACAGAATACATGATAAACACAGTATAAAGCTATAATCAGTAAAACATGACATGAACATATAAACAAGCTAAGACATGATATAAAATCAGTTACGTACTCAGTAATCAGATACTTATACACTTATGTATTTATGTGGCATTAGTGATACCGAAGTAGGACTCTCTTCCGTTCGTCTTCTTCGTTCACTGGACACGAGGTACGGATTCTCAGTCCTTTCAGTATGGACATTCTTCCTTATTAGGATTTTCCGTATGCAACCAACTGTTTTCCCCAGTATATGTTTTATATGTTTTTGAATTTCTTATGTTTAATTAGAATACCTAAAGCCATATACATGCATGACCAGTTTCACCTAGTTATGGAGGTACCATAACCATAACACTGGAGGCACCAGTGTTATGACTCCACCACGACGGAGTGATAGCTCGTGGCGTCCCTTCAACTTTTGGCCATATTATTATTATCAGCTGGGGCGTATGGGTGCATCCTAGTCTACATGTTTTCAGCAGATTATTCAGGTGAATGTGGTGTGTGCCTTGCATCCTTCACAATGAGCTGATCCCTCCTACCCAAACCAGTATATTAAATTAGAGGCAGCCCCTCTAATTTGCATGACGAGGTCATCCCTCCAAGTATTTATGCACGTTGATAATTCATGACCTATATTGGCTAATGGTAAATATGTTAAACAGTTTTTACAAGATAAACATAAGGCTTTTCAAACTATAAAACTAGTTTTAATAAGATATAACCAGGTTATTCAGGACTTAGTCTTTTCCGCTGCTTCATGCTTATATGATTATATTATTCATGCTTTACTTGTATATCCGTGCACTGAGCGTTATGCTCAGCCGTTTTCCTTTTCATGTTCCCAAAACGGCAGGTACTCAGGGACGCTCGTAGACTTTAAGCGTACGTGCATATGGATTGGAAGCTTCCTAGCCTTCTTTACCTTATGCATTTCTTTATACTTTGATACTCATTTCCATGGACATTGTTTATTCCTTTCAATTTACAGTACTTATGTTTTGTGTGTGATGAGTTCTACTTTTGGGGTACCGATGTTTGATTCCGGTATTTCCTTTATGGTCATGTGATGTTTTATACATTTATTCTTGTATGCTTTGATGACACGCCATAATCATGCGTGACATTCCATTTATCAAAATGGGGTGTTACAATTATGGTATCAGAGCCAAGGCTTCGACCTATAGGCTCTCAAAACACGACCTGTGATTAGCGGGTAGTCACTATGGTCTTCTTAGAACTGACAGTCGGTTTTCATGCATTCATCATTTTCATGCATACATATATATGTCATTGTCGCAGGTTTATGACTAAGTAATGGTTGGTACAGGACTGACCCTATTTAGTCGCATGTGTTTTATCGAAACTTTTAACTTTGGGACCGACCCATTGGCGCCCCCTCGCCATGTCTTTTGTTTTGAGTGAACTGACTATAGGCGTTCACTCTCGCGCATACAAGAGTTTTCATAAAACTGCATCATGCATTCATGTACTAGTTTTTCCTGCATAAATTTTTTCTCATGATTTATTGGTATAAAATTTTTTCATGAATATAGTTTATGTTTTGATCAGTTTAATCATGTATTTTATGTTATACTGTCAGATGGTTCTCACACGCGAGCAGGAACAACTCAATGCAGCGATCCAAGCTGCAATGCAAGCTATGCTTCCTTAGCTGAGGAACGAAATCAGGTCTGAGGTTCAGGCTGCCAACAACCAGCAGCAACACCCAGTACCTCCTCCTCCTCCTCCAGCAACATTGGTCACATGGCTGGAGTGATTCAATAAGCTCCGCCCTCGAGCTTTCGAGAGAACAGATAGCCCTAGTGAAGCTGAAAGCTGGTTGGCTCACATTGAGAATATCTTCGATGCTATGGGCTGTGACCCCGTCTTCAAGTCTAGGTTGGCTTGCTACAGATTCGAAGGTGATGTACTATCATGGTGGATGGCACTAAAGTAGTCTGAGGGAGGTGATAATTGGGTGGCTGGTTTGACTTGGGCTTAGTTCAGGGATTTGGTGATGGGACAGTTCTTTCCCAAGGCTGAGCAAGACAAGATGAAGAGGGAGTACCATGGAATCCAAAAGAGAGCTGAGGAGAATAGCAACGAGTTCATGCAGCGCTTTCTTTGCTTGCCTGGTTTCCTTGGTGCAGCAGCAGTTACTCCTGAAGAGCAAGCACACCACTTCAGGTGGGCTCTTCGTATATCGGTCGCAAACAACTTGGTGTGTGCTACGTTCAACACGGTAGCACAAGTGGCCGATGCGGCACGTAAGCTGGAGATGCTGCAGGAAAGAGATGAGTTCGGGGAAGCAGAGAGACCCGATAAGAGGTAAACATTCGTATTCAAATGGTGACTAATCCGTATTCTTTCAGTATATGTCAGTATTTCATCTCTTTAAACTGTATCTTCCAGGCAGAAAACTGGGGACCGGTCTCAGCCGGCTACTCAGCAACAGCCTAATCAGTCCAAGGGAAACGGTCAGACTCACGACCGTTCTGCTACGGATAGGCGTGGCGGTAATGATAATTACCGTAACAACGCTGGACACTCCAACAGCAGCAGGTCCTTATACTTACTCCTTTTTCTTATGATTACATGTTATAATTCTTAATTCTGACACATTAGCAAATCTTCTACCAGGAGTCATGGTAACGGGGGGGACCAGAACTAGAGAGGTTCACAGCCTAACCATCCAGCTATCACTGGTATTCAATCTTACGATTATCCGCATTGTCCTTTGTACCTATTATCATGTCTCATGCATATTGTTTTTATCAGGCTCTCAGCCAGTCAGGACACCTGCTGGATGATATACTCATACTCTTTGCTCTACTTGCCACCATAGGCACCCCAGGGCCATGTCGCCGCGACAGCGACGCATGTTCCAGTGTGGTCTTCCTGGCCATCGCATGAAGGATTGCCACAAGGGCGAAATGGAGTGTTCATCGGGACATGCTGATACCAAGCCGCCTCCTACTAGTGGACACGTTTACACGACATCTCGCGATCAGGCCAACAAGTCTACAGGTACCATCACTGGAATCTTGTATATGTATGGTTAAGCTGCATGTGTTCTGTTTGATACGGGTGCTACTCACTCGGTCATTTCTACTGCTTATGCCAACAATGTTAGGATACTCCCCATGCCACTAGAGAATATACTGAGTATTTCCATGTCTTTGAGAGACTCTGTATGCATAACCCATGTGTATAAGAGCCTTCCCCTTGAGTTTGACGACAAGATTCATCTTGTTGACGCACTTCCGCTGGACATGAATGATTTTGACATGATCTTGGGCATGGATTGGCTATCCAAGCATCATGCCACCATAGACTGCCATTCATATCGAGTCATCTTTGGTGATGTTAATGCACCAGAGTACATTCACAACGGGTTCGTAGCCGGAAGGTCTATACAAATCATATCAACCCTGCAAGCACGTGCATTACTTTCATATGGCTGTGCGGGTTATCTAGCTACTGTTCATGACATGGATGTTGAATCCCCATCAATTCAGGATCAGCCGATAGTGTCAGAATTTCCATATGTATTTCCAGAAGAACTTCCGGGCATACCACCTGCACGTGAAGTAGAATTTAATATCG
Source organism: Glebionis coronaria (assembly GCA_025667525.1). Lineage (NCBI taxonomy): Eukaryota > Viridiplantae > Streptophyta > Magnoliopsida > Asterales > Asteraceae > Glebionis > Glebionis coronaria. Next base: position 534,797,652 of record CM046876.1, read on the forward strand.
AGCTCATCCCAGGAGCTGAGCCGATTTCCAAGGCTCCTTATCGAATGGCTCCCATAGAGTTGAAGGAGCTGAAGGATCAATTACAAGAACTTCTGGAACGAGGCTTTATTCGACCGAGCGCATCTCCATGTGGCGCACCGGTCTTATTCGTTAAGAAGAAGGCCGGCAGTATGCGTCTTTGCATAGACTATCGCGAGCTCAACAAGATTACCATCAGGAATAGATATCCACTACCACGTATAGATGATCTGTTTGACCAACTCCAAGGGGCCAAACATTTCTCCAAGATTGATCTAAGGTCGGACTATCATCAATTACGGGTTAAGGAGCAGGACATCGCCAAGACTGCTTTCCGTACACGCTATGGCCACTACGAATTTGTAGTCATGCCGTTTGGCCTTACCAATGCTCCATCAGTGTTCATGGATTTGATGAATAGAATCTTCCATGAATTTCTGGACAAGTTCGTCATTGTCTTCATTGACGACATCCTGATATTCTCTAAGTCCAAGGAGGAACACGAAGACCATCTTTGTACCGTACTACAGATTCTTCGCCAGAAGCAGCTGTATGCTAAATTCTCGAAGTGTGAGTTCTGGTTAGACAAGGTGGCATTCTTAGGTCACATTGTATCAGCAGAAGGAATCACGATAGATCCAGCAAAGGTTGAGGCTATTACCAAGTGTCCAAGGACGACATCAGCGACTGAAGTCCGCAGTTTCCTAGGCTTAGCTGGTTATTACCGTAGGTTCGTGGAGAACTTTTCCCGCTTAGCACTACCATTGACCAAACTGATGCAGAAAGGGGAGAAATTTGTCTGGACTGAAGAACGAGAGAAGAGCTTTGAAGACCTAAAGCAGAAGTTAGTATCTACACCGATTCTTACTCTCCCATCTAGTACAGGTGGATTTCAGATCTACAGTGATGCATCGGGGAAGGGACTTGGCTGTGTTCTCATGCAACATGGGAAAGTGATCGCGTACGTTTCACGGCAGCTTAAGCCTTATGAGGAAAATTACCCTACGCATGACTTGGGACTTGCAGCAGTCGTGTTTGCATTAAAGATATGGAGGCACTACTTGTATGGAGAATCATGTGACATTTTCACGGACCACAAGAGCTTGAAGTATATCTTTACTCAGCGTGAATTGAACATGATACAGAGGAGATGGTTAGAGCTGTTGAAGGATTATCATTAATCTGTAGTATCATCTCGGCAAGGCGAATGTAGTGGCGAATGCCCTTAGCAGAAAGTCTGGAATGATAAACGACATTAAAATTGAGGAGGAAATCATAAGAGACTTGGAGCGACTAGACATAGAGATCATGGTACTTGGATAGCATGGTTACTGGGCTAATCTTAGAGTAGAACCTGTTACTCTCTAAGATCAAGGAAGCTCTGAAAGATGATGGAGAAATTTGGGCGATAATTCAGAATTTGGAGAAGCAGACAGAATTTTGAGTAGACGCAGACGGTATCTTATGGCAGGGCACGAGACTTTGTGTTCCTGATGACCAAGAACTCCGGGAAGCATTGTTAGCTGAGGCTCATAGCTCCCCATTCTCTATTCATGCTGGTTCGACCAGATGTACCATGACATCAAGCAGTACTTCTGGTGGAGTGGTATGAAACAGGATGTTGCTACTTACGTCTCCAAATGTCTTACCTGCCAGCAGGTTAAGATCGAGCATCAGCGATCTGGCGGTCTTCTTCAACCGTTAGGTATTACAGAGTGGAAGTGGGACAAAATCACCATGGATTTTGTTACTGGTCTTCCGCCGACAAAGAAGAAGCACAATGAAATTTGGGTTATCATTGATCGACTTACCGAATAAGCTCATTTCTTACCGATCCGCAAGGAAGATTCGGTCAGTAAACTCGCCGATACTTATAGGAGGGAAATCATGAGGCTTCACGGTGCTCCATCCAGCATCATCTCGGACAGAGATCCTCGGTTCACTTCGCGATTTTGGCAAAGTCTGCAAAAAGCTTGGGGTACAAAACTTACGCTTAGCACGGCTTTTCATCCTCAAATAGACGGGCAGTCAGATTCAGACATTGGAAGACATGTTGAGGTCATGTCCATTGGAATGGACGGGTGATTGGGACGATTATATCTGTTTGGTGGAGTTTGCATACAACAACAGTTGGCACACAAGTATCAAGTGTGCTCCTTTCGAGATGTTGTATGGCAGGAAGTGTCGCGCCCCAATCTGCTGGGATCAGGTTGGTGAGCGAACACTTGAAGAACCAGAAATGATAGAGCTGACTAATGAGAAGGTCACAGTAGCTAAGCAGAAACTGCAAGAAGCACGGTCACGTCCGAAGAGTTATGCAGACAAGCATCATAGGGACTTACATTTTAACGTAGGAGATCACGTTTTCCTTAAGGTTTCGTCGGCACGTGGTGTTAGACGTTTTGGAATCAAAGGGAAGCTCAGTCCTCGATTTATCAGACCATTTGATGTCATTGAACGAGTCGGTGAAGTATCTTACTGTTTAGCTTTACCTCCGCAGCTTTCTCATGTTCACGATGTTTTCCATGTGTCCTTACTGAGAGGGTACAAGTATCATCCCCTTCACATGGTTCAGTATCCACTAGAACAGATTCGTGAAGATCTCACTTTCATAGAAGAACCCGAACGAGTTCTTGACAGACAAGAACGAGTCATGAGAAGGAAGACGACTCCATTCGTCAAAATCCTTTGGAAGGATCATACCGTGCAGGAAGCCACTTGGGAAACAGAGGAGTCTATCCGGACTTCTTACCCTCGTTTCATATTTTGAATTCGGGTATGTTCTTCTTTTCTAGTTTACTTTATCTATAATTCGGGGACGAATTATTCTTTTTAGGGGGAAGAGTTGTAAAACCCGCATGCTTTTACCATGAATAGTACCCTTATGATCGTATGTACATGATTAGAACTTTCCTTTTATAGCACGTTTACGTTTCATGAACAAGAATTACAAGTATTACGTACGTGTTATAACACGATAAGTATTTATTACGTATTAAGACACGATAATTATTTCCATAATAATTATAATCACGAACATACGAACATGAAATCATGAACATAAATTATCAGGAGCTTAGTATTACGTATTTATGTATATTTATTAAGATCATGAATAAATATAATAAGACACGAACGATAACTATTTTAATCACGTAAAATACGAATACGACAAAAAGTATAATATTAGACACGAAAAACATTTAGGTTACCCCATGTGGGCCCCTTATCCACGGCTAAACACAAGAAAAGGGCCAAGCCCGTGCAATTTTACTAAAACAAGAATTTGGGAAAAGATTATTTTCATAATAATAAAATGTTAGAAAATAAACTAAACCCTAAAAATCTTTTCTCTCCTTCTTGTCTCCTTTGGCCGCCGGGTAGAACACACACCAAGAGGCTGTGTTGGTTGATTTTGGTGTCTGATTTCTTGCAAGTGTGTTAGTGTTATCGTTCTCCTTTGTTCCATGTAATCGGTAAATCCTTAAACCTCTTTTTCTTTATGTTTTATTTAATCAAGAACATATAAAATCATGAGTTATTTAATAACAAGTTAATAATCATGTAATTAAACATGGGGGGTAAAATAAATCATGGTTAAGGGGTGTTTGTTTTTTGCCGACGCAAGGAACCGAGCCCCAAGGGGGTCTCGGCTTGTTATGTTTCGCACCAACCGAGACCTCAAGATCTCGGTGTGGTGTTGTGTGTCTCGGCAGCAGGAGAAAAGGGAACCCCGACCTCGGACGGGGTATGTTTGGTGTTTGGTGGGTCTCGGATAAAAACAAAAACCACCACCGGCTTATGCCGGTGGCTAAATAAGGAAAGCAGGGGGAACCCCCATGCCGCGGCAACAAGGGGAACCACCGGCTAGCCGGTGAGAACTTTTGCTAGCCGACGGCTAACCATGACCAAGGGTGCGTTGGTGACCGGTTCACGGGTCCAGTTCACGGGATTCACAAATACGGTTCACGACATGTTTAGATTAAAACACGGGTTCGGTTCATGGATTATTTTTACAAGGTTAATTATATTTACATGTATATTTTTTTACAAGGTTAAATTAAATTAATTAAAACATGTACATGATTAATTTAATTTATGCATGAATTAGGTTATTAATATTAATATTAATACATGAATTTTAACCTAAGTAATTACCATTTTATTTAGACTATATAATTAATTAATTATTAAAATCATGACTTATAATTAATTAATTTGCATGACTTAGGTTACATTATTAATAGATAATGATACATGTTTTAACCTAAGTATTTTTACCTTTATTTAATTAAATCATGTTAAATTTAATTAAATACTTTAAACTATAGTTTATTTAATTTACATGAAATAATTAATAAACTATACTGTTTAATTACATGACGTAGAATATTAATCATTAAACACTTAAGATTATATAATTAGCTTAATAATCCAGCTTATTTCTATTTATGGAAACTTTCTATTTTTTAAAACTTATCTATTTTAAGCAGTAAATCTATTTTTGGAAACTTTCTATTTTTGGAAACTTTCTATTTTTGGACACTTTATATTTTTGGAAACTTTCCATTTTAGGAAACCTGCTATTTTTAGAAAGTTACTTATTATTACAAAACAAGTATAATAATACATGAAATACAAGAAATACTTAAACAGAATAGACAAAATACATGATAAACACAGTATAAAGCTTTAATCAGTAAAACATGACATGAACATATAAACAAGCTTAGACATGATATAAAACCAGTTACGTACTCAGTAATCAGATACTTATACACGTATATATTTATGTAGCATTAGTGATACCGAAGTAGGACTCTCTTCCGTTCGTCTTCTTCGTTCACTGGACACAAGGTACGGATTCTCCGTCCTTTCAGTATGGACATTCTTCCTTATTAGGATTTCCCGTATGCAGCCAACTGTTTTCCCCAGTATATGTTTTATATGTTTTTGAATTGCTTATGTTTAATTAGAATATCTAAAGCCATATACATGCATGACTAGTTTCACCTAGTTATGGAGGTACCATAACCATAACACTGGAGGCACCAGTGTTATGACTCCACCACGAGGGAGTGATAGCTCGTGGCGTCCCTTCAGCTTTTAGCCATATTATTATTATCAGGTGGGGCGTACGGGTGCATCATAGTTTACATGTTTTCAGCAGAATATTCAGGTGAATGTGGTTTGTGCCTTGCATCCTTCACAAGGAGTTGATCCCTCCTACCCAAACCAGTATATTAAATTAGAGGCAGCCCCTCTAATTTTCATGATGAGGTCACCCCTCCAAGTATTCATGCACGTTGATAATTCATGACCTATATTGGCTAATGGTAAATATGTTAAACATTTTTTACAAGATAAACATAAGGCTTTTCAAACTATAAAACTAGTTTTAATAAGATATAACCAGGTTATTCAGGACTTAGTCTTTTTTGCTGCTTCATGCTTATATGCTTATATTATTCATGCTTTACTTGTTATCTGTGCACTGAGCGTTATGCTCAGCCGTTTTCCTTTTCATGTTCCCAAAACGGCAGGTACTCAGGGACGTAGACATTAAGCGTACGTGCATATGGATTGGAAGCTTCCTAGCCTTCTTTACTTTATGCATTTCTTTATACTTTGATACTCATTTCCATGGACATTGTTTAGTCCTTTCAATTTAGAGTCTTTATGTTTGTGTGTGGTGAGTTCTACTTTTGGGTCACCGATGTTTGATTCTTGTATTTCCTTTATGGTCATGTGATTTTTTATACATTTATCCTTGTATGCTTTGATGACATGTCATAATCACGTGTGACATTCCATTTATCAAAATTGGGTGTTACAATGAGTATCTAAAAAGCTCTACTAATATTAATGACTTTGTCTCTTGTACTTTCAGTGACAAGTCTAGTGACTATGCATCCTGTGGTTCAAGTGAAGAGTCAAGACCTTCAAGTTCCAAGACAAATGACCCTGCTGCTATTAGTGCTAGGATGAGTGATGAGAGAGTTGCTTCTACTTCAACTGTTTCTAGTTCTAGTTTATTGAGTCCTATGAATGTTGATTCTCCTAGAGTTGTTTGTAATAAATTTAGCATTGTGAAACAATGTCATTTGAATAAAAGGTCTTTTAAAACATGCTTTGTTTGTGGTAGTAAATTTTATTTGATTAAGAATTGTGATTTTTATGATCAAACTCCTTCTGTTTGTCAAGCTTATCCTGCTCCTGGTCTACCAGGAGTTGCTCCTTTTTCTTCTAGAAGACTAAACCCATTTTCCCAATCCTATTCTTCTTCTAGAAGGACCTCTCCTTCAGCTTTTAATCTTTGGATAAGCAATGGTTGCACCTACAATAGACCAACCAGCAACTATTTTCAGAACTTTAATCAGAATTATGCTTTTAGTTCAGACCAAATGTATTTTGGGTTAGGAAATTTGGGTACTTTCGTTAAGCCCTCAGCAGGTTGTTTTTGGTCACACAAAAACACCCATATGATGAACAGGCAACCTAAGAACAACAGTGGATCTCATCAATCTTCTTGTCTCTCTACTAAAGATCCACAAGGCAGACTCAAGCCTGAAAAGGCCTGGGTCCCCTTAAGACACTAACTTTTGCATATATTTGTTTCTTCTTGGTCAATCGTTGAGGCCTAGGATTGAGGGGAGGCTAAGCCTAAGGGGAGGCTTATTGTACATATTTCATTGCACAGTCTAACATATGGTAGATTCTAACAACAGTTTTCATGGGTATTTACGGTGTGTGCAACTTCTAGTGGAGGATTTTGGTTACTCCTAGTGGCAGTCTTCTACTCCTAGTGGGTAAAAACCCTTCTATTTCACTCATGGTTGGCTTCTAGTATTGTTTTTGGGTCACTTTTCACTTCGTTGACTTTCATTGACCACTTGGTGCTCTTAGTATTGACCTTTACGCGTTTTGACTTTCAGTCAACGCGGGTTACTTTTGGTGTATATCTTTTTAGTTTATCTTTGGTAACTGGGATTTTCAAATAAAGGTTTATGGGGCAAGTGGTTACTCTTGCATTAATGACTTAATTTTGAAAGGGCAACCCCCATAATTAGGGGTCAATGAACAGTTTTATGACCATTATTTATGGTCAAATCCCTCATTTGACTCAATCATCCCAACCATACACACACACATACGCTCCTACTCTTCACCCTCTTCAATCAATCCTCTTCCACTGCTTCAATCATCAACAATAGCCGCACTCCAGTACAAACCCGATCACAACTAGGTGGCCTATCTTGGTGAAGGTCCTAAAAGAGAAGAGTTCACAGACATCCTGGAATACATTTAGGCTTCCAATCTAAGGTATGCTCTTATTGTTTGCCCCACTGTGTATGATAGAGTTATACGTTAGTTTTGGGCAACTGCCCACCTTGTTGATGTTTTGGGTCGCCCACTAGAGCTCCATGCTACCATAGATGGTCGCTCATATGTGGTGTATGAGGCATCTATTAGATCTTCCCTTCATCTCCAAGATGAAGGTGGCATTGTCTCTATTCCCAATTTAGAGGTATTGGATGGTATGGCTGCTCTAGGCTATAATCATAGGGGGAAGTTTAACTTCCAGAAAAATAGATTTGCCCCTCAATGGAAGCTACTGGTTCGTTTCTTGATTCATTGTTTGAGTCCAAAGTCTGGGATTTGGGATGGTTTCCCATCCCCCTTGCTACTGGTTTGATTTGTATTGCTCAAGGTCGTATTTTTAACTTTTCTCGTTACTTGTTTGATGGTATGATTTGTAACCTTAGTGATACTGGCTCTAGGAAGAAGTTCTTGATGTACCCTAGGCTTTTGCAGCAGGTTCTTATGTACCTACCTAGGATTAGGGAGGAATATGTGACCCCAAAGCTTACTTCAAAAGTGTATGCAAATATGGCACTTGGATATAAGGGTCATGTGAGGCCTCTTACTGATGCTATGCTGGGCCTTGCCCAAGGGGATCCTAATGTGATTCCTCCGGCTGATGAAGCCGATGAGGAACTTCCATTGGAGAATGATCCTATGGAGGAGGAGCACCATGCTATTGGTGTGCCTCATGTGGAGGTTGAGGAGCCTGCTAGAGAGGTGGTGGTGGATATGCCATCCACCTTAAAGGCTGCCCCCTCTTCTCGCCTACATGAGTCCCCATTTGCTGATACTCCCCCTCCTAGTCTAGCTCCGCACTCTGCTGAGAAGCCATCTAGCTCTCATGCTCATATGGATGACCCATCTGTTGCTTCTGGTCCCAATGATGCATCCCCAATCCAAGTCCTCTTGGTGGGGAAGCTGAGGAACCTGTTACTCTAACTTCTATGCTAACTCTTATGCACAGGTATTATGCGAAGGTTGTTGCTTTGGAAGATGACCTCAATCAGCACCGCAAGCTCACACAGGACTTCGTGATTCCATTGGAGAACATGATTAAAGCATTGGAGTCACAACTGAAGCACTAAAAGAAGAAAGTTGTGCTTTCTGATTCTGATGAGGATGTTGAGGAGGATGGGCTGACTATTTTGGCCAGGGCTGCCTTTGCTGTTAAGCCGAGTGATGATTTGCCTGCTCCTCCTAGTCCTTCATGCAATCCTAATGCTGCTGCTGATCCCAAGCCAATGGATGATTATTCTGGTCTTTCTGCTGGTCCTTCTCATGATCCCAAGGGCAAATCCCCTATGACTGATGCACCCTCTCCTCCTAGGAAGCTTACTCGCAGACAATTAGAGGAAGAAATTTTGGGGGAGGAGGCTGCTCAACGATTGCAAGATGAGCTTGACCAACAAGCCAAGGCTGAGGATGAAGCCCTTCAACAGCAAAGACGTGAGTAGTTGAGGCATGATTCCATGCATTAGAATGACAATGACTGGATGAGGGTGCTTACCATACTTACTTCTGACTACTCGCAGTTCACAGATTTGTTGGGTTTTGATGTGAATCAAGGAAATTGTGTTCAACGGGCAATGGCTTTGATGCATAAACAACAGTTGTCTCTTGCTCCCAGCTTCGTGAAAAGCGCCGTAACAGACCTTTGTTGCGCACCGGGGAGAGAAAGTTGATGCAGCAATATGTTAAGAATCAATCGGCTGCTTACTTTCACACTGGATAGACATGGGAAAGGGTGAGGATATTGTCCTTTGATGAGCTTAAAGATCTTTACACAAAGGTGATCAAGCGTCAAAATACACCGGTCCCTGAACACTATATTTATCGCCCACCTCCTCGTGTTGTCCTCACTTCTAAGCCTGCTGCTGCTACTCCCACCTCTTTGTCGAATGTTTATAAGGATAATTCTGGGGTTCCATCTTTTAGTGCTCCTTCTACTGCTGTTCCTACCACCACCACTTCAACTGTTCATCCCACCCCCTCTCATGTTAATACTACCACCACCAATGAAGCTACTACCACTCCTGCTACTAATCCCACTCCTGTTACTCCTGCTGTGAAGCCAACATCAACACCGGTGACTGAACCACTTCCTACATCATCCGCTGGTGCAACTAAATCTGATCCTATGGTTGGTAAGGACTTTGTTTCTACTACTGCTGATGCTACTGCTGCTGGAAAGTTCAAGGATGAATCTTCTTCTGGTGTCCTTCACCTCGTCGCTCTATTAGAAAGAAGAAGGCTCGTCGTGGTAAGTCTGTCCCGTTTGAGAAGAGAGATCCTACCAATCTCATTGATGTTGCTTCAAATAGTGAGACAGAGTTGCACATGGGCAAGGGTGTGATTGTATCTTGGGAATTTCGGCCATCCCCTATTTCTCTTGGTACCTTTACTCATAAGATTACGACTAGTGATGGCTACACTCGATATGTCTCTAGATTGCAAAACATTTTGCACTGGGTGGAGCGTCGTGATCTTATGCTGTTGTATGGCTTGGTGGATGCTGAGATTCCTAAGTCTCCAAGTGAGCTTCCCAACTGGCCTGGGTTGACTATTTGGGGTGATTTGAAGCTGATGTTAGATTCCTTTCCTGATTCTCCCCATGCTGGTGTATGGAAGGATCAAACTTGATGGGTGATAAGGAGGTGGAAGTTGTATGCTGGTTGTGGTGTTCATGTGTTAGAGCTTGAGACTGGTTCCGTTGTGTTTATGATTATGGATATGGAGTATCCGTTGACAATTTCTACCATGGAAGCTATGTTGGAATGTCATCTGCAGGTATCTAATTCACCTTCTGGTAATGAGTCTGCCATGGCCACTACCTTGGTTGAAGGTATTCAAGCCCGGTTGCATGCAGACAAGGTTGCAGCTTCTAGTAAGTGATTGGTATGGTTCTTCTATTCTTGTGTTATACTAACATTCTTTTCACCAGTGTGTACAGTGATTGGTGACTCACATTTTATTTAGTTAGTTAAAAAAACATACTTTTTATATAATATCTGCTTATACTTTAGACATGTGATGGAATTTCAAACTTGTACATAATATAATATCTGCTTATACTTTTTCATCATGACATTGGTGTTCACTTGACATTTTCACACGTGGGCTGTTTTGAGAGGTACTTCTGGTGTTGGACCTAGTCCACACAACAAATGGTGCTAAACTCACCATGTTTAACAGACAAGAAAGAGTTGATTCACCATGAGGGTACGGCTCTGGTGTGATTATCAAATCTGTTGATGGTTGCCAGGTTACCAAAAACTGGATGGTTTTCACTAGCCTTGGTCCTAGACTGAAAAGTGGCTAGTCCAATGGGGTATGGCTCTTGGTAAAGATCTATATCAAATCCGTTGATAGCTGTAATAGCTTGCTCAAAGCTATAGGGTTTTCAGCTCACCGATGCTTCATTGCTAAGAGTTGGCTAGTCCGGAAGGGTACGGCTTCTGGTAAAGACTCATATCAAATCCGTTGACGGCTTTGATGATTTGCCCAAAATCATTAGGGTACCCCACTCACCATTGATTCACGTTCTAAGAGTTGGGCTGGGTTCTGGTCTCCCAAGGTGATGCTTATTCCACCACAAAGACTAGCTAGCCCAAGTGCGAGCAGCTACTTGGTAAAGGCTCATCAAATCTGCTCATGTTGCTGTAAAGATTCAACAAGGTGCAGATCTGTTTCACGCTTTCAAGAAGATTTTAGGTGTTACTCGTTACAGCAGTCTTTGTGTTGATCATGTTGATGGTTATGATGCTGATGTTTGTATTGTTGTTTCAATTCTCAAGCTGTTTTTGCAAGATCTACCAAGAAACTGGAACTCAACAAGTCAAATTTCAAGTTTAGGGGAGGATTGTTAGGACCTCTGTAATCAACATTTGTAATAGGTATGCTAGGAGGTATGTAGTTCCTCCTGATCCTAGTAGTAGTAGGACAACACGTGCTCCTGGTCTTTAGAAAGTCAAACATTATTATTCTGAGTAGTTTGTTAAGATATGCATGAGATATGTTAGGAAAGGATATGCATATCAGAAGTTACACGTTTTGGTTTAATGATGTATTAGGGTTTCCTTGTAGTATAAAAGGAACCATTGGCAGAAGGGTTAAACACACCTTCATCAAACATTATTCATTTTCATATTAAGAGTAGAAATCCTTAGTAAGGATCAAGTTATTATAGTTATTCGATTTCTTCTTGTTCATAGTATTTGTATTCTGCACTTATACTATGTGTTTCTTCTAGAGTCTCTTTGTGAATAGACTTGTGATTACAGAAGTTGTTCACCATCCTTAACAGGCTGCAAGATCCATATCTAGTTGACCCAACAGTACCCCATAGTTTCCTTAGGGTAACCTACAAAGATACATTTTACTGAGCGTTGTTGGAGTTTATCTCCATAGTCACGTTTCACATACGCCTCACAACCCCAAATTTATAAATAAGAAAAATATGGCCTTTTACCATGCCATAATTCATATGGTGTCTAACCAACCTTCTTTGTGGGAATCATATTCAGAATACGAACAGCAGATTCTAGAGCATAGTCCCAAAAGGATAAAGGTAAAGTTGTAAGATTAAACATAAATCGCACCATATCCAATAATGTACGATTTCTCCTTTCGGATACACCGTTTTGTTGTAGAGTATATGGAGAAGTAAGTTTCAGAACAATTCTGTTCTCACTTAAATAATCTTTAAACTCTTGACTTAAATATTCACCATCTCGATCAGAACGAAGAGCTTTAATCTTCTTTCCTAGTTGCAATTCTACTTCTGCTTTAAACACTTTAAATGTTTCAAATATCTCATGTTTATGCTTAAGTAAATAAACATAACCATATCGGCTATAATCATCCGTAAATGTTAAGAAGTAGCTAGCACCTTTCCTTGACACATGTCTAAGTGGTCCACACACATCAGTGTGTATTAAACCAAGTAGTTCAGTAGCCCTTTCAATATTGCTATTAAAAGGTTTCTTGGTCATCATTCCAGAGATACAAGACTCACATTTATCAAATGACTCATCATTGATACTTTCCAATACACCATCACGTTGAAGCTTTTGTATGCGAGTCTTCCCAATATGGGCAAGTCTACAATGCCAAAGATAAGAAGAGTTCTTGTTTAACTTTCTCTTCTTATTCATGCTAAAAACAGAATTAATCTTTTCTCTTTTAATTATTATCATGCATGTTAATTTCAAAAACACCATTCACAGAAATGGCATCAAAATAGAATAAACCATCTTTGAAAACAGAAATTCTATTATTATCAATAGTGTGAATAAATCCAAGATCTAACATACTAGAAAAGGAAATAACACCCCTAACAATTGTAGGTGCATAATGACAGTTATTTAAACTCAGTACTAAACCCGAAGGTAAAACTAGATTAAATGTTCCTATAGCTTCAACCACTGCTTGTGCGCCATTACCCACTTGCAGAAATTGTTCCCCATAGGTAAACTTCCTCTCCAACTCAAATCCCCGCAGTGTATTACAAATGTTAATACCACATCCCGTATCATATACCCAGGAATTTGATTTGTATGTAAGATCAAATAACTCTATCATAAATAAGTTATCCGAAGATGTTGCAGCACTAACCTCAGCCTTCTTCTTTATTTCTCACAACTCATAGAGATAAAGAGGGCAGTTCCTCTTCCAGTGACCACTTGCTTTGCAATGGTGACAAGTCTCATCCTTTTGAGATTGACTCTTCTTGACAAATTTCAGCTTAGGTTTAGAATAAGACGCAACTTGTTTGCCCTTATCACCCTTGCCTTTGCCTTTCTTGTTGTTCTTGTGTGGTTGTGGCTTACTCACTCTACCCTTTTGTACATAAAGCACATGAGGAGTAGAAGTAGATGTACTTGCCTTGTCCTTTAGACCCTTTTTGTAGTCAATGAACATTGTGTTCAAGTCATTAACTGTCTTCCCCGCGTAATGCATATTAAAGTTCCTAACGAAATCATTGAAGTCCCTATTAAGAGACCTATTGATTAGGTTAATTGCCATATCATTTTCGTAGGGTTTACCTAGTGCGATGAGCTGTGCCATGTGACCCTTCATCTCTTGATAATGTGCACTAACGGGTTTCCCAGGGGCTTGCTTACAACTGTGCAAAGCATCTACCAAGTCGTAGATCTCCACAGCCTGAGGCTTCTCATACATTGCCTTGAGCTCTTCAAGCATTTGATTTGGAGAAAATAGCTCAAATTTCCTTTGCAAGAAATGAGCCATTTTTCTGAGCATTAAACAAGCCACATCATTGTGCTTCTTAACCTCCGCCTCATAATTCAGTCTTTCAACTAGAGTAGCATTAGGGCCAAGGGGCGCAAGAAACGCCCTGGTCAAGTAATCAGAAGTACCCACTACTCTCAAGACAATTCTTAGTGAGCGGTACCAATCGTTGAAGTTTGGGCCAGTTAGTTCCTTACGTTTAAGGTAAGTCTTAAAGGCAGAACTCGACGTGTTGTTATAGGGTTGAGCCATTTCTACAGAAATAAGTTCAAAATATTAGTATTTTCGATAATACCATTCAAGAAAATAAGATTACCCCGTTAATAAATCCATAGTATTTTACTTGAAACTAGAATCCATATTGACATAAACTTATCACATCAGTTGATCTGCTAGTGACAAATGTATTCAACACGGTAATTTGTCGAACAATAATTTTGCAATTTCTAGATATTTTTAGGGATTTACATTGCCAAAAGTCATTTTGCATTGTAAACATGTTTCATCCCTACTTTACGCCTTACGTTTCCATATCTCACTGAGTAACTCAATTAAGTCGACTAATCTAAAGAACGTAAAACTTTCATGTGCAATCTCATTCAGTCATGAAATTTTCTCTCCATTACAACATCGTCCAAAATCTCATATGACGACAATTGTAACTTCAAGTATTCGTCAATTAGATGGCATAAGACCTAAATTTAAGGGTATTGATTTTGGTGTCAAAATCATGTATGGACAAGCATGCATACATCTCCATAGCATTAGTTTAATAAAACTTTTAGTAAACCTTTTGGTGAGTCTAAAATTTTCGCCATAAATCACAAGTTGAGGTATTGGTGAAACCAATTAAAGATTTTACCCACAACAATTTACAACGTACTTTTTCTAGAACTCAGCTAAAGCACAAAGCAATAACCTTATTCATTGTGTTTCGGATGTGAATTTGCGGCAAATCAACCTTAAGATATAATGCAAAAGATAATCGTAGGTAATTTCAATTTGACGCACAGGCGAGCCGGGAATTCGGTTAGCGACTAATGGCATAGCACCTCATTCCTTAACCGGGTACAAGACCAGCGGTGCGTTATACCCACTTTATAGTTTGTCAAAAGGAGTAGGCCGTTAAATTATCATTGCAAATTATCAATCAACGCAATTCTATGTAATTTAGATCTCAAAACAATTCATTAATTTTTATATGATTTAGTCCATATTAATTTTTCTTGGAAAAAAATACCCTTGTTTACAACATACAATTAGTATAAAACGTATGAAAACAAGTAGGTACGAAAAAACTAAATCAAATAGCCACATGCATAACAATTTATTCAAAGAACATAACATCTAGGGTTTTATAAACATATAAAAGCCTTCCCTAATTTTAAAACTTTGAATCAAATAAAGCAACTAGCATATAACATCATATGATCCGTGAAAACATGCATGTTCATCACGGATCTCCCACATAATCTTAACAATTAAATCTCTCTACTGATCGTAACCATACATGAAATAACAATTACTTCATGCAAACATCTAGATAATCATCATGTAATTTTTAGGGTTTCGAAAAAAAATTTGTTCAAAAAAATTTGGCTAAGCCGATATTAATAAAAAACAAAACCCTAATTTTTGGTGAAAACCTAAAAAAACAACATATGATTTTTAACTCAAATCAATATTAGTTAAAAAAACTTTAGATCTCGATAATTATTACATGTTAAAACGGCTCTCGATGCGACTGAAGGTTTATTAAGCTCATAACAATTACGCTAAACCCTAAATAAGATCAAAGCACACATAGCGGAAGTGATTTAACAAGATCATAATTAATAACACAATTATAATTAATCGAATTAGGGTTAAATACCTTTATCCTAGCGAAGATCCATAAGATCACCAATTGAATCAACAACTAGGGTTTTTGAAGAACAGTACCAAGATATAGTTTAAAGTAAAACTATATTACGCTCTTGTACACACCTAATGCAACGGGCTAACCGTGAGTCTAGCACAACGAAGCTTCTACACTTTTGGAATAATCTACCCAAAAACCCTAGAGAGGGGCTAGGACTAGATTTAAGAAATCAAAACCAAGAGGTTAAAAGGAACCCTAAAAAAGGTGTTTTTCCTTTTGGTTTGATTGCAGGAAAGAAGAGAGAGGGATGGGAAAAATTATGAGGACTAAGGATTCTTTATATAGGCTAGCAAAACTAGGTTTTCGAGTTATAAACAAATTAGGAAAGAAAATCTTTTTTTTTTCTTCCCTTTTTGCCAAGAGGACAGACCTAATGCCTATTCAAGAGGACAGGCCTAATGCCTATTCCAGATCCTTGAAATTCTATTTATCGTGGGGTGCAAGTAATGATTAGCAAATTATATCATATTTTATCGAATTAATACAAGAAATAAAGAAGACCTACATATGAAGCAGTTGAGATAAGAATCTAGAATCGTTATATCATTAAAAATACAGATCAAGAATACCAAGTATACAAGTTCGACTTCCATACATATCAATAAGTTTAATTTATACATAAAAAATTATTCAGCACGGAAGTAAAAAAGATACTAATAAAAAGAAGAAACGCAATAGAAACCATATAATTAGCAGCCAAGTAACGTAAATAGTTATTAACCAGATTTTAGAACACGGATTTGAAGACACATGATCTAAGAGCACATTTCAAAACCAAATCGATAGAGAAAAACCTAGACCTAGAATATTTCAAAAGTGTGAAAATATGATTTTCATAAGGAAACCACCAGGGTCAAAAGGACAACGCCTGGTGCATATTCTAGATTTTGGGAAATCTATTTTTTGTGGCATGCAAGAAAATTAAGCATACTCTCATATTAAAACCAATCTATAAGAGAGAAAAAAAGTAATTGAGATATAATGAGAATCGTGAGTCAATAATATCATTACAAAAGGAGATCAATGATCTTAAGAGTGCAACGTGCAAGTTGTACTTCCATAGAAAATCACTAAGATTACTAGTATAAGTTACTCATTCTGGAAGTTGGAACGACTCTAGCTATGAGAAAAGAAACGATGGATAATGAATACGAAATGCAAATTTGGTAAAGGGATTTTGAAACATGGTTTAAAAAGATAAATCTAACAAGCATGAAACCAAGTCAACAAAAAATTGCGAAGTAATCAATTATTAATATCCATAAGATCTGCAATTAAATTTTTTCATAAGGAGACTACCAGAGGATCAACCCAAAGCCTATTTAAGATACTGAAAATCCATTTCTCATGGTGCTCGTAAAGCACTTAAGCACACTATCATAGTATAACCAATATACACATGATATAAAAAAGGCACACGAGAAGTCAAAGAGGCAGACAATGTGTATGAGTTTAAGAAACAGTATCCAAATGATACATACATCTAAAAGAAAGAACAATTTAGATATCCAAGTATGTTCTTATATTTTTTATCGTCTCATTCCACAAGAATTTAATCGAGATGATAACTCTATTCAACTAGTAATATCAAAAAGAGTAATATAATTAATCAGCAGTATTGGTTACCTGAGTCAATATAAAGTATATGAGCCAAGGTTCCTTGTGACCATGTACTAGTTTCCTGACATAAGGCATATAAGTACAAATTAATATTAAATATAGATGATAAAAGCGATACTAAAAACATCTAAAGAGTTATCTTCTGTATTGTATAAAGACATAATGTATTACTCGCTGATGGACTATGGGTGGTAGACCTCCAACTGGAGCAACCACAGACATACAATTATCTACTTGACCGCTCGTCGACACGTTCTCATCACCTGGTGGGAGTTTATTGAGATCCCAATCGAAAATCTAAATCTAAAGGTCTCCCATGCCCCCTCCATTTGCATTCATTATTACTCTGAGCCCTACACTCCCCTGAAACGAGTCAGCACAACAAAAACAAAAAGGAAACCGTAAAATAAAAAATTTACAGCTTAACAATGCACTATTGATCGACATAACAATTGCTTGTACAATCCCTTTTTAGTTTCTTCTTTTCTCTAGTGTCTTTCTAGTGAGTTACTATGTAATCGTCATTCAAACAAAATTGATCAACAAAACATTTTAACAATGGTATTCAAACTCGAACTGGGGGTCTCTAATAACTACGATTCCATTAACATTCAACCAACATGATCGACGATGCCTATGGGATACACCAACACTTTCAATTTATGATGAATCAATCTAAGACTTTTAATTTATCGGGGTGATATTACGTAAGTATTGTTGCTTAAAGATTAGAGAATTTGTAAACTCCCTTGAAACAGCCTTTGTTATCTCGCGTCCGAAAAAAAAATCCTCCATTGACATCAAAGGTAAAATTGGTCCTCTTACTTCTTGTGAGGTAATTTGGAATATGCAAGGCAAAGGACCTAAGAGAAAAAATTCTACATCTAAATGGGCTCTAGAAAGGGATGAATTCACGTTTCTTCCATAACATAATCTATAACAAAACAAATCGTTCTAGAATCAATGGCCTAAATATTCTAGGGTATTGTTTAATGGATCCTACTTGCATTAAAAGTCATATGATACATTCTTTTGAATAAAAATTCAAAAGGGATACAACTCAAAGGTCGACCTTCTCGGCTAACCTCTTCAGGTAATTCATCATACCTTGATGAACCTTTTAGTCATGACGAAATAAAAGACATGGTTTGGAATCTTGGTAAATATTGAGATGTTATTGATGAAGACATCCTTTCTTTTGTTAAAAAATTATAGACCATGTGTAGTTCCTCATTTTTCAGTCTTACGCCTAAAATTGATGATTTGATTATTATGAGTGGCATTAGACCAATTACTCTAATTGGTTGCATGTATAATTGACAAAGTTCTTGCAAACCAGCTCGTAACATCACTTTCTTTCAAGACTGAATACAAGGATTTAAACAAACCAATGATAATTTGAATGAAATAATCTTACACCTTACATATGGTGTGCCAAACAAAAAATACATGAGCCAGAACAACATATCTTGCCCTAAACCACTTAAGCTTATTCATGTCGGGTTAAAATTTGTTTAGAAACCTTATTGGGGTAAAAATCAAGTTATATTAATTACTTACGGGTAAAAGTTTTACCCTTATTCGTGTTTTAGTTTAACCCAAGTTAGGAATCTTTAAGTTTATTTATAGTTTTTTCATTAAAAGAAATTAAAAAATTGCCTGGTTTGTTCCTTTTACCAAACTTTACCAATGATTGTTCTTACTCACATAGACTTGAACCCAACTCTACACCTGATAAATCCAAACCATTATTGGCTTCAGTTAAGTTTTCTCCCTTTCAACCCCGAGTAACCAAACCAAAAAAAAGTTTATTTATTCAAACACGCTTGCTTACAACTCATAACTATCGATACTTCATAATTATCACCATAAACCAAAACCTTAGTACAGATTCTTATCACAAAAATTTTTTAATGATCCCTTGAAAAATAAAAATAAAAAAGTTAAACCACACACATATAGATTCATAAAAATATCTAAACTTTTATCAAATAAAAGTCAAACTTTATAAGATGTATGCATTTTATAATCATTCATACAGAATTCAAGACACGTATAAAATTAAAAATCAATCAAAACTCAAACCACACAACTTAAACAAACAAATCTACTACAAAATGAATTCGATCTACATTACCTAACAATCACATAAAAAATAAACAAAAAGAGTCACAACGTGGATTTAAAAAACTTAAAAATTAAATAAATAAACTAAAAGTGACAAGATTTTATGGAATTCAACCTACAGTGAAACAGTAGTCAGTTGATAAACTTGATAGCCGACTGGAAATTTTCGTGTTCTTTTTTTGCAGAATTGGGTTTATGAATGAAGAAGAAGATTGGGATGAATATTTATAGTGTGAAATGATGTCGGATATAAGGGTCGAGGTGGATATGTGGCAGGATGACACGTCAAGTTACAAGTTACTATAACACAACAATTTTCACTTGAAAGAATATTGTTTTTTAAATTTTGCTACCTTGTACTTTTTTTATTTGATATAACCTATTTGAGTAGTTTCTAATATATATATATAACATAGTATATAGATTGATAATCAAATCATTTTGATTGATCTAAATACTAGGTTATATATTTATGAAGTACATTGTATTATATAGTGCGAATGTGTAATAAGTTAAAAAGTGTAAAAATCATCTGAGTTATGAAATTGGTTATTTTGATATTTAGTTGCATAAGTGTTTTGAATCGCGCTTACGTAAAGCTTTCAAATGGTCTTTATAGTAATCTTGGAGTTATCATTAAGTTTACATGTATTGTTTGAGGTGTAAGAGAAGCGGCACAGTGCATCAGTAGTGGTGAAATCGCTAGATGAATGATGACGGATTATGGTGTTGGGAGTTACTATACACAATATTGTTTCTTTATTTTATTTTATTTTAACTTTTTTGTAATTTGAGTAATAATATAGCATTTATTTTCTTCTTGTAAATGTAATATGGCATAGTGATTGTTATTGTCTGCTATACATTTAGAAAAATAAACTTTATTAAAAAAATTTGACTAAAATAAGTAAATACTTTACTTGTAGTCTTGTACATTAAGTGCATGCATTTAATCTCACCCTTTTATATCCTCCTTTTATATACATTAAGTGTATGCATTTAATCTCACCCTTTCATAGCCTTGTTTTGTATATATACAGGGTGCTTTTAACTTTTTATATTCGAGATGTTATTTTAAAAATAATTAAACGTTTGTACTATCTATAATGAAAAAGGTATTTTTGCATTAAATGTGTCAGTTTCAAACATATAAAATTAAAAACATATGGTGCAATTCAGTAAACACATAACAAGATACAATATTATCCAAAATATAAATCAGTGTGTTTAATTAATTAATGTTATTTTTAAACCCCACACAAAATGAAAATTTCATGCTATTATACAAATTGTACAAACTAGAATGATGGTGCATATACTTTTGAAAATCAAACCGGACCAGTAGGTTCAGCCAGAACCGGAGTTACTGTCGATTCGGCTAGCCAATAAAAATTGTTCAAAGACGAACTGGAAAGGACCCGTCGAACCACTAAAACGGCTAAACCGTGCTTCACCGGGATCAAACTCTTTTTTATTTATCTAATTAATTATCACATGGTACATACATCACAACGCGTAAATCCCTTGCTAGCTAAATGTAATTTCAAAAGCAGTATCGTATTAAATATAAAATAAAGACAAAGTAAAATCTTTCAAAAAAGTATAGTAGAAGGTCAATAAGTCAATTTCATTTATAGTTGAAGAGATAACTTCTTTTTTCTGTATATCATAAATCTCATATAATTTTAATACAGAAGTTATAAATATTTTAAAATTTGTGAGCTGCAAGAATATAAGTTTACAGAAAGTTATAAACAAAACATATAAATAACCTCACTTGATAGTTCCTCTTATTTTTAAAATCACCCTTGCTTGTATCTCTCAATGAAGTATAAAGAGAAACTAACTTAAATTTAGAGGTGCTAAAAAACGAACTCAAACAGATAATTCAAAGCTCTGGCTAATTAGGGTGGGATGGGACACCCTTATCATTAGTTGATGAGCTAATTTTATCTACCTGTATATCAACAATCTCGTACGTATCTAATACATAATTCATTTAAATTTCTAAAAAATAGTAAGCTACAAAAATCTAAGTTTACAAAAAGTAAAAAAAAATATAACTTGATGACAGTTGCTCTTGTTTCAACAGTTCACCTTGCTTGTAAGCATTTATATTATAGAAAAATATTTATCTAATATTAGCATTTTAAAAATGTATTACTTGTTGATAGACTGTGGGTAGTGGACCTCCGACTGGAGCCACCAGGGGAATATAACTTTCTTATTGACCGCTCATCAACAAGTTCTCATCACCTGGTGGGAGCTCATTGAGATCCCAATCGAAAACCATCAGTTTATTAAGATCCAAATCTAAAGGTCTCCTATGCATCCCTCTATTTGCATTCATATTACTCTAAGCCCTACACTCCACTGAAACGAGTCAACACAACAAAATCAAAAAGGAAACCGTAAAATAAAAAATTTAAAGCTTAACAATGCACTACTGATCGACATAACAGTTGCTTATACAATCACTTTGTAGTTTCTTCTTTTCTCTAATGTCTTGCTAGTGAACTATAATGTAATCGTCATTCAAACAAATTTGATCAACATAACATTTTAACAATGGTATTCAAACTCGAATTGGGGGTCTCTAATTGTAAGACTTATGCACACGACTTAACCCAATACGAATACCATAATGGAATAAACCAAAAAGAAAGATTAGATTAATAAGAATAAAAGAGAAGAACAAAAAATGGTTGTGAATTCCTAGTAAGAGAAAGACATATGTTTCTGTATCTACAATCTATGGAATGGAAGACAGAGACAAAAATGAGGTGTTTAGTGCCTTTTATACTACAAGTGAAAGAGTAGAAGGCCTTCCTCATTTGTGTGTTAGGGACTAACTCCCGTTACATACCAAACATTATACTAGAACTCTCAACACTATTATGTAGCATTTTCCACGAGCTTCGCAACGGTATATTATATGAACATCACTTTAAAAACGGCTAACAATCTCCCCCTAAGGGGTGGTCATGTAATATGTGACTTCACTTCATTGGTGTTGTTGACTTTGAAGCTCGTTGTCTTGAGGGTTCTTTCATAGTTCCTTTCATGACTTGTGATCTTGGACCTTTTATCTTTGCCTTGACTTGATCTTAAAACTTTGCCATCTTGTGTTCTTGTGTCTTTCCCCACATACTCAAACTTTCATTTGATATGAAAGCTTGTTAACAATCTCCCTTGATCATCAGAGTAGCGGAAGTATTTGTCTTTAGATGTTCTGGAGCTTTCTTCTTTTACATGAGCATGTGGTCTTGAATTACGACTCTTGAGGTTACGCCACCTTTTGAATTCCTCTGGTTTCCCGTTATACAGTACGAATACTGTACCTATGATTAGGTAAGTTCAAAGATCTTCCTTGATAGGGTTTCCGGCTGTGGTAGCCGTTTGCATTCCATTCTGCTGATTAAGTCGTCAATTCAATTTCCTGGAACAAGTTTGAATCAATTAAGAATCAAACCATTGTTGCTTTCCAGTTGACACAAGTTAGATTTGTATGGAATCTCACAAGTCACCTACCGCAGTTGTGACAATCCGTCAATTTATGGTTGATATTTTATTCTCAATATTTATTTGAAAATATTATTTTATGAACTCACTTATTTTGGGAAGAAATTTGGATTTACGTCTTGAAGTAGCATCGACTACGTTTAAACCGGAGGATTCTACGTTACGTGCTTACGTTTGCATACACCGTCTTTGGTGACAGTCCGACATTTAAGGAAATAAATTTATCCGTGAATATTGTTTTGGAGTTTTAAATTTGTGTTAGTTCATAAACTCACAAATTTACGAGAAGAGATTGGGACTTACGATTTTATTTTAACGTCCTTTACGACTAAACCGGAAACCCTAGGATTACGTATTTACGTTTTCGAACTCCGTTTTTGATGAGACAATTTTTATTAGATTCGTTTTGTGATGTTGATTCATAATTTATAAAAACGTTTTTCGTAAAACGACCCGGGGCACGCAAATTGAGGAAACTAGAATCGAGGAGTACCCGTAAATAAATGGGGATGAGACAAGTGGGACACTTGCCCCACCCCCATCAAAACCGGCCAAAAAGTCACCAACACACCATTGAGGTGTCAAAAGGTTAGCTAAAACTTACACATGTAAGTAAGCTTACAAGGTAATCTAAGCTTACCTCAAAACCAACAATCAAAACCACTTCCTCATTCTCCACTCATGCAAACCACACACATTTTCTCTCTACTCTCTCTATGATTTCGTCCATACTTCACCAAAAACACCTCCATTTGATCCAAATTTAACCACAAACTATTGTTATAACTTACATATGTTAATCTCCTACAAAAGAGATGAAGATTGGTGGTGATTATAACATCCAAGGAGGAGTTTACATGGAGTCTTGGGGCTGATTTTCCACAAGGAGTTTATGAAGATTGGTGGTCTTGAAGATGGTCTTGGTGCATCACAAGTTTCTCCATCAAAATCCATGTTTTGATCAACCTACATCATCATGGTGGTATAAAGATTGTCCTCCTCATCTTCTTGTTATTTTGATTATGTAAACATGTATTTTATTTCCTATTGTATATGTATATGATGATAATATGATGATAAAAATGTTATGTGGGGATTTGGTGTTGATAAACATGATTAAAAAGGTGAAAATCTATAAAGAACAAGGCTAAAATCTTGCTTAAAAGTGATGGCTGTATAAAACAGTAAAGAAACAGGTCATGGACTGATAAAATGATGAAGTAGAATCCATTTACAGTAAGCTATATGTCTTGTACACATGTGAGAGTTGGCCATGCAATGGAATCATTGTAATGAGTGAGATATGATCAAAACAAGTTAGGTGGTCTAATCTGAATAAGCAGTTTTGTAGGGACTGTTAAGGCATGATAAACTTAAAATGGGCAGTAGCTATAACTAAGTTAAATGTAGCACATAATATGAAGAACATGTCACCCAAAAATGAGCTTCTAATTCATTATAGAACTCTAGATATGTTAAAAATGGTGAACATGATGATAAAAATCAGATTTTTGGAAATAATGTTTATTATTATTATATAAGCACTCACATTTTAATGTATAAAATGTAAAAATAAAAACCCACTAACTTATAAAACTTATTTATATAAATATATATAAGGTTAATTAAATGGATAAATTATATAAATGGTGGTGAAATAATATTTATAAGTAATAAAAACTATAAACTTGATTTTTACGACTTTTTCGGCTATCACCGTAAAATTTACGTTTTTCGCCAAATAAAACTTAGACGACCAAACCCGTCTAATGTAAAGTTTATAAAAGTCATATACTGATATATAAGTATCTAATACAATTAAAAACCGATAAAACCCGAACTATAAGAAATACGGACATTTACGAGCTAATTAAGCATATTGGACTAATAATTGGACTAAATAAGATAAAAACTTGTAAAAAGATCTTATTGGGCTTAACCCATTCGGGCCCAACATGGAAAGTATACATACTGATAAAATAAGTATAACAAGGATTAAAACAAGCTAAAGAACTTATAATAAGTTTATAGGACTTAAAATGTGTAAATAAGTAAAACTAGTAAACTAGTATAAAAGTTATCGACATATAACACTAAAATGAGTAAACAAGAATATGTAAACCCACTTGATCATCATATATATATAATCATCATATGTATACATAATTGTTATTTTTATAAAGTCATTGGTCATGAGTCTAAGACGAGTATTATTTGTCTAGGTTTCCGTGATTGAAGCACGTACCGTACGTCCGAATTGCCGATAACCCGCCTTCCCATATCAACGTGAGTTCATAGCCTCGCACTCTTTTAAATGTTTTTATGAAATGTTTTATAAACCCGCGAGGGAGATAACATGTTAGTTTTTATAAAATAGGACACCATTTGTCCCGATTGTTTGTTTATTGATTTGGACCCGAATGATTGTATGACCCGATTGTATGACCCGATAAATGATTAAAGGACCCGATAGATGAAATAAAATGGATTATTAAAGTTAGGTTATGTCACTAAAAGTCCCATTAGCATGAATTGTGAAATACCGGGATTTGGTAGACGCTTATGCATTTAATAGTACTATTTGGGGACGATCACCCCAGTTCGCGCCTTGACGGTTGATCCCCGTCGTGCCACATTGATTGGTAAGCGAATTTATGTATGAGAAGATTTCCATAGCGTGACCTTTGTGACGACACACTACTTTAGATGGGCAAATTGAGTATCGGGTTAGCTACCCGTTGTTGGTTTAGTAAGGTAACAATGTCATGCGGCTTATAATAATCCAAAACTAATGAAATACTACTAGACGCTCCGAATTACGATGTATTGCCTGACTAGCAATACAGGGTCATACTATTGATATTATGTTTGTGTTTTGGTTTTCATAACCATATTCATATAACGGTTTTTATTTAACTTTATACAACGTCGTAAGACGTATTGTATGATGTTTTTACGACATTGGCTCGTATAATGATTTTTAAGGAAAATGCCTATATTATGATTTTCGATAAGGATTTGTATAAAAATGACTTTGGCTATTTTATGGCCTATTAAAATGATTTGTACAAAATGATTTTCAGTAATAATTTTATACTGATATTATATTGATGAATTTTATTGAACTCTATGAATTCACTCGGCGTTATCGCTGACCTTTTCTTTTAACATGTTTTATCTCAGGTACTTGAAGGTAATTCTCGGGAAGACGACAAGAATTATGGCCCGCACTTAAACAATATTTTCCATTCAAATACTTTGTAAAACTTTGTATGAAATAATATGACTTGGGACCGATGTAACTTTGATGTTTATGAATGGAAATGATTTATTATTAAACGACGCGATTTTTATGCGTTGTCTATGATGTGAGTAATGTGCTATCCCGTAACACCAACGAGTCTTCCGCTGTATTGAGTTGTATAAATTTGGGGATGTTACAGTTTGGTATCAGAGCTCTCGTTATAGAGAACGAAAGATTTTTAAAACCAAGGTTTTGAATAAAACTTTTCAAAATCTTTTAACTATAAACATTTAAAAAAAATGTCTAAAAATCTTTTGACTATAACGGTGCTGAAGAATTCCCGAGTTACCGACAAGGCCAAGACTGAGAAGTGTTATTTTAATATATATATAACTTGGATTATATATATATATGATGTAATTTTATTACATGATTGTTTGATGATTATTTTGATATTTATACGAGGTATTTATGCGACGTAGATTGTCACAATGTACCCTAAATCCCCTAGTAAATTAATCGAAGCTATTCTCGTAGGAATTCTAGCTATCCTAGATCTAAACCAAGTCGTAGATATTTATGATTCCAACAAATGGTTGATATTCGTAGAAATGTAGATATTAGTTGATTGTGATATTGAAAAAGAATTGGCGAGATTAAATCTGATATCGATGTCATGACGATCTTTTCTTATAGAGTGGAGTTTGACAAAACATTACCACCTAGAAAGATGTCATTTGATTCGTTGTCATCCAATTCTTAAATTGAAATCGAAAGGGTAAATGTTGCACTTGAGACTGTCATTGGAACCATTACCCAAAAGCCTCATGCCACTAGTACCTTTCCGAGAAATCTAATTGAATGTGTGAGTCATCTCATGCTAGTGACTCATTTGATAATTGTTGTTGTAAGATCTATAGGATTGGAATTAAGTGTTGATCATATTGAGCTTTTATTGCCTTTACAAGGCCTAAGAATAAGGTTGTAAGTATTGGAGAATGAGGTAGGATATCGAATTGAGTGTAAGTTGATTGAAACTTGAATAAAGTAAAATTTAACCTATATGGAATAAGAAATTGTTAAGAGGAAGTCGTTAAGTCGTGTGATTGAATTATAAGATTTTAATTGATTATTGATTCGTGTTAAGTGTTGTTCCTAGGCCATTGTCCACTAATGAGGATGCCCAGTGTCCAAGAAATAAATTGAAGAAATCTTCTTCTGAATTGAGACCGATGGATCTTCCGGGACATATGGAACACCTAATGACTCTTGTAGATTAGTATTCATTGTGGTATCTTTTAAAAAAAATCCCTAACTTAACTAGATATCAGTTGGTAGGATGAGTTCTGAGAATTGTATGACATAGTGACGCGTAATGTGTTACGGTACAATTCTGACTTGTTTGTGATTAATGAAAAAGGCGACCTTTGATTGCTAAATCCTACATGTATCGATGTTATCTATCCTTATTGCTTCATCCTAGTGTTCGCATTAGTGATGTAACCATTGAGCAAGTACTCATCTCTATTTGAGTTACGTTGTGGATTATTCTTATTGAGTGCCATCGAGATCATGAACCTCATGATTATTTGGCTAAAGCTCATTTCCTATCATATTGTAGTTAAGCTCTTGGTGAACGACTCTTCATCACTCTTTTGCAGATCATTCATTGTTTTTATAAAGTTAAAACAGTATCCTTTGAGAAAATTTAATTTTCATCACTATAAGGATTATTCAAAGTGAGATTTATAAGTGATTGTTATCGAAATGAAATTGTTTATAAAACATCTTGGAAAACTTAATTGTTTTCATAATAAATAAAATCTTTGTAAATTTATTCTTGATTCTTATCTAAGAATTAAGCATGAAATTGTTTTTGTTATAAACATGATGATAAAATTTTGACGAACTGAGTATTGCATCGTTAATCTTGAAATTGTATATAGTTGCGCGCCTACATACAATTTGGAATGGACCATGCAAGGCTGACTAGTAGTCACCATAAAACTGATTAATAAACACTACATTCTCTTTAAAGGTTGTGGAAGATTAAATTTTAATGAGATCTGCAAGAAGTGAAAAATAAGGACATAATGTTAGGGACACCTACATATGTGCCTGTAACACCTATTCTTCTGAGTCGAATTTACTCATCTGTGGAAATTGTCTTATTTGACAATTGATAATTCTTTCTTGTCTAATTCTCCCGTAGTGAGATTCCTAGAAAAAGTATCTGATTACCGAGTGTTGATACCCGACTGGATGTATCGATGTTCCTATCATTTCTTTTGATTTGATTTCATTTGAATGACCTGGGTAACGATCCGAGGAGCTTTCGAATGCGTACTCAAATTATGAAAACATGGGATATATTCATATTCGTTAAATGTTTTCGTCTGTATCTGATTTGAAATTCTCTCGCGTAGATTATGCGTTGACCTTACTCTTTTAATAGTAGTTATGTCTCCTGATATCCTTGAATTTGTGAAGGATTATGAGTTATTATTAGTCTTTTGAGAATTTCACATCTTATCGACGGCAATGCAACTGGAAAGTTGATAGTCCCGTAGAATAGATTGATTGATTATGACATGACGACATTGTCTTAATTGATGGGAACTTGAATTGAATTCCCCTAAATGATAAGATGTTCATTATCAAAAGTGATCTAAATAATTCTTGATGGATGACTTGAAATTATATTGTGAATGATTATGAATTAGTCATAGATATTATAATCTAGAAAGAACTTAATATGAATTTATTAAAAGATGTTTTTGTTATTTGAAACTTTAGGAAGTATTTGTTGGTGAATTACCTAGACTTTCGCCATTAAGGCAAGTTGAAATTGGTATTGATTATATTCTCGGTGCTGCACCTGTGGCTTGTGCACTGTACGTCAGCACCATCTAAATTAAAGGAATCACCGTACAACTGAGAGAGTTGTCGGAGAAAGATTTTATTATACCAAGCCTGTCATCCTGAAGAGCTATGGTGTTATCATTCCTTATATTTATAGATTACTGTGACTGAGTAAATTGACAATCGAAAACGATATCCATAACTCGAAATGGAATATTTGTTCGATCATTTACAAGGTTCTAGCGTATGTTTTAAAGATTTGATCCACGGCATGGTTATTATCAACTTCGCGTCCGCGAAGAAGATTATTTATTCCAATCACTACATCCGGTACTTGTAATGAACATTATGAGTTTCACGTGATGTCGTTTGGATTGACTAATTCACATGTAGTATTCATAAATTTGGTGAATTACGTGTGTAGGCGGTAATTTGATAAATTCATGCTCGTGATCATTAAGGACCATTTGTTTGTATGTAAGAATAAGAATGAGTTAATAATTATTTTTAAGATTGCCCTGAATTGGTCGAACAATGAAAACCTATACCTTAAATATTTAACATGTGATTAAGGACTTAATCCTTTATATGATTTAACCGTGTGATTAATAGATAATGGAAGCTATATTGACTTTTCAAAGATTAGAACCATTAACGCTTAGGGATTAAAAACTTAATCCTTTACATAAAATGACTGATGGATTAATAATGGTAAGATGTATGCATATAGACTCTTCAAAAATTAAGAGCCCTTTAAGACTTTGGATTTTACCAAAAAGAAATGGAAATATATTTTGACAAATGTTTTAACAAAGGATTTTTAAGGGATTATTCCCTTATACACAAACCATTTAACTAAACTTCTGTTTAGGGGTAAATGTTTTTGCATACCTTAGGAAAACTTAAGAAGGAATGAGGAAACCATTTAAACCATAACTTGAAATTTGAAACGATAATTTCTGCCTTTTAACTAAGAAAAATTTTGACCAAAATATAACCAAAGATTTTTCAAACATTTACGAATCTTATCAATTATTTTCGATAAATCAACCAAAAATATTGTTAATTAAATTCAAATTTATTTTTGAACATTTTTATATAATTGGACGGACTAAGAAATTTAAAATCTTTATGTTTACATTTCATAAAAATTGAAAATTTATTATTTAATTAGTTGTAATAATTATCGACACTTTAGACGTCGGATTGAGTAAAAAGGATAAAAAAAAGATAATAGTAAAGACGAAACTAAAACTTAGAAATTATGAAGAAAGAAATTTTGAATAAATACGGTTATGATATTTATTTCATCAGGAAAGTGAACGTAATTACTGACACATTATGTATAAAAGATAAAGAACCAATTAGGACATATTCCTTAATAATGAAGGTGAAAAATAAATTGTCGAACGATATAAAAATAAACGATGTTCGTAAAAAGGATAATATAAATAATAAAAAGTGGTTCGCGGCTAATGTGAACCAATAAAAATTGAGAAGCCGATAGCGTTAAATGTTTTAAAGACCACTTTTGATTGTCTAAATATAGAGGATTGTGAGATATAGTTATGTTGGAATTTGTAAGTATAAGTATTCTATGTATGTCATTTTTGACTAAAAGTATTTTTGTCTGAAGAAGTTGTACTAATGGCAAATTATGAAGGCAGACATCGCCTCATACATTAGTAAACGTCTAGCTATTGCAAAGGTCATCATCTGAATTTGATTCGATTTGGGTCATCGTCGACAGACTGACCAAATCTGCTAATATCATTCCCGTTAATGATAAATGCAAAAGAGTTATGTAAACATAGTGTGCCTGTATCGAACATCTTTATCAAGATCCTCGCTTCGCATCGAATTTCTAGAGATTTGCTCAGAAATCATTGAGAACGAACCTTGATGAGAGTACTATGTACCACCCCAATCGAAGGGACGAGGTAAAGTAACGATACAAAATACTATAAGCGTTGTTTTATGTTTGAATGATTGACCTTTAGTAATAAACCGTATAATCGTTTTCCTTTGGAGATATTATCATTAATAACTATCATATTAGGATCGAGATCTAATCTTGTTAGGATCTAAATATTAAGAGCATCTGTAAGCAAGAGTTGAGATGAAGACATCTGACATACACCCACTGTGAGTTGGACATGTCTTTTAAGTTTAAGGTTTCCTATGTTGGCAAACCTAACCTTGCAAAATATTCGACCTACGAGATCTGAAATGATTGTTGAAATTAGGATCTGATTATTGACTGCCGGTAGTGTACAGGAGGTTATGTGAATATGAAATGTAGATCTTGAAGTGCCAAATGGGTAGCGAAGTTATGCCACAATTTTTAAACTTGGAAAAATGAATTCATGATCTGACAAATCATGGGATATAAGTCCCCGTTGTATGGGACCATTGAGATGATGTAAAAGTTGGGATTGAAAGGCATATAAGATGGATCTACCCTAGGACTTCAAGAACCGTGTGAATTATGTTTCGTAAATCGAACTTGATGGAATATCTATCAAGTGAAATTCTGATTATTCTTAGTAGAGCTTAGATCGGCGAAAAGTTGCATTCATCAGAAACCCGTGAACATCATGGATAGAGAAAGTAAGTCAACATTTAGCCTGATCTTATTCCCGTAGTTATGTTTGATGAAACTCGCGTATTATAATGGATTACACTTGTGAGGAAAGACCGAAGGTGGAGGAAATACCCACATGGCTTTAACTCTATAAGAAGCGAGTAGTAAGGTAAGATGATCTTTGAGGACAAAGATCCTGTTTAGGGGTAAATGCTGTGACAATCCGTCAATTTATGATTGATATTTTATTCTCAATATTTATTTGAAAATATTATTTTATGAACTCACTTATTTTGGGAAGAAATTTGGATTTACGTCTTGAAGTAGCATCGACTACGTTTAAACCGGAGGATTCTACGTTACGTGCTTACGTTTACATACACCGTCTTTGGTGACAGTCCGACATTTCAGAAAATAAATTTATCCGTGAATATTGTTTTGGAGTTTTAAATTTGTGTTAGTTCATAAACTCACAAATTTACAAGAAGAGATTGGGACTTACGATTTTATTTTAACGTCCTTTACGACTAAACCGGAAACCCTAGGATTAGGTATTTACGTTTTCGAACTCCGTTTTTGATGAGACAATTTTTATTAGATTCGTTTTGTGACGTTGATTCATAATTTATAAAAACGTTTTTTGTAAAACGACCTGAGGGCACGCAAATCGAGGAAACTAGAATCGAGGAGTACCCGTAAATAAATGGGGATGAGACAAGTGGGACACTTGCCCCACCCCCATCAAAACCGGCCAAAAACTCACCAACACACCATTGAGGTGTCAAAAGGTTAGCTAAAACTTACACATGTAAGTAAGCTTACAAGGTAAGCTAAGCTTACCTCAAAACCAACAATCAAAACCACTTCCTCATTCTCCACTCATGCAAACCACACACATTTTCTCTCTACTCTCTCTATGATTTCGTCCATACTTCACCAAAAACACCTCCATTTGATCCAAATTTAACCACAAACTATTGTTATAACTTACATATGTTAATCTCCTTCAAAAGAGATGAAGATTGGTGGTGATTATAACATCCAAGGAGGAGTTTACATGGAGTCTTGGGGCTGATTTTCCACAAGGAGTTTATGAAGATTGGTGGTCTTGAAGATGGTCTTGGTGCATCACAAGTTTCTCCATCAAAATCCATGTTTTGATCAACCTAC
The DNA here is from genome assembly GCA_025667525.1 of Glebionis coronaria. NCBI lineage: Eukaryota > Viridiplantae > Streptophyta > Magnoliopsida > Asterales > Asteraceae > Glebionis > Glebionis coronaria. The sequence continues at coordinate 534,830,334 of CM046876.1, forward strand.
ATCATCATGGTGGTATAAAGATTGTCCTCCTCATCTTCTTGTTATTTTGATTATGTAAACATGTATTTTATTTCCTATTGTATATGTATATGATGATTATATGATGATAAAAATGTTATGTGGGGATTTGGTGTTGATAAACATGATTAAAAAGGTGAAAATCTATAAAGAACAAGGCTAAAATCTTGCTTAAAAGTGATGGCTGTATAAAATAGTAAAGAAACAGGTCATGGACTGATAAAATGATGAAGTAGAATCCATTTACAGTAAGCTATATGTCTTGTACACATGTGAGAGTTGGCCATGCAATGAAATCATTGTAATGAGTGAGATATGATCAAAACAAGTTAGGTGGTCTAATCTGAATAAGCAGTTTTGTAGGGACTGTTAAGGCATGATAAACTTAAAATGGGCAGTAGCTATAACTAAGTTAAATGTATCACATAATATGAAGAACATGTCACACAAAAATGAGCTTCTAATTCATTATAGAACTCTAGATATGTTAAAAATGGTGAACATGATGATAAAAATCAGATTTTTGGAAATAATGTTTATTATTATTATATAAGCACTCACATTTTAATGTATAAAATGTAAAAATAAAAACCCACTAACTTATAAAACTTATTTATATATATATATATATAAGGTTAATTAAATGGATAAATTATATAAATGGTTGTGAAATAATATTTATAAGTAATAAAAACTATAAACTTGATTTTTACGACTTTTTCGGCTATCACCGTAAAATTTACGTTTTTCGCCAAATAAAACTTAGACGACCAAACCCGTCTAATGTAAAGTTTATAAAAGTCATATACTGATATATAAGTATCTAATACAATTAAAAACCGATAAAACCCGAACTATAAGAAATACGGACATTTACGAGCTAATTAAGCATATTGGACTAATAATTGGACTAAATAAGATAAAAACTTGTAAAAAGAACTTATTGGGCTTAACCCATTCGGGCCCAACATGGAATGTATACATACTGATAAAATAAGTATAACAAGGATTAAAACAAGCTAAAGAACTTATAATAAGTTTATAGGACTTAAAACGTGTAAATAAGTAAAACTAGTAAACTAGTATAAAAGTTATCGACATATAACACTAAAATGAGTAAACAAGAATATGTAAACCCACTTGATCATCATATATATATAATCATCATATGTATACATAATTGTTATTTTTATAAAGTCATTGGACATGAGTCTAAGACGAGTATTATTTGTCTAGGTTTCCGTGATTGAAGCACGTACCGTACGTCCGAATTGCCGATAACCCGCCTTCCCATATCAACGTGAGTTCATAGCCTCGCACTCTTTTAAATGTTTTTATGAAATGTTTTATAAACCCGCGAGGGAGATAACATGTTAGTTTTTATAAAATAGGACACCATTTGTCCCGATTGTTTGTTTATTGATTTGGACCCGAATGATTGTATGACCCGATAAATGATTAAAGGACCCGATAGATGAAATAAAATGGATTATTAAAGTTAGGTTATGTCACTAAAAGTCCCATTAGCATGAATTGTGAACTACCGGGATTTGGTAGACGCTTATGCATTTAATAGTACTATTTGGGGACGATCACCCCAGTTCGCGCCTTGACGGTTGATCGTCGTGCCACATTGATTGGTAAGCGAATTTATGTATGAGAAGATTTCCATAGCGTGACCTTTGTGACGACACGCTACTTTAGATGGGCAAATTGAGTATCGGGCTAGCTACCCGTTGTTGGTTTAGTAAGGTAACAATGTCATGCGGCTTATAATAATCCAAAACTAACGAAATACTACTAGACGCTCCGAGTTACGATGTATTGCCTGACTAGCAATACAGGGTCATACTATTGATATTATGTTTGTGTTTTGGTTTTCATAACCATATTCATATAACGGTTTTTATTTAACTTTATACAACGTCGTAAGACGTATTGTATGATGTTTTTACGACATTGGCTCGTATAATGATTTTTAAGGCAAATGCCTATATTATGATTTTCGATAAGGATTTGTATAAAAATGACTTTGGCTATTTTATGGCCTATTAAAATGATTGGTACAAAATGACTTTCAGTAATAATTTTATACTGATATTATATTGATGAATTTTATTGAACTCTATGAATTCACTCGGCGTTATCGCTGACCTTTTCTTTTAACATGTTTTATCTCAAGTACTTGAAGGTAATTCTCGGGAAGACGAAAAGAATTATGGCCCGCACTTAAACAATATTTTCCATTCAAATACTTTGTAAAACTTTGTATGAAATAATATGACTTGGGACCGATGTAACTTTGATGTTTATGAATGGAAATGATTTATTATTAAACGACGCGATTTTTATGCGTTGTCTATGATGTGAGTAATGTGCTATCCCGTAACACCAACGAGTCTTCCGCTGTATTGAGTTGTATAAATTTGGGGGTGTTACAGCAGTGCTGTTTGATGATGACACTAGAAGGATTTCCATTCGTCACTGTAAATACTGAGGAGTATTACTCTGAATGTTCTGGCAAGATCATAAAGATATTGCGTCGAGACCTGGAACAAGTTTGAATCACAAAAGAATCAAACCACTGTTGCTTTCCAGTTAATATATGTTCAATTCAAGTGAATCTTACATATGACCTACCGCAGTGCTGTTTGATGTTAACACTGGAAGGATTTCCATTCATCACTGTGAATACTAATGGGTATCACTCTGAATGTTCTGGCAATATCACACGGATAGAGCGTAGGACTCTGTAAATTATCGCTTGTGTTCTAGTGATGAACAACAATTGATATATGGAATAAGTGTCCTAATGAGATTTTTGATGAATCTCGTTGGCTCTAGACTCTATAAGTGCACGTTTATTTGGTGATCGGAGGCTGGAGCAGACTGCCACCTATTCAATATCTACTATCTCGGAGTGAAAAAGTTGATAGAAATGAGTTGAACTCCGTGACAATAAAACAAACTTCTTTTGAGAGAAGCTTGAGTAGGTTGGGAAGGGTTGTGCATTGCATCACTGGGCCCATGATGCTTTGTCTTCAGTACCAGAAATCATCAACTTGATTCTGATAGTAGATGTATTGACCCGGTTTCTATCTAAGTTGTATGGAGGGCTACTTTCTTTACATCATTTATCCTTACATTTATTTTTCATTCTTCAACCCCTGCAATGCTTACCAAGACGTCATAACTAGCACCTTGTTGTGATTGTTCTAGTGCTAGCTTAAGTCATTAGTCGGCATTTTTCCCATAAACTCAACTACTCCATCTTTCCTAAGGACATCTAAATTCTAATGGATTGTCCCTGGGAAGATCCCTCCGGTTCTGGTTGGATCATAGGACGAATACCTAACCATCTTTTGACACCAATACCGTCGTGAATTAATGTATTGAAGGGTATAGATATCGTAACAAGAAAAACCTTTTGAAAAAGCAATCAAGGTGTTGATGAAACAAGTGTTTACACCTTGAATGTTTTCTGTATCACCAAAACACTCCCCCTACATATGTGCATCATAAAAGGATAGGTTTTTACACATATTAGGAAGAGAAAGCCCTTATAGCAAAGATCTTATCCAAGATGACACATTTTAATCACTATTCTCCCCCTTAAAATTGCATGTGATTGAAATTTTTTGAAACTAGTGATGAAACATGGAGAGAATATTGTTGCATGAAAGTTTGTACTCCCCCTCGAAAATAAATTCTAATTAAGATGGAGAGTATATGAGCACACAGTTTTGAAATACCTTGAGAAATTGTGCTTTAACCCGAGAAAACTAAATTTCCCGTTGTTGTGGAAAGATGTACATAAATGAACATATTCCTAGAGTTCATGAGCTTAAAACTTTGAATGTTTTAATATAAGCCCATGACCGAGAAAAATTAATTTCCAAGTTGATGAGGATAAGTCAAAGACTTTCCTTTCTTTGGGGACCGGGTTATAGTCTGACATGTGACTATAAGCCATTATGAGAAGAAAGTAGAAAAGACATGTTTTGAAAACATTTGACCTCTTATTTGAACTTTATGTACGTACCCGTGTCGTTATTGAGCGACATTTCTAAGTACGTCCATATTATCGATGCTAAGAGACATGTCGGAGAAGAATATTTTTGGTATTTTTGAAAGATTTTCTCATTTTTTATTTTGTTTTTATAGGTTTTATATTTTTGTACTTTTATTTTCTGATAGATATATACAAGATTACTACGAATGTGCAAGACGTTCAAGTTCATCAGGAGTGAAACTATGCATACCAAGTCAACGAACCAAGAATTCAAATCTGTCTTGAGATAGAGCTTTGGTGAAGATGTCGGCTAGTTGGTAGTCCGTCTTGACAAAATACAGTTCGATCGTTCCTCTTTCCACATGCTCCTTTATGAAATGGAATCGGAAAACAATGTGCTTGGTCTTGGAGTGTTGGACCGGGTTGCATAATATGGCTATGGCTGATTGTGAATCACAATAAATATGAACTTTATTAAAGTGAAAACCATAATCCGTGAGTTGTGTTCTCATCCAAAGGACTTGAGCACTACACACGAATAGAGACACATATTCTGCTTCCGCGATGGACAACGCCATGCAATCTTGTTTTCTTGAGGACCAGCTCACTAGTTTTTCGCCTAAGAATTGTGCTCCATCGAAAGTGCTCTTGAATATATCATGACACCCTGCATGGTCGGCATCTGAAAAACTAGTTTGATTAAAACCAGAATCCTTCGTATACCAGAGACCCATGTGAATGGTTCCCTGGAGATAACGAAAGATCCTTTTAACCTCCTTGAGGTGCTTCTCGGTTGGCTTAGCCTGATACCGATCACATAAACAAGTAGCATGCACAATGTCTGGTCTGTTTGAGGTTAAGTACATAAGGGACCCGATCATACTTTGGTATTTTGTAGCATCTATAAATGTCCCTTTCTTATCCAAATCAAGCTTGAGTTTAGTGTCCATTGGAGTACCAATTGGATCACAGTTTTCATTCCAAATTTCGTTAGAATCTCGAGCACATATTTGGACTGGTTTATGAAAATACCACGGGGGATTGGTGAACTTGCAGACCAAGAAAGAACGTCATTTCCCCTATCATGGACATTTAAAATCGGCTTTTCATAAGGTCCGCAAATAATATGGAATATTTTGGGTTTGTAGAACCAAAAATTATATCATCTACATAGACCTGAGCCACCAAGATGTCATTGCCGTAGTGCTTGATAAACAACGTTGGATCAATGGTTCCTTTCCTGAAGTGGTTTTGGAGAAGAAATGATGATAATTCGTCGTACCATGCCCTCGGTGCTTGTTTCAAACCTTAAATTGCCTTTTTCAACTTGTAGACATGGCTTGGATGTTCGGTGTTGATGAAACCTTCAAGTTGACAGACGTACACATCTTCTTTTAACGGACCATGCAAGAAAGTCGTCTTCACGTCCATTTGATACACAGTGAATGATTTGTGAGCAGCGTATGCCAAGAAAATTATAATAGCTTCCATCCGAACAACCGGGGCAAATGATTCTGCGAAATCAATTCATAACCTCTCACAACTAACCGAGTCTTGTTCCTAATGACCGTTTGCTCTTAATCCAACTTGTTTTTGAATAACCATTTCAGGGTAAGGGGATCGATATTGTCCGGGCGTGGTACTAACTCCCATACATCAAGCCGGATGAATTGATTAAGCTCTTCTTGCATAGACTCAATCCATGTTGCGTCGGTCATTGCTTCTTTTACACATGCTGGTTCCATTGTGCTGACTGATAGTGCATAGATACACATATCACCATCGGTAGGCAGCTGATTTCGTGTCGAGACTAGTCGTGAGAGATTGCCAATCACTTGAACCAAAGGATGATCCTTAGTCCATTTGTGTTCATGTGGAAGTGTATGAGAAACTTGATGCGAGCTTGACGGATCCACATATGGTGTTGAAGGCTAAGTAGTAGTTGTGGAAGCTGTAAATGGATTAACAAACTCATGTTCGTTGAGCATCTCATTGTTTGCATTTTCAGCAACTATTTAATTCTGAAAATGAACATGATTAGGAATTTGTTGAGAATGTTGTTGAGTTGCGTCAGCAGTCGAAGAAGTGGTTGTAATATTTGGAGTCAGTATGGTTGAGGTTGACGTAGATGGTGCAGAAGAAGATGTCGTTGGTGTAGATGCAGTCGGAGGTTCTTGAACCACCATAGCAGGTGCAGCCGTGGCATTTTGAGGAACACCAAATGACGAAGGACCCTCCATATATTCATCATAATTGGACCAAATAAAACTTCCAAGTCACGTTCCGAGGGTTGTAAAGATGAGATTGCCGACGGTGTAAATTGAAGCGCGAGTCCTGAACTTACGTGTCTAGAAGTCTGACCTTGAGGCTCGGGATGTGAACTTCTATGTTGAGAGGCCATACCCGAGAGTTCATCAAAGGTAACATTCATAGTCTCCATTACTTTTCTTGTCCTTCGATTATAAACCCTGTAAGCACAAGCAGTTGAAGAATAACCAATGAAAAAGCCAATATCACCTTTAGGTTCAAGTTTACCGATATCTTCACGATCATTCTTTGGATAACACAGAGCCCCGAATACATGTAGAAACGATATACCCGGTTTTCGTCCATTAGTGATCTCATAAGGTGTTTTGTTGAATCGGGTGTGAATAATGGAGCGGTTTTTGAGTATAACATGCAGTTGCAATGGCATCAGCCCAAAGGAATAACGGTGCACTAAAGGAGAGAGCATCGTCCGAGCAGCTTCAAGTAACGTACGATTCCTCCGTTCCACAACTCCATTCTGCTCTAGAGTTCTTACAACCGAAGTTTGATGAGAGATCCCAACTTCGTCAAAGTAAGCTTTCAGTTTCTGATTGGTGAATTATGTGCCGTTATCCGTTCTTACAATGATAACAGGGGCTTGAAGTAGCACTGATGTTTTCTTCAAGAAATTAATAATTACATCAGGGGCTTCATCTTTTGATGCAAGAAAATGAACCCATGTGTAACGAGAATAATCATCCACAATTACAAGGACATATCGCTTTCCATTAATGCTTTTGATTCTCATTGGGCCACACAAGTCCATATGTAAGAGACGTAACATATTCTTTGAGTTAGGAACAGGTTTGGGTTTGTGAGGTTTCTTCTTACTTTTACCTTGATCACATGAAGGACAAAGATGGTCTTTTATATATTTAAACTTTGGAAGACCGGTAACGAGATCATCTTTCGCAAGTTGGGTGATGGCATCGAAATTGAGATGAGATAACCTTTGATGCCATAACCATGACTTTGTTGAAGTGGCCCGGGCCATGAGACAAATTAGAGAAGCAGCAGACATTTGAAAAAGATTAATGGTGTAAAGGTTGGTGGTACGATTTCCTTTCAACAAATCAATTCCTTCAAGATCTCTTACAAGACATGTATGACTTCTGAAAGCAACCTCCAAGTCTGAATCACAAAATTGCCCAACCGAGAACAAATTGTGTCCCAAGCCATCAACAAAAGAGACTCTGGTGATGATTATATTTCCCCAATGAAGATCACCATAGCCTAGAATTTCCGCAACATGATCATTTCCAAATCGAACAGTTCCCATGAAACGCCATACAAAGTTCTTGAGAAGGCTTCGATTCCCAGTCATATGTTTGGAACAGCCCGAGTCCACGCACCAGAGACAAATTTCAACAGCCTGCCAATGATAAGAGAAGAAAATATTTTGGCAACCGATGAAATAGGTTCCTTTAGGGTTAGATGATAATTAATCCGTATCACATACCGACGTTTTACTTTCAGTATGAGATCTACTAGTTTCAAAAAATTTGCCACTACAGTCAAAATTTCTACCGGTAGGCAACCATTTAGAGGTGAATCTAGGGCTACTAGGCTTAGCAAGACTTTCTGTGGACCCTACGTGCGTACTTTTTGGAACATACACCTTAGCTTTAGGAGTGCGTTGTTGTTCACTGACTGACAGCTTGTCAGTTCGAGTGTAACCACCATAATTCAAACCATTCATAGTCAAACCACAAGCATCATGACTAAAAGTAAAGAAACATTTATTACATTTAGAACAAATAACTTCAGATTTTTCATTCCGAATAGCAAGCTTAAAGTCATTAGATTCAGATGAATTAGGTTTCTGATTATGATTAAAAAATGGTAAATTCCTAGGGTGTTCTTCAACTTCCACATTATTGATCTTGGGGCGACTACTTCAAGAGGCAAAAGGGACCCTATCATTCCTTGTATTGCTCATAGGCTGTGGCCTTCTACTCTTAGTGTAGTTGTTTATTCCTGTAGAAGAAGGCACGCGTCTATTAGAATTAGCACTTTTTAAATCAATAACTTGTGGTTGAGTTATAGTGATCGGTTTTGTCCTAACGCTTGCTTTACGTTGTTTGCTAGGCACAGAGGGAGAACTAACACGAAACATTCTTGGGCCAATCACAACCGTTTTCTTTCCAGAAAGCTTGGGAAAAGGTGTCACAACAATACGAGTGGGTCCCGAGGTTGCTGGTGACTGAATCGTACTAGGCTCAGAAGTCGTATCTTTTAATAAGGCTTTTAACTTACAGTTCTCACAGATTTTATCAATAAGTTTCTGATAGATAGACTTACTTTGTTCAACAGCCCGCTTATATGAAACAACAACAGATTCTAAATCTGCAATTTTAGCCTTAAGCTTTTGAACTTTTCATCACTGACATTCTCTAACCATGAAGAGGTCAAATTCTTTTCCTTAACCCCTCCTAACTGAGCCTGCAACCGTGTGATAGTTTGTTGCATTTCATTGTAGGCTTTATCATACGAAATTTTGTCATATTTGCATTCATCACATTTTTTGACAAACTTATTCCATGGATCGGTAAATTCTTTGTCCTTTTTAATGACAATAAAATTCCATTTTCTCTTTCATACGTTCATGCTCAGTTTGGAGGGTTTCTTGATTCGACACAGAGGTATCTAACGCAATGGGGCTACTATCAAAGTTATCACGTGCATTAGAGAGACGTTCAAGATCGTTTTCCAAAACTTTGATTTTATCAAGAGATTCATTAGCCTCCTTCGTCAAAGATTTAAAGTCTTCAACAAAGTTGGCTAATTCTTTTAGAAAAGCGTTTTCCAAATTGCTTATCCGAGCATCAACTTGATTAATAATCGGATTAATATCGTTTTGAAGAATTTTCTGGACCTCAATCTGAACAGGTGATGTAAAATTTCTTCCAGTGATTTTGGAATTAACAACACATTTAAGTATGACAAAGTAATCTTTTAGCTCGTTTAGAAATCGGCGTGTGATACTCGGTTTAGGAGGGTCATCAGACAATTCCTCACTTGGGAGCAAAAGCATTTCAGTACTCATTTTAGACCGAACAAAAACAGTTGGAGGATTAACTTTTGGATAAAAAACGGGTGTCACTTCTTTACCAAGCTTTTTCATTCTTAAATGAGTCTCTACAACAAGTTCAGTAGTTTTCTCATAATCATGCACACTAGGAGGATCATCCTCATCAGACAAGAGCACACTACCATTATATAAAGTTTCATTAGTGGCCTGAACTTGCTTAAGATATCTGGGATTAGGAGGAAGAGGACAACCTAAAGCCAATTTGTATCGAGTGTAATTTATTTCATTCACTTTTGGTGCGAGCATATTTATCGTCTACATAGTTTGGCCACGTTTTACTAAAAGGTTGTCTAATTCTCTAATTCTATCATGAGCTTTGCAAAAATCCTCAAGAAACCCATCTTCTCGAATTTTGAAATCATGTTTCAGCTTTTTTCGTTCTTCTTTTAAATCCAAAATAGTAGATTTTTTAGTTGAAAGCTGTTTATTAAGAGAGGTGATTTCATCATTCAATTTGCTTATCTTTTTAGCTCTACTTAAATGTAAGGCATTTAATTTCTTAGTTGTACATTTTTCTTGATAAACCGAAGTAGCATGAGCTTGTTTAAATTCTTTAATTTTAGTCTGATGAATTTCAAAACTTTTCTCTCGTTCCTTATATCCCGCAAGCTCAGTAGTCAATTTGGCATTAGTTTCTCTAAACTTATTATTAACCACGGTAGCATGGTCAACATCCTTAGCAAGCTTATCAAATAAAGATTTATACGCAAGTGTCGCATCAGGAAGGGTTGTAGGCTAGGCAAATTGATCCACACTAAGGTCCACACTGGACTCATTCGAAATAATATTATTATTATTCGTTTGATCACCGTGTGTCTCAATGTAGGGCTCAAGCATCTCACTGTACTCCTCCTCCTGATTAGACGTACTATATATATATCATTATCATCAAAACATGGATGTACCTCAGAGGGACCGTCTGAATCATAAATGGTAGCTCTGTCAACATGCATTCTTGAGGTAGATGTTTGCTGTAAGTTAGCCATCAAGATGTAGTTGACATTCACCTCTTCTTCCTTGTCATATTCTGTAGCAGAAGCCATAAGATCGAATTCCTCAGCTTGAAGTGGAATCCCTGCCTCTTCCTTTTGTGCTTTGAGAAGCTGAGTTTGAAGATAAGCAACATCCCTCTTCTTTTTGGTTGTGCAATCTCGAGCATAATGACCAAATCCCTTGCAGTTGTAGCACTGAATCTGACGATTGTTGTTTCCATTTCCCGTACCAGTATTCTTAGCCCTTGCAGCCACAATGTTTCCCATCTGGTTACCAACCGCTGGCACAAATATTAACCCATTCTGATTACCCGCATTCGGAACATTCGGATTCTCCTGACCAAGGTTTTCACCATACTGATTTCCTGCATTGCCAACGGTCTGCCCAGCATTCTGACCATATTGTTGAAACTTAGTCCCCGTGTTCCCAACAATTATCAATTGGCGATCTTGATTCGCATTCATGAAAGGTTGAGAAATCTGCCTATTTCTAGTGTTCGAGGATATTCTCTGACTGTTGTTGGTGGGGTTAATGGTGAATTTGAATGCCTTTGCAAGAAGGGCAAGACCAGTATTTGTAAGTAATTCACAGCAGCAGGAGGTTGATATCCATAAGAGGTGAGTTGTTGTTGTTGTTGTGGCATGAAGTTACTTGATGAGGGTTTATGGTAGGGTACCATGGGATATGACATAGATGACATAGAATTTTCCATAAAAGCCACTGGATCTTGGGTTTTGGCACGTCTTTCAGCCCTAACTTCGTTAGCTTCATCTTGATTCATCTTCAAATAATCATATACTTGAGTGTAGTCCACGACATGAAGATCCTTGGTTTGATTGATAAGAGTGACATATCGTGACCCTTCAAAAGGAAGATTATCAAGAAATTTGATGTTGGCGGCAATTTGTGCAGGTTCATGTTTGTTTCTTCTAAGATGATTCATAAGGGTTGAAAACCGATGGTAGTAAGGTTCAATTTATTCCCCTTCAGTAGACGTAAATTTCTCCCATTCACGAAGCAACTTAGTTTCCTTTTCTTGTAAACCTATTTCACTCCCCTTCATCATTTTCTGAATCCTAAGCCACATTTCGTGTGCGGTTTCACAACTATCAACAGCAGCATAAACATCTTCAAGAAGTCCCATGAGAATGACTTAAATTGCTTGATCATCAGCGTCGAGTTGTTTGGATTCAGCTTCAGTTAATTCTTCATCCGTTTGCTCATGACTAGAGTCAGCCACTAGGTTAGCATTCGTAGGGTCCCCAGGCACAAGAATTGTTCTTCTAACATACGGACCTTTTTGAATCGAGTTGACAATCAACTTTCCCAAAGGTTTACATTTTGCATAACGGAGGAGACGACTAGCCCATGTAATTCTCTTTTTTTGTAGTGTAATTCTCCTTGCTAAGCATGGGTGGCCGATTCTTAGTACCCGCAGCATATATAACTTGTTGAGACGTCATTGTAGAAGTCGTGTGAAAACAGGATCTCAATTCGTAGAAAGCGAGTGTTGGAGTGTCGACAAAATCAAACTTTGCCTAAATTTTCTAGCCCGACAAAAATACCTCAGTCTGACAAAACGGTAAGCTGAAAAAATTGTGTATCGCCAAATTTTGAAATTGAGTTAGACATAGCCAAAAACTAGTAGGGAAAAATTTTGATTTTACTTGACCTAAAAATTTTAACTCTTTTTTCGTGTAAACTATGTTCCGAGACAAGTCTAGATAGTGGCTAAGTCTAAAAAATACACGAACAAGATTTGACCAAATAGATCGTAGTCCCTGATCGTAGTCCTTGATCGTGGTCCTTGATCGTAACGATTGATCGCAACTATGGATCGCTGATCGCAGTGGCTAGATCGTAACAATGGATCGCAATGGGGATCGCAACTTGTGATCGAATCATAGTGAGTGATCACAACACGTGATCGTGGTCAGTGATCGCAACACGTGATCGTAATCAGTGATCGCAACACGTGATCATGGTCAGTGATCGCAACACGTGATCATGGTCAGTGATCGCAACACGTGATCGTGGTCAGTGATCACAACACATGATCGTGGTCAGTGACCGCAACACGTGATCGTGGTCAGTGATCGCAACACGTGATCGTGACCTTGGATCGCAGTGGGGATCGTGATATTGGATCGCAAGTAGAAACCCCATGTTTATGCGATCGAATTACACAGATCGTAACAAGTAAAGTGTTCGAGACTTGTAGGCAACAAGAAAGATGAGATTTTTTCTTGGGAATTCATGTTTTTAGCCAAGCCAATGTACCCAAATCGCTACTACAACTACTTAGAAGATATATGAAACACGAAACACAATAAAAACAAGGACAACACCCAAGAGCTATCCACAAATCCCTTGGAGAATGATACCACTTGAAAGACTTATGCACACGACTTAACCCAATACGAATACCATCATGGAATAAACCAAAAAGAAAGATTAGATTAAGAAGAATAAAAGAGAAGAACAAAAAATGGTTGTGAATTCCTAGTGAGAGAAAGACATATGTTTCTCTCTCTACAATCTATGAAATGGAAGACACACACACAAATGAGGTGTTTAGTGCCTTTTATACTACAAGTGAAAGAGTAGAAGGCCTTCCTCATTTGTGTGTTAGGGACTAATTCCCGTTACATACCAAACATTATACTAGAACTCTCAACACCATTATGTAGCATTTTCCACGAGCTTCGCAATGGTATATTATATGACCATCACTTTAAATACGGCTAACACTGATAACTATCATTCTAGATGAGTGAATCAGATTCAGATTCAGAGCCTCTTAACAAACAAACAACACCTAAGTAAACACTTATTGTGTGCAAATTGTGTTACTATGTTTTTCATACTAAAAACTGTTGGGGTTTACTTCATTCCAACAGGGTAAAGATAATCAACAGCCTAACTATGTACCAATGAATGGTTACCGAATATCACTTGAAGTCGTGTAATCACTTTCCAAATAAGATTATTCTACCCTATGCTTGGGTTAACACGAATACCCCCTTGGGATAAAACCAAGTGTTAGTTCTTGTTTTAAGCACAAATTAAGAACTCTGTGCGTGTAAGTGTTTATGTTTCTATGTTTTTCTCATGAAAGTGTTATCCCTTTATATAAGGATACCATTCCTAAGAATGTAACTCAAGGTCACAGGTGTTATGAGCATTAATCGGCCAATTAATCTCATAACTACCTACATGAAAGCATAGTGGTTACATGACCATAAACCTGGTCATCAAGTCAATATTAAACCCCTTCCAAATTGGTCAAAGAGGTTACAAAGACTTTTAGCTAAGTCAAGTGTTTATCAGGATGTGGTTCATCAGGAGCTGTAGGAGCAACTTCCTACTGATGAACTTTTCTTCCTTTTGATTAACACGTTCCTCCTGATCCTGCTGCTGATGATACAACCATCAGCACAGCCACTATATTGAGTCCAGCGAGATCAGAGACTTAATGGTTGTAAACTCCGTACCTCCAAACCCGTTCACAAGTATGACCCATTCCCACAATTGCACTAAATTTCCAACAATCCTCCATAATTTAGTAAAATTCCTTTTTGCATGAAAAATCAACTTTAACAAAACCAGTGCATAAATGAAAATGTCATGAGGATTAAATTTCCCTATCTGTACATCACTTCAAATATTCGAGAATCGGGGTGTTCTACGAAATGAACCCTTCAACTACTTTCAATACCTGAAGATAAAATACACACAAGTCTTCAAACACTTAAAAATCGCTCTTGACACCATACAAGCCATGTGTCCATATCCAATTCATAAATGTTGTAAGAGCCAAATTCCATGCTCCTTGAGGCGGTGAAATCTCAACATTTACATAGGTGGTTCCTCTTTAGTTCTTGCTCCTGCTTAAGAACTCTTTCAAAGAAACTAACCATTAAGAATTTTATAACTTCATCCTCCTTTTTGGATGATATACAAGAATACAGACGAATGCCCACGACAATTACCCAAACTAAACCCTTTGAGGGCATTTACCCAGCTAATACCTACTTGTTACCCACAAGCAATGACTTTCAAATTCGATTTTATTTTCCCTTGAAATTGCCACAAATTTACTCACAAAAATAGCTACAAAATATTTTTGGTGTGCAATGTGTGGGTAAATATGTGACACCAAAACATTCCCCACGGGTTACCCATGATGTAAGTTATTGCGGTTATATTTGTGGGTAATTTAGTGGGTAAATGTTATTTACCCACGAAATAAAAATATCATTTTATTGGTGGGTGAGCTAATGTGGGTGTTTCGTGGGTATATATATACCCCTGTCTAAGTGCGTCAGAAGGGTCGAGTCGACCCGACCCGAACATGATAAGTCTTATAAGGTCGGGTCAAATATGGTTGAAAAAGCTTATCGATTTTATTTTATGCAACTATTATTTATTATTTTGATAAACTTAAATCGTTCATCGTCAAAATATTTGATTAAAAGAGTCATTCATTAAGTATAATAATTTGAAGAAAACAACTAAATATGCCACTCTTATGTTGTTACTCAAGTGAGAGGCAAGTCGATCATTTCTAGTCAAACTCGAAGCGAGACCTAAGTCCTTGTAAAGTTTATCCAAAAACAATAATTTAAATCAATCAACAAACCCTAATCGATGCAATCTTTTTTAGGTGCCAACCCACCCTTCTCCAAGGACCACTCCCCAAGCAATAAGCACATGTAACAATGACCGTTCAAATGGCCTAAACCAAGTTTTGAACAAAATAACTCGGATGAACTGTTGGTTAAACTTGTTGAACTGTGACAGATGATTCGTCTTATTCAATTAAAAATAGTTTTTAAAATAGTTTTTAAAAATAATTTTTCTTATAAAGCAAGGTTATATGCGTGAGGTGTGGCGTGACGGCATGTCCAAGCTACATGTTTTAGCGTTTAAGGCGAAACTTTAGTGTTTTCAAAATATGGCTTATAGCGGCGCAACATATAAAAATATTTATGTGTTTTTATCATATTTCCATATTATATTTATATCGAGTTCATGTTGTACATAATATTTAGAGTTACGAAACTCTACTAATTCATTTTTTGAAGTTGAATTCAAAAATCACCACCCCTCATGTCGTGACACGCCTTGACCTATTGCGTAAGATGAAAGTTGCGCCTCAAGTTTTAGCACGCCTTATGTCAAGCCTTAGCGCCCTTTTAAAACCATGTTATAAAGTTGATAGATAAGTTAATATTTGATCTTATCATGGTACTTAAAATCAGGATTGAAAGCCATTTCAAATTTTAAATTTTTAACCCCACTAATATTCTCTTCTTATAGCTGAAAATTCCGTTTCATATGCCTTCTTCACCCAACACTTTTGCTCCAAACTCTTTCAACCGTCCATCTTAATATGTAGTAGCATGCTAGCATGTATTTTGACCTTTACAGTTTTATTTCAACTATACAGTGTAGTCACAAATATATTGGTCATTGCTAATATGTTTGACTCAAAGTTTTGTTTGTCACTTGCCACATGCGATTGATGTTAAACCATTTAGATGGCTATGCATTACAAGTATCTTTTCATTTTATATTGTTAGTGTCGGTTTATCTTTTGATAGATTAGTGATTGATATTCAAGTTTGCTAAATCCTTAAGACGGATTCCAACAACGATATACTAACCACATTGCTTTTTGTTGCAATAGATTCAACAAGAAAAGCATGCTCGGGATATTCATTTTTGCCATGTTTAATTGGTCGAGGAGGCTACGTGATTACTTCAGGTTTGATCAACATGATTCTCATTGGTTATATTTTTTTATCAGTCCAAGTACTTGCAATAATTGTTTTCATGTTGTTAACTTTTTTTATCACTTCTTGATAATTTGTATTACACTTGTAGATTCAATATATGTGAATACAACTCAAAAGTGAGATGAGAATCATTCTTGAGCACAACAAAAAGAAGAAAATGCTTTGGCAGATTGAGAACTTCAGATATAGTACCTACACTTGTTATGTAAAAACAAAAACATATAAATTATATGCAACTGGTCATGCATTATTAATACTTACAATGTTAGCTACATGTATCTTTCATGATACTGGCTGTATCATTTTTTCGATTGTAATAGATCCAATTTTAATGTAATGCAAGTTTCATTATGTATTACTTTCTTTAATAACCATTTTTGTTATTTTTAGCGGGATTTGTCCATATTAAAGTGAATACAAAAAGCTACCACATGCCCAATACATCCGATTAATTTCTATCTATTGTATCATGGAATTCGTCATCAAGATGGATAATCACTTACCCATATGATATATGATGTCACGAATTTACCCACGGATTATTATTGGAAAACAAAACATTTTACACTCATTATTCATTACCAAATGCAAGGGAAGGTTCGTGGAATTCTTAAAATCCCATGAAGAATTTTCCCACCGCCTTAGGACGATCACCCACGCATTATGTCGTGGGTAACATACCCATGAATCTAGATTATCGTGGGAAACAAATTAGTCTCGAAGGTTTTACCCATGTTTATAGGTTTCAGGGTAATATGTGGGTATTTGCTTATTACCCACGAATATTGGTATATTATACAAGAATTCGGTCCCTGGTTAATTGAAAGTTTTCTTGTAGTGATAAAGCATGTGCTTTAATCCCGTGAATGTTTGGCTTTCCACATTGAACTCAACTCCCAAGTTTCCTTAGGAGGGAGTTGGGTGTCCTAGCATTCAGTGACTAGTTTCTAGTTTGGACTTTAAACCCATCCCTTTATTAGACTTTATAACCAAGTCTCTAGCCAATCCCTTCGTCAAGTGATCAGCTAAGTTTTGTTGAGACCTCACAAACTCTATTGATATCACCCCATTCATGATCAACTCACGAATCATGCTATGTCTAACACCTAAGTGTCTACACTTACCATTGTACATTTGGCTATAAGCCTTAGCCAAAGTAGTTGCACTATCACAATGGATAGAAGTGGGTGCCATAGGTTTGACCCACAATAGAATCTCAAGAAGCAAGTTTCTCAACCATTCAGCTTCTTTACCAGCAGCTGTTAGAGCCACAAACTTAGACTCTATTGTTGAACTAGTAATGTAAGTTTGCTTCTTGGATGCCCAAAAAATTGCACCACCACCAAGAAGGAATACCCAACCACTTGTGGATGAATTATCCTCAGTATTGTTGATCCAACTTGCATTAGTGTAACCTTCAAACACTGAAGGATATCCAGTATAAGAAAGACTATAATCCATAGTTCCTTTCAAATACTTCAGTACCCTCTAAATAGCTTGCCAATGCTGAGTACTAGGATTACTAGTGTACCTACTCAGTTTACCCACTGCAAATGCTATATCAGGCCTAGTACTAGTCATGGCATACATCAAGCAACCAATCACCCGAGAATACTCAAGCTGGGAGACAGCATGACCATTGTTAGGCATTAGTTTCTCACTTGTATCCATAGGTGTACTCACTAGAGTACAATCAAAGTGATTGAATTTCTTCAAGACCTTCTCAATATAATGAGACTGAGAAATTACAATACCATCACTTTCATGTTTAATCTTTATGCCAAGAATAACATCAGCCTTCCCCATGTCTTTCATAGAGAACCTTGATGACAAAGAACTCTTTGGTTGAGTCAACCTGAACTTGGTCAGTGCCAAAGATTAACATGTCATCAACATATAGGCAAATGATGACTCCTTTACCAGATTCATCAAATTTGCTATGTACACATTTGTCAGCTAGGTTAAGTAAATAACCATTAGACAAAACCACTTCATCAAATTTTTGATGTCATTGCTTAGGTGCCTGCTTTAGTCCATATAAGC
Source organism: Glebionis coronaria (assembly GCA_025667525.1). Classification (NCBI taxonomy): domain Eukaryota; kingdom Viridiplantae; phylum Streptophyta; class Magnoliopsida; order Asterales; family Asteraceae; genus Glebionis; species Glebionis coronaria. The sequence continues at coordinate 534,848,599 of CM046876.1, forward strand.
ACTTAATCAGTTTACACACCTTAGCTTCATGACTAGGCACGATGAAACCTTGAGGTTGGTTCATATAAACCTCCTCATCCAAATCACCATTCAAGAATGTTGTTTTCACATCCATCTGATGAATAATCAGATTGTGAATACTTGCCAAGGCAATTAACATTCTTATGGTACTTATGCGTGCTACGGGAGCATAAGTATCAAAGTAGTCTGTTAGAAGTATTTAAAGTGATGGTCATATAATATACCATTGCGAAGCTCGTGGAAAATGCTACTTAACGGTGTTGATAGTTCTAGCATAATGTTATGTATGTAACGGGAATTAGTCTCGAACTCACAAATGAGGAAGGCCTTCCATACATTAGACGTGTAGTATAAAAGGCCCAAGGCACCTCATTTGTGGGGTGTGTCTTCCATTTCATTGTTGGTAGAGAGAGAAACTTATGTCTTTCTGTCACTAGGAAATCACAACTCTTTGTTTTTCTCTTTTATTCTTCTTAATCTAATCTTTCTTTTTTGGTTTAATCTTCATCTTTATTTCTTGTTCTATAATATTCGCCAAGGGATTCGTGGATTGCTTCTTGGTGTTGTTTTTGGTTATTGGTTTTCGTGAGTTTTGGACCAAAAGCCTCACGTTTTTAAAAAAAAATTCGTGTTTTTGTGAGTCGAAGTGATCCATATATCTTCTACATAGTTGTGGTAGAGTTTTGGGTGCTTTGGATTGGTTAAAATCACGGATTTCTTGTCAAAAATCTCATTTTTTTACCAAAAAACTCGGAATAGTACCGTATTGCGATTGGAACCCATCGCAAAGGAAAAGGGTTTATCTTTGCGATCAATATTGCGATTGAGATTGCGATTGGGTGATATTGCGATTGAGATTGCGACTGGTTATTGCGATTGAGATTGCGACTTGTGTTATTGCGATTGAGATTGCGACTGGTGTTATTGTGATTGAGATTGCGACTGGTAATATTGCGATTGAGATTGCGACTAGTGTTATTGTGATTGGGATTGCGACAAGGATTGCGACGGGGATTGCGATTGGGATTGCGACAGGATTCCTTCCTTATTGCGATTGGATTGCGACAGAACTGTGAAATTGCGATAAGACATTGAGATTTTTTTGGTTAAATTTTGTTCGAGTATTTTTAAGACTTAGCCACTATCTAGACTAGTCCCGGAACATAGTTTACACGAAGATTAAAAAAATAAAAAATAAAAAAAAATAAAAAAAAGAGTTAAAAAAATTTTAGGTCAAGTAAAATCAAATTTTTTTTCCCTACAAGTTTTTAGCTATTTCTAACTCAATTTCAAAATTTGACGATACTCATTTTTTCAGCTTACCGTTTTGTCGAACTGAGAAAAAAAATCGGAAGTTTCGGAATTTCAACAACATCACACGCTTTCTACGAATTGAGATCCTGTTTTTCACACGACTTATACGATGACGTCTAAACAAGATATTTATGCTGCGGGTACTGAGAATCGTCCACCCATGCTTACCAAGGAGAATTACACTACACGGGCTAGTCGTCTCCTTCGTTATACAAAATGTAAATCTTTGGGAAACTTGATTGTCAACTCGATTCAAAAAGGGTCGTATGTTAGACGAACAATTATTGTGCCTGGGGACCCTACGAATGCTAACCTAGTGGTTGACTCTAGTCATGAGCAAACAGATGAAGAATTAACTGAAGTTGAATCCAAACAACTCGACGCTGATGATCAAGTAATTCAAGTCATTCTTATGGGACTTCCAGAAGATGTTTATGCTGATGTCGATAGTTGTGAAACCACACACGAGATGTGGCTTAGGATTCAGAAAATGATGAAGGTCAGTGAAATCGGTTTATAAGAAAAGGAAACTAAGTTGCTTCGTGTATGGGAGAAATTTACGTCTACTGAAGGGGAACAAATTGATCCTTATTATCATCGGTTTTCAACCCTCATGAACCATCTTAGAAGAAACAAACATGAACCTGCACAAATTGCTGCCAAGATCACATTCCTTGATAATCTTCCTTCTGAATGGTCACGATATGTCACTCTTGTCAATCAAACCAAGGATCTTTATGTCGTGGACTACACTCAAGTATATGACTATTTGAAGATGAATCAAGATGAAGCTAACGAAATTAGGGCAGAAAGACGTGCCAAGACACAAGATCCATTGGCTTTTATGGAAAACTCTCCATCATCTATGTCATATCCCATGGTACCTTACCATCAACCCTCATCACGTAACTTCATGCCACAACAACAACTCACCTCTTATGGATATCAACCTCCTGTTGCTGTGAATTACTTACAACAACCCATTGCCTGCTTTGATGACATCACTGATCCTACTCACGCTATTAATACTGGTCTTGCCCTTCTTGCAAAGGCATTCAAATTTACCATTAACCCCACCAACAACAATCAGAGAATCTCCTCGAACACTAGAGATAGGCAGGTTGCTCAGCCTTTCATGAATGCGAATCAAGATCGCCAATTGATAGTTGTTGGGAACACAGGGACACAATATGGTCAGAATACTGGGCAGACTGTTGGGAATGCAGGAAATCAGTATGGACAAATCCATGGTCAGAATCCGAATGTTCCGAATGTGGGTAATCAGAATAGGTTAATTGTTGTACCAGCAGTTTATAATCAGATGGGAAATATTGTGGCTGCAAGGGCTGAGAATACTGGAACGGTAAATGGAAACAACAATCGTCAGGTTCAGTGCTACAACTGTAGGGGATTTTGTCATTATGCTCGAGATCGCACAGCTAAAAAGAATAGGGATGCTGCTTCTTCTTATAGCACAAAAGGAAGAGGCAGGGATTCCACTTCAAGCTGAGGAATTTGATCATATGGCTTCTACAGCTGAATATGACGAGGAAGAAGTGAATGCCAACTACATCTTGATGGCAAACCTACAGCAAGCGTCTACCTCAGGAATGCATGATGACATTGCTCCCGTCTATGATTCAGACGGTCCCTCTGAGGTACATCCACGCTTTGATGATAATGATATATATAGTACGTCTAATCAGGAGGAGGAGTATACTAAGATGCTTGATCCCTACATTGAGACACACGGTGATCAAACGAATAATAGTAATATTAGTTCGAATGAGCCCAGTGTGGACCTTAGTGTGGATCAAGTTGCCCAGCCTACAAACCTTCCTGATGTGGCACATGCGTATTACAAATCTCTATTTGATAAGCTTGCTAAGGATGTTGACCATGCTACGGTGGTTAATAATAAGTTTAGAGAAACTAATGCCAAATTGACCACTGAGCTTGCGGGATATAATGAACGGGAGAAAAGTTTTGAAAGTCATCAGACTAAAATTAAAGAACTTGAACAAGCTCATGCTACATCGGTTTATCAAGAAAAATGCACAACTAAGAAATTAAATGCCTTACATTTAAGTAGTGCTAAAAAGATAAGTGAATTGAATGATGAAATCACCTCTCTTAATAAACAGCTTTCAATTGAAAAATCTACTATTTTGGATTTAAAAGAAGAACGAACAAAGCTGAAACATGATTTCAAAATTCGAGAAGATGGGCTTCTTGAGGATTTTTGCAAAGCTCAGGATAGGATTAGAGAATTAGACAACCTTTTAGTAAAACATGGCCAAACTATGCAGACGATAAATATGCTCGCACCAAAAGTGAATGAAATAAATTACACTCGTTACAAATTGGCTTTAGGTTGTCCCTCTTTGTGACAATCCGTCAATTTACGATTGATATTTTATTCTCAAATATTATTTGAAAATATTATTTTAATGATACAATATGAACTCACTTATTTTTGGGAAGAAATTTGGATTTACGTCTTGAAGTAGCATCGACTACGTTTAAACCGGAGGATTCAACGTTACGTGCTTACGTTTACATACACCGTCTTTGGTGACAGTCCGACATTTCAGAAAATAAATTTGTCCATGAATATTATTTTGGAGTTTTAAATTTGTGTTGGTTCATAAACTCAAAAATTTACGAGAAGAGATTAGGACTTACGATTTTATTTTAACGTCCTTTACGACTAAACCGGAAACCTTAGGATTACGTATTTACGTTTTTGAACTCCGTTTTTGATGAGACAATTTTTATTGGATTCGTTTTATGACGTTGATTCATAATTTATAAAAACGTTTTTCGTAAAACGACCCGAGGGCACGCAAATCAAGAAAACTAGAATCGAGAAATACCCGTAAACTAGTGAGATGGGACAAAACACATTGTCCCGCCCCACTAGCTTGGTTGGGACGGCATAACATGACACCACACCATCAAGGTGGCATCATGTTACCTAACTTACACCAAGTGTAAGCTAGCTTACACCTTAAGCCTTTCCTTTCCCACTAACTAGCTAAACTAGCAACTTGTTTTCTCATTCCATCATTCTCACATGCAAAACCAACATCAAAATCTCTCAAACTCATCCCCCTTGCCGTCCAACATTAAGCAACAAACACCCTCTTTGATCTCTTCTAGCCATGAACCACATGTTTACTAGTTCTATTAAGGTGTTCTCTTGAAGCCTTGATCATTTGGTGGCCATATTAACAACTTTGGAGGTGATTTGCTTGTGTCCTAGGGCTGATTTTCCAACCTATGTTCTTGATATTTGATGGTCTTGGAGATACTTGTTGTGTTCATCAAGTTCTTGTCTTCCTAAAACAAGAAATCCACTTGGTTGGTAAAGAAGATCATCCTCTCCATTTTTCTCTTGTTATTTTGTAAAGAACAAATGTATTTTCTTTCATTTTGTATATGTATATGATGTATATATGATGATAAAAATGTTGTGTGGGGATCAAGTGTTGATAAATATGCTTAAAAAGGTTGATAACTATAAGAAATGAAGCTAAAATCTTAATTATTTAGTTGGCTGTATAAAAACAGTAGATAACTAAACGATGAACTGATAAAATTGCATGGTTTGATCCATTTACAGTAAGTAGAAGATGTTATACACATGTGAGAGTTGGCCATGCAATGGAATCAAAATAATGAGTGAGATATGATCAAAACAAGTTAGGTGGTCTAATCTGAATAAGCAGTTTTGTAGGGACTGTTAAGGCAAGTTAAACTCAAAATGGGCAGTAGCTATAACTAAGTTAAATGTAGCACATAATATGAAGAACATGTCATCCAAAAATGAGCTTCTAATTCATTATAGAACTCTAGATATGTTAAAAATGGTGAACATGAAGTTAAAAATCAGATTTTTGGAAATAATGTTTATTAATATTATATAAGCACTCACATTATAATGTATAAAATGTAAAAATATAAACCCACTAACTTATAAAACTTATTTATATAAATGTATAAAAGGTTAATTAAATGGGTAAATTATATAAATGGTGGTGAAATAATATTTATAAGTAATAAAAAGTATAAACTTGATTTTTACGACTTTTTCGGCTATCGCCGTAAAATTAACGTTTTTCGCCAAATAAAACTTAGACGACCAAACCCGTCTAATGTTAAGTTTATAAAAGTCATATACTTATGTATAGGTAACTAAGACAAGTAAAAACCGATAAAACCCGAACTATAAGAATTACGGACATTTACGAGCTAACTAAACATATTGGACTAATAATTGGACTTAATAAGATAAAAACTTGTAAAAAGAACTTATTGGTCTTAACCCATTTGGGCCCAACATGAAAAGTATATATATACTGATAATATAGGTATAAAAGGGATTAAAACAAGTTAAAGAACTTATAATAGGCTTATTGGACCTAAAACACGCAAATAGGTAAAACTAGAAAACTAGTATAAAAGTTATCGACACATAACACAAAAATGAGTAAATGAGGATATGTGAACCCACTTGATCATCATATATATAAAACCATCATATGTATACATAATTGTTATTTTTATAAAGTCATTGGACATGAGTCTAAGACCGAATATTATTTGTCTAGGTTTCCGTGATTGAAGCACGTACCGTACGTCCGAATTGCCGATAACCCGCCTTCCCACATCAACGTGAGTTCATAGCCTCGCACTCTTTTAAATGTTTTTATAAATGTTTTATAAACCCGCGAGGGGGATAACATGTTAGTTTTTATAAAATAGGACACCATTTGTCCCGATTGTTTGTTTATTGATTTTGGACCCGAATGATTGAATGACCCGATTGTATGACCCGATAAATGATTAAAGGACTCGATAGATGAAAGTAAATGGATTATTAAAGTTAGGTTATGTCACTAAAAGTCCCATTAGCATGAATTGTGAACTACCGGGATTTGGTAGACGCTTATGCATTTAATAGTACTATTTGAGGACGATCACCCCAGTTCGCGCCTTGACGGTTGATCCCCGTCGTGCCACATTGATTGGTAAGCGAATTTATGTATGAGAAGATTTCCATAGCGTGACCTTTGTGACGACACGCTACTTTAGATGGGCAAAATTGGTATCGGGTTAGCTACCCGTTTTGGTTTAGTAAGGTAACAATGTCATGCGGCTTATAATAATCCTAGTTAACAAAATAATATTAGACGCTTCGAATTACGATGTATTGCCTGACTAGCAATACAGGGTCATACTATTGATATTATGTTTGTGTTTTGGTTTTCATAACCATATTCATATAACAGTTTTTATTTTCATACAACGTCGTAAGACGTATGGTATGACGTTTTTAACGACAATGATTCGTATAATGATTTTTAAGGCAAATGCCTATATTATGATTTTCGATAAAGATTTGTATAAAATGACTTTGGCTATTTTATGGCCTATTACAATGATTTGTACAAAATGATTTTTGGTAATAATTTTATACCGATATTATATTGATGGTTTATTAAACTCTATGAATTCACTCGGCGTTATCGCTGACCCTTTTCTTTAACATGTTTTATCTCAGGTACTTGAAGGTAATTCTCGGGAAGACAACAAGAATTCATGGCCCGCACTTAAACAATATTTTCCATTCAAATACTTTGTAAAACTTTGTATGAAATATAATGACTTGGGACCGATGTAACTTTGATAATTATGAATGGAAATGCTTTTATTATTAAACGACGCCATTTTTATGCGTTGTCTATGATGTGAGTAATGTGCTATCCCGTAACACCAACGAGTCTTCCGCTGTACTGAGTTGTATAAATTTGGGGGTGTTACAGTTTGGTACCAGAGCTCTCGTTATAGAGAACGAAAGATTTTTAAAACCAAGGTTTTGAATAAAACTTTTCAAAATCTTTTAACCAAAAACATTTTTCTAAAAATGTCTAAAAATCTTTTGACTATAACGGTGCCGAAGAATTCCCGAGTTACCGACAAGGCCAAGACTGAGAAGTGTTATTTTAATGTATATATATAACTTGGATTATATATATATATGATGTAATTTTATTACATGATTGTTTGATGATTAATTTGATTTTTATACGAGGTATTTATACGACGTAGATTGTCACAAGTAACCCTAAATCCCCTAGTAAATTAATCGAAGCTATTCGCGTAGGAATTCTAGCTATCCTAGATCTAAACCAAGTTGTGGATATTTATGATCCCAACAAATGGTTGATATTCGTAGAAATATAGATATTAGTTGGTTGTGATATTGAAAAAGAATTGGCGAGATCAAAACTGATATCGATGTCATGACGATCTTTCCTTATAGAGTGGAGTTTGACAAAACATTACCACCTGGAAGGATGTCATCTGATTCGTTGTCACCCAATTCTTAAATTTGAAATCGAAAGGGTGAATGTTGCACTTGAGGCTGTTATTGGAACCATTACCCAAAAGCCTCATGCCACTAATACCTTTCCGAGAAGTCTAGTTGAATGATCAAGTCATTTCATACTGGTGACTCATTTGATAACTATTGTTGTAAGAGCTATTAGGATTGGAAATTAAGTGTTGATTCATATTGAGATCGTATTGCCTTTACAAGGCCGAAGAATAAGGTTGTAAGTATTGGATAATGAAGTAGGATATCGAATTGAGTAAAAGTTGATTAAAACTTGAATGAAGTAAAAATTTAACCTGTATGGAATACGGGATTGTTAATACTAGTCGTTAAGTTTTGTAATTGAATTATAAGGTTTTAATTGATTGTTGATTCGTGTTAAGTGTTGTTCCTAGGCCATTGTCCAATAACGAGGATGCCCAGTGTCCAAGAAATAAATTGAAGAAATCTTCTTCTGAATTGAGACCGATGGATCTTTTAGGACATGTGGAACACCTAATGACTCTTGTAGATTATTATTCATTGTGGTATCTTTTAAAAATCCCTAACTTAACTGAGATATCAGTTGGTAGGATGAGTTCTGAGAATTGTATGACATAGTGACACGTAATGTGTTACGGTACAATTTTGACTTGTTTGTGATTAATGAAAAAGACTACCTTTGATTGCTAAATTCTACATGTATTGATGTTATCTATCTTTTTTTGCTTAATCCTAATGTCCGCATTAGTGATGCAACCATTGAACGAGTACTCATCTTGATTTGAGTTACGTTGTGGATTATTCTCTTTGTATTCCTGAGTGCCATCGAAGTCATGAACCTCATGATTGTTTGGCTAAGCTCATTTCCTATCATATTGAAGTTAGTTCTTGGTGAACAACTTTTCATCATATTTTTGCAGATCACACATTATTTTTATAAAGTTAAAACGGTATCCTTTGAGAATATTTAATTTTCATCACAATAAGGATTATTCAAAGTAAGATTTATAAGTGATTGTTATCGAAAATGAGGTTGTTTATAAAGTATCTTGGAAAACTTAATTGTTTTCATAATAAAGAAAATCTTTGTAAATTTATTTTGATTCTTATTTAATAATTAAGCATGAAAATGTTTTTATTATAAACATGATGATAAAATTTTGACGAACTGAGTATTGCATCGTTAATCTTGAAATTGTATATAGTTGCGCGCCTACATACAATTTGGAATGGACTATGCAAGACTGATTAGTAGTCACCATAAAACTAATGAATAAACACTACATTTTCTTTGAAGATTGTGAAAGATTAAATTTTAATGAGATCTGCAAGAAGTGAAAAATAAGGACATAATGTTAGGGTCACCTACATATGTTCCTGTAGCATCTATTCTTCTGAGCCGAATTTACTCATCTGTGGAAATTGTCTTATTTGACAATTGACAATTCTTTCTTGTCCAATTCTCCCGTAGTGAGATTCTTAGGAAAAGTATCTGATTGCCGAGTGTTGATACCCGACTGGATGTATCAACGTTCCTATCATTTCTTTTGATTTGATTTGAATGACCTGGGTAACGATCTGAGGAGCTTTCGAATGCGTACTCAAATTATGAAGACATGGGATATATTCATATTCGTTAAATGTTTTCATCTGTATCTGATTTGAAATTTTCTCGCGTAGATTATGCGTTGACCTTACTCTTTAGATAGTAGTTGTGTCTCCAGATATCCTTGAATTTGTAAAGGATTATGAGTTATTATTAGTCTTTTGAGAATTTCACATCTTATCGACGGCAATAAAACTGGAAAGTTGATAATGCCAGTAGAATGAATTGATTGATTATGACATGACGACATTGTCTTAATTGATGGGAACTCAAATAGAATTCCTCTGAATGATAAGATGTTGATTATCAAAAGTAATCTAAATAATTCTTGATGGATGATTTTATCCTGCATTTAGACTTGAAATTATATCATGAATGGTTGTGAACTAGTCATAGATATTATAATCTAGAAAGAACTTAAAATGAAGGTATTAAAAGATGTTTATGTTATCTGAAACTTTAGTAAGTATTTGTTGGTAAATTACCTAGACTTTCGCCATTAAGGCAAGTTGAAATTGGTATTGATTATATTCCCGGTGCTGCACCTGTGACTTGTGCATTGTACGACAACACCATCTGAATTTAAGGAATTACCGTACAACTGAGAGAGTTGTCGGAGAATGATTTTATTATACCAAGCCTGTCATCCTGAAGAGCTATGGTGTTATCATTCCTTATATTTATAGATTACTATGAACTGAGTAAATTGACAATCGAAAACGATATCCATAACTCGAAATGGAAGATTTGTTCGATCATTTACAAGGTTTTTGATCCACGGCATAGTTATCATCAACTTCGCATCTGCGAGAAAGAGTATTTATTCCAATCACTACATCCGGTACTTGTAATGAACATTATGAGTTTCATGTGATGTCGTTTGGATTGATCAATGCACATGTAGCATTCATAATTTGGTGAATCACGTGTGTAGGCTGTAATTTGATAAATTCATGCTCGTGATCATTAAGGACCATTTATTTGTTTGTTTATAAGAATAAGAATGAAGTTAATAATTAATTATAGATTGCTCTGAATTGGCCGAACAATGAAAACCTATACCTTAAATATTTAACATGTACCTTGAATAATTAACATGAGATTAAAGACTAAATCCTTTACATGATTTGACCATGTGATTAATAAGATAATGGAATATATTGACTCTTTAAAAATTAAGAGCCCTTTTAAGACTTTAGATTTTACCAAAAAGAAATGGAAATATGTTTTGACGAATGTTTTAACAAAGGATTTTAAGGGATTATTCCCTTATACACAAACCATTTAACTAAACTTCTGTTTAGGGGTAAATGTTTGTGTATACCTCAAGATAACTTAAGAAGGATTGAGTAAAACCATTTATACCATAACCTGAAAACTTAAAACGAAAAATTTTTGCTTTTCAACTAAGAAAACTTTGACCAAAGTATAAACAAAGGTTTTTCGAACATTTACGAATCCTATTAATTATTTTCGATAAATCAACGAAAATCTTGTTAATTAAACTCAAATTTATTTTGAACATTTTATATAATTGGTCGAACTAAGAAATTTAAAACTTTTACGTTTACGCTTCATAAAAATTAACTAATAATTATTTAATTTACATATAATAATTATCGACGCTTAGGACGCCGGATTGAGAAAGACTGATAAAAATGATAGTTGAGACGAAACTGAAACATAAAAGATATGAAGAAAGAATTTTGAATAAATACAGTTATGATATTTATTTCATCAGAAGAAAGTGAACGTAATTACTGACGCATAATATAGAAAGAATATCCGAGTGAATTGTGGACATGATAACTATATCATCATGAGAAGTGAATATAGATACCGATGCATTATGTAGAGAAGATAAAGAACCAGTTAGGACATGTTCCTTATTAATGAAGGTGCAAAATAAATTGCCGAACGATATAAAAATAAACAATACTTGTAAAAAGGATAATATAGATAATAAAAGGGGTTCGCGGCTAATGTGAACCATTAAAAATTAAGAAGCCAATAGCGTTAAATGTTTTAAAGACCACATGTGATTGTCTAAATATGGAGGATTGTAAGATATAGCTATGTTGGAATTTGTAAGTATAAGTATTATATGTATGTCATTTTTGACTAAAAGTATCTTTGTCTGAAGAAGTTGTACTGATGACGAATTATGAAGGCAGACATCGCCTCATACATTAGTAAACGTCTAACTATTGCAAAGGTCATCATCTGAATCTGATTCGATTTGGGTCATCGTCGACAGACTGACCAAATCTGCTAATATCATTCCCGTTAATGATAAATGCAAAAGAGTTATGTAAACATAGTGTGCCTGTATCGAACATCTTTATCAAGATCCTCGCTTCGCATCGAATTTCTAGAGATTTGCTCAGAAATCATTGAGAACGAACCTTGATGAGAGTACTATCTACCACCCCAAATCAAAGGGACGAGGTAAAGTAACGATACAAAGTAATATAAGTGCTGCTTTATGTTTGAATGATTGACCTTTGGTAATAGACCGTATAATCGTTTTCCTTTGGAGAGATTATCAATGATAATCATCGTATTAGGATTGAGATCGAATCTTGTTAGAATCTAAATATTAGAACATTTGTAAGCAGGAGTTGAGATAAAGACACCCGACATACACCCACTGTAAGTTGTACATGTCTCTTAGGTTTAAGGTTTCCTATGATGGCGAACCTATCCTTGCAAAATACCCGACCCGCGAGATCTGAAATGATTGTTGAAATTAGGATTTGATTATTAACTGCCGATAGTGGGCAGGAGGTTATGTGAATATGAAATGTAGATCTTGAAGTGCCAAATGGGTAGCGAAGTTATGCCACAATTTTTAACCTTGGAAAAATGAATTCATGATCTGACAAATCATGGGATATAAGTCCCCGTTGTTTGGGACCATTGAGATGATGTGAAAGATTGGTTTGAAAGGCATATAAGCTGGATCTACCCTAGGACTTCAAGGACTGCGTAAATTATGTTTCGTAAATCGAACTTGATGGAATATATATCAAGTGAGAATCTGATTGTTTCTTAGTAGAGCTTAGATCGACGAAAAGTTGCATTCATCAAAAACCCGTGAACATCATGGATAGAGAAAGTAAGTCAACATTAAGCCTGATCTTATTCCCGTAGTTATGTTTGATGAAACTCGCGTATTGTAATTACACTTGTGAGAAAAGACCGAATGTGGAGGAAATACCCACATGGCTTTAACTCTATAAGAAGCGAGTAGTAAGGTAAGATGATCTTTGAGGACAAAGATCCTGTTTAGGGGTAAATGCTGTGACAATCCGTCAATTTACGATTGATATTTTATTCTCAAATATTATTTGAAAATATTATTTTAATGATACAATATGAACTCACTTATTTTTGGGAAGAAATTTGGATTTACGTCTTGAAGTAGCATCGACTACGTTTAAACCGGAGGATTCAACGTTACGTGCTTACGTTTACATACACCGTCTTTGGTGACAGTCCGACATTTCAGAAAATAAATTTGTCCATGAATATTATTTTGGAGTTTTAAATTTGTGTTGGTTCATAAACTCAAAAATTTACGAGAAGAGATTAGGACTTACGATTTTATTTTAACGTCCTTTACGACTAAACTGGAAACCTTAGGATTACGTATTTACGTTTTTGAACTCCGTTTTTGATGAAACAATTTTTATTGGATTCGTTTTATGACGTTGATTCATAATTTATAAAAATGTTTTTCGTAAAACGACCCGAGGGCACGCAAATCAAGAAAACTAGAATCGAGAAATACCCGTAAACTAGTGAGATGGGACAAAACACATTGTCCCACCCCACTAGCTTGGTTGGGACGGCATAACATGACACCACACCATCAAGGTGGCATCATGTTAGCTAACTTACACCAAGTGTAAGCTAGCTTACAATTTAAGCCTTTCCTTTCCCACTAACTAGCTAAACTAGCAACTTGTTTTCTCATTCCATCATTCTCACATGCAAAACCAACATCAAACTCTCTCAAACTCATCCCCCTTGCCGTCCAACATTAAGCAACAAACACCCTCTTTGATCTCTTCTAGCCATGAACCACATGTTTACTAGTTCTATTAAGGTGTTCTCTTGAAGCCTTGATCATTTGGTGGCCATATTAACAACTTTGGAGGTGATTTGCTTGTGTCCTAGGGCTGATTTTCCAACCTATGTTCTTGATATTTGATGGTCTTGGAGATACTTGTTGTGTTCATCAAGTTCTTGTCTTCCTAAAACAAGAAATCCACTTGGTTGGTAAAGAAGATCATCCTCTCCATTTTTCTCTTGTTATTTTGTAAAGAAAAAATGTATTTTCTTTCATTTTGTATATGTATATGATGTATATATGATGATAAAAATGTTGTGTGGGGATCAAGTGTTGATAAATATGCTTAAAAAGGTTGATAACTATAAGAAATGAAGCTAAAATCTTAATTATTTAGTTGGCTGTATAAAAACAGTAGATAACTAAAAGATGAACTGATAAAATTGCATGGTTTGATCCATTTACAGTAAGTAGAAGATGTTATACACATGTGAGAGTTGGCCATGCAATGGAATCAAAAAAATGAGTGAGATATGATCAAAACAAGTTAGGTGGTCTAATCTGAATAATCAGTTTTGTAGGGACTGTTAAGACAAGTTAAACTCAAAATGGGCAGTAGCTATAACTAAGTTAAATGTAGCACATAATATGAAGAACATGTCATCCAAAAATGAGCTTCTAATTCATTATAGAACTCTAGATATGTTAAAAATGGTGAACATGAAGTTAAAAATCAGATTTTTGGAAATAATATTTATTAATATTATATAAGCACTCACATTATAATGTATAAAATGTAAAAATATAAACCCACTAACTTATAAAACTTATTTATATAAATGTATAAAAGGTTAACTAAATGGGTAAATTATATAAATGGTGGTGAAATAATATTTATAAGTAATAAAAACTATAAACTTGATTTTTACGACTTTTTCGGCTATCGCCGTAAAATTAACGTTTTTCGCCAAATAAAACTTAGACGACCAAACCCGTCTAATGTAAAGTTTATAAAAGTCATATACTGATGTATAGGTAACTAAGACAAGTAAAAACCGATAAAACCCGAACTATAAGAATTACGGACATTTACGAGCTAACTAAACATATTGGACTAATAATTGGACTTAATAAGATAAAAACTTGTAAAAAGAACTTATTGGGTTTAACCCATTTGGGACCAACATGAAAAGTATATATATACTGATAATATAGGTATAAAAGGGATTAAAACAAGTCAAAGAACTTATAATAGGCTTATTGGACCTAAAACACGCAAATAGGTAAAACTAGAAAACTAGTATAAAAGTTATCGACACATAACACAAAAATGAGTAAATGAGGATATGTGAACCCACTTGATCATCATATATATAAAATCATCATATGTATACATAATTGTTATTTTTATAAAGTCATTGGACATGAGTCTAAGACCGAGTATTATTTGTCTAGGTTTTCGTGATTGAAGCACGTACCGTACGTCCGAATTGCCGATAACCCGCCTTCCCACATCAACGTGAGTTCATAGCCTCGCACTCTTTTAAATGTTTTTATAAATGTTTTATAAACCCGCGAGGGGGATAACATGTTAGTTTTTATAAAATAGGACACCATTTGTCCCGATTGTTTGTTTATTGATTTTGGACCCGAATGATTGAATGACCCGATTGTATGACCCGATAAATGATTAAAGGACCCGATAGATGAAATTAAATGGATTATTAAAGTTAGGTTATGTCACTAAAAGTCCCATTAGCATGAATTGTGAACTACCGGGATTTGGTAGACGCTTATGCATTTAATAGTACTATTTGGGGACGATCACCCCAGTTCGCGCCTTGACGGTTGATCCCCGTCGTGCCACATTGATTGGTAAGCGAATTTATGTATGAGAATATTTCCATAGCGTGACCTTTGTGACGACACGCTACTTTATATGGGCAAAATTGGTATCGGGTTAGCTACCCGTTTTGGTTTAGTAAGGTAACAATGTCATGCGGCTTATAATAATCCAAGTTAACAAAATAATATTAGACGCTTCGAATTACGATGTATTGCCTGACTAGCAATACAGGGTCATACTATTGATATTATGTTTGTGTTTTGGTTTTCATAACCATATTCATATAACAGTTTTTATTTTCATACAACGTCGTAGGACGTATGGTATGACGTTTTTAACGACAATGATTCGTATAATGATTTTTAAGGCAAATGCCTATATTATGATTTTCGATAAAGATTTGTATAAAATGACTTTGGCTATTTTATGGCCTATTACAATGATTTGTACAAAATGATTTTTGGTAATAATTTTATACCGATATTATATTGATGGTTTATTAAACTCTATGAATTCACTCGGCGTTATCGCTGACCCTTTTCTTTAACATGTTTTATCTCAGGTACTTGAAGGTAATTCTCGGGAAGACGACAAGAATTCATGGCCCGCACTTAAACAATATTTTCCATTCAAATACTTTGTAAAACTTTGTATGAAATATAATGACTTGGGACCGATGTAACTTTGATAATTATGAATGGAAATGCTTTTATTATTAAACGACACGATTTTTATGCGTTGTCTATGATGTGAGTAATGTGCTATCCCGTAACACCAACGAGTCTTCCGCTGTACTGAGTTGTATAAATTTGGGGGTGTTACACTCTTCCTCCTAATCCTGGGTATCTTAAGCAAGTTCAGGCCACTAATGAAACCTTATATAGTGGTAGTGTGCTCTTATCTGATGAGCATGATCCTCCTAGTGTGCATGATTCCGAGGAAACTACTGATCTTGCAGGAGAGACTCGTTTAAGAATGAAAAAGCTTGATAGAGAAGTGACACCCGTTTATTATCCGAAAGTTAATCCTCCAACTGATTTTGTTCGGTCTAAAACGAGTACTGAAATGCTTTTGCTACCAAGTGAGGAATTGTCTGATGACCCTCCTAAACCGAGTATCACACGCCGATTTCTAAACGAGCTTAAAGATAACTTTGTCATCCTTAAACGTGTTGTTAATTCCAAAATCACTGGAGGAAATTTTACATCACCTGTTCAGATAGAGGTCTAGAAAATTCTTCAAAACGATATTAATCCGATTATTAATCAAGTTGATGCCCGGTTAGGAAATTTGGAAAACGCTTTTCTAAAAGAATTTGCCAACTTTGTTGAAGACTTTAAATCTTTAGCGAAGGAAGCTGATAAATCTCTTGATAAAATCAAAGTTTTGGAAAATGATCTTGAACACCTCTCTAAAGCACGTGATTGTATTGATAGTAGCCCTATTGAGTTAAGTACCTCTGTGTTGCATAATGAAAACCTTCAAACTGAGCTTGATCTTATGAAAGAGAAAATGGAATCTTATGTCATTAAAAAGGATAAAGAATTCACCGATCTTTGGAATAAATTTGTCAAAAAATGTGATGAATGCAAATATGACAAGATTTCGTATGAAAAAGCTTACAATGAAATGCAACAAACTATCGCACGGTTGTAGGCTCAGTTAGGAGGGGTTACGGAAACGAATTTTACCTCTTCAGGGTTAGAGAGTGCTAGTGATGGTAATGTTCAGAAGCTTAAGGCTAAGATTGCAGATTTAGAATCTGATGTTGTTTCATATAAGCAGGCTGTTGAACAAAGTAAGTCTGTCTATTAGAAACTTATTGATAAAATATGTGAGAACTGTAAGTTAAAGGCCTTGTTAAAAGATAAGACTTCTGAACCTAGCTCGATTGTGGATACGATGATCCAGAAACCAGCAACCTCGGGACCCACTCGTATTGTTGTGACACCTTTTCCCAAGATTGTTGGAACAAAAACTGTTGTGATTGCCCCAGGAATGTTTTGTGTTAGTTCTCCCTCTGTGCCTAGCAAACAACGTAAAGCAAGAGTTAGGACAAAACCGATCACTATAACTCAACCACAAGTTATTGATTTAAAAAGTGTTAATTCTAATAGACGCGTGTCTTCTTCTACAGGAATAAACAACTACACTAAGAGCTGAAGGCAACAGCCTACGAGCAATACAAGGAATGATAGGGTCCTTTTTGCCTCTAGAAGTAGTCGCCCCAAGATCAATAATGTGGAAGTAGAAGAACACCCTAGGAATTTACCGCTTTTTAATCATAATCAGAAACCTAATTCATCTGAATGTAATGACTTTAAGCTTGCTATTCGGAATGAAAAATCTGAAGTTATTTGTGCTAAATGTAATAAATGTTTCTTTACTTTTAGTCATGATGCTTGTGGTTTGACTATGAATGGTTTGAATTATGGTGGTTACACTCGAATTGACAAGCTGTCAGTCAGTGAACAACAACACACTCCTAAGGCTAAGGTGTAGGTTCCAAAAAGTACGCATTTAGGGTCCACAGAAAGTCTTGCTAAGCCTAGTAGCCCTAGATTCACCTCTAAATGGTTGCCTACTGGTAGAAATTTTGACTGTAGTGGCAAAATTATCAACACTAGTAGATCTCATACTGACAATGAAACGTCGGTATGTGATACGGCTTAATTATCATCTAACCCTACAGGAACCTATTTCATCGGTTGCCAAAAATTTTTCTTCTCTTATCATTGACAGGCTGTTGAAATTTATCTCTGGTGCGTGGACTCGGGCTGTTCCAAACATATGACTGGGAATCGAAGCCTTCTCAAAAACTTCGTTTGGCGATTCATGGGAACTGTCCGATTTGGAAATGATCATGTTGCTGCAATTCTAGGCTATGGTGATCTTCATTGGGGAAATATTATCATCACCAGAGTCTCTTTTGTTGATGGCTTGGGACACAATTTATTCTCGGTTGGACAATTTTGTGATTCCGACTTGGAGGTTGCTTTCAGAAGTCATACATGTGTTGTAAGAGATTTTGAAGGAATTGATTTATTGAAAGGAAATCGTACCACTAACCTTTACACCATTGATCTTTTTCAAATGTCTGCTGCTTCTCCAATTTGTCTCATGGCCCGAGCCACATCAACAAAGTCATGGTTATGGCATCAAAGGTTATCTCCTCTCAATTTTGATGCCATCACCCAACTTGCGAAAGATGATCTCGTTACCGGTCTTCCAAAGTTTAAATATACAAAAGACCATCTTTGTCCTTCCTGTGAGCAAGGTAAAAGCAAGAAGAAGCCTCACAAACCCAAACTTGTTCCAAATTCGACGAATAGGTTGCATCTCCTTCATATGGATTTGTGTGTCCCAATGAGAATCAAAAGCATTAATGGAAAGCGGTATGTCCTTGTGATTGTGGATGATTATTCTCGTTACACATGGGTTCATTTTCTTGCTTCGAAAGATGAAGCCCCTGATGTAATTATCAATTTCTTGAAGAAAACATCAGTGCTACTTCAAGCCCCTGTTATCATTGTAAGTACGGATAACGGAACAGAATTCACCAATCAGAAACTGAAAGCTTATTTTGACGAAGTTGGGATTTCTCATCAAACAGAATTCACCGTCTGTCTCAACACGGAATCTGATAGTGCATAGATACACATATCACCGTCAGTCAGCACAATGGAACCAGCAAGTGTGAAAGAAGCAATGACCGATGCATCATGGATTGAGTCTATGCAAAAAGAACTCAATCAGTTCATCCGACTTGATGTATGGGAGTTAGTACCTCGACCGGACAATATCGATCTCCTTACTCTGAAATGGTTATTCAAAAACAAGATGGATGAGGAGCAAACGGTCATTAGGAACAAGACTCGATTAGTCGTGAGAGGCTATAAACAAGAAGAGGGAATTGATTTCACATAATCCTTCGCCCCGGTTGCTCGAGTGGAAGCTATTAGGATTTTCTTGGCATACGCAGCACACAAATCATTCACTGTGTATCAAATGTACGTGAAGACGGCTTTCTTGCATGGGCCGTTAAAAGAAGATGTGTATGTATGTCAACCTGAAGGTTTCATCAATACCGAACATCCAAGCCATGTCTACAAGTTGAAAAAGGCAATTTATGGTTTGAAACAAGCACAGAGGGCATGGTACGACGAATTATCATCATTTCTTCTACAAAATCACTTCAGCAAATGAACCATTGATCCAATGTTGTTTATCAAGCACTACGGAAACGACATCTTGGTGGCTCAGGTCTATGTAGATGATATTATATTTGGCTCTACTAACCCAAAATAATCCATATTATTTGCCGACCTTATGAAAAGTCGATTCGAAATGTCCATGATGGGGGAAATGATTTTTTTTCTTGGTCTCCAAGTTCACCAATCCCCCCGTGGTATTTTCATAAATCAATCCAAGTATGTGCTTGAGATTCTAACCAAATTTGGCATGGAAAACTGTGATCCTACTGGTACCCCAATGGACACTAAACACAAGCTTGATTTAGATAAGAAAGGGACATTTTTAGATGCTACAAAATATCGAAGCATGATCGGGTCCCTTATGTACTTAACCTCAAGCAGACCGGGCATTGTGCATGCTACTTGTTTATGTGCTCGGTACCAGGCGAAACCAACCGAGAAGCACCTCAAGGAGGTTAAAAGGATATTTCGTTATCTCCGGGGAACCATTAACATGGGTCTCTAGTATACGAAGGATTCTGGTTTTAATCTTACTGGTTTTTCAGATGCCGACCATGCAGGGTGTCATGATACATTCAAGAGCACTTCCGGTGGAGCACAATTCTTAGGCGACAAGCTAGTGAGATGGTCATCAAGAAGACAAGACTGTACTGCGTTGTCCACCGCGGAAGTAGAATATGTGTCTCTATCCGTGTGTAGTGCTCAAGTCCTTTGGATGAGAACACAACTCATGGATTATGGCTTTCACTTTAACAAAGTTCCTATTTATTGTGATTCACGATCAGCCATAGCCATATCCTACAACCCGGTCCAACACTCCAAGACCAAGCACATAGCTGTCCGATTCCATTTCATAAAGGAGAATGTGGAAAGAGGAACGATCGAACTGTACTTTGTCAAGACGGACTACCAACTAGCCGACATCTTCACCAAAGCTCTTTCTCAAGAAAGATTTAAATTCTTGGTTCGTCTTGCACATTCGCAATAACCTTGTATATATCTATCAGAAAATCAAAATACAAAAATATAAAACCTATAAAAACAAAATAAAAAATGAGAAAATCTTTCAAAAATACCAAAAATATTCTTCTTCGACATGTCTCTTAGCATCGATAATATGTACGTACTTAGAAATGTTGTTCAATAACGACACGGGTACGTACATAAAGTTCGAATGAGAGTTCAAATGTTTTCAAAACATTTCTTTTCTATTTTCTCCTCATAATGGCTTATAGTCACATGTCAGACTATAACCCGATCCCCAAAGAAAGGAAAGTCTTTGACTTATCCTCAACAACGAGCAATTAATTTTTCTCGGTCATGGGCTTATATCAAAACATTCAAAGTTTTAAGCTCATTTACACAAGGAAAATGTTCATTTATGTACATTATTCCTTAACAACGGGAAAGTAAGTTTTCTCGGGTTTTTGCGCACAACTTTTCAAAGTATTTCAAAACTGTGTGCTCATATACTCCCCTAATTTTAATTAGAATTTCTTTTCGAGGGGGAGTACAAACTTTCATGCAACATTATTCTCTCCATGTTTCATCACTAGTTTCACAAAAATTTCAATGTCATGCAATTTTTGAGGGGGAGAATAGTGATTAAAATGGGTTATCTTGGATAAGATCTTTGATATAAGTGCTTTCTCTTCCTAATATGTGCAAAAACCTTTCCTTTTATGATGCACATATGTAGGGGAGCGTTTTGGTGATACAAAAACCTTCAAGGTGTAAACACTGATTTCATCAACACCTTGATTGCTTTTTCAACAGGTTTTTCTTGTTACGATATCTATACCCTTCAACACATTAATTCACGACAGTATTGGTGTCAAAAGGTGGTTAGGTATTCGTCCTATGATCCAACCAGAACCGGAGGGATCTTACCAGGGACAATCCATTATAATTTAGATGTCCTTAGGAAAGATGGAGTAGTTGAGTGTACGGGAAAATGCCGACTAATGACTTAAGCTAGCACTGGAACAATCACAACAAGGTGCTAGTTATGACGTCTTGGTAAGCATTGAAGGGGTTGAAGAATGAAAAAGAAATGTAAGGATAAAGGGTGTAAAGAAAGAAGCCCTCCATACAACTTAGGCAGAAACCGGGTCAATACATCTATTATCAGAATCACTTTGATGATTTCTGATA
Organism: Glebionis coronaria; assembly: GCA_025667525.1. NCBI lineage: Eukaryota > Viridiplantae > Streptophyta > Magnoliopsida > Asterales > Asteraceae > Glebionis > Glebionis coronaria. Next base: position 534,870,211 of record CM046876.1, read on the forward strand.
CTGAAGACAAAGCATCATGGACCCAGTGATGCAATGCACAACCCTTCCCAGCCTACTCAAGCTCCTCTCAAAAGAAGTTTGTTTTATAGTCACGGAATTCAACTCACTTCTATCAACTTTCTCACTCCGAGATAGTAGATATTGAAAAGGTGGCAGTCTGCTCCAGCCTCCGATCACCAAAGAAACGTGCACTTATAGAGTCTAGAGCCGACGAGATTCATCTAAAATCTCATTAGGACACTTATTCCATATATCAATTGTTGTTCTTCATTAGAACACAAGCGATAATTTACAGAGTCCTACGCTCTATCCTTGTGATATTGCCAGAACATTCAGAGTGATACTCATTAGTATTCACAATGACGAATGGAAATCCTTCCAGTGTTAACATCAAACAGCACTGCGGTAGGTCATATGTAAGATTCACTTGAATTGAACATATGTTAACTAGAAAGAAACAGCGGTTTGATTCTTTTATGATTCAAACTCGTTCCAGGTCTCGACGCAATATCTTTATGATCTTGCCAGAACATTCAGAGTAATACTCCTTAGTATTTACAGTGACGAATGGAAATCCTTCTAGTGTCATCATCAAACAGCACTGCGGTAGGTGACTTGTGAGATTCCATACGAATCTAACTTGTGTCCAACTGGAAAGCAACAATGGTTTGATTCTTAAGTGATTCAAACTTGTTCCAGGAAATTGAATTGATGACTTAATCAGTAGAATGGAACTGCATGATTCACTCCTTACTATGAAGTATCTTTCGATATATTCAAGTATTGAGAACGGCTACCACAGCCTGAAACCCTGTCAAGGAAGTTCATTGAACTTACCTAATCACAGGTACAATATTCGTACTGTATAACGGGAAACCGGAGGAATGCAAACGATGGAGTAACCTCAAGAGTCGTAATTCAAGACCACATGCTCATGTAAAAGAAGAAAGCTCAAGAACATCTAAAGACAAAGACTTCCGCTACTGTGATGATCAAGGGAGAATATTAACAAGCTTTCATATCAAATCAAAGTTTGAGTATGTGGGGAAAGACACAAGAACACAAGATGGAAAAGTTTTAAGATCAAGTCAAGGCAAAGATCCAAGATCACAAGTTATGAAAGGAACTATGAAGGAACTCTCAAGAAAGCGAGCTTCAAATTCAACAATCCCAAAGAAGTGAAGTCACATATTACATGACCACCCCTTAGTGGGAGACTATTAGAAGTATTTAAAGTGATGGTCATATAATATACCATTGCGAAGCTCGTGGAAAATAATACTTAACGGTGTTGAGAGTTCTAGCATAATGTTATGTATGTAACGGGAATTAGTCCCGAACTCACAAATGAGGAAGGTCTTCCATACATTAGACGTGTAGTATAAAGGGCCCAAGGCACCTCATTTGTGGGGTGTGTCTTCCATTTCATTGTTGGTAGAGAGAGAAACTTATTTCTTTCTCTCACTAGGAAATCACAACTCTTTGTTTTTCTCTTTTATTCTTCTTAATCTAATCTTTCTTTTTTGGTTTAATCTTCATCTTTATTTCTTGTTCTATAATAGTCGTGTGTATCATTCTTACATAGTCTATCCCTGACTTTTGCCTAAAGCCTTGGACGACTAACCTTGCCTTGAACTTTTCAATAGTTCCATCTACTTTCATCTTTCTTTTGAAGATCCATTTGCATCCAAGTGGATTGCAACCTGGAGGTAGATCAACCTACACCCAAGTGTTGTTGTCCATGATAGAATCCATCTCATCATTTATTGCTTCTTTCCAGAAAGCAACATCTTGGGACTTCATTGCTTCATCAAATGTTTTGGGATTATCCTCAATATTAAATCAATACGAGTATTGATTAGAGACCTCATCCCTTGTCCCATCAACTAAGTATAGTTAAAACTCAGGCCCAAAATTCCTTGGAGTCCTATGCCTTGTGCTTCTTCTAAGCTCAAGCTCGGGTTGCTGAACCACAACCTCATCAGTGACCCTTTCAGGTTCCACTAAAGTACCAATGTCCTCAGCTCCAGTAGGAGTCCTAAGGCTTGGTCTAGGGACTGATGAGAACCTAGTCTCATCAAAGTTAGCATCCCTTGATTCAATGATTGAGTTTATTGAAATTGAATCATTAGGTTCAATAACATAGAACCTATAAGCCTTGGAATGCTCAGCATATCCAACAAAGATGCATTCAATACCTCTTTCACCCAAGGTTTTCACCTTTGGATAAGGGAGTTTTACAACTGCCCTACAACCCAAACCTTTGAGGTAGTTCAAGTTTGGTTTCCTTTTAGTTCAGAGTTCATACGGGGTAATCATGTTTCTTTTTTAGGAACCCTATTTAATAAATAGCAAGCTGTTAACATAGCTTCTCCCCAAAACCCTTGACTCAGTCCTGAGTAAGACAACATGGAATTAACCATTTCTTTTAGTAGTCTGTTTTTCCTTTCAGATATACCATTTTGTTGTGGAGTATAGGGCAGTTGTTTCATGGATTATTCCAACAGACTGAAAGTACAAAGTATCCATGTACTCACCTCCCCTATCAGTCCTAAATCTTTTGATTTGGACTCCTTGTTATAATTCAACTTCAGTCTTAAATACTTTAAATTTATCTAATGCTTCATCCTTAGTATGCAACAAATAAACATAACAAAACCTTGAAGCATCATCAATAAATTTTACCAAGTATTTCTTATTCCTGAATGATGGAGTAGCATGCAAATCACATAGGTCACTATAGATTAGATCCAAGACTTTAGTTTCACATTTTACATCCTGAAGAGGTTTCTTTGTAATTTTGTTCAGCATACAAGTCTGACATTTATCAATGTCCATGACAAAGGCTGGAATTAAATCATCCTTAGACATACATTGCATCCTCCTATAGTGGACATGGCCTAGCCTAGCATGCCATAGTGATGAATCATTTAGTTTAGTGGTGTCATCAAGACATAATCAACATTCATATTAGAATTAACATTAAGCCTGAACATTTGATTGCTCAAATAACCAAAACTAATAAACACACCATGTTTAGATAAAACAAATTTATTAGATTCATTCACTTGTTTATAACTACAATTATTCAAAATACTACTAGAAACCAATTCCTTCCTAATATTAGGAACATGTAAAACATTAAACAAAGAAAAAATCTTTCCATAACAAAAATTTAAGATCTACACAACCACGTCCATACACTAGGGCTGTTGACTCGTTTCCCATGTGAAGAATATATCCATCATTCATTGACTCATAAGTCTTGAACCAGCACCTTCTTTACACACATGAACTGTTGCTCTAGAGTCAACCCACCACGCCACATCATCATCTTGCACAAAATAAGCTTCAGATACATATTTTTACATAATAAATCTAAAGAGATTCATTAAACATATTCTGACCTTTCAGTGTGTTATTAGAACCAATCACTAAATCATTTGTGCCTGATTCACTAGCTTTGCTGCTAGTACCAACACCTTTGCAATCCCTTTTCAAGTGTCCATGTTTCCCCCACTTCTAACAAGCCACTGATGACTTCTTGTTAGGATTAGCTTTGGTGTTACCCTGATGCTTACGTTTGTCCTTGTTGTCCTTGTACCTAGAAGAGATATTATGCTCCACCATATTGACAACTGATGAACCAGCAACATTGTTGCTACTTAGCTTGCCACTATCATGCACCCTAAAGGATTCCTTAATGCGCAAATGACTGCCCAACTCAACAAGAGTTAACTCCTCCTTCTTATGTTTCAAGGTGTGGCTGAAATCTTTCCAAGATGGAGGCAATTTATCAATGACACAAGAGACCTAAATGGTCTCATTTATGTTCATTTTATGTTGTGTAAATCTACCAAGTATACCAATAAGTTCATTATATTGTTCCATGAATGGTCTTGAATCAGTCATTTTGTAAATTGTGGAATAACTCACAAGGAACTTCTTACTTGATGCATCATTAGCCATATATTTGGCTTCCAAGAATCTCATAGTTCTTTACCAGATTCAAAATTTTGGTAAATATCAAACAAAGAATTAGACATACCATTGAGAATTATGTCGCGACACACATAGTCATCATTCTCCCATTTGCTCCTTTTCCTCATGTCCTCCAAGGTAGCATCATCACCACCATCAGGAATAGGAGTCGTCAACACGTATACCACGTTCATGGTAGAAAGAAGAAACTGCATCTTCTTTTACCATCTCCTAAAATCAGCCCCTTCAAACTTGTCCGGTTTGGAGAAGTTAGCCACCATATGCTTCATTGCAGCCGCCGTTGATTATCACAAAAATAATCTTCTTTGATTGGTGGGGTTTACTTCGTTTCAACAGGATAAAGATAATCAACAACCTAACTACGTACCAATGAATGGTTACCGGATAACAATTGAAGTCGTGTAATCACTTTCCAAAGAAGATTATTCGGCCCTATGCCTTGGTTAACACGAATACCCCCTTGGGATAAAACAAAGGGTTAGTTATTGTTTTAGGCACAAACCATGAACTCTGTGCGTGTAAGTGTTTATGTTTCTGTGTTTTTCTCATGCAAGTGTTATCCTTTTATATAGGGATACCATTTCTAAGAATGTAACTCAAGGTCAAAGGTGTTATAAGCATTAATTGGCCAATTAATCTCATAACTTCATACATAAAAGCATAGTGGTTACATGACCATAAACCTGGTCATCAAGTCAATATTAAACCCCTCTAAATCGGTCAAAGAGGTTACAAAGACTTTTAGCTAAGTCAAGTGTTTATTAGCACGTGGTTCACAGGAGCTGCAGGAGCAACTTCCTACTGATGAACTTTTCTTCGTGTTGATGAATACGTTCCTCCTGCTCCTCCTGCTGATGATACAACCATAAGCACAACCACTATATTGATTCCAGGGAGATCATGGACTTAATGGGTTCCGTACCTCCAAACCCATTTACAAGTATGACCCGTTCCCACAATTACACTAAACTTCCAACAAAAACTAGTATCAAAAACACCTTGATGCCTAAGAGGGAGAATTTTATATTGTTAGTTTCAATCAATATATTTTCATATTATCTTTATTACTATATAATGCATTTAGGAGTATCCTAAAAATAAGAAGTCTGAATGGCACCCTCACTATCTTCTTTTGGAAAGATCTATGATATGAGAAAGTCGTTATGGAAAATTAAATCAGCATTATAAACATATATCTATACCCACAAAAAGCACCAATCCCCACCACCACTGCAATGCCACCGTCACTACCGCTGAAACGCTTCCACCACCATCGTTGCACCGCTGTCACTAGTAGAAGGATCTCTTCCGCCTACACCGCAAGCACCACCCTTTGTAACCTTACTATAAACATTTCTCCTCGCCCTAACCGCCGAGAATAAATGGATGTACTCACCGGACGTAGAGATCTACACTGACTAGAAGCTTATGTGTTGTTGTATTTGATGTGATCCTAGGCGTTTTTTAGATCTAACGTTCGGGTTAGTGGGTTACTTAGAATGACCTGTGGGTGTTTAGGACTGGGAATTCATTTTGGGGTTGTGTTGGATTGGTTAGATAGTTGGATCTGATTTTGGGATGTAAGTTAGAACTGATGCGAGAGTTTGAGGGATGTTGATATGTTAGTGTCTGGGTTGTTTTGAGGTGTGTAACCGAGTAAGATTTGAGAGAGTAATTATTTTTAATAAATATTTTCTTATGCAATACTTCATGTTTATCATTGTCCACTTATATGATGTACTTTATGTGGGAAATCATTTTTGTAATCGCTAAATTTATCATCTTGTAATTATTAACATTACAAGATAACTTCAAAAGTTTTGATAAGGGAAAGCATACAGTTTAATATAAAAAGTTTCGTTAAAGTGAATATCCGGCGTAATATTAATTTAAAGCAGTTTGATTTTTTATCTCGCAATTGAATGTGTTCAGAAATAGCCTTTTTCGCTGTTAATAATTTTACCTTTTCTTTTAAAAAAATTCGCTGCTATGCACGGATTCCTTCTAGTATATTGATATCCAAACCAGATTTGCACAAATGCATACAACTTACCCACAGCTAAAATAACTAACGTGAAAAAAAACAATCAAACTTTCTGATCATACATAATCTACGATCCACATTTGTGTGTGAAAGCAATGTACAATGTACAATATAATATAACATTGATGAGCTTATCATAGACCCATTCTTTCTAATATTGGTAGTTAAATTAACCTCAAGTTTTCAACTAAATTGGATAAGAAAACTCTTCTAGACATCACATATAGGAAATAGCAAAGAATCACTAATTGTCTAAATAATATTCCCGAGAAACTGAGGTCTCTTTGTCAGAGATATGGGATATCTATTGACAGAGCTAGTGATGTTGCTAGTTGGATGCTGTTTCCATTGTATGTTTCTTATTGTATCTAAAAGGTACCCCTTTATCTATATTTGATGTAAAAGTTCACTTGATTATTAAATACAATCACCTTTTTCACCAAAAAAACCTTTTTCACCCGAAAAAATAAAAAGGATCATTACAGTAGAGATATAATGATGGTACCATATTGGAAGAATCATATGTGGATTGCTACAAATGATAGCCATTTAAAGAAACTTATTTTGCTAAAAATGATAAATCTCAAGTGCCATGTTGAAACATGAATCCAACTCGCCATCCCATATAACCGAATAATACTTGTTTTTTAAATGTGAATAAAGAACTCAAACAACCGACTGAAACTGAACATACAAGAAATTGCATATATCTATATGTATCTATAACTATATCTATATTTCTATACTACTTTATAAAACATTTTGAACCTTCCTAAAATAGCAAGAGTGAAAATTAAGACTTTTTTACTTATTAAATAAACGAATTTGTTTATATTTTCATCAATATTATATATATACTATAACTTTTTTCAAACAACCTTTTGTAACAAACTTTTGTAACAACCTTTTAAAATAACATTTTTTTTAAATTGAAAAATCCTTTTATTTATTTATTATTTTTATAATCTAATTTCACTATATTTTTTAAAATTTTATACTTTTTAATTCTATTTTCATTTTGATATATCTTTATTAAAAGTCCACAATATATACTATATGATTTAAAAGTCCACAATATATAAACCTTACTAGAATTATCAAGTCTAAAGATTGTTGAGTACAAATAATAATAATAGTTATAAGGAAAACTGAGTGTCTCCATCCTTCAGCTACACACACACATATTACATGTGTAGGGAAAAGTTCAAATAAAAATGCTAAATTACTTGAGTACAAAAGAGCATATGTATGTAAGGGTGTCAATTTCTGACCCGACACGAACCCGACCTGAAACCGACACGAAAATTAACAGGTTCGGGTTGAATATATTGAATCTTAGGTCAGGTTTGGTTCGGCCTATCTGACCCATTTATTAAACAGGTTAGGTTTGGGTTGGAAAAAAAATTAAGCAGGTCGACCCGATAACCCGTTTAAGATTTTTTTTTCCTTATATTAAAAATGGTTAATATTTTACCATCCGTGTTAACTAGGTTAAACAGATCGAACACAAACACATCTAACATGTTTAACACGTATAATGTGCCTACTTTTATATATAAAACTTGTTAAATGGATCAATATATAAACCCGTTTAACCTATTCAACCTATGTAACATATTTAACGTCAAACCAAATATATACATGGGTTAAATGGGTTAGGTTCGGGTTATGTGTAAATGGGTTAGGGTTGACATAACTGACCCGATTATTTAAATGGGTTAGGTTTGGGTTGGAATTTTCTAACCCGCCAACCTGACAACCCGAACCCGCTAACCCGAACCCGACACGAATTGCCACCCCTATATGTATGTATGTATATGTGCAGATGATTGTGTATAAAAATAAAACATAAAGAGGTTGGTATATGAATTGTATATGTTAAAATTATGACCTAATTTGTTAACCCTTTCTTTCATTAAGGACTTATTGTGCCTATGTTGTTTGTTCAGGGACTAAAGATGGACACATTGGATTCTTGGCTGATGGACTGGACCAAGCCCAAGACATACCCAACGGCTCTAAAAGCCCATATACCCTTTGCTAATATAGTTAGGGTTTCTTCACTTTGTTATTATCGCAGCTTACTAGTGTGTGTGTTTTACACATAGTTGTTGTCTCTCTTATTGTTCTTTATCTCAGAAACCTTTGTTTTGATCTTTAGTTTTATTGTTTCATTGTAAAACTATTGTCATGTAGATAATAGAGTACACGTGAGTAGCACTGATAGCTTCTGTTTATTTTTCTTTCTGTTGTTCTTCAAATCTTGTTTAATAAAGTTAAAAGTGTTTTAAGTTCATTTGATTCATGTTTTTCAACAGTATATTTGCATTATATGTAGCCCACGAGAGAGTATTGTCTTTGGTTTCTCTGGTCACTAGATGAGGTTTCAACTGTCATTTTACAAATCACAAAAGATATATTACTGCACTATAAGAAATAAATAAAAAATTGTATATGGACACTTTACATAGGATTGTGTACATTTTACTGTACAGTGTAAGAAATAAAAGAAAATTTGTATATGGACACTTTATATAGGATGTGTGCGTTGTACTAATTCAGTATTATAGCTGTAATAAGACGTGTTTCAGATAAATTACAAAAAAGAAAGAAAAAAATGTAAGTGATGCAATAAGAAACATGAATCAATTAGTATATCATAAAAATGCACATCAGGCATACAAGGAATACAAGTTCGCCTTCCATAAGTATCAATAATAATCCACATATCAGAAATTGGAACAATTATGTGAAAAAGAAGCAAAATAAACCTTATAATTAACAGCCAAGCACTGTAACCGCATTTTGAAACATGGAAATTTTTAATCAATAAAGGAGGACCTATAGTAGAGAAGTAAAGAAGTATTAATATCAGATAAATGCGCAACTAATTTCTTCATACGAAAACCACTAGGTTGAATAGGATGACACCAAATGGCTATTCAAGATATCTAGAAATCTATTTTTATTGGCTTGCAAGAAAAGCACACTCATGTTATTACCCAATATATAAGATATACAAAGATTAATCAAGATATAATATGAATCTTAAATCAATTAAGACATTAAGAAAGTAGATCAAGGATTTTAAGTGTACAAGTTGTACTTTCATAAGAATCAATAAGATTACTCGTATAAATTACTCATTTTGGAAGTTGGAACGACTCTATGAGAAAAGAAGCGACAACTAATGAATAACAGCCAAGTGAAACATGGACCTAGGGCTGAGCAGGCCCGACCGAAACCGAAATGGCCCGACCGAACCAAACAAACCGATTGTCCCGAAACCGATACCGACTAATTCGGTTCGGTAGTCGGTTTATAAAATGGGTATATTTCGGTTTCGGGTCGGTTCGGTCCAAAAACCGTCGACAGCCCGAAATGGCCCGAGTTACCCGAATTATTAACAACCCTACTTATCTCTGTTACTCTTTCTCAGCCGCTTTCTATCTTATCTCTCTCACTCTCTGTTAAAAAAACAGGAAGAACAATAAAGAAAATGAGCAATTCAGTGGATCAAGAATTGAATCAAGATGCACACATGCCTCAACAAAATAACGTTTTTGAATCAATTTCATCATCTATACCCGCATTTGGATCTTTTTCAACTCAACAAAACACCATTAATGCTGAGGTAATCTTTTTTTTATTAATAATTTTTTAATTCGGTTTTAATTAGTAAATTAGATAATAATTAACACCCATTTGGACATTTTTTCATTCTTATGCAATTAGTTTTTTTTTAATTCGTCTATATAAATATATATTTTAGGCCTAAATATATTTTTTTAATTAGTATTAACACACTGTTAAACCCACATTCCACACGAATTTAATTTTTTTTGTTTAATTATACACTTTTGTAATTGTACACTTTTTTCATTCTTATACAAGTGATAAATCCACTGTTTTTTAATATATATATATAAGTATATATTTTAGGCCTAAATATATTTTTAATTAGTAATTCAGTATTAACCCAGTGATAAACCCACTGTTTTTGTTAACCCACTGTCTCACTGTTACCTACTTGTTACTTTGTTAACCCATTGTTTATTTTTGTAGTATGATACCATTGACGTGGAGACTATTAGCAATGAAGATAAGAAACACAAAAGAAAAGCCCCATCAAATCTAAGGAGACTAAAAGCCGAATGTTGGAAATACTTTGATCAAAAGTTTGAAAAAGATGAAGATGGGGTACTTATTAAGATGGCATATTGCAAATTGTGTCCAACGGTTTTCAAAGCCGACTCTGTTAAACATGGTACGCGACACTTAAACAACCATTATGTTAATTGTGATGAAAATCCCGATGTTGAGAATATTAAGAAACAAAAAAAGCTAGCATTTAAGAAAAAGATTTGTGAGAACGATGAGGGTGGTACTAGTAGTGGGATTTTAGAAACGTGGAAGTATAATGAAAAAGTAATCAAAGAAACATTGATTAGGATGTTCATTCTTGCCGATCTTTCTTTTAAGTTTGTAGAACACCCGACATTCATTAAGTTCATTTCAGACTTGCAACCTAGATATCATGTGCCCTCTCGTTTTACTCCTAGGGATATTGCTAAGTTTTATCTAGAAGAGAGGAATAGCCTATTGAAATACTTAAGCAATGATTCCACCACGGTCCATTTAACCACCGATGCTTGGACTTCTAGTTGTAAAAGAATGAACTTTATGATTTTAACCACACACTTTATAGATGATGAGTGGGTTATGCACAAAAGGATAATAAATTTTAGAACAATTCATAGTCATATAGGGGTGGATATTGGTAGGGCTCTTTTCGAATGTATAAATGAATGGGGTTTAAAGAATGTTAAGAAGGTGACGGTTGATAACATTTCTTCAAATGACAAATACTTGGTAGAGAATTTACCAAGTAAGTATGATAATGGGAAACATTTTTACATAAGGTGTATGGCTCATATTTTAAACCTAATTGTCAAAGATGGTTTAAAAACGTACAAAAAAGAAGTTAATACCATAGCCTTAGCCGTGAAATCCATAAAACATTCGAGCCAAAGACTTTCTAACTTTAAAGAAAGTGTTGAAAAGACTACCGATTCAAAAACGTTTTTGACTTCCGAATGCCCTACACGATGGAATTCAACACATGATATGTTGAAAACCGCCATTGAGTTAAAAGATGCTTTTGTTGATTATGGTTTTAGAAACTCTTGTTTTGCACGAGACTTGGAGGAAACACCAAAGCGGGCTGATTTTGCGGTTTGTAAGAAGGTAGTTCAATTTTTGGAGAAATTTAAGGAAACTACCGAACTTGTGTCAAAAGTATCAAATCACGTTGCTCATTTGTGGTTTGGAGAGGTACTTGATATTGATAAGAATCTTCGCGAGTGGCAAAAAAATCCATCTTTTAAGGACATGGTTGGAGAAATAAGAAAAAAGTATGGACAAATATTGGGGTGATTAAAAAAAATCAACCATTATATGTACTTTTATGTTATTTTAGATCCCACGATGAAGTCCGAAATAGTACGATATGGTTTAAAGCGTTTGTTAGATATTGGTTGTATGCCAACGGAGGAAAATGATGAAGATAGTAATGAGACGCCATTTTTTTTGTTCAACTAACGATGAGTTATCTAAAAAATTTGTTGAGAAGGTTGAGAAGGATATGGGAGAGTTGTTTTCCATATACAAAGAAAAATATGGCACAACCACATCAAACGACTCATCGAGAACAATGTCAAATAAAAGTTGTAGCTCTAGAAATCGTCGTGGCAATGCTTTCTTAATGGAGTGTAAAGATATAATGGGAAATAAGTCGAGTGGGGGTGAAGATGAGTTGAAGAAATATCTTAAAGAACCGCCTCTAGAGCTTGATGATGACGAGGAATTTGACATTTTTTATTGGTGGAAGTTAAATAGTCCATGTTTTCCAATTGTATCAAAGATGGCTAAGGGTAATTTCTCATTCTTTTTCTACTTTTTTTAATATTTCTTATTTTTATATATTTTTCTGTTTTTTAAATATTTTTCTGATTTTTATATATTTTTTCTGATTTTTAAATATTTTTTCTGATTTTTATATATTTTTTTTTATTTTTATATATTTTTTGTCATTTTTAAATAACTTTTTGTGATTTTTAAACATTTTTTGTGAATTTTTTTATTCTATAGATATCTTATGCATCCAAGTATCCACCAATGATTCCGAATCCGCCTTTAGCGCGAGCAGTCGAGTTTTGGACCCATATAGAAATTGCTTAGCGCCAAACATTGTAGAAGCTTTGGTGTGCACGCAAGATTGGATTTGTACATCAAGTAGAAATATTACTATGGATTCATTTGAAGACTTGATGAAAGACGACGAGCTTGCTAAAGGTATGTTTGTTGTAATGTTTATTGTTATGCCCACTGTTAAAACTTATATGGCAACAATGAAAGTTATAGTGTTGTGTAAACCATAAGATTCAAGCTAACAAGAGGGTGATCCGAAGGTCGGGGAGGATAAAAGAAGTATTTAGACATTTTTAGAGAGAGAAAGATAAAGCTTGAAATGAGTGTGCGTATTTAGAGAGAGAAGTGAAATACACAATAAGAAGAATCCTCACCCCTCCATGGAAGTATGGAGGGGTATATATAGGCTAAACAAGAGGTCACTTTGACAACATGTCAAAAGTAGTCCCTCCACGTTTTGCCTATCTGAATCTAATGTAATTCCGTAAATGGCGCACACATTTTATGGCTAACAATCTTCCCCAATGTGGAGACATACGGAATTACTTACAATGTTCCTAACAAGTAAAAACACAACAAAATAAAGTCTTCCAAGGCACTTCCAATGCTAAGGATGTCTTTAATTCTTCTTGTCTTCATAACTCGTCAGCTTGAATCCTCTTTGTCTTTGCTTGTTGTGGAACAATTGTAATAAGCATGATTTGGATTAACTTCTCCCCAATTCATGCAGCATGTATTAAAAAAAATTTCTTCATAGACTTATTTTTGACGAAGTTTCTGAATGAGCTTCCCCCCAAACCAATATCCGTATCTTAAGCAGATTCTGACACTTTGATGTAGTTTGAACAATCTTCTAGTTCATAGGTTTAAGTGCATAGCGGAAATTTGTAGAAGAACCACACCAGATAATACTGCTTCTATACTGTCTCATGTCATTTGGTTTTTGGTGATAATCCGTTTCGGGTAACATGCAGGGAAATCAACAACAATTCTTCTCACGCCTGCAGAATACTTCATAAAAATCATATAAAGTAAGTAGATACCATTCCATGTACACTACTTCCCCCTGAAAGTTGATCCGATTACTTCAAAGTACACGATCTTCCCCCATGATGATTTCGAACTCTCGGAAGCATCATTATCGTGGACGTCCATATACTCGAGAAGTTCTTAGTCTTAAGCAAATGTCTTGAAAAGTTTTGAAAGTCATTGAGAAACTTTGAAAAACTTTGCTAAGACAATGAAGTACCATTGTCGTTGTGTAGCTCATAAATATCCCGTGAGAATTGATTGCTGATTCCATCTCTCTTTGTCTAACTTACCAACCTCAAATTCATTCGGCTATTTGGTGTGACCACATGTGAAGTAAACCCGATATTCCAAACTTGAAACTGAAGTACAATCCCCCAAATTTGTTAATTAAGCTTGCACTTATGTCGATTGAAGAACGGTGCAGAAACAAGTCTCTTATATCTTTTGAAGTTATCCACACGAGCAACTGCGTGTGACACCCAAAAATGATAATTATCCATGTCGTCGACCATCCACCCCTTGACAGTGGAAACTAGATAATTCAAGTCTCAATCATAAAATTTATCGTCCAATCAAGTCATCAATCGATAGACTGGGTTTGAAGAAAAGGGGTAGAAAGTAGAAGGAAGGCTCGATGATGAAATAAGTAGACGCCTTCATGAAATCCCACTTCAACTTCAAATAAAGAATACTAAATCCACTTCGTGATCACTTGTCTTTGTAGAATCAAAACTAGCCGTTGTCGTTTAAGTGAATCTTATATCGGATCGTTTTAGCGTTAAGTGTTTTGTTTGCTTTGGTGTTGTGTGTTGTGAATGTCGTTAACTAGAACAAATGATAAAATATCATTGATGGACAATTTTTCTAGATAACTTGTCATTTAAGCTCAGCGTCAGTCATATACCCACCTGATGCGCGGATCGACCTCACCTAAAATTTTCTTTGTCATTTAAGCACTTTCGAAAATATTAGGTTTAAAACCTAAAATTTTCTTTGTCATTTAAGCACTTTCGATCGATACATAACGAATACCCGGCTTCAAAAATCATAGCCCAAAAATTTTAAACCTGGTCCTCTATCAATACCATATCCGTTATTTTCCCCAATCTATATTCATTCAGCCCAATACTCCAACAGAGTCTTGTCCAAGCCCAAGAGGAAGAAAACTCAGCCCAATAGAATTATATCATCACATTGGAACAGTCATGAATATCATCCATCATAAACAAAATTCGGAACAAACTTGTAAACATTTAAACATTTTGTCCGGGCCCAAATAATTTAGTGATACCCGGGCCATTTTATATACCTAAAAATTAGGTATAACAAAACGAGTTTAACCCTAGTATTTCTCATAACAAAAAAATGCAGCCACCAAACTCACTCTTGTTCACTCTGCCTCAACTCATCATCTACTCTCATAACCGTCATCTAAAACTCAAACAAATCTCACCTCTTTATTTTCTTAATCTCATCTATACCTCCAAATTTCAAACTCAATCACTGATCACTTTCCCATTATACCCATCTTTCTTAATTAAACAACTCTAGAAATCAATCATATCAAGGGAAAGGTTCATCAATCTCAAATCTCAAATCTTATATTTCTCAATCAGATAAAAATCGAAACCAAAACCTCTACCATTAATTATAATCGAAGTGTACAATTACTGACGTAGCAGTAATTCCACTCGAAACATAAACCACGAATCACCTATGATACGTACTATGATTAGTTGAATCAAGCAAGAGTATAAGATCATCTTCGTCTTTAAGATCTCCATATGGTGGTCTCTGGTAGGTTCATTAATTGATTGCATGTTGTCATAATCGAAACAAAGAAAAACTATAACATAATTGCTATTAGTTATTCTTTAATTTCGTATATTGAAAGAGGGTTTAATACACTCGATATGGGTCAGTGAAGATATATGGTCAAACACACAAGATCTTCGAAGATCTTCATTTGGTTAGACCGAATATGAGATCAGGATAAGTTCTTTATATTGACAAGTCTAGATGGTTGTTAGGATTCGAGAATAGAAGTGATGTAGTGTATGTGACGATGGGCTGGAATTAGGTTAGATAGATTTGGTTTTGATGAGTTTTGGACTTGTTTAGTCATTATGTCGCAATGATCTTCAGAAAACAATAGACTTAACGCAAAGTCTTTCAAAACACTACTGTCGCAATGTTTAGAAATATTTATGTCGCAATGTTTTCATGTCAATCGCAATATCATATCTTTTCAACCATCGCAATAATACAAATGAAACCATCGCAATGTTGGGAAAATTTTGGCAGCATGACGCCTAACACACCATTGCGATAGATCAACCCACCCATCGCAATGTGACCCATCGGAATGAGTCTCATCGCAATAGATAAAGTCGAACCCATCGTAATGAAAATATGATACCCATCGGAATAAATCCGTAGAAGAAGCCATCTGAATATATCTGAGTATCCCATCGGAATATGCCATCTGAAAGTGCATCGCAAAAGGGTTTTGACCATTTCTTGATATTCCCAAAAATGGTGGATATAGTGATTTTTCAGATATGACACTGTTAGAAAATAGATTAATAGAGAGACAAATAGAGGTGACACGTAGACACTGATAAAACCACCAACACCGTTAAAAAATGATACTTTTGGACAGATATCAGATACGTGACAAATAAAAGATACACAATTTGAACCTTTTTGGACATAACAATCACCAAAAAGATAAGTACAGATGAAATCAATGGATTGATAAACACCAAATAAACATGTCATGACCAATCAACTTAAAAGAATAAGCTGTTATAAGCCACAAACACAAAGAAATAAGCAAACACAAACACAAAACACCCCCGGTTAGCTCTGATGCCAATTGTAAACCATAAGATTCAAGCTAACAAGAGGGTGATCCGGAGGTCGGGGAGGATAAAAGAAGTATTTAGACATTTTTAGAGAGAGAAAGGTAAAGCTTGAAATGAGTGTGTGTATTTAGAGGGAGAAGTGAAATACACAATAAGAAGAATCCTCACCGCTCTATGGAAGTATGGAGGGGTATATATAGGCTAAACAAGAGGTCACTTTGACAACATGTCAAAAGTAGTCCCTCCACGTTTTGCCTTCCTGAATCTAATGTAATTCCGTAAATGGCGCACACATTTTAGGGCTAACATGTTGTTATGCCCACTGTCGAAAATAGCTTGTTATGCCCACTTTTTTTTAGCAAAATTATGCCCACTGTTCAACAGTGACTGTTGTAGACTTGTAGTGTAGGTATACCAACTGTTGAACACTTGAACTTATATGGCAAGTTGACAACGATCAAAGTTTTGGCTTATTTGACAACAATCAAAGTGTAACTCGTTTGTTATATTTTTGTAGAAATTCAAGACGGATTAGAGAAACAATTAGGAGATGAAGAAATATCGAAGAATTGAGCATTGGCCCGTTCAATCTAGTTTCATGTTATGTTTATTGACTTTGAACTTTGTATTTTGTTAGTTGAATTTGAACTTTGTACTTTGTATTTTGAATTTGAACTTTGTATGCCCATTGTGAAACTGAAAAACCTACTGTGAAACAGTGTTCTTCCTTTTTTTGCATTCTGCTGATAAGGGGGTGTTTGGGAGTAACTTTTATTTTGGCTGCTAAGGGGGTGTTTGGGGTTAAACTCGGTTTCGGTTTAACCCTAGTTTAACCCGAGTAATCCCGACATTGGACCGAACCGAACCGAACATTTTCGGTTTCGGTTATGGTTTTTGGCTTATTTCGGTTTCGGGCCATTTCGGTTCGGTTCGGGTCGGGTCGGTTCCGGCCCGAAGCTCAGCCCTACATGGAACACCGCTTATAAAACATACAACCTAAGAAGCCAATTTAAAAACCAAATCAACAGAGCAGAACCTAATGCCTAGCTATTCGAAAAATGCATGCACTACAAGAAAGTTGAGATCAGGTGACCGAGGTTTCCCCGGCGACTAAATGTCACCAGCGATAACACTTTTCCCTAGCGACTTTACTGACGTGGCAAAAAAGCAGATAGACTTTTTGGTCAAAGTTTGACCACGGTATCCCTGGCGACATGTCGCTGGGGAATCATCGTCCAAAATCGGATGCCAAAAGAAAAAGCGGGAAGTTTTCCCTCCCACTTATCCCTGGCGACATGTCGCCAAGAAAACTTCGACCAGCGTAATTAACCTTAATCTTTTTTTGATAATAACCTGACAATATTATCCCAGGCGACATGTCGCCAGGGATACCCGACCATGTTTAATTAACCTTAAACTTTAGCAGAAAAACTGTGGCGGGCTTTTATCCGCCAAATCACAAAAGTTTCCCCGGCGACATGTCGCCGGGGAAACTCCCTGTCAAATATATATTATTAATTTTTCCTTATTATGAAAAATCATAAAGCTATTATTGTTTTTTACTTATTTAAGATATAATTATTATTTACTAAAAAACTATATAATTATTTATTCTATATAATTATTATTTTAACTATCGATCTGATGTTATTTTATTTTCACGACGTTTATATAATAAAAAAATGAGACATCTGTAAAACAAATATTTATTTATTCCATATATTACATAAAACCCTTTGTGTAAACACATGGGAGACTTACAGACAGACACTCATAAACATAATTTTATTCGTCACGGACACTTAAACACGCGCTTAATTAAACATGGATATTACAACGATATTAGACTCGTAAACACGAAAAAAAACACATCACAAACTAGTTCAAACTAAGGTTCCCCATGTCATCGTAAAGGTCGTGAAGTAGTGCAGCTGAATCCATTGGGTGCCTATCGGCATTGCGGTACAACTCTACTGTACTCTCAAGTACCTTTATTTTTCCATTCAAGAGCACACAGTTTGCACACGTTGAAGAGCTTGGAGAAGAAATTGGATTCCTTGAAGGTCTCGAAGAAGAGCTTGGAGGAGAAAAGCTCGTTGAAGGTCTCGAAGAAGAGCTTGGAGGAGAAAAGCTCATTGAACCTCCAAGAGAATTGACAAGTAGTCTGACTCGTTCATCTTTCCATAAAAAAACGCATCCATATGAAACTGGAGGTTCCACCTTTGAACGTGGACAAACATAGTACTGTCTACCAAAGGCATCATGTTGCCACGATTGTCGAAGAACTACATCTCCACGTCCACACTTACACGGAAAAGCTTCATGCTTCAACATCTTCATAATAATAATGTGTTTGTGATGATAAGTGTGTGTGATCTGCTGGTGGTTGTGATGATAAGGAGTGTGTGTGGTTCTCCTTTTATGCTAAAAAAGTGAGGGAAATTGTTAACATTTTCTCGCCAATGTTTTCCC
This sequence comes from Glebionis coronaria, assembly GCA_025667525.1. Taxonomy (NCBI): domain Eukaryota; kingdom Viridiplantae; phylum Streptophyta; class Magnoliopsida; order Asterales; family Asteraceae; genus Glebionis; species Glebionis coronaria. The sequence continues at coordinate 534,888,838 of CM046876.1, forward strand.
TCCAATATTTTCCTGCCAATAGTTTCCCCGGCGACATGTCGTCAGGGAAACTTTCTGTCAAGGATTGCTTCTTCTCCCGCCAATAGTTTCCCCGGTGACATGTCGTCGGGGAAACTTCCGGCGAAACGTTATATGTTCAATGGATGAGTCGGTATGCATTGGTTACACGTTAGATGTTTAATGGATGAGTCGGTGTTGAATGGTTGAGTCAATATGTATTGGTTACACGTTAGATGTTCAATGGAGGAGTCGGTATGCCTTGGTTACACGTAAGATGTTTAATGGATGAGTCCGTATGCATTGGTTACACGTTAGATGTTCAATGGACGAGTCAGTATGCATTCGCTACACGTTAGATGTTCAATGGACGAGTCGGTATGCATTGGTTACATGTTAGATATTCAATGGATGAGTCGGTATGCATTGGTTACACATTAGATGTTCAATGGATGAGTCGGTATGCATTCGTTACACGTTAGATGTTCAATGGATGAGTCGTTATGAATTGCTTACACGTTAGATGTTCAATGGATGAGCCAGTATGCAATGGTTACACGTTAGATGTTCAATGGATGAGTCGGTATGCATTGGTTACACGTTAGATGTTCAATGGATGAGTCGGTATGCATTGGTTACACGTTAAATGTTTAATGGATGATTCGGTATGCATTGGTTACACGTTATATGTTTAATGGATGAGTCGGTATGCATTACGCGTTCGATGTTCAATGGATGAGTAGGTATGCATTGGTTACACATTAGGTGTTCAATGGATGAGTCAGTATGTTGGTTACATGTTAGATGTTCAATGGATGAGTCGTTATGCATTGGTTACACGTTATATGTTCAATGGATGAGTCAGTATGCATTGGATACACGATATATATTCAATGGATGAGTCGGTATGCATTGGTTACACGTTAGATGTTCAATGGATGAGTCGGTATGCATTGTGTAGAAACTAGAAGGGGGGTTGAATAGTTTCTTAAATTTACTTGTTAAAAGTTGATTTATAAAAGTTCTTTTTCAAAAACTTAAGCTTGAGTATTTATGTGAAACCTTCTTATACACAATATGAACAAGGTATAGTGCAACTAATCTAATAATCACAAGTATAAAGAATAATGAATGTATAGTGCAACTAAACTAATAATCACAACTATAAAGAATAATGAATGTAAAGAGGTAAGGGAAGGACAGATCAAACCAAACACCAAGGATTTATAGTGGTTCGACAACGAAGCTCGCTCCTCGTTCCTACTCCACTCCTCGAGTACACCTTACTCGAGAGTTCACTAATCAACAAGCTCCTTAAGGTGGAGAAACCGTACACAACGTCGCTTAACTAAATTTCGACTCTAAGCTAAAAGTAGAGCCCTAATCTTAGCTAGGACCAATCTACACCGATATACTTTAAGGACTAAATATTAACCTTAATACATACACAACTTCCAAATAGACACAACTACTTAGATCATCACAACAATGACACAACAATGAATGAATAAGTTTGGATCTTCAATGGATCTTTGAGGTAGACACAACACTTCAAGAATGATAGTGTTCTTCTCTTTGCACTTTGAGAAGAAAAGATAAGAGGAGAAAGATTCACTTCTAAACAAGTAGTAATCAAACAAATGATCATGGATTTGAGTGATTTAAGAAGTATGAAAGAATCTGGAAATGTATGTGTAAAAGAGGTGAATTGAAAGTCTGAGAATGGTCCACTATTTATAAGACAAACATCCAACGGCTTTATCTGCCCGCGGTTCCTTATTGGAGCCCGCGGTTCCTTATCGATAAAGAACCGCTATAGGGGCTAAGGAACCTCCTGCATAGACTCTGCTCCTTTTTGTCTTTTAGTGGATTGGTTCGAATCTGGGGATTAAAATATCTTGAAAGGATATTCCAAACCATGATAGAATATGCCATTTTTAAATTTAAAATTTTCAAATAATTAATTTAATAAAGCATTTTCTTAAAAATAAAGTTTAATAAAAAAAACTTTGTCACACTTAATAAAAAGTGAGTTTTAAGAAAATATTAAATCATTGATCACTTAATTAGGATGAGTACTTGTTTGTTCATACCTTAAGTGATAATGGTTGAAATGAAAAATACTTGAACTCAAGAATTTGTTTTTCGTTGTTTTTGTAAATGCTTGTTTTTACATATTGTCGTAATCAAAACAAAGCGAGACCAAAAAATGAAAGTAACGTTTTTAGGCATCATTGCATTAACAATCTCCCCCTTTTTGATTCCGACAATACATAAAATCAATCATCTAATAAAACAAGATTTTCGAAGACGAGTTTATCATTTCTCCCCCTTTGTCGAAGCAAAAAGGTTGCAAAAGTCTTTGAAGAAGAAAAGAACCGGACTTTGCAAATGCTCCCCTTGGTGCTTACTCCCCCTTGCTTAGGGCACCAAGGAATCGATATATGGTGACAAGCTACATAGAAGGGTTAATAGTAGAGAAGAGACACCCAACAATATATATAGCAAAGGTCACAAAAAAATTAGAAGACACAAAGATCCAAGATAAGTCATGTTAAAAGAAAACATGATAAAAGATACAAGGAAATAAAACATACAAAGATGCATGAGAAATAAAATAAGGCAAAAGAAAAGCATAATTCTTATCATAGTTAAACTAGAACCCTAAGATTTGCTTGAACGAGATGTCTTGAAGATAAGCAACTAATGCTTAGATAAAAGACAAGGTAGTGGCGGAAGGAGGTGTTTGTGGCTTGGTAGAGATCTCATAGTTATAGTGAAAAGGAGGTTTGACTAAGAGACTCTTGATGTAATTCAACTCTTCATAGATATGGGCCATAGCAAGATTTTGATATTGAAAACAATGACAATATGTTCCATGATGCATGACATTATCATGTGAAGGAGGTAGAACACTAAAGGCTAGTGGTGGAAGATAAGAAGTTCCACAATCAACATTCTTAGAAGGAGAAGAGATGTGATTTTGAGTGTTCTTGGGTGAATTGGGATTGAAAGCAATTGGAGAGAATGGAGGAGAATCAAAGCTTTCATTTGGGGAATAAGACATTTTGATTTGAGAAAGGATGCAAAATGCTTAAGGTTAAATAGAGAAAGCCCAAGATAATTTGGGGGTGGTCAAAGGGTTGAAACAAAGATTCCAAAAAGTGTTGGAACAAATTTGGAGTTTCAGGAATACCCAAAAAAGAAAGTACTGGGCGCGGTTCGTTACCTCAACCAGCGGTTCCTTATCACTGGGGAACCGCGTTATCAATAAATAACCGCCCACAGTGGGTTGAATTTGGTGATGAGGGAGGATTTTCCAATTCAGAAAATCCTATTTTTCTAGTCTAACTAATCATGGAGATATGCTAAGAAGCAAAGATAGACAAAGAAAACAAACAAAAGCTCACCAAACAAGGTTTTGACCTAAAATACATGGATTTTTAATAAAATCGATGTAGGATGTGTGTAGAACTAGACACAAAGTCATGACACAATGATCCTTCATAATTCTCTTTTGTTCTTGCTATATTTGAGAGACCCATACATATGAATTATGTAAGCTCATTATGAATAGCAAGAAGCTATGAAAAATCGTTTTTAGATTGAATTAACAATGCAAAAACATTTCTCGACCATTTTTGAAAGAACTTTGAGATTTTTGAAAAAGGGAAGAGAAGTTTTCTAAAAAGAGTTTACTATACTCAAAAGCTCAAAGAAAGAAAAGACTAAAAAGAGAAAGAAACTCGATTAATTAAAAGGCATAATTAAGGAATATGTTCTATTAAACCTAGACCTAGACACAAGTAATTAAAAGGTTCCCTCTTAAGTGGCTTAGTGAAGATATCGGCTATGTTTTCTACCGAGGGTACCTTCTCTATCGAAATGTTCCCCTTTTGAACATTATCCCTAAGAAAATGGTGGCGAATCTCTATGTGCTTACTTCGTGAATGTTGCACGGGATTCTTGCTAAGGTCTATTACACCCTTGTTGTCTCACATGATGGGAACATCATTAAGAGAAATCCTGTAATCAACAAGCGCTTGCTTCATCCATAGAGCTTGTTGACAAGCTTTACCGACACTTACATACTCGGCTTCCTTGGTGGATAGAGCAAGAACGGTTTGTTTCTTGGAGAACCAAGAAGTTAAACAACAACCCATGAAGGTACAAACTCCACTAGTGCTTTTCCGGTCCACAAAGTCTCCCGCATGATCCGAGTCCGCGTAGACAATGGTTTCTACGTCGGTCCCTTTAGGATACCATAATCCTAAATGTATAGTACCCTTAATGTATCGGAAGATCGCTTAACCGCTTCAAGGTGAGAGGCTTTGGGATCCTCTTGGAAGCGAGCACAAAGGCAAACACTAAACATAATATCTGGTCGACTTGCCGTTAGGTAGAACAAACTACCAATCATACCTCTATATTTGGTGTTGTCTACTGACTCACAATCATCATGTATGGTGAGTTTAGTATCCGAGGCCATAGGGGTCATCATTGGTCTAGAGTCTTATAATCCAAATTTCTTTAGCATACTTGGATTGATTAAAGAAAATACCATCGTCCATTTGTTTAATTTGGAGTCCTAAAAAGAAGTTAAGTTATCCCATCATACTCATTTCAAACTCGTCATGCATTATTTTGGCAAATTCATCACACAATGATTGACAAGTTGAACCAAATATAATGTCATCAACATATATTTGTACGATAATGAGGTGAGAACCTTTCTTCTTTGTAAAGAGTGTATTGTCTACCATCCTCATGGTATACTCATGTTATACAAGAAACGCTTTAAGTCTATCATACCAAGCTTTGGGTGCTTGTTTGAGACCATAAAGAGCTTCCTTAATCTTGTAAACATGATCCGGTTTCTCAAAATCAATGAAGCCGGGAGGCTGAGCCACATATACCTCCTCATTTGATCAAACCGTTAAGAAATGCACTCTTTACATCCATTTGTTGAAGCTTAAAGTCTAAGGCACAAGTGTAAGCTAAAAGGATTCTAATGGATTCTAATCTAGCTAAGCATGCGTATGTCTCGTCATAATCAATACCTTCTTGTTGATTATAGCCTTGAGCTACAAGTCTAGCCTTGTTAAGAGACACAACACCATTTTCGTCTAACTTATTCCTATATACCCAATTGGTTCCTATGATGGTCGAACTTCTAGGTGGAGGAACAAGTTCCCAAACATCATTAGCAATGAATTGATTCAATTCTTCTTGCATAGCGATGACCCAACTCTCGTCCATCAAAGCTTCTTTAACATTCTTTGGTTCAATCAAGGAGAAAAACAAAAGAAGTTACTTTGATTTTGGACTTGAGATCTTAGGCTCCTATGATTTAATTCGCCTATGACGTTATCGAGAGCATGATCCTTAGACTCCTTAATGTTTACTCCCTTTTCAACACTAAGGTCTTCAATTCCTATGTTTCTAAAATCTTTGGCATGAACTATGTCTATTTCATCTAAGTCATCATCTACCAAAGGTGGTGTCTTAGATGAAGGAGGGGTTTCATCAAATGTCACATTAAGTGATTCTTCAATTATACCCGAGGTTCTATTAAGGACTATGTAGGCTTTGCTAGTTTGAGAATAACCTAAAAAGATACCTTCGTAAGACTTTGGGTCAAACTTAGTAAGGTAATCTTTGGTGTTGAAAATGAAGCACTTGCTTCCAAACACCCTAAAGTATTCCAATGAGGGTTTCTTACCTTTAAGAATCTCAAAGGGGATCATTCCTAGAAAAGGTCGAATAAGAATTTGGTTGAGAATGTAGGTTGATTTGTCCACGGCATTGCACCAAAATTTTTGAGGCAAAGATTGCTCATTTAACATCTTCCTACTCATATCTTGGATGGTCCTATTCTTCCTTTCAACTATCCCATTTGATTGTGGAGTGCGAGGAGCCGAGAAGTTATGTGTAATACCATGAGCTTCACAAAAGGCACCGAATTGCACTTCATTATCAAATTCCATACCATGATCTGTCCTAATAGAGACAATTGAACATCCTAGTTGATTCTGAATTCTTCGACTAAATGTTCTGAAGTTATCGAAAGCTTCATTCTTAGACACCAAAAATATAGTCTAAGTGAATCTAGAGTAGTCGTCAACTATAACTAGGGTATCTTTTTTTAGTTCTCCTTTTTTCTATCTTTTATTATCTATCCTAAAACATAATAAATATAGGTCAAATAAAGGTTACCTCCATAACTCGGTATATAACACTCCCAAATCATATGCGCAGCGGAACTACAACATTTGGGTGTTAGGCAGTTATCATCACACATAAGCTATTTCGAACGACTCAAAGAGACGTAGAAATTTAAACATAAATTAAAGATTGTTTAAAACAACAAAGTCTACTGCTTTCCAAACCCCAAAGATAATACAAAACAGAGTCGCGTTTTGGTCCCCATTGAATCTCAACCCAAAAGTACATTTTCGTTCACATGACATAATATAAAATATTTAAGTGCTAAAAGGGGGAAAACAAAGTAGACCGCCAAGCCACAACAACTTCCATCCTCGCATGCTCCGCTGCTTTCAATCTTGATTACCTGAAACACATGCTTAAAATCGTCAACACAAAGGTTGAGCGAATCTATAGGTTTATCAAATCATAAGTTGAACATAAGTATTAAAAACCAATCATGACCATTCAATAGCATTGTCGTACTCACAATCTATTATTCAAGGATATTATCTTTAGCAATAGCTAATAATTATGTTTAAGCTCGTGACACTAATCCGTAAACTCAATCACCCGCGTACATTTACCGGCATGATTTAAGTGAAACCAGTGCCCCTTCTAAAGGCATTAGTTGTAATCATACCTTATTTCTTATCACAAGTTATCCGTCCGTAGAGGGTACTAAACGTACTAGCTCTCGTCTCGGATAGGGTCGTCAACCCCATAGTACTATCAATTGTATAAGCGGCTATCTCCAACCCACACAAGGGCAAGACAATAGTTAATAGCTCACGAATTTAGGGACTTTTACAACTAGGTACTCAACACAATTCAAGGCAACATTCGGGTCCAACAATCATTCATGACTTATGTTCTTTTCTTTAAATAGCATGCATCCCCCTCGCGGGTAAAAACGTTTGAAATAAGTAAAGAGCGAGGCTATAGACTCACCTGGCGTAGTAGTAGTGGTTCTAGCAAAGACGTAACGAGAAATGTCACCGACGACGTGGATGCCCGGGAAAATCAAACACTTGACCTAAAAATCAAGGTACGTAAACCAAATCAATACTCCGTGTACATTATTGTAGTAAACACACTCATATGAAAACACTTAATGCTTATGAAAACTCACGTCAAACCCAAACAAGTAAATGCTACTAGACTTATACCATTTATCTATGTTATTAAAGTTGATTCCCATTTTATAGATTTGCCGGTACTTACCAAAAGTACGGGTTGTTTGCTATGACTTAAGCACCTATATAAATTTCAAGAAAATTCACAAAAATACCTCATGACCTGTATAAAACCCATATTTAATCCCATGAAAAGTTTTCACTTCTATGACTCGTTACACATCACATTTATAAACATACACTTTTAGGACTGATTTTGCACGTTGACCATGTTGGACTTGTTTGACCCATTTAAAATACACCATTGACCAATCAAACACCTAAGTCTAAAGTAGACTCACAAATGCAGGTTTGAAACCAAAAATAAACTTTCAATTATTTACCAAACTCTATCTATGGTCCCCGAGATTTGACCCAAAACCAAACACAAATTCGGATTGTGTTGGTTCTCATCTCCCGGTACACGTATTTTCAAAATTACGTAACTTTTGACTCGTTTGGAGTCGTAAGCTCTACTTTATACCGAAACGAAGCTAAGACAAAGCTCTACATCTACATCCTATGTTTATGACCTGTTTACAAAGTTAGACCCACGAAAAATATGCTTGAACAATCTTGTTTAAAATCACCCTTCCAAAATCATTCCAAAACTTGTTTCCAATCCATTCTATCATTACCTAAGCCTATGCTAACCACTTGTAATCATACCCAATCATCCAAACAGCCTATAACAATATGAAAATCGAATCCTCATCAAAACCTAAAGCCTAAATCATACATGCAATTAGTGTAAATCATTTAAAACATCACAAACATGATTCTAAACATAACCCACAACACATAAGCATCAAAATCATCAAGCCACCACCAAACCCATTTGGCCGTGGGTTTGGTGTAGCCAAAACACCCAAGAAAACAACCCCTCCAACTTGTTTTATTGAAGATTTAACATTATAAACACATGAATTAAACTTGTATACCATTTAATTAGATCAAAATCCGTTTTTGAAAAATCATGATTTTTGGAAAAATCAAGTTGTTGCATGTTTCTTTTTGTTGGTGGGATTTACTTACAAGATGATTATAAAGGATGGTCTTTGATTAGATTTGTCAAAAACCTAAAAAAAATGATGGTGGTGGTGGTTGTGTGGTGGGTGGCCGGCGGCCTAGAGAGAAAAAGAAAGAGATGACGTTTTTTTTTCAAAATGAAGTGTGTGTATGTCCTTGTTCCTTTTTGTAAAAATGGAGGGACCCAAGTGGTAATTTTTGCTTTATTTTGGCCTTACTAATAAACGACCATTTAAAGAGCGGGATTTTGGCTAAATGACGGGTTTTGAAAATTTACGGGAGTCGGGGGTCGTCCCGAACACTCGAAAATACTTTAAAATGGTTCAAACGCACACAAAACGAATATACACATGGTTCAAAATAAAATCTCGAAAACTCAAATATCGATCAATCGATAACAAAAGATAAATTTTGGGAGCGACGTCCCGGCGCTCTCCGGTTCTTATGCTCGCATTCCGTACTACTAGAAAGATGAGGGTACTACTTCCTAAAGAGGTCTTCACATTCCGATGTGGACTTTGGTTCACGTTTCGGATTCCATCACACCTTCACGATGAGTATTATACCTTGCTTCAATCTCTTAACATCTCGATCCATGGTCTCCACTTCAATTTCCCAATTTCTTCCTACGGTTATCAACACATCCCTCCTCACAGCTTCTCGTGGTCAACAAGTGATTCTTAATCTGCACCATCTCTTTCGTAGTCTCTCGAATCATCTCAAGTCCATTCAACTGACTTTTTCCTACTTCATTCTATCCAACTGGCGATCTATATTTACATCAACATAATTCTCCAAATGTTGCAACTTCAATGCTAATCATGGTACTACCAACGGCAAGTGTCAATCTCAACTACTACTAAAATCAACCACACACGCTCGGAGCATGTCTTCCAACGTTAGAATCGTCCTTTCACTTGGTTCATCGGTTTCATAAAAATAATTAATTCATAAAGAAAAATCACACGGGCCACACATAGCCCCATCGAACACGTTCAAAATATACAAGACGAGGTAATTAATACCTGTCGTATAAAATCAGCTTATTGCAATATTACGTACATACAACCCTAGCTCATCGAAAATGAACCCATCGATACGGAAATCATTCGACGTATACATAACTCTCGAAAACATCGCAATCCAATCAAACACAAGAGCCACTATAAAACACATATAATCACATTACGACATGTCTGCAACATAGCCAAACCGTACCAAGTCAATGAGTTCAACCAAGTTAACTCATGCTTGCTAATCAGCCAAGCTATGATAAAATAAGAAACATTGACATGATTCTCGGATGAGTCCAGTCAAAAAGAATATTGCAAGTTTAAGAAGGTTCACATGCTTGCTAGCTATGGATGCATATCCAAAAAGAAAGAAAAAAAATACATACATATGTCATCGTAGGGTGCTCACACACGGATCCATACCCAAAAGATATTACAAGAACACCATCTCACTTTCGTCCCAAACGTGGTCAAAATCTCAATAAGCATCACCGTTCACATTTAGAAATACATTATATGGCACGTGTTCTCCATGACCGGACGTCATTGGACAATGTCGTCTTAAGTTCTCACAACTTTCGATCACTCGACTAGATCACATACAACATAAATACATAAAAGGCAAGGGTTTAGCACATAAACATCAACTATGGCTATCTATCGTTTAACCATCGATGATCAAAGATGGTCGAGTCAAGAAAAGAGGATCCCTCACATGAATAAACGAAGATGGCAAATGGAATTGTCTTCCAACTACCGATGCACAGTTGGTAAACTTCAACAGTTTATCGTGTGTCGTTTGACATATCAAAAGAACGAGAAAAGAAAATAAATAAGGTATGATACATTCGATGTAGGAGAAGTCTTCTTCATTTCCCTTAGAGTCACTCGAACTCATATTTCCTCTACTTCGGCAGTCTTCTATTTTTGTTAAAACTTCTTCTTAGTGTCAGTACCAGCCCCTTTGGTATTTCATCAACGCCTTAGTGATTCCGATGAAATTCGCATGTTACATACAACACATAAAAAAAACATTTTCCAATATTACTCGGTCAAGGTGACTTACCAAGTCAACGCAAAATGAAAGAAAAGATTTCAAGAAACACAAGAAAATTCAAAAAATTTCTTTAGGAATCAACAAGAATATGATTACTTGAATAAGGATCCACCATTTTAAAATGTTCTCATCCAAACATTTATCAAAACACTACAAGTTTCAAGATGACCAATTTGTTTGACACGATAGTGCCCTTCCTAAACTATGCATAATTAGCTAGATCATGCATACTTAAGGATCAAGCAACAACAACCAACAATTCATGACTCTTCCCGAATTATGCATAGTTAGCTAAGCTGTGCATAATTGAGGATCTAGTGACGACACAAACATTATTATTACACACCAAATATGACTATGAAAGTTTTCGACCTATACTTCCAAAATAATTAAATCATTTGAAATGGGAAAATATTGTTACTATCGTTTTAAGAAACACATCAAACATTTTTCGTCCACTTTGGAAACATACTTTTGCTTTGCCTTTTTATGAGAAAATAAATATATAAATAAATAAATAAATCGACACCATTCGCATTTGGTTGAACGAACCATTTGACATACTCATACATATTTTCAAAATAGAGTATTCACAAAATAACAGTAAGGTGGTTCAAGATTAAAGATCATTGCAAGCACAACAAGTAATAAAATCAAAAAGCAATGAGATCGAACGAGGTAAACGAGCAATAAAATTGCCAACTAAAATTTAACTACATTAGAAATGAAAATACTTCAAATATATGACAAGAGTCTCGGGATAACAACAGTGATATACGAATACATGGAGTAAAAATTGAATATCAACACAAGCGTCAAAAATAAAACAACGATCATAATTCCCATCGTCTCGAGTTGCACACACATTCCACCAAGGGTATACGGGGAGAGGGGAAGAATCACCTGGTCGAATAGAAATAATTTCACCAAGAGGATCGAGTGCTTTCACCTCTACAATTCGGTAAAGCGGCTTCGCCTCCTCGCTTGTGTTCAATTATAAATAAATAACCACTTTAATGAAGATTTATAGCATCATTCAAGTAAATACAGAATTTTAGGTTCCATTAACCGAAAGAAGAAAAGTCACGACGTCCATGAAGAGGACAAAAATACACCGGGTGACATACTCTCATTATCAAGTAATAGTGAAGTAGCGATTCAAAAATAAATATAATAATAATGGTTTCATACCATATACAATATTAAAATGAACAATCACATGACTACTCAAGTTTAGATATAGACTCGCAAAATCAAAGAAGGGATGCCGTACAATCGAACCATCGTGACTCAAAATATTACATCGTAAGAAAATATTATACAAGTAGGCATGTGTTGGGTAATCCATTTGCATTTTCTAATTAGTGTTACCTTGTACATTGTAAAAGCGAGCATTTACACATTTTTAATTTGTGTTACACCATTAAATAATTTATACCTTTCATTTTTCAATCTTTACGAAGGTTTCATTTCTGGAAAAATTTCAATCTCTCGGAAATTAACATTAGTAGATGCAGTGACTCGGTTATCATAATCGACAAATCATTAGGTTTGTAAGTCTCGCTACTCGTGTCAAAATCTCATTAATGTTCATATCTTAAGTACCAATAACGTTCATAGTAAGAATTTTCAAAGTTTTACGTTATTATTATTACAACTTATCTTATTACGTATATACAAATATCCATCATGACTCAAACTAGTCCAATTACCTCTTAAAATCAACCTTTGACTTTTTATTATACACATGTCTTCCTTAAAACTGATTTGTTAAATCGTATTTGCGCAATTTGACTCAAATGCTAAAGAGGTTTCACGTAGTATTATCTTGGATAACTTACTGATTTTATTCGAGACTTGAATCTTGATAATAATAATAAAATAATAAATAATTAAGATGCTTATTTCAATAATTCAAAGATATATAAAATTCAACATTTAATCATTAGCCCATTATCAAGTGATTTTTAACATTAACACATCTCGTAGCAGAATAAAATGACGTTCCATCAACGTTCAATACTTCCTTTCAAGCGCTAGAATTTCTCACTTAAAGTGTATACTTTAAATTTTATCCCAGTTTATTCACTACAACAAGTGAGGAATTCCAGTTTATATCAATGCATACGTAAACATAACCTTATGTTTAAAATAAAACCAATTTTACAAAGTCTTTAGCTCCAAAATACATGACCAATTCTTCTACTCATGTTTTATATTACAAGATACGCTAAAAGTTTGCTACATTGACCCGAAAATTAATTCATACTAAAACTAAAGTTACATATACTCAACAGTCATATCGTTAATTTTATTAATAACTCCCTTTTCAAATTAAATTTAGCAAATTTTGACAGTTCCATCACAAGCTCTTAGTATCAAATTATTAATATATGAAAACAAGGATTTTTTTTTACGAGTAATATAAATTACTTATTATTATTTACCAACCAAGGTTGAAGGAAAAATAATTTCACATTGTCACTTTACTCTCTATAAGAGTTTTACTTGTTACAAGACATATCATAGGTCATTTTTATCCAAAAATTTCATTCACCATTTATTTAATATGTAAAACACTTTATGTTTAAATCAATCAATCAACAAAATTTTATGCTTATTTAACTCGCACAAATGCCGGACCTCGTCATGTATAATATCGAATTCAAAATAATGAAACAACAAAAACAAAATGAAATAAACGAAGCGAGAATACGTACGTCAACTAAATGTTGTTATCGGCCTCGGATGAGTCTCGACATCGTACACCACAAAATTAACACAAACCAACCAAATTTCAAGCTATCACGCTTGATCACAACGCTAGTCTATTTTTAAAACGCATATTTAAGTTCAAGCAGGATGATAAAAACGATTAAATGGCGATACACCTCAACCACGTTTCATAATATACACACATGATTCGCCGCTACGATGCACGCATCGTTGATTAAACTTCGTCTATGTTATAGTTACGCCAACCAATATATCAAACCCATAAGGAATAAAGGAAATACAGTAATACGATAGTAATTTACGTTCCAAAAAGAAGATGTCCCAAAATGACACATCACGGTGCGATAACGACAATCGAGATCACTCTAGTCAATATACAATATGTTACGAAGAATTATTTACGTATCTAGAATATCAAACGAGGTTCACACTGGGTTATTCGAACAATAATTAATTATCAGGATTGATAATTAGCGGTGAGGCCGAATTCTCAACAAAACCGCATTTTAAATGTATAATAATCACGCAAGGACCATTTCTTCGCGTGCAATGCCTTTAAATACCATAGTATATACATACTTATGCATACAATCATTCCTACATACACGTAGGATTACAACGCAGTGTTGCCATGTAATGCAATGTAGCCCGTTATGCCAAATACATGCAACATATAAGATAGTCGTATAAATGTTTGCAAAATTACGATATTAAGTACTCGACGTACACAACAATATATCTCAATATATATCATAGTATTTACTTAATAAATACTAGGGAATTCATATCAGTTTGAGGGATACATCTAAAATATAAAGCAATGCTAAAGAAATCTTACCGGAGCCATGCAGGATAGTTGTGTGCTTGGATAATTTCTTACGACACCAAAAGTTATAGTTTAGGGATTTTCAAAAATGACCTAGTTCTCTATAACTCATGGCTCTGATTACGAATCTATAACACCCCCAAATCATATGCGCAGCAGAACTACAACATTTGGGTGTTAGGCAGTTATCATCACACATAAGCTATTTCAAAAGACTCAAAGAGACGTAGAAATTTAAACATAAATTAAAGATTGTTTAAAACAACAAAGTCTACTGCTTTCCAAACCCCAAAGATAATACAAAACAGAGTCGCGTTTTGGTCCCCATTGAATCTCAACCGAAAAGTACATTTTTGTTCACATGACATAATATAAAATATTTAAGTGCTAAAAGGGAGGAAAAACAAAGTAGACCGCCAAGTCACAACAACTTCCATCCTCGCATGCTCCGCTGCTATCAATCTTGATTACCTGAAACACATGCTTAAAATCGTCAACACAAAGGTTGAGTGAATCTATAGGTTTATCAAATCATAAGTTGAACATAAGTATTAAAAACCAATCATGACCATTCAATAGCATTGTCGTACTCACAATCTATTATTCAAGGATATTATCTTTAGCAATAGCTAATAATTGTGTTTAAGCTCGTGACACTAATCCGTTAACTCAATCACCCACGTACATTTACCGGCATGATTTAAGTGAAACCAGTGCCCCTTCTAAAGGCATTAGTTGTAATCATACCTTATTTCTTATCACAAGTTATCCGTCCGCAGAGGGTACTAAACGTACTATCTCTCGTCTCGGATAGGGTCGTCAACCGCATAGTACTATCAATTGTATAAGCGGCTATCTCCAACCCACACAAGGGTAAGACAATAGTTAATAGCTCACAAATTTAGGGACTTTTACAACTAGGTACTCAACACAATTCAAGGCAACATTCGGGTCCAACAATCATTCATGACTTTTGTTCTTTTCATTTAAATAGCATGCATCCCCCTCGCGGGTAAAAACGTTTGAAATAAGTAAAGAGCAAGGCTATAGACTCACCTGGCGTAGTAGTAGTGGTTCTAGCGAAGACGTAACGATAAATGTCACCGACGACGTGGATGCCCGGGAAAATCAAACACTTGACCTAAAAATCAAGGTACGTAAACCAAATCAATACTCCGTGTGCATTATTGTAGTAAACACACTCATATGAAAACACTTAATGCTTATGAAAACTCACGACAAACCCAAAAGAGTAAATGCTACTAGACTTATACCATTTATCTATGTTATTAAAGTTGATTCCCATTTTATAGATTTGCCGGTACTTACCAAAAGTACGGGCTGTTTGCTATGACTTAAGCACCTATATAAATTTCAAGAAAATTCACAAAATTACCTCATGACCTGTATAAAACCCATATTTAATCCATGAGAAGTTTTCACTTCTATGACTCGTTACACATCACATTTATAAACATACACTTTTAGGACTGATTTTGCACGTTGAGCATGTTGGACTTGTTTGACCCATTTAAAATACACCATTGACCAATCCAACACCTAAGTCTAAAGATAGACTCACAAATGCAGGTTTGAAACCAAAAATCAACTTTCAATCATTTACCAAACTCTATCTATGGTCCCCGGGATTTGACCCAAAACCAAACACAAATTCGGATTGTGTTGGTTCTCATCTCCCGGTACACGTATTTTCAAAATTACGTAACTTTTGACTCGTTTGGAGTCGTAATCTCTACTTTGTACGGAAACAAAGCTAAGACAAAGCTCTACATCTACATCCTATGTTTATGACCTGTTTACAAAGTTAAACCCACGAAAAATGTGCTTGAACAATCTGGTCTAAAATCACCCTTCCAAAGTCATTCCAAAACTTGTTTCCAATCCGTTCTATCATTACCTAAGCCTATGTTAACCACTTGTAATCATATCCAATCATCCAAACAGCCTATAACAATATGAAAATCGAATCCTCATCAAAACCTAAAGCCTAAATCATACATGCAATTAGTGTAAATCATTTAAAACATCACAAACATGATTCTAAACATAACCCACAACACATAAGCCTCAAAATCATCAAGCCACCACCAAACCCATTTGGCCGTGGGTTTTGTGTAGCCAAAACACCCAAGAAAACAGCCCCTCCAACTTCTTTTATTGAAGATTTAACATTATAAACACATGAATTAAACTTGTATACCATTTAATTAGATCAAAATTCGTTTTTGAAAAATCATAATTTTTGGAAAAATCAAGTTGTGCATGTTTGTTTTTGTTGGTGGGATTTACTTACAAGATGATTATAAAGGATGGTCTTTGATTAGATTTGTCAAAAACCTAAAAAAAATGATGGTGGTGGTGGTTGTGTGGTGGGTGGTCGGCGGCCTAGAGAGAAAAAGAAAGAGATGATGTTTTTTTTTCAAAATGAAGTGTGTGTATGTCCTTGTTCCTTTTTGTAAAAATGGAGGGACCCAAGTGGTAATTTTTGCTTTAGTTTGGCCTTACTAATAAACGACCATTTGAAGAGTGGGATTTTGGCTAAATGACGGGTTTTGAAAATTTACGGGAGTCGGGGGTCGTCCCGAACACTCGAAAATACTTTTAAATGGTTCAAACGCACACAAAACGAATATACACATGGTTCCCACTCGACTTAACACGTAATAAAAATAAAATCTCGAAAACTCAAATATCGATCAATCGATAACAAAAGATAAATTTTGGGCATCCGTCAGTATCGTAGTCGTCATCGGTTCTTCTTAAACCGTCAAATGTTAAAATTACGACCGTAAACGTTGGTTTCAACTTAAACCGTCAAATATATAACAAACGAAATTTCTTAAAAATTTCAAAAATATTCGTAAAATAGGATTAAATAAATGACGTTGGGCTCGAGATATCACATCCACAAGTGAGCCACAACTTAAGAGAGATGCTCATACTGAACAACTCTTGAGACAATAACTTAGCATCATACGACACATTCACTGGTATTACACGGTATGGCGGAAGGTCCAAAGAGATCCATATGTAGGAGCTCTAAGCACCGAGAGGTCAAAACTAAATTCTTGGCTTTGTGACTTGAGTGAACTTGCTTCCTAATTTTGCAAGCATCACAAAAGTGACTATCAAACTTCACCCTGAGGAGATGTCTTACCAACTCCTTAGAGACTAAAGATTGAATTAAACGCATATTAGCGTGACCTAATCTCCTATGCCAAAGAGTAGAACTATCATCTAAAGTCGCTAGACATAAGTTTTCCTTTGACTTCCTATTGACCTTCATGACATAAATCCCATGCTTTCTAGCACCTTTTCTAATGACTTTTCCATCTTTTACGATTTCACTATCATATTCCGAAAAGATGACCTTACACTTATTGTCACAAATTTGACCTACACTTAGAAGGTTAAAACCTAAGTTATCTACGTGCTCTACGTTTTCTATAGTCATAGAGTCAAGAGAGACCGTACCTTTGCCAATGATATTACCACGTCGATTACTAGCGGATGTAACGTTACCTCCATCATATGCTTTGCAGTGCGAGAACAAACTTCGATTACCCGTCATGTGTTTAGAAAAACCACTATCCTTAATCCACTCCTCGGGCTCTAGATCGATTCCCAAGCATATCTAGGTAACAACACACAAGATCAAACATTTGGTCCCTAATATCTCATGGGTCCAAAATTGTTAGTTCCAAACATCCCTTGCATTTGATTGGGATGCATGAATGAAGGAGACATCCCCCATGGGGAAAAGTATAGTTGTTGAAAATTATTCCAATTCATATGGCCATTTTGTTGTCCATAGTTTCTCCTAGGTGTCTTTGATCATGATCTAGAATTGTTATTATTCCTCCTAGGTGTTGGAGTTTTACTTCTAGGTCGTGATTTAACTTGATCATCCCTTTTTGGCGTAGGTGTTCTACTTCTAAGTTTAGATTCATTTTGTACTCTTGGAGGAGTGTAGATGTTTGTCTAGATAAGTTTCTAGTTCCCATTAGAGGTTTACTCAAGGGCTTGTAGAATTTATCTCGAGTAGGCTTTTCAATTATAGGTACTTTGACGTTGTTAATAAGAATATGTTTTGGTCCTTCACCTAAAACAGATTTTTCAGAAAGTCCAGGATTTTCACACAAACCTTCTTCTGGTGCGGTTCTTTAGCTCCATACGCGGTTCCATAGCAATAAGGAACCGCCCCATATATTGTAGAACCGCGTACAGGGGAGTGTTTTTCTGAAAACCTAACTTGTTTTGGTTCACTAGTTGATGCTTCATTAGTGTTATATCCTAACCCAAGTCTTTCCTTAGAATGAATTTGTTTGTTTAACATATCATCATGAGTATTAGTACCTCTCATGAACTTTTTAAGTCTAATGGAGGTGCTCTTAAGGTTTTCATTTTCTTGTCTAAGGTTTTCATATTTTAAGCATCCTAGATCTACTTCTTTATTTTTCTCAAGCTTAGCTAATTTCTCCTATAGCTCACTAATCTCGTTTTCAAGCTTAGTTCTAGTTGATTTTAGCACTTTTTTCTTTTCAATGAATTTAAGACTACGCTTAGCAAGTTAATGTATTGACCTTCTAATTCACTATCATCTTGAGAAGAACTAGTATTTCTATAATAATCGGTTTTGGAATGTATCTCTTTAGAAGTGTGAGCCATGAGACACTTCTCATCTTTGGGGTTGTCATCAACATCTTCACCGCTATCGCTCCATGAACCTCCAACAAACGCCGTGTGGTTATTGTCACGTGAAGGCTTAGGACAATCACCGATTAAATGATTTGGATCACCACATCTAAAGCATTTCCTATCACCTTTATCATCTTTGGCAAATCGGATTTTGGAGAAGAATTTCTTGTCGTTGTTTGGTTTCCTCACGTATTAACCTCGTCTTTTAAAGAACTTCTTAAAGTCTCTAACCGCCAAGGCATATTCCTCATCATTACTATCCGAGGAGCTTTCATGGTCACTTTGTGCCTTCTTGGCTTTGAGTGCAAGAGACTTTCTTTCACCCTTAGTTTTCACCATTTTCGAGTCCTTCAAAATTATCGTCTCATGAACCTTCAAGTTACCAATGAGTTCATCGAGTGATAATTTGGCAAGATCCTTTGATTCTTCAATCGCCGTGAATTTAGCTCTCCATTTGGGATGCAACGCCCTAAGAAACTTCCTAACATTGTTCTTGCTAGAAAAACCTTCATCAAGTGCTTTTAGACTAGTAATAATAGTGTTAAATCTAGCAAATGCACTATCAATAGTTTCATCTTCTAAGATGAAAAATTGTTCATATTGTTGAACAAGAAGATCGATTTTGCTTTCTTTGACTTGGCTATTACATTGGTGGGTTACTAAAAGAGTGTTCCAAATTTCTTTAGCGATTTCACGCATAAAAATCCTTTCGTACTCTTTCTTTAGTAAAGCATTATAAATCACCATTTTAGCCTCATTATTTTAAGCAAGTTTCCTTTTAGTATCATCATTAGCTTTGTCAAAAGTTATTATCTCTTTACATTTATAAACTTCATTATATTGGAATGGTAAAAAATCACCATTGGTAATAACATGCTAAAGATCTAAATCTTTGGATTTCACATAAGTCTCAAACCTATTTTTCCAATAAATAAAACTATCGGTTTCAAAAAGAGGTGGTCTTTGCATGGATTTCCCTTCTAGATACTTGTTGGAATCCATAGATCGATTCAAGTTTTAAAATACAATATATTTTAAAAAGTCATGAGCAACCACGCTCTAATACCAATTGTAGAAACTAGAAGGGGGGGTTGAATAGTTTCTTAAATTTACTTGTTAAAAGTTGATTTATAAAAATTCTTTTTCAAAAACTTAAGCTTGAATATTTATGTGAAACCTTCTTATACACAATATGAACAAGGTATAGTGCAACTAATCTAATAATCACAAGTATAAAGAATAATGAATGTATAGTGCAACTAAACTAATAATCACAGCTATAAAGAATAATGAATGTAAAGAGGTAAGGGAAGGAAAGATCAAACCAAACACCAAGGATTTATAGTGGTTCGGCAACGAAGCTCACTCCTCGTTCCTACTCCATTCCTCGAGTACACCTTACTCGAGAGTTCACTAATCAACAAGCTCCTTAAGGTGGAGAAACCGAACACAACGTTGCTTAACCATTTTTCGACTCTAAGCTAAAAGTCGAGCCCTAATCTTAGCTAGGACCAATCTACACCAATATACTTTAAGGACTAAGTATTAACCTTAATACATACACAACTTCCAAATAGACACAACTACTTGGGTCTTCACAACAATGACACAACAATGACACAACAATGAATGAATAAGTTCGGATCTTCAATGGATCTTTGAGGTTGACACAACACTTCAAGAATGATAGTGTTCTTCTTTTTGCACTTTGAGAGGAAAAGATAAGAGGATAAAGATTCACTTCTAAACAAGTAGTAATCAAACAAATGATCAAGGATTTGATTTATTTAAGAAGTATGAAAGAATCTGGAAATGTATGTGAAAAAGTGGTGAACTGAAAGTCTGAGAATGGTCCACCATTTATAAGACAAACATCCAACGGCTATATTTGCCCGCGGTTCCTTATTGGAGCCCACGGTTCCTTATCAATAAGGAACCGATATAGGGGCTAAGGAACCGCCTGCATAGACTCCGCTCCCTTTTGTCTTTTAGTGGATTGGTTCGAATCTAGAGATTAAAATATCTAAAGGATATTCCAAACAAAGATAGAATATGCCAATTTCAAATTTCAAATTTTCAAATAATTAGTTTAATAAAACATTTTCTTAAAAAGAAAGTTTAATAAAAAAAACTTTGTCACACTTAATAAAAAGTGAGTTTTAGGAAAAGATTAAATCCTTGATCACTTAATAAGGATGAGTACTTGTTTGTTCATACCTTAAGTGATAATGGTTTAAATAAAAATACTTGAACTCAAGAATTCGTTTTTCGTTGTTTTCATAAATGCTTGTTTTTACATATTGTATTAATCAAAACAAAGCGAGACCAAAAGATGCAAGTAACGTTTTAGGCATCACTGCATTAACACATTGGTTACACGTTAGATGTTCAATGGATGAGTCGGTATGCATTGGTTACACGTTAGATGTTCAATGGATGAGTCGATATGCATTGGTTACACGTTATATGTCCAATGGATGAGTAGGTATGCATTAGTTACACATTAGATGTTCAATGGATGAGTCTGTATGCATTGGTTACACGTTAGATGTTCAATGGATGAGTCGGTATGCATTGGTTATACGTTAGATGTTCAATGGATGAATAGGTATGCATCAGTTACATGTTACATGTTCAATGGTTACCGAATTGGAATAAACAGAGAAACTAAACGGACTAGACCGGAATGAATTTAGAAACTAAACTGATCGGGATGATATTATCATTTTGTAAATAATAATTATTATTTTATAAATAATAATTATTATTTTATAAATAATAATAATTATTATTATTATTTTATAAATAATAATTATTATTATTATTTTATAACTCATTATAACAATATATAAACAATAATATTTTTTATTTTGACAATATGTATCCCCGGCGACATTTGAACCTATCCTTGGCGACATGTCGCTTGGGATTGTTTCCCTGGCGACACGTCGCCAGGGAAGGTTTGAGAGAAAAGATAAAAGAGGTTAGGTACGTAAATATGCGTTGAAAAGTCAAAGGATTCCCTGACGACATATCGCTAAGGAAACATGGTCACCTCCCTCCCAAAATTTTCAATCACGCGCGCTTTTGGCTAGACGACAAAGTAAAAAGTATCCCCGGCGACATGTCGCCAGGGATTCCTTTGACATGTCGTCGGGGAAAATTGGACCTATTTGACCAGATCTTCTTCACTTTTATCTTTACACTTTCTTATCCCTAAAAAAACCCACACCTGCTGCTATCACCACCAACACCACCATCTTTATCATCATTATCATCACCACCACCACTCACCACCACTCACCACCACTCACCTCCACACCTGCACACGTGCACTGCCACCCCCGCAATCTCCATTCATCGGCACCGCCACCACCACCATCTTCATTCACCAGCACTACCACCACTCCATATCCGTCCCCTATTAAGGGTTTTTTTAATTATATTTTTTTTATAATTTATATTGTAACTGATTTTTTTATATAAATTATATTATAATTGATAGTATAATTGGTTTTGTTTTTACATATCCCGTCACCGCAGCCGAGTCCCGACCGTAGCCGAGCTCGACCACAGCTGAGACCCTGGCGACATGTCATCGGGGATGTCCAAACTTGTTATTTTTTGTTAAACATAAATCCAAACAATCCTTATATTACCTATTTGATGAGAATAAGCTATAATAATCTTTTTCGGATAAGCTGATTTCAAACAGGTTATCCTGATAAGCTGATCAGAATAAGCTGTTTGATAACAGCTTATCCTGATAAGCTTATCAGAATAAGCTATTTGATAACAGCTTATCAGAATAAACTGTTTGAAAATAGCTTATTCTAATAAGCTTATCGGGGTAAGCTGTTTTCAAACAACTTATTCTGATAAGCTTATTAGGATAAGCTGTTTGAAAACAGCTTATTCTAATAAGCTTATCGGGATAAGCTGTTTTCAAACAGCTTATTCTGATAAGATTATCAGAATAAGCTGTTTTAATTATATGATATAAATGTTTTATTGAACTAAACCTTAGGAATGTGTTAGGATTTTAGCGATTAATTTCGGAAAATTCTCTTCTGAAATTGATCAACCTATAGAAAACCTTTTCGAAGTTAATTTATTAGGACTTAACTTCGGAAAGTCCCCTGTTTGGGACTGCTTTTTGAATGTTTTGTCTCATTTAGGATATGAATGCGTATAACCGATTTACTATTTGAGATGATTTCGACAGTTTTTCTCCTTTACTCCTATGAATATGTCTTTAAACAAATATTTGGGGAGTTGAGGGGAAATGCTGCCGAAATTTTCTCAAATATTAAATCGGTTATACGCATTCATATATGAGACGAAACATTCAAAGGGTGGGTTAGGATTGCCTTCCATAGTTGCACTAGGTGAACAAACTATTTTCTATACTTGATAATTATATCTTTTATAAATAATATTATATAATTATATACTTTATAAATAATAATTATATATTTTATAATTATTTTTTATAATTTGATATAATACATATTATTATTTATGAAATATATAATAATTTTTTTTAAATTCCTTGTTTTAATTAAGTTGCATATAATAACTAAATGTATCGTTAAAACACGGTTATGGTACTCATTGATAAGAGTTGGACACGGTTAGAGCGTCATGAGCCAGAATTTATAATGGATCTTACCAAATTTTTTAAGCATTCCAGGAAGTTTGTGAAAAGTTTGAATCAGATAACATGTCCATGCAAGTCTTGTCGAACAAGACTCCTGGTACATATCGACCTTCTTTCGAACCACGTTATGAAATCCGGGTTTGACCACATTATACAACATGGGTACACCATGGTGAACCGGCTCCTCCTACACCTACACCCCCTCTCCACCATCGCCACCACTGCCAGTAATAGATAACACAAGACAACCTTTGATTAGTGACATGACATCGTTACTTAATGATCTTACCTATATTCCTCCTCCACCTCCTCCCAACTCAAGTAACAGGCCGACTCAAGCTAACGAGTCTGAAGAGTTATATCGCAGTGCCAATGAGGAGTTGTACTCTGGTTGTGTAGAAGCGACTCGATTAGACTTTATGGCAAAGTTTACACATTTTAAGGCCAAAGGTAAAATCGCAGATACCATATTTAATGAAATTCTCGAGTTTATGCAAACTATGTTTCCTCTAAGTAGAGGATTCAAACTCCCACCGCCATACTATGCAATAAAGAAGACATTTAAAACGATTAGGTTAGGGTACGAGTCGATACATGCTTGTGAACACGAATGCTGCTTATTTCCGGAAGGATACGCCGGTTTTGGAATTTTGTCCGGTGTGTAATACAAGTAGATGGAAAGACACTAACATGTCGGGGAAGAAAGTTCCTAAGAAGGTGCTACGTTACTTTCCGATCATTACTATACTACAAGGTTTGTACAAGTCTAGTAAAAGTGCAAAGGATATGATTTGGCATGCTACTGGAAAGTGTACGGAGCCCGGTAAGATGCAACACCCGTGTGATGGTGCAGCTTGGAAGAAATTTGATGCCAAGTAGGCTGATTTTGTAGCAGAACCAAGAAATGTTCGATTAGGGTTGGCTGCTGATAGTTTCAATCCATTCGGCAACCTTAGTCAGACTTACAGTATGTGGTCGGTGATATTGACAACATACAACCTGCCTCCATGGTTGTGTATGAAAGAGAGTTCTTTAATGCTGACGCTGTTAATTCCTGGCCCTAAATCCCCAGGAAAGGACATTGATGTTTACTTGAGACCTTTAATTGATGATCTAAAAATTTTATGGAATGGTGTCGGTACAAGAGACCAAGCTAAAGGCGAGGCATTCACCATGAGAGCGATGCTTTTATGGACCATCAATGATTTTCCAACTCGAAGTAGTTTGTCTGGGTGGAGTGGGAAAGGTTACAAGGCTTGCCTTACATGTAATGACGACACACCATCTTTTCATGTAGCAAGCAAAATAGTTTATGTTGCCCATAGAAGATTCTTACCGCCCCGCCATAAATTCAGGTCTTCACGTGAATTCAATGGTAAACCTGAACACAAGCCCCGTCCTAGAACATTTTACATGGATCAGATTAACGATCAACATGTTGCACTGCCAAATCGATTGCCAAGTAAACATAAGAATTTTGGGGGGGGGGGGTGAAGATAACACGCAATTTTCGTCTTGAGCCTAACTGGTCTAAATGGTCTTTTTTTACAAGCTTGAGTATTGGCCTTTTCTTTCACTAAGACACAATTTAGACATCATGCATATCGAAAAACATGTGCTGGAGGCCATCCTGAACACTTTGTTGATGAATGACAAATCTAAACACACCGTCAAGGCAAGACAATACTTGGAAAAGTTGGGCATTCGAAAAAGCTTGTGGTTCACCCAAAATAAAAACGGGAAGTGCAAGAAGCCTCAGGCTTCGTATTCCTTCACACAAGAGAACATGAAAAAGTTTTGTCAGTACATCAAAGTATTTAAACTACCAGATGGGCTTGGATCCAACTTCAAGCACAAAGTGACCGATAACGATACCAATATAACGGGCATGAAGTCTCATGACTGTCATATAATGATGCAACATTTACTTCCTTTCGCACTTCAGGAATACTTGCCTGATAAGATTGCAAGACCACTGATCGAACTATGTAACTTGTTTAAGCAACTCTGCTCTACAACTCTAATGGTGGATTAGATGTTGAATGTTGTAAATAAGGTGGTTAACATTTTGTGCGACCTTGAGCTCATATATCCTCCTGATTTCTTTGACATTATGGTTCACTTGGTTATCCACATACCTGATGAGGCTATTGAAGGCGGGCTTATCCGCCCCCGGTAGATGTTTCCATTTGAAAGATACATGAAAACGCTAAAAGGTTATGTACGAAATAAAGCTAAGCAAGAAGGTTCGATTGCGGAGGGTTATGTTGCACAAGAAGCATTGACTTTCTGTTCTAAGTATTTTTGGTATGATGTTGCCACTAAATTTAATCGTCTCGACCGTAATGTGGACCACCCCCCCCCCCCCCCCC
Organism: Glebionis coronaria; assembly: GCA_025667525.1. Lineage (NCBI taxonomy): Eukaryota > Viridiplantae > Streptophyta > Magnoliopsida > Asterales > Asteraceae > Glebionis > Glebionis coronaria. Next base: position 534,914,626 of record CM046876.1, read on the forward strand.
TAAACGTGTCAGTTCAGGTGTTTCGATCGGTATGTAACCCGATTGGGAAAAAGTCGTTTATTCCGTTCCCTTATCAAGAGTTCAAGAAAGTGGAATGGTGTGTACTAAACAACATTCCTGAAATCGACAAGTACAGTTCCGAGTTCAAGAGGTACGCGTTTTTTATTTTATTTTGAAACTTCTTTTTCTTAACAATAACGACTTATTCTAATACCATGAACGTTTTCAAGATTATATCCTGACAAAGACAAGAAAAAAGAAATCCCTGCCTGGTTTGTGTCGAAGGTAAACTTAGACTTATTTTGTGTACTTACCTGTAAAAATAATAGTATTATAAATAGTTTTTTGTATCTAATCCTTTATTCCTCATAGATCCGTCAACGTCACGTAGACAATGACAAAGACCCAGAGGTTATCAGAACCAGCGAGTTATTCGCTTTGGCTTATGGACCATTACCGAATCCAATCTCACTAAACTCTTGTGTAGTCGAAGGTGTGAGGCATGTCATGTACAGCCGCGATGAACGTCGTACAACTCAAAACATCGACATTTGTGCTCCTGGCCCTGACAACACAATGTCTTATGGTCAGTTTCAACAGATCCTCGTGTTTCATTATTTGTCGTTCAGTGTTGTGTTGTTCTGAGTTAAGTGGTTTGACACTCGCAGCACATTACGTAAACAACGTCTTATCTATAGAAACAACATGACACAACTCACTGACACAAGAGGTGAGTGGTGGAAAGATGATCAATACATTCTCGCAACATAAGTCAAACAAGTCTTCTACATTGAATATAAGAACAAACCTAACTAGAAGGTCGTCGAACATGTTAATCATAAAAAGTTTTCCAACGGGGGTGTCATCGTGTCAGATGCCGTTCCTGATATTATACATTTCGACAACTCATCTGATCTACCACTTTCCATTGATTTGAATGACTTGTGTGATGTGACCTTGCAAATAGATGGCCAATCAATAGAGGTGGATGCACCGCCAAGTATCATTGATGTTGATGACGAAGACGATGGTATTACAGATGATGAAGACGTCCCTCATGATTTAAGTGATGAAGAACGTGTGAATGATGATGATGGTGAAGACAAAGTTTATTCCAGTGAAGAGGAAGATTGACCTTTAGTTGTAACTTGTAAAAGACACTTATTTGTTTGAATGAATGAATCTAATTGTTGTGGATATTTTAAATGTCTATATTTAGTTGGATGTGTTATATTTGGATTTGTGCATGCTTATATTATTTTGCTCATGAATTTGTCTATGTTATGCTAATTGTACTTGTACAGATGTCAGCAGATGTTGTACGATCACACGATGGTGACGGCGGTGGTGAGGATGAACCTCCTACGCCAAACATCCGCAGCAGTTGTCTCGCCTTATTTAGAAATAAAGGTAAGAATATTTGGATTGTTGAAACACAATCATAAATTTGGTGCATATATATATTTTGCTTGCCTTGCATTTTTATGACTTCGTCACTCACTTGATTTTTGCAGGCAAAGGCAAAAGAAAAGAAAATTTTGGCGGCAGACAGGCCCGGTAGCTCAAAGACTCGGGGCATTACCCGAAATCTCGATTTGTTGAGCATCGTTGAGATGCATGGCCTTGTCCCGATACGTTTTGAGGGTGCACCATCCTCTTTCCGGCCTCTTAGCGACCATGCTCAACAGTTCTCTAATTACATCGGGAAGTCTCTTAGGAGGCTCGTGCCAATGTACTACCCAAGTTGGAATGAGGTCCCTAGACAGCTCGAGACAAACGTTTGGGCGGACACAGAGGTCAGTTATCATTTTTATGTTTATGATATTATTGTGTTTATTTATTTAATGGTATATATATTTAAATAAATTTGTTTATTTATTTATATCATATAAATAAATAACAAATCTAAATAAATATACAAATTGTATCTTATTTATTTATATCATATAAAAATTTTTAATAAATATAAAAAATTTTAATAAATATAAAAAATTTAAATAAATATATATTTCCTGAGAATAAGGTAATAAGCTTTTTCGGATAAGCTGTTTGAATACAGCTTATCTTGATAAGCTTATGAGAACAAGTTGTGTGAAACAGCTTGTTCTGATAAGCTTATCAGGATAAGCTATTTTCAAACAGCTTATCTTGATAAGCTTATCAAAACAAGTTGTTTTCAAAAAGCTTATGCTTATCAGGATAATTTGTTTTTATTATAAAAATTTAAATAAATATATAAGCCATCAAATAAATAAACAAAATAATGTATAAATTGTATCTCTAACTCTAACTTTGTGTTTGTTTTATTTGTTGTATATGAATGCAGTCTAAGTTTGATCTGACACCCCACAAGCGTGATGCTAGTACATGGGAGGGTGTAAGTGGCGGAATCAGTTTTATGCTTCAAAAGTCTTACAATTCCAACAAAAATCAGTTCAAGACAAGGCATAAGCGCCGAGACATCGATACCGGTAGAGTTGACACAGACAGAGTCCGTAGGGAGCGTCCTGAGAAAATTACTGCCGAGGAGTGGGAAAAACATATCGAAGTGATCCGAATTACGAAAAAAGATGCCAGACAAACTCGCAAAATCGGTCTAAGATGAAGACACTGAGTCGGCAGGATCCCGGTCGTTAGCACTCCTTCGAGACAAAGTGGTGAGAAATTCTATAATTATCTTAGATACATATATGTCTTTGATTATATGTTTTGGTGTGTTGTGATTTTTTGTTATGAATTTGTTTCATTCTATATATGCGTGTCTATGTATGTACAGAAGCAAGCTGCAACTGCAGTTGATCTGTCGCCCCCGTCTGTCATTGATCACTTCTTCTTGACGCACATAGACAAGGATGGGAATTTTTTTTGCGAGGAGGACGGCCTTTTGTATGTAAGTATTTTTTTTTATTTTTTAAATTAATTAATTTATTTATTTTTTTGGATATACCTTGGTTTCTGACTATTCCCTGGCGAGAAATATGTAGCAACCCGACTAATAAATAATATATTAACTATCGTTTGTTTATGTCACTTCATTAGGAGGAGATGCTTCAGATGAGGGCTAAAGGCAAAAATACGGACGACGAGATCAACCGTATCGTCAGAGGCGGAAAGCAGCGCGGTCACATGTCCGGTGTCGGTCAGATAGTGCCGAGAAGGCGGCAAATACTCGATATACTCCTCCCCCCTGCACCTGCCATCGACCCGCAATTGAAGGAAGTGTATCAAGTGTATGATTTTATAAGGGCTAATGGCAAAAATACGGACGACGAGATCAACCGTATCGTCAGAGGCGGAAAGCAGCGCGGTCACATGTCCGGTGTCAGTCAGATAGTGCCGAGAAGGCGCCAAAATACTCGATATACTCCTCCCCCCCTACACCTGCCATCGACCCGCAATTGAAGGAAGTGTATCAAGTGTATGATTTTATAAGAAGTGGCGATAGGTTCGCCGATGCGTTCTCAGCATTCCTATCGGCTGGTGCTAGCGGGAGTGGCACAGGAGGCAGCGGGAGTGGCGTCGGCGGGAGTGGCGGTAGTGGTAATGAGAATGCCGACTGGTAGAATGGCAATAATGGTTAGTATGTCTTGTTTTTCCTACCTTAGCATGCAAGTTTAATAATTGTAAATCCCAAATTGCAAGTTTAATAAATGTAACTAGGAACCAATATATTTGTACTCAAGGTGTGACATATGTATTTGTATTGATCGAGTTAATCGATCGAGATGTTACATGTTATTGTGTTTTGGTAATAGATTTGTGGTAGATTTTTGGTTTTTGTATCCCCAGGTTTTGGTATTGTATTCCTAGGTTTTGGTAGATTTTTTATGAAAAATTCAAGAAAAATCTGGAAATAGCCTGCTGTGCAGGCTAAACAAAAAAATGACAGAGTTTCCCCGGTGACATGTCGCCAGGGAAAACTGTGGCTCATTTGACCTTTTTGAAAAGTCAGCAGAGTTTCCTATGTCGCCAGGGTAACTTTGGTACAACTTTGACTTGTCAACGTAAGGCTTTGACGTGTCAACGTAATGGAAAGTTACCTTGGCGACATTTTGCCAGGGGAAAGTCGAGATTAATTATCATATTCACTTAACTGTGCTAATCAGCCATGTTTTCCCCGGCGACATATGTCTCCAGGGAAACTTTCCCTTACAAAATCCAGCGTGGCACCAATTTTATGACCAAAATGCAGTGGGGTAGACTTAGTCGCCAGGGAAACTCTAAATTGTCGCCAGGGAAACTTTCCCTTACGACTTTTCCCTGACGACTTTTCTCTGGCGACATGTCGTCAGGGATTGGGTTTCCTTGTCGACGTGTCTCCAGGGAAAGGCTCGAAATTTCGCCAGGGAAGAGCACGAATTTTGTAGTGATGACAATATCTTTCATATGGAAACTACTAGATCAAGATGACAGACCTAATGCCTATCCATAAGAATCAATAAGATAACTCGTATAAATTACTCATTTTAGAACTTGAAACGACTATGAGAAAGAAGCGACAACTAATGAATAGCAGCTTAAAAAACATACAACATAAGAAGTAAATTTAAAAACCAAATCAACAGAGCAGAACGTAATGCCTAGCTATTCAAAAAATGCATGACAATGATTTTCATATGTAAACTACTAGGATCAAGAGGACAGACCTAAGGCCTATAAAAGATCCCTGAAATTCTACTTCTCGTGGGGTGCAAGTAATGCGTTTTAGCAAATTATATCATATTATAACCAATTAATACAAGAAATAAAGAAGACCTACATGAAGCAGGTGAGATGCAATAAGAATCTAGAAGCGTTATATCATTAAAAATGCAGATCAAGAATACCAAGAATACAAGTTCGACTTCCATACATATCAATAAGTTTAATTCACACATAAAAAATTATCCAGCACAGAAGTAAAAAAGATACTAATAAAAACAAGCAACGCAATAGAAACCATATAATTAGCAGCCAGGTAACGTAAACAGTTAGTAACCGGATTTTGGAACACGGATTTGAAGACACGTGATCTAAGAGCACATTGCAAAACCAAATCGATAGAGAAAATCCTAGACCTTGAATATTTGAATAGTGTGAAAATATGATTTTCATAAGGAAACCACTAGGGTGAAAAGGACGACGCCTGATGCCTATTTTAGATATCTGGAAATCTGTTTTTTGGCAAGAAAATTAAGCAGACTCTCATATTAAAACCAATATATATGAGAGAGAAAAAATAATTGAGATATAATGAGAATCTTGAGTCAATAATATCATTATAAAAGGAGATCAATGATCTTAAGAGTGCAACTTTGCAAGTTGTGCTTCCAAATAATCAACAAGATTACTAGTAAATTACTCATTTTGGTAGTTGGAACGACTCTAGCTATAAGAAAAGAAGCGATGACTAATGAATACGGTCATTCAAGCAATGAAAACTTTGGTAAAGGGATTAGAAACATGGTTTAAAAACCTAAATCTAGCAAGCAAGAAACCAAGTCAACAAGAAATTGTGAAGTAATCAATTATTAATATCCATAAAATGTACAACTATATTTTTCATTAGGAGACTACCAGAGGATCAACCCAATGCCTATTTAAGATATTAAAAATGTATTTCTCATGGTGCTCATAAAGCACTCAAGGACACAATCATATTATAACCAATATACACATCCACGAGAAATACGACTTTAAGAAACAGTATCCAAATAATACATACATCTAAGAGAAAGAACAAATTACACATCCAAATATGTTCTTATATTTGTTATCGTCTCATTCCACGTGAATTTAATTGAGATGATAACTCTATTCGTCAAACTAGTAATGAGTAATATAATTAACGAGCAGTATTGGTTACCTGGGTCAATATATATTATATGAGCCAAGGTTCCTTGTGACCGAGTATTTTTTTCCTGACATAAGGCATATACAAATTAATATTGTATAGATGATAAAAGCGACTATACTGAAAGAATCTAAAGCATTATCTTTTGTAGTGTATAAAGGCATAATGTATTACTTGCTGATAGACTGTGGGTGGTGGACCTTCGACTGGAGCCACCACGGGCATATAACTTTCTTGTTGACCGCTCATCGACACGTCCTCATCATCTGGTGGGAGTTCATTAAGATCCCAATCGAAAATCATCAGTTTATTAAGATCTAAATCTAAAGGCCTCCCATTCCCCATTTTCATTCATTATTACTCTAAGCCCTACACTCCCCTGAAACGAGTTAGCACAACAATGTAGGGTTTAATCCCTACAACCCTGATTACTAGATGCGGAATATTGATCGAAGAACACACACACAATGAATCGACAGAAAAGATAAAGGGACGCCCACAAGGTATTATCCCTAATCGTATACTTTGATTAGTTATTGAAAGAATGACGTGTTTGGTTTGTTCCCCCGCCTCCTTTTATAGAGATGCAGGGGAACCGACTATTAAAAGTCCTACGAGTTGGGTTGGGCTTAGACATTGCCAATCAACCTTTATTCTTAGCTCTTAGGAAACTAGACCCTTATACCCTAGACATCGACTTAGGCGAATATAACGACTAAACATAATAGTTTCCACCTTAAGCATATAATAGCCTATCCCAACACTCAGCAATTCCAAGTAGTATTGTAACTTGCGTCCAGGTACCACCTTCGTCAAAGCATCCACAGCATTGTGTTTAGTACCCACCTTCAGACTTCAACCGTCTTCGCTTCTGTCACACCCCACCATGCCGGAATATGGGGCACGACGTATGGTAATCATCACAATAATAGCGTGTCTATAGAGATAATTAAATGATATAAGAAATGTCATAAATGGCGACACAAATGTCATGACAATATCTCAACATGTAGGAGTCTAGGTAAGTAGGTAACAGTCCTACCTCTTAGCCAAGACAAACAAGTAACACAAACAAAACAAACATATAGGTGCCAACAGTATCACTTATTTAAATGAACAAATAAAAACTAAGAAGGAACGGGGATCTCCTTCTATATGCAATCCTAAGGCATCCAAGTCTAGCCACTTCTATCCTCAAGCTTAACCATATTCACACCTGAAAGAGACACTAAAACACGTCAACATAAAGTTGGTGAGAGTCATAGGTTTAGACTCCAATGCTAAAATCAGTTACAAGCTGTGAATAACAACCATCAACACAATAACATATGGACAATGTGCTACAATTATGTATTAATAACTAGCATTCAAGATCAATCATTCCAAACCAAAATCCAAGGCTCCTACCTTGCCAAACAACATGGTACCAAAGATGATCACACTATGTACCTATCCCAAGGCCACTACCTTGTCAAACCACAAGGCCACTACCTTGTCAAACCTCAAGGCCACTACCTTGTCAAACCATAATAACTGAGACGGCACGTGTCCCCCGATCCAAAACATACACAATCAAAAATCACATAGCAGTTAATCACATAATGTACACACAAGTCCATCTCAAATCACAAACACATTCACAGCATCAATTTAGAAAATAACTCAACACAGTGTCTCTTCCATCCCATCTGGAAGTCAAAATCAATAGTAAACATGGAACTATGAAACTCACCTGATAACTTCTTCACAAGTCCTCCCAATAGCAACAAGCTAACAAACCAAAAACACGAAATCAATACACGAACCAATCACTAAGATGGCTCATCAACCTATGATGGACATCTAGTCTATTCACGTATAATTACCTCGTTGTTAAGCTCTAATCACCCCATTACCCTTCCTTAACAAGTCCCTAACTTGGTTAAGTTTAATAGCTATCCCGTTCATAATTTTACACAAAACAGTCCCAGTTTTAGGTCTCAAAACTTTAAGTCAAACGTCCACTTAAACATACCCATGGTTTTTGTAAAAGGAATATTCACACTTTTATACATGTTAGCTAAAACCTCCCACTTGGCCTAACCTTAAAGCTACTGTTAAGGCCCAGATATATGTGTATATATTGCTACCTATCCAGAATTCACTGATTTTAAACGTATGAAAAGTTCATTACCATTAGAGGGTCTTACCCTAAACCACAACCTTAGCCCAAGTGCATATACTTACTAAAATATATAAACCATCTCTCATGTTCGTGAGAATATCCCAATGCAACCCTATGTACCCCAAACAACCCAAAACTTAAAAAGAAAACAGGCTGAATTCAAAACTGTTTTGACCTCCGACTGTTGTAACCTGTTTTTGACCCATTTCCCGACCCCCAGTTTAGTTTTCGTTTCTTGCATTGTAAAGCCACTTCAATTAACTTTTCAGGGATACTTGGATCGCATCTTGAATGTTCCTAGAACTCCCGATATGATCAAAACAATTGACTCAAAATTCTGCCTAGTTTTTAAAAACAGGTTTAACAAAATCAACCTCATTAATTAACCCTAATCCCTCTAATTACAAGCCCTAATTTATTTAATCATTAAAATATGATTAATATACTGTTTTTTAGTTAAACCCTAAACTAATCCATCATATGATCATAGAAACATTAAAAACATTTAATATGAAAAGGGTTAAGAAGGTTTTACCTTTGAATTAATAGAAGATGAAGAAAATCTAATTTTTGAAGAACCCTAATTGGCCACCATTGATGAATTTCGGCTAAGAGATGTTATGGAGGTTAAAAACCTTATTATTATGGTTATGAGTTGGGTTTGGTTAACCCCCTAATCCCATTACAAGTCCATTGGGCCTGTTTTGGGCTTTTCCCTTCTTTCTTTCTTCTTTGGTGCGTCTAAACCGACCCAAACACCCCTAAATTCGTTTTTTTATTTTTATTATTTAATATTAGGTTATTAATATTACTTTAATTTTCCTTAATTTATTTCAGCTCCTAAAGTTTCCAAAACCACAAAACCGTAAAACTAGTCAAATTTACGCGTTTTTCCGTAAAAGACGTAAAATATACACTTTTAAAAAAAATCTCAAATTTTGCAATAAACTTTATAACTAAGTCCTAAATGACTTAAAACCATCCCGAAAAATATTCATATGGATAATTACCTCACCCGAGACCTCTAAATGCTAAACCGTAAATCCTAAAAAAATACTATTACTATAATACTTATACGTATACGTAAACACCACAATATCACCATTTTCATTTCATAGTCACCACTTGTGAGCTCATGAACATGAAATAACCATTCCTCGATTTACTTATGAGTACTCTATACTCATAAACGATAACAACACCAACCTCGTTCACACAAAATAAACACGTAAACACACAATTCAAGTAAGCACACATAAAATAACCTAAAAGTAAGACCAAGTGACAAACCCAAAACCACGGTTGTCACATCACTCCCTCCTAATAGAAATATCGTCCCGAGATTCACTCTCAAACTCAAACTTATTCTCAGCAAACAAACGAGGATGCATATCCCTGATAAAACCTTCACGTTCAAACGTGAACTCAGTTTACACGAAAATAATCTCAACCAACAACACATGAGCCTTAACCGTCCGCGAGGAAACTTATCAAAACCATAAAGTTATAACCTAACTAAATCTCGCAACTCATCAAACAAGAACTGTCTTGAAACCAAGTTAGGAGCCGTCACATAACTCAACGGGTTTAAAACTGTCACCCCGATTTCAGTCTTACTCATAAATACCATAAATCAAAACTCATCAAAATATAACCACGTATAATAAGGTCTAAAGAACTCTCAAATTCCTTCCCAACTCATCTCTGTGTTAACCCTCCAAGTGTTCATTACCGCAAAATAGCCAAAACACGAGTTTAAACCATGTTGTCCGAAAATTAACCTTGAACTCAACACTTGTACAATTAATTCGGCCAAGCTACTGACTTCCAATTACGAAACTTTCTGAATATTTGAAAATTATGTTCCGAGTACATAATTTTAGGCTTTTGAATCACCCAAAAACCTTTAAAAACGAACAAGTTATGACCAAAACGATTTTTCTCAAAATCTGCCTAGGCATTAGCGACAGTTTCTGACAGTTAGCGAGATATTTTGACAGTTTAGCGACAGTTTCTGCCTACTCCGATTTATACCAAAAAAACGATTTTTAAACCCTAAAAAAACCCGTTATTAATTATAAAGTTCAAGGTCTAATTTATTTTAATTCCAGAAAATTTAAATTCTCCCCCATCATATGATTAATACATGATTTTAACATATTTAAGTTAATAAGAACAAAATTTCTAACTAAAGAACAATAACTTTAGGTGATCAAAACCAAAATATTTTAAAATAAACAAGTCATGCTTATATGTTAAAAAAAATTTATATTCCACCTTATTTCAAACACGTTTTCGACACTTTACACTCATTTTATCGACTACCAACAACTATTTTTATTTTACTATTTGCAAGTTTTATTTTTTTACCATGTAAGACTCAAAACAAAAGATATTGTTATTCCAAAAAGAAATCTCCACCCTCTCAATAGCTTCTACACCAAAAGTATCGTACAAACAAACACGTGAAATGAGGACTCGATAAATGCGCTACTACTGAAGTTGAACATCCCAAAGAGAAAAGAGCTAGAAAACCATCCTAAGAATACAACCGGTAAGTAGAAAAGAATTTTACATACATAGGCATAAGCGTACATACACTCAAATCCATCCAACATATACTATACAAGCATGTATTAACTCTCTTTCATGCAATCATACTTGAAAGTGCAGTGGTGTTGTGGCACATATATAATTATGTAGGCCTCCATAATTATACATGTTCCCTTTCACCAATGTACTCCCTCCTATGATGACACTTATAAGAAATTAATACTACACATAACACATAATCCAACAACTCACAAGCACATAACCACACAAGATAAGATCCAAAACCTCATGTATTAAAATAACATAGCCAATGCATGAAACACATAAACTCGTAGTCCAGCTGAACCAACGTAGACAAAATTCAAAATGTATAAAGAACATGAAAACATAATTAAGCGAAATCCAACAATGACTAGCGTATACGACCATGGTTCCACCCGCACTAATCAAAACTCGTAAAGAAAATAACATGTAGTTAAGTATGAACCATAGTAGTTCATAACCTAACAAATACTGCGAAAATAATATTCAAACACATCAATTACTATAAAATGCACACATACTCCTATGACGCCTATATGCAGGGATCCTTAAGCTATAGACTAGGCTACGCGACTAGGCAACCTAATTCTCTATAACCATTGGCTCTGATACCATTCTGTCACACCCCACCATGGCAGAATATGGGGCACGACGTATGGATATCATCACAACAATAGCGTGTCTATAGAGATAACTAAATGATATAAGAAATGTCATAAATGGCGAAACAAATGTCATGACAATATCTCAACATGCAGGAGTCTAGGTAAGTAGGTAACAGTCCTACCTCTTACCCAAGACAAACAAGTAACACAAACAAAACAAACATATAGGTGCCAACAGTATCACTTATTTAAATGAACAAATAAAAACTAAGAGGGAACGAGGATCTCCTTCTATATGCAATCCTAAGGCATCCAAGTCTAGCCACTTCTATCCTCAAGCTTAACCATATTCACACCTGAAAGAGACACTAAAACACGTCAACATAAAGTTGGTGAGAGTCATAGGTTTAGACTCCAATGCTAAAATCAGTTACAAGCTGTGAATAACAACCATCAACACAATAACATATGGACAATGTGCTACAATTATGTATTAACAACTAGCATTCAAGATCAATCATTCCAAACCAAAATCCAAGGCTCCTACCTTGCCAAACAACATGGTACCATAGATGATCACACTATGTACCTATCCCAAGACCACTACCTTGTCAAACCACAAGGCCACTACCTTGTCAAACCTCAAGACCACTACCTTGTCAAACCACAATAACTGAGACGGCACGTGTCCCCCGATCCAAAACATACACAATCAAAAATCACATAGCAGTTAATCACATAATGTACACACAAGTCCATCTCAAATCACAAACACATTTACAGCATCAATTTAGAAAATAACTCAACACAGTGTCTCTTCCATCCCATCTGGAAGTCAAAATCAATAGTAAACATGGGACTATGAAACTCACCTGATAGCTTCTTCACAAGTCCTCGCACTAGCAACAAGCTAACAAACCAAAAACACGAAATCAATACACGAACCAATCACTAAGATGGCTCATCAACCTATGATGGACATCTAGTCTATTCCCGTATAATTACCTCATTGTTAAGCTCTAATCACTGATTGTTGGAGTTTTTGTACACCTTTAGGAAAAGGATGCACAAAGTAGGGCAAGCGTGCACGACGATTTAGGAAAACCATGTGTGAATGACCCTAAGTGAGTTCGTTCTCGAGGAGGCAAGTGCGTTGTGTAAAGAGTTGATTAATGTTTGTGATTATATGATTGAGAAAGAAATGGGATTAGAAGAGAAAGACGGTTACAAAGACGAATTAAACTATGACGAAAAAGGCAAACACGTAAAACCGTAAATAGTGCCAAAATTAAAATTTTAACCTAAAAATTACTAAAAATCCCCAATAATATTCTAAGAGTTCACAAAAAATCCAAACTTGCTAAAACCTTTTAATTAATTCAATAATGACTTTTTAATGCTAATTAAAGCCCGAAAAATCACAATTAAATATTAAAAAGCCTTAAACAAGATCTAGTAGTTTGTAAACCTCAAAATGACCTAATTAAGCTAAAAACTATTTTTAAAAATTTTAAAACCAAATTAAACTATTTTTAAATACTTAAAAACTATTAAAATCTATTAAATCTTAAATTAATTCTAGAAATTAATTGAAAAGTCTAAAAAATATTTGGAAAGTGACAAAACTCCTAATTAAGTGTCCTTAACCTAGGAAAAATGAAAAAACTAGAAAAACCAACTTTCTATTTTTAGCAATAAAATAATATTAAAATATTCAAAAAAATAAAAAGCTTGTAAATAAATTCTAAAAAATTACCAAATATCCTAAATAATGTAACTAAAACAAAAATGCAATCCAAATTTCTGAAACCTATTTAATAATTTTATATTAAATTTTAAAGTTGCTTAAAAACCCTAAAATCCTATAAAATTAAAAATAAGATAAAATGAAAACCTAAATAGCTGTAAACCTCAAAAATATGATTAAAAACCTAAAAACTATTTTTTTATATTTTTAATATACCTTTTACTATTTTTAATGACTTTTTAAAATAAAAACTTAAAATAATCCTAATAAATTAATTAATAAAGGGAAAAATCTACTTTTTGCTCAGAAAAGTCAACAACCCTAATATAAACTTAAGAAAAATGTTAAACAGGAAAAAGCTAAAAGAAATAAGCTAGAAACTGCTTATTTAAAAGCTGTTAATTAAATAAGCTACAAAACCAAAACACCTTAAATATATGATGAAATGAAACCTAAACGTAAAAAGCCATCTGGATCACTGGTTAACACGCTAGCCCTTGGAAAGCAAGGTCGCGTGTTCGAGCCCAGGCAAGGTGAGCTTTTTACAATTTTTCTTTTTTTTTTTTTTTTTTAAAAAAAAAAAACACAAACCAGATACTACTTAGATCACCAAAACACAAACACTAGTCCAATATAATCAAGATTAAGCTTAAATGGAATAAAAAACGTGCCCAGGTCTGCTCAACTTTCTGATGAACACACAAGTGTTTATTCACTTGTGCAGTTATGATTAAGAGGGCTTGATCTTGCTTTTTTTGTGGATGTTTGTGATGGACAAAGGCACCCTTATACTCTTTGGAGTATAAGGAGTCAATAATAACACAAATACAAGCACACTCTTAGCCAAAAATCACACAAAAATAAGCATAGAAGTTATTGATATTGCATATATGTGTCTGAGTGTATTTTACTGATACACTTGGCACTCAAATGGATTTCAAAGGCTCAAATCATGCATACAAGTCAAACAACTAGCAAATAAACAATACACAAACCTAGAACAACCCTACTTCTAGCAGATTGTTAAGACTTGATGCACAAATTTCACAAAATAAGCAAAAAAAGGCAGTGACTGAATTTTGCTAAGTTTTCAACAATTTTCACATGCAAATGCTCTAAAACCTTACCAAACTGCAATAAACAACTAGCATACACCTTATCCTACCCTAATAAGTGATTTTAAATAAGATTTAACTCACAAACTTATCACAAAGTCAGCTTAAATCTCAAATCCAAACACCCCTTAAACTATGAAAATGAAAAGTTAACAAAGCAAATCTTATCAAAACTCAATCAAACTGAGTCAAACTCAAACTAACATGCATATAATCAAACAAGGAAGCAATAACAAGCTCAATAACAATCACTTAAAAACTTATCATGCAGAATCATATAAAACACCAATTTTTTAGAAAACTAAAAATGGAAAAGAGAATCAATGAGCTACCTTAAGGGTCCTACATCCAGGACCCTTAGTGGTTGAAAAACCACCTCCCTATAGGCTGGGGCCTATGCAGAACTTTGTTGAGATGCTAAGGAAGTTTTACTTAACAAAAAATGATGAAATATGGTCCTTGTTTAGAACCTGCTAAGATCAAACCACAACAACAAGAGTGACCTGGAATGAGAGCCAATGAGCTATAAGGATGACTTATAGACAAGTCTCCTTATAGCTTATAGCTTTTTAGCTGAAACAGTGATGTAAAAAAAATATAAGCAAAAAGGTTTTTTTTTACCTCACTTTGCCCTTTTTACCCAAACTTTTATACCCACTACACCTTGATATCTCCAAGATATCAGGGTTGTATGGTCATATACAAGCTTGAATGTAGAAGCTTATGTGGTTTAACAACCTTTCTAGCTTAACTTGAAAAGAAAACTTGAAATCAGAAACCTTGAACACAAGACTTGAATTTTAAAAACTTGAAAAGTAAACAACCTTGGAATTTTAAACAACAAGTAAACAATGTAAATTAAGATGGCTCTTTCTTCTCATCAACAAACTTAAACCTTTTTCATTCATAAAGACAGGACATACAAAGTTGTGAAAAAAGGAGAAAAAAGAACAGGAATAAGCTAAGTCCTACATGCCTTTATATAGAGGCTACAATGTGATTATAGAAGTGAATAGAAGCTAAAAACCCTAATGATATAAACTTCCTAAGCTACCCTTGGACGATTTTGATTTTTCAGTCAAAAATAAGCCATGTGAAGATCTTTGGCTTGTAGCTGAGATGCCAGTGATGAAAAAGAGATCTTGGACGTCCATTTAGCCTTTGGGAACACGAAATTGTTGTGGGGTGTTGATTTGCTGTCCTCATTTTGTTTGAGAGTGAATAGTGGGGCAGGGGAGGGTTGCACAAACATGTGAGGTGATGGTGATGGGAGTTTAAGGGTGGTTTTGGGTTTAAGTGGTGTTTAATCAATGATCTGGAAATAATTACCCAAAAACCCCTTGTTTTGATCATTGTTCATCCTGGAAAAAATTAGGGTTTAAGGATGGATTAGGGACGGGTTTAATCCAGTTTGGGGGTTTTATTATTTACATTTTGTGTTTGGAGGGAAGGGTTAAACTGATTAATTAAATCAGTTATTGTGAGTGGAGAGGTGATGTGGAGAAAAGGAGGTGTCTGATTGGTTAATGGGTGTGAGTGGGTGATGTGTCAAGCAGGGAGTGGATGGATGGAGTTTGGCTGTCTGGCAGGTTTGCCCCCTTATCTTTTCAACTTTGTTCATGTTGTATTAAATGGCTATCAACGCCCATTTAACACATATCAACTTTTGAACATTGGCAGTTTTGGCACAACAAGTTTTGAAACTTGTTTTAAGGACTACAAGTGCAATTTTGGCAATCTTCAAGGGCTGTTTTTGACATGTCTTCATACTTCAAGGCCTTGACTTGTTTGTTGACTTCTTGGAGGACCATTATTGACAATTTAGTTTTGTTGAGGGACTAAATTTGCCAATTCTTCAAAGTTAAGGGTCCTTTTTGTAATTTTGACAAACTTTAGGGACCAAACTTGTAATTATGAAGATACAAGGGTATAAAGTGTTAATTCTTCAAAATTGGAGGACCAATCTTCATAATTCTTCAAATCTTCAAGGGTTTTCTTTGGAAAATTCTTCATTAGGGCTTGGTTCATCGTGCGGCTTCGTTTCCCGTGTTCGTTTTTGCTTGATTCTTGTGATCTTTTGTCATTTTCTCAATATCCGTACCTAAAATACACAAGCAACAAACACAAGCATATATTTGGGTATTTTGATGATATTTAATGCATTTTAAGCCCTATTTGGACGATGAGACTATGTATAAAAGCAGTCTCATCAATCCCCCATACTAAACCATTGCCGTGCCCTCACGCAATGCTAGAATCATAGCATCTCCAAAATTCATTTTTATTCACTTTATTGAAATGATAAACTAGCTACACTACTACTATTACTACTACTTGTGTTATAGACATAATGTATGATTTTCATCGCAAAATGGGACGTTTAGGTTCATAGAATAAGAACACGTGAATGCTTCGTTAGAAATAATTTCGTCGTCCTCGATTTTCACCTTAATTCCATGCCAAGTGTGCAACGAGATCATTGTCATTATAAGTTAGTAATGCTAACACTACTCATATGCCCTAATCACGTACTTATCCTCCCATTATTCCTAAGTTGTATCTCTTATATTCTTGAATGTTTCACGAGGATACATTGTTGACTTATGCGATAATAGAGATTTAGGTCTAAAAATAGAGTCCTAACGGTGTAACTAAGACCATCAAATCAATAACCCCTCCTAATAGACAACGATGTCAAAAAATTAAGTTGACAAGAAGAATCGATAAACACGGTTTTATAACGGTTTTGAACATGAGACTTATTACCAAGACTTTTATACGCCCCCTAACGGAAGGGCCTTATTATCTTTGGTTTACCTCCATCTTTTATTCAACTTCGCCATGAAGCTTTTATTATGACTTCGGTCTTGCCTTGCCTTTTATTATCCGCCTCATCGGTGGTTTTATTAGCCAAAGACGTATATCCTCACGCTAAAGCAAATTTTGGATATTTAAAGCTTCGAAGATTAAGGTTTAATTCACTTTCAATTTTGCATAGATTTTAGGCCTTGTGGGGCTTCAAATTGTTTGCTTGATTTAGGTGAGCACTTGAAATCTTATTATTGGGTGAAGCTTTCGATTATTCAGGTGCCAATACTTCAAAACCGTGACGCTGGCGATACCTTAATGTCTTCCCAATTTAATTACACGGAAGCTACTAGAAAAGACTAGAAACCCAACAATCCTAACTAAACCGCTTAGTCAATATTTATTAAGCAAAAAATATTTACATACGAAGGGAGAATAAGCAAACAACGAGAACACCTGAGTTTTTGAAAGAATACGAGTACTCTACGTTTAGCATAGTAACTTATAATTAACTCTATCATTTCTCGTCCTCATTTAAGAGACTTAGCCTAATGTGTGGTTAAGGAATCGAAGCTAAGTGCTCAACACGCACGGTCGAGTCAAAAATTACTCTTATTCTCGCCATCGGAAAACCTACATTCGTGTCTTCAAACTCTTATAAAACATGAGAAAATTTTTAAAATTTGGCCATTTTTAGCCTTATTTAGCATCAAAATGATAAACAAAAAGATAAACTTTGGAAGGCGTGAAGGTTTGGCAAGGCAAGTATCTATTCACCCCCCCCCCCCCCCATACTAAAGTTAAACATTGTCCTCAATGTTTCGAGTCTAGGGGTGCAAACACCCCCATACTAGAGACGTAGTCGAATGCCTAATCTAGCATGGAAAGGGTGTAACCGTTAAATTAATAGCCGTTTATGAAGTGTGCTAAAAACCTAAGGTTAGAACATCAAAAGGATATATCATGGATATTGAGAAATGTCTCCAAAGCAAACGATCGAGTGCTCCCATAAAACGAACACGAGAGGCTCCAATCGTGAAGATCATGATCTAAAAACCACAATGCACAAACAACCACGGAACAAAGGTTGGAAGGGCACAAATCCCCACGCGTAAGCTACATTAGAAAGCGATAATATGTACATAGGATAAGCATGGGACTCCCCCACGAGGCACCTCGTTTTTGATTACCGAGTCATGAGCTCGACTCGATCCCCTCAATACTAATTATCATTGGGGAAGGTGACTTGGTCGAGGTAGTTCAAGGATGGAACTTCCCCGCCAAAGTAGTGCTTCAACCTATGTCCATTCACCTTGAAGTTAGGACCATCATCTTGAGCTAGCTCGATGGTCCCATACGGAAACACTGGAGTCACGGTGAATGGACCGGACCAACGGGATTTCAATTTACCGGAAAAGATTTTTAATCTTGAATTAAAAAGCAAAACTTGATCCCCAATGTTAAAAACCCGGTTTTTAATTTTAGAATCATGCAACTTTTTAGTTTTCTCTTTATAAATTAATGAATTTTCATAAGCAATATCCCTCAATTCATCCAATTCATTCAATTGCATTTTCCGGTGTTTTCTCGCGGTCTCCATGTCATCATTACAATGCTTTAGGGCCCAATAAGCCTTGTGTTCTAATTCGATAGGCAAATGACAATTCTTTCAATACACAAGCTTATAGGGAGTGCACCCAATGGGCGTCTTATGAGCGGTCCTAAAGGCCCATAAAGCATCGTCTAACTTATCCGACCATGATTGTCGGTTTTCTCCAACGGATCTCTCCAAGATCCTTTTCAACGCTCGGTTTGAAACCTCGACTTGCCCACTCGTTTGTGGGTGATAAGCCGTAGAAAGACGATGTGTAACCCCATATTTCCTTAGAACCCTTTCAAATTGGTCATTACAAAAATGGGTTCCACGATCGCTTATGATAGCACGAGGGGTTCCAAACCGAGAAAACAATTGCTTCAAAAACTTGACTACCACACGAGCATCATTGGTGGGCAAGGCCTTTGCCTCCACCCACTTAGAAAGGTAGTCAACCGCAACAAGGATGTACTTATTACCACGAGATGATGGGAACGGCCCCATAAAGTCTATGCCCCAAACGTCAAAGATCTCACATACTTGAATGATATTTTGTGGCATTTCATCTTTTTGTGAGGCTTTTCCTTGTCGTTGGCATGCATCACACGACTTCACAAGATCTTGTGCATCTCGGTAAATAGTAGGCCAAAAGAAGCCGGCATCAAACACCTTTTTAGCCGTGAGATTAGCATCGTGGTGACCACCCGTGGGTCCCTCATGGCAAGCTCTAAGGATGTTAGAAGCTTCGGTGCCAAATACACAACGTCGGATGATTTGATCCGCACAAGTTCGAAACAAGTAAGGGTCGTTCAGAAAGTAGAACTTGACGTCACGAAAAAATTTTCGTTTTTCTTGAGTCGTCATACCCTTAATGATGAAGTTACCCGCATGGTAATTTGCAAAGTCCGCAAACCATGGGGTAGAAGAATCAAGCTTAGAATTCACTACACCAAGTGTCTCGAGCGGAAATGTTTCGGTGATTTCCTTAGGCTCGTAAACACTTTGGTGAGGATCTTCCAAACGAGAGAGATGATCGGCCGCTAGATTCTCGGCTCCTTTTTTGTCAACGATTTTGTGATCAAATTCTTGAAGGAGGAGAATCCAACGAAGTAATCTCGGCTTAGCATCTTGCTTTGCCATGAGATACTTAATAGCCGAGTGGTCCGTATACACTATGCATTTCGTCAAGACGAGATAAGGTCGGAATTTCTCAAATGCATACACCACGGCAAGGAACTCCTTTTCCGTTGTAGTGTATTTAAGTTGAGCCTCGGTCATAGTCTTGCTAGCATAGTGAATAGGCAAGAAGTGCTTATCATGACGTTGCCCCAAAATGGCCCCTATAGCGTAATCACTAGCATCACACATAAGTTCAAAGGGGAGGTTCCAACTGGGAGCAACAAGAATGGGAGCTTCGGTAAGTTTCCTCTTAAGGATCTCAAAGGCTCGTACACAATCTTCGTCAAAGACAAAACGTGCCTCTTTTTCAAGAAGATGTGTAATGGGTCGAGAAATCCTTGAAAAATCCTTGATGAATCAAGCCCGCGTGGCCTAGGAAACTCCTAACTCCCTTGACAGTTTTGGGATGAGGTAATTTGGCGATGACATCTACCTTAGCTTGATCTACCTTAATCCCCGCTTTCGAGACCTTGTGCCCTAAGACGATTCCACTCTTAACCATAAAATGACATTTTTCCCAATTGAGCACAAGGTTGGTTTCCTCACAACGTTTTAACATTCTCTCTAGGTTCAACAAACACGAAGTGAAAGAATCACCAAACACGGAAAAGTCATCCATGAAGACTTCCATCGTCTTCTCGATCATATCATGAAAAATAACCATCAGGCATCGTTGAAAAGTTCCCGGTGCATTGCAAAGTCCGAATGGCATTCTACGATAGGCAAACGTTCCATATGGACACGTAAACGTAGTTTTTTCTTGATCACGAGGATCGATGGTAATTTGGAAGTAACCGGAAAAACCATCTAAAAAGCAATAGAAATCGTTTCCCGCAAGACGCTCCAACATTTGGTCCATGAAGGGCAAGGGAAAATGGTCTTTTCGAGTGGCTTCATTCAACTTACGATAGTCAATGCACACTCTCCATCCGGTCACAAGTCTAGTGGGAATCAACTCGTTGGCATCGTTTGGCACAACGGTCATCCCTCCCTTTTTAGGGACACAATGAATAGGACTCACCCAAGGGCTATCGGAAATAGGGTAAATCATTCCCGCGTCAAGGAGTTTAAGGACCTCCTTTTTGATGACGTCGTGAATTTTGGGGTTCACCCTCCTTTGACTTTGAATTGTTGGCTTGAAATCCTCCTCCATTAAGATTTTGTGGGTACAAAACTTGGGATCGATTCCCTTAATGTCGGATAACTTCCACGCAATCGCCCCTTTGTGATCCTTAAGAACATCGACAAGTGCGGTTTTTTCATCATTCGAAAGATCCTTCGCAATAATAACCGGTAACTTGTCGTCCCCCTACAAATAGACATATTCGAGGTGAGGAGGTAAATTTTTCAACTCGAGAATAGGTGGTTCCTCAAGTGAAGATTTGGGCTCGATACTCATAACCTCCTCGGGTGGAGGAAATGGGAAATCGTTGAGAAAATCTTTGATAATCGAGAAGTCCTCATCGTTGTCGAGGTCTTCGTCACAAGTACGTGGAACATTGCATTCTTCTAACGTAGAACCACCACCTTCAAAAGGAGTGAAGGTTGGTGTCGAATTATCAAGAATTGGATCTAACATTGTGGGATTGCCACTAGTTTCTTCATCACCAAATCCTAAAACTTCTTGTGAAAATTCCTCGCAAACCACGTCGATCATATCAACGAGGTTTATGGTAGCAACGGAATAAACATGAGAAAGTTGAGAATTTTGAGTTGCGTTTATAACAAGTTCCTCGTCGTTGAAACGTAAGGTGATCTTTCTAGCATGCACATCAATTAAAGCCATAGACGTATCTAAAAACGAACGACCTAAAATAAGAGGAACTTGAGGATCCGTGGGGATATCAACAACGATAAAGTCTACGAGATAGTATAACTTCCCCACTTTCACAAAAACGTCTTCCGCCAAACCACATGCAAGAATCATGGAATGGTCGGCCAACTCAATAGACATTCGTGAAGGAGTAAGATTAGGAAGATTGAGCGACTTGAAGATTGCAAGTGGCATCAAGTTAATGCTAGCACCAAGATCGGCCAAGGCATAGCATTCTTCCATATCTTGAATTGCACAAGGGATCAAAAATTTACCGGGATCACCGACTTTTTGAGGTATGCGATTAAGATAAACCGACGAACAACTAGACATTTGGTGCAATTTCTCCTTTTTGTTCAACATACTCTTAAAGTTAGCGGCAAATCGAGGCATCATGACCAAAGCATCGGCGAAACTCACATTAAGGTGCAACTCACGAAACATTTTCATAAAAAGCTCAAATTGGTAGTTGTCGCGCTCTTGTCGTTTCTCCTTCCTAAGTCTCGATGGGTAAGGCAAGGGTGGTGTGGGTTGGGGCATAGGCATAGCCTTTGGAATCTCGGGTTCCAATGTTGGTAATGGGTCGACCGTAGGTGTGGCATGAGCGGTACTTTGTGGGATTGAAATATGCTCCTTTTCGACCACCACCTCGGGCTCTTCCTCAATTTCCTCCACCGTTGGAGTAATTGGTTGAGGAGTCGGTTGTTTAAGTGTCTTACCACTTCGTGTGGTAATCACTTTCATTTCTCCCTTCGGGGTTGAAACGGTGTTACTAGGTAGACCACTCGAAGTAGAGGCTTTGTTCCCCATGACGGCTTCTAAAATTGCATTAAGCTTAGCATCGTGACTATTAAACTTCAAATCTTGACTAGCGGCTTTTTGGTCAATTTTTTGTTCAAGCCTAGCATGACTTTGCTCTATCTTGTTGTTTTGACCTCGAATTTGATTAGCAAAATCATTTTTCAATTCATTTCTCATGTTAAGATTTTCTTTCACAAAGTTAGCCAACTCCTTAGTGTTTTTAGCCGTGTCCCTAGCTTGACTAGCCAATTGCTCTTGAATATTTTCCAAAATCTTATCATTTGCCGTGGCGTAATTCAAAAAGTCCATTGGAATTTCTTTTGTGTAAACATTTTGAAGACCTTGATTTGTGTTTTGAAAATTACGGTTTTGATTTTGATTTTGCGATTGGCTACTACTACTCCCTTGATTCCCATAGTTGTTATTACCCTTAAAATTGTTCCTTTGATTGCTCTGGTAACCAACTTGATTGTTTCGATAATTGTTAGCATTTTGATTTGGTGGAAAACCCGGTGGAGTCAATTGATTAGTGCGAGGAACTTGACCGTTTTGGTTATAAGTTCCCGCGGCCGCAAAGGCACTCGAAGTGTTACCACCGTTGGTAATGCACTCGGAATAATCGTGAGATCCACCACAATACATACAACAAACCTCAACCGCTTTAATCGTAGCGGGAGCGGGTTGTTCACCAACTTTAAACTCAATCAACAATCCTTTCAACTTATCAAAAACTTTGTTCTCCAAATTAGCCTCGATTTGGCAAGCATCAACGGTGTGTGACAATGAAGGCGAAGACGAAGTCTTACGAACACTCGACGTGCTACGAGGACTATACACCTTAGACCTATTCTCAATGATTAACAATGCTTCCTCGACCGTCTTACACAAAAAATTACCACCCGAGGCGGCATTAAGATAATCACGCTCATGATCGTTCAAGCTATTGTAAAACGTGTCAATTTGATGCAAGTCGGAAAAACCACGATGAGGACATTCGTGCAACATTTCCTTAAACCTATTCCAAGCCGTTGAAAAACTCTCATTATACTCTTGTGAAAACTTTGAAATCTCGTTTTTCAAGTGCGTAGTCTTAGAGGGCGGAAAAAATTGGTTCACGAATTTAGAAACGAGATCCTTCCACGTCAATATAGAATTGGGTGGCTCTTTCTCTAACCAAATTTTTGCGGGCCCCGCTAAGGAATACGGAAAAAGCATCATCTTAATCGAGTCGTTTGAGACGTCCTTAAACTTGCATGTGGCGGTGAGACGATTAAATTGGCGAATGTGGTTATGAGGGTTGTCCTTTTCATCACCTCGAAACTTGTTGTTTTGAATCATGGACAACAAACCCGTCTTAACCTCAAAATTCTCCGCAAGGATAGCGGGAATCACAATCGCTTCTCCATAACCCTCGGTGGGTGCTTGAAGTAACTCCATCATAGTTCGATTAGCCATGGGTGCTTCTTTCACTACAATGGGTTCGTCAATAGGAGACTCCTCACTAGTAGGAGTGATGGATTTGTTTCTTCGTTTACGAGCACGTCTTGCTTTAGAGCGAGTTTGCATAAACGTCACGTACAACGAGAGGGCGAGCAAAGAAGATTCTTTTTGGTGTTTTTACTTTTTCAATTTTTTTTTTGTGGTTTTTGATTGTTTTTACTTTTTTGGATTTTTGGAATGTATTAGTAGACACAAATCTACAAATCTCCTCCTTAATCAAATCTCTCGATTAAAGAAGCCTCAAGGAATGAAAACGATCACGTGAAGTGAACGCCTTCGATGACTTTAGAACGATGGTGGAACACCAAATCGTTCAAGAGGGTTTAATCAATAGAAACCAAGAAAATATATATGATACTTAGTAATACTTTGGGCGGCAAAACCCTCGATTAGCTTTCAAAATCAAAATACGCACAAGCAAGCGGAGGAAACGAGGCGGCGCGAAGCACTTAAGAGCCTTTTTCCTTTAGGTCATGAAATACAACCGCCTTATACCCACCTTATAGTTTGTATTTCTCAAAATCGAGCTTCACGAAAGTATTTATCTATTTTTGCCTTTTTCTTTGGTTTGAGATTCGAATACAATGATTGTGTAATGACCTCCCAAGTCAAGGTTGTGATTTCTCACGTATTTGGAGTACTTGTAAATTTATTGTTCTACGTATACAATATAGTAATAGTATTCACAAAAAAACGAAAAACCGATAATACGTATTAGTAGAGTGCTACTAATACAATTAGCTATTTATGGCTATATAAAAACAACAATTGTTCAAACAAAACACAACACGCCTCCCCGGCAGCGGCGCCAAAATGATTGTTGGAGTTTTTGTACACCTTTAGGAAAAGGATGCACAAAGTAGGGCAAGCGTGCACGACGATTTAGGAAAACCGTGTGTGAATGACCCTAAGTGAGTTCGTTCTCGAGGAGGCAAGTGTGTTGTGTAAAGAGTTGATTAATGTTTGTGATTACATGATTGAGAAAGAAATGGGATTAGAAAAGAAAGACGGTTACAAAGACGAATTAAACTATGACGAAAAAGGCGAACACGTAAAACCGTAAATAGTGCCAAAATTAAAATTTTAACCTAAAAATTCCTAAAAATTACTAAAAATCCCCAATAATATTCTAAGAGTTTACAAAAAATCCAAACTTGCTAAAACCTTTTAATTAATTCAATAATGACTTTTTAATGCTAATTAAAGCCCTAAAAATCACAATTAAATATTAAAAAGCCTTAAACAAGATCTAGTAGTTTGTAAACCTCAAAAATGACCTAATTAAGCTAAAAACTATTTTTAAAAATTTTAAAACCAAATTAAACTATTTTTAAACACTTAAAAACTATTAAAATCTATTAAATCTTAAATTAATTCTAGAAATTAATTGAAAAGTCTAAAAAATATTTGGAAAGTGACAAAACTCCTAATTAAGTGTCCTTAACCTAGGAAAAATGAAAAAACTAGAAAAAACCAACTTTCTATTTTTAGCAATAAAATAATATTAAAATATTCAAAAAAATAAAATTTTGTAAATAAATTCTAAAAAATTACCAAAAATCCTAAATAATGTAACTAAAACAAAAATGCAATCCAAATTTTCTGAAACCCATTTAATAATTTTATATTAAATTTTAAAGTTGCTTAAAAACCCTAAAATCCTATAAAATTAAAAATAAGCTAAAATGAAAACCTAAATAGCTGTAAACCTCAAAAATATGATTAAAAACCTAAAAACTATTTTTTTAGATTTTTAATATACCTTTTACTATTTTTTAATGACTTTTTAAAATAAAAACTTAAAATAATCCTAATAAATTAATTAATAAAGGGAAAAATCTACTTTTTGCTCAGAAAAGTCAACAACCCTAATATAAACTTAAGAAAAATGTTAAACAGGAAAAAGCTAAAAGAAATAAGCTAGAAACTGCTTATTTAAAAGCTGTTAATTAAATAAGCTACAAAACCAAAACACCTTAAATATATGATGAAATGAAACCTAAACGTAAAAAGCCATCTGGATCACTGGTTAACACGCTAGCCCTTGGGAAGCAAGGTCGCGTGTTCGAGCCCAGGCAAGGTGAGCTTTTTACAATTTTTATTTTTTTTTTTTAAAAAAAAAAAAACACAAACCAGATACTACTTAGATCACCAAAACACAAACACTAGTCCAATATAATCAAGATTATGCTTAAATGGAATCAAAAACGTGCCCAGGTCTGCTCAACTTTCTGATGAACACACAAGTGTTTATTCACTTGTGCAGTTATGATCAAGAGGGCTTGATCTTGCTTTTTTTGTGGATGTTTGTGATGGACAAAGGCACCCTTATACTCTTTGGAGTATAAGGAGTCAATAATAACACAAATACAAGCACACTCTTAGCCAAAAATCACACAAAAATAAGCATAGAAGTTACTGATATTGCATATATGTGTCTGAGTGTAATTTACTGATACACTTGGCACTCAAATGGATTTCAAAGGCTCAAATCATGCATACAAGTCAAACAACTAGCAAATAAACAATACACAAACCTAGAACAACCATACTTCTAGCAGATTGTTAAGACTTGATGCACAAACTTCACAAAATAAGCAAAAAAAGGCAGTGACTGAATTTTGCTAAGTTTTCAACAATTTTCACATGCAAATGCTCTAAAACCTTACCAAACTGCAATAAACAACTAGCATACACCTTATCCTACCCTATTAAGTGATTTTAAATAAGATTTAACTTACAAACTTATCACAAAGTCAGCTTAAATCTCAAATCCAAACACCCCTTAAACTATGAAAATGAAAAATTAACAAAGCAAATCTTATCAAAACTCAATCAAACTGAGTCAAACTCAAACTAACATGCATATAATCAAACAAGGAAGCAATAACAAGCTCAATAACAATCGCTTAACAACTTATCATGCAGAATCATATAAAACACCCATTTTTCAGAAAACTAAAAATGGAAAAGAGAATTAATGAGCTACCTTAAGGGTCCTACATCCAGGACCCTTAGTGGTTGAAAAACCACCTCCGTATAGGCTGGGGCCTATGCAGAACTTTGTTGAGATGCTAAGGAAGTTTTACTTAACAAAAAATGATGAAATATGGTCCTTGTTTAGAACCTGCTAAGATCAAACCACAACAACAAGAGTGACCTGGAATGAGATCCAATGAGCTATAAGGATGACTTATAGACAAGTCTCCTTATAGCTTATAGCTTTTTAGCTGAAACAGTGATGTAAAAAAAATATAAGCAAAAAGGTTTTTTTTTTACCTCACTTTGCCCTTTTTACCCAAACTTTTATACCCACTACACCTTGATATCTCCAAGATATCAGGGTTGTATGGTCATATACAAGCTTGAATGTAGAAGCTTATGTGGTTTAACAACCTTTCTAGCTTAACTTGAAAAGAAAACTTGAAATCAGAAACCTTGAACACAAGACTTGAATTTTAAAAACTTGAAAAGTAAACAACCTTGGAATTTTAAACAACAAGCAAACAATGTAAATTAAGATGGATCTTTCTTCTCATCAACAAACTTAAACCTTTTTCATTCATAAAAACAGGACTTACAAAGTTGTGAAAAAAGGAGAAAAAAGAACAGGAATAAGCTAAGTCCTACATGCCTTTATATAGAGGCTACAATGTGATTCTAGAAGTAAATAGAAGCTAAAAACCCTAATGATATAAACTTCCCAAGCTACCCTTGGACGATTTTGAATTTTCAGTCAAAAATAAGCCATGTGAAGATCTTTGGCTTGTAGCTGAGATGCCAGTGATGAAAAAGAGATCTTGGACGTCCATTTAGCCTTTTGGAACACGAAATTGTTGTGGGGTGTTGATTTGCTGTCCTCATTTTGTTTGAGAGTGAATAGTGGGGCAGGGGAGGGTTGCACAAACATGTGAGGTGATGGTGATGGGAGTTTAAGGGTGGTTTTGGGTTTAAGTGGTGTTTAATCAATGATTTGGAAATAATTACCCAAAAACCCCTTGTTTTGATCATTGTTCATCCTGGAAAAAATTAGGGTTTAAGGGTGGATTAGGGACGGGTTTAATCCAGTTTGGGGGTTTTATTATTTAAATTTTGTGTTTGGAGGGAAGGGTTAAACTGATTAATTAAATCAGTTATTGTGAGTGGAGAGGTGATGTGGAGAAAAGGAGGTGTCTGATTGGTTAATGGGTGTGAGTGGGTGATGTGTCAAGCAGGGAGTGGATGGATGGAGTTTGGCTGTCTGGCAGGTTTGCCCCCTTATCTTTTCAACTTTGTTCATGTTGTATTAAATGGCTATCAACGCCCATTTAACACATATCAACTTTTGAACATTGGCAGTTTTGGCACAACAAGTTTTGAAACTTGTTTTAAGGACTACAAGTGCAATTTTGGCAATCTTCAAGGGCTGTTTTTGACATGTCTTCATACTTCAAGGCCTTGACTTGTTTGTTGACTTCTTGGAGGACCATTATTGACAATTTAGTTTTGTTGAGGGACTAAATTTGCCAATTCTTCAAAGTTAAGGGTCCTTTTTGTAATTTTGACAAACTTTAGGGACCAAACTTGTAATTATGAAGATACAAGGGTATAAAGTGTCAATTCTTCAAACTTGGAGGACCAATCTTCATAATTCTTCAAATCTTCAAGGGTTTTCTTTGGAAAATTCTTCATTAGGGCTTGGTTCATCGTGCGGCTTCGTTTCCCGTGTTCGTTTTTGCTTGATTCTTGTGATCTTTTGTCATTTTCTCAATATCCGTACCTAAAATACACAAGCAACAAACACAAGCATATATTTGGGTATTTTGATGATATTTAATGCATTTTAAGCCCTATTTGGACGATGAGACTATGTATAAAAGCAGTCTCATCAATCACCCCATTACCCTTCCTTAACAAGTCCCTAACTTGGTTAAGTTTAATAGCTATCCCGTTCATAATTTTACACAAAACAGTCTCAGTTTTAGGTCTCAAAACTTTAAGTCAGACGTCCACTTAAACATACCCATGGTTTCTGTAAAAGGAATATTCACACTTTTATACATGTTAGCTAAAACCTCCCACTTGCCCTAACCTTAAAGCTATTGTTAAGGCCCAGATATATGTGTATATATTGCTACCTATCCAGAATTCACTGATTTTAAACGTATGAAAAGTTCATTACCATTAGAGGGTCTTACCCTAAACCACAACCTTAGCCCAAGTGCAGATACTTACTAAAATGTATAAACCATCTCTCATGTTCGTGAGAAGATCCCAATGCAACCCTATGTACCCCAAACAACCCAAAACTTAAAAAGAAAACAGGCTGAATTCAAAACTGTTTTGACCTCCGACTGTTGTAACCTGTTTTTGACCCACTTCCCGACCCCCAATTTAGTTTTCGTTTCTTGCATTGGAAAGCCACTTCAATTACCTTTTCAGGGATACTTGGATCGCATCTTGAATGTTCCTAGAACTCCTGATATGATCAAAACAATTGACTCAAAATTCTGCCCAGTTTTTAAAAACGGGTTTAACAAAATCAACCTTATTAATTAATCCTAATCCCTCTAATTACAAGCCCTAATTTATTTAATCATTAAAATATGATTAATATGCTGTTTTTAATTAAACCCTAAACTAATCCGTCATATGATCATAGAAACATTAAAAACATTTAATATGAAAAAGGTTAAGAAGGTTTTACCTTTGAATTAATAGAAGATGAAGAAAACCTAATTTTTGAAGAACCCTAATTGGCCACCATTGATGAATTTCGGCTAAGATATGTTATGGAGGTTAAAAACCTGATTATTATGGTTATGAGTTGGGTTTGGTTAAGTCCTAATGGCCCCCTAATCCCATTACAAGTCCATTGGGCCTGTTTTGGGCTTTTCCCTTCTTTCTTTCTTCTTTGGTGCGTCTAAACCGACCCAAACACCCCTAAATTCGTTTTTTTATTTTTATTATTTAATATTAGGTTATTAATATTACTTTAATTTTACTTAATTTATTTCAGCTCCTAAAGCTTCCAAAACCACAAAACCGTAAAACTAGTCAAATTTACGCGTTTTTCCGTAAAATACGTAAAATATTCACTTTAAGAAAAATCTCAAATTTTGCAATAAATTTATAACTAAGTCCTAAATGACATAAAACCATCCCGAAAAATATTCATATGGATAATTACCTCACCCGAGACCTCTAAATGCTAAACCGTAAATCCTAAAAAAATACTATTACTATAATACTTATACGTATACGTAAAAACCACAATATCACCATTTTCATTTCATAGTCACCACTTGTGAGCTCATGAACATGAAATAACCGTTCCTCGATTTACTTATGAGTACTCTATACTCATAAACGATAACCACACCAACCTCGTTCACACAAAATAAACACGTAAACACACAATTCAAGTAAGCACACATAAAATAACCTAAAAGTAAGACCAAGTGACAAACCCAAAACCACGGTTGTCACAGCTTCCAAGACTTCTCTGATAAAGTGATAACGCGCATTGATGTGCTTAGTCCTTTCGTGAAAACCATGATTTTGTGATAAGTGAATCACGTCCTGATTATCACAATTAACTGCAACAGTGTTGAGGTTCACGCCCAACTCTTCCAAGAGTACCCTTAGCCAAATAGCTTCTTTCACAGCCTTCGTAAGGGCCGTATACTCCGCCTCTGTAGTTGAAAGATCCACCACGTGTTGTAGCATTTCTTTCCATCTTACAACACAACCCTGTACTAAAAATGTGTAACCAGTGAGAGACCTACCTTTATCCGGATCCTTAGCATAGTCTGAATCAACAAAACTTGTTACGTCCACATGGTTGCCAAAATTTGTCCCATACACCAAACCCACGTTTACAGTGCCCTACAGATATTTCATAATCCACTTCACTGCTTCCCAATGGAGTTTACCCGTATTCGCCAAATATCTGCTAACTACACTTACTGCATACGCTATGTCTGGCCTCGTGCACACCATCAAGTACATTAAACTCCCAACCGCATTTGCATACGGCACCCTACTCATTCTTTCAACATCACAATCCCTAACCGGGCAATCCTTCAACGATAGCTTGAAGTGCCCACCCAATGGCATCTCTACCGATCATTGTTTATTCTAAACCTGTTTAAAACTTTAGAAATGTACCCGGATTGTGACACCCTCAGAATCTTGCGACTCCGATCCCTAACGATCTCCATACCAAGAATCTTCTTTGCTTCCCCGAGCTCTTTCATGTCGAACTCCCTTTTAAGCAAAGACTTGGTATTCGCGATCTCAGCCTTGCTTTTACAAGCAATCAGCATATCGTCTACATATAACAATAGATAGATATACTCCCCTGGTGCATAACTCCTGTAATATACGTAGTTGTCGTAAATGCTATGCTTAAACTCGTTGCTCAGCATATACTCATCGAACCTCTTGTACCATTGCCTAGGCGACTGCTTCAAACCATAAAGAGATTTCTTTAACAAACATACCTTGTTACCTTGTTCAAAACCCGGTGGCTGTCTCATGTAGATCACTTCTTCAAGATTTCCATGTAAAAATGCCGTCTTTACATCTAGCTGCTCCAGCACATAATCTTTACACGCAGTGAATGCAAGTATAACCCGAATAGATGTGTGTCAAACTACCGGCGAAAATACCTCATTGTAATCAATACCTGTCCTTTGTGTGAACCCACGAGCCACCAACATTGCCTTGTACCTAGGCTTTTAAACACCTTCAATCCCTTCCTTTATTTTAAACAGCCATTTGCAACTCACCAGCTTTTGCCCAGCTGGATGATCTACTAACACCCAGGTCTTGTTCTTCCTCAGAGAATCCATCTCTTCTTTCATAGCAGCTTTCCACTTAGAACTGTCTTCACAAGCAACTGCTTCCTGGTATGTCAATGGTTCATGAGTATCTTTTTCCTCTGTTGTAGCAAACGCGTAAGCAATCATATTACTCTCATCCCGAAACCTTGCCAGTTTTGTTCTTGTCCTTGGTTCTCTATCCCGAACCAATTGATAATCTGTGAGATCCGATGGATGATCAATTTCTTGAACCCTTGCATCTTCATCATAGCCATCTTCCTGATCTGACTGATCTTCCTGATCTGTCTGGTCTTGCTGATCTATCGGATCTTCCTGACGTGTCTGATCTTCCTCAGGCGTATGATTATTTAACCTCTACAGTTCCACCTCAACCTGTAATTCCTCAACAGACTTATCATTAGTTGCACCAGTATCCTTCAACGTGTCTTTGTACATGAAACTTTCATTGAAGACTATGTTCCTGCTTGTGACTATGTTAGGTGATTCATTATCAAGCCTATATAGTTTGTACCCCTTCGCACCTTCAGGATACCCCAAAAGAACGCATTTTATTGCTCTCGGCTCAAGCTTACCTTGTTTAACGTGTGAATACGCGACACAGCCAGAAACCCTCAACATCCCATAATCACTAGGATGACCCGACCACATCTCCATAGGTGTCTTTTTCTCAATCGCTGGTGATGAGACTGCTTTTATACATGGTCTCATCGTCCATATTGGGCTTAAAATGCATTAAATATCATCAAAATACCCAAATATATGCTTGTGTTTGTTGCTTGTGTATTTTAGGTACGGATATTGAGAAAATGACAAAAGATCACAAGAATCATGAAAAAACGAACACGGGAAACGAAGCCGCACGATGAACCAAGCCCTAGTGAGGAATTTTCCAAAGAAAACCCTTGAAGATTTGAAGAATATTGAAGATTGGTCCTCCAAGTTTGAAGAATTGACACTTTATACCCTTGTATCTTCATAATTACAAGTTTGGTCCCTTAAGTTTGTCAAAATTACAAAAAGGACCCTTAACTTTGAAGAATTGGCAAAGTTAGTCCCTCAACAAATCTAAATTGTCAAAAATGGTCCTCCAAGAAGTCAACCAACAAGTCAAAGCCTTGAAGTTTGAAAACATGTCAAAATCAGTCCTTGGAAAATGAAGAAATTGCATGTTTAGTCCTTGTTTCAAGATTATAAAAAGATTGTGCCAAAAATGACAAATCAACAAAGTTATTTACAAAGGAAGTTGTGTTTTGAGCTGATTGAATCAAAGAGACAAGAAAGAAGGAGTTCAAGGGGTGTTTCTGCCAGACAATCAAACTCCACCACCCAACCAAAATTTGACACGTCACCCCCACCAGTCCATTTCATCAAAAACAAACCAGTCCATAATTATTTAACCTATCACAAAAGGTTTTGAACCCACTCACTTTAATTAAACGTATTTAATTATTAAAAGTGGGGGAAACAGATTTTCAAAACCATAATTATCCCTCAAATGAATTAAACTCACCTGTTCATCCACCCTTAATCCCTAGAACCCTAATCATGATTATCTCCAAATCAAAGGGGTTTTAAACAAAAGCTTCCAGAATGCTAATTTACCCAGTCCCCAACACTTTCCCCAACCCAGAAAACGACTACACATCCCCTTGTCCCCTCACAAGCCCTCCCCTGACCCACTCACATGGCAAACTGGCATCTATACAGTCATCCAACGGCTCCACAAGTTTTCCTTGGTCCCTAAGGACTCCAATATACGTCCATGATCATCTTACAAGCTGGAACATCAACATCACATCACATGGGGCTCAAACAAAGACCAAATTCAAAATCAGTCAAAGGGCAATATGGGGAATCAGCTTGCTAGGGTTTTAGTTTTTTCCAGCTTTGTATTATTTTATTCCAAGTATTCTAGAATAGTCTGTAGCATATTATAAATACAAGTCGTCTTGTGACTTGTGTTTTTTGGTTCCAGTTTTATGTAATTTTCTTTTATGAATTAATGAAAAAGTTTTTTCCTGCATAAGACTGTGATCCAATTTACTTTCCAGTATTTTAAGTTTAAAGTTTGTTTTTCCTGAATTCATTTTTAAATTTTCAAGTTTTGTTTTAAGAATTTCACTTATATCCAAGATTTTCAGAAACTTGTTCTTTCTGAAAAGCTTGGATCCAAGTTCAAGATTGAGTTGAATCTGCCTTGATAAGACAGGTTTAACTCCTTGAGTTGATTTGTTTAATTTCTTTGTTTGGTTCCAAAAGTTTCACAAGGTTTTCAATTTTGGTTCTCCAAGATTTTTACAAAAATCTTATTCATCATCTTTTTAGCTTACTGCTATAAGCCATTCAATAAGCTTATTAAACCAAGCTTATTGAATCACTTATAACTTGTTCTTTCTCTCTTTGTTGATTGTGGTGTGCAGGAAACAAGGAAGGCCAAAGTTTATTCTCACCATTTTCTTGTTATTTGTGCTCAAACCAATCCAACTCCCACAAGGCTCAGCACAAGCCCGAGCTTGTAGGAGGTGGCTTATCAGCCACTGTTGGGCTTGGAAGTAAGCCCAACAAGGTAGTCCTTGTCTTCTCTTGTTAATTTCCATTTTTCTGAAATTTTTATGCTTTGTATGATTTTCTATGATAAGTGGTTAAGAGTTGGTTTAAGTGTTTGTATTTGCTCTATTTAGTATATTATGCATGTTTAGAAGGATTTAATCCAGTTTGGTTAAGTTTTGTGTTGATTTTGTTCAAAAAAAAGTTGAAAAAAGAGTTTAAAGGGTTGTTTGGATACGGGTTTACGTGGGATAAAAAATTATTGCTTGTGCTTAAAACTTGTTTAGGTATATTTCTTAAGTGATATATAGGTAGTGTGAAGTTTAGTTATCAGTTTGGTAAAGGTTTGAAACTATTTGTATGTTAAAAAGTTGAAAAGATAGCAAAAATTCAGAAACTTGCCCATTGTGTATGATTCTGTTGAAATTTTGTGCTTAGATCTTGTGAGCTGTTAGATCTTAAGGTGTCTGAGGATTGTGTGTCACTTGTATGCATGCTTGTGAGCTTATTTCCAAGATATAAGGTTTTAAAATTCAGATTTGTGCATGAAACATCAGCAATTGATCATCAGACCTGTTTAGTGCTTAATCAGTAACTTTTAGGCTTAATTGGTGCTTATTTTTGTTAAGTGACTGCTTGTTTTTGTGTGATTATTGACTCCTTATACTCCAAAGAGTATAAGGGTGCCTTTTTTGTCCAAAATAAGCTTTCAAATAAGCTTTCCTAAGCTTATTACTCAACTGCACAAAAATATACACTAGCAGTGGGAACTCATTTCCCACTGGTAGTTCACTGGTTTCCACTGCCAAGCATAAAGACAAATCCAGTCACATGTCACTATCAGTTTTCTTATATTTTTGTCTTTAGTGGGTAAAAATTTGAATTAGACCTTCAAACCAGTTCCATTATTTTTCTTATTTAATTTAGGATTTTTCTGATTAATTAAATTTTTATTTACTGTTCATTTAGTAATTTTTAGATTAATTAGCTATTTTTAATTAACTTTAAAGTTTCTGTTTTTGTCTTTTAGTGCCAAAAAGTAATATTTTTCAGTTTAATCAATTTTCCTAGACTTAGAATAATATTTTAAGGTTGTTGGTTAAAAAAGATTTTACTGTTCATCTTTTATTAATTTTTAGAATTAATTTAAGTTAATTAGGGTTTTAATTAAACTAGTTTTGTCATTTAGTGGAAAATTTAATATTTTTCAAGCTTTTTCATTTTTCTACTGTTCATTAGAGTGATTTAGGATTTTTAAAATTGGTAGATTATTTTTAGCATTATTTTATTATTTTTTTATAATTATTTTGGTTTAAAAATAGTTTTTAGTAATTTAAAAATAGAAAAATAGTATTTAAAAAATATAAAAAATACTTTTTAGTTTTTAGATAATATAAGTAAGTTATTTGTTCAATAAAATCATATTTTGGACATTTTGATTAATTATATTTAATTTTAGGGCTTTAATTAGCATTTAAAATTGAATATTTAATTAATAAAAGGTTTTAAAATATTTTTATTGGATTTTATTCCTTATTTATATTATTTTAGACTTGTTTTAGCTTATAACTAATTTTTAGGTTGAAATTTTTAATTTTGTAGCTTTTTGCGACTTTACGTTTACGCCTTTTTCGTCGTAGTTTAATTAATTTTCGTAACCGTCTTTCTCTTCTAATCCCATTTCTTTCTCAAGCAATATAATCACAAACAAAATCAACTCTCAACACAACGCACTAGCCTCCTCGAGAACGAACTCACTTAGGGTCATTCACACACGGTTTTCCTAAATCGTCGTGCACACTTGCCCTATTTTATTGCCTTCTTTTCCTAAAGGGGTAATTTTACTCAACATCAGCTGGCGATGGTGACCTATTTATAAGATATGCGGTCGTACATGTCGCTTCCGCCCAGAAGGTCTTAGGCAATCCAGAGTGTATTAATAAACAGCATACCTTGTCCATGAGAGTTCTGTTCATCCGTTCTGCAAACCTATTTTGCTGCGGCATCCCGGCAACTGTAAAATGTCTAGAAATCCCACTCTTAGTGCATAGCTGATTAAATTCCTGGTTACATAACTCAAGACCATTATCCGTCCTAAGCTTCTTAACCATCCTCCCAGTCTGATTTTCTACTAACTACTTCCACTCTTTGAACTTTCCAAATGCTTCGTGTTTGAACCTGAGAACATAAACCCATACCCTCCTGGAATAATCATCGACTATAGATAAGAAATACCTCTTACCTCCCAATGATTCCACCTGAGACGGACCCCATAAGTCTGAATGAACATAGTCTATCACTCCCTGAGTAGTGTGCCTTCCTACACCAAAACGGACTCGATGTGACTTTCCTAGAACACAATTCTTACAAAAATCGAGCTTACCTAGAATCTTCTTGCCAAACAAACCCTGCTTTTCCAGCACGTGTAGTCCCGCCTCACTGATATGTCCCAATCTTTTATGCCAAACCTGCACAAGACTGTATTTTCCTTCAACACTAGCATTAAGCTCATCGGCCACTGCATGGCCATCCAAGAGTACACACAGTTCTCCCTTCTGGTTCCAGATATAATAACCCTAGAACCATTAATCACCTTGATTTTGCCCGACTGCAATTTTATGGTATATCCTTCTTTTTCAAGAGTTCCCAGCGATATCAAGTTTCTTTTCAATTCAGGAATATACATGACACTGTGTAACACAAAACTTGACCCATCTTTCAGTTGTACCTTTACCTTGCCAATACCCCTGACCTTGCACTCCCTGTTGTCTCCCAACAGTACCCTGTCCCATCGCATTCCTGAAAATCAAAAAATACCTCTAACATGGGTGACATGTGATATGAACCTCCTAAATCCATGATCTAATCTTATAGTCTCTCTACACTCATCACCATCATCACCTCAGAACCGTCATAAATCGAACCACTGGAGCTTGGTTGATCATCTTTCTTGACGTAACCTTTTGACTTCTTGCGATTATTCTTCGGACAGTTTCTTATCAAGTGCTCCTCAGATTGGCAAATAAAGCATTTGAGTCTTCCACCTCGAGACTTTGATCTTGACTTTCCCTTTAACTGATGCGAGTTCCTGCGATCAGTTCTTCCCCTCACATATAACCCTTCACCGTCATCCCCCTTCGCCTTGGACCTTTCTTTGATTTCCTTTGAATTTAGTGTGGCCATCACATCCTCCAAAGTCAAAGCTTCCCGTCCATAAAGCAAGGTATCTACAAAGTGTTCGTATGATGCTGGTAAAGAAGTGAGTAACAATAAAGCAAGATCTTTGATGAGACTGCTTTTATACATAGTCTCATCGTCCAAAACGGGCTTTAAATGCAGTAAATATCATCAAAAATGCCAAATATATGCTTGTGTTTGTTACTTGTGTATTTTAGGTACGGATGTTGAGAAAATGAAAAAATATTACAAGAAACATGCAAAAACGAACACGGGATACAAAGACGCACAATGAACCAAGCCCCAATGAAGATTTTCCAAGAAAAACCCTTGAAGATTTGAAGATTATGCAAGAAGGGTCCTCCAATATTGAAGAATTGACACTTTAAACCCTTGTATAATCATAATTACAAGTTTGGTCCGTAAAGTTTGTCAAATTTATAAAAAGGGCCCTCCACTTTGAAGAATTGGCAAGAATGGTCCTTCAACAATCAAGACTTGTCCATATTAGTCCTTCAACAAGTCAATCATACCAGTCAAGACCATTATCTTTGAAGAAAATGCCAAAACAACCCTTCAAGTATCAAGAATTGGCAAGAAATACCCCTGAAAATACTTTGGAAAAGTATTTGGGGCAAAAGTGTGAAAATGGAAACTTCAAATACAAAGGAATTCATTTTTAGTTGAGTTTAAACTAAATTAACAAAGAAAGAAGAAATGAGGGGTTTAAGTTGGCAGACAATGAAACTTACCTTAACCACTCACACACTGCCACCTCACCCCACTCACCCATTCAACCATTCACATCCCACCCTTTTTACACCTCATCATCCACTAACCGGTTTTATATTTAATAAAACCTTGGCGCCTAAAACACTTTTTAAACCTTAATCCTACCTTAATCTGGATCAAACTTAAACACTATTCACTCAAGAACAAAATTGGGCACTCTTGATTAAACAGCAATTAAACTCCCATAACCTCCAGATTAATGATTAATGGTACCATAATCAAAACCCAACTCACATTTGCCTTGCCACGTCACTCATGTACTCACATGTATAGTGCCATGCTACACATTTGAGGAAGAAGACAAATATGCCAAGGGAATCCAACGCCCCACATACAAGCTTACTTCCTAAGCTTATTAAGGACCATTTGATCATATTACAACAGCTCACACCTCAACAAGCTACCAAAACAAAGTCACATGTTCAATAATCTTTAAACCTTCAAGGGAAAAATGGGGACTTCATCAACTTAGGGTTTACGTTTTTATGCATTGTAGTTAGTCATTTGTAGCCTATATAAGGCATAGGGCCTCATACATTGAGCCCTGCTCTTGATTTTTCCTTGTTCACTTTTCTGTAAATCCTTGTTCATGTTTAATGAAAAGAGTTTGAATATGTGAAGAAAAACCAAGTGCCGATCTTTTATTCTGCTTGTTATTGTTTAATGTTTACTAATCTTGAATCTTAAAACGTGTTTTCAAACCTTGTGCAAGAAATTGTACAAGAGCTCAAAATTTGATATTTTGCTAAGGCTTGGTTTAAACCTTGGAATTCTTGGGCTATAAGTGGATCATAGCACCCTGATAAAGAGTTATCAAGGTGTTGTGAGGCTTATAACTTGGGGATAATCAAGTGTGGAAACAAGGTTGCATTAATCAAATTTATTTTCCAAGTTGTCACCTTTCTGTTTTTGATTTTATTGTGCTAACCTTGTTGAATCTTAGCAGCTTGTTTGTGGAAGCTTGTGCCTTGTTTTGCTAGACACATCAGATTAAAAATTCGTGAGTGTGGATGTACATTCATGAGGTTTGAGTTCTTGAACCCAAAAATCTGAAAAATACTTGATTTTTATGATTTTGTGTTCTACTAGTGTTCTTGTTGTTTTTATGGCTTAATCTTGCTTGATACTGCATAATATATCTGCAATTGTGTTTGATTGGTCTTGGGTAACATTGAATCACACTTATACTTGTTTAATCTTGAATCTAAAAAGATAAGGGGTGTGTGGGTTAACCTGTTTAAGATCATAACTTGTTATTGTGTTATTGGAAGTTGTTTGTTTGAGTTTGTATCTGCTTATCACTTGGTTGTGTGCTAAAACCTGCAAGTTTTCAGACCTAAAACATCAAATTAAAGATTGTGCTATATCTCACTTGATTTTGCCATTTTTGACCTAAGATTTTGGAAACACCTAGAGTGTATGCATGTTTAGGGCTAAAAAGTGTTAAATCATAGTTTGTGTTACCTGTTAACAAGATTTGAGTGTTTGAAATTGGACTTGTGGTCAAGTATATCAGCAAGTGTTCATAACTGCATGTTCTTTGCTCATCAGTAACTTTTTGTGCTTGAATCTTGATCTAAACCTTGAACCATTGCATGAAACCTATATAAATTTGTTCATTTGAATTAAGTATAGCTTGTGTATGCTTTTGGTGCAATTTGGTTGGCTAAATCTTGCTAAAAGTGCTTATTGAACCAAAACTGCTTATTGTTCATATCTGGGCTAGGTCTGTGGATGTTTTGATTAAACTGTATTAATTGGCTGATTGGAATTGTGTTTTTGTTGTTGATATTGACTCCTTATGATTAACTGATCATTTGGTTGCCTTTGCTTAACTTGAATCCACAAAAAAGCCACAAAAGACAAAAAGTCAATTTGGTCAAGCAGGGGGGAAATTTCCCACTGCTCAACCTCCAAAACTAGCCCCTGCTAGTGTAAAACATCAAACAGCTTATTCATAAGCCATTTTGGCTTATCCAGACTTGCAACAACTTATTTTTGTAATAGATCTTCCTTATTTGACCCACTTATTTGATTTGGAGCTTTTTAGACTTTGACTTTGACTTTTTACTAGAAAACTCATTAAGTTGACTTTTACATAAGTGCTTATCTGCTTATTCTGGCTTATTGCTTGTGCTTATTTGAAAACTTTTTGATTATTTTGCTTAATTAAGTCATTTAAAATCTTTTGAAAGTTGAATCAGCACTTGAGGTGGTCTAGAACTCAAAAACGACTATTTTGTCGTTTTGTGAAGAGAGTCTTGGCTTATTTCAGGCTTATTTCTTGTGCGTTTTCCAATTTTCTTTTTACAGATCTCTTAAGTAACTCAAAAGAAGCTTGTGTGTCAAATTTTAGCTTATGGCATCAGCTTATAGCTTAATGGGCCAAAAAGCCCATTAAGAATAAGTTGCTTTGAAATAAGCTAGCTTAAACACATTTTCAGCTTTTGGGTCTTCAGAGTTTTGTTCTTAAAATCAAATTTTAAGTTAGATAGGAGATTTTGAGCTTATTTGGACAACATTTTTCTTATTGGGCCTATTTCAAGCCCATTAAGGGACTGTTTGGAATTTTAGCCCATTTCAAGGCCCAATAGGGGTATTTTGGAATTTCAACTTCATTTCTGTGTTATTTAGGTTAAATAAGTAGATTTGCAACTTTTTAGAATTTTTTATAAATTTTGGATTTTTATTAATATTTTATTATTATTTTATTATTAAAAATTAAAATTTAGATTTTCAATTTTTTTCATTTTTCTTAGATCAAATACATTAACTTAGGAATTTTACAATTTTTAGATTAATTTTATTGTCATTAGATTAATTTTTAGAATTATTTTAAGTTTTAATAGTTTTTAATTTTTTTTAAATAGTTTTTATTAATTTAAAAATTTTCAAAAATAGTTTTAAATTTAGTTAACTCATTTTAGAGGTTTACAAGTTAAAAAATCTCATTTTGGGCTTTGTGTTAATTAAATTGATTTTTTTGGCTTTAATTAGTATTAAAAAATTATTATTTAATTAAATAAAAGGTTTGAGTGACTTTTGATTTTTTGTAAACTCTAATTACATTTTTAGGATTTATTTCAATTTTCTAGGATAAATTTTTAATTTGGTCACTTTTTACGGTTTCACGTGCACGACTATTCGTCTTAGTTTAATTCATAATCGTAACCGTCATTCTCTTCTAATCTCTTTTCTTCTTTTCATTCCCATCAATATAATCACAAACCATTAATCATTTCTTAGCACAACGCACTTGCCTCCTTGAGAACGATCCCCACTTTGGGTCATTAGTGCTTGGTTTTCCTAAACCGACACTTAATACTTGCCCTAAGTACCTCCTTTTCCTAAAGGTGTGTAAAACCACTACATCAAAACCACTACATCATTTTTGGCGCCGCTGCCGGGGAGGCGTGTTGTGTTTTGAATTGAACAATTGTTGTTTTTATAGAGCCATAATAGCTAATTTTATTAGTAGCACTCTACTAATACGTATTATCAGTTTTCGTTTTTTGTGTGAATACTATTACTATATTGTATACGTAGAACAATAAATTCACAAGTACTCCAAAAGTGTGAAAACACAACCTTGATTGGGAGGTCATTACTCAATCTATGTATTCGAATCTCAAACAAGAAAGAAAAGGCAAAATAGATAAATACTTGCGTGAAGCTTAATTTTGAAAAACACAAACTATAAGGTGGGTATAAGGTGAGTATTATAAAATATACCCTAAGGAAAAAGGCTCTTAAGTGCTTCGCACCGCCTCGTTCCCCCGCTTGCTTGTGAGTGTTTAGATAAAAAGGGCTAATCGAGGGTTTCCCAACCAAAGTATTATCTAAGTATCATATATATATTCTTTGTTTCATTTGATTAAACCATCTTGAACGTTTTGGTGTTCCACCAATGTTCTAAAGTCATCGAAGGCGTTCACTTCACGTGATCGTTTTCATTCCTTGAGGCTTCTTTAATCAAGAGATTTGATTAAGGAGGAGATTTGTAGATTTTTGTCTACTTAATACAATCACAAAATCCAAAAAAAGTAAAAACAATCAAAAACCACAAAAAATTGGAAAAATTAAAAACACCAAAAAGAATCTTCTTTGCTCATCCCCACGTTGTACGTGACGTTTATGCTTACTCGTAATCAAGCAAGACGTGCACGTAAACGGAAAAACCGAAAGGAGTCAACACCTACTCCTAGTCTTTCTAGTGAGGAGTCTCCTATTGACGAACCTATCGTAGAAGAAGAACCAACCATGGCGAATCGTACTATGATGGAGTTACTTCAAGCACCCACCGAGGGTTATGGAGAGGCTATTGTTATTCCCGCTATCCTTGCGGAGAGTTTTGAAGTGAAAACGGGTTTGTTGTCGATGATCCAAAACAACAAATTCGGTGGTGATGAAAAGGACAACCCGCACAACCATATCCGCCAATTCAATCGTCTTACCGCCACTTGCAAATTTAAGGAT
This sequence comes from Glebionis coronaria, assembly GCA_025667525.1. Lineage (NCBI taxonomy): Eukaryota > Viridiplantae > Streptophyta > Magnoliopsida > Asterales > Asteraceae > Glebionis > Glebionis coronaria. The sequence continues at coordinate 534,957,198 of CM046876.1, forward strand.
GTTGCTAATGACTCGATTAAGATGATGCTTTTTCCATATTCCTTAGCGGGGCCCGCTAAAATTTGGTTAGAGAAAGAGCCACCCAATTCTATATTGATGTGGAAGGATCTCGTTTCTAAGTTTATGAACCAATTTTTTCCGCCCTCTAAGACTAGCATTTGAAAAACGAGATTTCAAAATTTTCACAAGAATTTAATGAGAGTTTTTCAACGGCTTGGAATAGGTTTAAGGAAATGTTACATGAGTGTCCTCATCACGGATTTTCCGACTTGCATCAAATTGACACGTTTTACAATGGATTAAATGATCATGAAAGGGATTATCTAAATGCCGCCGCGGGTGGTAATTTTTTGTGTAAAACGCTTGAGGAAGCGTTGTTGATAATTGAGAATAGATCGAAGGTGTATAGTCCTCGTAATACATCGAGTGTTTGTAAGGCTTCGTCTTCGGCTTCACCTTCTTTGTCCAATATCATCGATGCTTGCCAAATTGAGGCGAACTTGGAAAACAAAATCTTTGATAAGCTTAAAGGACTTCTAATTGAATTCAAAGTTGGAGAACAAAGTGCTCCCGCTACGGCTAAAGCGGTTGAGGTTTCATGTATGTATTGTGGTGGAGGTCATGATTTCTCCGAGTGCATTACCAACGGTGGTAACACTTCGAGTGCCTACGCGGCCACGAGAACTTACAACCAAAACGGTCAAGGTACCCGCTCTAATCAGTTGACTCCACCGGGTTTTGCTCCCAATCAAAATGCTAACAACAACTATCGAAACAATCAAGTTGGTTTCAAAAACAATTACAAAGGAAACTATGGGAATCAAGGGCTAATAACAATCAAGTTTCAAACAAAAATCAAAACAATGATTTTCAAAACAACAACAAGGGCTTGCAAACTTTGAAAGATCTTCCAAATGAATTTGTTGAATCGCTAATGGAAATGATGCTAGGTTTGACAACATTCAAAGAGAAATAATAAGCCTAAGATCCGAGTTTAAGAATGACTTGAAAAAGGAGTTAAAAAACGAGTTAGAAAATGAGCTTAAAATCCATACAAACAAAATAGAAGGGAATGTAACTAGGTTACAACAAAACCAACAAAAATTGGAACAAGGGCAACATGAAATAAAACAAGAGATGATTAAGTCCGAGAAGAGGCAATCTATGTTTAAGGATAAAATTTCATCTATGTTTGAGGCTATAATGTGCAAACCGTCTTCGAGTAGTCTTCCTAGTAACACCATATCAAACCCTAAGGGAGAGATGAAAGTGATTACCACACGAAGTGGTAAGACACTTAAGGAACCAACTCCTCAACCAATAGCTCCTACGGAGGAAGCAATTGAGGAAGAACCCGAGGTGATGGTCGAAAAGCAGCATGTCCCAATCCCACGAAGTACCGCTCATGCCACACCTACGGTTGACCCATTACCACATTTGGAACCCGAGATTCCAAAGGCTATGCCTATGCCTCAACCCACACCACCTTTGCCCTATCCATCGAGACTTAGAAAGGAGAAACGTCAAGAGCGCGATAATTACCAATTTGAGCTTTTTATGAAAATATTTCGTGACGTTCATTTTAATGTGAGTTTTGCCGATGATTTGGTCATGATGCCTCGATTTGCCGCTAACTTCAAGAGTATGTTGAACAACAAGGAGAAATTGTAACAATTGTCTAGTTGTTCATCGGTTTATCTTAACCGCATACCTCAAAAAGTCGGTGATCCCGGTAAATTCTTGATTCCTTGTGCAATCCAAGATATGAAAGAACGATATGCCTTGGCCGATCTTGGTGCTAGTATTAACTTGATGCCACTTGCAATCTTCAAGTCGCTCAATCTTCCTAATCTTACTCCTATACTAATGTCTATCGAGTTGGCCGACCATTCCACGATTCCCGCATGTGGATTGGCGAAAGACTTTTTTGTGAAAGTGGGAAAGTTCTATTATCCGGTAGACTTTATCGTTGTCGATATTCCCACGGATCCTCAAGTTCCTCTCATTTTAGGTCGTTCGTTTTTAGATACGTCTATGGCTTTAATCGATGTGCATGCTAGAAAGATCACCTTACGTTTCAACGACGAGGAACTTGTTATAAACGCAACTCAAAATTCTCCAATTTCTCATGTTTATTCCGTTGTAACCGTAAACCTCGTTCATATGATTGACGTTGTTTGCTAGGAATTTTCACAAGAAGTTCTAGGTTTTGGTGATGATGAAAATAGTGGCAATCCCACTATGCTAGATCCCATTCTTGATAACTCGACACCAACCTTCACTCCATTTGAAGATGGTGGTTTTACGTTGGAAGAATTCGATGTTCCACGTACTTGTGACGAAGACCTCGACAATGATGAGGACTTCTCGATTATCAAGGATTTTCTAAACGATTTCCCATTTCCTCCACCCGAGGAGGTTATGAGTATCGAGCCCAAATCTACAATTAAGGAACCACCTATCCTCGAGTTGAAATATTTACCTCCTTACCTTGAATATGTATTTTTGGAGGAGGACGACAAGTTGTTGGTTATTATTGCGAAAGATCTTTTGGATGATGAAAAAACCACACTTGTCGATGTTCTAAAGGATCACAAAGGGGCAATTGCGTGGAAGTTATCCGACATTAAGGGGATTGATCCCAAATTTTGTACCCACAAAATCTTAATAGAGGAGGATTACAAACCCGCAATCCGATGTCAAAGGAGGGTGAACCCCAAAATTCACGATGTCATCAAAAAGGAAGTCCTAAAACTCCTTGACGCGGGAATGATTTACCCTATTTCCGATAGCCCTTGGGTGAGTCTTATTCATTGTGTCCCTAAAAAGGGAGGAATGACCGTTGTGCCAAACGATGCCAACGAGTTAATTCCAACTAGACTCGTGCCCGGATGGAGAGTGTGCATTGACTATCGAAAGTTGAATTACGCCACTCGAAAAGACCATTTTCCCTTGCCCTTCATGGACCAAATGTTGGAGCGTCTTGCAGGAAAAAAATTCTATTGCTTTTTAGATGGTTTTTCCGGTTACTTCCAAGTTCCCATCGATCCTCGTGATCAAGAAAAAACTACGTTTACGTGTCCATACAGAATGTTTGCCTATCGTAGAATGCCATTCGGACTTTGCAATGCATCGGGAACCTTTCAAAGTTGCATGATGGCTATTTTTCATGATATGATCGAGAAGCCGATGGAAGTCTTCATGGATGACTTTTCCGTGTTTGGTAGTTCGTTCACTTCGTGTTTGTTGAATCTTGAGAGAATGTTAAGACGTTGTGAGGAAACCAACCTTGTGCTAAATTGGGAGAAATGTCATTTTATGGTTAAAAGTGGAATCGTCTTAGGGCACAAGGTTTCGAAAGCAGGGATTGAGGTAGATCAAGCTAAGGTAGACGTCATCGCCAAATTACCTCATCCCAAAACCGTCAAGGGAGTTAGGAGTTTCCTAGGCCACGCGGGCTTTTATCGTCGATTCATCAAGGATTTTTCAAAGATATCTCGACCTATTACACATCTCCTCGAAAAAGATGCACGTTTTGTCTTTGACGAAGATTGTGTACGAGCCTTTGAAATCCTTAAGAGGAAACTTACTGAAGCTCCCATTCTTGTTGCTCCCAATTGGAACCTCCCCTTTGAGCTCATGTGTGATGCTAGTGACTACGCTATTGGGGCCGTATTGGGGCAACGTCATGAAAAACACTTCTTGCCTATTCACTATGCTATCAAGACGATGACCGAGGCTCAACTAAAATACACTACAACGGAGAAGAAATTCCTTGCCGTGGTGTATGCATTTGAGAAATTTCGAACTTATCTCGTCTTGACTAAATGCATAGTGTATACGAATCACTCGGCTATCAAGTATCTTATGGCTAAACAAGATGCAAAGTCAAGATTACTTCGTTGGATCCTCCTCCTTCAAGAATTTGATCGCAAAATCATTGACAAAAAAGGAGCCGAGAATCTAGCGGCCGATCGTCTTTCTCGTTTGGAAGATCCTCACCAAAGTGTTTACGAGACAAAGGAAATCACCAAAACATTTTCGCTCGAGACACTTGGTGTAGTGAATTCTAAGCTTGATTCTTCTACCCTATGGTTTGCGGACATCTCAAATTACCATGCGGGGAACTTCATCATCAAGGGTATGACGACTCAAGAAAAACGAAAATTCTTTCATGACGTCAAGTTCTATTTTTGGAACGACCCTTACTTGTTTCGAACTTGTGCGGATCAAATCATTCGACATTGTGTCTTTGGTACCGAAGCTTCTAACATCCTTAGAGCTTGTCATGAGGGACCCACGGGTGGTCACCACGGTGCTAATCTCACGGCTAAGAAGGTTTTTGACGCTGGTTTCTTTTGGCCTACTATTTACCGAGATGCACATGCACTTGTGAAGTCATGCGACTCATGCCAACGACAAGGAAAAGCCTCACGAAACAATGAAATGCCACAAAATATCATCCAAGTGTGTGAGATCTTTGACGTTTGGGGCATTGACTTTATGGGGCCGTTCCCATCATCTCGTGGTAATAAGTACATCCTTGTCGTTGTTGACTACCTACCTAAGTGGGTGGAAGCTAAGGCTTTGCCCACCAACGATGCTCGTGTGGTAGTCAAGTTTTTGAAAAGCTTGTTTTCTCGGTTTGGAACCCCTCGTGCGATCATAAGCAATCGTGGGACCCATTTTTGTAACGACCAAGTCGAAAGTGTCCTAAGGAAATATGGGGTTACACATCGTATTTCTACGGCTTATCACCCACAAACGAGTGGGCAAGTCGAGGTTTCAAACCGAGCTTTAAAGAGGATCTTGGAGAGATCGATTGGGGAGAACCGACAATATTGGTCGGATAAGTTGGACGATGCTTTATGGGCCTTTCGGACCGCTCATAAGAGGCCCATCGGGTGCACTCCTTATAAGCATGTGTATGGGAATAATTGTCACTTGCAAATTGAACTTGAACACAAAGCTTATTGGGCCCTTAAGCATTGTAATGATGATATGGAGACCGCGGGAAAACACCAGAAAATGCAATTAAATAAATTGGATGAATTGAGAGATATTGCTTATGAAAATTCATTAATTTATAAAGGAAAGACTAAAAAGTTTCATGATTCAAAAATTAAAAACCGGGTTTTTAACATTGGAGATCAAGTGTTGCTTTTTAACTCTCGTTTGAAAATATTTTCCGGCAAGTTGAAATTTTGTTGGTCCGGTCCATTCACCGTGACTCAAGTTTTTCCTTATGGGACCATCGAGCTAGCTCAAAATGATAGCCCCAATTTCAAGGTGAATGGACATAGATTGAAGCACTACGTTGGCGGGGAAGTTCCATCCTTGAACTACCTCGACCAAATCACCTTCCCCAATGATAATTAGTATTGAGGGGATCGACTCGAGCTCATGACTCGGTAATCAAAAACAAGGTGCCTCATGGGGGAGTCCCATGCTTATCCTATGTACATATTATCACTTTATAATGTAGTAATGTGTGGGGATTTGTGCCCTTCCAACCTTTGTTCCATGGTTGTTTGTGAATTGTGGATTTTAGATGATCATGATCTTCACGATTGGAGCCTCTCGTGTTCGTTTTATAGGAGCACTCGATCGTTTGCTTGGAAGAATTTCTCAATATCCATGATATATCCTTTGATGTACTAACCTTAGGTTTATAGCACACTTCATAAACGACTTTAAATTTAACGGTTACACCCTTTCCATGCTAGATTATGCATTCGACTACGTCTCTAGTATGGGGGTTTCCAACCCTTAGACTCGAAACATTGAGGACAATGTTTAACTTTAGTATGGGGGGTGAATTGATACTTGCCTTGCCAAACCTTCACGCTTTCCAAAGTTTATATTTTTGTTTATCGTTTTATTACAAAATAAGGCTAAAAATGGCCAAATTTTAAAAATTTTCACATGTTTTATAAGTGTTTGAAGACACGAATGTAGATTTTCCAATGGCGAGAATAAGAGTAATTTTTGACTCGACCGTGCGTGTTGAGCACTTAGCTTCGATTCCTTAACTTTATATTAGGCTAAGTCTCTTTAATGAGGACGAGAAATGATAGAGTTAATTATAAGTTACTATGCTAAACGTAAAGTACTCGTATTCTTTCAAAAAATCATGTGTTCTCGTTGTTTGCTTATTCTCCCTTCGCTTGTAAATAATTTTTGCTTAATAAATATTGACTTAGCGGTTTAGTCTTGATTGATGGTTTCTAGTCTTTTCTAGTAGCTTCCATGTAATTAAATTGGGAAGACATTAAGGTATCGCCAGCGTCACGATTTTGAAGTATTGGCAACCCGAATAATCGAAAGCTTCACCCAATAATAAGATTTCAAGTGCTCGCCTAAATCAAGCAAACAATTTGAAGCTCACAAGGCCAAAAAATCTATGCAAAATTGAAAGTGAATCAAGCCTTAATCTTTGAAGCTTTAAAGATCCAAAATTCGCTTTAGCGTGAGGATATACGTCTTTGGCCATAATAAACACCTCATGGCGAGGTTAAATAAAAGGCAAGGCAAGACCGAAGTCATAATAAAAGCTTCATGGTGAAGTTGAATAAAAGATGGAGGTAAACCTATGATAATAAGGCCCTTCCGTTAGGGGGCGTATAAAAGTCTTGGTAATAAGTCTCATGATCAAAACCGTTATAAAACCGTGTTTATCGATCCTTCTTGTTGACTTAATTTTTTGACATCGTTGTCTATTATTAGGGGCTATTAATTCGATGGTCTTGGTTACACCGTTAGGACTCTATTTTTGGACCTAAATCTATATTATCGCATAAGTCAAACAATGTATCCCCGTGAAGCATTCAAGATAAAATAAAATATAAGAGATACAACTTAGGAAAATGGGAGGATAAGTACGTGATTGGGGCATATGAGTAGTGTTAGCATTACTAACTTATAATGACAATGATCTCGTTACACGCTTAGCATGGAATTGGGGTGAAAATCGAGGACGATGAAATTATTTCTAACGAAGCATTCACGTGTTCTTATTCTATGAACCTAAGCGTCCCATTTTACGATGAAAATCATACATTATGTCTAAAACACAAGTAATAGCAATATTAGTAGTGTAGCTAGTTTATCGTTCAATAAAAGTACATAAAAATGAATTTTGTAGATGCTAAGATACTTTATTCTAGCATTGCGTGAGGGCACGGCAATGGTTTAGTATGGGGGAGTGATGAGACTGCTTTTATACATAGTCTCATCGTCCAAAACGGGCTTTAAATGCATTAAATATCATCAAAAATGCCAAATATATGCTTGTGTTTGTTACTTGTGTATTTTAGGTACGGATATTGATAAAATGACAAAAGATCACAAGAAACATGCAAAAACGAACACGGGAAACGAAGCCGCACAATGAACCAAGCCCTAATGAAGATTTTCCAAGAAAAACCCTTGGAGATTTGAAGATTATGCAAGAAGGGTCCTCCAATATTGAAGAATTGACACTTTAAACCCTTGTATAATCATAATTACAAGTTTGGTCCTTAAAGTTTGTCAAAATTACAAAAAGGGTCCTCCACTTTGAAGAATTGGCAAGAATGGTCCCTCAACAATCAAGACTTATCAATATTAGTCCTCCAAAAAGTCAATCATACAAGTCAAGACCATTATCTTTGAAAAAAAATGCCAAAACAACCCTTCAAGTATCAAGAATTGGCAAGAAATACCCCTGAAAATAATTTGGAAAAGTATTTGGGGCAAAAGTGTGAAAATGGAAACTTCAAATACAAAGGAATTCGTTTTTAGTTGAGTTTAAACTGAATTGACAAAGAAAGAATAAATGGGGGGTTTAAGTTGGCAGACAATGAAACTTACCTTAACCACTCACACACTGCCAACTCACCCCACTCACCCATTCAACCAATCACATCCCACCCTTTTTACACATCATCATCCACTAACCGGTTTTATATTTAATAAAACCTTGGCGCCTAAAACAATTTTTAAACCTTAATCCTACCTTAATCTGGATCAAACTTAAACACTATTCACTCAAGAATAAAATTGGGCACTCTTGATTAAACAGCAATTAAACTCCCATAACCTCTAGATTAATGATTAATGGTGCCATAATCAAAACCCAACTCACATTTGCCTTGCCATGTCACTCATGTGCTCACATGTATAGTGCCCTGCTACACGTTTGAGGAAGAAGACAAATATGCCAAGGAAATCCAACGCCCCACATACAAGCTTACTTTCTAAGCTTATTATGGACCATTTGATCATATTACAACAGCTCACACCTCAATAAACTGCCAAAACAAAGTCACTTGTTCAAGAATCTTTAAACCTTCAAGGGCAAAATGGGGACTTCATCATCTTAGGGTTTACGTTTTTATGCATTGTAGTTAGTCATTTGTAGCCTATATAAGGCATAGGGCCTCATACATTGAGCCCTGCTCTTAATTTTTCCTAGTTCACTTTTCTATAAATCCTTTTTCATGTTTAATGAAAAGAGTTTGAATTTGTGAAGAAAAACCAAGTGCCAATCTTTTATTCTGCTTGTTATTGTTTAATGTTTACTAATCTTGAATCTTAAAACGTGTTTTCAAACCTTGTGCAAGAAATTGTACAAGAGCTCAAAATTTGATATTTTGCTAAGGCTTGGTTTAAACCTTGGAATTCTTGGGCTATAAGTGGATCATAGCACCCTGATAAAGAGTTATCAAGGTGTTGTGAGGCTTATAACTTAGGGATAATCAAGTGTGGGAACAAGGTTGCATTAATCAAATTTATTTTCCAAGTTGTCACCTTTCTGTTTTTGATTTTATTGTGCTAACCTTGTTGAATCTTAGCAGCTTGTTTGTGGAAGCTTATGCCTTGTTTTGCTAGGCACATCAGCTCAAAAATTCGTAAGTGTGGATGTACATTCATGAGGTATGAGTTCTTGAACCCAAAAATCTGAAAAATACTTGATTTTTATGATTTTGTGTTCTGCTAGTGTTCTTGTTGTTTTATGGCTTAATCTTGCTTGATACTGCATAATATATCTGTTATTATGTTTTATTGGGCTTGGGTAACATTGAATCACACTTATACTTGTTTAATCTTGAATTGAAAAAGATAAGGGGTGTTTGGGTTAACCTGTTTAAGATCATTACTTGTTATTGTGTTATTGGAAGTTGTTTGTTTGAGTTTGTATCTGCTTATCACTTGGTTGTGTGCTAAAACCTGCAAGTTTTCAGACCTAAAACATCAAATTAAAGATTTTGCTATATCTCACTTGATTTTGCCATTTTTGACCTAAGATTTTGGAAACACCTAGAATGTATGCATGTTTACGGCTAAAAAGTGTTAAATCATAGTTTGCGTAACCTGTTAACAAGATTTGAGTGTTTGAAATTGGACTTGTGGTCAAGTATATCAGCAAGTGTTCATAACTGCATGTTCTTTGTTCATCAATAACTTTTTTGTGCTTGAATCTTGATCTAAACCTTGAACCATTGCATGAAACCTGTTTAAATTTGTTAATTTGAATTAATTATAGCTTGTGTATGCTTTTGGTGCCATTTGGTTGGCTGAATCTTGCTTAAAGTGCTTATTGAACCAAAACTACTTATTGTTCATATCTGGGCTAGGTCTGTGGATGTTTTGATTAAACTGTATTAATTGGCTGAGTGGAATTGTGTTTTTGTTGTTGATATTGACTCCTTATGATTAACTGATCATTTGGGTGCCTTTGCTTAACTTGAATCCACAAAAAAACCACAAAATACAAAAAGTCAATTTGGTCAAGCAAGGGGTAATAAGTGTGTAAACACTTATCCTTTTACCACTAAAATCAAGGAAAAACAAGACCTAATCATGTGTTTAATATCGTAAAAGTCGGAATTACGCGTGGTTTTGTGTTTTTGTGTGAAATAGGTACAAAAGATCAAAAGGAAAGAAAACACGGGATTTCACGGTCAAATGTTGAAGAAAAGTCCAAGAAAGAGACAAAGACAAAGTCAAAGAACCAAAAGTGTATCAAAGATCACGAAAACCGGCAAAATCAACACGGGTTAAAGGAAAGATCGTCAAAGCCAAAATCAAGCTCGATTTTAGTGGATTTAACTTTTTATGAAGATAAATGGGCTTGTGGGTCCCACATTGGACTATTGGGCCCAAAAAGCCCAATAAGGATGCAAGTTAGCTATTCTTTGGTTATTAAGCCCAAATCTTGGCCCAAATTACTTATAACTATTATACGGATGGGAGTATTTGTTACTTTGGGCCCAAGCCCAAGTTTAATAAAAAGTTTACAAGAAACGGGGGGTGTTATGGGTTTACAAGCCCGTTAGGTCAAGCTAAAATGTGGAACGTTTAAAGTGAAAGTATTTCACTTTTCACTTGGTCAAACCCACACAACCACACACGTTTATTGACACAGTCATTTACACCACACACACCAAACTCACCCTTTGATAAAAACAATTTACCCTCACTCTCTCTCTCTCTCACCAAAACAAACGCAGCTTTTACCCTCAAACCCTAATAACCCCAATTTGGGGGTTTCTGATTTACAGCGCGTGTAAACTCATGACCCTCAAATAAATCACCCCCTAAATCGGAGCAGCATGATGTGGTCCTCAATCAAACATGGCCCTTTCCCTTCATGTGATTGGTCAATACACATCACCACCACCATCCCCCCTCTAGAATCAAGCCACCTCAGCTCAAAACAAACACAACTAACACACTCTCCTGCCACCTTGGCGATCCACGTGAAGAGGTGTCATTTTCAGCCGTTGGATCGAAGAAATAAAGAAACAGAATGAGAGAAGAAGAAAAGAGCGGCCAAGATTAAAGATTGGGCTCAAAAACTTCATCAACAAGCCATGGGGGTTGGCTATAAATACCCCCATATTCTGTAATGTTTAGGTGCCATTTTTTTTATTTTTAATTTTATTATGCAAAAATAGTTTTTAGGAATTTGTAATTTTCTTTTCCAGTATTGTAATCTTTCTTTAATATTAATAAAAGTTATTTTCATTTAAATTGTGTCCATTTACGTTTCTGTTAAAATTTATTATTATTGCAAATTTATCTTTAAACTGTTAGTTATAATAATAAAATTTATTTAATCAAATTAATAAATAATTTGTGTTAAATAAAGAAAATAAAAGTGGTTGATAAATTTCCCCTACTGGGAAGTTTTATAAAATACTGTTCGAAGGGTATATTTGGTTCGAGAATGATGGTGACGTTTGGTTAAGGTGGTGATCTCGTTTTGATTAAAAGGAGGTTCAACGCCTTCCTTCGTCGCAAAGGTTTTCTTCATCAGGTTCTATTTCCTTTTATTTTTAAGTTTTAGATTAATAAAGTTTATTTGATATAATTTGTTTAATTGATTTTACTGTTTGAATTAATTTGAGTAATTTGATTAATCTGTTTTTTTATAACTTTTATAGGCTTGGGTTAATTTTTTGTTTAAGGTTTGTGTATGTTTAAGTCTGCTAGCATATTTTGATTTGGTAGGTTCTTTGCTGAGTTTTGGGACTTAGTCTGCTTAATCTGATATTGTTAAGTTTCTAATATCATAGTTTAGATTTAAGCTGTTTGAGTATTTTGAGTTTTTAGTAGTGCTTGCTGATTTTAATAAGTTTTAGTGTTGCCTGTTTAGTTAGCTTTGCTTATTTTTAGTATAAGACCTGCTTATTTTCAGTTTAGTTTTACTGATTTTTTTAGTTAATGATGATATTTTGGATCTTATATTTCATATGTGTAGATTTGGCTTGTTTACATAGTCTGCCTATTATCATTTGCCTATTGTTAGTTTAGATTTGCTTTTTAGGTCTTAGTTGCTTATTTGATTTTATTAAGTTATATTTGTTTTGAGGTTTAATTTGCTTATTTTCTTTTTTGCCTATTTGTTTATTTGATTATGCCTTGTTTGATTGCTTTGCTGATTGAATTTTATTTAGCTGCTTTCTTAAGCTATCGGATTCATTTAATCTGATAGATTTTTAAACTGCCCAAAAAAATAAATCATTCCAAAAATATAGCAAAAATAGTCCTTGCAAGGACTCGAACCCTTGACCTCTCTTTTAACTACCAACGCGTTTACCATCTCGTCTAGCCTATTTGTGTTTTATCTTCGTTTTTCTTATTAATATAGTTTCGTTTTAATTAGCTGCCAGTTTATTTAAATTAGTTTAATTATAAGTTTTTTTTAGTTAGTTAATTTTAATAAAAAGTTTTTTATAAGTTTACTTTTATAAAGTTTTAAAAAAAGATAAAAAACAAAAATATTTTAATTACTTTTAGACATTTAAATTGTTTTTAAATTATTTTTTAAATTAGTTAATTTAGTTTTATATAGAAATAGTTTTAAATAGAAATTCATTTAAATTAAAAGTTTTAGTTAAAAATTAATTAGATTAAATCAGATTTAAGTTTTATTTAAATTTAAAATAGTTTTGAAATAGTTTAATTAGTTTTAATTAAGTATTTTTAATTAAATATTTTCCTTTTAATTAGATTAAATAGTTTTTAATTAAATAGTTTTTAGTTTTAAAATACCAAACAAAGTATTTTTACCAAGAACAATTAATCCACGTTTTAATTAGATATCAATTCGAGTGAGTCGAGGAACGAAAAAATAGACTATTAAAAAGAATTTCCACAAAAATTCATACATTAAATTGGCGCCGTTGCCGCTTCGCTCGTTACGGTTGACGATTTTTCGTGAGAAGCTTTGGATTTTGGGATCCGTTCGTTATTGAACGTTACTTTTCTTGTTAAAAAATCAAAAACATAAAAAATCCAAAACTTAAAAATACAAAAAAAATAAAAAAATCATCAAAAGCAAACTCTTTCCTAAGATTTGCACCAAAAAAAAATTAAAAAAATCCAAAAGTAATACTTTTCCTAAAGTATTACACCTAAAATATTACGTATTATTGTTATTTTTCTTATTTCGATTTCTTTCGCTTTTTATTGTGAATATATATTTTTCTTAAAAATTACAAAAAGAATTTTCTTTTACTATATTATATTACGTAGAACAATTAATTTACCTACTTCCCAATAAGACCTTAGTTGGGATTTCATCACCTAGCTATTGTATTCGAATCCAAAACAAGAAAAAAAAAGGCAAAATAGATAAATATCAATAAAAAGTTTGAACTCAATTTATAGAAACTATAAGGTGGGTATAAGGCGACGCGCTATAAAAGACCGTCTAAGGAAAAAGGTTTTTAAGTGCTTTGTGCCACCTCGTTTCTCCGCTTGCTTGTGCGTATATTGAGAGGGACGACCGATTATTGGTTTGCCAACTCAAGTAGTATTACGTATATATTTTTTGTAGCTTTTTGATATTGAACCTCGAGAGGGATAATCCCTTTCCTCTCAAAGTAGATCGTGTTCTCCTACCTCATTCCTCAAGTTTAGTTGTACGCGCACTCGCGCGCGTGCACACATACCGAGTGGTGTACCAAATACTTCTAATTCTTCCAAAAAGAAGAAGAAGAACAAAAAGACCGTTATTCAAGCCTATCCCGAGAATCGCGCTTTCGACAATACGATGGCAACGGATAACCGACCTATGATCGAGATTTTGCAATCACACGTTGAGGGAAACGATGACGCTATCGTTGTCCCCGCAACTGGAGCAAATAATTTAGAAATCAAAACGGGTTTTATTCGAATGGTTTCCGCTACACCATTTTTGGGTCGTTCCCAAGATGACCCCCATGATCATATTAAGAGATTTATCCATTTGAATAATATGGTGAAATACAATGGGGTGACTCAAGAAGCAATACGTTTGTTGCTCTTTCCTTTTTCCCTCGAGGGACAAGCCCGGATTTGGCTTGATAAGGAACCACCCCAAAGTATTCTTACATGGGCGGATTTAGAGACCAAGTTCATTAACTACTTTTTCCCACCATCACGGACCACCTCTTTAAGGAATGGCATCATTACCTTTGAACAAAAATATAGGGAAACGTTTAGTGAGTCTTGGGACCGTTTTAAGGAGCTTTTACGAAAATGTCCACAACATGGTTTTACAAAAGTGCATCAAATCAATACGTTTTGCAATGGTTTAACTCTTAATGACCAAGACTCACTTAATAGTGTCGCGGGGGGCAATATTCTTGTGAAATCCATGAACGAGGCTTGGGCAATATTTGAAAACAAGGCAAAAGTACAAACCAAGAGTGTTAGAGCTACTATGGCAAGTGCTAGTACTAGTGAGAGCGACAAGAGAATTGATAAGCTTACTTCGATTGTTGAAACAAATGCTCTACAAACCGCTAACAATACCAAAGCCATCAATGGTCAAGTAAATGCCTTAAAAGAGACTTGTGAAACGTGTGAGACTTGTGGTGGACCACATTCATATTATAATTGTGACAAGGGTTACAATCAACAACAACAAGTTTATGCTTATAACACCAATGCAAATGAGAGGGTTCACTTTAAACCAAATATTGATGTTAACCATTTGTCTTATAAGAGTACTAACTATTTGGCTCCCCCGGGTTTTGTAGCTCCACAAAGACCACCCCCACCCGCCCAAAATACCCAATACTAAAATAGGAACCAAGGTCCTCAAATGGGTAATTTTCAAGGGAATTCAAATACAAGGGATATTAACCAAAATCAATGGAATTTTCAAGGGCAAAACCAAGGGTTTAATACTCAAAATCAAGGCTTTAATAATCAAGGTTTTCATAATAACAACAGTTTTCAACATCAATATCAAAACCAAGGTTTTCCAAATCAACGGTATAATCAAATGAACATGCATAATCCTCAAATGGACTTGGTTCTACAAAAACTGACCGAACATTAGAGAACTATGAAACAAATGCAAGAGTCCACCGATAGGAAGTTCGTGCAAATGTTACAAGCCCTTAGACCCCAAGGAGCCTTACCTTCTAATACCGAGATTAACCCTCGTGCTAATGTGAGTGCTATCACTACTCGAAGTGGAGCAACTTTAGTGGGACCTTCCATCTCTTCGCCCATAAAGGAGAGACAAGGCCCGGAGGTCATAATGAGTAACCCTACTCCCCCTTCGGTGATTCCTCCCACTACCACTTCTAGTTCTAGTTCTCCATTGCCTAATGAGCCTAACCCTAAGATTGTTCAAGGAGCGAGTCCTTCTCCTTCTCAACCTTCAACGTCTAAGCCCAATATCCCTTATCCCTCTAGGTTAGACAAGGCTAAAGTGCTCACCAAAGATGACGTTCATGTTTCCAACTTTTTGAAAATGATTTCTCAAGTGAATGTTAACATTAACCTTATTGAAGCACTTGCTCAAATGCCAAAATTTGTGAAAATGTTCAAAGATTTGCTCAATAAGAAAGAAAAAATGGTTGAGCTCGTTAATACTCGTTTAAATGAGAATTGTTCCGTGATTCTTCTCAAAGAGCTTCCCGAAAAGCTAGGAGATCCCGGACGATTCGTGTTACCTTGCTCATTTCCTCAAATTGATGATTGTATGGCTTTAGCGGATCTCGGCGCTAGCATCAATCTTATGCCACTCTCGGTATGGAAACGATTATCATTACCCAACCTTGTACCGACTCGCATGACTCTCGAGTTAGCTAATAGAACTCTCGCATACCCCGTTGGTATTGCCGAAGACGTTTTTGTTCGAGTTGGTACATTCACTTTTCCCGTGGAATTTGTTGTAGTCGACTATGAGATGGATCCTCGTATTCCGTTAATACTTGGTAGACCGTTCTTAAGAATCAGAAAAGCATTAGTTGATGTAGCCGAAGGGGAATTAATTCTTAAGGTAGGGAATGATCAAGAAGTATTTAAAATGGGGAAAATGGTAAATAAATCAAACGGAAAAGAATCGGTCAATATGATTGATGTGCTTAATTTTGATAATGAAAAAGTTTTATCAATCCTTTTGAAACTAAAAAGTTTAACCTTAATGATTTTGTGGTACATTCAAATCCACTTTTTGAAACTTCAAATGATAATCCACTTTTTGAAGAAAATGAGGAAGCTAATTTTAGTGATGTCTCTTATTTAAGTAATCTCATTTCTTTGGGTTTTGACGAGACACCTAGTGAGCCTAATGATCCTATTATCTCTATGAGGGATCCTCCCATTCTTGAGTCTCCCTTTGACTCTTATATCCCTATATTGGGGGTTACGACTTTCGAAAAGGATCCTCCACCTTTAGAGATTGCCCCTATTTTAGAGGATATTCCATTTGAGGAGGATTTAGATATCTTTCTAAATTTCTATTTTCCTCACGAGGAAGAGTTTTCCTATGACTCCGATGATACTTATGTTTTCACATCAAGTTTGGAAGAGGACGACTTTCTCACTTTGGATAATGATGACATTTTGAGCTTTAATGTCAACACCTCTTACTATTTTCCCGTTAAGGAACCGGTGTTTGATCCTGGAATAGAGACTCTTGTGCTTTCATTGCTTAATCACCTTACCCTTCCTTATGATAGACTTTTGACTAAGGGTACCCCACTTTTCTTTGCCTTGAGTGATTTTACCACCTCAGGGTTTATTTCCTTTCATAATGGAAATTTTGTGCTTGACCCGGGTGGATTTTCATGGGGTATTCCTTATATGATTATGTTTCACCCTTTATCATGGAGAGATTTTCCTCCCTTGGAAATCTCGGTTTTCCCATGATTTTCCCATTTGAATGATGACATTCGGGAAATCGAGTCAAGCTAGAGACTCGTGATAAATAAATCAAGCATCGTATAACTTGGTTAGATTTTTACCTTTTCCATCCTTTCCACCCTTTTTCACCTTCACCCATTTCCACCAATAAGTGTAGGGGAGCCAAGTAGGTTGTTTGTGTTGTGATGTTGTGCAGGGACATGTGCTTTAATGATCCACTTTTGGTGTTTTTGACGCGACCCGTAATCCCGTGTTCCCGTGTACCCGGTTCTATCAAAACTATTGTGATTCATACATGTATATAAATAAGATGAATAAATGTAATCACTTTAGTTGTCTCTTCCTTAGCTCAATTTAAACAACGTGCTCAATGTCCTAAGTGTAGGGGAGTTTATTCTCCCACATGCTTAAACATTGAGGACAATGTTTATATTAAGTTTAGGGGGGACTTCTATCGAATTTTAGTGGATTTTTCCATGAATTTGACCTCATTTAACCGGAAAATTAAAAAATTTCAACATTTTTCAAATTTTTGATCTATTTTGGCCTAGTAGTATTTCCATTTTTTTTCCATTTATTTTCTTTCCTTTTGACATCGCATCGTATTTATATTTTCCATTTCAAGAATAAAGTAAAAAATAAATAAATAAATAAAATGGTTTTAACAAGTTTAGATGTCTTTGATATATTAGGCGCGTCGTGAATATTTTGACTCAACCCGAGTTTACTTATCAAAGTTTACTCTAGCTAGTATCCTTAACCATATGGACCTTAATTGGTTTATTAGGCTAAGCATCCACGAGTCTCATTATTTGAGATTTTAAATTGTGGAGAACGAGAGATGATAGAGTTCATAATATGTTTAAGGGTTAATTCTTGCTTATATGAATTTTTGTGGCTCTTTCTTCCCGCTTGTATATTTAATTGCTTAATAAATGAGGATTTTTGCGGTGTAGATTCGATATCTTAGCTCTTAGCCAAATCTTTTATCTCCTTGTAATTAATGCATGAACACATTGAGGGTGCCAGCGTTATGGACTTTCGACTAAGGTGGCTCATAACCACTAAGTAGGAGGTATTCAGACCATGGGACCGCGGAATTTGGCCTACTATATATATCATAAATAAGAAAAAATAAGATTAAAACATGACCTCAAGGAGTCTTAGGGTGTGGGGCATGTAGCACGAACCTTGTCATTAGAGCCTAAGGTTGTATGGCATGGTAAGTGTTGAATAAAAATTGATCAAAAATCAATTCCCTTGTTTATCGTTCAAGGAGCCTTAGGGTGTAGACAATAGATGAGGAGCATTTTTACATCTTAAAGAGCCTAAGGGTATATGATGTGAATTTGCTAAACTCCACATAAAGTCTACATGACTTTGGAGGAATAATTAATAAGTAGTACTATTGGCCAAATTTCGGATTCGGGAATTTATTCCCCAAATCGTGTTAAATCATTCTTGATGTGGGCTTACTTTAGTGACAAAGTTTTTGAGGACGAGGTTAGGTTTTGAGTGTCGGGTTTGCACCGTTTTGCCTTCATTTTTGGACTAATAATTATCAAATGAGCCTACGGGTGAATGACAATCCTTAAAAGCTAGAGATACAACTTAGGAATTGGAGAAAGAGTATTACACAATTGTCTTATATAAGTGGTTTTAACCTAAGAACTTATGGTAAACAATGATCTTGTTTTTAACCTTGGTATAGGGAACGTGAAACTTGAGGGTGATTGATATTCATGACACCAAAGCCCTAATTTAAGTCTTAGATTTCATTACAAGTTTCTTCCATCAAAAAAAAATTCCAAGTTAATAAATTGTTATAACTTTTGTTTCCTTTAAAGTTTTTATCTTTTCATCGTAGTAGTAATAGTATATTATAATAAAGGCAAAGATGGGTTAATTATGAGGAAAATGTAACTTTATGCTTTAAAATTATGCATTGCATGGGGTCATTGCAATGGTCAAGTGTAGGGGATTTAATTAGTGTGTAAACACTTAACCTTTTACCACTAAAATCAAGGAAAAACAAGACCTAATCATGTGTTTAATATCGTAAAAGTCGGAATTACGTGTGGTTTTGTGTTTTTATGTGAAATAGGTACAAAAGATCAAAAGGAAAGAAAACACGGGATTTCACGGTCAAATGTTGAAGAAAAGTCCAAGAAAGAGACAAAGACAAAGTCAAAGAACCAAAAGTGTACCAAAGATCACGAAAACCGGCAAAATCAACACGGGTTTAAAGGAAAGATCGTCAAAGCCAAAATCAAGCTCGATTTTAGTGGATTTAACTTTTTATGAAGATAAATGGGCTTGTGGGTCCCACATTGCAATATTGGGCCCAAAAAGCCCAATAAGGATGCAAGTTAGCTATTCTTTGGTTACTGATGTTGAGTAAAATACGTCCTTTAGGAAAAAGAGCGTAATTAGGGTAAGTACGACAATTTAGGAAAATCGTGCACAAATGACCCAAAGTGGGGATCGTTCTCAAGGAGGTTTGGTGTGTGTGTAATGAATTATTTAACTTTGTGATTATATTGTTATGAAAAAGAAAATAGAAATGGGATAAGAAGAGAATGACGGTTACGATGATGATTACACTAAGACAAAAGGGTCATACACGTAAAACCGTAAAAGCACCAAATTTAAAAATTTACTCTAAAAATTCCTAAAAAATTGCAATAATTCCTAAATAATGTATTAAAGTTTACAAAAAATCAAAAATCACCCAAACCTTTTAATTAATTAAATAATGATTTTTAATGCTAATTAGAGCCTTAAAAATCAATTTAATTAACAAAAAGCCCAAAATGATTTTTATCACTTTGTAAACCTCTAAAATACCCTAACTTAATTTAAAACTATTTTTGAAAATTTTAAAATTAAATAAAACAATTTAAAAACAATTAAAAACTATAAAAATTAAAAATAATTCTAGAAAATAACTGAAAGACCTTAAAAATATTTGGAAAGTTGTAAAATTCCTAATTAAGTGTCTAGAATCTAGGAAAAATATAAAAACTTAGAAAATCATACTTTTAATTTTTAATAATAAAATAATATTAAAATATTAATAAAAATCCAAAATTCCTAAAAAATTCTAAAAAGTTGCAAACTAACTAGTTTTAACCTAATTAATACATAAATGAAGTTGAAATTACCTAAATACCCTTAATAGGCCTAGAAATGGGCCAAAAGCCAAAACAGTCACCTAAATGGGCCAAATTGAACCCAATAAGAAAAAGTTTGTAAAAATGGCCCAAAAAGCACTACTTGACTCAAAATTTGATTCTGAACAACTTTTTCCAAAGGCCCAAAAACTGAAAATGTGAAATAAGCAAGCTTATACCAAACAGCTTATTCTTAATGGGCTTTTTGGCCCATTAAGCTATAAGCTAATGCCATAAGCTCAAATTAGACACATAAGCTTCTTTTGAGCTAAATAAGACTTCTGTAAAAAGAAATTTTAAATAAGCTAAAGGAATAAGCATGAAAATGTAAAAAGCAATCTATAGAAAACGACAAAATAGTCGTTTTTGAGTTCTAGGCTACCCCAAGAGCTGATTCAAATTGCAAAAGCTTTTAAATAAGCTAAATCAACAAAAAAATTTCAAATAAGTTGACTCAATAAGCTGGAAAAAACAAATAAGCACTTATGAAAAAGTCTAATAAGTTGGTTTTCTAGCAAAAAGTCAAAGTCAAAGTCCAATAAGCTCCAGTTCAATCAAATGGGTCAAATAATGAAGATCTATCACAAAAAATAAGTTGTTGCAGGTCTGGATAAGCCAAAACGGCTTATTGATAAGCTGAAAGAAAATTAACACTAGCAGGGGCTAGTTTTGGGTGTTGAGCAGTGGAAACTTTTTCCACTGCTTGACTTGTTGACTTTTTTGTCTTTAGTGACTTTTTTGGAGATTCAAGTTTCACAAAGGCACCCAATTGATCAGTGGATCAAGAGGAGTCAATAACAATCAAAAAATCACAATCAACAACAGCCAAATGATACAGTTAATTCAAACAATCACCAGATCTGACACAGACATGAACAAATAAGCAGTTGAGGTTCAAAAAGCACTTATAGCACAATTCAGCCAGTCAAACTTAACCAAATGCATACACAAGCAATATTAAACTTAAATAAACAAGTCTAAACAGGTTTCATGCAATGATTCAAAGTTTTAAGCAAGATTCAAGCACCTTAAGTTACTAATGAACACAAACACATGCAGTTTTATACTTTGCTGATGCAATTGACCATCAAGCCATATTCAACCACTCAGATCTATCACATATGTTATATAAATGATAGGTTTTACCAAAATCTTAGGTCAACCATGCATAAAATCTAGGTTTTACCAAAATCTTAGGTCAAAAACAGTTAAAATCAACAAGATATAGCATAATGTATGATTCAAGGTTTCAAACTCAAAAACTTGCAGCAAAATACTCTCAACCAAGCATATATCATATAACAAGCACAAACACAAACTCTTAACAACTCAATTCCAAGTTATGAATCAAAGCAGGTAATCCCAACCACCCTTTTATCTTTTTAATCCAAAAATTAAACAAGTATAAGTGTGATTTAGTTTACCAAGTGACTAATCTAGCATACTAACAACATTAACATGCAAGATTAAGCAGATTCAAGCCAAGAAAACAAAAAGAACACAAGTAGAGCACAAATTCACCAAAAATCAAAAATTTATCAGATTTTCAAGGTTTTAAGACAAACCTCACGGATGTACATCCACACCCACGAATTTTAGAGCTTATGTGCTAGCAAGAACAAGCACAAGCTTCCAATAACAACCCTTCTAAGATTCAACAAGGTTAGAAGCAGATTATCAAAACAGAAAGGTGACCTTTTTGGAAAATAAACTTGATTAATGCAACTTCTTGTACCCACTCTTGATTATCCCCAAGATATGAGCTTCACAACACCTTAATATCACAATTAGGGTGCTATGATCAGCTTATATCCCAAAATTTCCAAGATGTACCAAGAAAACTTAGCAAAATATAAAATTTTAGTCCAATGTGTATTCTCTTACACAAGGTTTATAAAAACGTTTTAGGGTTCAATTTCAGTTAACATATAACATAAATAAGCTTAAAATTAAATGGCCCTTGGTCTTTCTTCAACAAACTCAAACACAATTTCATTAATCAGAAAGTAGGATTTACAGGTTTGTGAACTAGGAAAAACCAAAAGCAAACGTAAATGAGAGACCCTATACCCTTTATATAGAGGGTGTACATGGTCTGCATAAGCTAAAAACTCAAAACCCTAATGTAGTAGAAGTCCCAAATTTCCCTTGTAGCTTTTTGAACTCTTGTGAATCATGTGACTGCATTTTGTTGTCTTGTGGTAGCTGGAAAGGAGAAAGTTGATCAAAGGGTGTGGAATAAGCTTAGGATGTAAGCTGAATCCTTGGACGTTGGATGACTGTCCAAAATTTGGCAGTTAGCTCAAGCTTATAGCAGGTGAATCTTGTGTGGGACAAGGGAGTGAGCTGGCAAGCATTTTTGAGGTTGGGAAGTGATTAAGGGATCATCAATTACTAATCTGGAGGGTTTTGTGGTTTAATTACAACAGGATTGAAAATACCCAATTTTCATAAGAACACCAAGAAGACCTCATTTGATCTTTGTTGTGTGTTTAGGAGGTGTTTAGCGCCAGATTATATTATTTAATTAACGTTTGAAAAGTTAATTAATAATATCTGGTGAGTGGGATATGATGTGGAGGAAGGGTGCAATCTGATTGGTTGTGGAGTTGTAGTGGGGCACGTGTCACCCCACTACTGGTCTAGGTAACTTCCTTGTCTGACCACATTTAACCCCTTATCTTTCCATTTCCTTTCATTTTGTAAATAATCAGCCATAAACACGAATCCTTTGTTATCAAACTTTTCATATTCACACTTTTGCCCCAAATACTTTTCCAAAGTATTTTCAGGGGTATTTCTTGCCATTTTGTGATTCTTGAGGGACTGAATTGGCATTTTCTTGATTGATAATGGTCTTGACTTGTATGATTGACCTTTTGGAGGACTAAAGTTACCAAGTCGTGATTGATGAGAGACCATTTTTGCCATTTCTTCAAAGTCAAGGGTCCTTTTTGTAATTTTGATTTTTTCAAAGGACCAAACTTGTAATTCTTGAAACTTGGAGTCCTTCTTGGTATGTTTGACTTCTAGGAGGATAAGGTCGACAATTTAGCTTTGGTGAGGGGCTAAAATTGCCAATTCTTCAAAGTGGAAGGCCCTTTTTGCAATATTGACAAACTTTAGGGACCAATCTTGTAATTATGAAGATACAAGGGTATAAAGTGTCAATTCTTCAATATTGAAGGACCCTTCTTCATAAGTCTTCAAATCTTTAAGGGTTTTCTAGGTAAAATCTTCATTTGGGCTTGGTTCATTGTGCGGCTTCGTTTCCCGTGTTTGTTTTTGCATGATTCTTGTGATCTTTTGTCATTTCCTCAATATCCGTACCTAAAATACACGAGCAACAAACACAAGCATATATTTGGGTATTTTCATTATATTTAAGGCATTTTAAGCCCTTTTTGGACGATTAAACTATGTATAAAAGCAGTCTCATCACTCCCCCATACTAAACCATTATCGTGCCCTCACGCAATGCTAGAATAAAGTATCGTAGCATCTCCAAAATTCATTTTTTATTCACTTTAATGGACGATAAACTAGCTACACTACTACTATTTCTACTACTTGCGTTTTAGACATAATGTATGATTTTTATCGCGAAATGGGACGTTTAGGTTCATAGAACAAGAACACGTGAATGCTTCGTTAGAAATAATTTCATCGTCTTCGATTTTCACCCCAATTCCATGCCAAGCGTGCAACGAGATCATTGTCATTATAAGTTAGTAATGCTAACACTACTCATATGCCCTAATCACGTACTTATCCTCCCATTTTCCTAAGTTGTATCTCTTATATTTTATTTTGTCTTGAATGTTTCACGAGGATACATTGTTTGACTTATGCGATAATAGAGATTTAGGTCTAAAAATAGAGTCCTAACGGTGTAACCAAGACCATCAAATCAATAACCCCTCCTAATAGACAACGATGTCAAAAAATTAAGTCAACAAAAAGGATCGATAAACACGGTTTTATAACGGTTTTGAACATGAGACTTATTACCAAGACTTTTATACGCCCCCTAACGGAAGGGCCTTATTATCTTTGGTTTACCTCTATCTTTTATTCAACTTCGCCATAAAGCTTTTATTATGACTTCGGTCTTGCCTTGCCTTTTATTATCCACCTCATCGGTAGTTTTAATAGCCAAAGACGTATATCCTCACGCTAAGGAGAATTTTGGATCTTTAAAGCTTCTAATATTAAGGCTTGATTCACTTTCAATTTTGCATAGATTTTTCGGCCTTGTGGGGCTTCAAATTGTTTGCTTGATTTAGGCGAGCACTTGAAATCTTATTATTGGGTGAAGCTTTTGATTATTCGGGTGCCAATACTTCAAAACCGTGACGCTGGCGATACCTTAATGTCTTCCCAATTTAATTACACGGAAGCTACTAGAAAAGACTAGAAACCCAACAATCAAGACTAAACCGCTAAGTCAATATTTATTAAGCAAAAAATATTTACATGCGAAGGGAGAATAAGCAAACAACGAGAACACATGAGTTTTTGAAAGAATATGAGTACTCTACGTTTAGCATAGTAACTTATAATTAACCCTATCATTTCTCGTCCTCATTTAAGAGACTTAGCCTAATGTGAAGTTAAGGAATCAAAGCTAAGTGCTCAACACGCGCGATCGAGTCAAAAATTACTCTTATTCTCACCATCAGAAAACCTACATTCATGTCTTCAAACACTTATAAAACATGAGAAAAATTTTCTAATTTGGCCATTTTTAGCCTTATTTTGCAACAAAACGATAAACAAAAAGATAAACTTTGGAAAGCGTGAAGGTTTGGCAAGGCAAGTATCTATTCAACCCCCCCCCCCATACTAAAGTTAAACTTGTCCTCAGTGTTTCGAGTCTAGGGGTGCAAACACCCCCATACTAGAGACGTAGTCGAATGCCTAATCTAGCATGGAAAGGGTGTAACCGTTAAATTTAAAGCCGTTTATGAAGTGTGCTATAAACCTAAGGTTAGAACATCAAAGGATATATCATGGATATTTAGATAGTCTTGAAAGCAAACGATCGAGTGCTCTCATAAAACAAACACGAGAGGCTCCAATCGTGAAGATCATGGTCATCTAAAATCCATAATTCATTAACAACCACGGAACAAAGGTTGGAAGGGCACAAATCCCCACACGTTACTACATTAGAAAGCGATAATATGTAAATAGAATAAGCATGGGACTCCCCCACGAAGCACCTCGTTTTTTATTACTGAGTCATGAGCTCGACTCGATCCCCTCAATACTAATTATCATTGGGGAAGGTGATTTGGTCGAGGTAGTTCAAGGATGGAACTTCCCCGCCAAAGTAGTGCTTCAACCTATGTCCATTCACCTTGAAATTGGGGCCATCATTTTGAGCTAGCTCGATGGTCCCATATGGAAAAACTTGAGTCACGGTGAATGGACCGGACCAACGGGATTTTAACTTACCGGAAAAGATTTTCAAACGAGAATTAAAAAAGCAAAACTTGATCCCCAATGTTAAAAAACCGGTTTTTAATTTTAGAATCATGCAACTTTTTAGTCTTTTCTTTATAAATCAATGAATTTTCATAAGCAATGTCCCTCAATTCATCCAATTCATTTAATTGCATTTTCCGGTGTTTTCCCACGGTCTCCATGTCATCATTACAATGCTTTAGGGCCCAATAAGCCTTGTGTTCCAATTCAATAGGCAAGTGGCAATTCTTCCCATACACAAGCTTATAAGGAGTGCACCCAATGGGTGTTTTATGAGCGGTCCGAAATTCCCATAAAGCATCGTCGAACTTATCCGACCAAGATTGTCGGTTTTCCCCAACGGATCTCTCTAAGATCCTTTTCAACGCTCGGTTTGAAACCTCGACTTGCCCACTCGTTTGTGGGTGATAAGCCGTAGAAAGCTGATGTGTAACCCCATATTTCCTTAGGACCCTTTCGAATTGGTCGTTACAAAAATGGGTTCCACGATCGCTTATGATCGCACGAGGGGTTCCAAACCGAGAAAACAAGCTTTTCAAAAACTTGACTACCACACTAGCATCATTGGTGGGCAAAGGCTTAGCTTCCACCCACTTAGATAGGTAGTCAACCGCAACAAGGATGTACTTATTACCACGAGATGATGGGAACGGCCCCATAAAGTCTATACCCCAAACGTCAAAGATCTCACACACTTGGATGATATTTTGTGGCATTTCATCTTTTTGTGAGGATTTTCCTTGTCGTTGGCATGAGTCACACGACTTCACAAGCTCATGTGCATCTCGGTAAATAGTATGCCAAAAGAAGCCGGCATCAAACACCTTTTTAGCCGTGAGATTAGCACCATGGTGACCACCCGTGGGTCCCTCATGACAAGCTCTAAGGATATTAGAAGCTTCGGTGCCAAATACACAACGTCGGATGATTTGATCCGCAGAAGTTCGAAACAAGTAAGGGTCGTTCCAAAAGTAGAACTTGACGTCACGAAAGAATTTTCGTTTTTCTTGAGTCGTCATACCCTTGATGATGAAGTTGCCCGCATGGTAATTTGCAAAGTCTGCAAACCATGGGGTGGAAGAATCAAGCTTAGAATTCACTACACCAAGTGTCTCGAGCGGAAATGTTTCGGTGATTTCCTTGGGCTCGTAAACACTTTGGTGAGGATCTTCCAAACGAGAAAGATGATCGGCCGCTAGATTCTCGGCTCCTTTTTTGTCAACAATTTTGTGATCAAATTCTTGGAGGAGGAGAATCCAACGAAGTAATCTCGGATTTGCATCTTGTTTAGCCATAAGATACTTGATAGCCGAATAATCCGTATACACTATGCATTTTGTCAAGACGAGATAAGGTCGAAATTTCTCAAATGCATACACCACGGCAAGGAACTCCTTCTCCGTTGTAGTGTATTTTAGTTGAGCCTCGGTCATCGTCTTGCTAGCATAGTGAATAGGCAAGAAGTGCTTTTCATGACGTTGCCTCAATACGGCCCCAATAGCGTAGTCACTAGCATCACACATGAGCTCAAAGGGGAGGTTCCAATTGGGAGCAACAAGAATGGGAGCTTCGGTAAGTTTCCTCTTAAGGATTTCAAAGGCTCGTACACAATCTTCGTCAAAGACAAAACGTGCCTCTTTTTCAAGAAGATGTGTAATGGGTCGAGAGATCTTTGAAAAATCCTTGATGAATCGACGATAAAAGCCCGCGTGGCCTAGGAAACTCCTAACTCCCTTAACGGTTTTGGGATGAGGTAATTTGGTGATGACGTCTACCTTATCTTGATCTACCTCAATCCCCGCTTTCGAGACCTTGTGCCCTAAGACGATTCCACTTTTAACCATAAAATGACACTTTTCCCAATTGAGCACAAGGTTGGTTTCCTCACAACGTTTCAACATTCTCTCGAGATTCGACAAACACGAAGTGAACGAATTACCAAACACGGAAAAGTCATCCATGAAGACTTCCATCGTCTTTTCGATCATATCATGAAAAATAGCCATCATGCACCTTTGAAAGGTTCCCGGTGCATTGCAAAGTCCGAATGGCATTCTACGATAGGCAAATGTTCCATATGGACACGTAAACGTAGTTTTTTCTTGATCACGAGGATCGATGGGAATTTGGAAGTAACCGGAAAAACCATCTAAAAAGCAATAGAAATCGTTTCCCGCAAGACGCTCCAACATTTGGTCCATGAAGGGCAAGGGAAAATGGTCTTTTCGAGTGGCTTCATTCAACTTACGATAGTCAATGCACACTCTCCATCCGGTCACGAGTCTAGTGGGAATTAACTCGTTGGCATCGTTTGGCACAACGGTCATTCCTCCCTTCTTAGGGACACAATGAATAGGACTCACCCAAGGGCTATCGGAAATAGGGTAAATCATTCCCGCGTCAAGGAGTTTAAGGACTTCCTTTTTGATGACGTCGTGAATTTTGGGGTTCACCCTCCTTTGACATTGGATTGCGGGCTTGTAATCCTCCTCCATTAAGATTTTGTGGGTACAAAATTTGGGATCGATCCCCTTAATGTCGGATAACTTCCACGCAATTTCCCCTTTGTGATCCTTTAGAACATCGACAAGTGCGGTTTTTCATCATCCGAAAGTTCCTTCGCAATAATAACCGGCAACTTGTCGCCCTACTCCAAATAGACATATTCGAGATGAGGAGGTAAATCTTTCAACTCGAGGATAGGTGGTTCCTTAATTGAAGATTTGGGCTCGATACTCATAACCTCCTCGGGTGGAGGAAATGGGAAATCGTTGAGAAAATCCTTGATAATCGAGAAGTCCTCATCGTTGTCGAGGTCTTCGTTACAAGTACGTGGAACATCGAATTCTTCCAACGTAAAACCACCACCTTCAAATGGAGTGAAGGTTGGTGTCGAGTTATCAAGGATGGGATCTAACATAGTGGGATTGCCACCATTTTCATCATCACCAAAACCTAGAACTTCTTGTGAAAATTCCTCGCAAACCACATCAATCATATCAACGAGGTTTATGGTTGCAACGGAATAAACATGAGAAATTTGAGAGTTTTGAGTTGCGTTTATAACAAGTTCCTCGTCGTTGAAACGTAAGGTGATCTTTCTAGCGTGAACATCGATCAAAGCCATAGACGTATCTAAAAACGAACAACCTAAAATGAGAGGAACTTGAGGATACGTGGGAATATCGACAACGATAAAGTCTACGGGATAGTAGAACTTTCCCACTTTCACGAAAACGTCTTCCGCCAATCCACATGCGGGAATCGTGGAATGGTCGGCCAACTCGATAGACATTAGTGAAGGAATAAGATTAGGAAGATTGAGCGACTTGAAGATTGAAAGTGGCATAAAGTTAATGCTAGCACCAAGATCGGCCAAGGCAAAGCATTCTTCCATATCTTGGATTGCACAAGGGATCAAAAATTTACCGGGATCACCGACTTTTTGAGGTATGCGATAAGATAAACCGACGAACAACTAGACAATTGGTGCAATTTCTCGTTGTTGTTCAACATACTCTTAATGTTAGCGGCAAATCGAGGCATCATGACCAAAGCATCGGCGAAACTCACATTAAAGTGCAAATCACGAAACATTTTCATAAAAGCTCAAATTGGTAATTGTCGTGCTCTTGATGTTTCTCCTTTCTAAGTCTCGATGGATAGCGCAAAGGTGGTGTGGGTTGAGGCATAGGCATAGCCTTTGGAATCTCGGGTTCCAATGTTGGTAATGGGTCAACCGTAGGTGTCGCATGAGCGGTACTTAGTGAGATTGGAACATGCTCCTTTTGGACCACCACCTCGGGTTCTTCCTCAATTGCTTCCTCCGTAGGAGCAATTGGTTGAGGAGTCGGTTCCTTAAGTGTCTAACCACTACGTGTGGTAATCACTTTCATCTCACCCTTAGGGTTTGATACGGTGTTGCTAGGAAGACTACTCGAAGACGGTTTACACATAATTGCCTCAAACATAGATGAGATTTTATCTTCAAACATGGATTGCCTCTTCTCGGCCTTAACATCTCTTGTTTAATCTCATGTTGCCCTTGTTCCATTTTTTGTTGGTTTTGTTGTAACCTAGTTACATTTACTTCCATTTTGTTTGTATGGATTTTAAGCTCATTTGCTAACTCATTTTTCAACTCTTTCTTCAAGTCGGTCTTAAACTCGGATCTTAGGCTAATGATTTCTCTTTGAATGTTGTCAAACCTAGCATCGTTCCCATTAGCGTATTCAACAAATTCATTTGGAAGATCTTTCAAAGTTTGCAAACTTTTGTTTTTGTTTTGAAAATCATTTTGATTTTTGTTTGAAACTTGATTATTAGCCCCTTGATTACCATAGTTTCCCTTGTTGTAATTGTTTTTGAAACCAACTTGATTGTTGCGATAGTTGTTGTTAGCATTTTGATTTTAACCAAAACCCGATGGAGTCAATTGATTAGAGCGGGTAACTTGACCGTTTTGGTTGTAAGTTCCCGTGGCCGCGTAGGCACTCGAAGTGTTACCACCGTTGGTAATACACTCGGAGAAATCATGACCTCCACCATAATACATGCATGAAACCTCAACCGCTTTAGCCGTAGCGGGAGCACTTGGTTCTCCAATTTTGAACTCAATCAAAAGACCCTTAAGCATATCAAAGATTTTGTTTTCCAAGTTCGCCTCAATTTGGCAAGCATCGATGGTAGTAGACAAAGAAGGTGAAGCCGAAGACGAAGCCTTACGAACACTAGACGTGCTACGAGGACTATACACCTTAGATCTATTCTCAATTATCACCAAAGCTTCCTCAACCGTTTTACACAAAAAATTACCACCCGCGGCGGCATTAAGATAATCCCTTTCATGATCATTAAGTCCATTGTAAAACATGTCAATTTGATGCAAGTCGGAAAAACCGTGATGAGGACATTCATGTAACATCTCCTTAAACCTATTCCAAGCCGTTGAAAAACTTTCATTAAATTCTTGTGAAAATTTTGAAATCTCATTTTTCAAGTGCGTAGTCTTAGAGGGCGGAAAGAATTGGTTCACAAACTTAGACACGAGATCCTTCCACGTCAATATAGAATTGGGTGGCTCTTTCTCTAACCAATTTTTGTGGGCCCCGCTAAGGAATACGGAAAAAGCATCATCATAATCGAGTCATTAGAGACATCCTTAAACTTGCAAGTGGCGGTAAGACGATTGAATTGGCGGATATGGTTGTGTGGATTGTCCTTCTCATCACCACGGAATTTGTTGTTTTGGATCATCGACAACAAACCCGTTTTCACCTCAAAATTCTCCGCAAGGATAGCGGGAATCACAATAGCCTCTCCATAACCCTCGGTGGGTGCTTGAAGTAACTCCATCATAGTACGATTCTCCATGGTTGGTTCCTTCTCTACCATGGGTTCAACAATGGGAGATTCTTCACTAGAAGATGTTTGGTTTCCTTCCTTTTGACGACGTTTACGTGCACGTATTGCTTTGGAGCAAGTTTGCATAAACGTCACGTACAACGAGGGAATGAGAAAAGAAGATTCTTTTTTATGTTTTGTATTTTTCCAATTTTTTTGTGGTTTTTGGTTGTTTTTACTTTTTTTTGGATTTTTGTGATTGTATTAAGTAGACCAAAATTGACAAATCTCCTCCTTAATCAACTCTCTTGATTAAAGAAGCCTCAAGGAATGAAAACGATCACGTGAAGTGAACGCCTTCGATGACTTTAGAACGTTGGTGGAACACCAAAACGTTCAAGAGGGTTTAATCAAATGAAACCAAGAAAGTATATATGATACTTAATAATACTTTGGGCGGCAAAACCCTCGATTAGCTCTCAAAATCAAATACTCACAAGCAAGCGGGGAAACGAGGCGGCGCGAAGCACTTAAGAGCCTTTTTCCTTAGGATATATTTTGTAATATTCGCCTTATACCCACCTTATAGTTTGTATTTTTCAAAATCGAGCTTCACAAAAGTATTTATCTATTTTTGCCTTTTTCTTTGGTTTGAGATTCGAATACAATGATTGGGTAATGACCTCCCAAGTCAAGGTTGTGATTTCTCACTTTTGGAGTACTTGTGTATTTATTGTTCTACGTATACAATATAGTAATAGTATTCACAAAAAACGAAAAACCGATAATACGTATTAGTAGAGTGCTACTAATACAAATACTATTTATGGTTAGTATATAAAAACAACAATGTCCAAATCAAAACACAACACGCCTCCCCGGCAGCGGTGCCAAAATGATGTTGAGTAAAATACGTCCTTAAGGAAAAAGAGCGTAATTATGGTAAGTACGACAATTTAGGAAAATCGTGCACAAATGACCCAAAGTGGGGATCGTTCTCAAGGAGGCTTGGTGTGTGTGTAATGAATTGATTAACTTTGTGATTATATTGTTATGAGAAAGAAAATAGAATTGGGATAAGAAGAGAATGACGGTTACGATGACGATTACACTAAGACAAAAGGGTCGTACACGTAAAACCGTAAAAGCATCAAATTTAAAAATTTACTCTAAAAATTCCTAAAAATTTGCAATAAATCCTAAATAATGTATTAAGAGTTTACAAAAAATCAAAAATCACCCAAACCTTTTAATTAATTAAACAATGATTTTTTAATGCTAATTAAAGCCCTAAAAATCAATTTAATTAACGAAAAGCCCAAAATGAGTTTTATCACTTTGTAAACCTCTAAAATACCCTAACTTAATTTAAAACTATTTTTGAAAATTTTAAAATTAATTAAAACTATTTAAAAACAATTAAAAACTATAAAAACTAAAAATAATTCTAGAAAATAATTGAAAGACCCTAAAAATATTTGGAAAGTTGTAAAAATCCTAATTAAGTGTCTAGAATCTAGGAAAAATATAAAAACTTAGAAAAATCAGAATTTTAATTTTAATAATAAAATAATATTAAAATATTAATAAAAATCCAAAAATCCTAAAAAAATCTAAAAAGTTGCAAACTAGCTAATTTTAACCTAAATAACACAGAAATGAAGCTGAATTACCTAAATACCCTTAATGGGCCTAGAAATGGGCCAAAACCCAAAACACTCACCTAAATGGGCCAAATTGAGCCCAATAAGAAAAAGTTTATAAAAATGGCCCAAAAAGCACTACTTGACTCAAAATTTGATTCTGAACAACTTTTTCCAAAGGCCCAAAAGCTAAAAATGGGAAATAAGCAAGCTTATACCAAACAGCTTATTCTTAATGGGCTTTTTGGCCCATTAAGCTATAAGCTAATGCCATAAGCTCAAATTAGACACACAAGCTTCTTTTAAGCTAAATAAGACTTCTGTAAAAAGAAATTTGAAATAAGCTAAAGGAATAAGCCTGAAAATGCAAAAAGCAATCTACATAAAACGACAAAATAGTCGTTTTTGAGTTCTAGGCTACCCCAAGAGCTAATTCAAATTGCAAAAGCTTTTAAATGACTTAAATAAGCTAAATCAACAAAAAAAATTCAAATAAGTTGACTCAATAAGCTGGAAAAAGCAAATAAGCACTTATGAAAAGTCAAATAAGTTGGTTTTCTAGCAAAAAGTCAAAGTCAAAGTCCAATAAGCTCAGGTTCAATCAAATGGGTCAAATAATGAAGTTCTATCACAAAAAATAAGTTGTTGCAGGTCTGGATAAGCCAAAATGGCTTATTGATAAGCTGAAAGCAAATTAACACTAGCAGGGGCTAGTTTTGGGTGTTGAGCAGTGGAAACTTTTTCCACTGCTTGACTTGTTGACTTTTTTGTCTTTAGTGACTTTTTTGGAGATTCAAGTTTCACAAAGGCACCCAATTGATCAGTGGATCAAGAGGATTCAATAACAATCAAAAAAATCACAATCAACAACAGCCAAATGATACAGTTAATTCAAGCAATCACCAGATCTGACACATACATGAACAAATAAGCAGTTGAGGTTCAAAAAGCACTTATAGCACAATTCAGCCAACCAAACTTAACCAAATGCATACACAAGCAATATTAAACTTAAATAAGCAAGTCTAAACAGGTTTCATGCAATGATTCAAAGTTTTAAGCAAGATTCAAGCACCTTAAGTTACTGATGAACACAAACACATGCAGTTTTATACTTTGCTGATGCAATTGACCAACAAGCAAGATTCCACCACTCAGATCTATCACATATGTTATATAAATTATGCTTAAGCAACTTTTATACCTAAGCATGCATAAAATCTAGGTTTTACCAAAATCTTAGGTCAAAAATAGTTAAAATCAACAAGATATAGCACAATGTATGATTCAAGGTTTCAAACTCAAAAACTTGCAGCAAAATACTCTCAACCAAGCATATATCAGATAACAAGCACAAACACAAACTCTTAACAACTCAATTCCAAGTTATGAATCAAAGCAGGTAATCCCAAACACCCTTTTATCTTTTTAATCCAAAAAATAAACAAGTATAAGTGTGATTTAGTTTACCAAGTGACTAATCTAGCATACTAACAACATTAACATGCAAGATTAAGCAGATTCAAGCCAAGAAAACAACAAGAACACAAGTAGAGCACAAATTCACCAAAAATCCAAAATTTATCAGATTTTCAAGGTTTTAAGACAAACCTCATGGATGTACATCCACACCCATGAATTTTAGAGCTTATGTGCTAGCAAGAACAAGCACAAGCTTCCAATAACAACCCTGCTAAGATTCAACAAGGTTAGAAGCAGATTATCAAAACAGAAAGGTGACCTTTTTGGAAAATAAACTTGATTAATGCAACTTCTTGTATCCACTCTTGATTATCCCCAAGATATGAGCTTCACAACACCTTAATATCACAATTAGGGTGCTATGATCAGCTTATATCCGAAAAATTCCAAGATGTACCAAGAAAACTTAGCAAAATATCAAATTTTAGTCCAATGTGTAATCTCTTACACAAGGTTTATAAAAACATTTTAGGGTTCAATTTCAGTTAACATATAACATAAAAAAGCTTAAAATTAAATGGCCCTTGGTCTTTCTTCAACAAACTCAAACACAATTTCATTAATCAGAAAGTAGGATTTACAGGTTTGTGAACTAGGAAAAACCAATAGCAAACATAAATAAGAGACCCTATACCCTTTATATAGAGGGTGTACATGTTCTGTATAAGCTAAAAACTCAAAACCCTAATGTAGTAGAAGTCCCAAATTTCCCTTGTAGCTTTTTGAACTCTTGTGAATCATGTGACTGCATTTTGTTGGCTTGTGGTAGCTGGCAAGGAGAAAGTTGATCAAAGGGTGTGGAATAAGCTTAGGATGTAAGCTGAATCCTTGGACGTTGGATGACTGTCCAAAATTTGGCAGTTAGCTCAAGCTTGTAGTAGGGGAATCTTGTGTGGGACAAGGGAGTGAGGTGGCAAGCATTTTTGAGGTTGGGAAGTGATTAAGGGATCATCAATTACTAATCTGGAGGGTTTTGTGGTTTAATTACAACAGGATTGAAAATACCCAATTTTCATAAGAACACCAAGAACACCTCATTTGATCTTTGTTGTGGGTTTGGAGGTGTTTAGCGCCAGATTATATTATTTAATTAATGTTTGAAAAGTTAATTAATAATATCTGGTGAGTGGGATATGATGTGGAGGAAGGGTGCAATCTGATTGGTTGTGGAGTGGTAGTGGGGCACGTGTCACCCCACTACTGGTCTAGGTAACTTCCTTGTCTGGCCACATTTAACCCCTTATCTTTCCATTTCCTTCATTTTGTAAATAATCAGCCATAAAAACGAATCCTTTGTTATCAAACTTTTCATTTTCACACTTTTGCCCCAAATACTTTTCCAAAGTATTTTCAGGGGTATTTCTTGCCATTTTGTGATTCTTGAGGGACTGATTTGGCATTTTCTTGATTGATAATGGTCTTGACTTGTATTATTGACCTTTTGGAGGACTAAAGTTGCCAAGTCATGATTGATGAGGGACCATTTTTGCCATTTCTTCAAAGTCAAGGGTCCTTTTGTAATTTTGATATTTTCAAAGGACCAAACTTGTAATTCTTGAAACTTGGAGTCCTTCTTGGTATGTTTGACTTTGAGGAGGATAAAGGTTGACAATTTAGCTTTGTTGAGGGATTAAAATTGCCAATTCTTCAAAGTAGAGGGCCCTTTTTGCAATATTGACAAACTTTAGGGACCAATCTTGTAATTATGAAGATACAAGGGTATAAAGTGTCAATTCTTCCATATTGGAGGACCCTTGTTCATAAGTCTTCAAATCTTCAAGGGCTTTCTTGGGAAAATCTTCATTAGGGCTTGGTTCATTGTGCGGCTTCGTTTCCCGTGTTCGTTTTTGCATGATTCTTGTGATCTTTTGTCATTTCCTCAATATCCGTACCTAAAATACACAAGCAACAAACACAAGCATATATTTGGGTATTTTCATGATATTTAATGCATTTTAAGCCCTTTTTGGACAATGAGACTATGCATAAAAGCAGTCTCATCAGCTATTAAGCCTAAATCTTGGCCCAAATTACTTATAACTATTATACGGATGGGAGTATTTGTTACTTTGGACCCAAGCCCAAGTTTAATAAAAAATTTACAAGAAACATGGGGTGTTATGGGTTTACAAGCCCATTAGTTCAAGCTAAAATGTGGAACGGTTAAAGTGAAAGTATTTCACTTTTCACTTGGTGAAACCCACACAACCACACACGTTTATTAACACAGTCATTTACACCACACACACCAAACTCACCCTTTGATACAAACAATTTACCCTCACTCTCTCTCTCACCAAAACAAATGCAGCTTTTACCCCCAAACCCTAACAACCCCAATTTGGGGCTTTCTGATTTATAGCGCGTGTAAACTCACGACCCTCAAATAAATCACCCCCTAAATCGGAGCAGCATGATGTGGTCCTCAATCAAACATGGCCCTTTCCCTTCATGTGATTGGTCAATACACATCACCACCACCATCCCCCCAATAGAATCAAGCCACCTCAGCTCAAAACAAACACAACTAACACGCTCTCCTGCCACCTTGGCGATCCGCGTGAAGAGGTGTCATTTTCAGCCGTTGGATCGAAGAAATCAAGAAAGAGTATGAGAGAAGAAGAAAAGAGCGGCCAAGATTAAAGATTGGGCTCAAAAACTTCATCAACAAGCCATGGGGGTTGGCTATAAATACCCCCATATTCTGTAATGTTTAAGTGCCATTTTTTTTATTTTTTATTTTATTATGCAAAAATAGTTTTTAGGAATTTGTAATTTTCTTTTCCAGTATTGTAATCTTTCTTTAATATTCATAGAAGTTATTTTCATTTAAATTGTGTTCATTTACTTTTCTGTTAAAATTTATTATTATTGCAAATTTATCTTTAAACTGTTAGTTATAATAATAAAATTTATTTAATCAAATTAATTAATAATTTGTGTTAAATAAAGAAAATAAAAGTGGTTGATAAATTTCCCCTACTGGGAAGTTTTATAAAATACTGTTCGAAGGGTATATTTGGTTCGAGAATGATGGTGACGTTTGGTTAAGGTGGTGATCTCGTTTTGATTAAAAGGGGGTTCAGCGCCTTCCTTCGTCGCAAAGGTTTTCTTCATCAGGTTCTATTTCCTTTTATTTTCAAGTTTTAGATTAATAAAGTTTATTTGATATAATTTGTTTAATTGATTTTACTGTTTGAATTAATTTGAGTAATTTGATTAATCTGTTTTTTTATATGTTTTATAAGCTTGGGTTAATTTTTTGTTTAAGGTTTGTGTATGTTTAAGTCAGCTAGCATATTTTGATTTGGTAGGTTCTTTGCTGAGTTTTGGGACTTAGTCTCCTTAATCTGATATTGTTAAGTTTCTGATATCATAGTTTAGATTTAAGCAGTTTGAGTATTTTGAGTTTTTAGTAGTGCTTGCTGATTTTAATAAGTTTTAGTGTTGCCTGTTTAGTTAGCTTTGCTTATTTTCAGTATTAGACCTGCTTATTTTCAGTTTAGTTTTACTGATTTTTTTGAGTTAATGCTGATATTTTCGATCTTATATTTCGTATGTGTAGATTTGGCTTGTTTACATAGTCTGCTTATTATCATTTGCCTATTGTTAGTATAGATCTGCTTTTTAGGTCTTAGTTGCTTATTTGATTTTATTAAGTTATATTTGTTTTGAGGTTTAATTTGCTTAATTTCTGTTTTGCCTATTTGCTTATTTGATTTTGCCTCTTTTGATTGCTTTGCTGATTGAATTTTATTTAGCTGCTTTCTTAAGCTATCAGATTCATTTAATCTAATAGATTTTTAAACTGCCCAAAAAATAAATCATTCCAAAAATATAGCAGAAATAGTCCTTGCACGGACTCGAACCCTTGACCTCTCTTTTAACTACCCAACGCGTTTACCATCTCGTATAGCCTTTATTTGTGTTTTATCTCCGTTTTTCTTATTAATATAGTTTCGTTTTAATTAGCTGCAAGTTTATTAGTTTAATTATAAGTTTTTTTAGTTAGTTAATTTTAATAAAAAGTTTTTTATAAGTTAACTTTTATAAAGTTTTAAAAAATATAAAAAAATAAAAATATTTTAATTACTTTTAGACATTTAAATTGTTTTTAAATTAGTTTTTAAAATTAATTAATTTAGTTTTATATAGAAATAGTTTTAAATAGAAATTCATTTAAATTAAAAGTTTTAGTTAAAAATTAATTAGATTAAATCAGATTTAAGTTTTATTTAAATTTAAAATAGTTTTAAAATAGTTTTAAAATAGTTTTAAAATAGTTTAATTAGTTTTAATTAAGTATTTTTAATTAAAGATTTTCCTTTTAATTAGATTAAATAGTTTTTAATTAAATAGTTTTTAGTTTTAAAATACCAAACAAAGCATTTTTACCAAGAACAATTAATCCACGTTTAAATTAGTTATCAATTCGAGTGAGTCGAGGAACGAAAAAATAGACAACTAAAAAGAATTTGCACAAAAATTCATATATTAGGGGGAAAAGTTCCCACTGCTCAACCTCCAAAACTAGCCCTTGCTAGTGTCAAGGAAGTATATATTATAGCAATCGCGCTTAAAGTATAAATGAACATCAAACAGCTTATTCATAAGCCATTTTGGCTTATCCAGACATGCAACAACTTATTTTTTGTAATAGATCTTCCTTATTTGACCCACTTATTTGATCTAGAGCTTTTTAGACTTTGACTTTGACTTTTTACTAGAAAACTCATTAAGTTGACTTTTACATAAGTGCTTATCTGCTTATTCTAGCTTATTTCTTGTGCTTATTTGAAAAATTTTTGATTATTTTTCTTAATTAATTCATTTAAAAGCTTTTGAAAGTTGAATTAGCACTTGAGGTGGTCTAGAACTCAAAACCGACTATTTTGTCATTTTGTGAAGAGAGTCTTGGCTTATTTCAGGCTTATTTCGTGTGATTTTTCCAATTTTCTTTTTACAGATCTCTTAAGTAACTCAAAAGAAGATTGTGTGTCAAATTTTAGCTTATGGCATCAGCTTATAGCTTAATGGGCCAAAAAGCCCATCAAGAATAAGCTGCTTTGAAATAAGCTAGCTTAAACACATTTTCAGCTTTTGGGCCTTCAGAGTTTTGTTCTTAAAATCAAATTTTAAGTCACATAGGAGATTTTGAGCTTATTTGAACAACATTTTTCTTATTGGGCCTATTTCAAGCCCATTAAGGGACTGTTTGGACTTTTAGCCCGTTTCAATGCCCAATAGGGGTATTTCGTAATTTCAACTTCATTTCTGTGTTATTTAGGTTAAAATAAGTAGGTTTGCAACATTTTAGAATTTTTTATAAATTTTGGGTTTTTATTAATATTTTATTATTATTTTATTATTAAAAATTAAAATTTAGATTTTTCAAAGTTTTTCATTTTTCTTAGATCAAATACATTAAGTTAGGATTTTACAATTTTCAGATTAATTTTATTGTCATTAGATTAATTTTTAGAATTATTTTAAGTTTTAATAGTTTTTAATTGTTTTTAAATAGTTTTTATTAATTTTAAAATTTTCAAAAATAGTTATAAATTTACTTAAGTCATTTTAGAGGTTTACAAGTTAAAAAATCTCATTTTGGGCTTTGTGTTAATTAAATTGATTTTTTGGGCTTTAATTAGCATTAAAAAATTGTTATTTAATTAAATAAAAGGTTTGAGTGATTTTTGATTTTTTGTAAACTCTAATTACATTTTTTAGGATTTATTACAATTTTCTAGGAATTTTTAGGGTAAATTTTTAATTTGGTCACTTTTACGGTTTTACGTGCACGACTATTCGTCTTAGTTTAATTCATAATCGTAACCGTCATTCTCTTCTAATCTCTTTTCTTCTTTTCATTTCTCATCAATATAATCACAAACCATTAATCATTTCTTAGCACGACGCACTTGCCTCCTTGAGAACGATCTCCACTTTGGGTCATTAGTGCTTGGTTTTTCTAAACCGACACTTAATACTTTTGTCGTGTACAAAGACTCGAGCTTTGACTAAACCCCCGCTGCAGTCGTCTCCCCGGTAACCTCTCTCAGGACCTTGTTACCTAAACACAAAATCGTGGCACTGGGAGCTCTCTTATCAAGCTTAGATTTCTCTTCAGCTTCCATATTTGCGGGTAAAACCTTTAGAGCTGCTTCACATTTGTTCTGGATTAATGAAGCATGCATCTTGATTCTACATAACCTGAAATCACCAGTTCTATCGAAATTTTGGATGTCAAACTTGGCTCCCGTCATTCTTTATCCTTTTGTTGATTTGTTAAACCTTGTGAAAACCTCACAATCACAAATCGACAAAATCCCTTCGGTAACTCGCTAAACCTTGTGATATGATGACGTATAGTCCCCAACCGGGTCATGAACCCGGCCCACTGTGACAATTTGTCAATTTCAGGTCGATATTTTAATCTCGACTATTAAGTATTATATATTTACTTTAATGAGAGTTTTAAATTATCGGCTAAGCAAGAAGGCTATGGCTTGAAACTTAGCGTAAGAACGTCATTTAGGTTATAACCGGCAAGGAATACGTTAAGTACCGATATTATATTCTCGTTATGACTTAAAAACATTTTCTACTATTGTCGTTTAATTTTTATTTAATTTTATATTTATTATTTTC
Source organism: Glebionis coronaria (assembly GCA_025667525.1). Classification (NCBI taxonomy): domain Eukaryota; kingdom Viridiplantae; phylum Streptophyta; class Magnoliopsida; order Asterales; family Asteraceae; genus Glebionis; species Glebionis coronaria. Next base: position 534,997,615 of record CM046876.1, read on the forward strand.
TTGAAAAAAAAAGTATTTTTCGTTATTTACGTTAAACTTTTAAATGTCGTTCGTTCATTCGACACATTAACGTATTTTAAGTCATTTAACTATCAAAATATAAATGTCCTCAGAATGTCGACGTTTTTATTATATATTGAGTGTTTATTTTCCGTGCTTTACGTGTAACTTTTATATTGCGTAACTTTTAAAAATATCGGGCTTTAATAATACCCGCTTTATTATTTGAAAGATAAAATACACTAATAAAAACACCTCAAATAGTTTTATCATTCGTGAATGAATATTAATTCATTATTATAATCAATAAAAATTGAAAAATGCAAAATGCACTAGTAGTTAACTATGGAAAATTCAGTTGAGATAAACATGGACATATTTTTAAGACGTGGATAAATTTGCTATGACTAAGAACGTGAAAGTCAAATATGTGGCTTAAAGTTTCGGATGTGTTACACGTAGATATCATATATTCGTAGTAATCACTTTGAAAAGAAATAACAAAAGAAAAACACGAGAGGCATCCATGGCTGCTATAACTAGCGTTGCAAATGAGATAGTGAAGACATGAAGTTAAATAGCAATAAAAAGCACGCCTCACAATCACGTTATTGCGCCACCGTTCATTGAAAGAGAAGTTGATGTGCGAGTCAGCGCGTTGGTGAGGTGACAGTGATCGGAGGCATGTCTCGACATGACATGTTAGTTCATATATCGATAAAGTGTGCACGCATAACTGTTCGGATTAGAATTCGAGCTTGAGTTATCGGTTCATGATTTACGATAACAAGAACGTGTATGGTTGAGTTTGGTTCATTTTCGGTTCATAGACTTAGTGACGTACAAGTTTGTTTTCCGCGTTCGGATTGAGCCTCAGTTGGTATGTAATCATGAGATGTTCGTGTTTGTGTTCTTCGTCGATGGGGCCGAATTCTACGGCGAGCCCATACTCGGGTTGGACGATATGTGTCGCTTGTTGGAGTTCGGTAGTCGAACTCGAGTCTTATTTCTCGAAGGTGCATCTTGAATCCGGTGTATACATTATACATAAGAAGTAAGTTCATTCGAATATCATTTTTCCAAATGATTGAAATGAAACTCTTAATTCGTACATAGGGTAAACAATATTACGAAATATGCAAATATGAAGTTGAATTGTTGAAGACCATGACTCTTCATGTCATTTTCATAACATATATATGCGTCATTTTCATAACATACAAATGCGTATTTACTTTTTTGGTCCTTGATTTATTATGCTAGATACAAATATATATCTAGCTTTTTAAAGTTACCACTTTTGGTCCATATCTGTTTTGTTTTTTTGAAACTAGTCCAAACTATATTTTTAGGTAAACTTTATAATATTTTTTTTCATTATCTTACGTCATCGTTTATATCTCTAAGACGCGCCACTTTATTTTAGGTCGTCGTTAGAAGCTCGTAGTTTCTCGGCTTATCTTATTTCATCGTTTCACTCCTGTCACTATTACCTCGATCGTTATCCTCGTTTGGCATTGTAAAAGCTCTATCAGGTGAGTTCATAGCCTCACTTTTATTTATTTACTTGTTTAATAAAACCCGCGAGGGGGATAACATGCTTGTTTTATTAAAAATAAAGAGTACAACTATATGTTGCGGTAAACCAATTGAATGGTACAACTAGTAGCTGTGGAAGCTCTATTTACGTGAAAAGTATTTATTGAAAATGAAGGGTACAACAAGAGTTGATGTAAACCCATGAATGGGTGCAACCAGAAGTTGTGCTAAACCCTATTTATTTTAAATAGAACACAAGGGACCCGATTGTATGATTAGATGAAAGTTATTACATAAGTTAGCTTTAGCCTTAAAAGACCCATTGAATCGTGAATTGTTAATCGAAAGAACGCTAATACTATGGATAGATCTATCGGGGTGACGCCCAGTCCGATGCGATTAGCTATCGCAATGTGTAGTGAAGCACATGTGTATTGGAGCACATCGGATGCATACGTATAAGAGAAATATACGCACTTGGCTAGGTGTGTTGGGCTGAAATAATATATGTTAACGTTCAATGTCATGAGGCTTATGTAATAACACCGATAATTATGTCCGTACAACATAATTATCTTTCGATGAATTATTAACCATGGAAGGTTATTCAGAATACTTGTGTTCTATTTACATATTTTAAACTCTATGGATTCACTCAACAATTTTTGTTGATTTTATAGCATGTTTTATCTCAGGTCCATAAAGAAGGTACTCAAGGAAGGTGGTTTCATGAAGCTTGCTAAATTTTGTTGACTCTGGCCCGCTTTTATAAAATATATCCATTCAAAACAACTTTTATTTTTTGATGTGTACTGTAAATACTTTAAAATTATCTGGGACCGTGTATGAATTATTATCTTTTTAATGAATGAATGGATGTTTTAATAAAACGACTTGTTTTGAGTCGTTTTCTATAATTGTGTGATTGTATCATGTAAGTAACACTCAAGGACCCTTCCGCTAATGTGACCCGATTTTGAGAGTGTTACAGATTGGTATCAGAGCTCAAGTTATAGTGAACGAAAAGATTTTCCAAAAATGAATTTTTGAAATCTTTTGGCTATAACAGTTGCAAGCGAAACCTCCGAGTTACCAATGGACGAGAATGAGAAAATTATATATATATATATATATATATATATATATATATATATATATATGATGTAATGATTATTGATTAATTGTACTTGTGGATTACAAGTCATGTTTCCGTTTATTTAATTATAAATGTTAATTTTATACTAATACGAGATATTTATACGACGTAGATTGTCAGATCAGTCATTTTAACGCTAACGCTGAAGTTAATCTTGTTATTCCCGAGACTAACTAAGTTGTGGATATCCATTATCCCAACGAAATGGTTAATATTCTCGATGGTATTCATTTGGTTACAAGTATTTTGATTCCTTGGTTCTATTCTTGATTATTCTATCCGTTCATTTCGTTTAGTAAATTTAATGTCCATTTTCATTAATCTTTGACATTCTACTGTTTTGCTAGAAACAAGTTTGTCTGAGATTGTACCTGTTGTTTGTTAGGAATTGAGGTTGATTGGTATGGTATTCACATGCCAAATAGAATTCCATATCGTATCACTGATCTTTTTCTGTTTAATCAGTTTCTCGTTTGTTTCGATTCTGTTCTTCTTCGTTGAACTAGCGATGCTTAAATAAGGTGATTTATAATCGTCTTGTTAAAATAAATTGGCCATTTATTTGAACAAGGAAGTTATAAATTGTTGAACCACTAATTTCTAAATCTTATTTGGATGGATTTGATCAGTCCATGGAAATAATGATTTATAAATGTGTGGGCTCAAGCATATAGCATTCGCGCAAACATACTCTTATTGACTCGTAATTCGTTTGCTCGATTCATTCTTTGATTTTGTTCCTTGAATTCTAAGATCGTGGGATGGTTGTATTTGGGCCGTTCCAAAACCACCAATTGAGAAGGATTTCAAGCGTCCCTAAAAACACTAAAGAAATCTTCTTCTAATGGGACCAAGGAGCCTTCTTAGCCACATGAATTACCTAGTAACTCTTAATGGAATAATTTATCAATTGTAGTATCTTTTTATAAATCACTAACTAAACTATGACATCACTTAGTAGGACTAGTCTTTAAAGTTGTATAGCATTAGACGATGACAATCTATAATGCTTAACAATACAACTTGTAATAGTTTGTGATCAATGAAATAACTATCTTTTGATTTCAAATGCTACATCGTTCAATTATTTTCTTGTTTGTTTCTTCTAATCATTCGTTCCTTTTAAACCCTTTATTCCTTTTAATTACACATTTACTTGTAATGCAATCATTGAATTAATACTTATTATGATTTGCATTATACTAGAATCATGCCACTAAAAATATGATTAGGCACGTATACGCCAAGTTATTAATGAACAATTTGTTATATCCTTAACCGAATTCATTGCCAATATGAATGATGGAGCTGGCGGCTCTAGTGGGCCGGTAGTTCGGGTGGAGCAAGTGGTTATGTGGTGCAAATGGTTCTAGAAGAGAAGCGTGTTGATCTGAAAAAAAAAGAATTATGATTTCCTTAAATAACTAGACCTTAGTTATCGAAGGTGATAAAAATAATTCCCAACTAATTTTTTTTCGTGCATTAAAGCTCGTAAGTATATCAAAAGATTTTATGAATTATTCCTAGCTCAAATATCGGAGAAGCAATCGAAGGAGAAGGGAGTAGAAGATGTTTCAGTCATCCTTGACTATCCTAAAGTCTTTCCGGAAAAATTTGTCGGGATTCCGGCCCCAAGGCAAATAGAAAACTAAATCGATCTAACTCCTGGTGTTGCGCCCGTGTCACGTGTGCCATATCGTTTAACACCATTCAAACTAAAGGAATTATCTATGCAGTTGCAAGAGCTATCTAACAAAGTTTTTATTCGACCGAGCTTGTTTCCATGGAGAGCCCCGATATTATTCGTTAAAAAAAAAAAAAAAAAAAAAAAAAACATTTTGCATGTGCATTGACTATCGAGAGCTGAATAAATTTCCGGTTAAGAACTGATATCCTTTTGCCAAGGATTGATGACTTATTTTACTACCTACAAGTTTCTAGTGTCTATTCGAAGATTGATCTACGATCTGGTTATCATCAACTTCGCATCCGCGAGGAAGATATTCCAAGTATTGCGTGTAGAAATCGTTATAAGCATTATGAGTTCTAAGTAATGTCGTATGTATTGACCCATGTAACGACACTATACATGGATTTCATTGAAAAGCTTCATAATACTCTATTTAGATTCCATTTAGTTTGGGTCATTGTCGCTCGATTGACTAAATCTTCTCATTTCATTCCAATAATAAAATGATCGTGCAAACTAAGAATCGTTTTTTTAGCTGCTCGTAGTAGACAAAAAAGTTATGATGATGTGAAGCCAAAACTTTTGGAGTTCGAGGTAGGTGCCAAAGTTATGCCGAAAGTATCACCATGAAAAGGTGTTATACATTTTGAATAACGTGGGAAGTTAATTCTTCGTTATGTTGGACCACTCGAGATAATATCGAGAATGGGCTCGGTGGCATAAAACTTGAATTACCTCTAGAGCTACATGGAATTCACAACACTTTTTATGTGTCAAACCTAAATCAATGTATATCCGATGAAGTTATTATTTTCCCTCTTGACGAAATACGATTTGAAGATAAGATGAATTTCAACAAAGAACTAGTCAAAGTTATGGATAGGGAAGTTAAGAAATTGAGAAAAAATCGAATTTCTATTGTCAAGTCCGATGGAACTCAAGACGAGGAGCAAAACACATTTATCTCTTCGATTTCAACGAGCGATCAAGGAAGAACGCAAGTTAATCTTCGGGACGAAGATTCCAATTTGGTGGGGATGATGTGACAATTTGTCAATTTCAGGTCGATATTTTAATCTCGACTATTAAGTATTATATATTTACTTTAATGAGAGTTTTAAATTATCGGCTAAGCAAGAAGGCTATGGCTTGAAACTTAGCGTAAGAACGTCATTTAGGTTATAACCGGCAAGGAATACGTTAAGTACCGATATTATATTCTCGTTATGACTTAAAAACATTTTCTACTATTGTCGTTTAATTTTTATTTAATTTTATATTTATTATTTTCTTGAAAAAAAAAGTATTTTTCGTTATTTACGTTAAACTTTTAAATGTCGTTCGTTCATTCGACACATTAACGTATTTTAAGTCATTTAACTATCAAAATATAAATGTCCTCAGAATGTCGACGTTTTTATTATATATTGAGTGTTTATTTTTCGTGCTTTACGTGTAACTTTTATATTGCGTAACTTTTAAAAATATCGGGCTTTAATAATACCCGCTTTATTATTTGAAAGATAAAATACACTAATAAAAACACCTCAAATAGTTTTATCATTCGTGAATGAATATTAATTCATTATTATAATCAATAAAAATTGAAAGATGCAAAATGCACTAGTAGTTAACTATGGAAAATTCAGTTGAGATAAACATGGACATATTTTTAAGACGTGGATAAATTTGCTATGACTAAGAACGTGAAAGTCAAATATGTGGCTTAAAGTTTCGGATGTGTTACACGTAGATATCATATATTCGTAGTAATCACTTTGAAAAGAAATAACAAAAGAAAAACACGAGAGGCATCCATGGCTGCTATAACTAGCGTTGCAAATGAGATAGTGAAGACATGAAGTTAAATAGCAATAAAAAGCACGCCTCACAATCACGTTATTGCGCCACCGTTCATTGAAAGAGAAGTTGATGTGCGAGTCAGCGCGTTGGTGAGGTGACAGTGATCGGAGGCATGTCTCGACATGACATGTTAGTTCATATATCGATAAAGTGTGCACGCATAACTGTTCGGATTAGAATTCGAGCTTGAGTTATCGGTTCATGATTTACGATAACAAGAACGTGTATGGTTGAGTTTGGTTCATTTTCGGTTCATAGACTTAGTGACGTACAAGTTTGTTTTCCGCGTTCGGATTGAGCCTCAGTTGGTATGTAATCATGAGATGTTCGTGTTTGTGTTCTTCGTCGATGGGGCCGAATTCTACGGCGAGCCCATACTCGGGTTGGACGATATGTGTCGCTTGTTGGAGTTGAACTCGAGTCTTATTTCTCGAAGGTGCATCTTGAATCCGGTGTATACATTATACATAAGAAGTAAGTTCATTCGAATATCATTTTTCCAAATGATTGAAATGAAACTCTTAATTCGTACATAGGGTAAACAATATTACGAAATATGCAAATATGAAGTTGAATTGTTGAAGACCATGACTCTTCATGTCATTTTCATAACATATATATGCGTCATTTTCATAACATACAAATGCGTATTTACTTTTTTGGTCCTTGATTTATTATGCTAGATACAAATATATATCTAGCTTTTTAAAGTTACCACTTTTGGTCCATATCTGTTTTGTTTTTTTGAAACTAGTCCAAACTATATTTTTAGGTAAACTTTATAATATTTTTTTTCATTATCTTACGTCATCGTTTATATCTCTAAGACGCGCCACTTTATTTTAGGTCTTCGTTAGAAGCTCGTGGTTTCTCGGCTTATCTTATTTCATCGTTTCACTCCTGTCACTATTACCTCGATCGTTATCCTCGTTTGGCATTGTAAAAGCTCTATCAGGTGAGTTCATAGCCTCACTTTTATTTATTTACTTGTTTAATAAAACCCGCGAGGGGGATAACATGCTTGTTTTATTAAAAATAAAGAGTACAACTATATGTTGCGGTAAACCAATTGAATGGTGCACCTAGTAGCTGTGGAAGCTCTATTTACTTGAAAAGTATTTATTGAAAATGAAGGGTACAACAAGAGTTGCTGTAAACCCATGAATGGGTGCAACCAGAAGTTGTGCTAAACCCTATTTATTTTAAATAGAACACAAGGGACCCGATTCTATGATTAGATGAAAGTTATTACATAAGTTAGCTTTAGCCTTAAAAGACCCATTGAATCGTGAATTGTTAATCGAAAGAACGCTAATACTATGGATAGATCTATCGGGGTGACGCCCAGTCCGATGCGATTAGCTATCGCAATGTGTAGTGAAGCACATGTGTATTGGAGCACATCGGATGCATACGTATAAGAGAAATATACGCACTTGGCTAGGTGTGTTGGGCTGAAATAATATATGTTAACGTTCAATGTCATGAGGCTTATGTAATAACACCGATAATTATGTCCGTACAACATAATTATCTTTCGATGAATTATTAACCATGGAAGGTTATTCAGAATACTTGTGTTCTATTTACATATTTTAAACTCTATGGATTCACTCAACAATTTTTGTTGATTTTATAGCATGTTTTATCTCAGGTCCATAAAGAAGGTACTCAAGGAAGGTGGTTTCATGAAGCTTGCTAAATTTTGTTGACTCTGGCCCGCTTTTATAAAATATATCCATTCAAAACAACTTTTATTTTTTGATGTGTACTGTAAATACTTTAAAATTATCTGGGACCGTGTATGAATTATTATCTTTTTAATGAATGAATGGATGTTTTAATAAAACGACTTGTTTTGAGTCGTTTTCTATAATTGTGTGATTGTATCATGTAAGTAACACTCAAGGACCCTTCCGCTAATGTGACCCGATTTTGAGAGTGTTACACCCACGGGTACTACCGGCATCCGGCCCATCACGAATGGGTTAGATTAATGTCATTTAAGCTTATAGGCTTGAATGAATAGTGGCCGCATAAGATGTATGCGGCCCACGACCCGGCACGGCCAGAACAGGGTTAGAAAGAATCACAATCCTATCAGGATTGGGATTTGCCTCAAAGAATATGATATACACTCACCATAATTAGAAGATAGCAATCAAGCTAATTATGGTGATTATCGTATGCTTGGGGCCGAAGTAACAGTGACAGCCCCCAAGGGTTCCACAAAGGTATTACATTCTCTATACTCTCAACCGACATCCGATTCATAACCCTAACCGATTACTTACTCTCACGCAGGAGTCTAATCGTGGGATATGTTCCTACGGTAAGCCGAACGCGTGTTGCTTTAGTGTGCAGGATCTCAGCAAGTTATTCACTTGGTGCAAGAGCCGGAGCCCAGCCTACCCGAATTAAGCCTAATTCAGGTCTAGCAAGGATCATCCAACTTTTGTATCAACAAGTTGGCGCCATCCGTGGACCCAAACACTAAGCTAGAATCGTAATCTCGATCTCTTCTAATGACGAAGGGACATCCACAAGGGAATCCGAGGAACACGAATCCTGGGAACCGAAAGTCCACGGGGGATGGGATATTCATCTCCACCCAGTCCCCTGGAAGCCAAACAGGCGGACCAAATAATCGAAACATTTTTCAGTATTTTGCTGGGGCAGGCACGTCCAACAATACCTCACCACCAACCATCACCATGGATAATCCTGATCTGGGGAGTGCGCCAAAGGCTCCTAACAAGGAGTCGCAGAGGCCACCGATCGAGACAGAATTAGAAGTGGAATCACTCGGTGATGAAGACCTCGAGCGTGTTCTCACGCTAAACTTTGACGGGGTCGTCCTGGGTATCGCGTCAAGGCTAAACCTGGGAAGGAACCTCTAATCTAGGCTTAACTTTAGCAGTGTCGTGCCTGGCACCTCCCCTCGAACTCACAAGAGGAGAAGGAGGGCGCGCCCACAGGAACGAACTCCCCTTGAGGAAAACCCTCAACCTCGGAATGTATTCGAGCGTATAGGGGATCACATCATGTAGGAATTGCTACAAGCCCGTGAGGAAGGGGATAGGTCCGACGGCTCTACCGAACGCCCGGTGTTGGAAACACCCGTGAACAATCGCCGCACCAGCGTGTGGGATTGGGTGAATGGTGGGAAGAAAGTTCCTAGATCTTCTCACAGAAGTGGTCATCAGCCGAGAAGTGGGGCACCGCCCCCTCCTCATGGCCCTTCGGGGTCGGATTCGGATGACCATCCTCCCAAGCGTCGCCGACCTAGGTATACCCCCCCCCCCACCACCACCATCGGATGATGAGGGATACTATGACGATCCCTACTATCGAAACGAAGAGGAGGATCTCTCCCATCCATGGTGCGACGACAGAGAAGATGCCTTCACTCTCCGCATACGGAACTACTCTGAGGATAAGAAGCGTCGTATGCCGGCGTGCGTTAAAACCTATGATGGGTCTGGTGATCCTGATGATCACCTAAAGATATTTGATACGCAGGCGAAAATTGAACGATGGTCGATGCCTATATGGTGCCAGATGTTCAATTCGACCTTGATTGGCGATGCCCGTGATTGGTTTGAAAGGCTCCCTCCCCGAAGTAATGATAGCTTCGGCGAGCTGCGCACTGCGTTCAAAAACAATTATACTCAGCGAAAGAAGTATAATAGAGATTCGGTCTCATTAGCAACCATCAAGCAACGGCCCGGAGAGTCTACGGAGGACTTCACGGAATGCTTCAATGACGAGTGCACGCGCAAAAAAACGTGCCCCGAGCTCCTGAATATTTCTGACTACATGCATGTCATAACGGACAGGGAGCTAATTAGGCCTCTCAATGACAAACGACCGGAGAGGTACGACGACCTCATGGAAAGGGTTAAAAACTTTGTAGAAGGAGAAACCGCGATAGCTGCGGCGTATCCTACAAAGGGAAGTCATAACTATCAAACGAACGACCAGCCCAAGAGGCAATTAGGGGGTCAAAGCACCCAAGGCAATGGAAGGAGCTCGGATTACAAGAGTCAGAATAAAGGAGGGATGTCGGATGACAAATTCACCCCTCTAAAGATGACTTACCGAGATATCTTGTTGACAGAAGGGGCGAACTTCTCAAGGCCTCCCCCAATGACAACTCCAGTCGGCCGCCGTCAAGGAAATCGCTTCTGCGAATTCCAAAATGACAAGGGCCACTGCACGGAAGAGGGCATCCAGCTCAAAAAGCATATAGAGTCGCTGATTAAATCAGGCAAACTCAAACACCTGGTCAAGGATTGGAATGATGGGAAGGATAAAAAAAAGTACGACAAGAAGGACTCCCAAAAGGACAAGCCTTCAACCATGTATATGATCCAATATTGGCAGCTCCACACAAAGCAGAAAATCAGTCAAAAATTTTCACGCGGCAGAGAGATCTCATTCCCTCCCATTACGGCAAGCAACGTAGCTGATGCACCTCTCACGATTGAGGTAAGCATTGGAACGAACAACGTTGTCGTATGTATGTGGACGGAGGATCATCGGCAGAAGTACTCTACGAACACTGCTTCATACAGTTACGACCAGAGATAAAAAACCAATTAGTGCCGGCCATGTCGCCACTCATTGGCTTTAGTGGATATACTATCTGGCCAATAGGACAACTGCGTCTACTGGTAACCATAGGGGATAAAGAGCATTCCACCACAGCATGGATGAACTTTATGATGATACGGTCACACTCCCCGTATAATGGTATTATCAGAAGTCCAGGGATCTTAGCCATACGGGTTGTCCCGTCCATCGCTCATGGTATGATTAAATTCCCAGTCGAAGGGGGAATTGTTACAATTTACAATTCGATCGTGCCGGCATCCGAATGCCACGCCGTGACAACACTAGTCCAGCCTATTCCCATTAAGGAAGGATCACCACCCCCCCCCCCCCCCCCAATTGGATGGTGGTAATCCACCCCGACTACCCGGAGCAAGAGGTGGCCATAGGGGGAACGCTATCGGATAACGGGAAGAAATCCATGTGCTCTCTCCTAAAAGAAAACCTTGATATATTTGCATGGGAGCCTAAGCATATGACAGGTGTGCCACGTTCGATAGCAGAACATAAACTTCAAATCCGCCAGGGATATCCCCCTGTTAAGCAAAAGAAGTGTGGTCAAGCACCAGAACGCAGCCAGGTAATACTGGATGAGGTATGGAAATTGGTGGACGCAGGAATTATGCGTGAGGTATATTACCATGAATGGTTATCCAATCTGGTCATGGTCAAGAAGCATGATGGGAGCTAGCGCATGTGTGTGGACTTCACGGACTTGAACAAAGCTTGTCCGCAAGACTGCTATCCGTTACCAGAAGTTGATTGGAAGGTAGAATCCTTATGTGGATATCCTTTCAAAAAAAATTTGGATGCGTACAAAGGGTACCATCAGATCCAGATGGCGGAGGAGGACGAGGAGAAGACGGCGTTCCACACTAGTCAAGGCGTGTATTGTTACACGAAAATGCCGTTCAGACTAAAGAACGCTGGAGCGACATATCAGCGACTTGTTGATAAAGCCTTCGACTCCCAGATAGGCCGTAACCTTGAGGTCTATGTTGACGATTTGGTCATAAAAAGCCATATGGAGGAGACACTTCTCCATGATATTCAGGAGACGTTCGACACGTTGAGGAGAATCAACATGAAACTGAATCCAAAAAAGTGCACGTTTGGGGCAACCGAGTGGATTCTCCTCGGGTATATGATTAACACAAACGGCATCGAGCCTTGTCCGGAGAAGACGGACGCCGTGATACAGTTACCATCCCCTCGGACACTCAAGGAGGTACAATCACTTAATGGAAAGTTGGCCGAGCTCAATAGGTTCTTGTCAAAGTCCGCGGAGAAGTCACTACCTCTATTCAAAACACTCAAGAAGTGCTTAAGGAAGGGAGACTTCCGCTGGACAAAAGAAGCAGAGGAAGCCTTTGGGCAGCTTAAACAACATCTCGCGGCTCTTCCTATGTTAGTCGCACCCCGACCTAGGGAGGAGCTCATTATGTATCTGTCCGCTACGTACGGAGCAATAAGCGCAGTCCTTATGACTGATCGGGACTCAGTCCAGACTCCGGTTTACTTTATAAGCAAAGCATTGCAAGGGCCGGAGTTGAACTATTCGTTAATGGAGAAGTTGGTTTTGTCACTGGTTTACGCCGCGAAAAGGTTGCGCCGGTATTTCCAGGCGCACCCAATTGTGGTCATCACTTATCAACCAATAAAACAGATCATCTCTAAACCGGACGTGGCTAGGAGGCTACAGAAGTGGAGCGTCCTACTAGGAGAACATAACATCTCCTATAGACCAAGGACGGCTGTTAAGGGCCAAATTTTGGCAGACTTCCTAATTGAGAAACCTGAGGAGGACGCACCAATGGTGCATAAAGAGGAAATTCCAAATGAACCATGGGTTTTGTTTACTGATGGATCTTCGTGCACGGACGGATAGGAGGCTGGCCTCATTCTCACAATCCTGAAGGAATGGAGTTTACCTACGCCTTGCGCTTCGAGTTCACAGCCATGAATAATGAGGCCGAATATGAAGCATTGATTACGGGTTTAAAAATCGTCGCTAGGATGGGAGTCCGCAACCTTGAGGCCTACGTGGACTCACGGCTTGTCGTGAATCACATCCTAGGGGGGTACGTAGCCAAGGAGGATAACATGATCCAATACTTAGAGAAAGTCAAGTCGCTCATCGCCACTTTTGGGAAGTTTTCCATCAAGCAGGTACCAAGAGGCGAAAACAAGAAGGTGGATGCTCTTAGCAAGATTGCGTCTACAAGCTTCGCCCATTTATCCAAACAAGTATTGGTGGAAATACTCAAGGAAAAATCCAATACAGGGGGGAAATCGCAACTATATTTGAGGAAGAGGGACCTACATGGATGACCCCGATCATCAGCTATTTAACTGACGAAACCCTTCCGGAGGATGAAAAGGCGGCACGGCGTATCAGAAAGGAAGTCGCGGCATTTCGAACTCCGAGATGGGGTTCTGTACAATCGTTCCTTCCTACAGCCGTGGCTGCGATGCCTCGGGTCGCGCCAGGCTAGCTATGTGATTAGTGAAATACATGAACGGTCGTGCGGCATGCACGCATGTCCCAGATTAGTAGTGGCACGAGGTTTACGCACGGGGTACTATTGGCCGACCATGCATCGGGACGCACGAGACATGATTCGTAAATGTAGTGATTGCCAAGTACACAGGTCAGTACTGCGACATCCACAGCAAGAACTAACACCCATCACATCCCCATGGCCATTCTATAAGTGGGGAATTGATATCGCAGGACCTTTTCCTGTTGCCGCAGGAGGCGTTAAGTTCTTGATCGTCTCAATGGACTGTTTTACACGCTGGATAGAAGCTAAGGCGGTCAAAACGATTACGGGGAAACAGGTAAAAAAGTTTGTTTGGGAAAATATTGTGTGTCGCTTTGGTTTGCGAGGCGAGATTATCTCGGATAACGGAAAACATTTCGCAGATAATCCATTCAAGGATTGGTGTGCGGCGTTGAACATCACACGGCGTTTCGCATCAGTTAAACACCCATAGACTAATGGTCTCGTGGAGCGGGCAAACAGAAGCCTAGGTGAAGGCATCAAGGCACGCCTAGATGAACGAAGTGCTAAGTGGGTAGATGAATTGCCACATGTCCTATGGGCACATAGGATAATGATCAAAAAAACCAATGGGGACACTCCATTCGTGCTGGCTTATGGAACCGAGGTCGTTATCCCAGCAGAAATTGGGATGCCAACAATCCGCAAGGCGGAGGTTAACGCCGTCACGAACGATGAGCAACTCCGGGTCAATCTAGACTTGTTAGAGGAGAAACGAGAGATAGCATCCATCAATGAGGCCATGTCTAAGGCACGTATGAAAGCTTATTACGATTCCAAAGTCAAGGGTGTTTCCTTCCGACCGGGGGATTTTGTTTATCGTGTTAACGAGGCAAGTCGCGCGGAGAACACAAAGCTTGGTCCAAAATGGGAAGGGCCGTATGAGGTCACGGAAGCCTTGGGACTAGGTGCGTACATGTTGCGTGATATGGATGGCTGTGACTTGGATTGTACATGGAATGTTTGCAACCTTAAAAGATGCTACCTCTGATAAGGCTACGGCCTCCGCATGGACACTTCGATGTGGGCAGCTTCAATGAAGATCCATGTATTTTTTGTTTTCATGCTTACTAGGTTCTATTTGTTTTAGGATTTTAATTCTGTCAAAAAGTCGTAACCGTTCTAAATAAAATGTCATGGTGCCTAGCTAGCTCCGCGGTCTGTTCTTGTGCAAATTATTTTCATGTCTTCTAGATTTATTTTTTTATTTCCATAGTGTGCTATTTCTTATTCATATGCATTCATTCAAACCGTACATGTACTATTCGCTCCCAGACGGGGTAAGAGGATTAAGTGAACCTAATAATTCAACTTGTCGCATAAGAGGGATGCAACCCCAGTGACGCGGATCATGTATCCTTACTAGACACCTTATTTACAAGACGTTGTAATAAGTTTCCGCATACCGTACTTACATAGTACCAGACATGCTAAAGACACACGCTGCATGTCTAGTAAATTATAGACTTAGTTTTATTCTTGATAAGTTGTGACATGTCATGCGAACAGATACATGGTATCTAAGGAATATAAATAAGTTTCAATTAAATAAGCAAAATTGTCGTGATCACCACGGACTCATACATATGATATTCTAAAAAAATTTACACACAGAGTTACGAATTCCAGCCGTGTACATGCACGGATGAATAAAAACAAGATGCAAATGTTTACAACAGTTAAATTACAAAGGAGGCAGAAACTCTCCTATTTCTTTCTTCCCTTCAGCTATCATGGCACGGAGGGCTTCGCCACGAGCATCCTTTCCACCCCGCGCCCTGGCCAAATTGGCTTCCAATGGCTCAGCCAAGAGCTTCTCACCCTTCATGACCTTCAGACTGGCGTCATATGTTGGCAGAGTAAGTTGGATGGGGTCTGGGGTGAGCTTTGCCACTATCTCCTTGTTGGAGGCATCCTTTAAAGCTTCAAGGTCATCTAGGAAGGGGTGTTGTATTTCCCAAAGGGCGGCCATGGAGGCGGTCATTTTTTCCTCTGCTTCGGGGTTATGATAGGCATGCTTGGAGATGTCCTCTTTCTGGCTTATCAGTTCCGCAACCTTGGTCAACCCCTCATGCCTGCCACGATCAATACCGTCTGATACAACATCCACAAAGGCCTACACAAACTAAGGGGCCTCTGTTACCCTTGTCACGGCTAGGCGCATCCCTTGGCCCACCATCCACCTACGACCAGCTATGGCCGTGAGCAGTGGAGGGCACAGCACTTTGGCGCAATCTGTTGCCAGCATGTTCAGTTCTCCCTCTACCGCTGCTAATCGCTCCTCCATGACAGCCCGTTCCTTGGTAAGTTCTTCCTTTAGCATGTCGCGCTCTTCTGTCAAGGCGGAGGATTGGTCCGTTGTGGTTCTGGCGGTGGCTTCGGCTGCGGATACCTGTGGACAACACTTGGGGTCACTACAAAGAAATACAAGGATTATGTAAACAATGGGTATAAATAGGTAAGGATATGTACCTTATCATTGTATGCCGCTAGGAGAGCTTCTAACTCAGCAATACGCTCCATACGGGCGTTGGCGTGGTTGGTTTGTTCTTTTATTATTGATTCTGCCACGACCAAGTCCGCCTATAAGGAGGCTATTTTTTTCTCGTGCTTCTCCACCATTTCTTCTCTACGAGCAATCCTCCTATCAGCACGGCTCACATTAGCTAACGCTTCCTCCAGGCGACGCCGTAAGGCCGCATCAACTGTTACCTGGTGCGTCGTGGCCACATCATACTGCTCAAGAAGAGTCCCATGCTCAAACTTATCTAAATCTTGTGCCAGCGCTGGAGGGGTTAGGTGGTCCATGAACTCTTTACACTTAGACTCCGCCTCTAGTCTTGTTAGGTTGGACAAGTTCCATGTCGGGCAAAGATTGGTGTCCGGACCATCGGTACGGGGCTCCTCTTCATGAGTCGGGGGAGGTGATGGGGGCATCATGGATATCATGGGAGAATGTTCTCTCTCCACTTCCTTCTCTTGTGCCGCTATCGAAGTATCCACCATGTTATTAAAACAAACACTTATGAGTTTATGATAGGGGATCATATATTATGAAGTATAATCAGTACTTACGTCACGTCAATCATTGGTTCCGTGATGGTAGGAGCCACGGCGCTAACAGGTGTCGCCTTCCAAACATGGGTATCTACTTGCGGGGGGGGGGGGGGGGGGGGGGGGGGGGGGGGGGGTGCCTTGAGGCATTGTGGTGATGCTCCCTTCTTGGAACTACAGGTGGTCTTTCCTCAGTTTCTTGGGGGGCGCATTATGTTCCCCCGCCTCAGCTTCTACATTCTTCACCACCTTCCTGGTGGTTTTGCGCTTCTTGGACGCAGGTTTTGGTGGTTGGAAGGATCCAGCCTCCTGTGCCACTTCTTCTCCTCCTTCATCGTCATCAAATAAGCGGTTGATAGATGGATCTGTGGGTTGTTCTTCACCTTGGATGGAGGTGGCATTCTCTAGCAGCAGCTCACCACCATCTTCATTGGTGAAATCCAGCGGTGACTCCTGGATCACTGGCCCCTGCTCATCCGACCGTTGCTCGGTTGTTTCTTCCAGTGCGATAGTCATATTGGTTGTGGCAACTAGTAAGGGGGCTCGCCCTCTTTCAGGGGTCGGAATCCTTCCAGAACCTTACTTGGATCTCCTTGGCGTAGAAGACCAAACAACTTCATCTCTGCGGACATAAGCATGCATAAGTGTTAGTAAGTTTACAAGCATTTTGGACACATTTATATACATATTCATGTATAAAGAATACCTACCCTGTCTACGCTCGGTCAGAAATCATGGATATCTATCCTCCCTCCCAAAATAATTGTGGATGATTCCTATTAAGCATAGGAAGTGCTCCGGCAGGCCCCTATGGAAATCAGTATGATGGGTGTCTAATATTTTCACATCCTGGCTGCTATAATCCTTGGATAAGGGTGAGGGGTCGAAGCTTACTTTGTACTTCAGAACAAAAGGGGTAGGGAACACCTTGGCGTCTACGAAAAAGTAGTGGTCGTACCACTTCTTGAGGGAATCTAACGGTTTCCTATAAGACATAGGGGCGGTTGTGGATCGTTTTTTAAATGACAGCCACCCATTTACCATTTGGGGGGGAGTAAAATACCCTAAATAGATTAACAGTGGGAGTCACTTCGCAGGCGTGGCAGGTAACCTCAAATTGGTTAACCTTGCACGCCCCTATACAGTGAAGCTGGGTTATATGGAAATCATAATACAATAACACATCTACCAGGAACCTAAATAGGGGGATGCAGTAGTTAGCCAAGTCAAATAGGCGCGTGTACACGCCTATTTTCCCCGGAGGGACGTCCGTGATGGCTTCACTGTTACCTGGATAGGTGGGGTTTACGCTCTCAGGGATATAATATTCAGACAAAAATTCTATATATTTCTCCGCGGACATCACATTGAGGACTTCCGTGATCACAGGATTATATTTCACCATGATTTATAAATAGGATTAGAAAGGCGTGGGGGTCTAACCTGGTGTGATGTATTTCCATGGAAAAGAAGAAGAGGAAATGAAGAATTAAGCGAAGGAATAACAATGGCGGAAATGGAGTTGTTAACTGTGTGTTTGCACAGTTACCACACCAACTCATTTATAGGGTTGCCTCGAGTTACGAGGTGACATGGATGTTTGCCACGTGTAAACCACTACGCCCATCTAACGGGTGGGATTTCTGACACTTCTGAAACGTCAGAAGGGACCCACGGGTTACTTCTTGACATTTTTGCGTGGCTCAAGGTTGGGCCTGTCTGGTGCACTTTTGCAGAAAAAACGTCCGACTAATGACTACCATTAATGCGTTCATTAATATTTTCCCGGCCGGCCTTTTTGGAGTGCGGCTATGTTTGCGAAAGCAATATATATAGGGCATTAATTAGTCTAGAGGTTAAGCCTACGGTTGTAAAAACTAGACTGGGGGGACATGATGATGTATAGTCCCCAACCGGGTCATGAACCCGACACGCGGGTACTACCCGTATCCGGCCCATCACGAATGGGTTGGATTAATGTCATTTAAGCTTATGGGCTTGAATGAATAGTGGTCGCATAAGATGTATGCGGCCCACGACCCGGTACGGCCGGAACAGGGTTAGACAGAATCACAATCCTATCAGGATTGGGATTTGCCTCAAAGAATAGGATATACACTCATCATAATTAGAAGATAACAATCAAGCTAACTATGGTGATTATCTTATGCTTGGGGCCGAAGTAACAGTGACAATCTATTAGGGTTTCACTGCCTATATAAGGAACCCCCAAGGGTTCCACAAAGGTATTACATTCTCTATAATCTCAACCTACAACCGATTCATAACCCTAACCGATTACTTACTCTCACGCCGGAGTCTAATCATGGGATACGCTCCCACGGTAAGCCTAACGCGTGTTGCTTTAGTGTGCAGGATCTCAGCAAGTTATTCACTTGGTGCAAGAGCCGGAGCCCAGCCTAACCGAATTAAGCCTAATTCGGGTCTAGCAAGGATCATCCAACTTTTGTATCAACATGATACGTTAAACCTCACAATCACGAATTACGAAGTCCCCGTGTGTAATACTACAAAATAGTAACCTTTTTGTTTTAATTAAAAACAAAACAAAAATCAAATGGTTAAATCAAAAAACTTGGCCCAAACACAATACTTGACCAAGATTAGACTTGGCCCAATTTAGAACTTTGGCCCAAACCAAATAAAACAGCCCTGTTAATACAACTTTATAATATTTGTGTTTTATAAAAAACACACAGCCATCTTCTTCTTCTTTCTTTATCTCCTCTCTGTGACAAAAACAAGAAAAAGAGAAAAAAAAATGGCAGCTATGATCTTGTCAATCGAAGCCCGATCAACAACCCTTTTCAATTATTGATCTCTGCTACTCCGTCAACGTTCTATAACCCGAACACCAACTCCTCCTCGATCGATCCTAGAAACCAGCCACTCTTCAACACCGAAGGTCTCTGATACCACTTGTAGGGTTTAATCCCTACAACCCTGATTACTATATGCGGAATATCGATCGAAGAACACACACACAATGAATCGACAAAAAAGATAAAGTGACGCCCACAATATATTATCCCTAATCGTATACTTTGATTAGTTATTGAAAGAATGACGTGTTTGGTTTGTTTCCCCTCACCTCCTTTTATAGAGATGAGGGGGAACCGACTATTACAAGTCATACGAGTCAGGTTGGGCTTAGACATTGCCAACCGACCTTTATTCTTAGCTCTTAGGAAACTAGACCCTTATACCCTAGACATCGACTTAGGCGAATATAATGACTAAACATAACAAACAAAAACAAAAAGGAAACCGTAAAATAAAAAATTACAGCTTAACAATGCACTATTGATTGACATAACAATTGCTTGTACAATCACTTTGTAATTTCTTCTTTTCTCTAGTGTCTTGCTAATGAGTTATAATATAATCGTCATTCAAAAAACGATCAACATAACATTTTAACAATGGTTTTCAAACTCGAATTGGGTCTATTAACTTTAAGCTCGTTTTTACCCATTTTAGAGCAGTTTTCAAGGAAAACTTAAAGAACGAAACTTGTAGACGGCGTGTCCGAGAATACAAATATGTTTTCCGTTCGTTTTATGGTTAATTAACAAACCCGTAAATGGCTTTCAAAAATCAGAAATTTCAATATACTTGTACCTAAGGTTTTGGAACACAAGGACTAATATTGCCATTTTATGAAAGTTTAGCAAGCCCTAGGGGTTGTTTTGGTAACTATATTAAAACCAAGGACTCATGAGAAATTTAACTTAAGTTTATTACTATTATTTATTTAATAAGCTATAAGAGCTATATTGTAATTCGTGAAAGGTGGAGGACTAATTACGTACAATCAAAACTTAAAGGACTCTAATGAAACATTAAATTTATACAAATCTTAATTAAATAAAAATCATTTTATCTAATTCATTTATATTGTTACCATTCAACCATGGTAGATACGCTTTATTAAAATTAAAAGTGTACCTGTTTCGATAACTTTATATAAGTTCAACACTTAAAAACGGTAACAACTTAATTAATCTGTGATCATGCATTTTCATCAACTTCATTTTATGTGCATTTTATTTGTGCCTGAGACACACATAAATTACTTAGGTAATTCTACTGCTTCGTGATCATACTGTGCCAGCATACTCAGTGATTTATTACTACTACTCCCCATCCTTTGATGTAAACTTGCCAAAGTTCCAAAACATCTTAGTTTTCACATCTTGTTTGTTAAGTGATTCACCTTGTTGCAATCTTTCAATAGCCGTCCACATTTCTTGAGCAGTAGGGCATGCATCAACCATGGAATAAATATCATCTCCAATTCCACTGAGAATTAAGTAGATTGCTTCCTTCTTAGCATCAAACCAAGCACGGTTCTCTGGGGTGAGGTCATTCCTTTTTTCATCACATTCATAAGTTGGTTGTTCTTCAGTAGTGTCTGTGGCTGGTACTCTAGGAAATTGAATCCTTGAGAGTTTATAGGGTCCTTCCAAAATACATTTCCTTAAAGCATCACCGTTAGGTTTTGTGTCAAGATAACGTAGAAAACGAGATTGCCATTGATCATATCGACCCGACACAAGCATTGGTGGTCTTTCTTTGTTACCCGCCACCATTATGTTGTTGTTCGTCACACGATATTCTGCAGTAGAATCCATCTCTATATTCTCTGAAATAATGAAGTGAATATGGATCTTAAGTAGATGTGTTGTGATTGTTGTTGTGGTTTAAATTCCGAAAATTGCAATTTTTCTTCAGTCCGACAGTAAATTCCCCAGTCCGACAAAACGGTAGACCAAAAACTTTTGTAATCGCCAAATTTTGAAATCGAGCTAGAAATGTCCTAAAACTAGTATGGAAAAAATTTGAATTTACTTGACGGAAAAATTTTAACTTTTTTTTTTAATCTTCGTGTAAACGATATTCCAAAACTAGTCTAGATAGTGGCTAAGTCTAAAAAATACTCGAACAAAATTTAACTAAACATATCATCGGAATGTCCATCGGAATGTGCTATCGGAATGCCCATCGGAATGTAGTATCGGAATGTCTGTCAGAATGTAGTATCGGAATGTCTGTCGGAATCACTGTCGAAATCACCTATCGGAATCACTGTCAGAATCACTTGTCGGAATCACCTATCGGAATGCACAATTGGAATAAAGCTGTCGAAATCACCTATCGTAATACACAATCGGAATAATGGCCGGAATATTAAAACCCTTTTCCGATGGAGTGTTATCAGGATAACTGTCGGAAAGTTAAACCCCTTTCCGAGGGAATTCTGTCGGAATGCTTGTACTATTCCGAAACTTTAGGTAAAAAAATGAGATTTTTGACAAGAACCCGTGATTTTAACCAACCAAAAGCAATCAAATCCCTACCACAACTATGTAGGAGATGTAAATCATGATGTAGAGCACGAAAAACACAAAAAAATTTGAATTCGAGAGATGTGTAGGAGATGAAATGATATGAATCACAAAAAAACACAACAATCAATCACAAAGCTACCCCATGGCAATTGATACCAATTGTTGTCCCATATTTGTGATGATTAAACAAGAAAGAAAGGTAGATAAAAGATGAATTCTAGAGAGAGAAAGTAGAGAGAAGTGTCTGAGAAACTTGGTGAATATTAGATTAGGAGAATAGAAAAAATGAGACAACCAACCTCTCCTTATATGCAAGGAGAGGTTTATATAGCCTTGCCTACATGTGGCATGATGGGCTATATGATAGTGGGCTGGGCTTTCCTTTTGGGCTTTGGTTACATGTGAATGAACCTTAGCTTAAAGTTAAGCCCGTAATACACGACTAATCTACTACCTATTACAACGTTCTAATATACGATACATAATAAACATATGACCGAGCATTCTTGTTTGACTCAATATTGAGGCTAACAAAAATCAAGTTTTTATTCGAAGTTTATGAAGAGGATATTGTTACAAACTCCAAAGATTGTTAGAAGCTTTCAATAATTCTCAAGAAGTATGAGTATGTTGGTTCAAGTTCAAGTCATAAGACTAGCAAGTCAAAGACAATGAAGATTGCATGATGGCTCAAGCTCCTGGACTATACGTACAAGATATGAAGTTTCAAGACAAAGACCACGAGTTGAAGATCCTTAAAATAGATTGATAGGGATTATATTTGTAAAACTCAAGTGACCTCTCTTAAGGGGAGATTGTTAGAAACGAGAAAATACATCAAATGTAACGTTTCTACACAACTAAGTATCGGTCACTTGTAGATATTTATTTGCTATAGCTCGTTTAAGTTTTTATCGAATTATAACGGGGCCGACGAGTCATACCCCGCTAAGAAGCCCGGTAAAGGCTCGTAAAATCCCATTAGTGGTCGGCCATAACATTGTGTTTAAGGCTTTTCCATAGTTTTGGAAAGGTGGTTGTTCTTTTTATAAAACGCATAGTTCATGTGTGTGTCTCTCTAGAAAAATAACCAACCATCCATTTTCTCTCTCTAAACCCTCTCTTTGATCCAAATATCTTTAGGTGTTAATGTGATAGTGTTATTGTTTTAGTTATCAAGAGTTAACATTGTAAGTACAAATTAAGGGTTAAGAAAACAAGGTCCAGTGAGTTATCCTAACCACATGCATATAGTCGGTGGCTGGAAGGGCGAAGATGACAGCTGTGAAAAAGATAGATGAGATCTAGGGGTTTTAGAAAAGTTTCTATATTAAAAATTGTTTATAAAAGAATTTATTCGAACAACATTATATGTTTGGCGACACGTAGCAGTAAGCAGTTGTAGAAGCAGAAGCAGTAAGCAGTAAGCAGTAGTAGTTAGTAGGAGCGGTAAGCAGTAGCTGTTTATTAAAAAAAGTGTTTGGTAAACAGAGCAGTAGCAGTAAATATTAACTATAAAATTACGAAAAAGGGCATAAAATGATTAAAGGAATAACAAACTTATTAAGAAATTAAAGGAGGATAAATTTGTAATTTTAAAGCAAACTGCTAGCGGAATCTTTGAAATGCTTCTCCTATCAAGCATTTCAAATAGGAGCATTTGTATGATATCTAAACTCTAGTCACTCCTTACCAAACAAGCTTTTAAGTCAAACTACTAACCGCTTGTCGCTTACCGCTCCAAAATGCTTGAAAAAGCTTGCTACCAAACACAGCCTAATATTGGTGACTAAAAATAACAGTTTTTCGTTTTAAGAAAGGGTTTAAGGGTTTAGGTACCAACAACTATTGGGCATAAGTTAGTGTAGAATTAATAAAAACAGCTTTTCTTAAATAACAATAAAATAAATTGAATACATATTAACTATACTTATAAATTGCTATATATGAACATGATATAAATGTTAATAAGAAAAGTTTGTGCTTATTAATTTCACACTAACCATTATGCATTAGTTAGTAAAATCCCTCAAAAAATTTTGTGTAACTTATTATTTAAGTGTATCTTATAAAAAGTGTCTATTTTTTTATTTTTGGATAATAATTGTGACTAGTTTCCTTATTCTACATTTTTAATTAAAAATGCATTAATTATGCATTTCAATTTTTTATATTAATTATGGGGTAAAAGTTATAAAATACCATCTTACTTATTGATTTGTGCCGACTTTAAACACTTACTATTTAATCTCGTGACTTTACCATTTTATTTTCAAATTTGTTCCGACTATACCAATATAAGCCTAAAATGACTATATTACCCTTATCTTTTTCATTATAATTACATCTACTACCCTGATAAATCCGGTGACTGCAGTCAAATGTAAAAAGGATAATGTTTGAGTTCACTTCTGATCTAACGAAACAGAGCAATTCAATTGGTTTCTAATTCTACTTAGATGCATGTGACAAACTAACGAGTAACAAAATCAGATTCATAGTTTTACATAAGAAAAAGATAAACCTTTTTGTCCACTGTACCAAATCTCAATAAGCATATAAACAGTTCTAATCAGCAACACCCGTATTTCTATGTAACTAACCTTAAAAAGTGTCTGCCCAAGATTGTTCAGATTGCTTTTTAGAAGTGCTTATAGTATTTAAAGTAAGCCCACGTGACAAAACATAAGGGTAAAAGGATTTACGATCAAACGAAACACACTTGCTTGAATGTTTGGGCATTCAACTTTACGCAACCGAAATCAAATTTAGTGTATATAAGATTTTCCTTGATTAAACCCAACTGTTAAAACCATGCCCCCACTTCATGATTCGAAACTCAAATTCATATTGGATCAATAAAGATCAAAAGCTCGAAACATGAAATCATCACTGATCTTAAACAATCAAAAGTCAAACCTACCCGAGACCCTTAAATGACCTTCAAGCCGTTTCTTTGTTCGAACAAGAATCATAAGAAGATGTATGCTAAATGAACAAGATTGGATGTCAATGTTCTCCTCTAATTAAAAGAAGTTCACGATGGGTCATGTTTCTATGATATGCTATCAAGTGGGTGAGATTCACTGTATTATTAGATGAGATGGGAGCATATTGATGAGGTTTCAAATATCTGAGGTATCTTATGAGATGGAGACTGTGTGAGGTGATATAAGATTGGAATGAATGGTATAGATGTGGGTTCAAACAAACTGACAAAAGGGTATTTTAGTCATTTTAATGGGTAATATAGTCATTTTAGGCTTATATTGGTATAGTAGGAACAAATTTAAAAGTACAATGATAAAGTCATGAGATTAAATAGTAAGTGTTTAAAGTCGGCACAAATCAATAAGTAAGATGGTATTTTATAACTTTTACCCTTAATTATGAGAGTAAAAATTACTTTTTTATCAATCAAAATTAAAATTAAGTATATGTATTATAATTTTCATTTTTATTTGTGGACACTTTCTTTTAGACGAAAAAAGTACATGACAGTGCTAAAAATAATTTTATGTTCAACGGATTGCTAAGTTGGACGGAGTGGTAGCCAACTCATACCGTAATTGTCAACTCATGTATGAGTTTCCACCCTGCCACCTAAATCACGCGTGACTATCCAGGTAAAACGCGGGTTTACAAATGTGCGTGTGTCATGCTATGTGGGGCCAAATTAAATGTTTAAACTGCTGCAACGGTCGACTGATTTAAAAAAATTACCTTACCTATTTTTTCTTGCAAATACCACCTAAACTCATCATTATTAAAACCAACATCTCCAGTTTATATACATTCTCCTTTAAAGAAAATTAACCTCATTCTTACTTTCAATAAATGTCTAAAAAACACTCACACCAAAGAACGTCGCCATAGAAACCAAAATTCAAACTGTCTGGCGACACCCGGTGACGTTTAATCTAGAAAACTTATCTTCGAACGTAAACCTATTACGACCACTAGCATTCTATGCTCACAATCTTTATAACAATAATACATAATGTCTACATATGAGCATTTGGTTGGGGATGCAAAGCAACGGTGGAATAGAAACTAGCTCAGCATAAGGCGAAATATTATTTGCCATTTTAGTTTTTATTTATTTATGTATAGTTTTTAAGTTTTCGATGTATAGTTTTTAAGTTTTCGATGTATCGTTTTTTTATTTTTCAATTTGTCATTTTTTTATTGTCGATGTATCGTTTAAGATTCAAAGTACGAATAAAAGATGTTTACATTTTTATTTCCTTTTTAGCTTTAATTAACAAGGAAAAAATAGGGTGTGGGGTGGCGATGAGTTAACCATTCTAATTGAAAAGTGAGTAGTGTGAGTGGAGAGAGAAAAACGATGTGACGTTGAGGTAGATGTGGGTTTACTTTAATTAGTCTCTTCAACCTAAGGTCATTACTCGTCAATTTGTAATCGTGTTTCTTTCTCTCCTTAAAATTTAAATTTACTTAATTTGTTTGATGAGGTTGTGACGAGACTCTCTAAAAGAGGATCCCTCCTCAAGGATTTTTTACAACCTCTCGGGAAGTGTACCCGGTCGTGTAGATATAGCATATGTAAGGACTCTGGTTTGTTATGTTCTCTCAATGAATCGTTTGGGAGGCTAGTGTCAAATGTACAAAAGGTCTAGAGGTGGGAAGAAAGTTGTTTTTGTATTTTATAAGAGCAAGTAAAATTATCAGGATAAAGCAGGAGGTTTTGACTAACAATCTAATTAAACCTAAACTAATGTTATAGAATTTAACAAGCAAATAAAATGTGTTTATCTAATCACGCACAACTTACTACAATGTTCTCTTAATGTGTTTTGTATCTGTCGCATCTTGTCGATTAAATATGTAAGTGTTTCTGTTTGTATTAATTATAAGTCATATGTGAAACAAATAAACCCCAACATATCGGTATGATGGCATTTACTAGTTTTTACCTATTTGACATACATTCTTGTAATCGTCTATATGACAACTCATAAACCTAGAATCGCAAACAAACCCTGGATCTACTCATTAACACATGCATTATCAAATAGTTAAATGTATCTACCAAAACGAAGCAACAAGACTACCATGTAATTGATAACCCGATCAAGGGAGTTCAGGACCAAGAACATGGATTTACGAAGCGAGGCATCATCTATCACCCATGTTTACCTAGACATATCAAAAGTTAAGATATGAAGATCTAGTCTGGTTTTATAGAACATAATGTGCACACAATCAAGCCAAGAAGAAACAAACACAAAAAGGTTACATTATAGCTTTCATGCAATCATAAATAAACAACAAAAGATCTAGCCTAGCATAGCAAAAGAGGAAGATATAGAAGATTTAATCATCAAACACATAGACAAGATTAATGAAAATAAGTAAAACCTTGTTCTTTAATAAATATGGGTGAAAGAATTTAGTTTCTTAGGGTTAAGAAACCCTAAAATCGTCTGGTTATGTATGCTCCAAGCTAACCCTAAAGTTTTATACGACTTAAATGTATACAAGGGGTCTATAGATAGAGTTTGGGCTGCGACGTCGTTGGATTATAAGTGTGAGGTCATCGGGCCCGCGAATCTTCCATGGGCCTCTGTTATCGATAAGTTGTTACGCCATCTGGTGTAGAGGGCGACGTCGTCTGGGCGATCGTTGCGACGACATCAGGTACTATGGACGACGTCCTCGATAAAGCCTTATGAGAACTCCCCCTTTGTGACTTGAGAAATTCGTGCATTCTTGACTTGTCCTCGAGCAAATGAGTTTTTCTACTTAAGATAGTTATATAAGGAGAGATATGGTTGATATTGTGTAACGGATCGATATGGTTGTTTTTGTGTAATGGGTCTATATGAATGATTTTGCGTAATGAATTGGGTGGTTTTATGTAACGAGTCGATTTGGGTTATAAGATGCTTAAAAATATGCTCTTCTTAACACAGGGTTTGAATTTGTATATTTTTTAAATTTTGCTAATGCAATATAAGTTAAAATAATACGGAGTAATTTGTAAAAGAGGTTCGATTAAACATTTATAACGATTTTATAATAAGAATGATGGTAAAAGTAAATTCAATGTCATTTTGAATAAGCGCATCACAATAAGTAGGTTGTGCTTATTAGAATCTGAAAACCAAGCAAATAAGCATGAGCAATTTAGATACCACAAAATTGCTTCAAGCATAAAAATAAAAACATTAAGCAATTTCAAACATCACCTTATCTATAATTCTTTCTTTTAAGAAAAGAGTCTAATTACATGTAATGTGAAACTGGATGAAGTAGCTAAGGTTGTAAAAGCCATTGATCATGTAAAAGGAATAGATGACACTGGCATGTCAAATCATGGAGAATTAGTTCAGGATTATCTGGATGCTATTTATGTTGTTGAAATAATTAGATCGGGTCGATAAGAGTATTTTTATTATGATTGTTACAAACGCAAACACTTATCGAATAATTCACGGTTTTTTGTATTAGTTATTTCGTGCATTAACAAAATGGTGAAAGTTAAAAATACGCAATATATATATTTCAGAAAAACCGAAATACGTAACTAACTTTATTTTGTACTAGTAGTTCCAGTATACTTTCAAATTTTGTTCAATATACGTAATATGAAGTGACTTGTTTGACAGGTTTCACTTTCAAAATTTATAATTATGGTCCTTTGACCTTTGGGGGACTTCAACTTTTAGTCCCTAAAAAAATGGTGGACTTTCATTTTCAAAATTTAACTTTTTTCAAAATTTTGTGAAATTTTTTTTTGGAAAAACTAATTAATTTTTTTTAAAATAAGGCAGATTTCTATAAAAAATTAAAAACATAAATTTTTGAAAAAATAAAAGATTTCTAAAAAATTAATTTTTAAGAAAAGCAAAATTCCTAAGAAAAGGTTTTTATTTTGAAAAGACTTTTTTAGAAATGTAGTTTTTTTCGAAAAAAATATTTAAAAAAATAATTTTAAGTCTTTTAAAAAATTAATACTTTTTTAGAATATTTTTTTTCATTAAAAAATAAATATTTCGAAAATACTTTTTTTTTGTAAAAAAAATTATATTTTTAAATTATATAATAGAAATCTGCTTTTTTTCGAAAAAAAAATTCTAATTTTTTTTCATAAAATTCCGAAAAACATGTAGACACTAGAAGGGGGGTTGAATAGTTTCTTATATTTACTTGTTAAAAGGTGGTTTTAAAAAAATCCTTTTTCAAAAACTTAAGCTTGAGGAAATATGTGAAATCTTCTTATGCACAATATGAACAATGATAGTGTAACTAAACTAATACTAAAGAAAATATATGCACAAAGAATAAAGAATGTAAAGAGATAAGGGTAAAGAAAGATCAAACCGAACACCAAGGATTTATAGTGGTTCGGCAACGAAGCTCGCTCCTCGTTCCTACTCCACTCCTCGAGTACTCCTTACTCGAGAGTTCACTACACAACAAGCTCCTTATGGTGGAGAAAACCGTACACGTCGCTTAACCAATTTCCGACTCTAAGCTAAAAGTCGAGCCCTAATCGTAGATAGGACCAATCTACACAACTATACTTAGTACATACACAACTTCCAAATAGACACAACTACTTGGATCTTCACAACTATGACACAACAACAAATGTATAAAATTAGATCTTCAATAGATCTTTGGTGGTGGACTCAACACTTCACAAGGATAGTGTTCTTCTCTTTGCACTTGGAGAGGAAGGGATGGAAGAACAAGATTCACTTCTTAAACAAGTAGTAATCAAACAATTGATCAAAAATTTGAGTGATTAAAGAAGAGTGTTTGAATCTGGAATAGATGTGCAAAAGAGGTGAATTGAAAAGCTGAGAATTGTCCACTATTTATAGGACAAAGGGCCAACGGCTATATCTGTCAGCGGTTCCTTATCTTAGCCCGCGGTACCTTATCGATAAAGAACCGCCTAGGAGCTAAGGAACCGCTGGACTAGACTCCGCTCCTTTTTTGTCCTTTAGCGGTGGAGGTCATATCTGGTTTAAAAATATCCTGATAGAATATTCTTAACCAAATAAGAATATGCTATTTTCAAATTTTCAAATAATTAATTTAATAAAACATTTTCTTAAAAAGAAAGTTTAATAAAAACTTGTCACACTTAATAAAAAGTGAGTTTTAAGAAAAGATTAGATCACTTGATCACTTGATTAAGGTTAGTACTTGTTTATCCATACCTTAAGTGAAAATGGGTAAAATGAAAAATACTTGAACTCAAGAATTCGTTTTTCGTTGTTTTCGTAAATGCTTGTTTTTACATATTGTCGTAATCAAAACTAAGAGATACCGAAAAATGCAAGTAACGTTTTTAGGCATCATTGCATTAACAATATCCCCCTTTTTGATTCCGACAATACATAAACTCAATCACACAAAAAACAAGATTTTCGAAGACGAGTTTATTCATTTCTCCCCCTTTGTCGAAGCAAAAAGGTTGCACAAGTCGGTGTTGAAGAGACGGACTTTACAAAGACTCCCCCTTGGTGCTTACTCCCCCTAGCTTGGGGCACCGAGGAATCGAGATATGGTGACAAGCTACATAGAAGGGTTAGTTGAACAAAAGAAACCACCAACAAGATATAGCAATAGGTCACAAAATAAAAGAGAAGAAAATAAAAAGACAAAGATCCAAGATAGGTTACAAAAAACATCATTCAAAGATGTATGGAAAAAGAAACAAGCCAAAGGCATAAATCTAATCCTAGTTATTCTAGAATTCTAAGATTTGCTTAAATTTGGTGTCTTGTGGATAAGCAACCAATGCTTATATGAAAGACAAGGTAATGGCGGAAGGTGGTGGTGGTGGCTTGTTGGAGATCTCATAATCATAATGAAGAGGAGGCTTGATTAAGAGACTTTTGATGTAGCTCAACTCCTCATAGATGTGTGCCATATCAAGATGTTGATATTGACAACAATGACAATATGTTCCATGGTGCATGACATTATCATGAGAAGGAGGAAGAACACTAAAGGGTGGTGGTGGAAGAAAAGATGTTCCACAATCAACATTCTTGGTAGGAGAGATGTGATTAAGAGTGTTCTTGGGTGAGATTGGATTGTACTGGTTCTTGGGTGAGTTGGGATTGAAAGCAACTGGAGAAAATGGAGGAGATTCAAGGCTTTCATTGGGAGAATAAGACATTTTGGGATGTGAAGTATGGAAAAATGCTTATGGTTTAAATAGGGAAGGCTTAAGGTATTTTTGGGGTGGTCAAAGGGTTTGAAACAAAGATTCTCAAAAATGTTGGAGCAAATCTGGAGTTTCAGACAAATACCTGAAAAAGGAAGGCACTGTAGGCGGTTCCTTATCAGGACTGGCGGTACCTTATCAATAAGGTACCGTGGTTCACAAATGGAACCTCCTGCAGAGGCTGTGTTTGGTGTTTGGAGGAAGATTTTTCAGCAAATCTTATTTTTCTAGTCTAACTTATCATAGGGATATGCTTAAAAGCGAAGATAGACAAAGAAAACATATGCAAACTTACCAAATAGAGATTTGACCAAAATACATGGATTAAAAAATCGATGTAGGAGGTGTGTAAGACAAGACCTTAAGTCATGACACAATGATCCTCCATGATTCTATCTTGTTCTTGCTATGTTTGAGAGAATCATACATATGAATTATGTAAGCTCTAGATTAATAGCGAGAATCTATGAAAAAACGTTTTTAGATTGAATTAACAATGTCAAACGTATTTCTCAACCATTTTCGAAAGAGACTTTGAGAATTTTGAAATGGAGAAGAGAGGGTTTTTCAAAAAGAGTTTGGAAGACTCAATGACTCAAAATGGTAAGAAAAAAAAAAGAAAACACACTAAAAGAAATTAAGGAAGATGTTCCATTAATCCTAGACCTAGACGCAAGTAATTAAAAGGTTCCCTCTTAAGTGGCTTAGTGAAGATGTCGGCTAAGTTGTCTTCGGAGGGTACCTTCTCAATTGAAATGTTCCCCTTTTGAACATTATCCCTAAGGAAATGGTGTCGAATTTCTATGTGTTTGGTTCGTGAATGTTGCATGGGATTCTTGCTAAGGTATATAGCACCTTTATTATCGCACATGATGGGAACATTATCAAGAGAAATCCCGTAATCAACAAGCGCTTGCTTCATCCATAGATCTTGTTGGCATGCTTTTCTGGCACTCACATACTCGGCTTCCGTGGTGGATATTGCAAGAGTGGTTTGTTTCTTGGAGAACCAAGAAGTTAAACAACAACCCATGAAGGTACAAACTCCACTAGTGCTTTTCCGGTCCACATAGTCTCCCGCATGATGCGAGTCCGCGTAGAAAATGGTTTCTACGCCGGTCCCTTTAGGATACCATAATCCTAAATGTATAGTGCCTTTAATGTATCGGAAGATACGCTTAACCGCTTCAAGGTGAGAGGTTTTGGGAGCCTTTTGGAAGCGAGCACAAAAAGGCAAACACTAAACATGATATCCGGTCGACTTGTCGTTAGGTACAACAAACTACCAATCATACCTCTATATTTGGTGTTGTCTACCGACTCACAATCATCATCTACGGTGAGTTTAGTATCCGAGACCATTGGAGTCTTCATTGGTCTAGATTCTTCTAATCCAAATTTCTTTAGCATTTCTTTAGCGTACTTAGATTGACTAAAGAAACTACCATCGTCCATTTGTTTAATTTGGAGTCCTAAAAAGAAGTTAAGTTCTCCCATCATACTCATTTCAAACTCATCATGCATGATTTTGGCAAAGTCATCACACAATTCTTGACAAGTTGAGCCAAATATAATGTCATCAACATATATTTGTACGATTATGAGGTGAGGACCTTTCTTCTTTGTAAAGAGTGTATTGTCTACCATCCCCATGGTATACTCATGTTTAACAAGAAACACTTTAAGTCTATCATACCAAGCTTTGGGTGCTTGTTTGAGACCATAAAGTGCCTTCTTAAGCTTGTAAACATGATTCGGTTTCTCAAAATCAATGAAGCCGGGAGGTTGAGCCACATATACCTCCTCATTGATCAAACCGTTAAGAAACGCACTCTTTACATCCATTTGTTGAAGCTTAAAGTCTAAGGCACAAGCGTAGGCTAAAAGGATTCTAATGGATTCTAATCTAGCTACCGGTGCATATGTCTCGTCATAATCAATCCCTTCTTGTTGATTATAGCCTTGTGCTACAAGTCTAGCTTTGTTACGAGACACAACACCATTCTCATCTAACTTATTCCTATATACCCATTTGGTTCCTATAATGGTAGAACTTCTAGGTGGAGGAACAAGTTAACATCATTGGCAACGAATTGATTCAATTCTTCTTGCATCGCAATGACCCAACTTTCATCCGTCAAAGCTTCTTTAACATTCTTTGGTTCAATCAAGGAGACAAAACAAAAGAAGTTGCTTTGGTTTTGGACTTGAGATCTTAGGGTCCTTTGATTTAAGTCACCAATGATATTATTGAGAGTATGATCCCTAGACTCCTTAATGTTTACTTCCTTTTCAACATTAAGGTCTTTAACTCCTATTTTTCTAACCTCTTTGGCTTTAACTACTTCTAATTCATCCAAGTCATCATCAACCAATGGTGGTGTCTTGGGTGAAGGAGGGGTTTCATCAAAGGTTACGTTGAGTGATTCTTCAATAACCCTCGTGGTTCTATTTAGGACAATGTAGGCTTTGCTAGTTTAGGAATAACCTAAAAGGATACCTTCGTAAGACTTTGGGTCAAACTTGGTAAGGTAGTCTTTGGTGTTGAGAATAAAGCACTTGCTTCCAAACACCCTAAAGTATTCCAATGAGGGTTTCTTACCTTTAAGAATCTCATAGGGGGTCTTTCCTAGGAAAGGTCGAATAAGAATTCCGTTGAGAATATAAGTCGATGTGTCCACGGCATTGCACCAAAACTTTTGAGGCAAAGATTGCTCGTTTAACATCGTCCTACTCATCTCTTGGAGAGTCCTATTCTTCCTTTCAACTACCCCATTTGATTGTGGAGTGCGAGGAGCCGAGAAGTTATGGGTAATACCATGAGCTTCACAAAAGGCACCAAATAGCACTTCATTATCAAATTCCCTACCATGATCCGTCCTAATAGAGACAATTGGACATCCTAGTTGATTTTGAATTCTTCGACTAAAGATTTCGAAATGATCGAAAGCTTCATTCTTAGATGCTAAAAATCTAGTCCAAATGAATCTAGAATAGTCATCAACTATAACTAGGGTATAAAGGTTTCTCCATAACTCCGTATGGAGGAAGGTCCAAAAAGATCCATATGTAGGAGCTCTAAGCACCGAGAGGTCGAAACCAAATTCTTGGCTTTGTGACTTGAGTGAACTTGCTTTCCAACTTTGCAAGCATCACAAAAGTGACTATCAAACTTCATCTTGGGGAGGTGTCTTACCAACTCCTTAGAGACTAAAGATTGAATTAAACGCATATTAGCGTGACCTAATCTCCTATGTCAAATAGTAGAACTATCATCTATAGTCGCAAGACATATGTTGTCTTTTGACTTCTTATTGACCTTCAGGACATAAAGCCCATGCTTTCTAACACCTTTTCCAATGACTTTTCCATCTTTTACGATTTCATTATCATGTTCCGAAAAGATGACCTTACACTTATTGTCACAAATTTGACCTATACTTAAAAGGTTAAACCCTAAGTTATCTACGTGCTCAACATTTTCAATGGTCATAGAGTCAAGAGAAACCGTACATTTGCCAATGATATTACCACGTAGACTACTTGCAAATGTGACGTTACCTCCATCATATGCTTTGTAGTGAGAGAACAAACTTCGATTACCCGTCATGTGTTTAGAACATCCACTATCCTTAATCCACTCGTCGGGCTCCAAATCAATTCCTAAGCATATCTAGGTAACAACACACAAGATCAAACATTTGGTCCCCAATATCTCATGGGTCCAAAATTGTTAGTTCCAAACATCCCTTGCATTTGGTTGGGATGCATGAATGAAGGAGGGGTTCCCCATGGAGAACAAAATGGAGGAGGATAGTAATTCATATAACCATTTTGTTGTTCGTTATTTCTCCTGGGTGTATTTGATCTAGGTTTAGAGTTATGATCATTTCTTCTAGGTATTGGGGTTTTACTTCTAGATCGTGAATTGTTTTGATTATCTCTTCTAGGCGTTGTCGTTTGACTTCTAGGCTTAGACTCATTCTGTACTCTAGGTGGAGTAGAAGATGGTCTTGATAAACTTCTATTTCCCATGAGAGGTTTACTTAATGGCTTGTAGAACTTATCAATAGCATTTTCGTCAAGTATGGGTAATTTTACCTTATTAACAATAAGATGCTTTGGTTTTTCACCTGACTTTAACTTTTCAGAAAGTTCATGATTTTCACAAAACTCTTCTTCTGGCCGCGGTACCTTATCTATGGCGGCGGTTCCATAGTGATAAGGAACCGCCCCATACAATCTGGGACCGCGTACAGTGGGTGATTTTTGTGAAAATCTGACTTGTTTAGGTTCACTAGTTGAGGCTTCATTTGAGTTAAAACCTACACCAAGTCTTTCCTTTGAATGAACTTGTTTGTTTAGCATATCATCAAGAGCACTAGTACCTTTCTTGAACTTTTCCAATTTAATGGAGGTGCTCTTGAGATTTTCATTCTCTAATCTAAGTTTCTCACAACTTAAGCAACCTAAATCAACTTCTTTATTATTCTCAAGTATTGCCAATTTCTCCCTAAGTTCATTGATCTCATTTTCAAGCTTAGTTTTGGTTGATTTTAAGGTTTTATTCTTTTCTATGAATTTAAGACTAAGTTTGTGTAAACTATCATATTTGCCTTCAAATTCAATATCATCAAAAGTGGAGCTATCATAGCTATAATATTCAGTTTCGGAATGTACCTCTTTAGAAGTGTGAGCCATAAGACATTTCTCCTCTTTGGGGTTGTCATCATCATCTTCACCGCTATCGCTCCAATAGCCACTAACGAACGCCGTGTGATTCTTATCGCGAGAGGGCTTTGGACAATCACCAATGAAGTGATTTGGATCACCACATCTAAAGCAATTCCTATCACCTTTTTTGTTCTTGACAAACCGAGTCTTTGAGAATGGTTTCTTGTCATTGTTGGGTTGCCTAACGTGTTGACCTCGTCTCTTGAAGAACTTCTTGAATTCTCTCACCGCCAATGCATACTCCTCGTCATCGCTATCCGAGGAACTATCATGGTCACTTTGTGCCTTCTTGGCTTTAAGTGCAAGAGATTTTCTTTCACTCTTGGTTTTCACTAATTCCGAGTCCTTCAAAATTATCATCTCATGAACCTTCAAGTTGCCTATGTGTTCATCGAGTGATAAAGTTGAGAGATCTTTCGACTCTTCAATCGCTGTGACTTTTGCTCTCCACTTTGGATGTAAAGCCCTTAGAAACTTCCTAACATTGTTCTTGCTAGAAAAACCTTCATCAAGTGCTTTTAGACTAGTAATAATGGTGTTAAACCTAGAAAATGCACTATCAATAGTTTCATCTTCTAAGATGACAAATTGTTCATATTGTTGGACAAGAAGATCGAATTTGCTTTCTTTGACTTGGCTATTACCTTGGTGAGTTACTAAAAGAGTGTTCCAAATATATTTAGCGGTTTCACACATAAAAATTCTTTCATACTCTTTCTTAGGTAAAGCATTATAAATCACCATTTTAGCCTCATTATTTTTTGAAAGTTTCTTTTTAGTATCGTCATTAGCTTTGTCAAAAGTGACTAATTCTTTTGTTTTAGAAACTTCATTAAATTGATAAGGTAAAAAATCACCATTGGTAATAACATGCCAAAGATCTAAATCTTTTGATTTCACATAAGTTTCAAATCTATTTTTCCAATAAATAAAACTATCGGTTTCAAAAAGTGGTGGTCTTTGCATAGATTGCCCTTCTAGGTATTTGTTGGAATCCATAGATCGATTCAAGTTTTAAAATACAATATACTTTAAAAATTCTTGAGCAACCTCGCTCTAATACCAATTGTAAAAACTAGAAGGGGGGGTTGAATAGTTTCTTATATTTACTTGTTAGGTATAGTGTAACTAAACTAATACTAACAAAAATATATGCACAAAGAATAAAGAATGTAAAGAGATAAGGGTAAAGAAAGATCAAACCAAACACCAAGGATTTATAGTGGTTCGACAACGAAGCTCACTCATCGTTCCTACTCCACTCCTCGAGTACTCCTTACTCGAGAATTCACTACACAACAAGCTCCTTATGGTGGAGAAAACCGTACGCGTCGCTTAACCAATTTTCGAATCTAAGCTAAAAGTCGAGCCCTAATCGTAGCTAGGACCAATCTACACAACTATACTTAGTACATACACAACTTCTAAATAGACAAAACTACTTGGATCTTCACAACTATGACACAACAACAAATGTATAAAATTAGATCTTCAATGGATCTTTGGTGGTGGACTCAACACTTCACAAGGATAGTGTTCTTCTCTTTGTACTTGGAGAGGAAGGGATGTAAGAACAAGATTCACTTCTTAAACAAGTAGTAATCAAACAAATGATCAAAGATTTGAGTGATTAAAGAAGAGTGTTTGAATCTGGAAATAGATGTGCAAAAGAGGTGAATTGAAAAGCTGAGAATGCTCCACTATTTATAGGACAAAGGGCCAACGGCTATATCTGCCCGCGGTTCCTTATCTTAGCCCGCGGTACCTTATCGATAAGGAACCGCCTAGGAGCTAAGGAACCGCTGGACTAGACTCCGCTCCCTTTTTGTCCTTTAGTGGTGGAGGTCATATCTGGTTTAAAAAATATCCTGATAGAATATTCTTAACCAAATAAGAATATGCCATTTTCAAATTTTCAAATAATTAATTTAATAAAACATTTTCTTAAAAAGAAAGTTTAATAAAAACTTGTCACACTTAATAAAAAGTGATTTTTAAGAAAAGATTAAATCACTTGATCAATTGATTAAGGTTAGTACTTGTTTATCCATACCTTAAGTGAAAATGGGTAAAATGAAAAATACTTGAACTCAAGAATTCGTTTTTCGTTGTTTTCGTAAATGCTTGTTTTTACATATTGCCGTAATCAAAACTAAGAGATACCGAAAAATGCAAGTAACGTTTTTAGGCATCATTGCATTAACAAAACAGATTTTCGTCTTTTTTTTAAATATAATAAATATTTTTTTTTTGAAAAAACTTTTTTTTCTCAAAATTTCGAAAAAAAAATATATTATGATTTTTTAAAAAAATAGTAGTTTTAATTCTACGTATATAACTTTACATACAAAATTATCCGAAATATATGCTGAAAAAGTAAAGGGACTAAAAGTGAAATTCCCCAAAAGTCAAAGGATCATAATTATAAAACTTGAAGGTGAAACCTGTCGAACAAGTCTTCTAGCCGGTCACATTACGTATATTGAACAAAATTTGAAAATATACTGGGACTACTAGTACAAAATAAAGTTAGTTACGTATTTCAATTTTTCTAAAAAACTATATTACGTATATTTAGCTTTCACCCTTAACAAAACCTGTTTACGCTCTTTTATTTATTGCATATCAAAAATACTCCGTTAAACTACTCCTATCGTTTGAAGGGTTATTGAATATTTGTTTATTGCATTTTTAGTTTAGCTACTTAGTGTTAAATTACTCTCGAGTGACTATGTAAGTCATCATAAAACATAAAAATTAAAAGAACATCACACATTTTTAGTTCATATAAAGATTTAGTTGATGTTTAATTAACACGGTGATAGACAATTAAATTATATCGTCTTAGTTTTTGTGTTTTACTTATACTTGTAACAATAATTCCAATATTGATAAAAAAAATCGCATTATATATACATTTGAAGCGTTTTGAGGGCATGTTTAACATTATGGCACAAGCCACACAAAACGATGTAATGGCCCTGCGTGCAAGTATACACACATGATGTCATAAACGTGATATTAATATTTAAATTTAAAAGACATTGATCTCAACACCATGCCAACGAAATATTAATCGGCACTAATACATAATAAAAAAATGCATGTTTGAGTTTTATAAAATTATATAATAAAAGAATTACATTATTAAAAAAATTTAATGAAAATTGAAAGTTGAAAAAAAATCGGATCATCGAAGTTGTTTGATTATGCCTCGTAAATATTATCATGCAATTTGGTTAGTTAATAAAAAGTTAAAATTATAACACACTCGGTCAACATGAAAAACACGTCCAAAGGTATATGTGTCGTGAGTGTGGAAAAAAAACTTTATAAAAAACAAGTTGAATGTTTTAAAACTCAGAGGGGCAAAAAGAACTATGTAAAGTAACTTTAGAATTCAGATAATAGTAATTTGCAATCCTAGTGACGAAGATCAAGCGCATCCCCACCGGTAAGGTAATAAAGTCGGGTCACGAACGAAGAATAGAAAATGAATTTCGTTCATAGCAAATACACAAGATCAGAAGCATCAAAACTCACCGTCTTACGTAAATTGATGACCGAGTACCTATCGTAGATTTTTTAAAAGTCTACGATAGGTACCCGGTCATCGGCAGGCTTGATGGGTCCATGACACTTGTCTTCAAAAGATGTGTTAACCCGTTTTCTGCCTAAGTTGCATAGAATATTTAACTCCTCCAATGCTTACCAATACGTCATCACTAGCACCTTGTGGTGATTGTTCTAGTGTTAACTTAAGTAATTGACCCGCATTCAGATACACCACCAGTCCCCACACGACCATGACGAATAATTTAGGGCTGAGCATTTGAACCGTCGGACTTGATCAGACAATTTCGGTCCGGTCCTCGGTCTAGAGTTTTTACCATTTCTATCCTCGGTCTGATTCGGTCTTATCAAAAACCTGTCGATTATGCTTAATAGACCGGACCGAAAACCGAACCGGACCGGACCGGACCATTTTGGTATTGTCTCGGTTTGAGGATTTGAACTATTTCGGAACTCGTTCCGATCCGGTCCGGTCCGGTCTGGACCTGTTGCTCAGCCCTAAATTGACGATTAGTCCATCATAAAACATATTCTACTTTTCATTATAAAGATACTAGCAGTGTACCCGCACGATGCGGCGATTGGTACCATGTGACTAAATTTTCTTACGAGTAAATGTTATTCGATTATTCGTCTTTCATAGCAATAATTTATGAATAACAATAGTTTTCACCTAAAAACATGTCTAAAAAACGTAATTTTGATATATGGATATTATTGCTTGTGACGTGTATGTAATATGTGTAACTTTATTTTCAAAACTCAATTAAGTACGAGAATTGACAGAATTCTTTTGAGCATTTTAATGAGAAGATCAACATAAAAGTGGTTTGTACACATGATTGCAAGGAAAAAATATTATGACAGATATTTATACAATGTGTTGTTTTAATTATAAATTGCGGTGATAGGTGCTTTAATTGAATTATTAATTATGTTTAATTAAGTATGATTAATGTTTTGTATATATTAGAGATATAATGTTGTACATATGCATTAAAATCTTGTATTACTTAAATTCGATTTTTTTTGATTGCATTAATATGTTGTATATTATGTTATATTTGTTGTATTACTTAGTTTTTTAGCATTAAATAAAGAGAGAGTGTCTAATCTCTTTTATAAGATAGTACGATGAAAGAGATAATCACAATGCTATTATTATTAAGGTTAATCAGAGGTATGTTACTTAATTAATAGATTTAGGATTTTAATTTTTTTTTGAATAATTCAGTTATGGTTTTATTTGATTAATATTTGATTGTGTGCAAGTGTGGATGTAATATTTTAATAGATTATTAGTCCTTACATGTTTAATGAATTCTCATTTGATATTTTTAGCTTTTAAGATGACCCATGTGAAAAAATTTGATTTTGATTATTTCTTAATTTGATTTATTAGTTATTAGTAGGGTACTCGCGCGATACGGCTGTAGGTACCCTATAACATAATTTTAGTCAACAATATTTTAACTTTACCTTTTTTAACAACGTCTCAAAAGACGAAATTTAAGGTTTATATAGGTTTACTTAATTGTCTAGCCGAATCGATGGTGGCTCTGGTTCTCGGTTGAACCAGTTAATCTAGCTTGATATTAAAAATTCTAAATAAATATGTTTTAAATTGTTATGTAAGTTGAATATAAAATTGTATATTTGAGTAATTGATTGTATTAAATATTTATTAATTGATTTTGGAAAAATAAGATGTAGTAACATTTGTACAATATGTTGTTTTATTTGGAAATTGTGGTAATGGTGTTTTAAATATAATATTAATTACATTTAATTGATATTTTTAAATGTAATGTGTTATAAAAGTTCTTATGCTTGTTGTGGTTGTATATAAGCATTAATAAGTTGTATTACTTAATTCTTAGTTTGTTATTGACATTAATAAGTCGAACATTATGCTTTATTTGTTGGACTATTTAAATTTTTTTGCAGTTATTGAAAAGATAATTGTGAATTTGTTTTATAAGGAGTATAGACTAATTCAAATGTCTGACGACATTATCACTTGGTAGTGCTTTTGTGGCATGCCATTGTTTTAAAATAATCTGTCAATACTCGATGTTTTTATTATCCTGAGTTTAGGCATCTTTTGGATGAATTCTTGATGTGCATCTAAGAATGTCATGTTTATACACATGATTTCTATTGGTTTAAAGTTTAAACACAAATTATTTAGTTTGTTGAAGCTACATGAAGAATCATTTTATTGTTTCAATTTGTGTAGGGTATAATAAAAGTCTAATGGTTCATTGTAATTGAATGTAATTAGATGTAATTGTAATTCAATTACATTATATAATATGTTTGGTTCACAAAATGAAAGGAATGTAATTTACTTTACATTATATGTGGTGTTAGATATGCTACGTAATTGTAATTGGCACATTACAATTACATCAAAGGGTGTAATTGAGATTACATAGGAAGTTGGATGGAATGTTTTGAATTACGTCGTAATTCGTAACTTTATACTTTAAACCACTATTATTATTATTATTATTATTATTATTATTATTATTATTATTAATCAGCTTTATTATTATTATTATTATATTAAAATAATATAATAAAAATAATTTTTATTTTTATTATTATATAATAAAAAATTAAAAAATTAATAATAATAATTTTATTATTATTATTAATTACCATTAATTATTACTATTTTTATAATATTATTTATAAATTTATGAATATTTAATTTATATATTTTTAAAAAAATTTATTATTTTATTTTATATAATATTTATTTTAATTTTTATTTATTTAATTTGTTATTTATTTTATATTTTGTTTTTATAATTTTTTAATTTTATAATCTTATTAGTTATTATTTTTTATATTTTTATTTTTTAAGTATTGTTATTATTATTTATTTTAATATTTTATTAATAATAATATTTCTTATTATTATACTTTTGAAATATTAAAATAATATAAATTATTATAATTTTATTTTAATAATAATAATAATAATTTTTATTAAAATAAGAATTTTTATTAA
Source organism: Glebionis coronaria (assembly GCA_025667525.1). Taxonomy (NCBI): domain Eukaryota; kingdom Viridiplantae; phylum Streptophyta; class Magnoliopsida; order Asterales; family Asteraceae; genus Glebionis; species Glebionis coronaria. The sequence continues at coordinate 535,040,004 of CM046876.1, forward strand.
AACAATAATTTTTATTAAAATAATAATTTTTATTTAAAATAATATTTTTTATTAAAATAATATTTTTTATTAAAACAATAATTTTTATTAAAATAATAATATTTAGTAAAATAATAATTTTTATTAAAATAATAATTTTATTTTATTTTAAGTTATTTATATTTTTATTATTTTTTTAATTATTTTATTTTGTTTTAACTATTATTTTATATTAATTTTTAAAATTTTATAAAAAAATTTGAATTACATTACGTTGAGACTCAACCAAACATACCTCATATTTAATTCATTACAATTCCAACACATTCCCATTTTCCAATTACAATTACATCAAATTACAATTCCTTCCAACGATTACAATTCCCTTAAAAATATTCTACAAACCAAACGGGCCTAAACGTATTAAACAGTGGATATGATGATATAGAACATTTTGAATCAACTAATCAAGCATTGGCATCAAATTTGAATTTTGAGTATTTCACATAATTTTTTGAAAAGATTTAACATGTTATTTATGTTCCCTTTTTAAAGTTTAATGATAAGCCATCAACATTCAAGACGAAAGTTATTAAAGAAGCAATAGAAGCTTAAAAGTAAAAACAATAGAAGCTTAAAAGTAAAAAACAATAGAGGTGCTATTTAAAAGAAGACAAGCTTAAAAGTAAGATCCTGATTTTCTTTTAGAATAGTCCGGAGTCCTCGTAGGTCGTACTTCCTCCGTCTCAAATTAATAGTCCTCGACGAAAACACATTGTTTTATAAAACATTATTATCACTACATTTTCTCTCTTACTTTTTTGTAAAATAACACTTTTACCCTTATGCAACTAATTAAAACTATATATATACATTGTAATTCCTAGTAACACTATGTGTAAACTTGTAACATTACTTACAATTATTTTTGTAAGGGATTATAATTTTGGGACAGCCGAAAATAGTATACAGTACTATAAATTTAGGTATTTTTTTTTCAGCAGTTGATTGGGTTGTTAGTTCTTATTTATCAGATAGTTATGTAAATTAGTAATTACAATGGTGAAAACTATTTTTGTACTAATTACATTTTCTCCCTTTCGTTTAGTCTTGATATAGACAAAGGATGTTTTGGATTCCGATGTCACTATGGTGATATAGCTTTCTACACTCTGAACCGGGGACCGGTTTTTAAAAGCGAAAATTACTGGCATGGCCATTACCTTTTGTAGCTTTCTGGCAGAGGCCATATTTTCTTTGGAAATCGAAAATGGCCATGAAGGTCGGGAAAATTTTAAGACGACAATCAATTTAACACGTGGCGCTCTATTAGCCACCCAAAAAAAAATAGTCGCAACATTGGTTTCATCGACTGACTTTATGTCAGTCAAAGTTGTCGGTTGGGCCCCGCGAATATTGAATGTCTGACATTAGTATCCTCGTTTTAATATTCTCCCGATCATAATTTTTTTTTTTTTTTTTTTGTAAAGTAATTAATTTTAGTAATGTTTAAAACTTAGTAAAATGTGTGTAACCCCTACTTTGCGCTGATTTAGTTTATCTTTATGAACTTTTTTAACAAAATTTTATTGTCATTTTGAATAGATTTTAAAGAGCTATTCGCGTATTGATAAGGCGAAAAAAAATTTATTGGCATGTTAAATAATATATTAATGGCCAAAGTATGACACTTGTGAAGATTTTGATGAAAAAAAATTGTATAATATTTTCTATTTAAATTATGAGTCGGAATGCCGTATACGCACTTGTCGAACAGCACCATTAGTATTTAATATATTATTCAAGATGCCAATTAATTTTATTTTATTTTTGTAAAGTAATAAATTTTAGTAATGTTTTAAAACTTAGTAAAATTCGTGTGTAACCCCTACTTTGCGCTTGTTTAGTTTATCTTTATGAATTTTTTTAACAAAATTTTATTGGCTTTTTGAATTGATTTTGAATAGTTATTCACTTATTGATAATGTGAAAAAAATTTAATTGTCATGTTGAAAAATATTTAAATGGCCAATGTATGACACTTGTGTTGATTTTGATGAAAAAAAATTGTATAATACTTTCTATTTAAATTATGAGTCGGAATGCTGTATACGCAAATTTTTGTATAACGTTATAATAGAAAAAATAATGAAGAAATGAAAAATATATTATGTGTAAAATGAATATATACAAATTTCTTGTACATGCATGGTTGAGATAATTTTTATCGATCTGTAGTTACCAATTAAAAGCATAATATTATTAGAATTATTAAAAACAACGGAACACACCAAACATGAAAGTAGCAAGATTATTTTGTTACAGGATTGGATAATTTATATCGATCTGTAGTTACGAATTAATCGTTCCTTCTTAGCAATAGTTATAATCAAATTTTTCCTTGCTTCAATCAAGTTGTGATACATACGTTCATCTGCTTCTTGAGCCATAAGAAGTGTATGCAAACCGTAACTGGTAACTATTGTCATTTGCATAGACTCCACCAACCTAATTTGTGGTTCACGGGCACGCATTCGTCGGAAGTAACAATTCAGTTCTGTCACCAAATTGTGTGCAAGTGTGATCTCATCCTGTAGATCCCTTTCTATGCTCTCAATAACATCTGTTCTAAGTTGATTTGAGGAAGCATCCATATTATGTTAGTGTGGGAGAAATATTGTTTGTGAATGATACTCGCTTTTTTCTATGGGTTCAAAATAATTCTCGATATCCTCTCGAATTGATCTCAGTTAAAAGTGGAATGATTGTTCTTGGTGACAAAAACAGAGTTTGGTTTTCTATTCTATTAAAAAGGGAAATGAATAAAGAAAGACTTAAACTTGAAACAAATGACAATTAAAAAAAGCACCATTGAATTAAAACTGGAAAATACCCTACTGAAAAAGTATCCTACACGGAATAAATCCTAAACGGAAAAACATAATCTTATGCGGAATAATAATGTCCTATGCGGAAAAGCTGGCTTATACGGAAAACAAGTTCTATTCGGAAAATAATGTCTATGCGGAAAACAAGTTCTATGCGGAAAATATTGCCTATTCGGAAAATAATGCCTATTCGGAAAACATGCCCTATTCGGAAAAGTAGGTCTATGCGGAAAACAAGCACCTATGCGGAATATCAGCTTATGCGGAAAAATCGGACTCTATTCGGAAAAAGAATGCTATTCGGAAAATCTCAAGCCTATGCGGAAAATATGTGCTATTCGGAATATCTGGGATATTCCGAATAAAGAAGAAAAATAACCTCTACTCGGAATAATTGAAATATTCCGAATAGAGACACCCCCAGAATCCCTATTCGGAATCTGGGAAACTCGGTACTGTAGAAATGCGAAGAACAGGGGACTCGGTTAATCCAAAATCAAACTTGACAAGCAAAAAGGTTTTACCAAATTAAACACAAATCATCTAAATACCATAAGAAACAAATCCCACCAATAAAAACACTAAATCAACAACTTTTTTAAAATCAAAACTCAACCAAATAAGAAACTTAAGAACTTGCAATAGAAGATGATGAAGAACAAGATGAATAAAAAGATGGAATTGATAGATTAATGGAAAAGTAACAAGAGTAATGATTAACACTTACAAGATTGAAAGAGAAAATGAAAAATCACCAAACACCCTAATGGTGTTTGTGGTGAACCGAACCTAAGAACTGGGAAAAAGAAAAATGAAAGCTAACTCCCTAATTGTGTGAAGGAAAATCCTTTTATAGTCCTAATGGTTGGTTGGTGAGTGGGCTTTATCCCTTTCTTCTTGTCTTCTCGTCTTTTCAGAAAAGTTGACGTTTTCGATTCTGATTCGGGATTTGTCGTCAATTAAATTCAACTCGTCTTTTAATTTCTTCGTTTAATAGACTGGAGTTTCTTCGACATATGTAAATCTTCCGTCTTTGGTCCTTTTCTTCGATAAATCTTCAAATAGGCCCATTGACTTCAAATCTTTTGCATCTCTTGGACAATAGACTTCGACTTTAGTCTTTTTCCTTGATAAAACCCGTGCAATCCCATGTTTTCTTTAATATTCATCCGGTTAGCTCTGAAAACACAATAAACACAAAAACCACGCATAATTCCAAACAAATGATATTAAATACGTGTTTTGGTCTTGTTTTAGCCAGAATTAAGTGGTAAAAGGATGGGTGTTTACACACCTATCAAATCCCCTACACTTAACCATTGCCATGCCCTCATGCAATGCTTAGTGATAAAGCAAATTTACATTTTTCTCATAATCAATCAACCTTGGCCTTATTCAAATACTACTAAATAAAAATTTAAATACTAAGAGAAATTAATAACTTGCAGAGAAATCGAGGACTTACATTAGGGCTTTGGTGCTGCGAAGATTTATCACCCTCAAGTTTCACGTTCCCCAAACTAAGCTTAGAAACGAGATCATTTTTATTATAAGTTAGTAAATCAAACACTCACACACATGGCTTAATTAAATGCTTAGACTCCCTTATTCCTAGGTGTATCTCTTATATTTTATTTTTGTCTTAGAATGATCATGAAGATGCATTTTTGGACTTATTTCGATAGTTTATTTAGGCTGAAAGCAAAGTAGGACGATTTGATCAATAGTTAGCTAAAGGACAAAATCTCTTAAAACTGCTTCTCGGGATATCAAAAAGTTCATATCTTGGCATAACTCGGTTCACGATTTGAGACCTTTCTCGGGCCGATATTTGGCATGTACTTCATACTTCATATCTTCGAGAGACGTTCTTGAGATAATGGTCTTCTCATCATAATAGAGTTTCTTCACTTGGAGACTTTTGAGGGGTACTCCAACTTTGTTGACCACGACTTCATGATTATTTCTTCAATCTCTAATTGGGATTTTGAGATACAACGATCCGCCTCCTTTTCGGACTTGGATCTATTCATCCTCATACCTTGTTAGGGTCTTTTCGGATAGACTTCTCCATGATCTTTATGGGAGTTGATTGCTTTTCGTCGTGAGTCTTGATCCTTTATATTGACTTTAAGAATAATGCTTTTCACATCACTTTGGATCTTCAGCAATAAAATTAAATCCTCATGCCTTGTTAGGGCCTTTTCGGACTCGCCAATCTTCGCGCCCCGCTTCATAAGTTATGCCTTGGCTATGAACTCTCGTCATTACCGAGCAACTTTTAAACGATCTTGGGCTAGAAGCTAAGTAACTTTTCAAATCGTACGACCTTACTTATTGCAGATAAATTATTAGCAAGTGATGGGAGAATAGGCAAATAATTACACCAAGTGAGTTTGTGCAAGAATACCGACTTATAATTGACTCTATCATTTCTCGTTCTCCACAATTTAAAATCTCAAGTAATGAGACTCGTGGATACTTAGCCTAATAAACCGATTAAGGTCTACATGGTTAAGGATACTAGCTAGAATAAACTTGGATAAGTCTATTCGGGTTGAGTCAAAATAAACTCAACGGGCCTAATATGTCAAAGACTTCTAAACTAGCTATACCACTTTATTAATATTTTTTACTTTATTGCGGGATATATACATATGAAAGCAACGATAAAAATTTAAAAATTACGACTAAATGGCCAAAATTAATTAAAAATTTGAAAAATGTTGAAAAATAGGATTTTCTGGTTAAATGAAGGCATTTTCATGAAAAAGTCCACTTAAAACTTCGATAGAAGTCCCCCCTACACTTAAGATAAACATTGTCCTCAATGTTTAAGCATGTGGGAAAAGTCTCCCCTACACTTATGACATTGTGCACGTTGGTTAACTCGAGTTAAGGGAGAGACGACTAAAGTGATCAATTTCAAATGTGAGTATGAAGAAAATTGAATCACGATAGTTGAGAGATAGAACCGGATTTCGGATAACACGGGAGCACGGTTCTTCAAAGGTTCCAAGATTGCAGTTATCCCTGTAATCACATCACCACACAAACACAAACGACCAAAATAGGTCCTCCCCTACACTTAGGGGGTTAAAGGGATAGATACTCGGGCTGCCTCCCGAGGAGCGCTTGTTTTTGATAACCGAGTCACGAGCCTGACTCGTCCCAAAATTAGTTCATGGGGAACGTGGTGAGGGATGGAATCACCTCCTGAGAGGTGTCCTCACCAAAGTACAACTTCACTCGTTGGCCATTCACCTTAAAATTAGGTCCATTAGGTTGAGCAAGCTCAAGAGTACCATATGGAAAAATTTGGGCAATGGTGAATGGGCCGGACCAACGAGATTTGAGCTTGCCCGAAAAGATTTTCAACCGAGAGTTGAAAAGTAAGACTTTGTCTCCCACATGGAACTCTCGGTTTTTGATCTTGGAGTCGTGAATGAGCTTAGTCCTTTCCTTATAGATCAAAGAATTTTCATAAGCCTCATTCCGAAGTTCATTCAGCTCATTGAGTTGGATCTTGCGTAGGTCACCGGCTTTGTTTATATCAAAATTAGCCCACTTCAAGGCCCAATAAGCCTTGTGCTCCAACTCAATGGGGAGGTGGCACGCTTTCCCATACACAAGACGATAAGGCGTACAGCCGATCGGGGTCTTGTAAGCAGTACGGAAAGCCCACAAAGCATCATCAAGTTTATCAGCCCATGCGGCACGATGCTCTCCCACGGTTCTTTCCAGAATTCGCTTTAGTCCTCGGTTGGATATTTCAGCCTGGCCATTAGTTTGTGGGTGGTAGGCTGTGGAAAGACGATGATTTACACCGTACTTAGCCATGACTCTAGCAAATTGGTCATTGCAGAAATGAGTCCCACGATCACTAATAATGGCACGAGGCACACCGAATCTAGCGAATAAAGCTTTCAAAAAGTTACAAACCACCCTTGCGTCATTAGTAGGTAAAGCTTTGGCTTCAACCCACTTTGAAACGTAGTCAACGGCTACAAAGATGTATTTGTTTCCTTTAGATGAAGGGAATGGCCCCATAAAGTCGATACCCCAAACATCAAAAATTTCACACTCTTGAATGAAATTCTGAGGCATCTCGTCTTTATGTGTGATCGTGCCTTGTTTTTGGCAAACATCACATCTTTTAACCATATCGTGAGCGTCACGGTATATGGAGGGCCAATAAAATCCCGAGTCAAACACTTTTTTGGCGGTGTAGTTGGGACCAAAGTGACCACCGGTGGGTCCTTTGTGGCAAGCATCAAGGATTTCAGACGCTGCCGGTCCATCAACACATCGGCGGATAATCAGGTTAGCACATTGTTTGAATAGGTAAGGGTCGTCCCAAAAGTAAGTCTTGATGTCGGTGAAGAACTTCTTCTTTTGTTGGGACGTTAACCCTTCCTTAAGATTCCACCCGCTAAGTAGTTTGCAAAGTCCGCAAACCACGGGGTTTCATTCGGCTTCGAGTTTATAGACATTAAGGTCTCCAAGGGAAAAGAATCATTGATTTCTTTATTCGGATGATCCCCTTGGTAAGGATCCTCAAGTCTGCTGAGATGGTCCGCGGCTAGGTTTTCTGCTCCTTTCTTATCACGAATTTCGATTTTAAATTCCTGGAGCAGCAAAACCCAGCGAAGAATTCTTGGTTTGGAATCTTGCTTTGTCAACAAGTACTTCAGCGCGGAATGATCGGTATACACGATGGTGGTGGAAAGGACAAGATAGGGGCGGAATTTTTCAAAAGCATAGACAACAGCTAAAAGCTCTTTTTCGGTTGTCGTATAATGCAATTGTGCCCCCGTCATTGTCTTGCTAGCGTAATGGATCGGTTGGAAGTGTTTGTTCACTCGTTGTCCAAGAACCGCTCCAATAGCAAAATCACTAGCATCGCACATCAACTCAAAGGGAAGTTCCCAATTAGGGGTAACCAAGACGGGTGCCTTAGTTAGTTTATCCTTAAGCGAGTTGAAGGCTTCAAGGCACTCTTTGGAAAAGATAAAAGGAGTATCTTTTTCCAAGAGGTGGGTCATCGGGCGAGCGATTTGGGAAAAATCTTTGATGAATCGACGGTAGAAGCCCGCATGACCCAGGAAACTTCTCACACCCTTCACGGTTGAAGGTGGAGGCAACTTTGTGATAACATCGACTTTAGCACGGTCTACTTCAAGACCGGCTTTCGAGATCTTATGTCCAAGCACGATGCCTTCTTTTACCATAAAATGGCATTTTTCCCAATTCAGAACAAGGCGAGTGTCTTCGCACCGCTTAAGCATACGTTCCAAATTGGCAAGGCAAGAAGAGAAGGAATCCCCGAAGACCGAGAAATCATCCATGAAGACTTCCATGGTTTGTTCAACCATGTCATGGAAGATAGCTAACATACACCTTTGGAAAGTCCCGGGCGCATTACATAAGCCAAAAGGCATTCTTTTGTAAGCAAAAGTGCCATAGGGACAAGTGAATGTAGTCTTCTCTTGATCTTGGGGATCGATGGGTATTTGGAAATAACCCGAGAAACCATCAAGAAAGCAGTAATATTCATTACTAGCTAATCGTTCAAGCATTTGGTCCATAAAAGGTAGAGGGAAATGATCCTTTCTCGTGGCATCATTGAGTTTGCGGTAGTCTATACAAACTCTCCACCCAGTAACGAGACGAGCGGGAATCAACTCGTTGTGTTCATTGGGAACAACGGTTATTCCGCCCTTCTTGGGCACACAATGGATTGGACTAACCCATGGTGAATCCGAAATAGGGTAAATCATACCCGCATCAAGAAGTTTGATAACCTCTGTTTTGATGACTTCATGGATTTTTGGATTCACCCTTCGTTGGCTTTGATTTGTGGGCTTAAAGTCGTCCTCCATGAGAATTTTGTGTGTGCAGAAGTGAGGATCAATTCCACGAATATCCGAAATCTTCCAAGCAATAGCCTTCTTATGATCTTTCAACACGGCGACAAGTCGGGCTTTCTCTTCATCCTTCAAATCCTTAGCAATGATGACTGGCGACTTCTTCTCTTCTTCGAGGAATACATACTCAAGATGGGGTGGCAACTCCTTAAGTTCCAAATCCGGAGGATTGTCGACGGGAGGCGTATTCGAAGTCGGAGTATCGATAGCAATGACAGTGGGAGATGGAGGGGAAGGATTGTCTTCTTTGAGGAGGTTTGCAATGAAACTGAGATCTTCATCCCAATTGGCAGTAGAATCGTCATTGTCTAAATTCACATCTCCCAAGGTGGCTTCCAAATCTTTCCAAAGGAAATCACTTTCTCCAAATAGAGATAGTGATGAGTCGATAGAGGAAACGGTCTCAACATTGGGAAGAGAGGTAGGAATATTTTTACAAGCATCCTTGAAGTGTTCTTCACAAGCCTCATCAAGAACGTCAATACAATTAACACTCTCGTAAGAATAAGGCTGTTTAGAAAGCTTTCCCATGTTGAAGACTACTTTATCGTCACCCACTCTCATGATAAGCTCACCGGCTTCAACATCAATGAGAGTGCGACCGGTCCTCAAGAATGGACGACCAACAATGAGTGGCACACGGGGGTCCATCTCGTAGTCGACGACAACAAAATCAGCAGGGAAGGTGAATTTGTCGACTCCTACAATGACGTCTTCGGCTATCCCCACTGGATAAGCAACCGTACGGTTAGCCAATTCCAAAGTCATTTTGGTGGGGACTAGCTCTGGGAGAGATAATTGCTTCCAAACGCTTAGAGGCATAAGATTAATGCTGGCACCTAGATCGGCTAGGGCCATGCAATTCTCTACTCCCGGGAAATTGCAAGGGATTAAGAAACGACCCGGATCACCAAGCTTGGTTGGCAATTTCCTTAAGAGTACTGTAGAGCAATTCTCATTAAGTTGGGTGTTGGCAATATCGAGGAGCTTTTCCTTGTCGCTCAGAAGATCTTTAAACATTTTTGCATACTTGGGCATGTGAGCGAGAGCCTCAGCGAAGGAGATATTGAAATTCAATTGTTTGAACATTTTAAGGAAGTTCGAAACCTGAATATCATCCTTGCTCTTTTGCTTCTCTTTCCTCAACCTAGATGGATAAGGTATATTGGAAGAAGAGGAAGGCTTTGGGAGAGTAGGATCACTCACAGCCACGGGTGGAGGAGGGGTAGAAGGAAGAGGTGGAGAAATTGGGGAAGGAGAAGGATGAGGAATAGGAGCAGGTGACTCGTTCTCCTTAGTCACAACCACCGGTGGAGGTATAGGAAGCTCGGGTTCCTTGGTACCTTTGCCACTTCGAGTGGTGATTGCTTTCATCTCCCCTCTTGGATTAGCAACGGTGTTACTCGGAAGAGTACCCGAAGAAGAGGGTTGACTACTTTGGAAGAAACTAGCCATCATGTTCCTCAAGTCATTCGTCTGACTATCCAACGTGTTTCGCATATCGGCTCTTAAATCATTTCCTTGCTTTACCAAGTCTGCTTTCAAGTTACGCACTTCCTGCTGGAGATTTTCCACAATCACATCATTGGTCCTCATGTAGGTTGCAACCTCTTGGTGTAATGCAGTGGTGGTTTGGTTGGGAGGAGCATTGTATGCAGGTGGTTGGTAAGCAGGTTGTTGGTAGACTTGATTGTTACGTTGAGGCGGTTGTTGCTGCTTGTGAGGAGGGATGTATGGTTGTCGAGGTTGTTGTTGTTGTTGAGGAGGGCGGTTAAGGTTTTGTTGTTGGTTTGGGTTGGTAGGAGGGAAACCAGGTGGTGAAAGATAGTTATTGCTGGGGTAGCTAAGCAAGTTACGGTCACCTTGAGGTCTAGCTTGATAAGCAGGTTGAGGATACGTGCCATATGCCGCATTCACATTCTCAGCAGGGTAGTCTTGGGTGGCGGTACAAATTGTGTAAGAGTGAGGACCACCGCATATCTCACAAGGTTGGCTAACAGCGTTCACTTGAGCGTTTTTGGCGTTGTTGCTGTTGTTGTTGCTGACGGTGTGGGTGACAAGCGATTCAAGAAGCGTGGTGATTTTGTCAAGTCGCTTGTCGCTGTCATTAGTGCTAGCACTAGCAACATTGGTCCGAACACTCTTGGTTTGCACACGAGACTTGTTCTCAATGATGTCCCAAGCAGCATTGGAAGTCTTAGCCAATAGATTACCCCCCGAGGCACTGTTCAGTGAATCTTGGTCACTCATGCTTAAACCATTGTAAAAAGTATTGATTTGATGTACTTTGGTAAAACCATGTTGTGGGCATTTTCTTAAAAGATCTTTAAAACGATCCCAAGATTCACTGAACGACTCATCGTACTTTTGTTCAAAATTTATGATTTCATTCCGCAATGCGGTAGTACGAGAGGGTGGAAAAAAGTAATTGATAAACTTTGTTTCCAAATCCGTCCACGAGAAAATACTCTGTGGCGGTTCCTTAGCAAGCCAATGCCGGGCTTGTCCCTCTAAAGAAAAGGGAAAAAGTTGTAACCTTATAACCTCTTGTGGAACGCCATTGAATTTGACCGTGTTGGTGAGTTGTAAGAATCTCTTGATATGGTCGTGTGGATCATCAATGGTTCGTCCCAAGAATGGTTGAGCGGAGACCATCTGGATAAAGCCTGATTTTAGCTCGAAATTGTTGGCGGCAATTGGTGGTATAACAATTGGGTCAGTGTTGCCATCTACATGAGCTTGCAGCAATTCAATCATCGGGCGATTATCCGGAAGGGGCTCATTGTTGTTGTTATTATTCATGTTGTTGAAAGGCGGGTTGTTGTTGTTATTATTGTTTGGAGGTGGTACACCGGCCATGTCTAAGTGATCGAGAGGCTCGGGCTCTTGATATGACGTGGATCGAGTGCGCATACACCTGCAAAAGAACGAACAAAGAAAAGCAAAGCAAAAATATTTTTGGTTTTTATGTTTTTTTATATTTTTTTTTTGTATTTTGAAAATTTTATATTTTTTAGGATTTTTTGAAAATTTTTATGAAAAAGTAACGTTCACGGGGAACGGATCCCAAAATCCAAGTTCTCACAAAAAACTTTTGATCTTAACGAGAAGAGCCGGCAGCGGCGCCATTTGATACTCGCTTTTTTCTATGGGTTCAAAATAATTCTCGATATCCTCTCGAATTGATCTCAGTTAAAAGTGGAATGATTGTTCTTGGTGACAAAAACAGAGTTTGGTTTTCTATTCTATTAAAAAGGGAAATGAATAAAGAAAGACTTAAACTTGAAACAAATGACAATTAAAAAAAGCACCATTGAATTAAAACTGGAAAATACCCTACTGAAAAAGTATCCTACACGGAATAAATCCTAAACGGAAAAACATAATCTTATGCGGAATAATAATGTCCTATGCGGAAAAGCTGGCTTATACGGAAAACAAGTTCTATTCGGAAAATAATGTCTATGCGGAAAACAAGTTCTATGCGGAAAATATTGCTTATTCGGAAAATAATGCCTATTCGGAAAACATGCCCTATTCGGAAAAGTAGGTCTATGCGGAAAACAAGCACCTATGCGGAATATCAGCTTATGCGGAAAAATCGGACTCTATTCGGAAAAAGAATGCTATTCGGAAAATCTCAAGCCTATGCGGAAAATATGTGCTATTCGGAATATCTGGGATATTCCGAATAAAGAAGAAAAATAACCTCTACTCGGAATAATTGAAATATTCCGAATAGAGACACCCCCAGAATCCCTATTCGGAATCTGGGAAACTCGGTACTGTAGAAATGCGAAGAACAGGGGACTCGGTTAATCCAAAATCAAACTTGACAAGCAAAAAGGTTTTACCAAATTAAACACAAATCATCTAAATACCATAAGAAACAAATCCCACCAATAAAAACACTAAATCAACAACTTTTTTAAAATCAAAACTCAACCAAATAAGAAACTTAAGAACTTGCAATAGAAGATGATGAAGAACAAGATGAATAAAAAGATGGAATTGATAGATTAATGGAAAAGTAACAAGAGTAATGATTAACACTTACAAGATTGAAAGAGAAAATGAAAAATCACCAAACACCCTAATGGTGTTTGTGGTGAACCGAACCTAAGAACTGGGAAAAAGAAAAATGAAAGCTAACTCCCTAATTGTGTGAAGGAAAATCCTTTTATAGTCCTAATGGATGGTTGGTGAGTGGGCTTTATCCCTTTCTTCTTGTCTTCTCGTCTTTTCAGAAAAGTTGACGTTTTCGATTCTGATTCGGGATTTGTCGTCGATTAAATTCAACTCGTCTTTTAATTTCTTCGTTTAATAGACTGGAGTTTCTTCGACATATGTAAATCTTCCGTCTTTGGTCCTTTTCTTCGATAAATCTTCAAATAGGCCCATTGACTTCAAATCTTTTGCATCTCTTGGACAATAGACTTCGACTTTAGTCTTTTTCCTTGATAAAACCCGTGCAATCCCATGTTTTCTTTAATATTCATCCGGTTAGCTCTGAAAACACAATAAACACAAAAACCACGCATAATTCCAAACAAATGATATTAAATACGTGTTTTGGTCTTGTTTTAGCCAGAATTAAGTGGTAAAAGGATGGGTGTTTACACACCTATCAGTGAATTGTGTGGGTTAGAGATTAATTTGAAGATATATATATAGAATACGAATTTGTGTAGTTGCTATCACAGCGTTATAATAATGATATAAGTATTCTAATAATATGAGAAAAATGGTCCACTGATTCCTTGACATTTAAAGCAGTGAAAGCATGTGAGCATCCAGCTAAGACAATGACATACTCGGGAAAAATCATATGAGATGAAGGACATTGTCAGTGATTTGATGTGATAATTTAGATATTCAAATCAAAGAAATGTCATAGTACATGTGATGAGTAATTAAATATTGGCATGACATTTGATACATAAAGAAAATTAAAATAACTTATTAAACATTAAATTTTGCATATCAATAAGACAGTTTGAGTACTACTAACAAATGATGGAGTACTACTAATTGTAGTTAGTAGATAAGAGGAACCTTTTAGGTCTGATGCGGGCAATTTCCTTAATCTCCTCGTTTTCCAGGTGTTCTTGTTCTGCCCATTCAATCATTTGGTCGTTTGTGAAATCATTTTGTGTTACTTCCTTATTTTCATCTTAATTTTCACCTTCGTAACCTGTTATTACATCGGCCATCATTTTTGCAAGGGCAGCATTTGAACATATGTAGTTTGGTATAATAAAATCCACACCTACATGATCGATGTATATCTCCAACATGCCGTGCGCTGCTGAGATGTCGAACATGACATGCATGTCATAGTTGTTTCTTAGTTTGATTGTGTGAGATTTCTCGTAATAATTTATTTTGTAATAAAGAGCATGGATTTTGTAAGAAAGAATGTTGAAAAGATATTGTTTAATATCTTTAAGTTTCATTCTTGGGATGTTGATCATCATTGTACCACCGTTGACATATGTTGGGTTATTAGTTGCATCTATCACCAATTGGCCACTATTATGAACGAGAAAATTGTAGTTGATTTGGGTATATGGTGTAGTTGGTATTGGTTTTGTAACTAGTTGGAACGATCTATTTTGATCTAACTTTTTATTCTTTTGTTTCTGCATTTGATGTAGATACCGGAGTGATTCTTGTAGTTTTAGGGTTGTTTCTTCAGAAATGATACCTGTTAACGATTTCTCCAATGAACCGTCATTTGGAATCAACGCCGTGGTTAAATCTACCGGTTGATGAGAAACGTAAATCTGGAGTTTTCCAAAGACTTTAGCAATGTCGTACATAACATCGATATCATAATCGGTCTTCAATTTTTTCAGACCCTGTAAGTTGTTGATTTGTGGTAGTGCGTAATATATGTTGTCAATTGTTATATGGGTGTAATATAGAACAGTTAGTTTTGATTTTATGTAACTAACCATATATGCATACAACATTGGTGGAACGCTAACATCCAGTACTGAACCGTGCTCATATCTTAGGGGGTTAAGTTTGAATTGGCCATTGTGGTTGACTTGAAATTCGAATGTATTTTGATTTGAGGTTGACATGTTTTTTTTTGTGAGAAGATTGAATTAAAGATGAGTATGGATTGTAGTCTAAATGTAAGGACATATATATAACAAGAAGATGAAATGGAACAGTAGTTCATTTATTTCTATTGCAGCATTGATAAGACTAGTCAATTTGAAAGCAACAAGTCTGGGAATGCATTACAAAGTGGTGGGTTACAAATTCATAGCATACACTAATGAATATGTCCCCACTTGTTGCAAATTACTCAAATAGTTTTCTTGAACATGAAGGCTTATCTTGTTCTCTCTGTTTGTTACCCTTGTCGATGTTTTGTTCCGCCACAACCAAAGGTGATAATTTGACACGAGACACATATACATGTAGTTCAGTTCTAGGAACATGTGTATATGTTTGGATAAATTCACGGTCTTGTAAAGCATCGTCCAATGAGATCAGGCCTGAATCTAGAGAACAATTAGGTTTTTTTATGTATAGAAATGTTGAGGAGGTAGGATCGTAACCTATATTGTTGGTCAGAATAAATTTGATTTTATTTGGTGAAAAAGTTTGAAGGTCGACTTGGTCTATTGTTGCAATGAGACCACCAACAAATTTTCTTCCAGGGGGTGAAGAGAACCTTCCATAATGGTGCAAGCGGATAGTGTATTTCATGTTTGGAATATGAAAATGGGTTACTAGACGTTGTGATATTTGTTTGTGTGAAGGTGCATTATATAGATGTGTGCATTTAGTCCTTTAACTACTTAAATGTATTGTCATGTCACCTTTTTTATCAATAATAAATGATATGCCAGTGTATAATTCATTGTGGGTGTTTGATTATATGAACTTAATTTATTACGAAAGGAAATATATTACAAGATAGACCAAACTAGCCCAAATGCAAACAAAGTTTGTTTCTCTTAAAAACCAAAGTTGTTGAACCAACTAGAGTTGTTTAGGTTTATATCATCTAGGTGTTGAGAGGTGTATTGTTGTGAATTGTAGTGTTCGTTCGCAAAAGGTGTGTTCTGATAGTCATTTCTCTGTGTATGATCATACTGTTGTGAGGGATGTATGTTGTGACTAAAGCTTTGTCCCCCATAAACGTTATCAGGTTGTGGCACTTCAGGGTTTTGAGTTTCGAAATGATCTGTTGGGTATGAGTTATGAAAGTAAGGTTGAAATGGTTGTGAAGTGTTTTGTCCGAAATCGTTAAAAGTGTTTTGGTTAAATTCGTCGACGGGACTAGCATAATTATTGTTTGTTGTTGGAACTTGTTGTCGGCGAGGCTTTACAGGAGGTTGTGGGATGTATGATTTTTTGCACTGATCACGCCTGTGTCCCCCTTCATTGCATCGGGTGCAATGTATACCCTTTGGTAACTCACCTTGTGACAATATTCTGTTGGTGTTTTTAGGACGGCCAGGTTGTGGGCTATACATTACAGGAGGTATAATGGGACGTATATGTGAAGGAAACTCCCATTCATGCACATCTCCAACAAAGTGGATGGATTCTGCGTACGTGGCTTGGTATTTTTCCTTTCTAAACCAATCTGCTACAAATTGTACGCAATCTGTTATGCGCAAAAATCTAGTTACAGCTATCACGTGCCCACAAGGTATGCCTAAAATCTGCCATTTACGACATTCACATGTATGGTTTCCAAAGTCGACCAATCGGTTATAATGACCATCCATAACCTGGTACTGATATTGATTGACGCCGTGAACGATCCATGTTGCACTTTTAATCTTCCTTTTCTCCACCTTATCCGCGGCCCAATTTGTGATTTCGTACTTCATATTTGCTGGTAGAAAAAGGCAGATTATTGTTTATATAAAAAAATTTTAGAGTTTTACTTTTATAATTATGAACATAACTACCTGCAGCTTGACGCCGATCGTAGTACCAATTTTGCACCATTTGCCGGTACGACTCTGTCAGCATTGTTATAGGTAGCCTTCTTGTCTTTCTTGTACAATTATTAACAGACTCGACGTTGTTAGAAGTACAATAATTGTAGCGGGGGCGGGGAGAATACGCTCTTGACCATCTTTGAGGACCTGCTTCAATTAACTTCTGGTACGCATCAGGCTGAACTGCTTGAAGTATGTTCATGTTGTATGTAAAATCCTCCACCGTGTAAGCCTTGCAAATCTTCCAGTAAATTTTTTTTGTCCTCTTCTTTTTCAACGATAGGTTCATCATTAGATGTCGACAACATATACCATGAAACGCTAATGGAAACTCGTTTCGTATTGCCAAAGCTATAGTTGCATGTCTGTCGGATATGAAAATCATATTTGGATTTTCACCAATACATTCTTTAAGTACCGACATCCACCACGACCAGTTTGGGCCAGTTTCACCTCGACATATACCAAAAGCGATCGGCACAATTTGGTTGTTTCCGTCCATCCCCACAGCTAACAAATTTGCACCCTTGTACAAACCCTTCAAATGTGCAGCGTCGATTATAAGCAAAGGGCGTAGTTGATTAAGAAACGTTCGGATCTGAAGGTAAAAAATACAAAATATAACATATAAAAAATAATGCATCACTATTATACTAATGAATGAATAATATAAAAATAAAAACACTGACCTGAGCACCTAGGGCAATGAACAGCATCTCAAAAACTCCTTCTTCATTTGTCTTAATACGTGTGACAGTTCCGTGATTTTTTTTTGATAAATTGTAACAATAATATGGTAACATTTCAAAGGAATCATAAGGCGATCCCCTAATCATGTGTAACCCATAATCCTTACCTCTCCACACTTGTTGATATGATACACTTATTTTATATTTTGACATGGCTTTTTGTATATCTTTACTTTTCAAATCACGCTTATCATCTTTTAACTCTTCTCTAAATATGTGACCAATAACTTTTTTGTTTGCGTTTCTGTGGTTTGGAAAAGTTTGTGTTTTTGGACATGTGTGAATATCAATCATGCTTGTAATCTCAAACGCATCTGTTTTTGGCCAACGTCTTGCCCGAATAATCCAGTCGCATTCTTCAAAATTATAGCAATGGTAAACACGAGTATTGATGTTTGATTTTTTAGCTCTAAATTGATAACCGGATTCGATAACTTTCAACCTAACGGCCAAATCTAGGGCTTCCAAACTTAAAAACACCTTTCCAACGTAAACCTGTGTATCTTTATTGTAATCCCTTGCTATCGTAGGTTTTGACTTATAAAAGGGGGTTTTCGGGACGTTAGGTAAGTTTGACATTAAATTTTTCCATTTATTTGTAAACGGGTTTTGAGTATTATTATTATCATGTTTAGATGAATTATCATCATATTCATTTCCTTCATGTGTAGAAAACGCACATGATGATGAACCTGGTTTTGTAAAATTTGCATTCTTGTTATATCCAGAATCAACCTTTTCGTTATTAATGTCTACGTTGTTGTCATTTTCTTCATCCGATAAAAAAGCAAATGAAGATCCTTGTTTTGTAAAATCGGCCTCATGTTTATATCCAGAATCTACAATATCATTTTCTGAATCTTCATCAGTTTGTGATTCTTTGTTTTGAAATTCCTTATCATCGAAAAAATTGAACATTTTTTTTTGTAAACGAACATACAAGTTGGGTATTTCGTTAGGAGAAGAACAAGCGCATTCAACAAAAAAAGATACCTCATTGTCGTCAGTAATATCTAGCATACTATCAATTGAAGAAAGTTTGACCGAAAGTTGTATTTTTTCACCGGGATTCAAATTGAACTTTTTGTATATCATCTTAAGTAACATTGAGTACGTCATATCTGCACGCATCATAGCACCACGTTCTTGATCGCGAAAGTGAATTATACATTTGAATGATTTTTGCTGTGAATTCATTTTTAAAATTATGGTTTATTCATTGCTAAGATAAACATTTATATCCCATTTAAAAAGATACTCGGGAGAGTTTTAAAGAGAGCATCAATAATGGCAGTGAGTTGTCTAATCAAATGTCAGTAACAATTAAAAAGATACTCGGGAGAGTTTTAAAGAGAGCATCAATAATGGCAGTGAGTTGTCTAATCAAATGTCAGTAACAATTAAAAAGATACTCGGGAGAGTCTTAAAGAGAGCATCAATAATGGCAGTGAGTTGTCTAATCAAATGTCAGTAACAATTAAAAAGATACTCGGGAGAGTCTTAAAGAGAGCATCAATAATGGCAGTGAGTTGTCTAATCAAATGTCAGTAACAATTAAAAAGATACTCGGGAGAGTCTTAAAGAGAGCATCAATAATGAGAGTTTTAAAGAGAGCATCAATAAATAAAATATTTCATTAAAAGCAATACATTAGGAAATAAATATTTACTATGAAATATTTATTTTTTTGATTAGGACAGAAATGAAATTACATAACCTATTACATAGAAAGGTAAAATACATTATGCAATTATATCACTAACTGGACGGTTTAGAAGGAATAAAGATTCCTTGTACGGGCCAACCATAAACGAACCCGGGATTCCTTGAATAGCTTCGTTGTTATTAAAGATCCCCATATCATGATTCCATGTTTCTAGTATGTGTGGTTCACCGTAGGGACCAACGCTCGTTTCAAAAATTGGGGTATCATCATTTGTGAATCCCAAAATTTTGGGCCTATGCTCAATTGGCATAGGGAGAAAATAATGCAATGGACCAACACTAACAATTCCACCGTTCAACATTAAATCCCATGCCATAGCACTCCTACCGTATTCCCAAGCTGTACTACCACCAAGGACGAGAGTGTTTTCAGATTGGGTAACCGTGAATGGCGGTGGAATGTGATTAATGATTTCTTGAGGAACATCTTGGACTAAGATTTGATTGGTAAGCAAATCAAATGACACGATCACGTACCTTCTGTGAAGATAACCTTGATCACAAACGTATTTTTCACAAGCTGACCAAAATATTTTACCATCAACAACTGCCTGACTACCCCTCTTAATTCTAATAGTAGCATCAGGAAAACCAACAGAGTCAAGATTGGTCCATGACCGGGTAGTCATTCGAAATACTGATACAGACCATGTACCCTGACCATTTATAGCATAATTAATTTTGACTATAGTTGGATCTTGTGTTGGTTGATACACCCCAAACCCGAAAATTCTTTTAGTAGCAGGAGGTTCTAGTTGTTGGAATGGTGTCAATATGGTTACCGACTTTGACATACACGGGTTCCATAACAGAAGTGCAACATCATTGGTAACTAAAAAACACCAAATCCCCTCTGATGTTGCAAGTGCCTTCAGAGCAGGATCATTAACTGTAGAATTTCTTGGTGTAAATGTTAAGTCAGCATCAACCCTGTACATTTGACTTTCATCTGTTTCCCTAAATTGTAAGATGAAACTACAATAATCAACTTCACGCGAACCAAACCTACGAATAAAACTTAGCCGATCAATGCAAGATTTCCATCGCTTAGACACAAGACGAAACCTGCACAAAGATTCTACAGGCAACCTAACAATGATTTCTCTTTGAATGTCAAAGGGAATGTAGTCAGACATTTTTTTATTATTCTACTAATATTATGTGGATTTGTTTAACAAAAACAATTTAAGTTGATACTTAAATAGATCTATTTTTTTATACACCTGAGACATTGTAAACAATGATATTTTTATGCTCGGGAAATAATCCCTGAGACATTGTAAGGTGTCAGTGATCAGTCTAATCAATGTCATAATAAACAATGATATTTTTATGCTCGGGAAATAATCCCTGAGACATTGTAAGGTGTCAGTGACCAGTCTAATCAATGTCATAATAAACAATGATATTTTTATGCTCGGGAAATAATCCCTGAGACATTGTAAGGTGTCAGTGACCAGTCTAATCAATGTCATAATAAACAATGATATTTTTATGCTCGGGAAATAATCCCTGAGACATTGTAAGGTGTCAGTGATCAGTCTAATCAATGTCATAATAAACAATGATATTTTTATGCTCGGGAAATAATCCCTGAGACATCGTAAGGTGTCAGTGACCAGTCTAATCAATGTCATAATAAACAATGATATTTTTATGCTCGGGAAATAATCCCTGAGACATTGTAAGGTGTCAGTGACTAGTCTAATCAATGTCATAATAAACAATGATATTTTTATGCTCGGGAAATAATCCCTGAGACATTGTAAGGTGTCAGTGACCAGTCTAATCAATGTCATAATAAACAATGATATTTTTATGCTCGGGAAATAATCCCTGAGACATTGTAAGGTGTCAGTGACCAGTCTAATCAATGTCATAATAAACAATGATATTTTTATGCTCGGGAAATAATCCCTGAGACATTGTAAGGTGTCAGTGACCAGTCTAATCAATGTCATAATAAACAATGATATTTTTATGCTCGGGAAATAATCAACTTCACAAATATAAATTCTTAGAAATTTTTGATTATTTCCAAATTTGTGATTTCTGAAATTCATTGTATTGTCACACTAAAAACTTTATATGTCAGGGTTCTGTCACATCATTGTCAGTAGCTTTGTTGTTATTGATAAGTCACATCTATGCTAGTTGTTTTTTTCTTAATAACTTTGATATATAAATATTAGTCAAATAACAACAAACATACAATTTGAACGAAAATAGATAAATAACAGAAACTTTTATTTTTAACACTTAGTGATTGACAGACAACATTCAAACAAACAAATTCTGTGTATAGCCACAGTCCCTTGTATCCTCGCAACGATGGGTATACAAAAACTTCGACATTTCTTCTCTAACTTGGCGAAAGTATGCATTAGGTTCACCTAATACAGAAGGGACTATACCTTGCGAAAGGTTGTATATCAACCAACATGTTATTACCCCACAATCCATAAAGTTTCCTTGTTGTGGAACTTGAAAATTGACTTCGTTGTAGGATACTTTGAAATCATGTGGTCTACGTATGCGGTTTCTAAAATAACCTTGACGATACAAAAGGCCGTTCACCACACTTGACCATTCTGTAAATTGCTTCTTCAGGGCATCCTTTCGAATATTGCTATGTAACGAGTCTAAGATCGCCACCTCGTCAGTAATTAAATTAACTATAGCGGTTACCCAGTGACTATTACCGCAATTGATTGGCATATACACCTACAAATGTAAATCATATTTATATACAATTGATTAGTAGAACGCATATCTTTTATAGCAAATACTATTAAATATATGTTACGATGATAAGATATAAATGGAAATACTTACAGTTTGTACGTCATGCCACGCTGGGTATGGACACGTCGAACCATTCAAAGTTCCTTTTAAGAACCTATCAAATAAAAGATAA
This sequence comes from Glebionis coronaria, assembly GCA_025667525.1. Taxonomy (NCBI): domain Eukaryota; kingdom Viridiplantae; phylum Streptophyta; class Magnoliopsida; order Asterales; family Asteraceae; genus Glebionis; species Glebionis coronaria. Next base: position 535,062,165 of record CM046876.1, read on the forward strand.
AAAACATTTGATCCAGGGTAATACGTTGCAGTCCCAGTTTTTGCAACTGTCCAATCAGCCCCACTCGGTCGACGCCTAACGAGCAACTCAATCCAACAATTAATTTGCTGTTTCAACATAAGTTAAAATTTTATTTTCAATAGCTACTAAATAAATTGTTAATACTTGAACAGTAAAAAAAAACTTACATCATCTGACAACCAACCAGCCCTTACAGAATTACGCTTTGAAAGGCTTATATTGGCAAGGTGAGGAACTAGTTCATACCAGAACGTATCCATAACAAGAAAACCCTTGATATGACAATCCAAGAATATATCAACAGGGTTCTGCATAAACTCCTCGTATGTAACATACATTCCTCGCCTTACCTAAACATGGCAAACAAATAAAGAATCGGTCTGCATTAACATAACATTTTAAAAATATTTAGCTAAAAATATACCTTATTGGGATCTACGTTCTCAAACGAAACAAATTCTGTTGTGGTTGGACTTTGATTTTGAAGCTGAAAACCAAATTCACCGTTCTCTTCATCACCCAGATTAAAGGTTGTAATGTCATCGAACACACTCTTATTTTTTGACTTTCCACCACGTTTTCCCGGACCTAATTTGGTTGTAGGCGGAAGAGATGTAAATGGGCTCAATTTTTGTGGTCCTGGACGACGTGCTCTTCTTTCACGATCTATCATTTCCTGACAATTAATTACAATTTAACACTTATTAAAATAAATATTTTACATTATTAGCTTGTATAAATAATTATATAATAATAATGATCTACTTACTGGGTGTAAGCCGCGAATATCACGATGTTGTGAAGAGCTACCCTCCAATGTTCGATCAACCTTAGACCATCGACCAAAACCCTCGTGGGGCATCGGGTTATTCATTTGATACATACTATGACTGGAGGATGGCTTAGCAGGCTGCCCGAACGAAGCGTTTGGAGTCCCTTTATAAGAGGGTGTATGTGGCGACGGAATTCGAATATCGTCAAAGAAGTGGCTACCAACTGGGGTAAAATTACCTAAACCATCTAGTTGTTGGTCCTAACATACAATATATTCAAAGTTATTTTTAATTAGCATAAAAGTAAAAGTAACATGACAATTATAAAAAAAAAATTTACCTCAATGTTAACAAAACCACTATGTTGAGTACCAGTAAACTCATTACCGAACCCACAAACATCAGACTCATTAACGACTTTTTTTTTTGGTGAAACTTGGCCAGAACCCTGTAATGCCTGCATTAAAATAGTTGGAATAATTATACGTCAAGTTTTCAATGATACACATGTACATACATCATGTTAACCATTTACCATTATTTTTGCATTCAATTCTTGGATAGTTCGATCCTTTTCCATCAAAACTGTGTAAACGTCTGCTGGTACATCATCACGACTATATCGGTTATCAAACTCAGGTACTTGGGGCGGTTGATGGATCTCATTATTGAAATATCTAAGGCTATCAATCCACCAGTCTGACGACATCTCAACTTCGTCGGGATACAACCTTTCGTTTGGTATAACACCCTTGCAAAATATTATAACATTAATTAAACACATAAACAAATTAATAAATTAATTATTGACAAATAGGAATGTTTAAGCGTCGTATAACTCACATCGATTAAAATAGGAATTTGTTTACGAAAAAACTTTTTTTCTCGGAGCCACCGGACTGATCGAGGATAACCATCAAGTCGTGTGAAATAATGCACCGCATTAACGCTATAAGTCTCCAACATCCAAGCCTGAAAATAAAATGTATTCAAATTATACACGTACTATATTTTAGTTAGACTAAACACAACAAGTAACTTACCTTGAAAGCCCATGTAAAACCCATTAATTGATACTTGGGTGGTTCTTCGTCTTGGTCTCTGTCTACATTCGCGTGGTGGTGTTCGGCACGTGCGTATACGGCATTCCTTAACTGCTTATACAATGTCGACCAAACATACGAACCCCACGGATACAAGTTCCATGCATCTAAATTTTCAACTAACCTAAAACACCATTCTGGAACAATGTAACTAGACTCATGCCCAAGTAGCACCAACTCCAACACAGCTATCAACGTAACCCGTACAGCATCATAGTCATTTAGGTTTTCAAATGCATCACTTTTAACAAATCTATATAAATCCCTAACGAGTATATGACGAGTATCATAAGCTGATGAAAAGACACGTCTCCTAAACGGCATTGGCCCCTTTAAATAACTACCGTTAAACTGTACACCAAATTTTAAACTAGTCATTAAGCAAAATTCTTCCCTGCCAAATTTTATGATATGACCACCAACATCATAACATAACGGAACATTTTCTGTCTCTTCTTCTACAAAATCCGTTTGACAACAAGCAAGGAAATGTATTAAAAGACCAGTCTCTACACATTGTGGCAAATTCCACAACCAACCAAAACATGATTGCCTAAACCAACGTTCTTTGGGTGTGTTTCTAAATCTTTCTCTGAAAAACGGTAACAAAGATAACTTGCTTCTACACGTCAACGTAACACTATAATCCTAAAATTTAAAAATAACAACATATCAATAATGTATAACAAATAAACATAAAAAACTATTAATGAAATTAAAAATTAGTAAATAACATACCGCCATAAAAAGGAAAGGGCAAATAACCACCAAATTGACTCTAGCTGCTCCGTCATATTTAAATATACTCGGGAATATATTTATGAGATTATGAGTTAAACATAACCTAGTTGCTAAAAACTGCCATTTTTAATAAAAGTCGGGTTTTTGGTTTTGAGAGATTGAGGATTTAGCATAACCTAGCTGCTCAAAACATCCATTTTCAGTAAAAATCGGGTTTTTGGTTTTGTGAGGTTGTGTGTTTTGTGTTAAAATGGGAACCGGTAGGTTATATGCATTTGGTGCTCGGGAGAATATTAAAACGAGGATACTAATGTCAGACATTCAATAAATGCTTGGGCCCAACCGACAACTTTGACTGACATAAAGTCAGTCGATGAAACCAAAGTTGCGACTATTTTTTTTTGGGTGGCTAATAGAGCGCCACGTGTTAAATTGATTGTCGTCTTAATATTTTCCCGACCTTCATGGCCATTTTCGATTTCCAAGGAAAACATGGCCTTTGCCAGAAAGCTACCAAAAGTAATGGCCATTCAAGTAATTTTCGCTTTTTAAAACATTGTTCTACAGTGTTCTTTTCTAAAAAGTAAAAGGAGTAATAGTGAAGATAGAAATTAACCTTTGCTAAACTACTTATTTGGAATGTTATAATGTGCGATGTCTTTTGGTTAAAATCTAAGTTAAAGTAATGTGAGTGACCAGCATCTTAAAAAATTTTGTAGAATGAATCTTGGTCTGGTAGCACAAATCAATTGATAAACTGAAAGTCATAGATTCCATAAGAACATTGATTGTTTCTTTAGTTCCGTCACGTTGCCTTTCTATACACATCACCCTTTTGACACTAAAATGCTCGCAAAAGGATATCAAGAATAATAGGAAAATTAAAGCAGGGTTTTTTCATACTTAGTTGTTTGGTTATGACATGATAAGATCTGGTTGGTAATTAGATTGATGTTATGCCACATAAAGGCATGAAATTGATATACAGAGTTTTTTCATACTTGAGGGCTGTTTGGTTCACAAGTTTAAAATAATGAGTTTTTAAACTTTTAAATGATTGTTTTTAAAATAATGGTTTTTAAAAAACAATCACATGTTTGGTTCGCACTAACTTATACAAGATTGAAAGTGTAATTTTGGTGTAAGACAATATTACCCTTTTGTTCTAAAACATGTGATTTAAAGAACGATTTGTATTTTTGTCAAAGATCTCATATAAAATGGTTGATTTAGACAAGATGCGTTTGACTTGATTCACTGGTTGATTTAAGGATGTAAAATGGATGATTTAAAAAAGAAAAATTAGCAATATAAGTTTTTTTGAACGGCAGTTTGGTGCAGCGGAGCGGAGTATCTTGCGTGCCACCGAGGCACCAAGTCTCTCAACTCGAGTTCGAATCATCTCACGAAGAGAATATCAACCCCCATGCTAGCCATCCAGTTTCCCATTAAGGAGCTTCAAGGCATTGCGATGAGATTCAAACCCGGTTGCCAATTCTGGGAAAATCCCCTGACAGGAGTCGAACCCTTGACCTCCCCACATGGAGACTATAACCAAATGCATCCATCCAACTGAGCTAGACTTCATTTACAGCAATATAAGTAATGGAAATTTGATTCTATCCAATTAAAGATCGTTACTTTACCTTTGAATTAATTAACATCAGAGATCAAATACAAGAATAGGATTAAAGGGAGGAAAATGAAGATACCAACAAAAGGAAGAAGATGAAGTGAGCAAAATATAGTAATACTAATAAAATCTGTTTATTTAAAGAGTCTATAAGTCAATTTTTACTTTGGTCCACCCTGATATTAAAAAACGTCACTCAACCAATGGATTTGAAAGTCGTATCTTTTTTAGCCCCACCAAATATCAAATCCTTCAACTTAGTACACCAAACACGATTTTTCCCTGGATTTATATTATAAACCGCTCAAATACATCCAAATACAGTTAACCAGAGGCGGAGCCACGGGAGGGGTCGGGGGGCACTTGCCCCCTCACCGAAAAAATTTATAGTGCAAATTGTTGGGATTTTTTAGATATTTTCTTAATGTGCCCCTCTTAAAAGGTGTTTGACTTGTTTAAATTGAAAGAAGAAAATCGATTTTTAAAAGGTTTGGGTAAAGAAAACATTTCATGTGTTGGAATTGAGAAGAAGGTTGAAGGAGATGATAAAGTATAATACTTTTGTTAAATATTGGTAGTGTGTTACTACCTTCGTCCCAATATTATTGTCCACTATTCTATTTTGAGTTGTATCAAAATTATTGTCCACTTCTAAAACTTCCAAAATTAGATAAAGAATTTTGTTTGAGTTTATCATATTACCCTCACTTGAGGTTATTATTACAAACGATAAAGAAATATAAAATTAATTGGTTAAGGGTAAAACTGTCATTCTGTAAAATGTAAGAGAGAGAAGATGAAAAAGTGATGTTTTTCTAAAACTGTGTGTTTTTTTTTTTTTTTTTTGTCTGTGGACAATAATTTTGGGACGGAGATAGTATTTTAAAAAGTAAAAGTCAAAATAATTTGTTTTTCACGTGGGTGGTTGGAGTCCTCAAAAAATGTTTATTTTTGTTAATATTTTATTTCACTTTTGTAGCTATGTAACTATGTTGGTATATCTGTTTACCACTTTACCCTATACTGTGGATATTATTTTTTTATCCCTACAATATGTATTCACCACATAAAGTCAAAACAATGCAAAATATTAATAGCAAACCATGGGTCGTTTTGGATTTGTAATTATGTTGCGAAAACTCAACGGTTCGTTTTACAAATAAATCTAAGATGTATTTCGGGTTAAATAAAATTATTACTGGAGTCATTTAAAAAAATATACACAATGTTTCATTTCGTCAGCGCAATTGCCGAATGTAAGCTAACTCGATCCGACACGTAAAGTATTTGGCTCACTGGTTTTTTTCTTCACTACCAAGGAACCACCTTATACTTTTGGCTGGATACGCTACTAATGCAACCAATTTAATACTAACCTTTGACGTATTTAGTTGTTATTTGGTAGAAAAATTGAGTTTGTTTCTTTTCTGGCTTGTCGCAGTAAAAAAAATTGTGCCCCCTCACTAAAAATATTCTGGCTCCGCCCTGCAGTTAACCAAACAGTAGTTGTTTGTTACATAATATGAACTAGCTGTACATCTCTACATTGCTCAATGATGTACACAGTCGTTTTAGCCCTTATTGTGACATGCTTTTGTTGTTTTACTTTGCACTACTACAGAAAGTGTAATAGAGTGCCCCAATTAAAGCCCCATATCACTAAAAAACAGGATGACCTCTTCCCTCCACCATGGTGAGTCGTCTTCCTCTTCTTATGGATTTTAAAACTTAGGCTAATGCATATACGTGTTTAATTTTCGGAATTAATGTACGGACTATACGTGTAGCATATCTTTGAGGTTCAGTTAGTATTCTTTTGTTGCCTTATATCATCTCTAGGCTCTAAGTTATTGCTCTTTAGAAAGGCTGAGATTTGACTAAGTAATTTGTTACTCTGCTTTGAATTCAAGAGCTCTCGATTTTTGATGGTGCGATTGAGATCATGTGTGGTTATCCATCCGAATGCAGTGCTAAATATTAGTTTAATATTGCAATTGTTGATCCTTATCATGAATGAATTTTGTAGCAGTGATCAATCTTTAGGAGACTTGCTGATTTTGACTTGTGATTGTGTAGGTGTTGAATATCTGGGATTTTCCACTGTGTGATGGTAGCCATGTAAAGCACAACAAAGCTACCGGAGATAATGTTGCAGCTCTGTTATTAAAGAAGCAATAGAAGCTTACGGTATGCATAAAGTTATGAGCGTGTCTTATACATGCTTAATCACCTCTAAATATAATTATAAATGTTGAGACCTGTATTTGCATGAATCTTTCGTATAGAGCATGCCCAGGTATGGCGTGTTACTTATAAATTCCATGTTGTCGAAATCATAATACCTTTAAATTTGATTAGGCTAATTATGGGATTAATCGGGTCAAGTTGCCTGCATCTTTAAGATGTTTTATGGTTTATTTTAATAAAGCTGTTATCTACCACAAACATTAAATTATAAACCAAATGAATAAAATAGGAACATTGTTACAACAATGATAAGTATGCGGTATATTACCCGATACTAAGTCACCTCAAGGCTCAAGACAAGTTCTTAACAGCCCAAATTCAAGGATGAGTCGTCACGTTGATCAACAAGCTTTGGTCACGTTAGAAGCTTTCATTAGAGCCAGTGATGGAACTAGGGGTCCCACCGTGTCACGCGACTGGCGAAACTCATGAAATCTCTGTAGTGTTAATTTTGTTTTTTACCCGGTCCAAAAAACTCGTGTCTACTAAATGGTTCTAAATCTTTTTGTGTAGTTCCTTTTAGTCTTGGTTCCGTCCCCACTTAGAGGCACAGATACAGTGGCTTGGGTGTTGTGACTTGGGTACTGTGGCTTGGCGCTCTTATCATTTCACTGCCAATTGTATCATGATGATATACGTTTATAGTAATAGTATCAGAATCTGTGCAAGAAGAAACTGTACATGCACAACACCGTGTACACTCTCAAAGCAACTGCCTGATTTGTGTTTTTTTTCTTTTCCGCATCAGGAGTTTGTTATGCTCACTGTAAAACCGGAGATAGATTTGTGTTGGGCTTTACTGAAGGATGCTTGACAAGTACATCGGAGCCTATCCACTTAGTAAGAAGCTTAACAGATGCAATTTCATTGCTCTGGTTATTGTATTGAATGTAGTGTTGCAATACTAAACAGATTTTCAATCTCTGCTACTTATTGTCTTATTGAGCCTGAGAAGAACATACTTGCCTGTTTTTTTCTACTATTTCATATGATATTGGAGTGCTCATGTCACACATAGGTGTGCATATGTTTTTCACTTAAAGAGCAATCAGAGATTAAAAACTGATTTGATTGCTTAACTTCAAATTAAGAATCTTCAGATTAAAATCACAGTGCCTGCAGAATGTTAGCGTACAGACTACAGCAGCACAAAGTTGCAGCGAGTAGGATGTCAAAACTTGCCATTTGTTAAGAATCTTCAGCAGCATAAAGTTGCCAAACAGATTCGAATAACTATAACTTGCCAGTTAAAATGACAGTGCCTGCACAATGTAAGCATACAGACTACAGATCTACAGCAGCACAATGTTAGCATACAGACTACAGGTCTACAGTAGCACAATGTTGCAGCGAATAGGATGTCAAAACTTGCCATTTATTAAGAAACTTCTAGTTTCTGAATGTTGAATGTGAGTATTACGTATAATCAAGAAAAGAAATATAGAACTTATATGATAAGAACTACAAAACTCAAGCAATAGAAAATATAGTACTGTGTACAAGAACTACACAAATTAAGCAATATAAATATAAAAAAATGTTAACATGCAGCCACTTGGTTAAAAGTGAAAGCCTGTACTTTACTTTTCTGGTCAAACTAAGAAATATATTAGAGGTGGGATCAAAGGTATAATTAAGAACAGCATTGATCATGAGAAAAAACAACCCTAATCTTGTTGACGAACCAGCAAACAATGGTTGATAAGAGTACACTAGAACGGATCTCAATTTTACAAATACTACAACCTGGTATAACATAAACCAGTTACAAATTACAGAGATACAAAGGACTCATGAAAGCTTTGTAGTGTTAATTTTGTTTTTTACCCGGTCCAAAAAACTTGTGTCTACTAAATGGTTCTAAAATTTTTTGTGCGCCCAGTTCCTTTTAGTATTGGTTCCGTCCCCACTTAGAGGCACAGATGCAGTGGCTTGGGTACCGTGGTTTGGCGCTCTTATCATTTCACTTCCAATTGTATCATGATGATATACGTTTATAGTAATAGTATCAGAATCTGTGCAAGAAGAAACTGTATATGCACAACACTGTACACTCTCAAAGCAACTGCCTGATTTTGTGTTTTTTTTTTCTTTTTCGCATCAGGAGTTTGTTATGCTCACTGTAAAATTGGAGATAGATTTGTGTTGGGCTTTACTGAAGGATGCTTGACAAGTACATCGGAGCCTATCCAAGTAACAAGAAGCTTAACAGATGCAAATTCATTGCTCTGGTTATTGCATTGAATGTAGTGTTGCAATACTAAACAGATTTTCAATCTCTGCTACTTATTGTCTTATTTAGCCTGCGAAGAACATACTTGCCTGTTTTTTCCTACTATTTCATATGATATTGGTATGCTCATGTCACACATAGGTGTGCATAAGTTTTTCACTTAAAGAGCAATCAAAGATTAAAAACTGATTTGATTGCTTAACTTCAAATTAAGAATCTTCAGAAAAAATCACAGTGCCTGCAGAACGTTACCACTCAGACGACAGCAGCACAAAGTTGCAGCAAGTAGGATGTCAAAACTTGCCATTTATTAAGAATCTTCAGCAGCACAAGCTTGCCATTTATTAAAAACAGACTCGAGTCAGAATGCCTGCACAATGTTAGCATACAATCTACAGCAGTACAAAGTTGCAGCTAATAGGATGTCATAACTTGCCATTTATTAAGAATCTTCTAGTTTCTGAATGTTGAATTTGAATATTACAACATCAAGAAAAGATATATAGAACTTATTTTACTTTTCTGGTCAAACTAAGATATATTAGAGGTGGGATCAAAGGTACAATTAAGATCACGCGGTGTCATGATCAGTTACAAGAAAACAACATTGACCATGACAAATACAGCCTTAATCTTGTTGACTAACCAGCAAACAATGGTTGATAACACTAGAACGGATCTCAATTACAAATACTACAACCTGGTATAACATATACCAATTACAAATTACAGATACAAATGACTCAGGTGGTTTCTTTTGTAGAATCGCTAGGATGAATGTCAAAGAAGCTAAGTGCAGTTTCCTTTCTAACAAATCTAATATTACAAAGCTATGAATGATGAAATCAAATTTATGGCCTTCATTTTACATGGGTCAGTTCATGTTTAGCCAACATCTTCATTATTGAAGGACTTTGCACTCTCAACAACATTGCAGTTAATCGTACATAAAACTAACAAACTATCAAGTAAAGCAGACACAAACAAAAAAAAACGATTGATTTAGACTGACATTTGGATATAGTTGTTCACAGTAGCTTCTCGGTTAATCGGATCATGAATGAATTTACAGCAACAGCTTCCAAAATGATCCACGACGACTCAAAAAGCTCATGGAAGAACTCAGCCCCTGTCTCCTCAGCTGCAGTTCTGAATGCAATCCCAAATGCATTTCCTTGAACCGCTCCCAGCCTTGGTTTACCACATACCGCAACAATTAACACTTTCTCCCTTCCTTCAGTGTAGCAAACACATATTAAGGGTTTCATTTTTGCGCCCCTTTCCCTCAGAGCATCCATCAGGAAATACCCAAATTTTGTTAACGCTTGTGGGTAGCCCAAAAGTTTTGCATCGGCTGAATCTTCAAGTTTGACCCATCTGAACTTACTTCCACTTCTTATCGAACCTTTTCTGGTAATAGCACTGCTGCCTTGTCTAAGAATCGCCCGTTGGATTTTGATAGCGTGTCTCATGCCCATTTCAAGCTTATCGAGTTTCCTCAATGATAAAGCATCATAAGCTTCCCCAAACTGCTTAGGAGCACATGAATCGTTTGAGTCAATGGAAGATTCTAATAACGCAGTGACTCCATAAACCACATCTGCAGCTGAGATCCGGGAACTATAGCCATGTAACAACAAGAAGCCTCGGTAATAAAAGTCGTTCAGACCATAATCAGGTAAATAATGGTCAAACTCCTCTTTCATTTTCTTCTTAATCTCAACACTCATGTAGCGAAACTTCTGCTTACACTCCTCGAGTGCAAACCCCATTTGAGCGAGAAGTAACATGAGCTTTTTAGTCCCGTTATCACTCCAAGTCTTCAACTTCGTCGCCATGTAGGATGAGCACAGCATCGAATCAAACAGATTCCATTCTTGTAACAGCATTAGCCTAGGCTCATCTTCATGAGCAATTCTCGAAGCCTCAGGTGCACAAATTATTGTTCCGTCTTTAAGAGTTACTGAAGTAGTAACCTCACGTAAATTTTCCAACCTCAGTATAAACTCCTCAAGCTCCATCACCCCCTCTTGGTACCTTTCATTCGGCAACCTCTCGTGAACAAACTGGTCAGTCAAAGCCACACACGCAAGCCACAACAAATCATTGGTACTTTTCCTCATCAAATCCGACAACTTATACATCAAACACCCAGACGACTTCCCATGAAAAGTACCCATATGATAATACTCTTTCTTAAACTTCCTAAAAACCTTAACCGGGTCATCTTCATCATCCGAATCCCTCTTCCTTTTCCTACTCCCATCCCCGTCCCCATCCTCATCATCGCTATCACTATCGTCATCACTATCCTCCTCCTCCTCAACCTCATAAACCCCATCCACATCACACGCGTCCACCAAATCCTTCACATCACACCCGTACCTCAAATCACCCTGCACCTCATCATCCTCCGTATACAACACAACAACCCTCTCATTCATCTCACTCAAATTCCTTAAATGAATCGGCCTATGACTATCGACCACAAAAACACGCGCAAACTGACCAATCTCCAACACTTTCCTTAAATCCCTATGACAACCCCAATTAATCAACAATATAGTCACAGCCTCATCCTCACCTAAACCCCCATTCACCCCACCCCCAGCATACTTATAAATCTCCTTAAAACTAGAAACCGGATAACACGCGTACCGAACCGAATCACTCTCCAACACATGCCCTATGATTTTCAACGCGCATAACGAATCGACATCAGACGTCGAAGGGAAAATCAATAGAGGCGTATTACCAGCTGACTTTAAAGCAGATTCACGTAGCTTACTGTAAAACGATTCAATACTTTTTTCTCTAACCATAGCTACTAATTAATGTTTCAAATTAAAACATAAAAATTAGGGTACCTGATTTGAGATTGGATCTGGGTTTGATTTGATTTGAGTTGACTGAATATTTGAGAGAGATAAAAAAAAAGGGGGAAGTGTGTGTTTTTTGAGTGTGAGTGAAAATGGATTTGAAATGAAAGTGTTTTGGTTTGATTTGTTTTGTTTTGTTGTTTTCTTTTTGGGGATTGAAAATTTGAAATTTTGGAGTGGCGGTAAGATTTGGCGCTCAAAGGGGGGAAAATGGGAAATGAGATTTGTGCTATATGCTTTTTCGGAGTTTATTATTTTGGTTTCGGATATTACTTTTTGCATTTTTAATTAATGTGACATTTATACGTAGCTATCTATGATTTAAAATGTGAACTAAGACAGTGTTTGATAATAACTTATAGAGTCTTAATAAAAAACAAAAATATAGATTAAGTCATAAGTAATTTGTTTGTTTTGTGCTTAAAATTAACTAACGACTTTCTAGAAAAAGCCAGCAGGAAGGTGCTTTCTGTATTAAGTCATGACTTATTATCTTTATTTTATATATTTACCCTCTAACTCCCCCACTTAACTAATTTAAAAGGACACAATAGTAAATTTCTCTGATCCAGACTCTATATTCAGCACACAAAACAAACAGTTATATATCCGTTTACAAACATATAACATATATTTTACATACATTTTAATTTTACAGAACTTAATAAAAAGATTAAACAAACAGGGCCTAAGGCTGGATGGAGTGGCTACTAAATTTATTATTGTTACATTAACTTTACTTTATTTTTCTTTCTCTAAACATTCAATTTACTTTTCAATTTTATTGGTGATAAAAAATTCATTGTCACGTTATACTTCACTAAATACCTTACACAATCACAAATTAATAAAAGATATAAAAGAAAATAATTACGGACCCACAAAATGTAACTCACCGAAATAAGTATCTCACCTGTTTGGGTATGTTTAGGCTGGTGGGAGTGGGTGAAAACTCACTCACCGCCACGTCAGTTTTTTATCAAACTCACCCAAACTCACCACAGGAGGTAATGGCACTCACCCAAACTCACTCCACATCACCCCTATTTTTTTATTAAATATCTTTTATTCATAAAATTAAAACATTTATTCATACATTTTTTTTAAACACGGTTACACAAAAAATTAAAACACAGTACGAAATTAAAAATAAAAACATAGAAAATCAAAACACAGTACGAAAATAAAAATAAAAAAATAGAAAATTAAAAAACAACATTTAAAAAAAACTAAAAAACGGGATATTATAGGCCTTCTTGATCTGAGCTCGGCGCCACTCCGCGACTGCGAGATCACGTCCCGTCAAGTGATCTATCGGCTGCATATAAAAGTCCAAGTCTTCCTTTTCCTGCTTTTTTCGGGCTACTTCAACTTCTTTTTTCCGGACTTCCATCTCTTTCTTCTTCATCTCAAAATATGCGGCCTGTTGTTCACCCTGCACAACAAAGGCCCGTTCTTGTTGTTCACCCAACCCATACAACATCAACCTAGCCAAAGCCTCGTCGTTTGTACTCGACTCCCCCGAAGCTCTGCTCCCTTGATCGGAACATATTCCGATTGCACCTTATTTCCCTTATTCCGATTGAGTTGTTTTGATATATTCCGATCTTACTTTCTTTTAGTACTTTTCGACTAAGTTCATATTTTTACAAAGTTTTCCAAGTGTTAGTTTTTATTGTGTGTTCATTTATTTTTCTAATATAATCTTTAAGTTTTCAAGCATTTATTTTTAAACTTGTCTTTTTAGTTTAATATTTTAAAGCTTTAATTCTACTCTTCAACACTTACTTATTTGTCATTAGTTTAAAATAGATAAACAAACCAACTCCTTTTTATTAACCAAGAACAAATCATTCCACTTAGAGCCAAGATCAATTCGAGGAGATACCGAGACTTTAAATACCGAACCCAAGCAAAACACATGTATCAAATGGCGCCGCTGCCGGCTCTTCTCGTTAAGATCAACAGTTTTTTGTGAGAACTTGGATTTTGGGATCCGTTCACCGTGAACGTTACTTTTTCATAAAAAATTTCAAAAACCCTAAAAAAATATAAAATTTTCAAAAATACAAAAAAATTAAAAAACCATAAAAATCAAAAATATTTTTGCTTTGTTTTTGCCTTGTTAGTTCTTTTGCAGGTGCATGCGTACACGATCAACGTCTTATCAAGAGCCCGAGCCTCTCGAAGACTTAGACATGGCCGGTGTACAAAACAACAACAATAACCCACCTCAAAACAATAATAATAACAATAACAATCCACCTTTCAACAACAATAATAACAACAACAATGAGCCTCTACCGGATAATCGCCCGATGATTGAACTTCTGCAAGCACATATAGATGGTAACAATGATCCAATTGTCATACCCGCGTTTGCAACCAACAACTATGAGCTCAAATCCGGCTTTATCCAGATGGTCTCTGCTCAACCATTCTTGGGGCGTACCATTGATGATCCACATGACCACATCAAGAGATTCTTGCAACTCACTAATACGGTCAAATACAATGGTGTTCCACAAGAGGTAATCCGTTTACAACTTTTTCCCTTTTCTTTAGAGGGACAAGCCCGGCATTGGCTTGCTAAGGAACCGCCACAGAGTATTCTTACGTGGACGGATTTGGAGACCAAGTTTATCAACTACTTTTTCCCACCCTCTCGTACTACCGCTTTGCGGAATGAAATTATCAATTTTGAACAAAAGTACGATGAGTCGTTTAGTGAATCTTGGGATCGTTTCAAAGATCTTTTAAGAAAATGCCCACAACATGGTTTTACCAAAGTGCACAAAATTAATACTTTTTATAATGGTTTAAGCATGAATGACCAAGATTCACTAAACAGTGCCTCGGGGGGTAATCTTTTGGCTAAGACTTCCAATGCTGCTTGGGATATCATTGAGAATAAGTCTCGTGTGCAAACCAAGAGTTTGCGGACCAATGTCGCTAGTGCTAGTACTAGTGACAGCGACAAGCGAATTGACAAAATCACTGCGCTTCTTGAATCGCTTGCTACCCAAACCGCCAGCAACACCAACAGCATCAACGCTAGAAATGCTAAAGACGCTCAAGTCAATGTTGTTAGCCAACCATGTGAGATATGCGGGGGTCCTCACTCTTACACCACTTGTACCGCCACCCAAGACTACCCTTCTGAGAATGTGAATGCAGCATACGGTACCTATCCTCAACCCGCTTATCAAGCTCGTCCTCAAGGTGACCGCAACCTACTTAGCTACCGCTCCAACAACTATCTCTCACCACCCGGTTTTACTCCTAACAACCCAAACCAGCACTATTTTTTTATTAAATATCTTTTATTCATACAATTAAAACATTTATTCATACATTTTATTTAAACACGGTTACACAAAAAATTAAAACACAGTACGAAATTAAAAATAAAAACATAGAAAATTAAAACACAGTACGAAAATAAAAATAAAAAAATTGAAAATTAAAAAACAACATTTAAAAAAAACTAAAACGGGATATTATAGGCCTTCTTGATCTGAGCTCGGCGCCACTCCGCGACTGCGAGATCACGTCCCGTCAAGTGATCTATCGGTTGCATATAAAAGTCCAAGTCTTCCTTTTCCTGCTTTTTTCGGGCTACTTCAACTTCTTTTTTCGGGACTTCCATCTCTTTCTTCTTGATCTCAAAATATGCGGCCTGTTGTTCACCCTGCACAACAAAGGCCCGTTCTTGTTGTTCACCCAACCCATACAACATCAACCTAGCCAAAGCCTCGTCGTTTGTACTCGACTCCCCCGAAGCTCTGCTCCCTTGATCGGAACATATTCCGATTGCACCTTATTTCCCTTATTCCGATTGAGTTGTTTTGATATATTCCGATCTTACTTTCTTTTAGTACTTTTCGACTAAGTTCATATTTTTACAAAGTTTTCCAAGTGTTAGTTTTTATTATGTGTTCATTTATTTTTCTAATATAATCTTTAAGTTTTCAAGCATTTATTTTTAAACTTGTCTTTTTAGTTTAATATTTTAAAGCTTTAATTCTACTCTTCAACACTTACTTATTTGTCATTAGTTTAAAATAGATAAACAAACCAACTCCTTTTTATTAACCAAGAACAAATCATTTCACTTAGAGCCAAGATCAATTCGAGGAGATACCGAGACTTTAAATACCGAACCCAAGCAAAACACATGTATCAAATGGCGCCGCTGCCGGCTCTTCTCGTTAAGATCAACAGTTTTTTGTGAGAACTTGGATTTTGGGATCCGTTCACCGTGAACGTTACTTTTTCATAAAAAATTTCAAAAACCCTAAAAAAATATAAAATTTTCAAAAATACAAAAAAAATAAAAAACCATAAAAACCAAAAATATTTTTGCTTTGTTTTTGCCTTGTTAGTTCTTTTGCAGGTGCATGCGTACACGATCAACGTCTTATCAAGAGCCCGAGCCTCTCGAAGACTTAGACATGGCCGGTGTACAAAACAACAACAATAACCCACCTCAAAACAATAATAATAACAATAACAATCCACCTTTCAACAACAATAATAACAACAACAATGAGCCTCTACCGGATAATCGCCCGATGATTGAACTTCTGCAAGCACATATAGATGGTAACAATGATCCAATTGTCATACCCGCGTTTGCAACCAACAACTATGAGCTCAAATCCGGCTTTATCCAGATGGTCTCTGCTCAACCATTCTTGGGGCGTACCATTGATGATCCACATGACCACATCAAGAGATTCTTGCAACTCACTAATACGGTCAAATACAATGGTGTTCCACAAGAGGTAATCCGTTTACAACTTTTTCCCTTTTCTTTAGAGGGACAAGCCCGGCATTGGCTTGCTAAGGAACCGCCACAGAGTATTCTTACGTGGACGGATTTGGAGACCAAGTTTATCAACTACTTTTTCCCACCCTCTCGTACTACCGCTTTGCGGAATGAAATTATCAATTTTGAACAAAAGTACGATGAGTCGTTTAGTGAATCTTGGGATCGTTTCAAAGATCTTTTAAGAAAATGCCCACAACATGGTTTTACCAAAGTGCACAAAATTAATACTTTTTATAATGGTTTAAGCATGAATGACCAAGATTCACTAAACAGTGCCTCGGGGGGGTAATCTTTTGGCTAAGACTTCCAATGCTGCTTGGGATATCATTGAGAATAAGTCTCGTGTGCAAACCAAGAGTTTGCGGACCAATGTCGCTAGTGCTAGTACTAGTGACAGCGACAAGCGAATTGAAAAAATCACTGCGCTTCTTGAATCGCTTGCTACCCAAACCGCCAGCAACACCAACAGCATCAACGCTAGAAACGCTAAAGAAGCTCAAGTCAATGTTGTTAGCCAACCATGTGAGATATGCGGGGGTCCTCACTCTTACACCACTTGTACCGCCACCCAAGACTACCCTTCTGAGAATGTGAATGCAGCATACGGTACCTATCCTCAACCCGCTTATCAAGCTCGTCCTCAAGGTGACCGCAACCTACTTAGCTACCGCTCCAACAACTATCTCTCACCACCCGGTTTTACTCCTAACAACCCAAACTAACAACAAAACCTCAACCACCCTCCTCAACAACAACAACAATCTCGTGGACCATACATACCACCTCACAAACAACAACAACCACCTCAAAGAAACAACCAAGTTTACCAGCAACCTGCTTATCAACCACCCGCATATAATGCTCCTCCCAACCAACCCACCGCATTACACCAAGACATCGGAACCTACATGAAGACTAACGATGTGCTCGTGGACAATCTCCAACAGGAAGTGCGCAACTTGAAAGCAGACCTGGTGAAACAAGGGAACGATCTGAGAGCTGATATGAGAAACACTATGGATAGTCAAACGAATGACTTAAGAAACATGATGGCTAGTTTCTTCCACGGTAATCAACCCTCTTCTTCGGGTACTCTTCCGAGTAACACCATTGCGAATCCAAGAGGGGAGATGAAAGCAATCACCACTCGCAGTGGCAAAGGTACCAAGGAACCCGAGCTTCCTATACCTCCACCGGTGATTGTGACTAAGGAGAACGAGTCACCTGCTCCTATTCCTCATCCTTCTACTTCCCCAATTTCTCCACCTCTTACTGCTACCCCTCCTCCACCCAAGGATGTGAGTGATCCTATTCTCCCAAAGCCTTCCTCTTATTCCGATATACCTTATCCATCCAGGTTGAGGAAAGAGAAGCTTAAAAGCAAGGATGATATTCAGGTTTCGAACTTTCTCAAAATGTTTAAACAATTGAATTTTAACATCTCTTTCGCTGAGGCTCTCGCTCACATGCCTAAGTACGCGAAAATGTTCAAAGATCTTCTTAGTGACAAGGAGAAGCTTCTTGATATTGCTAACACCCAACTTAATGAGAATTGCTCTGCAGTACTCTTAAGGAAATTGCCAACCAAGCTTGGTGATCCGGGTCGTTTCTTAATCCCTTGTAACTTCCCGGGAGTAGAGAATTGCATGGCCTTAGCCGATCTAGGTGCCAGTATTAATCTAATGCCTCTAAGCGTTTGGAAGCAATTATCTCTCCCTGAGCTAGTCCCCACCAAAATGACTTTGGAATTAGCTAACCGTACGGTTGCTTATCCAGTAGGGATAGCTGAAGACGTCTTTGTAGGAGTCAACAAATTCACTTTTCTTGTCGATTTCGTTGTCGTTGACTACGACATGGACCCTCGTGTGCCATTGATCGTTGGTCGTCCATTCTTGAGGACCGGTCGCACTCTCATCGATGTTGAAGCCGGTGAGCTTATCATGAGAGTGGGTGACGATAAAATCGTTTTCAACATGGGAAAGTTGTCTAAACAACCTTATTCATACGAGAGTGTTAAATGTATTGACGTTCTGGATGAGGCTTGTGAAGAACACTTTATTGATGCTTGTAAAAATATTCCTACCTCTCTTCCCAATGTTGAGACCGTTTCCTCTATTGATTCATCACTGTCTCTATTTGGAGAAAGTGATTTGTTTTGGAAAGATCTTGAAGCCACCATGGGAGATGTGAACTTAACAAATGACGATTCTCCCACCGATTGGGATGACGACATACGTTTTTTTGAAAACCTTATCACAGAAGACAATCTTTCTCCACCATCTCCCACGGTTATTGCTATCGATGCTCCGACTTTGAAAACGCCTCCCATCGAAAATCCTCCGGATTTAGAACTTAAGGAGTTGCCGCCCCGTCTCGAGTATGTGTTCCTTGAAGAAAACAAGAAGACACCCGTCATTATCGCGAAGGACTTGAAAGAAGAAGAGAAATCTCGCCTCATCGCCGTGCTTAAAGATCATAAAAAGGCAATTGCTTGGAAAATTTCCGACATCCGCGGAATTGATCCAAACTTTTGTACTCACAAGATTCTCATGGAAGATGACTTTAAACCCGCAATCCAGAGCCAAAAAAGGGTTAATCCTAAAATTCATGACGTCATCAAACAAGAGGTTATCAAACTTCTAGATGCCGGCTTGATCTACCCTATTTCGGATTCGCCGTGGGTAAGTCCCGTCCATTGTGTGCCCAAGAAGGGCGGAATAACCGTTGTTTCCAATGAACACAACGAGTTGATTCCCACTCGTCTCGTTACTGGGTGGAGAGTTTGTATTGATTATCGCAAGCTCAATGATGCCACGAGAAAAGACCACTTTCCTCTTCTCTTCATGGATCAAATGCTCGAGCGTCTAGCTGGTAATGACTATTACTGCTTCTTAGACGGTTTCTCCGGGTATTTTCAAATTCCCATCGATCCCAAGGACCAAGAAAAGACCACATTCACTTGCCCCTATGGAACATTTGCTTACAAACGCATGCCTTTTGGTTTATGTAATGCTCCTGGGACGTTCCAAAGGTGTATGATGGCTATCTTCCATGACATGGTGGAAGACACTATGGAAATATTCATGGATGATTTCTCGGTTTATGGTGATTCTTTCTCTGCTTGCCTTGCCAATTTAGAACGTATGCTGAAGCGGTGTGAAGACACTCGCCTTGTTCTTAATTGGGAAAAATACCATTTCATGGTAAAAGAGGGCATCGTGCTAGGACACAAAATTTCCAAAGCCGGTCTTGAAGTGGACCGTGCTAAAGTCGATGTTATCGCTAAGTTGCCTCCACCTTCAACAGTGAAGGGTGTGAGAAGTTTCCTGGGTCATGCGGGCTTCTACCGTCGATTCATCAAAGATTTTTCTCAAATCGCTCGCCCGAGGCACCTTCAACAGTGAAGGGTGTGAGAAGTTTCCTGGGTCATGCGGGCTTCTACCGTCGATTCATCAAAGATTTTTCTCAAATCGCTTGCCCGATGACCCGCCTCTTGGAAAAAGATACTCCTTTTATCTTTTCCAAAGAGTGTCTTGAAGCATTCAACTCGCTTAAGGATAAGCTAACTAAGGCACCCGTCTTGGTTACCCCTAATTGGGAGCTCCCCTTTGAGTTGATGTGCGATGCTAGTGATTTTGCTATTGGAGCGGTTTTGGGCCAAAGAGTGAACAAACACTTCCAACCAATCCATTACGCTAGCAAGACAATGACAGGGGCCCAATTGCATTATACGACAACCGAAAAAGAGCTGTTAGCTGTTGTCTATGCTTTTGAAAAGTTCTGCCCCTATCTTGTCCTTTCTATAACAATTGTGTATACCGATCATTCCGCGTTGAAGTACTTGTTAACTAAACAAGATTCTAAACCAAGACTTCTTCGCTGGGTTTTGCTACTCCAAGAATTTAAAATCGAAATTCGCGATAAAAAAGGAGCTGAAAACCTAGCCGCGGATCATCTCAGTAGACTTGAGGATCCTTACCAGGGGGATCATCCGAACAAAGAAATCAATGATTCTTTTCCCCTGGAGACCTTAATGTCTATCAACTCGACTTCTGATGAAACCCCGTGGTTTGCGGACATCGCAAACTACTTGGTGGGTGGAATTCTCGTTGACGGGTTAACATCCCAGAAAAAGAAGAAGTTCTTTAACGACATTAAGACTTACTTTTGGGATGACCCGTATCTATTCAAACAATGTGCTGACTTGATTATTCGTCGATGTGTTGATGGACCGGCAGCTTTAGAAATCCTTGACGCTTGCCACAAAGGACCCACCGGTGGTCACTATGGACCGGTGGTCACCACGTTCCCCATGAACTAATTTTGGGTCGAGTCAGGCTCGTGACTCGGTTATCAAAAACAAGCGCTCCTCGGGAGGCAACCCGAGTATCTATCCTTTTATGTTTTAACCTCCTAAGTGTAGGGGGGCCTATATAGGTGTTTGTATTTGTGTGGTGATGTGATTACAGGGATAAGTGCACTCTTGTAATCTCCGAAGAACCGTGCTCCCGTGTTATCCGAAATCCGGTTCTATCTCTCAACTATCGTGATTCAATTTTCTTCATATTCACATTTGAAATTGATCACTTTAGTCGTCTCTTCCTTAACTTGAGTTAACCAACGTGCACAATGTCATAAGTGTAGGGGATACTTTTCCCACATGCTTAAACATTGAGGACAATGTTTATCTTAAGTGTAGGGGGGACTTCTATCGAAGTTTTAAGTGGACTTTTCCATTAAAATGCCTTCATTTAACCGGAAAATCATATTTTTCAACATTTTTCAAATTTTTTATTAACTTTGGCCATTTAGTCATAATTTTTAAATTTTTATCGTTGCTTTCATATGTATATATCCCGCAATAAAGTCAAAAATATTAATAAAGTGGTGTAGCTAGTTTTGAAATCTTTGACATATTAGGCCCGTTGCGATTATTTTGACTCAACCCGAATAGACTTATCCAAGTTTATGCTAGCTAGTATCCTTAACCATGTAGACCTTAATTGGTTTGTTAGGCTAAGCATCCACGAGTCTCATTACTTGAGATTTTAAATTGTGAAGAACGAGAAATGATAGAGTTAATTATAAGCCGGTAATCTTGCGCAAGCTCACTTGGTATAATTATTTGCCTATTCTCACATCACTTGCTAATAATTTATCTGCAATGAGTAAGGTCGTACGATTTGAAAAGTTACTTAGCTTCTAGCCCAAGATCGCTTAAAAGTTTCTCGGTAATGATAAGAGTTCATAGCCAAGGCATAACTTATGAAGCGGGGCGCGAAGATTGGCGAGTCCGAAAAGGCCCTAACAAGGCATGAGGATTCCATTTTATTGCTGAAGATCCAAAGTGATGTGAAAAGCATTATTCCCAAAATCAATATGAAGGATCAAGAGTCACGACGAAAAGCAATCAACTCCCATAAAGATCATGGAGAAGTCTATCCGAAAAGACCCTAACAAGGTATGAGGATAAATAGATCCAAGTCCGAAAAGGAGGCGGATCGTTGTATCTCAAAATCCCAATTAGAGATTGAAGAAATAATCATGAAGTCGTGGTCAACAAAGTTGGAGTACCCCTCAAAAGTCTCCAAGTGAAGAAACTCTGTTAACGATGAGAATACCATTATCTCAAGAACGTCTCTCAAGATATGAAGTATGAAGTACATGCCAAATATCGGCCCGAGAAAGGTCTCAAATCGTGAACCGAGTTATGCCAAGATATGAACTTTTTGATATCCCGAGAAGCAGTTTTAAGAGATTTTGTCCTTTAGCTAACTATTGATCAAATCTTCCTACTTTGCTTTCAGCCTAAATAACTATCGAAATAAGTCCAAAAATGCATCTTCATGATCATTCTAAGACAAAAATAAAATATAAGAGATACACCTAGGAATAAGGGAGTTTAAGCATATAATTAAGCCATGTGAGTAAGTGTTTGATTTGCTAACTTATAATAACAATGATCTCGTTTTTAAGCTTAGTTTGGGGAACGTGAAACTTGAGGGTGATGAATCGTCGCAGCACCGAAGCCTTAATGTAAGTCTTAGATCCCTTTGCAAGTTATTTCCACATAGCTATTTTCTATCCTTTTGTTTACTTTAAAGTTTTAATTGCTCTTAGTACTTTAATTTTTGTTTAGCAGTATTTTAATAAGGCTAAGGTTGATTGATTATGAGAAAAGTGTAAACTTGCTTTATCGCTAAGCATTGAATGAGGGCATGACAATGGTTAAGTGTAGGGGATTTGATAGGTGTGAAAACACCCATCCTTTGACCACTTATTTCTTGCTAAAACAAGACCAAAACACGTATTTAATATCATTTGTTTGGAATTATGCGTGGTTTTTGTGTTATTGTGTTTTCAGAGTCAACTGGATGAATATTGAAGAAAACATGGGATTGCACGGGCTTTATCGAAGAAAAAGACTCAAGATGAAGTCTATTGTCCAAGAGATGCAAAAGATTTGAAGTCATTGTGCCTATTTAAAGAGTTATCGAAGAATAGAGCCAAAGATGGAAGATTCATATATGTCGAAGAACTCGAGTCTATTAAACAAGAGATTATAAGACGAGTTGGAATTATTCACCGACACTTCTCAAAATCCAAAGTCGGAAACGTTTATTTAAAGAGACGAGAAGACTAAAGAAGAAAGAAGAAAAGAAGCCCGATACCAAAGCCCATTTACAAGCCCATATCACACACCTATATAAGGATCCCACTTCACAAAAATTGGACACTTAGTTTTTTTAGGTAGTTTGTAGTTCTTCATTTTTTCTCTCTAGTTTTAGAGAGAGAAAGTTCTAAACTTTCTCTCACTAGACTTCATCTTTTTCTATTTCAAGATCAAACCTTTGTATTATTTTTCATTAATCAAGTTTAGTTTCAAGCTTTTAATCTTTAATCTCATCCTTCCTTTCTTTGATTTTGACTGATTTTGGTACAAATCTCGTATGATCCGTGTTGTTCATCAATGATTTTGTGCTTAAAAAGTTAATCTTTTTATGTTTTCCTAAGTTTCTACACAAATAAGCTTTAAGATCTTTGTGCTTATTGGCTTATTTGTTGGTTTAGCTTATTTACTTTTTAAAGTTTTCTTAAAAAGTTTATCTTTTTGTCATTTGATTTATGTTTTTGCTTATTTGAAGTTTGATAAGTTGTTTTTAGTGCTTATTCGATCTGTTTCATCTTAGATCCGTCCTAGTTTGGTGATTGGCTTATTCCATAGCTTATTGCTTGCTTAAAATTCGGATCAACATCATTTTCGGAAAGGGCAAAGCCCTTTTCCAACCAGGTATTCCGACCAGTAGCACTCCCCTTCATTCCGATCACCCGATCGGAAAAGGGTTTCATAGATTCCGATTTCGCTTGTTTTCATATTCCGATTGTAGCAAGTTTTTGCAGATTCCGATTGCACCATTTTGTTCATTATTCCGATTTGCCCATTTTGAGATATTCCGATTGGTATATTCTTGAGTATTCCGATTAGTGTAGTTTTTGAACATTCCGATTGCACCTCTTCGTCAAAGCATTCCGATCTGAGCCCTTTATTAGTAATTCCGATTGGACCATTTCCCATTTATTCCGATTTGAACATTATTATACATTCCGATCTTTTGATCGGAACATATTCCGATTGCACCTTATTTCCCTTATTCCGATTGAGTTGTTTTGATATATTCCGATCTTACTTTCTTTTAGTACTTTTCGACTAAGTTCATATTTTTACAAAGTTTTCCAAGTGTTAGTTTTTATTGAGTGTTCATTTATTTTTCTAATATAATCTTTAAGTTTTCAAGCATTTATTTTTAAACTTGTCTTTTTAGTTTAATCTTTTAAAGCTTTAATTCTACTCTTCAACACTTACTTATTTGTCATTAGTTTAAAATAGATAAAAAAACCAACTCCTTTTTATTAACCAAGAACAAATCATTCCACTTAGAGCCGAGATCAATTCGAGGAGATACCGAGACTTTAAATACCGAACCCAAGCAAAACGCATGTATCAAATGAAAAGATCGAAATGTATAATAATGTTCAAATCGGAATAAATGGGAAATGGTCCAATCGGAATTACTAATAAAGGGCTCAGATCGGAATGCTTTGACGAAGAGGTGCAATCGGAATGTTCAAAAACTACACTAATCGGAATACTCAAGAATATACCAATCGGAATATCTCAAAATGGGCAAATCGGAATAATGAACAAAATGGTGCAATCGGAATCTGCAAAAACTTGCTACAATCGGAATATGAAAACAAGCGAAATCGGAATCTATGAAACCCTTTTCCGATCGGGTGATCGGAATGAAGGGGAGTGCTACTGGTCGGAATACCTGGTCGGAAAAGGGCTTTGCCCTTTCCGAAAATGATGTTGATCCGAATTTTAAGCAAGCAATAAGCTATGGAATAAGCCAATCACCAAACTAGGACGGATCTAAGATGAAACAGATCGAATAAGCACTAAAAACAACTTATCTAAACTTCAAATAAGCAAAAACATAAATCAAATGACAAAAAGATAAACTTTTTAAGAGAACTTTAAAAAGTAAATAAGCTAAACCAACAAATAAGCCAATAAGCACAAAGATCTTAAAGCTTATTTGTGTAGAAACTTAGGAAAACATAAAAAGATTAACTTTTTAAGCACAAAATCATTGATGAACAACACGGATCATACGAGATTTGTACCAAAATCAATCAAAATCAAAGAAAGGAAAGATGAGATTAAAGATTAAAAGCTTGAAACTAAACTTGATTAATGAAAAATAATACAAAGGTTTGATCTTGAAATAGAAAAAGATGAAGTCTAGTGAGAGAAAGTTTAGAACTTTCTCTCTCTAAAACTAGAGAGAAAAAATAAAGAACTACAAACTACCTAAAAAAACTAAGTGTCCAATTTTTGTGAAGTGGGATCCTTATATAGGTGTGTGATATGGGCTTGTAAATGGGCTTTGGTATCGGGCTTCTTTTCTTCTTTCTTTTTTAGTCTTCTCGTCTCTTTAAATAAACGTTTCCGACTTTGGATTTTGAGAAGTGTC
Organism: Glebionis coronaria; assembly: GCA_025667525.1. Classification (NCBI taxonomy): domain Eukaryota; kingdom Viridiplantae; phylum Streptophyta; class Magnoliopsida; order Asterales; family Asteraceae; genus Glebionis; species Glebionis coronaria. Next base: position 535,087,667 of record CM046876.1, read on the forward strand.
GGTGAATAATTCCAACTCGTCTTATAATCTTTTGTTTAATAGACTCGAGTTCTTCGACATATATGAATCTTCCATCTTTGGCTCTATTCTTCGATAAATCTTTAAATAGGCATAATGACTTCAAATCTTTTGTATCTCTTGGACAATAAACTTCATCTTGAGTCTTTTTCTTCGATAAAGCCCGTGCAATCCCATGTTTTCTTTAATATTCATCCAGTTGACTCTGAAAACACAATAACACAAAAACCACGCATAATTCCAAACAAATGATATTAAATACGTGTTTTGGTCTTGTTTTAGCAAGAAATAAGTGGTAAAAGGATGGGTGTTTTCACACCTATCATCCCTCTAGACTTAGCCTTAGCTCTGTCCCTTCCCATTGGACGTGGGATCGGTTGCACTTCTTCATTATCAGTGACATCAACATCCACACTGTTACTTGCATCCATAGAATTTGTATTAAACGAACTAGACCCAGATGACTTGTATCTCTTGCTTATTTTGGAAGTTCTGGCTAATTCTTTAGGCAATTCTTACTCCTTTCATTTCTGGCAGTCTTTCACAACCTCCCAACAATGACGAAATTTGAACGGTAGTCCAACTTGAGCCTCATAATGCATCAACGCCTCATTAATCATATCAGCATCTGATGCACCACTTCTAGGCCCCATCTGCATCAGTTGACCATAAACACCACAAAAACGAGCTATACAAGGTCGAAGTGACTTCCACTTCCCGTTCAAAGAATCATAAGTACGAACCCCGGGTTCCTCCGTTTTGCTCTCAAAGTACTCAAGGATTTTTGTCCAAAATCCCTGCGTACTCATTTCGTTTCCATGAATGTTGTCACTAGATACGGAAACCCAACCTTTTGCCAAAAAAAATTCCTCCGCTGTTGTCCAATGTTGTTGTCGTTTTGTAGGTTCTTCGACCGTCTTCTTCTTTTGACGTCCCAGTGCCTTCTTTGGTTTAGGTTTTTGGACCGTTTGTTAGGTTTCGGGAACAGTTTCCACCTCCGGAGACCCGGTTTGTTGATACGAAGCAAACCCTTGACTTTCATACGAGTTTGAATACTGCGAGATGTAGCAAACTTGAGTTTCATAGGCGGGTTGTGATGAGGAACCACCCCTATGGCTTTGGTATTGGCTTGGGTTTTGGTTATGGTATTGACTTGGGTATTGACTATGGAATTGACTTGGGTATTGGTTCGGGTATTGGGTAGGGTATTGACTTGAGTCCGGGCAACGGTAAGGTGTGTTTTGGTAAGGTTGTGGGTGATACAATGATGGTGGTCGTATGGTGATATCGGGTGACGGGTTTTCTAGGTCGAAAGTTCCTAGCGGTGTGGGTGGTGAATTTCTGGTATTTGGCCTACCTCGACGTTTGTTGGTGGTTCGGGGTGTGTTTTCTTGAGACATAATTTGGAGGAGATGAAGATGAGATGTTTGATTTTTTGTATTTGAAAAATGAAGAAGATGATGGGGTATTTATTAGTAAATTTTGGGTAAAAAAATTATTATTTTTTTATTTAAAAAACAAACGGTTAGATTTTAGTGGTGGGGCCCAATTGTAAAAACTCACCCAGGTGAGTATGCCTAGTTTTTTTTTGCCTGGGAAGAACTCGCGCGCGAGTTTTTGTGGGTGGGGTGGGGGTTGCGCGTGGGTTGGGTCAACTCGCTCGTGACTTCTAAGCCACTCCCACCAGCCTTAGCGACACGTAGTAGTAAGCAGTTGCAGAAGCAGAAATAGTAAGCAGTAGTTGTTTATTTAAAAAGTGTTTGGTAAACATAACAGTAGCAGTAATTATAAACTATAAAATTACGAAAAAAGGCATAAAATAACTAAGGAAATAACAAAGTTATTAAAAAACTAAAGAAGGTTATATATATAATTTTAAAACAAACTGCTAGCAGAATTTCTGAAATGCTTCTTATATCAAGCATTTCAAATAGAAGCAGTTGTATCATATCCAAATGCTAGTCGCTCCTTAACAAACAAGCTTTTAAGTAAAACTGTTAACCGTTTGTCGCTTACCGCTCCAAAATGCTTAAAAAAAACTTGCTGCCAAACACAACTTTTGAGGGAAACTTGTACGTAGGTTTTTTGAACGGGGTGACAACACACGCATGAGTTTTTCACTTACCGTAAGAAGTTACCATCCCTCCATCCAACCCCAAAAGAATTAACTTGTCGCGTGTTGTGACGGATCGTTTTAAACAACGTGTATTGTTTCTAGATTTCATATGCAAATTCGTTGATTAGCCACAGTATTGTCGATTTGGAATTTTTTAGAATGATTCAATTTGCAAGTCACAATATAGATGGTAGACGGGATCGAATGTATTTCAATTTTATTTTTATAAAAATATAAAAAGCGGTAAAAATCAACAGATACATTATAGGTGTGTACTAAAAACAACTGTTTGTAATTACACAGATGTAGAAGGCAAGCGAGCAACAAGCTGCGCCGTAAGCCTTTTTTGAATAACAAAACTATTTCAATTTGATCGTAGTCTATTTTTAATTTACTTTTAGAATATCGGTTCCGTTTGGTTTCATACACAAACAGATATTATGTTTTGTATACATCTATACATAGACTGAACGTTTTGATTCAGTTCTTGATATGATGTTTTAAGTCAAATCGGTCTTCAATCCAATACGATTTTAAAATGTCCAATTTTTAAACCATCCTCAACCTTACTAACATGTCGTGACATGACTTTGCCCTTTAACTATTCAACAACTTCTGTTCCTAGGGTGACAATTTGAGTTGGATTCGGGTTGACAAATTGACAGATAAAAAATCTAACATTTATCTCACTCATTTAAATAATCGGATTAGCTATTTCAACCTTAACCCGTTTACGCATAACTCGAACATGACCCATTTAACTCATATATATAGTTGGATTGGCGGATTAAATAAGTTACAAAGGATTAATAGGTTAAACGGGTTTCAAGTCGACCCATTTAACCCGTTATATATAAAAACCAGTCGACACATTACACAGTTAAACAGGTTCGTGAGTGTATACGTTTATTTAACACGTATAAAATAATATTCTTACTTTTACTTAAAAATAATCTTAAACAAGTTAACGAAACAACCAATTTTATTTATTTTCAACTTGAACTTAACCGGTTTAATAAACAGATCAAATGAATAAATATGAATGACTCAAACTCGACTTGAAATTTATTAGACTCAACTTTAAAAATATTATGTCCCAACTCCCAAGTGTTCATATCGGACATACAATTATAATGAAAGTACTCTATTTTCCTGCTTACTTTTTTACATAATTATGAATAAAAGTACAACATTTTTTTGCTTACTTTTTTTTTGACATAGTAATTGTTTTCTGAAAAAAATTAGAAAAAACCTATTGACTCAAGTCATTTTTCTTGTATAGTCTAAAAATGTTATCTCATATGGGTCCACGATAAAAAGACAATAGAGCAAACTATGAAAAAATGTCACTTACTTGGACACTTAACGAATTTTTTCACGTGTTGTCTCGAATTTTCAACCATTTTAAACTCGTATGAAAAAAACAACATATTTAAACTACGGAAGCAAAACCAAATCAGTTTTGATCCTCTTGGAAAAAAATTCCTAACTTTTTTAGTATTCATTGCCTTCACATTTAAATTTACTTCCATATATATATATTTTTACTACTTATTTTAGGTATTTAATTAATTATCGAACATTTTTTTTTGAAAAATTATTGAACAAACAATTATCTAAAGATTGAGTGTATTATATGATGAACGCTCAAGTATTGATGAACCGATTAATTTGTTTTCAAAGACTTAAAATCGTATGAGAAACAGAGATTTAGTAAAATGTGTATAACTTGAGCTAGAAGGCACATGATTAGCAAAAGCGAGCGCGAAATCAGAACGGACGGAATTGTAACCAGTTTTTTTGGATGCCCAAAACACTATTTTAGGAGTTATTTCCAATTTTATGTTTTTACACTTTTTGTTTGACTTGTTTTTTTAGCTCACGACTCGTTTATCTTTTGAGGCCCGTTTTAGTTTATGAGCCTATTTAAATAAAACTAACATGGTACCCGTGCAATGCAGCGACGGTAATAAGTGACGATTTTTAGCAATCGAATTAACGTTAAAATGTAAAAAAGGTGAATTAATATAAATAAAACCACTAAAAAATTTTGTAAATATATCAAAATGGATGTTGAATTAAAGAGAACAAAATTTTAAAAAAATATGGTGAAATTAGATTATGAAAAAAATAAATGAGTTAAAAGATATTTCAATTTAAAAATAAAAATGGCTTTTTAATAAGTTGTTACAAACGTTTGTTACAAAAGGAATGGATGGTCAAGATTTGATGTTTGATAGTTGTAAAATTACCCCTTTAGGAAAAGAGGGCAATAATATAGGGCAAGCATGCACGATTTAGGAAAACCGTGTGTAAATGACCCTTAAGAAAAGTGAGTTCGTTCTCGAGGAGGCTAGTGCGTTGTGTAATGAATGATTGATTAATGTTTTTGATTATTAACAAGAAGAGAAAATGACGAAAACGAAAAAATAAAAACACAACAAAAACTACTACTAGAAAGTTAAGACGTAGAAACGTAAAAAAACACAAAAATTAAAATTTTAACCTAAAAATTCCTAAAATTTACTAAAAATCCACAATAAAATTCTAAGAGTTTACAAAAAATCCCAACTTGCTAAAACCTTTTAATTAATTTAATAATGACTTTTTAATGCTAATTAAAGCCCTAAAAATCACTTTTAAATATTAAAAAGCCCTAAACAAGATTTAATAGTTTGTAAACCTCAAAAATGACCCAATTAAGCTAAAAACTATTTTTAAAAATTTTAAAACCAAATTAAACTATTTTTAAACTCCTAAAAACTATTAAAATCTATTAAATTTTAAATTAATTCTAGAAAATAAATGAAAAGCCTAAAAATTAATTGGAAAGTTACAAAGTTCCTAATTTAATGTCTACAATCTAGAAAAAATGAAAAAATTAGAAAAAACAAACTTTCTATTTTTACCAATAAAATAATATTAAAATAATACAAAAAAATAAAAGTTTATAAAATAAATTCTAAAAAATTTCTAAAAACCTAGAATAATATAACTAAGATAAAAATGAGAATTAAAGTTCCTAAAACCTCTTAATTAATTTTATATTAATTTTTAAATTTTAATAAAAAACCTAAAATCAAATAAAATTAAAAATTAAAGTTTTTGAAAACTTTTTTGAATGTAAACCTCAAAAATATAAATTAAAACCTAGAAACTATTTTTCTGGATTTTTAAAATAACTTTTACTATTTTTAAATTACTATCTAAAATTAAATCTAAAAATAATCCTAATAAATAATTAAATAAAGAGAAAAATAATATTTTTGGACAGAAAAGTCTACAATGCTAATCAAAACCTAGGAAAAATAAGCTTGGCCAAATAAGCTTATTAAATAAGCTGTGAAGGTCAAAATAAGCTACGGCTTATTTAAATAAGCCCAACTCAAAAACGCCTTAAGTGCAATTTAAAACCAATCCTATCAGTCAAAGACCCTAGGACACGGCGGTATGTGTGATGTGTGTTGAGTGTGAAGGCGAGGGTTCGAGGCTGGATGAACCCCCTTTTTTTTCAACTTTATTTTTTTTACTTTTTACTTTCACAAATCAACCTGTTGATCTTTTTAATCCTTGTAAACACAATCCAGTAACCAATTTTCACAAGATTAAGCTAGTAAAATAAGAAAACTTGCCCAGTTGGGACTTCAAGAACACAAGCAAGCTTGGTATATCTTCACTTGTGCTAAAAGTGCCAAGAGGGCTTGGCTTTGCTTTTTGGTGATGATTTCTTAGACAAGCAGGGCACCCTTGTACTCAGTTGAGTACAAGGAGTCAGTATAAACAAGAAAACACGAACACTTAGCACACAAGTTCACAAAAAAGGCATACAAGGGCAAATTCAAGTTGATGATGTCCTATATGCAGGTCTGTGGGTACTTGATGCTTCCTACTTGCTCAATAATGATTTCCAAAGGCCAAAATTTTGCATACAGGTTCACCCAATAGCATATAAACAACTTACCAACCTACTTAGTCCTAACTCTAACAGGTTTCAAGATCCAAGCACAAAATTTACCAAAACTAAGCAGAAAAAGTGACCTAGACAGATTCAAGCTAACTTTTTCAACTATTTAGCATGCAATGTGTTCTAAATTTGTTTCAAACTGAAAACAACACTATCTAACACCCTACTAACACCCTTATGATAGATTCTAACAGCTTTTAAAGCACAATCTAATTCAACTAGCCCCTATTAAACCTTGATCCAAACACCCCCTTATAACTTGAAACTGAATTTTTTCAAACCAAATCTCTTTTAAGCTACACCAAACTGATTCACAAAGCTTCTATCATGCAAATTACTTCTAATCAAGCAAGTAAATCACACAATCCAGCAGCCTCTTAACACTTGCACAAAATCTCACAAATTCACACCAAACTTGCAAGGTTGAAAACTCAAACAAGGAATGAGGATTTACCTTGTGGGACCCACATCCAGGTCCCACTGTGGTAGCAAAACCACCTCCAATATACCCGGGTATATGCAGAACCTTGGGCAATTCCCAACTTACAAACCTGCTAAGAAGAAAAGGAAAGAAAAACAAGCCAAATATACAATCTGTTTATATTTTTCTTGCTTAAAACTTTTCCAAAAACTTCCTTGATCACTTTAATCTTTCAAATATCCTTAACAAATGAACTTACAAAACTGAAAATCAACTCAAACAGCTTTTACCACAAAATCACAATTTCCAAAAACCTAAGCTAATTTTGAAAAAACTCAAAATTACTTCACAAATCAAATGGAACTCCGTCTTAGCTCAATCATACACCAACTTTTAAAAACAAATAAAAGGAATTATATTTTGAAACAAAAATACCAACTTTATATATTTAATAAAAAGGAATTACACATGAATTGGCTAAAAACTGGAACAAAATAATAGAAACACAAACGTTTCTATTTATACAGGAACATAGAACTATCTAGAATACAAAAACCCTAAATACTAGAATCCCTAAAAAGCCCTTGGAAAAATCTTCAAGTCTTGGTCAATTCTTTGCCTTCATGTGATTTTTCAGATGTCCATGTGATGACAGCTCTTTGGAGTTGATCTTAGGCGTCCATTATGCCTTGGGGACAAAGGAGTTTCATCCAACCGCTCAATTTGTCGGGTTATAGGGTTTTGGGTGAAAAGGACGCAGCAGGGGAGGGTCCCACAAGACACATGGGTGTGTCTTGTGGTGGGTTAAGATGTAGGTTAGGGTGAGAGTAAGATGAATTAAGGATCTGGACAAATTAAGCTCATAACCCTTTGATTTGAGTGATGTTGAAGATTAGGGTTTATGGGTAAAAAGGTTTAGCAGGTTTGTGTTTAATCTAAATTGGGATTAAACTTTTTTTTAAAAAGATGTTTAGGAGGGAAATGGGGAAAGGGTTAAGTGGGTTGACCATTTGACTGGGGGTTTAATTAAATAAACCGGGTACTACACTTGTTGGGCCAAGGGGTGAGGTGGGCTAAGTGGTAGATTTTTCATTACCCGTCCAATTATATTAACACCCGTTTGTTTTTGCACATCCAGTCCAAAATGGCTAACGGCCATTTGCATTTGTAGTCCAAAGCAAATTCATGTTAAGTCCTTTTGACAACTTTGACTAACTTTTGCACATTTGATCAATTTCCAAGGGCCACTTTTGGCATATCTTCAAACTTTAGGGACCCTATTCATGATTTTGAATATTTGAGGGGTATAAAGTGTAAATCTTCATAAGTTGAGGGGCCAAACTTGCCAATTCTTCAAACTTCAAGGGTCTTTTTGCAATTTTCCAAACTTGGGCTTGGTTCATTGTGCGTCTTCGTTTCCCGTGTTCGTTTTTTGATTGATTCTTGTGATCTTTTGCCAATTCCTCAATATCCGTACCTAAAAATACACAAGTAACAAACACGAGCATATATTTGGTATATTTGATGATATTTAATGCATTTAAAGCCCGATTTGGACGATGAGACCATGTATAAAAGCAGTCTCATCAATGTTAGGTTTGGATTAAAAAATGATCTAATGGTTAAGTTATTAATATGTTTATCTTAATTTTTGTTTGGAGTTAGGATGTGTATATGCACCCTTTATATATTAGTATAGATATAGATATTGTAACCCTAGTAAGGTTGTTATTAGTTTTTATAAAAATCAAGTGTTGGCAGTTTTTGTCGTAATTTAACCCTAATAATCAGTATTCGTGTGAAATCAACTATTATTAGAAGACTTGTTTATCGTATTCATAAAATCAACTAAGGCTGAGTAAATGAACCTGAAAACCGGACTGAATCGACAATCTGAGTCGAACCAAATCGAGCAAATTCGGTTCGGTTATCGGTTTTGAAGATATATAGCTCAGTTCGGTTCAGTTATGTTTCGGTCTGGTTCAGCTCAAAACCGACACTAAATTGATTCGAACAACTTAAATCGAACCGGTTCGATGTCGGTTTTTTATATATGTAAATTGGTATGATTCTCAATTTGTTTTTTTTTAATTTAGTATCAATTTTAATTTAATTTTAGCCTTAAAATCAACAAATTCAACTTATTATTTTGTTTCTAGTTTACATCATTATATAAGAAGGATTATGAACTTCATCTAATTATCAACTATAGTTGCAGAGAATATTTGTTACACATCGGTACGTTTTTGAGTATATTTTAGCTAAATTGCACAACCGAAGAAACAAATAATGTTTTTACACGAGGATGTGAGGCCATAACCATAGTTCCATAACATTGAGCAGGTTATATCTTGTATACAAAATCATGATACCTGGGACTCGAGTGATGGAATATGATATTCATAACAATTATATAATTATAACAAAAATCAAAGTACATTATAGCGGAAACGATTTAACAAGATCATTAATAACACAAGTATAATTAATCGATTAGGGTTACATACTTTTATCCTAGCGTAGATCCACAAAAACACCGACAAATCACCAATTAGGGTTTAGGAAGAATTGTACCAAGATATAGTTTAAAGCAAAACTATATTACGCTCTTGTACACATGTAATGCAACGGGCTAACCATGAGTCTAGCACTTGCAAACCGGAATTTCAACATTTGTGGAACTTAGCAAAATTGAAAATCAAACAACCCTAAGGGTGTGTTTGTTCGGCGATCGCAAGGGAGAGAAGGGAAAGAAGGGACAAAAATTATGAGGGGATTAATGTGTTTATATAGGGCTTAACAAATCTTGTTTTCCAAGTAACACACTAATTAGCAAACAAATTTGTTTCCCTTTGCCCCTCCCTTAGCCCACGGTCGGTGGAACCCCAAGGGGGTTTTCGGAACTTTTTCGACTTTTCTTTTTCTCATATAATTCCTTAATGGTTATTTAACTTAACTTTTAATTTAATTAACCATTGTTTAGTTAAGTTTGGTTTGATTTAATAAATATATAAAATATATTTAATAAATAAAATTAACCCTTTACGTATTGTGTGCAATCCCGTAATCCCGAGTTCGATCCTATCACACGACTATTAATTTTATGTCCATAAACTTTCAGATCCCACTTGGACAAAATTAAATATCGTGATTACATTGACTAGCGTCTAGTTACACTAGCAATGTCACTAGTACAACTCGAGTAAGGTCTCTTGGCAAAACCTTTTAAATGATTCACCATTTATTATTATCCTTTCATTTCAAATATAACGTTAATAGGATATGGATCTCAGTCATTCATTCATTAACCATTTTGTTTCTCGTTTATGGATATAGCAAGATTACGAAAACACATTTGGGTGCGGCCGCACAAACATCTTACTTCTCCCACGAGGGGCCCAACAATATTTATACTTCAAAATAATTTGAAGGAAACAAATATCATTTTGACTACAAGTGAAACTTACGAACTTTGCAACACTTCTGAAAATAACCCTTATGGCTACCAGTTACGTTTAGCGTTAGGTTATCTCACAGAAATGCACTACATTCTATTCAGTTTCCTGGTATCTCAGGTCTAAGGATAACTATTTATAATTTACTTAAGACGAAGATCCATAAAGTAAAATCACATAGTTGGTATAAGTCCAATATTTGATCCATCAATTCAATAATGTCTAACATCTTTTATCCAAATACTAATCACAAATTTATTGCATGAATTCGCTAGCTAGTTGCAGCCCAATCGCTTTGGCATGCTTAACTACCTTAGGTCTAGGCAAAGCCTTAGTAAAAGGATCAGCTACGTTATCATCTGTGTGAAATTTAATTAATTTTATTTCACGAGCTTCCACTTGTTCTCGTACGTAGTGATATCTACGTTTAAAGTGTATGGCGTCTTTCATGACTCCAGCATCATTGGCGAATATTATTGCCGCATAATTGTCGCAATATATATCAATAGGTTCTTTAATTGAAGGAATCACTCCAAGACCTTCAATAAACTTCCTAATCCAAACAGCTTCCATTGCAGCTTTTGAAGTAGCCATGTACTCAGATTGAGTCGCATGCATAACAATGGTTGTCTGCTTCTTGCTCTTCCAGTCTACTGCTCCTCCATTGATGACAAACACGTAACCCGTCTGAGACTTCGTATCGTCTTTATCACACTGCCACGTATCACAGAAACCTGTAACTTTCAGTTCTGTGTCTAGTTTACCCCCAAATACCAAAAACATATCTTTCGTATTCCTCATATACTTTAGAATATGTTTAACAGCAGTCCAGTGGAGCTTCCCTGGATTCTGTTGGTATCTATTGACCAAGTTTTGAGCAAACGCCACATCAGGCCTTGTACATCTTACAACATACATAATAGATCCTACAGCCGAAGCATAAGGCACCTTCCGCATGTAAGCCACCTCTTCGGGTGTTGATGCATCTAACTCATGACTTAATTCATGCTTAACTTCCATAGGTTGAAAACCTCTCTTGGAATTATGCATACTATACTTCTTCAATATCTTATCAATATAAGCATCTTGACTAAGACCAATTAACCGTCTTTTCCTATCTCGATAGATTTTAATTCCCAGAATATATGCAGCATCTCCCAAATCCTTCATAGAAAACATTTACCAAGATAATCCTTAACTTCCTTAAGTCTTGGAATGTTACTTCCCATGATTAATATGTCATCGACATATAAAATTAGGAACACTACATCACTCCCACTAGCTTTGCGATATACACATGGCTCATCTCGATTTTGAATAAATCTGAACTTTTTGATTTCTTCATCAAATCATTTATTCCATTGACGTGATGCTTGCTTCAAACCATAAATAGATCTTTGAAGTTTGCACACGCGTTTTGGATATTTAGGATCAACGTACCCTTCTGGTTGTTGCATATAAATTTCTTCATCTAAGCGACCGTTCAAGAAGGAAGTTTTAACATCCATTTGCCATATCTCATAGTCATAGTATGCTGCTATAGCTATGAGAATTCTAATAGCTCGTAAGTCTGCTAGAGGAGAAAATGTCTCCTCGTAGTCTACGCCAAAAGTTTGAGTAAAACCTTTAGCTACTAAACGTGCTTTATAGGATTGTACTTCACCATCCATGTCAGTTTTCTTCTTGAAAATCCACCTATTTTTCACTACTTTAGCATTTTTAGGTGCGTCAACAAGAATCCAAACATCGTTGACTTTCATGGATTTCATTTCCTCATTCATCGCAACTATCCATTTTAACTTTTCTGTATTAAGATTGCGGATCGATAGTTAGCAGGTTCACCAAGATCCCCTACCTCCTCCTCATCATCCTCTATGTTAAGACATAGTTTGCTTGGCGCACGTACGGTTCTCTTAGACCTACGTGGAGGAATTAATTCCGGTGGAGCTCCCAGACTTTCTGTCTCTATTGGAATTTCTTTGCTAGTATTTTCAGAAAGCAATGTATCTTCTTGAATTTCTTCAAGATCATAATCTCTCTCACTGAATTCTTGATTTACAAGATCACTTTCAAGGAAGTCTCCATACCGAGCCACAACAACTTTGTTCTTAGTCGGATAATAAAATTAGTAACCCATAGTTTCCTTAGGGTAACTGAAAGTCCCTAATCAATGCTAGAAACCCTAATCTTAACTAAACAACACAAGGTATTACTTTTAAAACGTAATCTTATTATTGTATAATAAAGAATTACAAGTTTTATGGATAACACCGTTTGATGACAATGTGTTGTGCACACTTTGAACAACTATAAACCCTAACTTATGAATACAGTCGCAGCTGTTTGATTCTATAAGTTCTATGCAATAATGTTATGAATATCTCAAAGTGTTGAGCATTAATGCATGGATACACATCCTATTTATAGTGTTACGAGATTGACCTAAATAGTACTTGATGGTGACTACACAAGCTTTCACAAGTTCCCACATCAGTCACATGATGTTCTTCTATTCTTGGTAGTCTTCCATTATGCTTTAAGGAAACAGTTGTCAAAACAGTTTCCTTTTTCTTCGTAGTCTCGAACACACAAATGGCATGTCCAAAGTGTGCTGAGTGTTAACAGGGTATTGCCACCCCTGTTAACCCTCAACCCCTCAGAGTCCCTGATACATCTTGGTTGTTATCCATCGTAGCCAATGAGTATGTCTTCAAGTAATCTTTGACTTCCTTGACAATGTCTCTGACATGGACTCCTCTGAGGTTGCTCACAGAGACTTGGATCTCTGTAAGTCTTGCGATACTTTCCTGCCTCCTAGGCACAGGCAAGGGACTATCTAACAGCTTAATTATGTTTAAATCTATGATCAGGGAATCTAACAAGTTTAGGTTCCCAACAATCTCCCCCTATTTAAACATAAATATTGCTAGATCTAACTAAGTTAAGGTAAGTGAGTTAACAGCTTCTTCTTACTCATAACAGATCTAAACAATCATACCTCATGATTTTATTAATACTTAAAGAAAATTACAAGTACATTACATAAGTAAAATAAAAGGTGAAGGTAAAATTGGGCTGTGAACGTCTTCAATAGTCATAATTTTTAATCCTTTCTTCAGCTTCAGCCAAGTCCAATCTGTTATCCAATTCATCCTGCAAAGTCTTTGGAAAATTCTTGGAATACTTTGTGTTGATCTTGAGTGACTTCTTGTGACAAAGTAGCTGAATTGTTGAAGCTAAGCACAACTCATCTTCTCTTTGAAATGTATACTGTCAAGCCCTGTTCATGAATGCCATTCCTCTTTCAGGCTCTGTGTATGTCTGACCATCAACAGGGCCAACTATACCATTGGGTAGGATCAAATCCCTGTGCATGCCATCCACTTGAACATCATCTATAACAAAAGTTTCTTTAACAAGTTGAGAAACTCTTCTTCTTTTGTTGCCAGTCTTTGGGGGTTCTTGTTCAAAAAGATGTGGTGGGGGATCAATCTTGAGTTTGGCAGCTGTTTCTTTGATCCAGGTAAACTTGGCCTTAATAGTATTAAGCAGAAGAAAATTAGCATGTCCAGTTCTTTTGGAAGCTAAGGCTTCAAGTTCGAACCATTCAGATAACCCAAGTGTCTTTAGCCTGAAGTTGTCAAACACATTCATATTTCCTTGTTGGTTATCCATCCATAAGATCATTTGTGGGGTGTTTGTGGATTTATGAATGGTGTATTTGAACTTGGTTATCTTGCCAGGTGCATATCTGTTGTTAACGCATGCATCATAGTCAACTTTGACTTTCCTTAGTGCCTCAGCGTGTTTTGCTTCCATTTCCCTCAACCTTTGTTTTTGCTTTTCTCTTTCAGGTGGAGTCATCTTCCTTAAAGTAGCTTCATTCAATTCTTTGGCTGTCTTGAGTTCATTTAATCTTTTGAATTCCTCAGCCTGTTTCTCTATTTCTTTCAGGGGTTAAAGGAATCTCATTGGAAGGTGTAAAGGTTGAAAATTGGGAAAGGTCTGTGGTGGATCCTCCTGTCTCTAGCATCGCAACTATCTTCTTGAGTTTGGTGTCTGTGTCAACCAAAACTATCTCCTTTCCTTTCTTCGAGACAGAGGACTCCACACTTATGTTTTTCAAAACATCAGCTCTTCTGATAAATGCTGTATGAGCCTGAGTTTGTATTGCTTTGGGAAGGGAGCTAACAATAAACTTTAGCTTCTTGGCAGCTGGTTCATCATCATCCTCAGGCTCGCTGGTGTTAACCAAAGCCAGGGACTTTGATGAGTCAGCTCCATCTTGATTCTGTTGCTCCTCCTGAGTGTTATCCTCATCATCAGGTATGTTGATAGGTGTGATGACTTGGAGAGGAACAGGTGTAATGGTGTTGTCAGCTGATGATGAGCCTTGTTTAGCAGATGCAAGGTTAAGTGTTGTTTCTTTCTCCCCCTCACGTTCATCCTGGCTACGCATATGTTTGGATGAACGTGTTTGAAAATGCCTTACAATCTGTTCAAAAATGGCAGTCATAGCACGTTGCCTTTTCCTTGAAGCCCTGGCAATCTTCAGCAGAAGGTTGCCATTTGCATTAGTATTGGCCTGAACTCGACTGACAATGAAGTTTGCATGACGGTATTGCCTGTTGCGAAAAGCTTCAAATTGTCGGTGCATAGTTAGCTCATGCTCATGAAGTAAGGCAGGGACCTCTGAGTCAATGACATCCTTCATTCTTGTGGAAAGGTGACTAAGTCCCTGTGCTACACCTTTTCTTGCACCATCCTTGATGGGATCAGTAACCGCCTCAACCACAGCCTTTTGTATGATTCCTGGAAATGTAACAGTGAAGTTGTGCATTTCAGACTTGATCACATCCAGCTTCCTTGATAAGCGTTCAATATCAGATTGGTGATGAACAGGCTGAAGATTATGGATGTTGAGGCTTTGTTGAGCATAATCATCCCCCCTTGGTAAAAGATCAAAGTTAGTTTGGGCAGCATGATCAAACATTAGAAACTCCGCTGTTGGATCATAGGCTGGGCGATGGAAGACTGTTGTTGTTGAGGTAGCAGAGTTTGGAGTAACAACAGCATCCTTGGGAGGAGGAGTATTATTTCCAGCTGGTGTGGACACAGCTATTTCCTTGGGAGGAGAGACAGATTGCTGATCTTCCTCATCTTCTTCATCATCCTCCTCAAACATCCCTTCAGGGATTTCATCTTCAGGCATTGACTCAAGATCAGAGACATCATCCTCTAATGATAGCATTTCTTCATCAGTATTTAGCAGAGGCTCATCGTCATTAGGTTGATCTTGAGTAATTGTATCAGCCTCCTTCTCTTGTGGTACCTGGGATTCAATGACTAGCTATACAATTTCAGCCTGCAAATTGTTATAATTAGTAACAGGGAATAAGATAAGGGGAATGGTTGCCATTTCGCTGTCCCAGAGAGGCTGAGGGTGATTACTCAGCCACTCCAAAGGATAAATCATTGGGATTCTTTTAAGTGTGAAAGATATATGGTTAATGATCGCCATTCGCTTCCCCTAGGAAAGCTGAGTGTGATTATTCAGCCCCCCAAAAGGTTAAGAAACCTTTGGGACTCTTTTAAGAGTGAAACATATGTGGTTTAAGGTCGCCTGTTACGCTGCCCCTAGGAAAGCTGAGGGTGATGATTTAGCTCCCCCTGAAAAGGATAAATCCTTTGGGATTCTTTTAAGGAGGGAACCAAGAGGCTGTGTGAAGTACAACTGATCAAGGTTGAGACATAAGTGTATCCAGGTTGTTGTTAGACTAAATACTGTCTAGAGTGTGCAGGCTCATCGGGGTGCTTTATAAACACAAATGAATCATTCCCTGGTGCAAAGACAGAGTGTACAGAAGTCCTAAAGAGTTCTAAGTGCATAGACAGACTTCTAAGGGTCGAGGATTACCCTAACTTCACCACTCTCTCCTACAGACAATTGAGAGTGGCTGCTTGTGAACCTCTAAAAATGTACACTGATTACCTGTGAGATATCAGCTGGATTAGGCGGGTTTCCTGTTGTCTCAACTGACTTTGAGACACTAGACCCCTGTTGTTGGTCAGCAGAAGTATCTGATTCCACATGAGTATCTGGAACAGAGGAGGTGTCAATCTTCTTTCCCTTGGCCTTAGTAACAGTTTTGGGTTGGGAAGAAGAGGGGATTTTCTTCTTCTTAGGCTGTTGGCCAGAAGAAGCCTTGGACTTCGTAGTGTGCTGCCCAGAGGTCAAAGACTTAGACTTGCCAGACACACTAGAAGTATTCACCTTCTCAGAAGAAGGGAGCAAGGACTTCTCAGCTGTTGGTTGTTTGTTGGCCACGTTCATCATATGAGAGGTGACAAGGACATCTTCAGCTCCTATTTCTTTGTAGATGGCACCTGTGATGCGGTAGGGCTTCAGAGCAGTCAACTCAGAGTTGTGGTAGTTGTCTCCCAACAGACTTTCAAAGATCAGCGACAAGAAGCGAACATAGTAGATATTCTTTTCCCTGACATGATTTCTTCCCTTCAGCTGTTCTACAAGGTTGGAGAAGAGAATGCTTCCAACATCAACATCAGCTCCCCAGATCAGCCCATATGCTATAGCTTGATGGTTAAAGGACATCTGATCTTGGGATCCCTGCATTCCTCCCAGGGATTTAACAATGTGGGTGAAGAGGACACGCCACATGGGTGTAAAGTATTTAATCTTCAAAGGATATTTTGAGAGGACCTCAGCGGGTGTAAGGGCAGGGTTTACATCATGGCTGGGTTTGAGTATGGCCAGGGCATCCTTAACAGTCTTTTTATCAACAACCTTAAGGCATTCATCTCCATGTTTCAATCCAGCCACACTCGAGAAATCTTTAAGGGAGAAAGCAAATGGGTGTTCATTGCATGAAAGGCTAAAGGTTATTGTGTCATCTACCACTTCAGCAGAGTACTAGAATTCCCTAAGGTATTCTTGGTAGAAGGTGGTTGGGGATTTGGTGAAGGCTTCACTTAGGTCACAATTTTGCATGAAGTTGACCAAATCTGAGCATGTGTTGTTAGGAGCCTTAATCCATCCAATGGCGTTGTTGGAGGCAAGGATGCTTTCGTTGATCTCGAAATTGACATTTGTTGCTTTGGGAACGGAAAACGCCATGGATTCAAGGTCGAAGGTGAAAGAAAATGGAGGATGGGTTAAGAGAGAGAAGCACTTAGAGAGAGAAAAAATTTTGAGAAATGAGTATAGTGGTGGGTGAGAAGAGAAGAGAGACAATATATATATTCAAACTAAGTAAACAGTTATTCAACCGCATTAAATGCAAAGTGAGAAAATGACTGCTCAAGTGGGTCCCTTGACCTTTCAAAACTTATTTGTCTCCTCGTTATTCGAAAAATAAATGATTAAATATTTGAGAATGTTTTTTACATTTACTTGGAAAGTAACTACCTAGTTTCATGTGAAAAACATTTAATATAGAATCAATCATTTAATGAACACATTTAATATCAAGCCACAGGCTTTGAGATATTGAGCATCCCTAGCTCAGCAACTAGCCTGTTGAACGAAGGTTCAGCCAAAGGCTTTGTGAAGATATCAGCTAGTTGCAGCTCTGTGAGAACAAAATGCAGCTCAATATCTCCCTTCATTATATGATCCCTGATAAAGTGATACTTTATATCAATGTGTTTGGTACGAGAGTGAATAACAGGGTTGTTGGATATGGCAATGGCGCTGGTGTTGTCACAAAAGATTGGCACTTTGTCATATAAAATTTCATAGTCAGCCAATTGACTTTTCATCTAGAGCACCTGAGCACAACAGCTGGCTGCAGCGACATATTCTGCTTTATCTGAAGACATAGCCACAGAGTTTTGCTTCTTAGCACTCCATCCAACCAATTTCCCTCCTAGGATTTGACAGCTGCCTGAAGTGCTTTTCCTGTCAATACAGCATCCAGCATAATCTGAATCTGAATTGGCCTTGAGATCAAAGCCTGATTCCTTTGGATACCAGAGACATAGGGATGGTGTTCCTTTGAGATACCTGAAAATTTTCTTAACAGCCACTAGATGGGATTCTTTTGGGTTAGCTTGGTACCTTGCACAGAGACATGTGGAGAATTGGATATCAGGACGACTAGCTGTTAGATACATGAGTGACCCAATCATGCCTCTATATAAAGTCTCATTAACAGAGACCCCTGACTCATCAGAGCCCAAGTTGTTGGGTGGAAGCATGGGGCATTTCACTGATGCACAATCAGCTAAGTCATATTTTTTAAGTAAATCCTTAACATACTTTTCTTGACAAATTGAAATTCCCTTAGGACATTGTTTAATTTGAAAGCCCAAAAAGTAAGTTAATTCACCCATCATACTCATCTCATATTTCTTGGTCATTAATTTAGCAAAACGTTTACTAAGATTGACATTTGTTGACCCAAAGATGATATCATCCACATAAATCTGCACAATGATGAAATCACTCTTATCCTTGAAGGTAAAGAGTGTTTTATCAATAGAACCCCTAACAAATTTATTTTCAGTTAAGAAATTAGAAAGAGTTTCATACCATGCTCTTGGAGCTTGTTTCAGCCCATACATGGCTTTGTGTAGTCTGTACACATGGTTGAGAAACTCGCTGTTCTTAAATCCTTCAGGTTGTGCAACATACACTTCCTCAGCCAAATCACCATTGAGGAATGCACTCTTTACATCCATCTTATACACAGTGATGTTCATATAGGCAGCATAAGCAAGGAAGATTCTGATGGCTTCAAGTCTTGCAACTGGAGCAAACGTTTCATCATAATCAATTCCTTCAGTCTGAGAAAACCCCTGTGCCACCAGTCTGGCCTTGTTTCTGATGATGTTTCCAATTTCATCCATCTTATTTCTATAGATCCATCTAGTGCCTGTGATATTCTTTCCAGGTGGAGCTGGCACTAGTGTCCATACTTTGTTCCTTTTGAACTGATTGATTTCTTCTTGCATAGCAGCTACCCATCCTTCTTCTACCAGAGCCTCAGCTACTCTTTTAGGTTCAATTTGTGAGAGAAATTCAGCAAAGAGACATTCATTGGCTGAGGCAGACTCTGAGTCATGGATTCGCTGTCTAGTTGTGACCCCTGCATTAGGTTCCCCAATAATGTTGACAAGAAGAATGTGTTGATCTCTTGACCACTTATTTTGAGGAGCTGGGGACTCAAGGACAAGAACACTTGTGGGCACAGCTGGTACACTTTGAGTTTCATCCTGCTGACTAGGAGGGATTTCTTCAAAGACTACTTCAGTGCCAAAGTCTTCTTCAGCCATATCAAGAGGTACAACTTCATTATCAGCAGGAGAGTCTTCAGGGATTTGAAGAATTGGTGAGTCATCAATAGCATTAGAAGGAGAAGGACTACCAGAGGTTTGTGGTTCTTCTTCATCAAGTTCCTGAGAGGTAGGAACTTCTATGTTGTGAGTGGACAGAGGGTCAAAGGCAGGAACATAAGGAGTGAGAGTGTTGGAGTGATGATGACTGGTAGGTCTTGGTTCTGTGAACTCATCACTTGGGAAAGATACATTTTCATTAAAATCAATTTCATCACCCTATGTTCCTGTTCTCTGTATGACTTCATCATCCTCATTGAATCTAACATGGAAGGGTTCTTCTACTTCTTGTCTTCTGATGTTGAATACTCTGAAGGCTTTGGCTGTTGGAGAGTATCCCAAGAAGAAACCATCATCACCTTTTTCATCAAACTTTCCAAGTTTATCCCTGTAGTTGTAAATGAACACAGGGCATCCAAACACATGAAAATAGCTGACATCTGGAGATCTTTTTCTGAAAACTTCATAGGAAGTTTTACCATGTCTTTTGACAATGATTGATCTGTTTTGTGTGTAGCAGGCAGTGTGAACAGCTTCTCCCCAAAATTGCTTTGGTAAGGCTGCACCATTCAACATAGTTCTGGTTGCTTCAATCAAAGTCCTGTTTCTTCTTTTAACCACACCATTTTGTTCTGGGGTGCCAGCTGAAGAGAAGTTTTGTGAAATTCCTTTTTCATCACAAAAAGATTCAAGTTGATGATTCTTGAATTCAGTACCATTATCACTTCTTAGAGCTTTGACTCTAACATCATTCATATTTTCAACCTGTTTGATGAAGGACATGATGGTATCAGCTGCATCACTTTTCCTTCTGAGGAAGAACACCCATGTGTATCTTGAAAATTCATCAACTATGACCAAGGTGTATTTGTTGTGATTAATGGTCTGAGGTTTGACAGGCCCAAACAAATCCATGTGAAGGAGATGTAAGCACTTGTCAATAGAGAATGATTGCCTAGTCTTGAATGAAGACCTGTGATGCTTTCCTTTGACACAGACAGAACAAGTCTTGTCTTTACAAAACATTACTGAAGGTAGACCAGCAACCAGGTTTTGAGTGGCTATCTTATTGATGTTCTTGAAGTTGAGATGAGACAGTCTTTTGTGCCACAGCCAATTGACACTTTCAGAAGCTTTAGCAAGAAAGCAATTTGAGCTGTCTTCAGAGCAAACAGCCATGTTGATGACATAAACATCTCTTCTTCTAGGTGCAATAAGCACAACATCATTGTTTTTGTTGAATATGGTTCCCTGAGTCTTAGTAAACAAAACCTTATAGTCAGCATCACATAATTGGCTGATGCTAATAAGATTGTGTTTAAGACCATTCACATATGCAACCCTGGTAAATGTAATCCCATTGCAATTCACTGAGCCATATCCTTCTGTGTCACCTGAAGAGTTATCTCCAAACACCACTTTAGGACCTGGCTCCTTTGAGTATCTGTGCAGGTATTGTTGAATCCCTGTCATGTGTCTAGAACAGCCACTGTCTAGATACCATACCGATTCCTTGAGATATTTCTGCACAGATACATAGAAACAGGTTAGTTCCTATGGTGAACCCACTTTCCAGTGGGTTCCCTGAATTGCTTGTTAGCAACTCTTGTGTTCCTGAAGAACTTTTGGCGTTAGGAGGGACAGCTCACTGTTTCATGGGTATAATTTCCACAGATATCACACCCAGGGAAGTCACCACACTCGTCTGAGTGATGGTATGTGAAACCACAGAATTTACAGGGAGGATAAGGTCTGTAGTTTCCCTGTTGTCTTTTGGAACCATGTGGTCTATCCCTAGAGGGTGTCTGAGCTCTTTTAGCTGCCATGTGTCTGTCATGATCTAAAGTCATGTGGTGAGAGTTTTTACATACATTGCAATAAGGTTTGATTAACCTTTCCCCTTTGGGTTCACCTAGGACTGACTTAGGTTCATGAGAAGTAGAGCATTCAGCGGAAGGCTTAATGTGTTGTTTCAAGAGTTCTACTTCTTTCATTAGAGACAACAGGCAATCTTCAGTGGTAGGGTCAACCTTATCCACAACTTTAGTAGAAACAGGCTTAAAAGCTACTTGTTTACCAGTTTGTTTAGCAGGCACATGAAAAAATTTAGCTGGAGGTTTCTCAATATCAGTTCTAAGTTCACCCTTAGCAGCTCGAGAAGAACTGCTAGGTTCAACTCCAGAGAGTTTGGTCAAAGGTGGTAACTCAGCCACATCTTCAGAGACAGGGTCATTAGTCAAAGTGGTATCTGACATATGAATTGTCTCTGTAGATTTGAAGACAATGTCTTTGGGTTTGGTGAGAATTCTCAGCTTATTTTTCTTAGCAGATATATCCCTTTTAATGTCAGCATGCACTTCATCATTAAGCAATTGATCTATAGTGAACCTAGCACACAGCCATTTTTCAATAACCTTGTTTAATTCAGAGACTTGGTCATTTAAAGCAATGTTTTTCAAGGTTAACCTAACGACTTCATTTTGCAGGGATATTTTCTCTAAATTAACCCGCCTGAGAGTTTCACATTCAGATTTAGCATTTAGCCATTCAGTTTTAACAGAGTGAAACTTATCAAGTAGGTTCTTTCTTTGTTCCTCAACAAAGTGTAAATCAACAATGGTGTAATCAAGGACATGCTTACGTTCATCACTATCAGACATAGATAAAAGCCTGTGTACCTTTTTCATTGTGATGTCAACCCATTGTCCTGATCTTGCATCACCTTTTCCAACAGCTGGTTCATCCTCAGCTATAGCCATGAAAGCCCTGACTCTTGTAGTATCTTCCTCATCTGAAGTCAGCGGTTCATCATTCCAATCATAAGCTTCAGCTACCAACCCTTTCTCTGTCTTTTTATCACCACCCTTCTTCTTAGACAGAGCTTCAAGCTTCAAATTCATCTGTTCTAACTCAGCTTTAAGTGCCTTGTACTTGTTTTTGTAATCCTTCTTCTTA
The DNA here is from genome assembly GCA_025667525.1 of Glebionis coronaria. Lineage (NCBI taxonomy): Eukaryota > Viridiplantae > Streptophyta > Magnoliopsida > Asterales > Asteraceae > Glebionis > Glebionis coronaria. The sequence goes on from CM046876.1 coordinate 535,109,950, forward strand.
GTGTCTGATGACTTGGATTGGTGAGATGAGTTGTTATGTTGTTTGAACTTGTAAGGTTTGGACGAAGATGATGGATAGGAGGGTGAGGATGTCTTGGTGGAGGGACAGTCTTTTTGGAAATGTCCAAGCTTTCCACAGGCAAAGCAAGTTTCTTTTGACCTGTCAGTTGGTTTACTAGCTGATCCTATTCTCCCTGATCTTTTGAAGAATCTTCTTTGGTTGGCTAGCAAGGCTATTTCATGAAACTCTACATTAAGGTCTGTTAAGAATTCTTGGTTGCTGCGGGTGTCTTCTTCAACATCAGAATCGCTGTCATGAGGATGTGTTACAGAGATTAAGGCTTTAGAATATGCTCCTTGGACTACAAATCTTTCAGTCTCTGACTTGTAAATAGTATCGATCAGCCCTTCTTCATAATTATACTTTCCATAAAGCTGAGCAAGGGTGTCATTCTTGATTGAGTTGTTAGCTCTCTGAGTCTGATTCATACTCAGCCACTTTCTTGGAAGGCTGTTGACAAATGTGGCATTGATCTCAGCTTTACCTATAGTGACATCATTCATTGCTAGGTCATTGAGAAGAATCTTCAGCCTTGTATAGGTTTGCTGAACATTTTCACCTTTAAGTGACTTGAAGGCATTGAATGAAGTCTGAGTGCCTGAATCTTTGTCTCTCTTGTTTCAGAGGGTCCTTCATGGCCAAGGATGAGGTCTGTCCACATTTGTTTGGCTGTGGGACACTGAATGACAAACTTCATGATGTGTTTGGGAAGACAGGATATGATGATGCTTTTGAGACGTTTATCTTGGTTTGCCAATTTTCTATCAACTGGAGTCCATTGTTTGAGAGGTTTGGGAAGAGGGTTTTTTCCAGTGGAGGTAAGCGCCATGGGAATATAAGGACCATTTTCCAAAATTTCTAGAAGAAAAGGTTCAAGCCCATCGAGATACACAAGAAATTGACTCTTCCAACTGGCAAAATCTTCTTCATCAAAGACTGGTACACTTGTGACATGTGATCCACCTCTTGAGTCAAGAAGTTGGGGTAGATCATCGTCATTGGCAGGAGGGTTGAGTCTTGGTGAAGATGGTATTGTGGAAGGTGATTGTGGTGGGTTAGAAGTTTCTGGCATGGTGGATCTTGATTATAAAACTGAGAACGACGTTTCTTGAAGGTTTTAATATCAAACCTGGCTCTGATACCAATTGAAAGTCCCTAATCAATGCTAGAAACCCTAATCTTAACTAAACAACACAAGGTATTACTTTTCAAACGTAATCTTATTATTGTATAATAAAGAATTACAAGTGTCATGGATAACACCGTTTGATGACAATGTGTTGTGCACACTTTGAACAACTATAAACCCTAAATTATGAATACAGTCGCATCTGTTTGATTCTATAAGTTCTATGCAATAATGTTATGAATATCTCAAAGTGTTGAGCATTAATGCATGGATACACATTCTATTTATAGTGTTACGAGATTGACCTAAATAGTACTTGATGGTGACTACACAAGCTTTCACAAGTTCCCACATCAGTCACATGATGTTCTTCTATTCTTGGTAGTCTTCCATTATGCTTTAAGGAAACAGTTGTCAAAACAGTTTCCTTTTTCTTCATAGTCTCGAACACACAAATGGCATGTCCAAAGTGTGCTGAGTGTTAACAGGGTATTGCCACCCCTGTTAACCCTCAACCCCTCAGAGTCCCTGATACATCTTGGTTGTTATCCATCACAGCCAATGAGTATGTCTTCAAGTAATCTTTGACTTCCTTGACAATGTCTCTGACATGGACTCCTCTGAGGTTGCTCACAGAGACTTGGATCTCTGTAAGTCTTGCGATACTTGCCTGCCTCCTAGGCACAGGCAAGGGACTATCTAACAGCTTAATTATGTTTAAATCTATGATCAGGGAATCTAACAAGTTTAGGTTCCCAACAATCTCCCCCTATTTAAACATAAATATTGCTAGATCTAACTAAGTTAAGGTAAGTGAGTTAACAGCTTCTTCTTACTCATAACAGATCTAAACAATCATACCTCATGATTTTATTAATACTTAAAGAAAATTACAAGTACATTACATAAGTAAAATAAAAGGTGAAGGTAAAATTGGGCTGTGAACGTCTTCAATAGTCATAATTTTTAATCCTTTCTTCAGCTTCAGCCAAGTCCAATCTGTTATCCAATTCTTCCTGCAAAGTCTTTGCAAACTTCTTGGAATACTTTGTGTTGATCTTGAGTGACTTCTTGTGACAAAGTAGCTGAATTGTTGAAGCTAAGCACAACTCATCTTCTCTTTGAAATGTATACTGTCAAGCCCTGTTCATGAATGCCATTCCTCTTTCAGGCTCTGTGTATGTCTGACCATCAACAGGGCCAACTATACCATTGGGTAGGATCAAATCCCTGTGCATGCCATCCACTTGAACATCATCTGTAACAAAAGTTTCTTTAACAAGTTGAGAAACTCTTCTTCTTTTGTTGCCAATCTTTGGGGGTTCTTGTTCAAAAAGCTGTGGTGGGGGATCAATCTTGAGTTTGGCAGCTGTTTCTTTGATCCAGGTAAACTTGGCCTTAATAGTATTAAGCAGAAGAAAATTAGCATGTCCAGTTCTTTTGGCAGCTAAGGCTTCAAGTTCGAACCATTCAGATAACCCAAGTGTCTTTAGCCTGAAGTTGTCAAACACATTCATATTTCCCTGTTGGTTATCCATCCATAAGATCATCTGTGGGGTGTTTGTGGATTTATGAATGGTGTATTTGAACTTGGTTATCTTGCCAGGTGCATATCTGTTGTTAACGCATGCATCATAGTCAGCTTTGACTTTCCTTAGTGCCTCAGCGTGTTTTGCTTCCATTTCCCTCAACCTTTGTTTTTGCTTTTCTCTATTGGAATTTCTTTGCTAGTATTTTCAGAAAGCAATGTATCTTCTTGAATTTCTTCAAGATCATAATCTCTCTCACTGAATTCTTGATTTACAAATCACTTTCAAGGAAGTCTCCATACCGAGCCACAACAACTTTGTTCTCAGCCGGATAATAAAATTAGTAACCCATAGTTTCCTTAGGGTAACTGAAAGTCCCTAATCAATGCTAGAAACCCTAATCTTAACTAAACAACACAAGGTATTACTTTTAAAACGTAATCTTATTATTGTATAATAAAGAATTACAAGTTTTATGGATAACACCGTTTGATGACAATGTGTTGTGCACACTTTGAACAACTATAAACCCTAACTTATGAATACAGTCGCAGCTGTTTGATTCTATAAGTTCTATGCAATAATGTTATGAATATCTCAAAGTGTTGAGCATTAATGCATGGATACACATCCTATTTATAGTGTTACGAGATTGACCTAAATAGTACTTGATGGTGACTACACAAGCTTTCACAAGTTCCCACATCAGTCACATGATGTTCTTCTATTCTTGGTAGTCTTCCATTATGCTTTAAGGAAACAGTTGTCAAAACAGTTTCCTTTTTCTTCATAGTCTCGAACACACAAATGGCATGTCCAAAGTGTGCTGAGTGTTAACAGGGTATTGCCACCCCTGTTAACCCTCAACCCCTCAGAGTCCCTGATACATCTTGGTTGTTATCCATCACAGCCAATGAGTATGTCTTCAAGTAATCTTTGACTTCCTTGACAATGTCTCTGACATGGACTCCTCTGAGGTTGCTCACAGAGACTTGGATCTATGTAAGTCTTGCGATACTTGCCTGCCTCCTAGGCACAGGCAAGGGACTATCTAACAGCTTAATTATGTTTAAATCTATGATCAGGGAATCTAACAAGTTTAGATACCTAACAGTAACCTACAAAGATACATTTCACAGAGCGTTGTTGGAGTTTATCTCCAGATTCACGTTTCACATACGCCTCACAACCCCAAATCTTTAAATAAGACAAATATGGCTTTTTGCCATGCCATAGTTCACATGGTGTCTTATCAACCTTCTTTGTGGGAACCATATTCAGAATACGAACAACATATTCTAAAGCATAATCCCAAAAGGATAAAGGTAAAGTTGTAAGATTAAACATAGATCGCACCATATCTAATAATGTACGATTTATCCTTTCGGATACACCATTTTGTATGGAGTATATGGAGAAGTGAGTTTCTGAACAATTCCATTCTCACTTAAATAATCTTTAAACTCTTGACTTAAATATTCACCACCTCGATCAGAACGAAAAACTTTAATCTTCTTTCCTAGTTGCGGTTCTACTTATGCCTTAAACAATTTGAATGTTTCAAATACCTCATGTTTATGCTTAAGTAAATAAACATAACCATAACGACTATAATCATCCGTAAATGTTAAGAAGTAGCTAGCACCTTTCCTTGACACGTGTCTAAGTGGTCCACACACATCAGTGTGTATTAAACCAAGTAGTTCAGTAGCCCTTTCAATATTGCTATTAAAAGGTTTCTTGGTCATCTTTCTAGAGATACAAGACTAACATTTATCAAATGATTCATCATTGATATTTTCCAAAAGATCATCACGTTGAAGCTTTTGTATGCGAGTCTTCCCAATATGAGAAAGTCTACAATGCCAAAGATAAGAAGAGTTCTTGTCTAACTTTCTCTTCTTATTCATGCTAAACACATAATTAATCTTTCTCTTGGAATTATTATCATGCATGTTAATTTCAAAAACACCATTCACAGAAATTGCATCAAAATAGAATAAACCATCTTTGAAAATAGAAATTCTATTATTATAAATAGTGTGAATAAATCCAAGATCCAACATACATGAAAAGGAAATAACACCCCTAACAATATTAGGTGCAAAATGACAATTATTTAATCTCAGTACTAAACCCGAAGGTAAAACTAGATTAAAAGTTCCTATAGCTTCAACCGCTACTTGTGCGCCATTGCCCACATGCAGAAATTGTTCCCCATAGGTAAGCTTCCTCTCCAACTCAAATCCTTGCATAGTATTACAAATGTTAATACCACACCCCGTATCATATACCCAGGAATTTGATTTGTATGTAAGATTAAATAACTCTATCAAATATAAGTTACCTGAAGACGCTGCAGCACCAAGCTCAGCCTTCTTCTTTATTTATTGCAACTCCTCGAGATAAAGAGGGCAGTTGCTCTTCCAGTCTCCACTTGCCTTGCAATGGAAACAAGTCTCATCCTTCTGAGATTGATTCTTCTTGACAAAGTTTTGCTTGGGTTTAGAGTAAGTCGCAACTTGTTTACCCTTATCACCCTTGCCTTTGCCTTTGCCTTTCTTGTTGTTCTTGTTCGGTTTTGCCTAACTCACTCCACCCTTTTGTACATAAAGCACAGGAGGAATAGAAGTAGACGCCTTGTCCTTTAACCCTTTTTCGTAGTCAATGAGCATTGCATGCCAATCATTCACTGTCTTCCCCGTGCAATGCATATTATAGTTACGAACAAATCATTGAAGTCCTGGTTAAGGGACCTATTGATCAAGTTGATACCCATATTATGATCATAGGGTTGTCCTAGTGCAATGAGCTGTTCCATATAACCCCTCATCTCCAAATAATGGGCACTTACAGACTTTCCAGGAGCTTGCTTGAAACTATGTAGAGCATCTACCAAGTCGTAGATTTCCATAACTTGCGACTTTTCGAACATAGCCTTGAGCTCATCAAGCATTCGTCTAGAAGAACATAACTCATACTTCTGTTGAAGTGGAGAAGCCATTCTTCCTAACATTAAAGCAGCCACCTCATAGTGCTTCTTTACATTAGCAACGTGTTCAATCCTTTGCGCATCAGATGCTCCTTCAGCATGATCCTCCGGATAAGGAGTAGTCAAGATATCGATAGTACCCGCAGCTCTCAGAACTATTCTTAGTGAGCGATACCAATCATTGAAGTTAGGGCCAGTAAGTCCGGGACGCTCAAAGAAACCTTTGAACACAGAACTCATAGTCATATTGTGTTCGGGTTGAGCTATTTCTATAGAAATAAGTTCAAACATTAGTATTTTCGATAATACCATTCAAGAAAATAAAATTACCCCGGTAATAAAACCATAGTATTTTCCTTGAAACTAGAATCCATATTGACATAAACTTATCACATCAGTTGATCTGCTAGTGACAAATGTATTCAACACGGTAACTTGTCGAACAATAATTGACAAACAAATTTGCAATTTCTAGATATTTTAGGGATTTACGTTGCCAAAAGTCTCTTTGCATTGTAAACATGTTTTATCCCTACTTTATGCCTTAAGTTTCCAGATCTCACTGAGTAACTCAATCAAGTCGACTAATCTAAAGAACGTAAAACCTTCATGTGCAATCTTATTCAGTCATGAAGTTTGTAGAAACTAGAAGGGGGGGTTGAATAGTTTCTTAAAATTTACTTGTTAAAATATGGTTTCCAAAAATCCTTTTTCAAAAACTTAGGCTTGAGGAAATATGTGAAATCTTCTTATGCACAAATATGAATAATGATAGTGTAGCTAAACTAATACTAACAAAAGTATATCCACAAAGAATAAAGAATGATAGTGTAGCTAAACTAATACTAACAAAAATATATCCACAAAGAATAAAGAATGATAGTGTAGCTAATCTAATATTAACACATGTATATGCAAAAAGTAATAAGGAATGTAAAGAGTTAAGGGTAAAGAAAGATCAAACTGAACACCAAGGATTTATAGTGGTTCGGCAACGAAGCTCACTCCTCGTTCCTACTCCACTCCTCGAGTACTCCTTACTCGAGAGTTCACTACACAACAAGCTCCTTATGGTGGAGAAAACCGTACACGTCGCTTAACCAATTTCCGACTCTAAGTTAAAAGTCGAGCCCTAATCGTAGCTAGGACCAATCTACACAACTATACTTAGTACATACATAACTTCCAAATAGACACAACTACTTGGATCTTCACAACAATGACACAACTACAAGTATATAAAAATTGATCTTCAATAGATCTTCGGTGGTGGACTCAACACTTCACTAGGATAGTGTTCTTCTCTTTGCACTTGGAGAGGAAGAGATGGAAGAACAAGATTCACTTCTTAAACAAGTAATAATCAAACAAATGATCAAAGATTTGAGTGATTAAAGAAGGGGTTTGAATCTGGAAATAAATGTGCAAAAGAGGTGAGGTGAAAAGCTGAGAATGGCCAACTATTTAAAGGACAAAGGAGCCAACGGCTATATCTGCCCGTGGTACCTTATCACAGCCCGCGGTACCTTATCGATAAGGTACCGCCTAGGCGCTAAGGTACCGCCGGACTAGACTCCGCTCCTTTTTGCCCTTTAGTGGTGGAGGTCTTATCTGGGTATAAAAATATCCTGAGAGGATATTCTTAACAGTATAAGAATATGCCATTTTCAAATTTCAAATAATTAATTTTAATAAAACATTTTCTTAAAAATAAAGTTTAATAAAAACTTGTCACTTTTAATAAAAAGTGAGTTTTAAGAAAAGATTAAATCACTTGATCACTTGATTAAGGTTAGTACTTGTTTATCCATACCTTAAGTGAAAATGGGTAAAATGAAAAATACTTGAACTCAAGAATTCGTTTTTCGTTGTTTTCATAAATGGTTGTTTTTACATATTGTCATAATCAAAACTAAGCGAGATCGAAAAATGCAAGTAACGTTTTAGTCATTATTGCATTAACAATCTCCCCCTTTTTGATTTCGACAATACATAAACTCAATCACACAAAAACAAGATTTTCGAAGACGAGTTTATTCATTTCTCCCCCTTTGTCGAAGCAAAAAGGTTGCGTAATCCGGTGTTGAAGAAACGGACTTTGCAAAGACTCCCCCTTGGTGCTTACTCCCCCTAGCTTGGGGTACCGAGGAATCGAGATATGGTGAGAAGCTACATAGAAGGGTTAGTTGAACAAAAGAAACAACCAACAATATATAGCAATAGGTCACAAAAAAATAATAAAAAGAGAAGAAAACACAAAGACAAAGATCCAAAATAGGTAACTAAAAGAACATCATACAAAGAAGTATGGAAAAAGAAACAAGCCAAAAGCATAAATCTAATCCTAGTTATTCTAGAATTCTAAGATTTGCTTGATTGAGGTGTCTTGAGGATAAGCAATCAATGCTTATATGAAAGACAAGGTAATAGCGGAGGGTGGTGGTGGTGGCTTATTGGAGATCTCATAATCAAAGTGAAAAGGAGGCTTGATTAAGAGACTCTTGATGTAGCTCAACTCCTCATAGATGTGTGCCATAGCAAGATGTTGATATTGACAACAATGACAATATGTTCCATGGTGCATGACATTATCATGAGAAGGAGGAAGAACACTAAAGGGTGGTGGTGGAAGAAAAGAAGTTCCACAATCAACATTCTTGGTAGGAGAAATGTGATTAAGAGTGTTCTTGGGTGGGTTTGGATTGAAAGCAATTGGAGAAAATGGAGGAGATTCAAGGCTTTCATTGGGAGAATAAGACATTTTGGATGTGAAGTAATGCAAAATGCTTATGGTTTAAATAGGGAAGGCTTAGGGTATTTTTGGGATGGTCAAAGGGTTTGAAACAAAGATTCTCAAAAAGGTTGGAGCAAATCTGGAGTTTCAGACAAAAACCCGAAAAGGAAGGCCACTGTAGGCGGTTCCTTATCTAGGGTGGCGGTACCTTATCAATAAGGTACCGCGGTTCACATAAGGAACCGCCTGAAGAAGCAGGGTTTGGTATTTGGAGGAAGATTTTCAGCAAATCTTATTTTTCTAGTCTAACTTATCATAGGGATATGCTTAAAAGCAAAGATAGACAAAGAAAACATATGCAAACTTACCAAATAGAGATTTGACCAAAATACATGGATTAAAAAATCAATGTAGGAGGTGTGTAAGACAAGACCTTAAGTCATGACACAATGATCCTCCATGATTCAATCTTGTTCTTGCTATGTTTGAGAGAATCATACATATGAATTATGTAAGCTCTATATTAATAGCGAGAATCTATGAAAAATCGTTTTTAGATTGAATTAACAATGTCAAACGAATTTCTCAACCATTTTCGAAAGAGACTTTGAGAGTTTTGAAAAGGAGATGAGAAGATTTTTCAAAAGAATTTTAGAAGACTCAAGAACTCAAAGTCATAATAGAAAACACACAATAAGAAAGGAATTTAAGGAAGATGTTCCATTAATCCTAGACCTAGACGCAAGTAATTGAAAGGTTCCCTCTTAAGTGGCTTAGTGAAGATATCGGCTAAGTTGTCCTCGGAGGGCACCTTTTCAATAGTAATGTTCCCCTTTTGAACATTATCCCTAAGGAAATGGTGTCTAATTTCTATGTGTTTGGTTCGCGAATGTTGCACGGGATTCTTGCTTAGGTCTATAGCGCCTTTATTATCGCACATGATGGGAACATCATCAAGAGAAATCCCGTAATCAACAAGCGCTTGCTTCATCCATAGAGCTTGTTGGCATGCTTTACCGGCACTCACATACTCGGCTTCCGTGGTGGATATCGCAAGAGCGGTTTGTTTCTTGGAGAACCAAGAAGTTAAACAACAACCCATGAAGGTACAAACTCCACTAGTGCTTTTCCGGTCCACATAGTCTCCCGCATGATCCGAGTCCGCGTAGACAATGGTTTCTACGCCGGTCCCTTTAGGATACCATAATCCTAAATGTATAGTGCCTTTAATGTATCGGAAGATACGCTTAACCGCTTCAAGATGAGAGGTTTTGGGAGCCTCTTGGAAGCGAGCACAAAGGAAAACACTAAACATGATATCCGGTCGACTTGACCGTTAGGTACAACAAACTACCAATCATACCTCTATATTTGGTGTTGTCTACCGACTCACAATCATCATCTACGGTGAGTTTAGTATCCGAGGCCATAGGGGTCTTCATTGGTCTAGATTCTTCTAATCCAAATTTCTTTAGCATTTCTTTAGCGTACTTAGATTGACTAAAGAAAATACCATCGTCCATTTGTTTAATTTGGAGTCCTAAAAAGAAGTTAAGTTCTCCCATCATACTCATTTCAAACTCATCATGCATGATTTTGGCAAAGTCATCACACAATTCTTGACAAGTTGAGCCAAATATAATGTCATCAACATATATTTGTACGATTATGAGGTGAGGACCTTTCTTCTTTGTAAAGAGTGTATTCTCTACCATACCCATGGTATACTCATGTTTAACAAGAAACGCTTTAAGTCTATCATACCAAGCTTTGGGTGCTTGTTTGAGTCCATAAAGTGCTTTCTTAAGCTTGTAAACATGGTCCGGTTTCTCAAAATCAATGAAGCCGGGAGGTTGATCTACATATACCTCCTCATTGATCAAACCGTTAAGAAATGCACTATTTACATCCATTTGTTGAAGCTTAATATCTAAGGCACACGCGTATGCTAAAAGGATTCTAATAGATTCTAATCTAGCTACCGGTGCATATGTCTCGTCATAATCAATCCCTTCTTGTTGATTATAGCCTTGAGCTACAAGTCTAGCCTTGTTACGAGACACAACACCATTCTCATCTAGCTTATTCCTAAATACCCATTTGGTTCCTATAATGGTAGAACTTCTAGGTGGAGGAACAAGTTCCCAAACATCATTGGCAACGAATTGATTCAATTCTTCTTGCATCGCAATGACCCAACTCTCATCCGTCAAAGCTTATTTAACATTCTTAGGTTTAATCAAGGAGACAAAACAAAAGAAGTTGCTTTGGTTTTGGACTTGAGATCTTAGGGTCCTTTGATTTAAGTCACCAATGACATTATTGAGAGTATGATCCCTAGATTCCTTAATGTTTACTTCCTTTTCAACACTAAGGTCTTCAACTCCTATTTTTCTAACCTCTTTGGCTTTAACTAATTCTAATTCATCCAAGTCATCATCAACCAATGGTGGTGTCTTGGGTGAAGGAGGGGTTTCATCAAAGGTTACGTTGAGTGATTCTTCAATAACCCCTGAGGTTCTATTTAGGACTATGTAGGCCTTACTAGTTTGGGAATAACCTAAAAGGATACCTTCGTAAGACTTTGGGTCAAACTTGGTAAGGTAGTCTTTGGTGTTGAGGATAAAGCACTTGCTTCCAAACACCCTAAAGTATTCTAATGAGGGTTTCTTACCTTTAAGAATCTCATAGGGGGTCTTTCCTAGGAAAGGTCGAATAAGAATTCGGTTGAGAATATAAGTCGATGTATCTACGGCATTGCACCAAAACTTTTGAGGCAACGATTGCTCGTTTAACATCGTCCTACTCATCTCTTGGAGAGTCCTATTCTTCCTTTCAACTACCCCATTTGATTGTGGAGTGCGAGGAGCCGAGAAGTTATGGGTAATACCATGAGCTTCACAAAAGGCACCAAATGGCACTTCATTATCAAATTCCCTACCATGATCCGTCCTAATAGAAACAATTGAACATCCTAGTTGATTTTGAATTCTTCGACTAAAGATTTCGAAATGATCGAAAGCTTCATTCTTAGATGCCAAAAATCTAGTCCAAGTGAATCTAGAATAGTCGTCAATTATAACTAGGGTATAAAGGTTACCTCCATAACTCCGTATGGAGGAAGGTCCAAAGAGATCCATATGTAGGAGCTCTAAGCACCGAGAGGTCGAAACCAAATTCTTGGCTTTGTGACTTGAGTGAACTTGCTTTCCAACTTTGCAAGCATCACAAAAGTGACAATCAAACTTAATCTTGGGGAGGTGTCTTACCAACTCCTTAGAGACTAAAGATTGAATTAAACGCATATTAGCGTGACCTAATCTCCTATGCCAAAGAGTAGAACTATCATCTATAGTCGCAAGACATATGTTGTCTTTTGACTTCTTATTAACCTTCATGACATAAAGCCCATGCTTTCTAACACCTTTTCCAATGACTTTTCCATCTTTTACGATTTCATTGTCATGTTCCGAAAAGATGACCTTACACTTATTATCACAAATTTGACCTATACTTAAAAGGTTAAAACCTAAGTTATCTACGTGCTCAACATTTTCAATGGTCATGGAGTCAAGAGAAACCGTACCTTTGCCAATGATATTACCACGTAGACTACTAGCGAATGTGACGTTACCTCCATCATATGCTTTGTAATGCGAGAACAAACTTCGATTACCCGTCATGTGTTTAGAACATCCACTATCCTTAATCCACTCATCGGGCTCCAAATCAATTCCCAAGCATATCTAGGTAACAACACACAAGATCAAACATTTGGTCCCCAATATCTCATGGGTCCAAAATTGTTAGTTCTAAACATCCCTTGCATTTGGTTGGGATGCATGAATGAGGTGGGGATTCCCCATGGAGAACAAAATGGAGGAGGGTAGTAATTCATGTAACCATTTTGTTGTTTATTACTTCTCCTAGGTGTGTTTGATCTAGGTTTAGAATTATTATTATTCTTTCTAGGTGTTGGAGTTTTACTTCTAGTTCGACAGTTCTTTTGATTATCTCTTGTAGGCGTTGTCGTTCTACTTCTAGGCTTAGACTCATTCCGTACTCTAGGTGGAGTAGAAGATAATCTAGATAAACTTCTATTTCCCATGAGTGGTTTACTTAACGGCTTATAGAACTTACTAATAGTATTGTCGTCAAGTATGGGTAATTGAACCTTATTAACAGTAAGATGCTTTGGTTTTTCATTTAACTTAGATTTTTCAGAAAGTTCAGAATTTTCACAAAATTCAACTTCTGGCCGCGGTACCTTATCTATGGCCGCGGTTCCATAGTGATAAGGAACCGCGCCATAAGATATGGAACCGCGTCCAGAGGGTGTTTTCTGTGAAAACCTGACTTGTTTTGGTTCACTAGTTGAGCCTTCATTTGAGTTAAAACCTAGACCAAGTTTTTCCTTAGAATGAACTTGTTTGTTTAACATATCATCAAGAGCACTATTACCTTTCATGAACTTTTCCAATTTAATGGAGGTGCTCTTGAGATCATCATTCTCTAATCTAAGTTTCTCACAACTTAAGCAACCTAAATCAACCTCTTTGTTTTTCTCAAGTTTAACCAATTTCTCCCTAAGTTCATTGATCTCATTTTCAAGCTTAGTTTTGGTTGATTTTAAGGTTTTATTCTTTTCTATGAATTTAAGACTAAGTTTGTGTAAGCTATCATATTTGCCTTCAAATTCAATATCATCTAAAGTGGAACTATCATAGCTATAATATTCGGTTTCGGAATGTACCTCTTTAGAAGTGTGAGCCATAAGACATTTCTCCTCTTTGGGGTTGTCATCATCATCTTCACCGCTATCGCTCCAAGCGCCACTAACGAATGCCGTGTGGTTCTTATCACGAGCGGGCTTTGGACAATCACCAATGAAGTGATTTGGATCACCACATCTAAAGCAACTCCTATCACCTTTTTCGTTCTTGACAAGCCGACTCTTTGACAATGGTTTCTTGTCATAGTTTGGTTGCCTAACGTGTTGACCTCGTCTCTTGAAGAACTTCTTGAAATCTCTCACCGCCAATGCATACTCCTCGTCATCACTTTCCGAGGAACTATCATGGTCACTTTGTGCCTTCTTGGCTTTAAGTGCAAGAGATTTCCTTTCACTCTTGGTTTTTACTAATTCCGAGTCCTTCAAAATTATCATCTCATGAACTTTCAAGTTTCCTATGAGTTCATCGAGTGATAAAGTTGAGAGATCTTTCGACTCTTCAATAGCCGTGACTTTTGCTCTCCACTTTGGATGTAAGGCCCTTAGAAACTTCCTAATATTGTTCTTGCTAGAAAAACCTTCATCAAGTGCTTTTAGACTAGTAATAATGGTGTTAAACCTAGCAAATGCACTATCAATAGTTTCATCTTCTAAGATGACAAATTGTTCATATTGTTGGACAAGAAGATCGATTTTACTTTCTTTGACTTGGCTATTACCTTGGTGGGTTACTAAAAGAGTGTTCCAAATATCTTTAGCGGTTTCACACATAAAAATTCTTTCATACTCTTTCTTAGGCAAAGCATTATAAATCACCATTTTAGCCTCATTATTTTTTGAAAGTTTCTTTTTAGTATCATCATTAGCTTTGTCAAAAGTGACTAATTCTTTTGTTTTAGAAACTTCATTAAATTGAAAGGGTAAAAAATCACCATTGGTAATAACATGCCAAAGATCTAAATCTTTTGATTTCACATAAGTTTCAAATCTATTTTTCCAATAAATAAAACTATCGGTTTCAAAAAGTGGTGGTGTTTGCATAGATTGCCCTTCTAGGTACTTGTTGGAATCCATAGATCGATTCAAGTTTTAAAATACAATATACTTTAAAAATTCTTGAGCAACCCGCTCTGATACCAATTGTAGAAACTAGAAGGGGGTTGAATAGTTTCTTAAAATTTACTTGTTAAAATATGGTTTCCAAAAATCCTTTTTCAAAAACTTAGGCTTGAGGAAATATGTGAAATCTTCTTATGCACAAATATGAACAATGATAGTGTAGCTAAACTAATACTAACAAAAGTATATCCACAAAGAATAAAGAATGATAGTGTAGCTAAACTAATACTAACAAAAATATATCCACAAAAAATAAAGAATGATAGTGTAGCTAATCTAATATTAACACATGTATATGCAAAAAGTAATAAGGAATGTAAAGAGTTAAGGGTAAAGAAAGATCAAACCGAACACCAAGGATTTATAGTGGTTCGGCAACGAAGCTCACTCCTCGTTCCTACTCCACTCCTCGAGTACTCCTTACTCGAGAGTTCACTACACAACAAGCTCCTTATGGTGGAGAAAACCGTACACGTCGCTTAACCAATTTCCGACTCTAAGCTAAAAGTCGAGCCCTAATCGTAGCTAGGACCAATCTACACAACTATACTTAGTACATACACAACTTCCAAATAGACACAACTACTTGGATCTTCACAACAATGACACAACTACAAGTATATAAAAATTGATCTTCAATAGATCTTTGGTGGTGGACTCAGCACTTCACTAGGATAGTGTTCTTCTCTTTGCACTTGGAGAGGAAGAGATGGAAGAACAAGATTCACTTCTTAAACAAGTAATAATCAAACAAATGATCAAAGATTTGAGTGATTAAAGAAGGGGTTTGAATTTGGAAATAAATGTGCAAAAGAGGTGAGGTGAAAAGCTGAGAATGGCCAACTATTTAAAGGACAAAGGAGCTAACGGCTATATCTGCCCGCGGTACCTTATCACAGCCCGCGGTACCTTATCGATAAGGTACCGCCTAGGCGCTAAGGTACCGCCGGACTAGACTCCGCTCCTTTTTGTCCTTTAGTGGTGGAGGTCTTATCTGGGTATAAAAATATCCTGAGAGGATATTCTTAACAGTATAAGAATATGCCATTTTCAAATTTCAAATAATTAATTTTAATAAAACATTTTCTTAAAAATAAAGTTTAATAAAAACTTGTCACTTTTAATAAAAAGTGAGTTTTAAGAAAAGATTAAATCACTTGATCACTTGATTAAGGTTAGTACTTGTTTATCCATACCTTAAGTGAAAATGGGTAAAATGAAAAATACTTGAACTCAAGAATTCGATTTTCGTAAATGCTTGTTTTTACATATTGTCGTAATCAAAACTAAGCGAGACCGAAAAATGCAAGTAACGTTTTTAGTCATTATTGCATTAACAAAGTTTTCTTTCCATTACAACATCGCCCAAAATCTCATTTAACGACAATTGTAACTTCAAGTGTTTGTCAATTAGATGGCATAAGACTCAAATTTAAGGGTATTGATTTCGGTGTCAAAATCATGTATGGAGAAGCATGCATACATCTCCATAACATCAGTTTAATAAAACTTTTAGTAAACCTTTTGGTGAGACTTAAATTTCCTCATATATTTGCAAGTTGAGGTTAAAGAATAATAACCGTAGGTAATCCCAACTTCGACGCACAAGCAAGCCGGGAATTTGGTCAGCGCTGAAGCATAACACCTCCTTCCTTAACCGGGTACATGACCAGCGGTGCGTTATACCCACTTTATAGTTTGTCAAAATTGAGTAGACCGTTAAGTTATTATCACAATTCCAATCAACGCAAATCATATGTAAATTAGATCTCAAAACAATATTAATTTTTATATGATTTAGTCCATATTAATTTTTCTTAGAAAAATTTACCCTTGTTTACAACATACAATCAATATAAAACGTATGAAAATAAGTAGGTACAAAAAAAACTAAATCAAATAGCCACATGCATAACAATTTATTCAAAGAACATAAAATCTAGGATTTTTATAAACATAAAAAGTCTTCCCTAATTTTAAAACTTTGAATCAAATAAAGCAAATAGCATATAAAATCCCATTGATCCGTAAAACATGCACGTTCATCACAGATTTCTCACATATTCTTAACAATTAAAACACTACGGATCGTAACCATACATGACATAATAATTAATTCATGCAAACATCTAAAGATTCATACCATGTAATTTTAGGGTTTACAAAAAAAAACTTTTTTTTAATAAAAAATTCAGCCAAGCCAATTTTAAAAAACAATAAAAAAACAAAAACCCTAATTTTTGTTAAAACCTAAAAAACAACATGTAATTTTAACTCAAATCACCATTAGTTAAAAAACCTTTAGATTTCGATAATTATAACATGTTAAAATGGCTCTCTGATACCACTGATGGAATATGATATTCATAACAATTATATAATCATAACAAAGATCAAAGCACGTTATAGCAGAAGCGATTTAACAAGATCATTAATAACACAATTATAATTAATCGATTAGAGTTACATACCTTTATCCTAGCGTAGATCCACAAGAACACCGACAAATCACCAATTAGGGTTTATGAAGAATTGCACCAAGATATAGTTTAAAGCAAAACTATATTACGCTCTTGTATACACGTAATGCAATGGGCTAACCGTGAGTCTAGCACTTGCAAACCGGAATTTCAACACTTGTGGAACTTAGCAAAACCAAAAATCAAACAACACTAAGGGTGTGTTGTTCGGCAATCGCAAGGGAGAGAAGGGAAAGAAGGGAAAAAAATTATGAGGGGATTAATGTGTTTATATAGGGCTTAGCAAATCTTGTTTTCCAAGTAACACACTAATTAGGAAACAAATTTGTTTCCCTTTGCCCCTCCCCTAGCCGACGGTCGGTAGAACCCCAAGGGGGTTTTCGGAACTTTTTTTATAGACTTTCCTTTTTCTCATATAATTCCTTAATGGTAATTTAACTTAACTTTTAATTTAATTAACCATTGTTTAGTTAAGTTTGGTTTGATTTAATAAATATATAAAATATATTTAATAAATAAAATTAACCCTTTACGTATTGTGTGCAATCCCGTAATCCCGAGTTCGATCCTATCACACGAATATTAATTTTATGTCCATAAACTTTCATCCAGGAGGTGTTGATTATCACAAGTTCACAACATCTAGTCATTCGCATGCGTTGTTAACATATAGATGAACTTTCAATGAAAATACTTTCCAATATAGGCCATTATTAGGGTTGTAAACAAACTGACCGTTCTTAATAAACGAATATGAACAAGAAAATTTGTCTATCTAAGTGTCCGTGCTCGTTTGTTTGACCAGTTAAATTTAAATGAACGAACACGAACAAAACTCCGTTCATATTCGTCTGAATCGTTTACAGCCCTAACCATTATATATATCCTCAATATAGAGAAGAACAACGTCATTTTACTAATGCGTTTCTTTTTAACCCAAGTTCCTCCAGCCCTTCTCTTTCTTATACTCACTATTCAATTATTGCTTATACTAGTAGTACTCGCGCATTGCGACGAGTAGTATCCTGTAACATAATTTTCGTCAAACAATTTATTTACTTTATGTTTTCTTATAGAAACATTTTAAGAAATTACAACTTTTGGTTTGACTAACTTTATGTAGTTAGTTAAGTTTTTTTTTTCTTTGAACATAATTGATTATGTTTGATTTATGTTTTAATTGGCTATATCTTATTTATATTGTAAAACGTGAAAATATTGTATTTTTGAGTAATAACTGTTTTAAAAGTAAGATTAATTTTGTGTTTTAATATATTTTCTGCATTTAAAGGTTGTAATTTTAACATTTTAACCTGTATTACTATTATATAAATGTTATATAGTTGTGTTGAAATGTTGTATTAAAAGTTGTATGACATGCTTGACTAGTTGTGTTGCTTAGTTTTGTTGGCATTAATAAAGAACGAGAATGTAATAATATGTATTATTTTTACATTATACAATGTGTTTAAATAATTGTGTTACATAATTTTTTCCATTAATGAAAAAAGAGATTTTAATACATGTTTTTAGTTTTTGCATTAAGGGTTGTGCAATGTGCTACAATAGCTGAATTATTTAAATTTGTTCATTAAATGAAGAAAAAGATACCAATCTTTTTTATTAGATAGTAAGATTATTGCTCAAAAGTGTTTTGTTTGGCTTATATAACGTAAGCTATATTTAATTACATAATGTAAATCCTAATTTTGTGGTTTATTTAGATATTTATAGTCCTATATAAACTTATTAGGTCATTATAAACTTATATAAACCTTTAAGTCTCAAAATAAGCCACAAAATTAGAACTTATGTTATATAAATCGAAAATTAGCCATATTCCGACTTATATTTCATAAACCCTATTTTTTAAAGATTATTTGGAGATCTATAAGTTTATATGTCATGTTAGACTTATATAAATTCATAAGTCTTCAAATAAGTTATAAAATTGAGTCTTATTTTATATAAATTAAAATAAGCTTATGTTATATGAGCTAAAACAAATAGCCCTTAAACATACACCAACTTTGCTCTCCCCCATTTTTCATAAAGCTTCTTTCCCAAATGGTTTACTAATGATGCAAAATAAACAACGCCATCTATGTTATAATTAGGGTTACTTTATTTTTATGTTTTTAATTGAACTGGGATTTGTGCCCCGCGCTCCGCTGCGGCGGATGGCGGGCGTTTTAGGGATGGGCGTAGAGTTAGTGTCGCCGTGTTTTGGTTTCGATAGTTACATCGTATGTATTGTTAATACCATTTCATTTAGATTTCAATCCTTTGGTGCTTAAGGTGTCAAGTTTACGAACATCGTTTGTTATCTGGGTAAGTGGGAAAACAACCAATATTGCAAACTTGATGATTTTGTATGCTTGCAACAATCTAGTGTATCGTTTGTATCAAATAGTAAATACTACTATTAAAATGTATGAGTCTCAATTATAAATTTTGGTTAACATATAAAGTTGCCTTAAAATTTTGAGCATCTATATTACATATAAATTTCGCTTATAAAAAGTTCAAGGATTTACATTTTGTTTTCACTTTAGAGTTGTGTATATTTTGTTTACTTTCTCTTGTATTCACATGCTGGAGGAGTCGAATTCTAATGAGTTTCATATATGACAAAAACATCAACCTTCTTAACGACCATCTGTCAGAAACCCTCCCATCAGCAGCCTTGTAAACATATCAACCTTTGGTTATGAAATACGGTTTGACATCCTTTCGTTCTCAAACTCCAAACTTTGATCAACGTTTGGTAACAAACATCCACTTGCAGCAAAGTGGCCCATAACATTAATTAAAATTAGTGTAACGCATAAAGATCCATCCACGTGGCAGGAAAAAAGAAAAACAAAAATACAACTGACCTTCACCATCGGCATCATTTATTCTCATGGGAGCGACATCAAATCCATCGGCCCCCAAACACTGAGTTTACACCGGCAAATTGAAAGTTTATGGACTTAAAATTAATAGTCGTGAGATAGGATCGAATTCGGGATCACGGGATTGCACACATAACGTAAAGGGTTAATTTATTTATTAAATATATTATATATATATTTATTAAATCAAACCAAAGCTTAACTAACGATCGTTAATAAATAATAGTTAAGTTATAACGACCGTTATAGAATTAAATAGAAGCTAAAAGAAGAAGGAAAAAATTACACATAACACCCCTTGGTGGGGTGTTAACCGCCGACTTATAGAGGGGGCAAAGGGGAACTTCGGTTTCCTTATTTGTTTATAACTTGGAGCCCAAGGATTGTCAAGGATATATAAACAAACCCCAAGCCTCATAATTTTTTAATCCCTCTTTCTTTTCTTCTCCTTTGATCGCCGGCCATACACACCCAACTTAAGGTTTCGTTTGGTTTTCGATTAAATCTATTTTATCTAGTCCTAGCCCCTCTCTAGGGTTGTTGGGTAGATATTCCATAAGCGTTGAAGCTCGGTTTGTTCGTGCTAGACTCACGGTTAACTCGCCGTATTACGTGTGTACAAGAGCGTGATATAATCTTCCTTTAGATTATATTCTTGGTGGTGTTCGTGATAAACCCTAGTTGCCGTTCGTTCCGTCGTCTTATGGATCTTGCTAGGATAAAGGTATGTAACCCTAATCTTTATTAATATAATTGTGTTAAATTAATGATCTTGTTAATCGCTTCCGCTATGCGTTCTTTGATCCATATTAGGGTTTTAAATAATTGTTATGAACTATATAAACCATCAGTGGCATCGAGAGCCGTTTTAACATGATTATAATTATCAAGATCTAAAGTTTTTTAACTAATATTGATTTGTGTTAAAATTACATGTTGTTTTTTAGGTTTTATAAAAATTAGGGTTTTGTTTTTTATTGTTTTTTAAAATCGGTTATGCCGATTTTTTTTATAATTTTTTTTTTTGTAAACTCTAAAATTACATGGTAATTAACTTTAGATGCATGCATGAATTAATTGTTATGTCATGCGTGGTTATGATCCGTAGTGATTTAATTAAATTGTTAAGTGATTTGGGTGGAATTTTGATGAATTGCATGATTAATTGTTATGTTGTCTAAATTCATGTTTCGATCCATAGAGATTTAATTGCTAAGATATGTGGGAGATTCGTGATGAACATGCATGTTTTTCATGGATCATATGTTTATGTGGTAATTGTTACGTGTTTTGCTACATGCTTTATTTGATTCAATAAATCTAAAATTAGGGAAGACTTTTATATGAATATAAAAACCTAGATTTGATATTATTTATTGAATAAATCGTATGCATGTGGCTATTTGATTTATTTATTGCACATATAAATTGTTATTATGTGTTTATGATTTAGTTTTTTTTGTACCTACTTGTTTTCATACGTTTTATATTGATTGTATGTTGTAAACAAGGGTAATTTTTTGCAAGAAAAATTAATATGGACTAAATCATATAAAAATAAATGAATTGTTTTGAGATCTAAATTACATATGATTTGCGTTGATTAGAATTGCAATAGCAACTTAACGGCCTACTCAATTTTGAAAAACTATAAAGTGGGTATAACGCACCACTGGTCATGTACCCGGTTAAGGAAGGAGGTGTTATGCTTCAGCGCTGACCAAATTCCCGGCTCGCCTGTGCGTCAAATTGGTATTACCTACGGTTGTTATTGGTACAATTCTTTAAGGTTGATTTAACTACATTAATTCACATCCAAAACACAATGAATAAGGTTATTGCTTTGTGCTATAACTAAGTTCTAGAAAAAGTACGGTGTAAATTTAGTTGTGTGTAAAATCTTTAATTGGTTTAACCAATACCTCAACTTGCAAGTATATGATGAACTTTTAGTCTCAACAAAAAGTTTACTAAACGTTTTATTAAACTTATGTTATGGAGATGTATGCATGCTTCTCCATACATGATTTTGACACCAAAATCTATACCCTAAAATTTAAGTCATATGCCCTCTAATTGACGAACACTTGAAGTTACAATTGTCGTCATATAAGATATCGGACGATGTTGTAATGGAGAGAAAACTTCATGACTGAATAAGATTGCACATGAAGGTTTTACGTTCTTTAGATTAGTCGACTTAATTGAGTTACTCAGTGAGATCTGGAAACTTAAGGCATAAAGAAGGGATGAAACATGTTTACAATGCAAAATGACTTTTGGCAATGTAAATCCCTTAAAAATCTAGAAATTGCAAATTTGTTTGTCAATCATTGTTCGACAAGTTACCATCTTGAATACTTTCATTGCTAGCAGATCAACTGATGTGATGAAATTATGTCAATTTGGGTTCTAGTTTTCAAGGAAAATACTATGGTTATTATTATTGGGGTAATTTTATTTTCTTGAATGGTATTATCGAAAATACAAAAATTGAATTTTGTAAATTCTTTTGCAAATGTATTAATGCAACGTTACACCGTAAACGTGGTTTATTCATTTATTGATCTACAAACCGTATGGTTGAGGATAGAGTCAATTTACAAATGAAAGATAAACCTAAAACTCTTTTTCATGAGTAAAGAAGGAGTAATAAGGATTTTAGAAATGTCAAATTCAAATCCTTAACTCATAGCAAACTTTAATAGTTAAGAAAAGTGCATATTTTGAGTTATTAAAAGTTACCGCAAATTGGTTATAAGGCAAACTAGCATATTTGTCTAGTAGTTGTGCTTTGACCATTTATAGGCACTACATACCATTGTGGGGTTGGTAGACCTATTAAGGAAGAAATTGCATGTCAAGTCTTTAAAGTTAAAAAGCATTTGATGGGTAAGTCATCATTTACGAAGTAGAATACACTCTTAAACACTATAAGTAATTGTTACGAATGTGTTTTTCAAAAGTGTAAGAAAGTAAACACAACACTAATTATTTTCACCGATTATGAAACATTTTCAATGTTGTCAAGTTCAATGGGAGAATTGTGTTGTATTAGTGATTTTGAGTCTATTAAAACATTCTCTAAGTCAGTGGGAGTTACAAGCTTTGTTGTCTTGGTAATAACCCATACATCTACTTGTAAAAGCTAATATATGTGGCACAATCATATTTTGTATAGACGAACGTTAGACGTGATGTTTATCTTATATATGACGTTGTTCCATGCACAAGTGGGAGAAATGAACATTGTGTGCAAGAAACAACTCATAAAGATATGATTCTATTGTCTTTAAGATAAGAGACTAACAATCTAATTAATATTTAGATCATGTGTCAATATGATTAAAAGACTACTTAAAAGTATATATATCTTTCACTTTAAGAAACACTTGTTGTTTTGATTTAGTCATGTAAGAGCTTGGACTAAATTGTAAACTAAAGGGTAAAATATCCACATGTCGTAAGATCGGGCGTGGAATGTTTTGAAGTTTCTTAAAATAGACTAATTCTTGGAATGACATAAGATACACAGAGTAATCTTATACTACTAATGAAACCTAGTGGTGTTCATATAATAGTATAGGAGTGAATTAACTTGAAAAGATGAATGAAACCTAGTGGTGTTCATGATTTACTTTAGTTATACATGTTTATGATTTATTGTATAAAGTCACAAACATAAAGTCTTGGAAGACGTATAATATAAAGTAAGACGTTAATGTATTGTCTCTATTTCACTAAAGACATATACATGTAACGTGTAATGGACTTATAACTTTTATGAAGTGACTTTGTATTAAAAGTACTTGAGTTATAAAGCATGCAAAATGGTTAGGAAATCTATTATACCATTAAGATGATTTAGTTGGTATATAGGTAAGCCTAAAGATATATATTTATCTTAAATATTGTTAAGATTGACTTACAATATTTCCCTAAATGAAATACATCATTGTTATGGTATGTTTATTAGGAGAATCAAAATTCTCAATATGATGGTGATGTTTGATTCAAGATAACTATATATTTCTTTATTCCAAAAGAAATCAAGGTTCGAAAGTTGAGTATGACTTGATCTAAGAAGATTAATAAGATACCATTATATATGGAATATGATGAATCACATTATATCTTAAATGAAGTTCGGATTTTGCTAAACTACTTATGAAGTGGATTGTTTAGAAAATAAAGGGTATGGAACTGTCATTGTGTTTTGTAATGTCCCATATAGATAACATTGGAGTGTTGATCTATTTGCTATGTATTTAAAGAGTAATTTTAATTTACTAAAAGCAAGTGGGAGTTTTGATCTTGAAAGATAAAATTACAAGATACATGATCTTCTAAAATACACTAGTAATTATCATGAGGTAGGCGTGTAAATGCTAAACCTTAAGATAAAGGAATTTATGTCATAGGTCCGCAAGGATATCTCGGATATTTGATTTGTATGCTGAGAATTGTGAGTTACAAATAATTGTTGTGATTTGTTACCAAATATTGAATTGGGTAAATTACTCATACTATGAACGATATAGATGTTGTCCAATAAGATAATCAATTTCAGTTTTGTTTTTATCTTAAATAGTTTGACTAGAAATTGGAGATGAGTTTCGTCAAAGGAAGAAAAACGCCAATTGTAGTGGTTTAATCTTTGTGTCGAAATTATATGGACAAAATTGTACACATATTTAATGTATGTATTATGAATAGATTATTAATCACACTTAAGTAATTAATTGTGATTGAGTATTCTTTCCTAAACACATTAAATGTATAAAGATTTTGATGGTCATATTTTAAATTGACAAATTTGGATATGTATGAACTATTTCTTGAATGACTACTTGAGAAAGGACCTAAGTAATCGAAATGAGTTTATTACTTCAAAATATTAATCTTTGGAAAAGTACAAAATGCAATTATCCATGAATGGATAAAAGCATGCATCTAGGAGATTATTCTTATGTTTAATTTGAAATCCAAGATTGGATTTAAATTTGAATAAGATGGTTTCTGAGTATTCCTAAAAGCTAGTGGGAGTATTATGGTTATTTTCTTAAAATTATATGTGTCAAATAGACATGTAAGAAAGTGAGATTTCATTCAAATTAAATGTTGATTTGGTTTAGATTTGAGATGAAACTTTACTTTGAAGAGGAAATAAGATATTCATAACCTTGGGACAAATAAATTTATTTATTTATGCGGTGGAAATACAACGTAATATGCCATGTAGTATGTTTACGTGGATATTTAGGACATGAAGAAATCTAAATCTGGTTTGAGAAATTTTCATGTGTGTCGTGTTGTATTTATATCATGCTTAAAATACATGATGATTTGAATATATTAATCTATTTAAGAAGTTATTAAATAACTTGTGTAACGAATATTCTGAAGGAATATGTTTGGAAATAGAATAACATCCTAAATCTTGGATCGGCTTCCATATTCTATAGATGAATAATTTGTCAATCATTGTGCAAATTATCATAGCCAACAAACTTGAAAGTTTTGGTTGGAATCAAACATTACATAATAGATATTAAAGGTAACGTATTTATATCTTTTATGAAAAGTTGTAAAACTTGAAAAGATATAATTGAGGTAACACCCAATATTAGTCATGGGATCTTTGGAGATGACATGTTGATTAAAGTTGCATTATACATTAAAGAATTAGAATACTTTGAACTTCATGTGTGTTTTGGAAGTTTAGGAAATTGGTGATCAAGGATGTTTCACAATTTTGATACTATGTGACAATATCAAATTATTTGAATGCACATGTACAAGAGTTTCAATGAAACTGAATTCTTGAAGAAAGTATTCTCAAAATTCCAATAGGTCAAGATTGGTTAATTTATACTTTGCCAAACAAGTATGAATGTCATTACTAGAGGCATGATGCATGTACCAGTTTTATGCATTGATTTATTTTTAGTATTTGGATAAAGGATGTAAGACATTATTGAATTGATGAAATAAAGATTGGATTTTGTTTATTTTCTATTATTTGATTTTGTATCCTATTTTACATGTTTTGATCCATTAGCATTATGATGTTTCTAAATGTCCGTTGTCGATTAATAATATGGGAGTATTATTAAACTAAGACAATTCAAAATCGTGACAGAGTATACTTGAAAGTATATTGGTCAATTTTGGATGAAATTTGATGGATCAAATATTGGACTTATCCCAACTATATGATTTTACTTTATGGATCTTTGTCATCAAGTAAATCATAAATAGTTATCCTTAGACCTGAGATACCAGGAAACTGTCGTGGATCTAGTGCATTTTCGTGGAATAATCTCACGCTAAACGTAACTGGTAGCTATAAGGATTATTTCCGGAAGTGTTGCAAAGTTCATAAGTTTTGCTTGTAGTCAAAATGGGATTCGTTTCCTTCAAAATTTATTTTGAAGTATAATACAGCTGGGCCCCTCGGGGGAGTAGTAAGATATTTATGCGGCCGCACCCAAATTTGTTTTGGTGATCTTGCTATATCCATAAACGAGAAACAAAATGGTTAATGAAAGGAATGACTGAGATCCATATCCTTATTAACGTTGTATTTTAAATGAAAGGATAATAATAATAATGATTATATATAGTTAAAAGGTTTTGTCCAAGAAACCTTACTCGAGTTATACTAGTGACATTGCTAGTGTAACTAGACGCTAGTCAATGTGATCACGATATTAGAATTTTGTCCAAGTGGGAGCTGAAAGTTTATGGACTTAAAATTAATAGTCGTGAGATAGGATCGAACTCGGGATCACGGGATTGCACACATAACGTAAAGGGTTAATTTATTTATTAATTAATATATATATTTATTAAATCAAACCAAAGCTTAACTAACGATCGTTAATAAATAATAGTTAAGTTATAACGACCGTTATGGAATTAAATAGAAGCTAAAAGAAGAAGGAAAAAATTACACATAACACCCCTTGGTGGGGTGTTAACCGCCAGCTTATAGAGGGGGCAAATGGGAACTTCGGTTTCCTTATTTGTTTATAACTTGGAGCCCAAGGATTGTCAAGGCTATATAAACAAACCCCAAGCCTCATAATTTTTTAATCCCTCTTTCTTTTCTTCTCCTTTGATCGCCGGCCATACACACCCATCTTAGGGTTTTGTTTGGTTTTCGATTAAATCTATTTTATCTAGTCCTAGCCCCTCTCTAGGGTTGGTGGGTAGATATTCCATAAGCGTTGCCCGGTTTGTTCGTGCTAGACTCACGGTTAACTCGCCGTATTACGTGTGTACAAGAACTTGATATAATCTTCCTTTAGATTATATTCTTGGTGGTGTTCGTGATAAACCCTAGTTGCCGTTCGTTCCGTCGTCTTGTGGACCTTGCTAGGATAAAGGTATGTAACCCTAATCTTGATTAATATAATTGTGTTAAATTAATGATCTTGTTAATCGCTTCCGCTATGCGTTCTTTGATCCATATGAGGGTTTTGAATAATTGTTATGAACTATATAAACCATCACAAATATCATAAAGTTACATTGCTACTGATAGGGGTGTCTGGTTGTTGTTTTAAGAGGATCCAAACACCCTTCTACAGCAGCCGGGGTGTTTGGCTATTGTTATAACATCATCCGATTACCTGTTTTGTAGCAGAATCCTATTGCATCATTTGCCAGCTGGGCTTTCTCAAAAGTTGTACTGTATTGTCCCTGCTACATCGCATATGTTAAGCCATCTGATTCCTCGTAGAAGGAAGAGGATCCTTAACCCATTCACCTGTGGAAAGAATCAGGAACTATATTTCAAATGTTTGCTGCTGTGGAAAGAATTAGGAACACCGCTAAAAACAACTAAGAAATTTGAATAGTACTAAAGGAGTAAAAGTATAATTACAGTGGGCATCGAAACATAACTAATAAGTAAATCCTGGAAATCCTGCATATTTTTGTTTTAGCTTATAATCAATAATGTGCAGCTCTCGAACCCATTCGCCATGCGTATTGACGATGGCTTGATATTTTCTTAAAGCTGCAAAAAGGAGAAGAGGCAAGTACTTGGTTCACATGAGTCGAGAATAGCATTAAATGTATGGAGACATGAAATTAACCTTATTTTTCTGCTTTTATGTTATTGTACAGTCTTTTCCACAAAAAATAGTTACGTAGTATAAGTTTTCAAATTAGATAAAGGTGTATATCAAAATTAAAATATGCCATAATGGGGTGCAGACATATATGAAATTATGAAGTCTGTAACATAAACTTATGTGAATATGGTACGATATCATATTCTTTACAGACTAATCTTTATGTTATTGATCTACCAGGGTGAGACTATTCATATCATAACTATATTCGAAAAATTTTAGAAGACCACATTTTAAAAGTGTTGAGTTATATAAGCTCATCTATGATTTGCTGCAGTTTTTTTGCCAAAATGAGCTGATAAGTCCAAAAAGTAAGCTATTCCAAACACCCCTTAACAACCGAATGCCCTTTAGTTTAATGTGATTATGTAAAAAGAGTTGCACAAATTTAGTAAGCCACATAGTAAAAACGGTGGCCTTGAAAAGCTCATTTTGGATTATTGTGTTTTATTGCGAAAGTTAGTTGATAAGCCTAAAAACTAAGATATTCCAAACACCTCTTAAATACCTAGCGCCCTTTATTTAGTGTTAAGTTTTCAGTTCACAACCTCTATAAGCATTGCATAAAGCATATAGATTCTTTGAGCACCGATCAGGTCTATAGAAGCCTAAGACTGTTGGATCGCTAGTAGTCAAATAAAAGAAAGTTGTAATCACATACCGAGTTTAATGCTTAAATATGCATCTGAAGTCATATGCAAGAGAACTACACCGACACATACTTCTGGTACGTTACTCCTGGTGCGTGGATTTTGAAAATTTGATGTAAAAGTCTTGATTCAGTCATCGTCATTCTACAAGTGACAAGTTTGCATAGCCTCAGTTTCAGACAGGATTGCATAGTACAAAATTACACAATTGGTCCAATTTTTGATACTGCTTACCAAAAGTTAGCTAAATTCCTCTCGACAATACAATAGAAACATGAGGAATTACCTTTGAATAGGAATGACAGTGTTGCATATTGCCATAACTGTAAGAAATCGAGTAGCATCTAGAGAACCAATATTGATGGCATTGAGTAGCTCAACATCTATAACAGGTAAGACACGGAAAATTCCAATAAGACAGCAGAATATGCATAGGTATGATGAGTAGTTCATACCATGGACCCTCCTTTGGATAAAGAACATACCAATGCTGCATAAAGAAAATATGAATATCAGTTCCGGTTCCAAAAGATATGAGATAACACGCAAGGGGCATTAGATACATGATGCACAAAACTATATGAATTAACATCGTCTTACAAACCTTTCTTGCTTCTGTATCCTTCCATATATATTTATAAAGGTACTTTAAGAATGTATCGATATATGTTTCTCTGTCACGTACTGCAAGCGAAAAACATCCAGGAGCATTTACTCGTCTACTTTTCCGTATATATGTTTCTTTGTCATATATATGT
The DNA here is from genome assembly GCA_025667525.1 of Glebionis coronaria. Lineage (NCBI taxonomy): Eukaryota > Viridiplantae > Streptophyta > Magnoliopsida > Asterales > Asteraceae > Glebionis > Glebionis coronaria. The sequence goes on from CM046876.1 coordinate 535,139,174, forward strand.
TTCTCTGTCCGGGCTGTCTAGCATTTACATAGTGGCATGTATGTCTGCACATATAGCATTTACACAGTGGCATATAAAGCCATATTTTCTACAAGTTCGGGCTGTCTAGCATTTACACAGTCGCATATATGTTTCTCTGTCAAGTACAGCAAGCGAAAGACATCCAGTAACTACTAAAGGTGAGCAAACCTATGTATAACACATATCCAAACAGTCTTATAATTAGCAAGAACTAAAACTGGTTTTCTTTTGTTAATTGGTTTATTAAATCCAATTAAAAGAAACGCAAGCATTAGAAACCGGATATGACGAAGGTAAAACGACCATCATGCCTTAATAAACGAAGTTTCTTTCTAAGCACTTAGTCGCTAGAAACACCTATAATAGTATGATATATAACGAAGGGAAAGCGACCATCCATGTCTGAACCTAAATCCAAGTAACAATATGACATGAAAGTTTAACAAAACCGTACCTCCAATGTTGCCCCATAGGACACCTATTTCCTAATTCTGACATCAAAGAAACACGGTACAGAAGGTGAAGCTGAATATGTTGCTGCTGCAAGTTGCTGTGCACAGGTACTTTGGATGAAAATTTAATTGGATTACTATGAGATCCTCTATGACGAAGTGCCAATTTTCTGTGACAACACAAGTGCAATTTCTATTTCCAACAAACCTGTGCTTCACTCTCGAACCAAACACATTGATATCAGGTATCATTTTATTAGGGATCATATCTTAAAGGGAGATATTGAGCTGCATTTTGTTCCCATTGAGCTGCAACTAGCTGATCTTTTTAATAAGCCTTTGGCTTAACCTTCGTTCAATATACTAGTTGCTGAGTTGGGTATGCTTAACATCTCCAAGCATGTGGCTGATATTTAATGTGTTATTTAATGAAGTCTGAGTAAATATTAAATGTTTTTCACATGTAAGTAGGTAGTTACAATCAAAGTAAATGCTAAAAACATTCGCAATATTTAATTAGTACTTTTCCGGTTAACGAGGAGACAAACTGTTTTGAAAGGTCAAGGGACACACATTTGATCAGTCTTTTTTCCACTACGCATTTAATGCTGTTGAATAACTGTTTTCAAATTTGAATATATATATATATATATATATATATATATATATATATATATATATATATATATATATATATATATATATATATATATATATATATATATATATATATATATATATATATATACATATATATATCCTTTCAAGATATTTTCACCTACACACTTTCATTATAATTCACAATTGTCTCTCTCTAAACCTATCTCTAAAACCCTCTCATTATCTTCGTCATCTCAATCCTCACATCAATGGAGTTCTCCGTACCAAAGGCATCAAACGTATCTTTCGAGATAAATGAAAGCATCTTGGCATCAAACAACTCAATAGGATGGCTTAAAGCTCATAATGACTCATACCTAGATCTGGTTTTATGAAGAATTGTGACGTTGGGGAAGCATTTACCATATCTCCTTCCACCCTTTATCAAGAACACCTTAGGGAATTCTGGTACTCCGTATAAGTACTTGATGATAACACCATCTCCTTTCACCTCTCATGCAATCAACATCCCTTTGATTTTTCTGTTGCCGATTTCTCATATTTGGCTGGGCTTCGACATGGTGAAGAATGTCTCAAGACTGTTGGTAAGAAAGCTGTTAAGGATGCTCTTGCCACTATTTACCCTGTATCTGACACTCACCCAGATCTTACCCCATCTGAAGTTGTTAACAAATCCCCTTTGAAGATCAAGTTTTTTTCTGATATGTGGAGAGTGATATTTTCTCATATTGTTAAGTCTTTGGGAGGAATGCAAGGTTCACAAGATCAAATGTCTTTCAACCATCAGTCCATTGCATATGGGCTGATCTGGGGTGCTGATGTAGATGTATGAAGTATTCTATTCTCCAACCTTGTGGAGATGTTGAAAGGAACTAACCACTCAAGGGAGAAGAACATCTGCTACACTCGATTTCTCTCTCTCATCTTCAAAGTCTTCTTATTGATCGTTGTGATAATCCAAAACTCAGAGCCATGAATCCATACCATCTCACAGGGGTTGTCTGCAAGACAATTGGGCCCAATGATATACCCATGACTGCCTAAATGAAGAATGTAGCTGCAAGAAAACCATCTATTAAGTCTTTGATCCCTTCCTTTGTAAAGGTGAATACAGCTAGTGTGTCTGGTAAGTTTGTGTCTTTGAACTCTAGGAAACACACTACATTGTCCAAAGCAACAACTGACCAACATCCAAAGAAGAAGTCAAACCCCACTTCCTCCAAAACCCAAGCTGTTAAAAAGGTCAGGGAAAAGGAGAAGGAGACCATCTCAACACCCTCTGTTCCAAAGACTTCTGCGGACACAGAGACTTCAGCTAAAATTCAACAAGAGTCTAGCGTCTCTAATTCAGCAGAGACAGCAAGAAACCAGCCTAACTGATATCTCACAGGTAATCAGTTTATCATTTTTTAGAGGTACACAAGTAGCCACTCTCAAATGTCTGTAAGGGAGAGTGGTGAAGTTAGGGTTATCCTTGACCCATAGGTGTCTGTGTTAGCACTTAGAATCCTTTTAAGACTTCTTTACACCCTGTCTTTGCACCAGGGAATGATTCATTTGTGTTTATAAAGCACCCCAATGACCCTGCACCCTCTAGATTGTATACAGGCAAACAACAACATGTGTACATATATGTCTCAACCTAGAGTAGTTGTACCTCACAAAGCCTCTAGGTTCCCTTAGAAAAAGAATCCCAAAAGTTTCATACTTTTAGGGGGAGCTGAATAATCATCCTCAACTTTCCTAAGGACAACGTAAAATGGAGATTTTAAACTACATCTTTTTCACAAATAAAAGAATCACAAAGGATTTATCCTTTTAGAGGGAGCTGAATCATCACACTCAGCTTTCCTAGGGGCAGCGTAACAGGCGATCCTAATCTACATACATCTCACAGATAAAAGAGTCCCAAAGGATTTGTCCTTTTGGGGGGTTAAATAATCACACTCAACTTTCCTAGGGGTAGCGAATGGCAACCGTTAACCCCATTACTTTCACACTTAAAAGAATCCCAATGATTTATCCTTTGGAGTGGCTGAATAATCATCCTCAGCCTCTCTGGGACAACGTACTGGTGACCATTCCCCTTATCTATTTCCTTGTTACTAACTAACATAAAGTGTAGGCTGATATTGAACAGTACACTATACTCTCATGCTATAATAGATGGAGCTGATAAAATCATGCAAGAACAGCCCACAGAAGATGAAACAATGCTTAATATTGAAGAGGATGTTCTGACACTCATTGAAGATTTCTCTGAACCAGAATCAATGCCTGATGATGAGACCTTCACATATGTTCTTTTGAAAGAAGAGGATGAAGAAGATGATGCAGAGATTTCTCTTTCCCCTCCCAAAGTCACAGTTGAGTCTACTCTTGCTGACACATCCACAACACCAGCCCAACAAGCACCCACAACTTCCACTCTTGATGTCCCTGTCACACAGGTGCTTCCAATGGCTGCGAAATAAGTTGTATATAATCCAACAGCTAAATTTTTACTATTTGATCATCCCCAGCAGTTGAATTATGATCTTCTACCAAGGGAAGATGGCTATGAACATCAAAGATTAAATATTCACAATTTATAGCCTTACCATCACCCTACAGATATGGAGCGTCTGTCAAGAAAATTGGATCGCATTGGTTCTAAGATGAATACTTTTACCTCCAATTTTCAAAAGATTATCACACAGGCTGTTCAGGATGCTCTCACAGATCCTATTGAAGAAGGCACTCGTAAAGGAGTTGCTCAGGGGATCAATCATATGTCCACTCGAATCAAAGATGCCATTACCACTGAAGTCCATGATATGTTATCACCTCATGAGTCGGTCATGCACAAAGAATTTGAAGCTGTGTATCGACGACAGGTCAATCATACAAACTACTTGGCTAATCATGTTGATCGTTCTGTGAAAAGAAATTACAACACGTTACTCCGAATTTCTCGAGGCTAAAGAAAAACACAGAAATGCATGGATGTATCCGTTGAGGAGGTTGCAAGGTATATTCAATCACGTTAAGCTAAACGTTTGGTAAAACATGCTAAATGTGAGGGGGAGAAAGTCAAATTGCTGAACCTTGAACCTGTCAATGCCAGTGCAAGCACATGCGATAACACAGCTGATAACACCATCTATACTCCCACACCTCTCCAAGTCATCACACCAACTATCATAACTGACGACGATGAAGTTATGGGGAAGCAACAGCCTAATGAACAAGCTGACACATCAAAGGCCCTGACTCTGGTTAACACCAAGGAGATTGTGGATAATGATGAACTAGTTGCCAAGAAACTCAAGTTTATTGTTAGCTCCCTACCCAAGGCTTTACCAAATCAAGCTTAGATGGCATTCACCAAACATGCTAAAGAGCTTAGAAAATCACATGAATCATCCTGTGTCTCAAAGAAAGGAAAGGAAATAGTTGTGGTAGACTTAGACGCCAAACTAAAGAAAATAGATGCGATGCTAGAGATAGGAGGATCAACAGCTGAAATTTCTCAATTCTTCACTTTTAAAACTGTTGGAGAGAAACCTTTAACAACTAAGGAGATTGAAAAACAAGCAATTGAATTTAAAAGGCTGAATGAAATCAAGAGAGCCAAAGAGCTGAATGAAGCTAAGTTAAGAAAAATGACTCCTCAACAAAGAGATGAGCAAAGACAAACCTTGAGGGAAATGTAGACAAAACACAAAAAGGCTCTAAGGAAAATTAAAGCTGACTATGATGCCTGCGTAAACTCAAGATTTGCACCAGGAAACATCACCAAATTCAAATACACCATTCAAAAGTCTACTCACACTTCACAGATGGTAATATGGAGAGACAACCAACATGCCAACATGAACATATTTGATAACTTCAAATTCAAAACACTCGGTTTATCCGAATGGTTTAAATTAAAGAAATTAGTTGAGAAGAAGTCTGGACAGGCGAATTTCCTACTTCTAAAGACTCTGAAAGCTAAATTCAACTAGGTGAAAGAAACTGTAGCCAAGCTCAAAATTGATCCTCCACGACAACTATTTGAACAAGAACCCCCAAAGGCTGAGAAGAAAAGAAAGAGGCTGAGCTAATTTATTAATGAAACCTTTGTGACAGCCGACATTCAAGTTGATGGAATGCACAAGGATCTTATCCTACTCAATGGAATAGTAGGACCTGTTGATGGACAGAAATACACTGAGCCTGAAAAGGGAATGGCCTTTATGAACAAGGGTGTTAATATGTCTTCTAAAGGGAAAGTGAGTTGGGGCTAGCTTCAACTGTTCAGCTTCTAGTCTTCAAGAAGGTGTTGAAAATTAATTCTGAGTATTCCAAAGTCTTTGCCCAAGCTTTTCAAGATGAATTGGATACCAGAAAGGATGTTTCTAAAGCTGAAGAGAAAATAAAGAATGATGATTATTAAAGAAATCACAGCTGAATTTTACTTTCAAAATTTTATTGTACTTATGTCTTGTACTTGTAATTTTCCTTTAAGTCTTAATGAATTATGAAGTTGTTTGTTAGATATGTTATGTGTAAGAAGAAGCTGTCATCTCACTTACTATAACTATTTTAGATCTAGCTGTATTTATGTTTAAATAGGGGGAGATTGTGTGGAATCTGAGTATGTTAGATTTCCCTTAGTCATAGATTTAAACGTAAATTAAGTTGTATGTTATTAACTTGCATGTGCCAAGGTGACAGGAAAGTACCACAAGACTCACAGAGAACTTAGTCTTTGTGAGCAACTATAGCAGGGGTCCATGTCAGAGATATTGTCAAGAAAGTCGAAGATTACTTGAAGACATACTCATTGGCTGTGATGGATAACAGCCAAGATGTATCAGGGACTCTCCATGGTTGAGTGTTAACATGGGTGGAAATACCCTGTTAACACTCAGTACACTTTGGGCATACCTAAGTGTTTAGGCAAGAACTATTTGGGCAGGATTAGGCTGTCAAGATCGTGATCCCACCTGAGATCGTTTTTATCTTTGCAAGATCGAGATCGTAAGATCCTACCAATTAATCACGTTATTCAACAATCGATAAACGAGTCAAACTTTTTTGTTTCTACTCATCATCAAAGATAAATTTATATAGTATCTGCTTGAAAATGTCAAAGTTCAAATTTAAAATACCAAAGTAAAAGTAAAACACAAAAAGGTTAAGTCTCACTCGTCACATTCATGATTACATAACATGCGTATATACATTTCAAAACAAAGTACATCACTAGTATCACGATGAATAAGCTATCTAAACTAATACTTAAAGGTTAATAGTTAAAACTTTGAAAAGGGTAAAAAAACAACATGTAAGAAACTTTTTGCTTCAGGCAACAAGAACATGAGAAGAACCTTGATTTGTTTAATGTAATGTAGATTTAGAAAAAAAATATTATGTTTACTCATTAAAAATCAGGAATTAAACGTTAATACTTGTTACTAAGATCAACGAACTCGTATTTATCTTTTTTTGGCCTAAAAAAGTTATGGGTTAGTAAGTATGTAAGTGAGTAAGTTAGTAACATGGAAATTTGGTAAACTCGTATCGACATGCGATCTTACGTGCGATCCTACACTGATCTTACGATCCTACCTCTGATGCGATCCTACATCGATCTTACACGATTCTCTCATGTGGGAACGTAAGATCATACGATCTTACGTGTAAACTCGGGATCTTGACAGCTTTGGGCGGGACAAATAGTATCTTTGAATTGATGTAGCCTAAAGTACGAGGTTATGAAGAAAAGGGAAATGGTGTCAGCTCTGTTTCCCTAAAGCTTTGTAACAGACTACCAAGAATAGAAGAGCATATTGTGACAGTTGTCTGACATTATCTGTCTTGTTTAGTCGCTATCAACCAGCTATCAAAGTCAACCTCGTACCACTATAAATAGGGAATGTAGCATAGAGTTAATGTTGTTCACTTTGTTAGATTTCACACATTAACTCTCTTGAGCATCTTGTGTTCTTAAGTTAGCTAGTAAACTTGTAACTTGTGCAAGTTTACTTGTCCGAAGAGTACACAACACATTGTCATCAAACTGTGTAATCCATAACACTTGTAATACTTGTTATACAATAATAAAGTATTACGTTTGAAAAGTACTTACTTGTGTTAATTTTCTTAATTAGTCGTTTCAGTCTAGGTTTAGGGAATGACAATGCCGACAACCTTAAAAGGTCACATGGGCAAAACTAAACGGCATTATCAGAATCGTGGCAAATATCATGAGGCAAATGAAAACCAACAGTATGTAGTTTATCAGTAGGCAAATAAGCTAATACCAGGCATAAACGCAAACCTCATTCAGGAAGAAAACTAAATAAGAACAACAGGTTCAAATCCCGATGCATAAATGCATGGTATGCCAGCAACCTTAAAAGGTCACCTGGGCGTAACCGAGAAAACTGAGTTTCGTCCACTTTATGGATTCAAGTCAAGGCTGTGAGGCACATAAAGTGGCTACACTCACCATGGCTGCAATTAGCAGTTCGCCCCACCAAGACACGTATGTTTTTAGCGACTTGGTCTTACTCAAAGGCCGTAACTATTGATCACAACCTCCGATTTTATTGTCCTACAAACACAATCAAACATATGATGAACACCATAGCAAATATAGCGGGCCAACCAATCATAAATTAAAGAAACTATTTTTCTATTATTGTGGCCGCGTGCGGTTACAACATGAATGTCGTGCACTAATACTCAATAATTTCCAGAAACTTGCACATTGATAACGACCTAAATATACATATTAAATCCGTTATTATAATGCCACTTTGTATTATAAATAAGAGCTTTCGATACTTAATATATTGCGTTTTACATGCAGGTATAAAGTTTGAGGAAGCAAAGTGAAGATATACAAATAAGGGTCCTTGAAGTGCAATTAAACAAAATTACTGAGAGAAGATTCTGGAACACATGAAAGTGCGGCGCACAATGTCAAATGTGCAGCGCACATTCCACACCTCCAAAGTGCGGCGCACTTTTGGAGAAGTGCGGCGTACTTTTTCCCTCAGCCAACACTATAAATAGAGGCCACTTCTAGTCATTTTACACACACCTCTTCTATCTAATACTCCATAGCTCGAGTATTTTAGCTTTCTTAGTAAATTTTCAGTATTATCCACTTTTGGGAAATACTTGTAACAAGAGTATTCCACTCTTTGATTCTTAGAGAAACGATATAATCGTGACACTTGTGTACTCGTTCATTCGATCAATCTAAGTATGATGTTCTCTTACTCATTTCCATTTGTTATTTTGATTAATATGTTAGGCTAAGCTATTTGTGACTATATGGGTATGTGACTATAATTAGTGATGATGCTATGATATGATCCTTTATAATTGATTTCAAGCTAATGTTGTAGAACCATTTTACCACCTAGTTCTATAAACCAAGAGGCTTGTTGAGCCCGAGCGATGCCCCGGTTGTGACATGAAGCTTATAACGTGTAATCGTTTTTCTAAATTAAATTTTAAAACCGATGTTCGTATGTGGTCAATAGGTTCATATGTGGTCAACTTATATTTTGGTGATCATCCTATCCAACAGTCACACAGTTACCGTCATGTCAAAACACCTAATTGGCTGCTATGCTAAAGATATCCCTTTTCGTCTCTTATTCAATTGGAAGTGTCAAATTCTTTTAACCTGCGGTTGACTTCCTAACTCTTAGTGGCATTAGCTTGCTTTTTAAGTTTGCTAAGAAAACATTGAATAGATCTCAACTTTTCGTTTTTTAACAGAAATATTGTGTGATTTCTTTCTTGCCAAACTAACAAAAAGAAGTTGTCAAAATTAGTCTTCTGTCCATATACTCTTGGAATATGGTATTACAATCAAATGTTGAATAATGAATACATTGACCAAAACCTTATAGTGTTTTCTTCAAATTAGTCAACTGTTGCAATCTTCCCCATGTATTCTTTAATGTACCAAACATTCTTATCTTTAACGCTTCATTTACATTTGAGGCTTAAATAGTTTACAACATCAGATAGTTTTTATACCAACCTTAAAAAAAGATAGTTTTTATACCACTCAATAAGCTAAGTCAAACTACTTATCCACTATAACTTTAGCAACAAAAAAGAAAACAGAATTTATGTTTAATGTATTTGGCATGTGCCACCGATTATGTATAGCAATCACAATCGATATAGCAGGGGCATTGCTCCATGTCCATAATTTCCTTTAGCTAATAAAGGTTAATAAATGCATAAAATTAAATTTACAATTTACTCATCTTTTTTGTTAAGGCCCAATAATATACACACCTTCAAACATTTTGAAATGGATAATAAGAAATACTGAAGCCTTTTTAGTACAATTACTACATCATCACACAACCCTAATATCTCTATACCACCAGGCGTTTTTTTCTCTCTCAAGAAACGCCCCCAAAAAACCTTTTTCAACATTAACTCTTACACTTTGATTAATAATCTACCAAATCTTCTTCTACCCACCATGAAATCTTATGATACTATGAATAAAACCTCCTCAAACATAAACCCACGTATGAAAATCAATAAAATACATGTTGTATCTTCTCATATCGGCTTCAAGATCATTCAAGTGGTCTCTGATAGGTGTTTCTTGTCCTGCATTTTAACACGAAACAAAGATAAGAGTATAAAAAATTGTTATATTTCTTACTTTATTTTCGGATATTGAAAGACAATATTAATTGTCACAGATCAGTGATGATATATCTTTCGTGCTTCATTGATCTCTAAATGTCAGGAGCTGTTCAACATGAAAAGATCAAAAGATTAGGTGGGTTATAACTTAACATAGATCGATGATGGACTGTTTCTCTCTCGTGCCTGGTCTTGATAAAGATATTGACTATTTGTAAGAAAGAGATAAACTAAGATATTGAGTTTTCATTCATCTTCTGGTTTTTTTCTTGCGCTAGATTTGTGGATACGTTTTGGAAAAAAAGTATGTATTTATATATAACTTTCTCAACTTTCATCTTTCTTCACTTTATTTAGAATGACAGTTTATTTATTCAATATCTGAAACGAATTGCATATGAACAATCGGACAAAGTTTAGAAATTGAAATCATTAACTAATGGGCAATCCTCACAGAATTTATACAACTTTGGGTCATTATTACTTTCAATTCACTTTGTATAAGTTTTTTGTCATTAAGACTCACACTTAATGTATACACAACTCAATCTTATATTATATAAGATATTTTATCTAGAGCTGATTTGTTACAATAGTTTGGCGTTGAGAAACGCAAATTGTTATAAAAAAAATAAGTTTTAAGAACTTGTCTATGGTTTTGAATCTTTGGTTGGAGAGATCCGCTTAGAAACTTTGATAAAATATTGAACTCATTGGCAACTTGTTTTAAGCTTAGTCGCTTAATCAAACATAAGTCTTGAATCACATTAAAGTAAATGGTGCAAATGCCATTTTGACGAAAAAGGATTATCACTCTTTACCTACATAAACATATCTTGATCATTATTACCATCATCACGAACTTATACGAACTATCCCATATTAGTCATACTTGTTACTATTATTAGTTATTTCAATAATTTCTTTCTTCAATTATTATATTGTTACCAAAACGAAATTAAGTCTCAGCGAATGATCCTGGCTTACCACTACAAGCTATATTACGAAAGGAAGGGTATACTTGCCCGTGTTTGTATTCTACTCCCTTGTTTTGTCTAAACCTTGTAATAAAAATTTAAGACTCGCAAACGAACATCAAGTTTTTGGCGCCGCTGCCGGGGACTTACAATCCTGTTTTGTAACCAAAGCTTTCATAATCCTTGAAGAATTGAACCATTTCCCACCCAAAACAAACCAAAATTTTTTCTGCAGTACAGAAAGTACGTCGCACAATTCAAAAGTTTGCCGCACTTCCTGTAATGAATCGAAGTACGCCGCACAATTCAAAAGTGCGACGCACATTCCCTACTGTAACACTAAAACCATTGTTGGATGCACACCCGTTCATCCGAAACTCCACCAGTATCACCGTTACCAGAACCTGAACGTACCCTTAACCGAATGTTACGTAGACTTCACCTTCTTGTACCTTTAGATAGGAGACACGAGCAACCTTAACCACGCGAAATCAACCAACCTTTTGACAACCTTTCTTAATTCCTATTTCTCATCAAACTCATCAAACGTTACGATCCAATATCAGACACCGATGATGAACCAATGTGGTCATCCGATAGAGTTGTAGCACCAACTCCTGGCTCTGCAATCGTTTTACCTAAAATTACAAACGATTTTGCAATCAAAGGAAGCCATTTGACACTTGTCAAAAACCACCAATTTGATGGTCGAATCAAAACCGATTCTCACAAACACATCCATGAATTTAGCAGAATTTTCAAAATGTTTAACTATGGATAAGGACAAACCGAAGCCGTTCAACTCATGATGTTTCCATCATCCCTTACTGGAGAAGCCAAGTCATGGCTTGACGAACTTAATGAAGGAACCATTCGAACATGGGAAGGTCTTAGAACCGCTTTCATTAGCCGATTCTTTCTCCCTGCCCTATTTGAAAAACTCCTCGGAGAAATCCGAAGCTTTTCTCAACAAGATCGAGAAACTCTCATTGACGCTTGGTTAAGAATGAAAGAATTACTCAGAAACTGCCATGGTCATGGACTAAAAAAGGAAGGAATAATTAAGATTTTCTATCATGGTCTTGACGATGCTACCCAAGATGCATTAAACGCCGCAGCGGGCGGTATTTTCCCTTACAAAACTCCTAACCAAGCCTACCAATTATTAGATGACAAAGTATTACTCAAGCTTGATTGGTCCAAAAATCACAAAAACAAAAACCCTCGGAAAACAGTAGCTTTTGCTGAAGAAAGCAACAACCCAACCGACACCAAAAAATTATGGCTCGTATGAACGCCATGTCTCTTAAAATCGATACTCAATATAAAGAGATGAAAAACAAAAGTCGTGAAACTTGCAAACACTATGGAGGAAACCATCCTTCTAGTGAATGTGATGACGATGACACACCCATGACAAAGGAAGAAGAAGCCAATTTCATGAACACCTATTGTCGAACTCAATTTTATAACGATTATCGTAATTGTGACCGCGATAATTGGAGATCTAACGATAAACCAAGTTACGATGGAGACGAAAAGAACCCCAACCAAACCGAAGACAAACCTAATCTCGAAACCAAGCTCGACAATTTTATTGAATCCCAAAGAAAAACCAACCTTTTCGTGCGAGATACATTCACTGACCTAAAAAAAAAGTTCGAGACTTCAAACAAAAACCACCAAGCTTCCATTCAAAACCTCAAAGCTAAATTTGATCGTTTTGCCGATAAGTAATCAAATCGCGCTTCTAGTTCTTTACCAAGCAATACCAACCTAAACCCTAAAAACAACAACAAATATCAACCACCGCAAGATCGTAACGAGCATGTGAATGCCGTATTCATGAACACCTTTCAAACATAAAGAGACGAAAAACAAAAGTCGTGAAACTTGCAAACACTATGGAGGAAATCATCCTTCTAGTGAATGTGATGACGATGACACACCCATGACAAAGGAAGAAGAAGCCGATTTCATGAACACCTTTCTTCGAACTCGATTTTATAACGATTATCGTAATCGTGACCGTGATAATTAGAGATCTAACGATAAACCAAGTTACGATCGAGACGAAAAGAAACCCAACCAAACTGAAGACAAACCTAAACTGGAAAACAAGCTCGACAATTTTATTGAATCCCAAAAAACCAACCTTTTCATGCGAGATACATTCACTGACCTCAAAACAAAGTTCGAGACTTCTAACAAAACCACCAAGCTTCCATAACAACAAATATCAACCACCACAAGCTCGTAACGAGCATGTGAATAACATATTCACGCGGAGTGGTTTATCTTACGAACCACCTACAAAACCTACCCAAGATACACCAATCGAAAATCCACTCGATAGTGATGATGAGGATGAAGCACAACCAACAAAAACCAAACCCACTGAAAACACGAACCCAACACCCAAACCATATAAACCAAAAGTACCATACCCCCAACGCTTACGCAAGCAAAAGATGCAAGCTAAGTATGGTAAATTCCTTAACTTAATCCAAGAAGTTCGAATTAACATGCCTTTAGTAGATGTTATGGCTGGAATGCCAAACTATGGCAAATTTCTCAAAGAACTTATCAAAAGCAAACATAAATTTGAAGATGTTTCTTCAGCTTTTCTAAATGATGAATGTTCTGCCATTATCCAAAACAAAGTTCCACCAAAACTTGGAGATCCTGGAAGTTTTCTAATTCCATGTGCTTTCCATCACTCATACTCTTGTAACGCATTGGCTGATCTTGGCGCTAGTAACAACCTCATGCCATACTCTTTGTATGCTAAACTCTCAAAAGATGTTCTCAAACCCACAAAAATGAGCGTTCGCCTCGCGGACCGTTCTCTTTAATACCGAATGGGAATAGTCGAAAACATGCTCGTTGGAGTTGAAAAATTCATTTTCCTGTCAACTTTGTAATCCTAGAGATGGAAGAAGACAGAAAGGTACCACTTATCCTTGGTAAACCTTTCTTAAATACAGCTGACGCTGTGATTTGAGTAAAACAAAAACAACTCAACCTTGGAGTTGGAGAAGATAGAATTTCCTTTTCTATCGACGAAGCAATGAAACACTCGCATTCTAATAATGATACTTGTTTTAGTATTGATTTCATTGACGAAGTCGTTGAAGCCGATTATGACGCTCTTCTTGACGAAGGAAGCGAAATTTTATATTCTATCGATGGAACCATCCTTGAAGAAGAACTTTTTGCTGAATTTGACGCCTTCATAGCCGTTAATACTGACGGACCAATAGAAACACCTGAAGAAGAAAATGAAACACCATTTGAAACCATAACTTTCGAAACCGATTTCAAAGTTAAGAAATCTGCGGAAGAGCCTCCTACAAATTTAGAACTTAAACCTCTTCTTGAACATCTGGAATATACGTTTCTTCACGAAGAAAAATTACGGCCTGTAATTATTTCATCCTAACTTTCAGAAGAACACAAAATCGATCTAATTAAAGTTCTCAATAAGCACACACAAGCTTTTGCTTGGAAAACTTCTACCATTCCTGGCATATGTCCATCGTTCTGCAAACACAAAATCCAAATTTTGGATAACAAGAAACCGATTGTTGAAAAACAACGAATATTAAATCCTAACGTGAAGGACGTTGTTAAAAAAGAAATCCTTAAACTCCTAGATTCTGGAATAATCTACCCAATCGTAGATAGCCCCTGGGTTAGTCCTATTCACTGTGTACCTAAAAAGGGAGGTATCACTGTAGTAACTAACAAAAACAATGAGTTAGTACCAACACGAACCATTAACAGATGGAGAGTTTGTATTGATTATCCAAAATTAAATGACGTAACCGCGAAGGATCATTTTCCTTTGCCCTTTATGGATCAAATGTTAGAAATACTCGCAGGGAATGAATACTTTTGTTTCCTCGATGGCTTTTCCGGATACTTTCAAATCCCAATCAACCCTATGGATAAAGAGAAAACCACATTTACTTTTCCATTTGAAACTTACGCGTATAGGCGCATGCCTTTTGGCCTATGCAATGCACCTGCTACTTTTCAGAGGTGTATGATTGCAATTTTCCACGATATGATTGAAGAATCAGTCGAAGTCTTCATGGACGATTTTTCCGTCTTTGGAAATTCTTTCGACACATGTCTTATCAATCTTGATAAAATGTTAGCACGCTGTAAAGAAGAAAATCTTGTGCTAAACTCGGAAAAATGTCACTTTATGGTTAAAGAAGGAATTGTGCTTGGACACAAAGTGTCTGGCGCACGCTTAGAAGTTGACAAATAAAAAATAAACGTAATCTCAAAACTCCCACCACCTGCTAATGTGAAAGGCATTAGAAGTTTTTTAGGTCATGCCGGTTTTTACCGAAGATTCATAAAAGCCTTTGCGAAGATCGCAAGACCTTTAACTCAACTTCTAGAAAAAGAAAGAGCATTTGATTTTAATGATGAATGTCTCTTAGCATTTGAAACTCTCAAAGCAAAGCTTACATGCACACCAATTATTGCAAGCCCCAATTGGAATCTTCCATTTGTGCTTATGTGCGATGCAAGTGAACATGCCCTTGGAGCCAACCTTGGACAAAAAGATGGAAAATAATTTCACCCATCTACTTTGCTAGTAGAACTCTAAACGCAGCCCAACAAAATAACACCATTACAGAAAAAGAACTCATGGCTGTAGTTCACGCGTTTGACAAATTTCGATCATACCTCATTTTGTCAAAAACAATAGTTTACACCGATCACTCAGCTTTAAAATACTTTTTTAAAAAGCAATACGCCAAACCTCGTCTCATACGATGGCTATTACTTTTACAAGAATTTGATTTAGAAATTAAAGATAAAAAAGAGCTGAGAATGTTGCTCCTGATCATTTATCTCACATAGTTAATGATGATTCTAGCGATGATGAAATCGAGGATTTTCCCGATGAGCATATAATGCAAATAAATACTAACAATACACAATGGTTCGCAGACTTTGCAAACTATTTGGCTGTAGGTATTTCACGAAAGGGAATGACACACAAACAAAAGAAAAGATTCTTTTCTGAACTCAAAAAATACTTTTGGGACGAACCTCGCCTATTTAGAATCTGTTCCAATGGAATGATCCGACGTTGTAATTCCAGATCTGAATCTCGAAAAATTCTCGATGAATTTCACTACAGACCGACCGGAGGACATTATGCAGCGAACACCACCGCTAAAAAGGTGTTCGACACTGGCTTTTACTAGCCTACGATTATTCGTGAAGCTCATACCTTAATACGACTATGCGAAGCATGTCAAAGGACTGGAAATCTTACAAAGATTGATGAAATGCCTCTATATAATATCCAAGTCTGCAAAATCTTTGACGTATGGGGTATCGACTTCATGGGACCATTTCCTAAATCTTATAAATCTGAATACATTTTTATCTCCGTCGACTATGTATCAAAATGGGCCGAAGCTCAAGCCTTGCAAACTAACGATGCAAGAGTTGTTATAGCATTCTTAAAGAAATTATTCTATCGTTTTGGAATTCTAAAAGTACTAATAAGCGACAGAGGAACTCATTTCTGTAACAAACTCATGGAAAAAAATCATGAAAAGATATGGAGTCAACCACCGATTTTCCACATCTTACCACCCTCAAACGAGTGGCCAAGTTGAGAACACTAATAGAGCTCTTAAGTGAATCCCTGAAAGACCATCCAAAACAACCCTGCTTGTCGGTCTAAAAAACTAGAAGATGCTCTATGGGCCTTTCGTACCGCATTCAAAACACCAACTGGAACCAGACCGTACAAGCTCTTGTATGAAAAAACATGCCACATACCAATAGAAATTGAACACCGTGCATATTGGGCACTTAAGAACTGCAACCCTGATCTTATTGCAGCTGGAGAAACACATATATTCTAACTTCATGAGTTAGATGAATTTAGACATCAAGCTTATGAAAGTTCACCTTTATATAAAGAACGAACCAAAGTGTGGCATGATCGCAAATTGCAACTAAGAAAAGAATTCAAACATGGAGAGAAAGTACTTTTCTTTATCTCAAAATATAAATTCAAGCAACAGAAACTTACTTTGAGATGGACTGTACCTTATATAGTAAAACACCAATATCCATCTGGATATGTTGAACTATACGGTAGAGACAATACAACTTTTATTGTCAATGGACATAGACTTAAGCTCTACCATGAAGAAGAAAACTATAATGAATTCGACAAAGAAGAGATCCCCTTCTTTTTAAAATAAAACCGAGTAGCCAAGTCTGGTTGAAGACTCTAAACTTAGCGCTTCTCGGAAGGCAATCCGTATTTTATCCCTTACTTTTTAACTTAAGTGTGGAGGAGGACTTGTAAAATAAATAAAACCGTCCTTGTATATATTTTGCATGTGTTTTTTTATTTTATAATATCATGCAGGAAAATAGCAAACTTGGAGCTCTAAGCTGGATTCATCTCTTTAAGTCCTGCAAATTTCTACTTAGCCCCGGAAAGTTCTCGTTTCCCTTTGTATTTTTCCTATTTTTAGTTTTTATTAGTTATCAACTCGAGGACGATGTTCACCTTAAGTGTGGAGGAGGAGACAAATAGGAAAAAATAATAATAAATAATAAATTTGTAGAATCTTGATAACCTATGAATCTATGAAGTGGGTTGATGTTTTCTAGAGAGAGAAACTAGAGAGATAAAGTGAGAGAAAACTATGTGTATTTTATTAAGTGGAAACTTTCAAATGAACAACAACCACCCCTTTCCAAGGAGGAAAGGGGTATTTATACTTCCAAGTCATATGTGGACTTGGGCCGATCCATGACAAGCCCATGGACCGGTTCTTACTTAACTTAATAAGTGACTATTAACTACGAGCTATTACAAACATAAATAATATTGTGGAGTGACCGATACTTATAATATACGTAAAAATGTATTTCCAACAATCTCCCCCTAAGGGAGGTCACTCCACGTTACAAAGTTCTAAACCTAGCATACTATACTAAGTCTTCGTTCTTTAGCTCGTAGTCTTTTCTTCTTTTCTTTCTTTTGTTGTGAATATGTTGGTTTGATCTTTTAGGCTTTGGCTTGAGAGCATTGTTCTTTTGGCCTTTCACGTGCGATCTTTTGCCTTCTTGTGAATTTTGCCTCCTCGTGACTCCATGTTCCACACACTTATGTCTTTTTGTTGAATTCTCGAAAGCTTCAGAGTTTGGTACAGCGGAAGACTTTATCTTGTACTTTCTTGAATTTTTTGCTAAGCTTTGATGCAGAAAAACATAAGCATGTGGGAACGACTTCTACAGGTACACCGCAACACCACCGTCTCCACTGGTACACAGCAACGCCACCGTCTTCAACAGGTACACAGCAACGCCACCGTCTTTAACAGGTACACAGCAACGACATGAATAAAATGGCTTTGAACATTTTATTCTAATTCGGTAGCATTTTACCTCCGGTCGGTTAAGACCGTTGGACGATATTAGATATCGTACCCGTGACGGATAGTTTCAATTAAGTAACTTCCTGACAGGATTTCACGGGTAAACCCGTTCTCTTTATTCGACCGTCCAAAGCTGACTGCGAACATAAAGAGTGAATCACTTGGATAAATTATCCTTGTGATTTGAAGCCGTCAATTCATGAAACCTGGAACAAGTGAATTTCAATTAAGATTTTCACCATCGTTGCTTTCCAGTTGTCACGAGCTCAATTCATAAAGAATCTTGCACGTCACCTACCAAGTGCTGTTTGATGTTAACACTAGAAGGATTTCCACTCGTCACTGTGATCAATAAAGAGTCACTCTGAGTGTTCTGGCAAGATCATATGATAATGCGTAGAGGCCTGGAACGAGTTTAAGTTCAATTAAGAATTAAACCACTGTTTCTTTCCAGTTTTTCACAAGATTGGTTCTAAAAGAACCGCACGTGTAACCTACCATGAGCTTGTTTGATGTTGACTCAAGCAGGATTTCCATCTTCATTGTAATACTTGCGTATTACTCGGATGTTCTGGCAATATTACAGGAATACTGCGTAGGACTCATAAAAATCTCTTACTTTTCACAGTGTGTGAGAAAGCAAGGAATAAATGGAAAGTGTCCTAATGAGACTTTTGATGATCTCTTGGCTCTAGACTCGATAGTGCGTTTTGATTTAGTGAGCGATGGCTGGAGAGGAGTGCCACCTTTTCAATACCAGTCTATTCGGAGTGAATAAACCAATAGATAACGTGTTGATCTCCGTGTGATTAAAACAAATACCTTTTGAGAGATATTTGAGTTAGCTGGGAAGGGTTGTGCATTGCATCACTGGGTCCATGATGTCTTTTTTCAATACCGAGAATCATTAGCAAAAATGACCTCAATAGCATATGTATTGACCCGGTTTCTGCCTAAAGTTGTAAGGAGGGCTTCTTTCTTTACACCCTTTATCTTTACAATTCTTTTTCATTCTTCAACCCCTTCAATGCTTACCAATACGTCATCACTAGCACCTTGTTGTGATTGTTCCAGTGCTAGCTTAAGTACTTGGTCGGCATTCAGCTACGTTCACATTCTTTCTCCATTTTTCCTAGGACTACTAATTCTATCTAGGGAATTGTCCTTGGGAAGATTCCATCGGCTCTGATGAATCATTGGACTAAACCTATTCCTACCACCCTTTTGTCACCACATTCGTCGTGAATTAAGCGTGTTTTAGGAAGGAATTGCCACCATGAAAAATCATTGAAAATCACCTAAAGTACTTGTGATATTGAAATCAAAAGTTTCGTACCTTAGGTGTTTTTGATCATCAAAAACGCTCCCCCTTAATACGTGCTTTACACATATTAAGTTGGATTATCGTTAAATCTTTTTCATCTTTTAGCCAAGTATCACTTAAGTCTCCTTAATCCCATTTTCTCCCCTTATCCAAAATGTTAACCATTAATATTTGGGATATTGAATGGATTAACCGGTCTTTGGGTAAAAAATGAAATCGATGTTTGGCCATTAGAACATGTGAATGCTCCCCCTTAAGTTAATAAGGGATAGTTGTAGTGCTTTTAGTATGATATATTTTGAAAGATTTAGAATCTCGTGAGAAATTCTTGAAAAATTATCATACCTTAACACTACATCAAGCCATTAAAGCACAATATTCACAAATATACATATTCACAATTGAAAAACCAATATAAAGTGGACATGAAATGTACGACCCATTAGATGGATCGTTGCAGTAGCTTGTGGTGCACTAAATATGGTCTACCACCAACGAATCTTTCCAAGCTCCTCATCAATCTACGTTCACGGAGCTTTTGATCAATCTTCTTGATCACGTACTTCGCCATTTGCCGATAACCCAGATGCCAATCCTCCGTCATCTCTGGCAAAGTCCCACCCGAGTTAAGATGCTCCAACTTTCCTCTGACTTGTAGAAGAGTCCCATCACTGTACTTATAAAGCTCACCCACCCTCATAAACTTCATTAACCCTCGACTGCTCAAGTAGAAAATGCCGCAATTCGGAACAGAAATGCCGGTATAGGGACATCTATCTACATGTTGAGGTAGCACTTGATTCACTGGACGGGTTAAGTTGAGCTTTCTTTGGTAGCTTTCGACTCCCAACTGCAGATCTTCAACTCGTTTCTTGATAACAACGCTTCGTGTGAACATACGAAGTTCCGTATTCAAGGCAATGAGGTCTTCACGAGGAATATGTGTGAGTTTATCGCGGGTCATCAGAAGCAGCATATCTTCGATATCCTCAAGGCGAATGATAGAAAAATCTCCCTGCTGGATTTTGTATTCTCTGTCATCCTCCCTTTTCAAACGAATCTCCGTCACATGATAATAGCCATTCTTGGCTTCAGTTTTCAACCCTAAGATGTTGGAGATGCGGATATCGGATCTAACGTTGCTTCCAGAATTGACTAGGCAGCAACCCCTGTACGCCCTTCGGACTCGTTCGTCCCAATGAGATGCACCTATAACAGCATACATATCATAATTACGAGTTACCCTTGGGACCCAGAGTCTGTTTACCTTTTCCTCGATCCAGGGTATTGTCCCCTAGTTGGCAGCTTTCAGCAAGGTCAAGGATGTTGCGTACTTTGATGAACCCTTCAGAAGATACTCAAGATCATAGGTGACGAAGAAGTCGAGAGCTATCTGATTATCTTGAGTAGGATCAAGTGGAGGTGGAGCTCTTTCTGATTCATGAAGACCTGGCCGTTGAACGGTATTCAGAGCCTTCAGGATCTCATCGGCATAATACTCGAACTCCATTCGGGTTAACCGGGTTTTGGCGCGAAGTCTCTTATCCTTCAGCGCTTTCTTCACCAAAGATGGAGTAACCGAAGTCTTATACTCATGAGCAAGAAATGCACATAAGTCAATCGGACTGCGGATACGGAGATACAAAACATCTTTGTCAGCGTCTGTGATCGGATCATATTGCGCCGCTGCCGTGATCCAAGCCTGTGGCGGTGCAGTCTCGTCAATCTCCAACGTGTCTGCCCAGTCTCGTGTGCTTGGTTCAGGAACCGTAGATTGTTGTGCTTGTTGTAGAGGAGTAGAAACGCGAACATCTGCTGGTTCTGATTCAGGCATCTCGGCGGTGTCATGAACGGGTGAGTGTTGTGCAGCTTCAGGTTCCGTTACTGATTCTGCAATCACAGGAGCAACAACAACAGGACTAATAGGGTTAGTGGTAATAGGTAAAGATACAGCCATAGATGTACCAGGAATCGATGACGCCGTAGTAGCATTCACATCGTGGCGCCACTTGGATCGTCTTGATTCCGTGGAGGTAGACTTTTCCTTCTGCTCAGCATCTTTCTTGGACTTGGTTCCAGACTTAGCAGGTTTCTTGGAGCTGGTAACCTTATCTCCCTCTTTAGGCTGTTTACCCCCATCATCATCCTCATCGTTATCCTCGTTACTCCCCCTAGCACTCTCCTCATTACCATCACCACCATCATCGCCATCATCATCATCATCATCATCATCATCCTCATCCTCATCATCATCACCATTATCGTCATCTTCATCATCCTTTTCTTCTTCTTCTTCTTCTCCACCTTCATCTTCACCAGTACCCTCGTCTTCTTCACTTTCTTCCCTTTCTTCCTCAGGTAGAATGTGGTATGGTACCACACTTCCAAACGTTTTAAATAACCTATCATCCTCCATGATAGCGTCATTCAGGGATTTGTAGAGAGCCCGTTGAATCCTAGATTTATCAAACGATCCAAGTTCCCTCATTCGAGCTTTCAGGATCTTCTTCAATTCAAAATCCGTCAAGTCATAAGCAATTTTGTAGGCGGATTCAGAAGGATTGGATGACTTGATCATCAAATTATCAGCTGCGAGTGTCTTCAACTCATCACGCAGTTTAGGCATAATGGATTCAACAGATTCTTTCACTCTCTCTTCCACAGAAGCTTCAAGTGCTTCTTTCTGCTCCTTGTATTTATCCCTCATCGCTTGAAGTCTAGTGATACGTGCAGCATGCTTATCCGCCTCAGCCTGCTTAACCTGAGCTAGTTCTTCTGCATGAGCTTTTCGCGTCAATTCCATATCTGCAGCGAACTTAGCAAGCATCTCCTCTTGGGCTTTCCTAGATGCTTCTTCACTTTGAGCTCGTCTATGTAGCTCTTGGCGAAGTTCATCCATTTCTCTTTTGTGATTATCCGTATGTTTATCCAACATTTCGGCCATCACCAATGCAGCCATTGTAGATGTTGCAGAGCTGCTCTGGGTTGATGGAAGAGGCTCGGTTGTTACTACGGTACTAAGGATGGGAGTTATTGGTGGTGGAAGGAATGGTGTTGAAGCCGGTCTGGTTGGTAAGGGTTGGATTGGTGGAGGTTGAGTTGCTAAAGGTTGAGTAGACACCATGATAGTAGGAGCAACGGACTCCTTTTCAACACTTGCTGAAACCGGAATGGATGTCTCCTTCGAAGTAGAATACCGTTCAGGTGATCCAAACTCATCAGTATCATCTGGTTCCTCGTACTCTTCTTCAACATTTATCCTTGCACCTGAACCACTACCGCCCGTATCTTTCCTACTCCTTTGAATAACTATTTTCATCATTTTTCTCTCTGTCTTGTCAAGAGTAGGATCAACAACATCTTCTTCGTCACGTAGAACCATCTCATCAGCCTTACCCTTTCCCTTCTTAACCTCAGTCTTCTTCTTCTTGGTTTCGGGTTCAGGTAACGTAGCTGGTTGCTTGCGTTTACCTTTACTCTTGACCGTAGTAGACGAGTCTTCTCCAGTTTGAAGGTTTGCTTTTAACTTCTTGATTTCTAGTTGCAGTAGTTTGTAATCAGCAGAACCTTTAATTCTATCCGTCAGAAGGTAATCGGGAATAGGACCAGGAATAACACCACCAGCTGGTCCTTCATGCCTTAAATCCACAATATGATCAGCCTCTTCAGTGTGATGACGACTTGCTGCACGCCTATCAATTGTAACATCATTCTTCATACAATAGTTAATGATAAGCTTGATAAATCGAGGGTAAGCAAAGAAATTAGTCTTCAGCTTCTTGTTATGAAAGAGTTGAAAGGTGAATTCTTCCCATAACAATAAAGCATAATCTGCATTTGCGCCTTTGTACATCCCATGGAAGATGTTCATTATTGGACTGCGCAAAGCATCATGCCCACTTGTTTTTGGTGTAAGACATCTACTGAGAATACCCAACAATGCTCTCCAAGGTTGTCCTACTTTAGCAGTGGTAAACTCAGACGCAACTCGTATGTCAGGACATCCAATAGCATCGAATAACTCCATGAGTTCGTCTTTAGTAGGATCCCTCGAAAATACCATACCTTTGGGTGAATCCCGAACGCCAAATATCTTACGGAAGTCTGAAACCTTAATTGTCTGCTGCTTGTTGTCGAGAGTGAAGGTGATCTTGTTTGAAGTGATTTCCTTGGTAGCCCAAAACTCATACATATAATCATAAGGCACCGAGGCAGTACTCCTTAAAGCATTCTTGAAATGAGATTGATCAAGAATTGCTATGGCGACTTTGAAACCATGGTGAGTGGATTTTGAGACTGGTTTTAGCCGGTGGTTGTTTGGTATGAACTTGAGTGTTCGTGCTTCGGCAATAGCGGCTTCTCTAGAGTCTTGGATTGCTTGTACTGTTGGATTAGTCATTGTATCTGCTTAAGATAAGACATGAAAGGTTGATGCACAAAAACATATAGATATGTATCATTATTATTTCTAAGCATAACACATTTCATAACATAATTCAACAAGTACTTATAACATGCAAATACTATCAATCAAACAACTCTTCATCCGGAACTTTCCTTCATTCGGAACTTCTTCATCCGGAACATTCCTTCATTCGGAAGTTCTTCATTCGGAAGTTCTTCATTCGGAACTTCTTCATTCGGAAGTTCTTCATTCGGAAGTTCTTCATTCGGAACAACTTCATTCGGAAGTTCTTCATTCGGAACTTCTTCATTCGGAAGTTCTTCATTCGGAACTTCTTCATTCGGAAGTCCTTCATTCGGAACTTCTTCATTCGGAAGTTCTTCATTCGGAACTTCTTCATTTGGAAGTTCTTCATTCGGAACTTCTTCATTCGGAAGTCCTTCATTCGGAACTTCTTCATTCGGAAGTCCTTCATTCGGAACTTCCTTCATTCGGAAGTCCTTCATTCGGAACTTCTTCATTCGGAAGTCCTTCATTCGGAAGTTCTTCATTCGGAACTTCTTCATTCGGAAGTTCTTCATTCGGAACTTCTTCATTCGGAAGTCCTTCATTCAGAACTTCTTCATTCGGAAGTTCTTCATTCGGAACTTCTTCATTCGGAAGTTCTTCATTCGAAACTTCTCTTGATCCGGAACTTTTGGTTCGGAACTTTTTGGTTCGGATGTTTTGGTTGATCCGGAACTTTTTGGTTCGGATGTTTTGGTTGATCCGGAACTTTTTGGTTCGGAAGTTGTTGGTTCGGAACTTTTGCTGGGTAATCAGAAACTTGTACGTATGAACAGTCGACCAAAAAAAATGAAGATTAAACCCAGATTTTTACCAAATGACCCAAAAAGTTTTGTGATTTCAACAATAATAAGTAAAAACTAATACTTATCCACTAATCCCAATCACAAAAACACCAAAAACTCCAAGAATCAAGATGATCTTCTTAAAGAACACTAATACAATCAAAAACTAAAAAACCACACAAATCATTACCTTAAATCACCCCATAGCTCTTGATACCAAATGTAGAATCTTGATAACCTATGAATCTATGAAGTGGGTTGATGTTTTCTAGAGAGAGAAACTAGAGAGAGAAAGTGAGAGAAAACTATGTGTATTTTATTAAGTGGAAACTTTCAAATGAACAACAACCACCCCTTTCCAAGGAGGAAAGGGGTATTTATACTTCCAAGTCATATGTGGACTTGGGCCGACCCATGACAAGCCCATGGACCGGTTCTTACTTAACTTAATAAGTGACTATTAACTACGAGCTATTACAAACATAAATAATATTGTGGAGTGACCGATACTTCTAATATACGTAAAAACGTATTTCCAACAAAATTTCTCCACATAAAAATCTTTTTGAAATAAAAATAAAAATAAATACGTTTTGTAAATAAATAAAGTTTTAGCAAAGCAAAATCTCATTGATTGACACTATAACTAAGCACAAAAAACATCCACCAAATATGTGAGAAAACCTAGCTTTATATTTCTCTATTTTGTGTGAAAGCCGATAATCTAGTATGCTTCAGAACTTGTGCTTGATCATCATTTACTAAACCGCACTGAGTTTAACTTATAGATATATTTTCGAAAAGAGGCAAAATAAATCACCTTTGTATCATTTTAGTTAACCTACACTGGCTTGCTAAAATATGTTGCACTCGTACCTATGTGCTATATTATTCATCATGCTGTTATCTCGATATGATGCCTATCCATTGTCAAGTAAAAAGTATATATGATGTTCTCTTAAAAAAAAGAATTATAGTATAGTTTTGTTCTACGACCTTGACAAGGCATATTTTGTTCCTAAACCCACATCAATTATCACGTTTTGCTTCTTTGAAAATTTATCTGGTGCTCACGCTGTAACACCCCCATTTTACCTTTACGCAGCAGAACATTTAACTGGGGTATTACTTCATAGAACACAAGTCATAATGATAGAAAACAACTCAAAAGAGTGACAAAATCAACTTTCTTTATATATCATTAAAAATTTAGAGTTTTACATTATGTGGTTCCCAAAATCTAAAATAATAATTTCAATCTTGTGCCTCTCATGCCATCCTCGTGCTGCTCAATACTATCAGTCATAATTTCCTGAAATATATGCTTAAAGTTAACACAAAGGTTGAGTGAATTCATAGGTTTCAAATAATTTGAATACAAGATCCTTTTTCCTAAGGTACGTTATTATTCGCTCACATAAAACAATTTATTATTATTTCACTAGCTCATGACCCCGCGACTAGGCAAGATCAGGAAAACCCAACAAATTTTCCCTTAAGTAGGAAGTTTGCCGGACTATCCTAAAAAGCAAAATAAAGCATATATGTTTAGCCTAGGTAGGAACCATCAGCTGCTAGCAAGCGCGACTTACCCAGATAGGAGATGTCAGTCTCCAATAGTACTATTCACAATATTAGCGCTCATTAAATGGTTAGCGGTCAACAATTTAAAAGGGACTTAACGGCAACAAGTAAACGTAGTATCAATAATTATATTTGAGAAGCATACCAAAAACACTTGTATTCCATTTTTAGCACATATCCCCCTCACGGGTTTTCAAATCATTTATAAAGCATTTAAAAGTGAGGCTATGAACTCATCTTATGTCCATAGAATCTGAGCTATAATCAGATATATATCATTCACGGATAAACAGCTTGATCATACAAACCACAACTAGGTCTCATAAACAACAGCTTGATCTCACACAAACCTGGATTAATACATTGTGTATGGTATCAAGTCTTTAATCTTTGTTCAGTCTTTATAAGTATTGGTTATATATTCTTTAAATAATATTTGGTTGTAATTCTAGCACCATTGTTCGGGCCATCATACTTAGAAGCCATTCTATAAACGTTTGAGGAGCGAGGGCACTTTAAATCGTAAACCCAACCACTCAGTCATAACGTAATATCGAGATGGAACATTTTTGTACAAAGCTCCCTAATAACATGATGCTTTCATTACTTCCTTATATTCATAATTAATCTTCCTTAGTTTCAAAACTGACAAAATTAGCCATTTTAGTTCTACTTTGGTATAATTACACTTTTAACCCTTAAAGTATATAGTTTTAGTATTTGTATTTTAAACCCTTAATATTTAACCTTAGGACCTCAAACTTTACGACATTTATTATTATAGCTTTAACTTTCATAAGATGACACTTTTGGCCCAAAATATTAAATAGTTTCAAAAATGATAGTTTTAGTCCCTATACTTGTAAAAATCACATAACAACCTCAAAAATGGACCAAATGATCTAGGATTTTAAAAAACAGTTTCAAAACATGTTTATAATCATAATAACAAAATTTATTTAGAATTATAGCTTTTGAAATGGGTTTTTGCTTATTATTTCATCTGAATTACAAAACTAGGGTTTTAAGACATCTTTAACTTATAACTTCCATTTAAATTGACTTAGTTTATTTTGATTACTTTCTAACATAATTTTAGCATTATAAAAACTCTAATAATTGATTATAAAAAGATCAAAGCATAGCTAACATAGAAATTACCTAGGGTGCTCCAAAATGGCTCCTAATGACTTCCTATGAGCACAACTTGCTATCAAAGCTTCAATGGGTACCTTCTAGACCTGGTTTCTGGTCTTGGGACATGTCCTAGGACATATATAGAAGTGGACATGGAGAATCGGTAGGAGATACAAAGGAAACGAGGTGTAAGTTCTAACTATGAACATACGCCCCTATTTATACTTTTTCCAACCCGTAGGCTCCAAGGTAAAGGGGTAAATGTGTAATATTATGTAGATTAGTGACCAAGGGTTATTATAATAGATCTATGCAAGTTTCTAGAGTCTAGGATGAAAAATATCTAAACTTATGGCTAATACTAAGTCACGGCATATAATGGATTGGAACAAGGATGTGGAAACTTCAAGTAGGTGCATCACCTACTTACACATATCTCAAAATATCTATTAGTACTGATCCTAAGTTTAAAAATGGGAGGGAAAGGTTAAAATGAGTTTTTGGAGGGAAAAACCTAGCCGGATAGAAAACTAGGGCTTGTAACTTGTAACTTTGTAATTTTGGTTATTAAGGGTTTATGAATGTGATTAGTGATGAATTAGGGTTTATTTAGGGTATAAATTGTAATTAAGAAGTTTGGGTCTTTGGTTTTAAGTTTAACAAGGATTTGATGTGAAAATGGGAAGTAAACTTAGGCGGGTTAGGGTTTCTAATGATTTATGGTTAAGTCTTAATAAAAGTGATTATCCTTCAATTAACTACTGATTTAAACTCAATTTATACATCCTACATTGTCCTGAATGTGTTCATGAAGTCCCTACATTGGTTTTATTAAGTTATTTTAAGTAGACATGTTAAAAGGGTGAAAATATCCATTTTGACCTAATTTACAAGCCATGCATTGAAATCTTGTACTTTGTGCATTAGGGTACTTGTACATTGTCTTAATATAATCTTATAATCTTAATGAAGTCCTATTAATATTTATATACTTGCCTAAAAAGACTAGGTAGTGATTCTATGTAGATTTCTTAATACTAGGGTTTTTAGGTCATTAATCCTAAAGACTTTATATCTTGGGTAATTAGTGTTTTTACCTTTATAAACACTTATTCTAAGGCTTATATAGTATGTTTATGACTTCTATGGATTCTACATTCTTAGTTTAAGGGTTTGTATAGGTTAATCATATTCTAGGGATAATTATAGGAGCTTAAAATCCTATGCTTTGATAACTTGTACCTTATGATTTACCAACTTGTAACTTAACTTAAAGTAAATGTATAATCTTAATATGATAAATAGTTGAATTTTATAATTTATGGCAAAATATTAGACACTAATTCAATGTGTAATGGATTTTATATGCTAATCTTAGTTACTAGGTCTTAAGTTGTAATTAGCTTTGGATTAGTGAATATTAGTATTTTGTGATCAATTAACTTTCCTTTATATGATTAGTATATTGTTTTTGATATTTGTACATATATATTATGTAATTAAATTGCTTGAATCATTGTTTACCAAAGGTTTCTAGGTGGTGATCTAGACTATTATGTACTTTTACTTATACTTAGCTTTGTATAGTTTTTTCTTGCCATTCTTAGGTATTTTTATGTCTTGAAAGTATAATTTACAACTTTTTTATAATTCTTAATGACTTATTCATATGTATTTTCCATTCATTGTTTACCATTCATGAGTTTACAACTCATTTATAGGGATTATAGGGTTTCTAAGGGAATTAGGGCATCATGGTTACATTTGAGATGTTCTTATTAATATTGAACTTATTAGAACACTTTTATAACTTAGACTTGATATATATACATTGTATTTCGAACATATATGAATATGTTGAAGTGGCAGTTCAGGTTGTGAGAAAACAATTCATCTTATCAAGTAAGGCATAAAAAGCAAAAATTTCTAGCCAAATTTCATACTCATATAATCATAGCGCATATGTGAAATTTATGGGTTGTCATAGTCTCTCCCCCTTAAATAAATCTCTTCTCGATATTATAATGGTAACATAACATATCAAGGGAAAACATAGCTCTTAGGTGTTCAAATTTTTTCTTAGAATTTTATTTACATATCAAGAAAATAGCTTTATTGTTGGTATTTAGTTTTAAATCAATCATTTTTATCAAAAATGGTTATATATGAAATGTCATTCATATTTTAGGGATCAAAATCATTTTATTACCTCATAAGACTTTAGTTTAATACCAAATGAAATATTAAAAACATGCCAGTTAATCACATAAATCGTCAAAATACGAAAAGGATTGTGATTATTACTGAGTTCTTTTGGGAAACTCAAGTCAATATGTCATTGCTCAATTCAAACTCTTGAATTGATTATTGCATTTTTCAAATTCAATTTGGGTAATTGATAGAGAAAACATCCTTCTCACATAGATATTGTTTAATATGGTGTTGTTGATCCCAAACTTAGATCGATTTAGATTTGTGTATACGAGATTAGATCAAGTTATACACGTAGAGAAACTTTGTTTATGTATAAAGTAATCTAAGTGTTATGCGGAATTAACACTTAAACAAGAACACACAAAGATGTAAAACAAACTTTCACTTGATTGATAATAGCAAACTTGCTTACAATGAAAGTGTTTAACGTATGAAAACTTATATTGAAACATAACCTAAAGGTCTTCTTTTATAGACATAAGAAGCCTTGTACAAGAGTCTACGTATCAACTATTCTAGGTAAAGATAATTATAGAAAATACAATGTTGAACTTATCTTTACTAGAAACAAACTAGAAACATAATACGCGTAGACTATATCTTCCAATCAGTGCTTGTCTTCAATCTATCAACGCTTGACTTCTTCTTGTTAACGCTTGATCTGTCAGCGTTTGTTTTCTTCCTATCAACGCTTGTTTTCCTCTTGTCAGCGCTCAAGTGAACTGGCTACATTTTATTCCCAACAATCCTCCCCTAAACTTGATATCTACTCTAGTAATCAAGTTTCTGAATAAAAATTAAGAACTAGGAGGAATCTTACAACTCTTATCATATTGGTAATAAATATGTCTAATCAAATCTTTGGCCACATCACTTGAATAGTCAATCTCCAGCTATGTTGTCTTCATCGTCTCCAAAACTTCTTTGGACATGGAATACTGACCATCTACAGGAAGATACTCAGCAAACTTTGTAGAACTCAAATAATATACACCAGCAGCTGAATACAAACGCCATTGAAGACCACTGAGGTCATCTTCAAGATCCTTCCAAACAGCAGGATCTTCATCTCTTGGTCCACACATTCTCTTGAATGTTGACCAAAGTTTTATTCCATTGACTGAAGTAGGAGCTTCAGTCTCATACTTGGCCTCTAACAACCTCCAAAGGTCTACCAAGTCTTCTATATCCAAACTTGCAAAGAGAAATATAAGTGTAGTAAAAGTGTGTACCTCTTTCCCATACATGCCAATCTTCCAAAACCTACTTTCATCTTCTTCATAGCTTATAATAGGGTTTCTGGCATCAAGAGGTAACACTTGTACCATATCTGAAGCTTCCAATGGTGAGAGCTTGATGCTCCTTCTTATAACAGCTTCACTTGGATTTAATCTATCCATATATTTAGGAAACTCAAGAGGAACTCCCTTCTTCAAAGGTCTTGGAACAATCATTGCCTTCTTAAGCTCCATCTCTTCTGCAAGTTCTTCTTTCCTTTCATCAGAAAGAAGTATTAGAGTGTTTTCTTCCTGCACTTTTGCCCAAATGGGATAAGCCTTGTACTCCAACTCTTCAAAGGATAATCCCAACAATTTCTTATAGGTCCATCCTGTTCCATGACATCTGAGTAGCATGTAGTACAGATCCCTTCTATCCCTCTTGAGCATTGAGAGAATATTGCTAGTTTTGTGTTTCAGAATTACCTTGCAGTCTTTTTGTACTCTTAGAAGAATCTCCAAACCCCAAATCTGGTCTGAAATAGTCAAATCTGGATTCTCCATACACCTATCTTCCCAAGCATGGTACATCTGAACAACTTCTGGCATATCAAAATCTACTTGCAATTTCAACTCATTCAGCTTCTCTCTTGCCAAATCATCACCATATTCAAGTCTCTTAGGTTGCTCAATTATCATCACACTTGAATCTGAACTAGCTTCATCACTTCCTTCTTGTTCCTCTGAAGTGACAACAAATGGTGATTCACCAACCTTCTTTCTTTCTTGTTCCATGATGAGATGGCTTTTATACATGATCTCATCATCAAAAACGGCCTTTAATTGCATTAAATATCATGAAATATGCCAAATATATGCTCATGTTTGTTACTTGTGTATTTTTAGGTACGGATATTGAGGAAATGGCAAAAGATCACAAGAATCAATCAAAAACGAACACGGGAAACGAAGACGCACAATGAACCAAGCTCAAAAATGGAATTTTGCAAAAAGACCCCTCAAGTTTGAAGAATTGGCAAAAATGGCCCCTCATCTATGAAGAACTTGTCATAATTAACCCTCCAAATGTTAATTATACAAGTGTGGTCCATGAAGTTTGAAGATATGTCAAGAAATGCCCTTGGAGAATTATTAAATGTGCAAAAGTTAATCAAAAATGTCAAAAGGACTAACTTTGCATTTGTGCTTGGACTGCCAGTGAAAGAAAGTTAACAACAAGGACTGTCCATGAAAGGAACTTAATGGCTGTTACTAATTTTGGGACGGGTAATGATATTTTCCCACCCTAGCCCACTACACCTTTTGGCCCAACAAGAATTAATACCCGGTTTTATTTATTAAGTTGGTCAACTTCAGTCAAATCCCACTTAACCCCCTTTCCCACCTAAAACATGTTTTTAAATCTTTCTTAACCCAAATAAGATTAAACGCCCCTTTAATCCTGTTGAACCCTAATACCCACCCCAGATTAATTAACACTCAAAACAAGGGGTTAAACCCTAAAACCCTCCAGTTCACTAATTCCACTCACCCTCACTTAATCCCACCTCACAAAACCATCCCACATGGGCTGTGGGACCCTCCCCAAGCCTCCCCTGCTACATCACTTTCACCTTGAAAACCCACACCCGACCAATTTAACGTGGGAGATCGACTCCTTGGCCCCCAAGATTAATTTGACGTCCAAGATCAAATTGTACAAGCTGGCATCCCTCAGAATCCTCATGTAATCAGCTTTTGACCAAGAATTCGTCAAACAAGAAGGGCATTTTCGAGATTCTTTAGATTAGGGTTTCAGCAATTGTAATTTTTTATTCAATGTTCTAGATAGTTCCTTTTCTTGTATAAATATGAGACGACCTGTGTCTCATATCCTTGTTCCAGTTTTTGCATAGCATTTGTATTTCCCTTTTATAAAATTAAAAGTTTGGTATTTGTTATATGCAATAGTAATTCCTTTTTAATCTTGATAAAAGTTTGGTGTATGTTATATGCAAAGACTGAGTTCCATTAAAATTTGTGAAAGGTTTTGTGTGTTTAAGTTTTTTTTCAAAAAGGTTTGGAAAGATTTTTTATAAACTTCAGAAATCAAGTGTGTTAGGAAGTGAAAGTGGAATAGCACCCTTTGATTTGTGGATTATAAGAAGTTTTTCAAACAAGTTTTCAAGGTTTGTGTTAAAGTTTTTCAAAAAGGTTTTGAAAAATCAGATTTTATATATACTTTGTTCTTGTTCTGTTTTGATTTTTTTTTTCAGGTTTGATTTGTTGTTGATCATTGTTCAGCACCAACCCTAGTTGGTAGGAAGTGGTATTGCGACCACAAAGGACCCTGGATGTGGGGTTCTTTGGTAAGGAACAATTTTTCCCTTTTAAATTTCACTTTGGTTGAATTTGAATGAGATTTGTGTAAATGCATGATAAGTGTATATATTTGATTTGATTTGAGTTCAAATGGAATTGCATGCATGTTAGATGTCATATGAATCAGTTTGAGTAGGTTTTTCAAAGAGTTTGTTTGAAAAAAGTTATAAAAAGAGATTTAAGGGAGTGTTTGGAAACGGGTATAATTGAGAGAGATTGCTAGAAATTGAGACTTAAAACCTGTTATAAGTGCTTGATAAGGTAGTGAATAGTGTTTGAGTAGTTGTGTGCATTGTTTGGTATAGGTTTGAGCTAAGTTTGAGAGTTAAAATTTGGAAATATAGCATAGAACATGCGAAGGTCTATTTTCTGGTTGTTTTCCTTCTTGTTGCTCTTGGATTTTGAAAACCTGTTAGAAGTAGGTAATCATAGGATTGTATGTTTTTTGTGTGATATTTGGTGCATATGTATGCTAAATCTTAGGCTTTGAAAGTGAGTCTTGTGCAATTTGTTAGCCAAATAGTCCACCAGACCCATATTTTTGTCACAGAAACTTGCATTTGCTTGTTTGATCACATTGGTTTGGATTTTGCTTGCTAAGTGTGCTAGTTTCTGCTATATCTTGACTCCCTTCACTCAGAAAGAGTGAAGGGGTGCCTTTGCTCCAAAAACATCCACAAAAAGTCCACAGCCAAGCACCTCTTGGCTCTTCACCACCTGTGAAGAAAACAAGTGAACACTAAGAACTTGTGTTCTTGAAAAAGAAAA
The DNA here is from genome assembly GCA_025667525.1 of Glebionis coronaria. Classification (NCBI taxonomy): domain Eukaryota; kingdom Viridiplantae; phylum Streptophyta; class Magnoliopsida; order Asterales; family Asteraceae; genus Glebionis; species Glebionis coronaria. The sequence goes on from CM046876.1 coordinate 535,173,230, forward strand.
AAACTGGACACGTTTTGTCCTTAATCTTGTTTAAACCTTGGTAAAAAGTGGAGTTGGATTCGTGTTTTCAAAGCTTAAAGTGTCAGTGTTGGATTGTGTAAAGTAAAAAATAAAAAAGAAAAAAATAGCAAAAACATCACCCGCACTGGACTCGAACCCCCGACCTGCAGCTCAGGAGTAAGGGGTCTTACCAGTGATCTAGATGCGTTTTTCTGTTAACCTTTCAATTCAACAGTTATATAAGGTGACTTGTCTTTTACTTATTTTTAATAAGCCGTGGCTTATTTGATTAGTTTTAGCTTATTTATTAAGCATTTTTGGATTATTTCATTTTTCCTAGGTTTTCATTAGTATTGTTGACTTTTCTGTTTTAAAATTTTATTTTTCCTATTATTTAATTAATTTTTAGGATTATTTCTAGTTTTATTTTTAGAAAGTATTTTAAAAATAGTAAACAGTGATTAAAAAACACAAAAAATAGTTTTTAGGTTTTAATTCTTATTTTTGAGGTTTACATATCATAAAGTTTTCAAAAACTTTAATTTTTAATTTTATTTAATTTTAGGGTTTTTAGACAACAAAAATTAATATAAAATTAATTAAAAGGTTTTAGGAACTTTAATTTTCATTTTCTTCTTAGTTAGAATATTTAGGATTTTTGAGAATTTTTTAGAATTTATTTGAGAACTTTTAATTTTTTAGATTATTTTAATATTATTTTATTATTAAAAATAAAAAGTTTTATTTTTATTTCTTTTTCATTTTTCCTAGATTCTAGACATTAAAATAGGACCTTTTTCACTTTCCAATTAATTTTTAGGCTTTTCAATTAATTTTTAGAATTAATTTAAGATTTAATAGATTTTAATAGTTTTTAGGAGTTTAAAAATAGTTTAATTTGGTTTTAAAATTTTTAAAAATAGTTTTTAGTTTAATTAGGTCATTTTTGAGGTTTTCAAACTATAAAATCTTGTTTAGGGCTTTTTAATATTTAAAAGTGATTTTTAGGGCTTTAATTAGCATTAAAAAGTCATTATTAAATTAATTAAAAGGTTTTGGCAAGTTTGGATTTTTTGTAAACTCTTAGAATATTATTGTGGATTTTTAGTAATTTTTAGGAATTTTTAGATTAAAATTTTAAATTTTGCACTTTTTACGTTTCTACGTCGTAACTTTCTAGTAGTGTTTTCGCCTTATTTTTCTATTTTTTTTTCGTCTTCGTCATTTTCTCTTCTTTTCTTCTCATTAATAATCAAAAACAAAATCAATCATTCATTACACAACGCACTAGCCTCCTCGAGAACGAACTCACTTTTAGGGTCATTCACACACGGTTTTCCTAAATCGTCGTGCACGCTTACCCTATTTTAGTTGCTTGTTTTTCCTAAAGCAAGTATCTAATTTTACAACTATCATTTTGGCGCCGCTGCCGGGGAGGCGTGTTGTGTTTTGATTGAACCATTGTTGTTTTTTATACTAGCCATAATAGTATTTGTATTAATAGCACTCTATTAATACGTATTATCGTTTTTCGGTTTTTGTGTGAATATTATTACTATATTGTATACGTAGAACAATAAATACACAAGTACTCCAAATACGTGAGCAATCACAACCTTGATTCGGGATTTCATCACTCAATCATTGTATTCGAATCTCAAACCAAAGAAAAAGGCAAAAATAGATAAATACTTTCGTGAAGCTTAATCTTGAAAATACAAACTATAAGGTGGGTATAAGGCGGTTGTATTTCACGACCTAAAGGAAAAAGGCTCTTAAGTGCTTCGCGCCGCCTCGTTTCCTCCGCTTGCTTGTGCGTATTTGATTTTGAGAGTGAATCGAGGGTTTTTCCGCCCAAAGTATTATTACATATCATATATATTTTCTTGGTTTCTATTTGATTAAACCCTCTTGAACGATTTGGTGTTCCACCATCGTTCTAAAGTCATCGAAGGCGTTCACTCCACGTGATCGTTTTCATTCCTTGAGGCCTTTTTAATCAAGAGATTTGATTAGTGAGGAGATTTGTGGACTCATTGTCTACTTAATACATTCACCAATTTCAAAAAAAAAGGTTAATACAATCAAAAACCACAAAAAAATTGAAAAACACAAAATACCAAAAAGAATCTTCTTTGCTCGTCTCCACGTTGTACGTGACATTTATGCTCACTCGTAATCAAGCAAAACGTGCACGTAGACGCAAGAACAAAACTCCTACTAAAACTCATTCTAGTGAGGAGTCTCCAAGTGAGGAACCTATTGTAGAACAAGAAGCTATCATGGCTAATCGTACTATGATGGAGTTGCTTCAAGCACCCACCGAGGGTTTTGGAGAGGCCATTGTGATTCCCGCCATCCTTGCGGAGAACTTTGAGATCAAGACGGGTTTAATGTCTATGCTTCAAGCAAACAAGTTTCGCGGTCACGAAAAAGACAACCCACATTATCACATTAGGCAATTCAATCGTCTCACCGCGACAAGCAAGTTTAAGGATGTACCACACGATGCCATTAAGATGATGTTGTTTCCTTACTCGTTAGATGGACCCGCCAAGATTTGGCTTGAGAAAGAACCGCCGAATTCGATTTTGACATGGGCCGATCTCGTGTCTAAATTTGTGAATCAATTTTTTCCACCATCTAAGACAACACATTTGAAAAACGAGATTTCACGTTTTACACAAAGACCAAATGAAAGTTTTTCAATGGCTTGGGAAAGGTTTAAAGAAATGTTACATGAATGTCCACACCATGATTTTTCCGAATTGCATCAAATTGACACTTTTTATAATGGGCTTAATGAACATGAACGAGATTATTTAAATGCCGCCGCGGGTGGTAATTTTTTGTGCAAAACGACCAATGAGGCTTTGAAAATCATAGAAAATAGGTCTAAGGTCTATAGCCCTCGTAACACACCGAGTGTTGCCAAAATGGGCTCGTCATCATCGTCTCAAAGTATCAATGCATTACATGATGAAGCAAATGAAGAAAACCGATTTTTCGATAGATTTGCTAACCTTATGTCCCATTGGAAGGCTCAAGAAGCTTCCAACACCGCTTCGGTTAAAGCGGTTGCTAAGAGTTGTATTTCATGTGGTGGAGCTCATGATTTTTCCGAGTGCATTACCGCGGATGGTAACACTTCGAATGCTTATGTAGCCACGGGAACTTATAACCAAATCGGTCAAGGTTCCCGCCAAAATCAAGCTCCACAAAATCAAAATGCTAATAACTATCGAAACAACAATCAAGGTGGAAATTACCAAGGAAATCAAAGGAATTATAACAAAGGTAATTACCAAAGTGGAAATGGGCAAATTTCAAACCAAAACCAAAACCGTGATTTTCAAACTCCTACTCAAGGTTTTCAAAATGCTCACACTAAAAATTTGCAAGGAGAATTTTTAGATTATGCTAAGGCTAATGATGCTAAGTTTGATAACATGCAACGTGAGATGATTAGCTTAAGATCCGAGTTGAAAAACGAGCTTAAGAACGAACTTGCTAATGAACATAAAACTCATGCTAATAAAATGGAAGGAAATGTCACACGACTCCAACAAAATCAACAAAAAATGGAGCAAGGACAACATGAGATTAAGCAAGAGTTGTTAAAAGCATATGCTAGGCAATCAAAGTTTGAAGACCGAATGGCTAAAATGTTTGAAGCTATCATGTGTAAGCCCTCTTCTTCGGGTGGTCTTCCTAGTGATACCATCGTGAACCCGAAAGGAGAGTTGAAGGTTATTACTACTCGTAGTGGTAAAACTTTCAAAGAACCCACTTCTCGTCCAAGTACTTCTATGGAGAAGGAAAAAGAGAAAGAACCCGAGGTTGTGGTTGAAAAGGAGCACATTACAAGCCCACGAAGTACCGCTCAAACCACACCTACGGTTGAACCAATACCTACTATGGAACCCGAGATTCCAAGGCCGATGCCTATGCCTAATTTGCCCCAACCCACACCACCTTTACCCTACCCATCAAGACGAGACAAGGAAAAGGCACAAGAACAAAATAATTATCAATTTGAACTTTTTATGAAAATGTTTCGTGACTTGCATTTCAATATAAGTTTTGCCGACGCCTTAGTCATGATGCCTCGATTTGCCGCGAACTTCAAAAGTATGTTGAATAACAAAGAGAAATTGCAAAAATCATCTAGTTGTTCATCGGTTTTTCTAAGCCGCATACCTCAAAAAGTCGGTGATCCTGGAAAGTTTTTAATCCCATGTGCTATCCAAGACATGGAAGAATGCTACGCCTTGGCCGATCTTGGTGCTAGTATAAATTTGATGCCTCTTGAGATTTTTAAATCGCTCAATCTTCCAAATCTCACTCCTTCAAGAATGTCAATCGAAATGGCCGATCATTCTACGATTCTAGCTTGTGGAGTTGCCGAGGACGTCTTTGTGAAAGTTGGAAAGTTCTACTATCCCGTGGACTTCATTGTTGTTGATATTCCCATCGATCCTAAAGTTCCGTTAATTTTAGGTCGATCTTTTTTGGATACCTCGAGAGCACTTATCGATGTGCATGCAAGAAAAATCACTCTTCGTTTCAATGAGGAAGAACACGTCATTAATGCAACCCAAAACTCCACTCTTTCTCATGTTTATTCGATCACATCTTTGTACAATGTCAATCCCATCAAAAACATTTGTCAAAAGATTTCAAATAGAGTTTTAGTTGTTGAGAAAAATGAAGTTCCGTCCCCTCCGCCGATGGAGGTTAAAAGTGTTAAGCCTATGATTCCAATCTCGAGTGATTCTTCGGATGATGAATACGTGGATCCCGATGGGGAGGTTTTCTTTGTTGACAAAAGATTTGAAAACTTGCCACCACCTAAACCAAAAAGATTTCAAAATGTGAGAATTTTTAGTGTGACTAACATTGTTTTAGATACACCAAATATTTTTGACATAATCAAATCGGGTTTTCACGAGGAGAGTGTTAAAGATGAAAAAGGAAAAGATTTTGAATTTAATTTAAAAGATTTTTCTACAACTCTAACTCCGTCATCACCGCGTTCATTGAGTACTACAAGCTCGTCTTCTCCTTTTGACAATGCTTTGTGTGGACTTAGTGTGGGGGAAGCCCCTTATGTTCCCTCCCCTTTCTCCACCGAGGACGAGATATTTGATCCTGGAATTGTTTACATAGGAAAATCTCGGTCTTCCACCGATGCAATAAATGGAAAATCTTTTCATTTGATTGGTGCGAGTCTACCTCGAGTAGCTCAATGTTATGACTTACCCATTGTCCCACCCTTCTATTTCTTCTCTCCTATTTTCTTCTATCCCATTGGGATTTGTGTTGGAGTTGTGTTGTCTCATCTTTCATCCGAAAACGAAGACGCTATCTTTGACCCTGGTATACGTTTATCGGATTTTTAAAGTACTCCACGTACTTTTGGGCCTTGTTTATCATGTAAGCCCCACCAAAAATTGACCATACCATGATTATCCCTAAATGATCACATTTATGGGGATTCGAGTCGAGCTTTTGACTCGGTTATCAAAAACAAGGTGCCTCGTGGGGGAGACCCATGCTTATCCATGTACATATTATTGCTTTCTAATTAGTCTAATGTGAGGGGATTTGTGCCCTTCCAACCTTTGTTCCGTGGTTGTTTGTGAATTGTGTCTTTTAGATCATCATCTTCACGATTGGAGCCTCTCGTGTTCGTTTCATGGGAGCACTCGATCGTTTGCTTTGGAGGCCTTTCCCAATATCCATATGATATATCCTTTTATGTTCTAACCTTAGGTTTTTAGCACACTTCATAAACGGCTATTACTTAATGGTTACACCCTTTCCATGCTAGATTAGGCATTCGACTACGTCTCTAGTATGGGGGTGTTTGCACCCCTAGACTCGAAACATTGAGGACAATGTTTAACTTTAGTATGGGGGGGGTGAATAGATACTTGCCTTGCCAAACCTTCACGCTTTCCAAAGTTTATCGTTTTCTTGCAAAATAAGGCTAAAAATGGCCAAATTTTAATTTTTTTCTCATGTTTCATAAGTGTTTGAAGACACGAATGTAGATTTTCCGATGGCGAGAATAAGAGTAATTTTTGACTCGACCGTGCGTGTTGAGCACTTAGCTTTGATTCCTTAACTACACATTAGGCTAAGTCTCTTAAATGAGGACGAGAAATGATAGAGTTAATTATAAGTTACTATGCTAAACGTAGAGTACTCGTATTCTTTCAAAAACTCATGTGTTCTCGTTGTTTGCTTATTCTCCCTTCGCTTGTAAATATTTTTTGCTTAATAAATATTGACTTAGCGGTTTAGTTAGGATTGTTGGGTTTCTAGTCTTTTCTAGTAGCTTCCGTGTAATTAAATTGGGAAGACATTAAGGTATCGCCAGCGTCACGGTTTTGAAGTATTGGCACCCGAATAATCAAAAGCTTCACCTAATAATAAGATTTCAAGTGCTCACCTAAATCTAGCAAACAATTTGAAGCCCCACAAGGCCTAAAATCTATGCAAAATTGAAAGTGAATCAAGCCTTAATCTTCGAAGCTTTAAAGATCCAAAATTCGCTTTAGCGTGAGGATATACGTCTTTGGCTAATAAAACCACCGATGAGGCGGATAATAAAAGGCAAGGCAAGACCAAAGTCATAATAAAAGCTTCATGGCGAAGTTGAATAAAAGATGGAGGTAAACCAAAGATAATAAGGCCCTTCCGTTAGGGGGCGTATAAAAGTCTTGGTAATAAGTCTCATGTTCAAAACCGTTATAAAACCGTGTTTATCGATTCTTCTTGTCAACTTAATTTTTTAACATCGTTGTCTATTAGGAGGGGTTATTGATTTGATGGTCTTAGTTACACCGTTAGGACTCTATTTTTAGACCTAAATCTCTATTAACGCATAAGTCAATGATGTATCCTCGTGATCATTAAAGACATAATAAAATATAAGAGATACAACTTAGGAATAATGGGAGAATAAGTACATGATTAGGGCATAGGAGTAGTGTTAGCATTACTAACTTATAATGACAATGATCTCGTTGCACGCTTGGCATGGAATTAAGGTGAAAATCGAGGACGACGAAATTATTTCTAACGAAGCATTCACGTGTTCTTATTCTATGAACCTAAACGTCCCATTTTGCGATGAAAATCATACATTATGTCTAAAACACAAGTAGTAGTAATAGTATCAGTATAGGTAGTTTATGTTTCAATAAAAGTGAATAAATTGAATTTTGGAGATGCTTTGATACTTTATTCTAGCATTGCGTGAGGGCACGGCAATGGTTTAGTATGGGGGAGTGATGAGATGGCTTTTATACATGATCTCATCATCAAAAACGGCCTTTAATTGCATTAAATATCATGAAATATGCCAAATATATGCTCGTGTTTGTTACTTGTGTATTTTTAGGTACGGATATTGAGGAAATGGCAAAAGATCACAAGAATCAATCAAAAACGAACACGGGAAACGAAGACGCACAATGAACCAAGCTCAAAAATGGAATTTTGCAAAAAGACCCCTCAAGTTTGAAGAATTGGCAAAAATGGCCCCTCATCTATGAAGAACTTGTCATAATTAACCCTCCAAATGTTAATTATACAAGTGTGGTCCATGAAGTTTGAAGATATGTCAAGAAATGCCCTTGGAGAATTATTAAATGTGCAAAAGTTAATCAAAAATGTCAAAAGGACTAACTTTGCATTTGTGCTTGGACTGCCAGTGAAAGAAAGTTAACAACAAGGACTGGCCATGAAAGGAACTTAATGGCTGTTACTAATTTTGGGACGGGTAATGATGTTTTCCCACCCTAGCCCACTACACCTTTTGGCCCAACAAGAATTAATACCCGGTTTTATTTATTAAGTTGGTCAACTTCAGTCAAATCCCACTTAACCCCCTTTCCCACCTAAAACATGTTTTTAAATCTTTCTTAACCCAAATAAGATTAAACGCCCCTTTAATCCTGTTGAACCCTAATACCCACCCCAGATTAATTAACACTCAAAACAAGGGGTTAAACCCTAAAACCCTCCAGTTCACTAATTCCACTCACCCTCACTTAATCCCACCTCACAAAACCATCCCACATGGGCTGTGGGACCCTCCCCAAGCCTCCCCTGCTACATCACTTTCACCTTGAAAACCCACACCCGACCAATTTAACGTGGGAGATCGACTCCTTGGCCCCCAAGATTAATTTGACGTCCAAGATCAAATTGTACAAGCTGGCATCCCTCAGAATCCTCATGTAATCAGCTTTTGACCAAGAATTCGTCAAACAAGAAGGGCATTTTCGAGATTCTTTAGATTAGGGTTTCAGCAATTGTAATTTTTTATTCAATGTTCTAGATAGTTCCTTTTCTTGTATAAATATGAGACGACCTGTGTCTCATATCCTTGTTCCAGTTTTTGCATAGCATTTGTATTTCCCTTTTATAAAATTAAAAGTTTGGTATTTGTTATATGCAATAGTAATTCCTTTTTAATCTTGATAAAAGTTTGGTGTATGTTATATGCAAAGACTGAGTTCCATTAAAATTTGTGAAAGGTTTTGTGTGTTTAAGTTTTTTTTCAAAAAGGTTTGGAAAGATTTTTTATAAACTTCAGAAATCAAGTGTGTTAGGAAGTGAAAGTGGAATAGCACCCTTTGATTTGTGGATTATAAGAAGTTTTTCAAACAAGTTTTCAAGGTTTGTGTTAAAGTTTTTCAAAAAGGTTTTGAAAAATCAGATTTTATATATACTTTGTTCTTGTTATGTTTTGATTTTTTTTTCAGGTTTGATTTGTTGTTGATCATTGTTCAGCACCAACCCCAGTTGGTAGGAAGTGGTATTGCGACCACAAAGGACCCTGGATGTGGGGTTCTTTGGTAAGGAACAATTTTTCCCTTTTAAATTTCACTTTGGTTGAATTTGAATGAGATTTGTGTAAATGCATGATAAGTGTATATATTTGATTTGATTTGAGTTCAAATGGAATTGCATGCATGTTAGATGTCATATGAATCAGTTTGAGTAGGTTTTTCAAAGAGTTTGTTTGAAAAAAGTTATAAAAAGAGATTTAAGGGAGTGTTTGGAAACGGGTATAATTGAGAGAGATTGCTAGAAATTGAGACTTAAAACCTGTTATAAGTGCTTGATAAGGTAGTGAATAGTGTTTGAGTAGTTGTGTGCATTGTTTGGTATAGGTTTGAGCTAAGTTTGAGAGTTAAAATTTGGAAATATAGCATAGAACCTGCGAAGGTCTATTTTCTGGTTGTTTTCCTTCTTGTTGCTCTTGGATTTTGAAAACCTGTTAGAAGTAGGTAATCATAGGATTGTATGTTTTTTGTGTGATATTTGGTGCATATGTATGCTAAATCTTAGGCTTTGAAAGTGAGTCTTGTGCAATTTGTTAGCCAAATAGTCCACCAGACCCATATTTTTGTCACAGAAACTTGCATTTGCTTGTTTGATCACATTGGTTTGGATTTTGCTTGCTAAGTGTGCTAGTTTCTGCTATATCTTGACTCCCTTCACTCAGAAAGAGTGAAGGGGTGCCTTTGCTCCAAAAACATCCACAAAAAGTCCACAGCCAAGCACCTCTTGGCTCTTCACCACCTGTGAAGAAAACAAGTGAACACCAAGAACTTGTGTTCTTGAAAAAGAAAAAAACTGGACACGTTTTGTCCTTAATCTTGTTTAAACCTTGGTAAAAAGTGGAGTTGGATTCGTGTTTTCAAAGCTTAAAGTGTCAGTGTTGGATTGTGTAAAGTAAAAAATAAAAAATAAAAAAATAGCAAAAACATCACCCGCACTGGACTCGAACCCCCGACCTGCAGCTCAGGAGTAAGGGGTCTTACCAGTGATCTAGATGCGTTTTTCTGTTAACCTTTCAATTCAACAGTTATATAAGGTGACTTGTCTTTTACTTATTTTTAATAAGCCGTGGCTTATTTGATTAGTTTTAGCTTATTTATTAAGCATTTTTGGATTATTTCATTTTTCCTAGGTTTTCATTAGTATTGTTGACTTTTCTGTTTTAAAATTTTATTTTTCCTATTATTTAATTAATTTTTAGGATTATTTCTAGTTTTATTTTTAGAAAGTATTTTAAAAATAGTAAACAGTGATTAAAAAACACAAAAAAATAGTTTTTAGGTTTTAATTCTTATTTTTGAGGTTTACATATCATAAAGTTTTCGAAAACTTTAATTTTTAATTTTATTTAATTTTAGGGTTTTTAGACAACTTTAAAAAGTAATATAAAATTAATTAAAAGGTTTTAGGAACTTTAATTTTCATTTTCTTCTTAGTTAGAATATTTAGGATTTTTGAGAATTTTTTTAGAATTTATTTGAGAACTTTTAATTTTTTAGATTATTTTAATATTATTTTATTATTAAAAATAAAAAGTTTTATTTTTATTTCTTTTTCATTTTTCCTTGATTCTAGACATTAAAATAGGACCTTTTTCACTTTCCAATTAATTTTTAGGCTTTTCAATTAATTTTTTGAATTAATTTAAGATTTAATAGATTTTAATAGTTTTTAGGAGTTTAAAAATAGTTTAATTTGGTTTTAAAATTTTTAAAAATAGTTTTTAGTTTAATTAGGTCATTTTTGAGGTTTACAAACTATAAAATCTTGTTTAGGGCTTTTTAATATTTAAAAGTGATTTTTAGGGCTTTAATTAGCATTAAAAAGTCATTATTAAATTAATTAAAAGGTTTTGGCAAGTTTGGATTTTTTGTAAACTCTTAGAATATTATTGTGGATTTTTAGTAATTTTTAGGAATTTTTAGATTAAAATTTTAAATTTTGCACTTTTTACGTTTCTACGTCGTAACTTTCTAGTAGTGTTTTCGCCTTATTTTTCTATTTTTTTTTCGTCTTCGTCATTTTCTCTTCTTTTCTTCTCATTAATAATCAAAAACAAAATCAATCATTCATTACACAACGCACTAGCCTCCTCGAGAACGAACTCACTTTTAGGGTCATTCACACACGGATTTCCTAAATCGTCGTGCACGCTTACCCTATTTTAGTTGCTTGTTTTTCCTAAAGCAAGTATCTAATTTTACAACTATCATTCCACAAGTTGTGCAACCAACCTTTATCAAACTCAACCTGTGCTGCATCCTTTGGAACTTCTAATTCTACCATTTTTCCTTTACCCTTATCTAATGGATAAATGATGGGTAAGGATGATGGTAATACATGTGAAGATACATCTTTGATGATAGCTGATGACTGGAATACATCAACCTCATCTGCAGGTCTGTCAACGCTCAATTTGCTTGTGTCAGCGCCCAAATTACTCATGTCAGCGTTCAAACTTTGCTTGTCAACGCCCAAATTACCTGTCTCAGCGCCTCTTGTAATTTGCTCCAACATAGCTGTAAAAGACAAGTCTAAATTGGTAGGAGTTACCAGAGATCTGGCAAAACCTGGTTGCTTCTTCAATTCAGTTAGGGCTTCAGCAACACCCAAAGATTCACCATCATGTGAGCCCTTATCACTCACATTGATCTGCTCATCCTCCCCTTTGGAAGATTCCTCCATTCCACGCCCTGTGCTATGATTTTCCAAAATAACAATCCTCTCCCTCAATTGCTTGAGTTCAAGGCCTTGTGTACTGACAATTTGTACCAAGTCTGCATTTTGCTTTTGCAAGCTAATGCAGACATCCGTCAATTCCATTAATGTCATTGGTTCCAATCTGCCCTCCTCTAAAATGGGTATTTGACCTCCCAAGTTAGATTCATGGGGCATGAATGAGGTCTTAAAGATGTTAGGACTGTCTTGGCCTGTATCTAAGCCAGAACCAATAGTCCCAGCCTCATCCATATCACCAACCACACTTGTGGTGGTGGTTCTCTCTGCTACATGGCTAGGACCACTAGAGGAGAACACTCCAATAGTCCTTTGGTGTTTTTGCAACCTATATTGTGGTGGGGTAGAATATGATGTGGATTGGGTGGATGTGGGAAGGTTAAGGGGTGTTTGGGTCTGTGAAAGAATGGTGTTAACGTCTGGATTAGGTGTGTCAACGCCAACATTTAATGTGTCAGCGTTGAAGGGTTGTTGGTCAATTTCCATGTGTTGAGGTGAAGGTAAAGGTGCTGGTATTGGGCCAAGTTGTGGTTGAGGGTCTGGTTGGGGTTGTGATGCTGCAATAACATCAAGCATAGCTGGGGTGAGGGGTAAGTCACGGTGAGGGGGTGAGTTCATCTTTGTAAAAATAGCTTTCTTTTGCACATGGATCTCATAAAAGTCATCATGATCTCTTGTGCAGCAATTTTGCACATCAAAAACCATTTGTAAAAATCTGGGATAAGCCAAAGTCATCTTACTCCCTTTGTTTTTACACATGCCATCAAAAATCATTTTAGAATAATTAAACTTTTGCCCACGTACAATGCACACAATAGCACTAGCAATGGATCTATTAATCTCATTGTGTGCAGTACACTTGGGACTCAAACATTGCAAGATGACATGTATGAGGTACTTCCAGGTTGGGGGAAACTCCTGTTTATGATATTTGTTTAAAGTTCCTTCATCAGGGAAAGGATAACCCAAAGCCCTTAGTCCTTGTTCTATTTCATGAATGGGGAGGGTGGTTATACCATCTGCATCATCAAGATGCAAAGCCTGGCGAACCAAGGCTTCAGTAACCACCCATGTACGCCCATGAACAATAGATGATAATGTAGTCACTTTATTAACTGTTGAGGAACTTACAGTGTTCCAAAACTATTTAATATGTGTGACAGAGATGAGAGGAGCATGAGAAAGAGCATACCTAATTGGGGATGCATTCAAATACGCCACCATCTGGGTGTATTGGGGAAACAGAGCATCATCAGCGTCCAAATATGCAATCATGTTGTGTTGACTCCTGAATCCCAATACTAAATCACTTGGTTTTAAATTTTGGTGCCATTGTTGAAAGCTGTTTGTGAATGATTTAGAAAGATGAATTATAGGAGAAAATTGTTAGACAAGAATATGAGGTACCCTGTTTAAAAATAGGAGCCAAATATATAGGAGAGATAGGTGCATGTGATTGGTTAAAAAGAGGCAACTATTTTCAAAATATCATGATGAAAATATTGAAAAGAAAATAAGTTATCTCATGCATTAATTAAAAGTTATCTGCTCCCAAAATTACGGCCCCAAAATTCGTCAAAAATAACAACTGGGTAGGTCCCAATGGGTATCAACGGTCAAAAATAACCCATCAACGCACAACGGCTATATTCTTGTCAACGTTTGCCAAAGCCATGTCAGCGTCTAAATTGGTCATAACAACGCTTGGAAAAATACTTGTAAGCGTCCAAAAATAAAAGTAACAAAAAAGAAAAAGGACCTTAACAAAGTAATTTATCCTAGTGAAGATAACCTATAAGTTGATAATTATTATAGGGCGGCAAGCACTGTCCAGTTATGCACACTTGCTTATGCAAGATAGACATAACAGTCCTCTAATGTCCATTGCTAACCAAAATTCTTAACAATTAAGTTATCTCATAAAATTCCTTGCTACTCCCAGGTAAAACCCATGATAAAATCATTCCCAAGTCTCCCAACAGACCACAACCAATTCTAGGCCAAAAATGTCTTGGCAGCATGCATAGTATATCAACTTTGCATGCTACAGTGCCTCATGATTTAGTAAAACTAACTCATACTCACCTGTGGACACAATCTAGAATTGTGATAAGAGTATCATAAGAATACCCAAAAGTCCTAAAGGTTCCTAAAACCCCCCTTAAACTGTGATACATATGTTGCCCAAAAATATGCATGAACATAAAAAAATTTATGTCAAGATAGGAATAGAAATATTCCAACCATCATCCATAAATAAAAACATGCTCAAATGATTCTCCAAGGATCCATAAGCAACTCTGTATCCAATGGTATAATGCTAACACCACCTGCACATTTAGATTAAAAACCACAAAACTAACATTGTTGCTGACAACGTCCCGATAACACTTGTCAGCGTTAAGAAAACCTTTGTCAGCGTTAGACAAATAAATTGCTGACAACGTCACAATAACACTTATCAGCGTTAAGGTAACCTTTGTTAGTGTTAGAAAAATATAGTGGAAAATCTAAATCCTCAAAAAGACCAATAACAATGCATTATCCTGTACATACTTTTACAATAAGACCCCAAAACACATATTATGTGAGATTGATCATTCTAATACTTGTTATCAAGTATTGAAACCTTCCAGCATCAAAAGGTTTAGTTATCAGACACATTTTCTTCTGTGTCAACCCTATCTGGTTGTATTAAACCCTTTTTAAAACAATCTCTTATAAAATGATGTCTAATTTCTATGTGTTTTGTTTTAGAATGATGTACAGGATTCTTAATAATGCGTAAAGTACTGTTATTGTCAACAAATATCTTGGTATGCATGAAATTATACCCATAATCCAACAGCTGGTTCTGAATCCATAAGACTTGTCTACAACAAGCAGCTGCTGCAACATACTCTGCTTCAGTTGTAGAATTGGCCACCACTGTTTGTTTCTTGTATTGCCAAGATATCAACCTACTCCCAAGAAACTGACATCCACTAGTTGTGGATTTTCTATCAAACTTATCACCTCCATAGTCACTGTCTGAATATGCAATAAGCTCCAATGGTGAATCTTTTGGGTACCACAAGCCAAGATCTGGATAACATCTAAGGTACCCAAAGATTCTCTTGACAACATAAAGGTGACATTCTTTGGGAGTCACTTGATGGCGTGCACATGCACACACAGCAAACATGATGTCAGGTCTTGAGGCTGTGAGATACATCAATGAACCAATCATTGATCTATAGTGCCTGACATCCACCTCTTTTCCATCTCCAACTTTTCCCCAAGGTGTTCTCTATCCATAGGAGTAGTAGCCCTCTTTTCATGTGGAGAAAAGCCAAACTTTATCAAGATCTCTGCTACATACTTATCCTGAGAGATGAAGATACCATCTTCTTTCTGCTGAACTTGTAATCCTAGAAAGAAGTTCATCTCCCCCATTGCACTCATCTTGAATTTGTCTGTCATCAGCTTGGAAAAGTCTTCACTCATCTTTGGATTGGTGGATCCAAAGATGATATCATCAACATAAACCTGAACAAGTAAGACATCCTTACCAGCCTTCTTTGTAAATAATGTCTGGTCTATGGTGCCCCTCTTGAATCCATTTTCCACCAGATAGGTGGACAATGTGCCATACCATGCTCTTGGGGCTTGATGAAGTCCATACATAGCCTTCTTGACTCTATACACCTTGTCTGGATTCTCTGGATCTTCAAAACCAGGAGGCTGCATAACATATACCTCCTCAACAATTGTACCAAAGAGGAAAGCACTCTTCACATCCATTTGATAGACAGTGAAGCCCATGCAGGAAGCATAGGTTAGAAAGATCCTTATAGCTTCAATCCTTTCAACTGGTGCAAAGACCTCCTCATAGTCTATCCCTTCCTCTTGTGTATATCCCTGAGCCACTAAACGTGCCTTGTTTCTGACCACAATGCCTCTTTCATCTTTCTTGTTTCTTAGAACCCATCTTGTCCCAATAGGTCTGACATACCTGGGACAATCAACCAGCTCCCAAACATCCTGAATAGCAAATTGGTGAAGCTCATCCTGCATTGCTTCCACCCAACTTGGTTCTTTGAGAGCATCAAAAATCTTCTTGGGTTCCTGTTGTGACAGAAAACAGGCAAACAAACATGCTTGAACAAGAGGGGTATCAACCTTATTGTGTATATTGGCAATAAATCCACCAAGATTCTGATGAGATCTTCTAGTCTGAACAGGAGACATGACATCCCCAATAATTTGAGAAGTGGGGTGATTCTTCATAGTAGAAGTGAGCACTCCTCCCTCAAAAAGTCTGTTGTCTTCAATCTCATTCTCCAAGTTGCCAATATCTTCTTCAGACTCTCTTGCATCAATAGTTGTATGAACCTCTTTATGTATATTTTAAGGTTCACCTTGTTCAAAATTGGAAGAGAAGATATGCTCAAAAGTGTTGTCAACGCCTGAACCAAGGTTGTCAGCGTTTGATCCATCAACGCCTGAATTGGTGTTGTCAACGTTTGAGCCATCAACGCCTGAATTTGTCCTGTCAGCGCCATATTCTCCTTTGTCAGCGCCTGAAGGACCATGCATGTTGTTAACTGGTGGTACTTGGGGACCACCATTTTCCTTTACAACAGCAGCAGCAGCAAAAGCATCTGTCCATATGGGAATTGTGACATATTCTTGTATGGGAGATGACTTGTCTGCTTGTGATCCAACCTCTTCATTAACCTGTGTACCTGAAACATTAACAACTTGTTCTTCCACAACATTTGAAGTTACCTTCACAATGTCTGGATTAGTGACAGGCATATAATTTAAAGTCCTAGATAGAGGTTCCAAGTCAAATAACCAATTTGGACCACTTTCAGGATCACTAGGTTTACTCTCTAAAAACCTAACATGTACTCTTTCAAGTATACGTTTTTCATTCTTAAGGTAAACCCTATATCCTTTGCTCTGCATTGAATAACCCATGAAATAGCCTTCATCACCTTTTGCACTAAATTTACCTAAGGCATCACTAGTATCAAGAACAACTACATGACAACCAAAAGGTTTGAGAAAACCAATATTAGGTTTCCTTCCCCAAAGTAATTCATAAGGTGTTTTGTTCTGTATCTTGTTGACCAATGCTCTATTATGAACATAACAATCTGTATTCACAGCCTCAGCCCAAAAAGCTATGGGAAAATGAGCATCAGCCAACATAGTTCTGGCTGCTTCAATTAGGGTTCTATTCTTTCTCTCAGCAACCCTATTTTGCTGTGGGGTTCTGTCAATACTAAACTGCCTAGTAATCTCTTTCTTGGCAAAAAAATCATCCAACAGTTTATTTCTAAACTCACCACCATTATCACTCCTAAGCGTTTTAACTTCATTACCAGTTTTCTTTTCAATCTGAGTAATAAAATCAATTAAAGTATCAGCAGTGTCACTTTTCATTGCTAAAAAGAAATGCCAAGTAAACCTTGGAAAGTCATCTGTGATGACAAAGCAGTATGATTTACCATTCAAGCTCTCTATATTAGTTGGACCAAATAGGTCCATATGCAGCAAGTGAAGTGGTCTAGAACTAGAGTGCACCTGTTTAGACTTAAATGAGACCTTGTGCTGCTTGCCTTTAAGGCATGCAACACAAGAGTGGTCATTGTGGAAAGCCTTTTCAGGCAAACTATCAACCAAGCTAAGTCTCACAAGCCTGTTTATATTCTTAAAGTTTATGTGCCCTAGTCTCCTGTGCCATAGATTACTCTCATCAACTGAAGCTTTACCATAAAAACATGACATATTATTATTCATCCTAATCCCATTAAGATTCACATTATAAATGTCTTTATGCCTAGGTGTTCTATTGTCAATGTACTTCTCATCTGGAATTTTAAAATCCTTGCTTAACACCAAGCATTCAGTATCAGTAAACAGAACTTTATTTTTGTTATCACAAACTTGTGATACACTAAAAAGATTGTAATCAAGTTCCTTTACCAGAAACATGTTTTCAAAACGCAAGTTTTTGGTGAGAAGAGTTCCTTTGTCTGTGATAGTTCCATATCCGCCTCCAAAGTAAACTTTATCACCATCCTTAATGGGAGTGAAGTTTGTCAGATAATCTTCCTTCCCAGTCATGTGCCTAGAGCATCCACTGTCCCAATATCCATAATCATTGACCTGTTTTGAATGCCCTGCACATAAAGAAAACAAATTAGTTTTCTTTGGGAACCCAAGCCTGAGCAGACTTGGATTCATCTGGTTGTTCAACAAGAACAGACTTAGTTCTCATAACAACCCCTTGTTCATCCCTTTTTGGATGAAATACCCAGTTAACCCCAATTGGTTTTGTAGTGACCTTTGAAATATAATTAAATCTATTGCAGGTCATAGAAATCCCATTAGAATTAGGGTTTTGATCTTGCTTAGGTCTCCATGTCAAGCTAGAAGAAGCTTTAGACCCCTTACCCTGTGGTTGCAAATATTTAGGTCTGGCAACATTTCTGTCAGCGTTGGATTTGGTCTTGTCAACAATGAAATTACCCTTGTCAGCGTTGAACCTAGGGTTTTCTACAGAAACCCATTGCCTATTAGACCAAGTATTGGTCTTCTAAAATGGTCTTTGTCCATGAGTGTTAGACCCTCTAGTGAAGAATGAGGCTGGTCTAACAACTTGTGGACTTTGCTCCACAAAAGTTTTGGGTCAGATAGTGTTTGACTTTTTGACAGCGTTGACTTTGGAAGCGTTGACACACTTATATGCTAAATGTGAAAAGCTACCACAAGTGTAACAGGCTTTTCTAGACACAACCCTAGGTCTAGAAGAGAAGAAGCCTGTTCCATTATCACTAACTTGGCTTTTAGGTGACCTAGTATTCCTATACATTTCTGCATACTTAATGCTAGGTTTTCTAACAGTGTTTGAGCCAAGGTCAACAGTCTAGCCAGTGATTGGGTTTGTTACTTTAATAGGGGTCGACTCATTTGGATTATCACAAAGCATGCCACCCTTGACAAATAAGGTAGGGTTGGCTTTCTTCCATTCATTCAAGTCAGTCAACTTTTGCCTATACTCTTCAACTGGGGTAAGGACTATTGGTGGAGGAATAAATTCCTCTTCTTGGAGTTCTGGTAAACCAGTCCAAGATAAGTCCTTTCTTTGGACACCATAGAAGTCTCCAACTGGTGGTGGAACAACAGTATAGTCTTTCATCCCAATCCCAGTCATGTCCTTAGGATCCCTCTGTTTATTAACACATTCTCCTAGGGTTTGTGAGGCCTTATCAAATCTCTGAATTTTAAGGTCAACATTATCCTTATTCTTGATAGCCTCATCTAACTTAGCCTGTAATTCAGCATTAACCCTTTCCATGATGTTTCTAACATCATTACTAGAATTTAACTCATGTTTTAAGATATTTATTTTATCTTTTAGGTCAAATTCCATTTTCTTATACTCCTCAACTGTCTTTTCAGTTTGAGTGAGAGCAATTTGATAGTTAGACAACTTGCATCTCACAGTACTCACATCATTTAACAATATTAAGACCTCTTTGTTAAGCTTTTCAGTATTTAAACGACAACCCTTACTACAAAAAGCATCATCGTATACCTCATTACCTGATGAAGAGGAGGAGTGTGCCATGAGAGCATATTGAACATGATCTTCTTCTTCTATCTCAGCAACCAAAGCTTTATCCTCTTCCCCATCTTTAGCAAAATAGCTCCAGTCCCATCCAATACCATCAATTTCTTGCACTGCCACCATGGCCTTAGGATCCTGAGCCTTAACAACTTGGCTTGAGGGTTTTCCAGCATCAGATCTTCTTGGAGATCTGCATTCCCTCATACAGTGCCCCATACGATGACAATTGTAGCACTCAACCTTGGATTTATCAAATCCAGCAGTGTCCTTTGCATTAAAGGTCATCTTCTTCTTAAACCTTCTATTCCACATGTTTGCTCTTATACTTGCAAGAGCCATGTTCTACTTTATATCCATCTCCTCCAAGTGCTCATCACTTATTTGCTCAAGGTCCTCATATGTAATCACTGAACCATTGGGCAAAGAAGCAATGTAAGCACATAATATCCAGATCCAAACCAACAGGCTTAACTCTTGGTGAGTCAGTTTTGTATGTGTCAGCGTCTGAATGTGAGGCGTTGACAGGACATGATCCAGCATTGACACATGATGATCCAGTAACTGGGTGCATGTATGAGTCCTTTTGATCAAATTGACCTTCACTATGTTAGAAGAAGGCCATGTTACTATTGGTAGACTTACTTCCATGCTCCAAAAGAGTTTCATTCTCCAACAGCCTCAGTTTATTGTAGATATCATCAAAAGTAGAACTTTTGTGAGTGTTATTGGCAAGTATAG
Source organism: Glebionis coronaria (assembly GCA_025667525.1). Classification (NCBI taxonomy): domain Eukaryota; kingdom Viridiplantae; phylum Streptophyta; class Magnoliopsida; order Asterales; family Asteraceae; genus Glebionis; species Glebionis coronaria. The sequence goes on from CM046876.1 coordinate 535,193,190, forward strand.
ATCTTGCCTCAATCTTCCACGCATCACCAAGGCTTTTAAGAAAAGTGGCAATAATGTCAACATCACCAACTTGTGTCCCCATGAAGGACAACTTGCTTGTAATGTCAAGCAGTCTGCTTCTCACACTACTAAGCTTCTCATTAGGTTGAGCTTTAAAAACAGCATACTCATGCATGAGTTGCTTCTTCTTCTCTTCCTTAGTATCATCATTACCACCATATGCAACTTCAAGGGCTGCCCAAAGGTCTTTTGCAGACTCATAACTTCTGTATTTGTGCTGATTTTCTTGCCCCAAAGAGAGTTTCAGAATGTTTAGGGTTTTCATATCCACCCTTTTCTTTGCTATGTCTTCAGCAGACACAGCTCTACCATCATCAGGTTTTTCTTTCTTATCTGCTTCTGAACATCCAGCAACAACTGATCTTGTAGCAATGGCATTAGCAATCTTTTCAGCTTTATTGAATGTGTTTCCATATTCAATAATCTCCCAGAGAGTGTAGTCATAGATCCCCAGATATTGTTCAAAGTTGAACTTCCACAGCTCAAAATTGTTTGCATCAAGCATGGGAATCTTGATGTTGGGCAATGAGGAGGAGGAGGTTACTTCTGGATTGGACATGATGTTTTTAGGGTTTTGTGAAAATTAGGGTTTTGGTGATTTTAGGGTTCTTGTGTTCTTTAAGATCAAAAGTTTCTCAACAAGCTCTGATACCACTTGTTGATCCCAAACTTAGATAGATTTAGCTTTGTGTATACGAGATTAGATCAAGTTATACACGTAGAGAAACTTTGTTTATGTATAAAGTAATCTAAGTGTTATGCGGAATTAACACTTAAACAAGAACACACAAAGATGTAAAACAAACTTTCACTTGATTGATAATAACAAACTTGCTTACAATGAAAGTGTTTAACGTATGAAAACTTATATTGAAACATAACCTAAAGGTATTCTTTTATAGACATAAGAAGCCTTGTACGAGAGTCTACGTATCAACTATTATAGGTAAAGATAATTATAGAAAATACAATGTTGAACTTATCTTTACTAGAAACAAACTAGAAACATAATACGCGTAGACTATATCTTCCAATCAGTGCTTGTCTTCAATCTATCAACGCTTGACTTCTTCTTGTCAACGCTTGATCTGTCAGCGTTTGTTTTCTTCCTATCAACGCTTGTTTTCCTCTTGTCAGCGCTCAAGTGAACTGGCTACATTTGATTCCCAACAGGTGTAGTTTCTCATTCACAGTGAGAAATTTTCATCAAAATAATCTCTTGGATTATCTTAAATTACCATTTTAATCCAGCAGATACTTAACATAATTCAACGTTCTACGAAGCTTTATTCTCATATAATATTTCCAATAGTTTCATGAACTAATTTAGGTTTTGTAAGTTGAAAATCTCCAACTTTAGCCCAGCAGATACGTAAATGGCACTTCTTTCGATAGAGTTCTTCAAATAGTATTGCTTTGATTCTAGCATGAAAACTATTGTTATACGGGATAATTTTTCCAATAGTAAGTGTTCTTTCCAAAATTTATAACACATACACAGAGTATGTAGTTTAGTATTTGGATAGTTCTTCCACTTAACACATTAGTATACCTATAACATATCAAATTTGTATATACTTTTAGGATCAAGATGTGAAACACTCGTCATGGTCTTAGATGATAGATATTGATACTCTATGTCAACAGATTATTTCACATATAATCTCGTCAGAGTTTCCATATTATCAATTTCCTAAATAGGAATAAATCATGCAGCTCTAATAAGATAATTGACAACGATCCGGATGGCATCATGTCTACTTGAAGTAACGATAACCTCATTGTTCTTTCCTATTTCCATGGAGGAAATTTAGATTGAACTAGTAAGTCGGATGACTTAATATTCTGCTTTTTAAAAGCATAATATAAGGATTTTAAAGTTTGTTCAAGTTAAATCGAATACTTCAATGTTTAAGTATTACAAATTCCAAATCTAAGACAAATATTGACGTATCTTCTGATATACTATATATTAATATATGTATTATCTTACTTAGTTTAATTTGGTCTATACTTGTCTTATATCGAATATTTCGTAAGTCCATTTATAAATTCTTACTAACATAAAAATGCGTCCAACTTTATGTAAGGAAGAAATAATAAATTTGGTGATTTAGATTTACTCATTTGACTGAAGAAGCGTCCTAATTCAATCAAATAAACAGAATGTAAATCATTGACTTAGAAATTTCCGACATAACACGAATATAAACAAATATTCTAGTATTTAATATATTTATTATACCCTTAAGTTTCCTTCTTATGTTGGCGTATGTAAGACGTTTTGTATATAATATCTCGGAATACGATTTTTCTAGAGACGAACGATGCTTAACTAGAAGATGATATTCTATTCCCTATAAAATACAGAATAATGATTTATAAAACCACTTGCCCTTACAAATCCTAGTCCAATGATTTACTATGTTGAAAATTCGACACCATATGGTGCAAATTTCTGTGTGATGCAGGGTGCATTTCTTCCACAGAAGAAAATTTCCATCATATTCACCGTAGATTGGATTCTAGTTTACTTGAATTTTATAGACGTTCTTTCACTTCTGAATTTATGTTTAAGATTTATCCGATTTTTGCACAGGATTGTGCTTAATTACCTTGTCCATTAACTCTTTGGGTAGAGGTAAATGACTTTTTCCAATATATTGGGATTTTGGAAGTGGTAATCTTTCTTCAAAATCTTCGATAAATTTCCTTAATAACTTTTCTAACAAAATCTTTTGATGGAGTCTTCTTAATAGAATTTCAGATGAAATTCCATGTCAAAGTTCCATGATAAAATCTTCTGATGAAGATTTTCTCATTCTACGGAATAGGATATAACCTACTAACTCTTGAAATTTCCTCGTGTATGTCTCAAGGTTAATTCCTTTTGTCATTAGATAGTAGAGTTTTTCTTTCATCTTCTTGATAAGAAATATTTGAAATTTAATCAAGCGATCTTATGTACTCCTTTTATCTCAATGGGTTGAGCATAAAGAAATTACCAAGATAACTGATGAAGTTCTATCTTCTTATAGCAATCTTCACTTTATAATTTTAAATATGATTAATACAATAGGAAACTGAATTGGCTATTTCAATCCAACGGGTGATACTAATAGCATCTTTTCTTCCTTGGATATCAAAAATTAACTAGTCATCGAGTCTTCTTCCGGATAATACTTCTTATTGATAATTTACACTTGCAGGATTGCAGTCACATCATCGACAATTCTTCGTCAAATACTTTTAGGGTTTAGAACGAGGGGAAAGAATAGAAATAATTCAGAATCCAAGGTATACTCATATCATAAAACATTTGTCACATATGTATAGGAATACATATAAATAGTTATCGAACACAAGGTATATCTTTTAGGTTTATAGGAAACTTACTATGTTGATTATCATTCATATATAAGGATAATAAATCCAACTATGAAATAGAATTTCAAAGTTTACAACGGATTTATAAAGTATGACTCATACATAATCATAACATAATTTTTCCATGATATGGAATGGAGGAATATAACGGAATATGTAAAAACTCGTCTTACAGAAAAAGCTTCTCTTTTATATATCATATATTTTTAAAAAGAACCTTGTGATAGGCAGAAGCTGAGAATAGAATACTTCTAGAAAACTTGGGAAGTTTCCTTACTCTTTCTTCAAACTTGCGTGTTATATTCAATTGATAATTTACACTATCATAGAATATAAAGGAAATTCCAAAAATATATACTTTATTAAGCATATGCTTTTTTCAGAATTAACGCAATTTTATTCATAATTACTTGTGAGAAAACCAAGAAATAGGGGTTTCTTACTTCTCAAAAACAAATATGAAATGACAAGATGAGAAACACAACTTTTATTTATTAACAACTTGTCTGTTTAAACTTACAAGACAAGCTTCACTGTTAACATAAAAGTAAAGACATAAAGTTGAAACTATTTACAACTTAATAGTCTAATGTCTTCATCTCTCCCTATTAAGTTCTTTGATGGCATTAAAAAGACTTCTTATGTAGGCTCGATGTCTAATTTGAATGTCCTCAATGACTAACTCTATAGTAGAAATCTTTAGTCGAGCTTTAACAATTTCTTCATCGTGTATCATTTGTCTTTTCTACAACTTAGTCTTGACTTCATCAAAATCTTCTTATATCTTCTAAAAACTCGTTGTATAATTCTTCGGCTTTTCTGAAGTCCCTCAACTTTATCTTCAAGATCTTCAATACGCTCGGGAGGAAATTCTTTCATATAGGGTAGGATATCTTTAATTTGTTGTTTATAGGTATTTTTGGGTAAGTTTTCTGATATAGGTGATGGTACATTAATAGGGTAAGGTGAGGGAAAAATTTATTGTCGAGGTGTAAAATCTATTTCTTCATTATATGCTCGTATAACTTGCATATAGGGGTCGTCATCAAAGGGTAAAACGGCTTTTGGGATTTTTTGATATTTGGGTGAATTTTCTGAAGTATCATAAGGATTATTCATCGGGAGATTGGAAATATACTTTGGGAACTTATTAGAAACACTTGCAAAACACTCATCTTGAGAATCCGATAAGATGATAATAGGAGGAAGATAAAAATACATATTTCTAGAGACGTCGATAAATCCTAATTTATTATATATATATTACTCATATTATATTACATATACTTAAACATATGTACTTATAAGTATAATATTTAAACTTACACTTAATCATGGTATTACATATTGTTCTAAGAGTAGCAGTACTAGTATTGGTATAATAATATATTATTCTTGTAGCAGTACTGACATGGGTACGAAGGACTTTCTTGAAATTATTTTAAAATTAGTTATAGTCTAGATTTTATATTCTTTTTCTCTATAACCATGGCTCTGAGTATCAATCTGTAACACCCCCATTTTACCTTTACGTAGCGGAACATTAAACTGGGGTATTACTTCATAGAACACAAGTCATAATGATAGAAAATAACTCAAAAGAGTGACAAAATCAACTTTCTTTATATATCATTAAAAATTTAGAGTTTTACATTATGTCGTTCCCAAAATCTAAAATAATAATTTCAATCTTGTGCCTCTTCATCCCAACCTCGTGTTGTTCCATACTATCAGTCACAATTCCCTGAAATATATGCTTAAAATCAACACAAAGGTTGAGTGAATCCATAGGTTTCAAATAATTTGAATACAAGATCCTTTTTCTTGAGCTACGTTATTATTCGCTCACATAAAACAATTTATTATTATTGCACTAGCTCATGACCCCGCGACTAGACATCATCAGGAAAACCCAACAAATTTGCCCTTAAGTAGGAAGTTTTCCGAACTATCCTAAAAAGCAAAATAAAGCATATATGTTTAGCCTAGGTAGGAACCATCAGCAGCTAGCAAGCGCGACTTGCCCAGATAGGAGATGTCAGTCTCCAATAGTAATATTCACAATATTAGCGCTCATTAAATGATTAGCGGTCCACGATTAAAAAGGGACTTAACGGCAACAAGTAAACGTAGTGTCAATAAATATATCTGAGAAACATACCAAAAACACTTGTATTTCATTTTTAGCACATATCCCCCTCACGGGTTTTCAAATTATTTATAAAACATTTAAAAGTGAGGCTATTAACTCACCTTATGTTCATAGAATCCAAGCTATAATCAGATATATTTCATTCACAGATAAACAACTTGATCATACAAACCACAACTTGGTCTCATAAACGACAGATTGATCTCACACAAACCTGGATTAATACATCGTGTATAGTATCAAGTCTTTAATATTTTGTTCAATATTTTTAAGTATTGTTTATATGTTCTTTAATTAATATTTGGTTGTAATTCTAGTACCATTGTTCGGGCCATCATACTTAGAAGCTATTCTATAAACACCCAACCACTCAGTCAGAACGTAATATCGAGATGGAACATCTTTGTACAAAACTTCCTTCTAACATTATGATTTCATTACTTCCTTATATTCATAATTAATCTTCTTTAGTTTTAAAATTGACAAAATTAGCCCTTTTATTTCTACTTTGGTATAATTACACTTTTTACCCTTAAAGTATATAGTTTTAGTATTTGTATTTTAAACCCTCAATATTTAACCTTAGGGCCTCAAACTTTCAAACATTTATTATTATAGCTTTAATTTTCATAAATGACACTTTTGTCCCAAAATGTTAAATAGTTTCAAAAATGACAGTTTTAGTCCATATACTTGTAAAAATTACATAACAACCTTAAAAATGGACCAAATGATCTAGGATTTTAAAACAAAGTTTCAAAACATGTTTATAATCATAATATAAACATTTATTCAGAATTATAGCTTTTTAATTTGCTTATTATTTCATGTAATTAAAAAACTAGGGTTTTAAGATATCTTTAACTTATAACTTCCATTTAAATTGATAAAATGACTTAGTTTCTTTTAGATTAGCTTTCTAACATAATTTTGGCATTAGAACAACTATAATAAATCATTATAACAAGATCAAAGCATAGCTAACATAGAAATTACCTAGGGTGCTCCAAAATGGCTCCTAATGGCTTCCTATGAGCACAACTTGCTATCAAAGCTTCAAGAGCTTCAATGGCTACCTTATATACCTAGTTTCTGGTCTTGGGACATGTCCTAGGACGTATATAGAAGTGGAAATGGAGAATGGGCAGGAGATACAAAGAAACCGGGTGCAAGTTCTAACTATGTACATACGCCACTATTTATACTTTTTCCAACCCTTAGGCTCCAATGTAAAGGGTTAAATGTGTAATCGTATGTAGCTTAGTGATCAAGGGTGCCTAGAATAGATCTATGCAAGTTCCTAGATTCTAGGATGAAAAATATCTAAACTTATGGCTAATACTAAGTCACGACATATAATGGATTGGAACAAGGATGTGGCAACTTCAAGTAGGTGCATCACCTACTTAAAAATATCTCAAAATATCTATTAGTACTGATCCTAAGTTTAAAAATGGGAGGGAAAGGTTTGAAATAAGTTTTTGGAGGGAAAAACCTAGCCGGATAGAAAATTAGGGCCTGTAATTTGTAACTTTGTAATTTTGGTAATTAAGGTTTTAGGAATATGATTAGTGATGGATTAGGGTTTATTTATGGTATATACATTGTAATTAAGAAGTTTAGGTCTTTGGTTTTAAGTTTAGCAAGGGTTTGATGTGAAAATGGGAAGAAAACTTAGGCGGGGTAGGGTTTCTAATGATTTATGGTTAAGTCTTAATAAAAGTGATTATCCTTCAATTAACTATTGATGTTGTAAAACCCGCATTAAAATACCATGAACAGTAAACATCAAAAAGTACGGTAAAATTAAAACTTTCCATTTATAATATAATTCACGTGTCACGATATTTAATAACATGTAATTACGTATATATTATAAATGCGTTAAGTACACGACATATAAAAATCGCGATAATTAAACATGAACGTACACGTAAATAATTTAGCTCGGGAAAACTACAGGTTTCCCCGTGGGCTCCCTTTGTGCCGCGGCTAAGACAAGAGAAAAAGAAGGGATGGGCTTTGGCCCAAGACCCAACTTAAAACCCATAATAACAAAACTCCATAAAACATATACATATTTTAGGTTTACAGAAAAAATTTCCCTTGCCTCCCTTGTCTCCTCTTACCGTCGACCACATCAAAGAACAAGGACAAACCGGACGATTTTGGTTATTGATTTATTTAGCGTACGTGATCGTGATCATAATTCTTTCTTCCACGTATTCGGTAAATCAAAAGCCTTTTCTTTTTCTTTTAATTCTTATTGAATTCATGTTCTTATTTAACTAATCTTAAAAACAAGTAAATAAAACATGTGGGATTAATTAAATCATGGTTTAAGGGGTGTTTGATGTTGCTTTGGTTTGGCCGAGAGCCTCAAGGCTCTCGGTGGTGTTTGTTTTGCCCAACCGAGACCTCATGGTCTCGGTGTTGGGGTTCGTGTGGTTCGAACGTAGCAAGGGGGACCCCCACCGCGTGTCGGGGTGTGGTTTTGTCTTGGACCGAGTGCCAACCGAGACCTATAGGGTCTCGGTGGGGATTTTTGGCTAACAGTGGGAACCGAACAAAGCAAGCAGGGGAAACTGGGTTGAACCGGTGTGAACCGGGCTGCCATAGCTCGGCGATGGAAACCGTGAGCCACCAGTGGCAACCGGCTAGCCGGTCTTGCCACTGGTAGGGTGTTTGGCTCGGCTTATATGTGACCCCGGGTTTTGGGCTCGGGTTAATTTTTAAAACACGGGTTCGGGATTCGGGAAAAATATAAAAGTCAGAAAATATGTTTAATTAAATTAATTACTAGACTTTTAATTTAATTAAATTCATGACTTAGGATAATATTAAAATTTATATTTCATGTATAACCTAAAGTATTTTACTTAGCTTAATTTAATTAAAACATGTATTTTAATTAAATTCTTATAACGTATAGTTTAATTAATTAACCAAGTTATTTAATTAATAAGCTATAACCATGACTTGTATTATACTATTTAAACTTTACTTATTATTAATAATCCGGCTTATTTCTAATTATGGAAACTTACTATTTTTAGAAACTTATTATTTATGGAAATCTGCTATTTTTAGAAAGTTACTTAGTATTACAATACAAGTATTATAATACACTACTACATGCATAATACACAACATGTTAGAAATACGTTTTTACGTATATTAGAAGTATCGGTCACTCCACAATATTATTTATGTTGTAATAGCTCGTAGTTAGTGTTACTTATTAAATTAAGTAAGAAACCGACCCATGGGCTTGTCATGGGTCGGCCCAAGCCCAAATAAGGGCCTAGGATATAAATACCCCTTTCCACCATGGAAAGGGGTTGGTTGTTGATTTTCACTTTTCTCATTTGAATGAAATAAACACATAGTTTTCTCTCACTTTCTCTCTCTAGAAAACATCAACCCACTTTATAGATTCATAGGTTATCAAGATTCTACATTTGGTATCAGAGACATGGGGTGATTTAAGGTAAGGATTGTGTTGCTTTTTTAGTTATTGAATCAATTAGTGATCTTTAGAAAAAATCAATCTTGAATCTTGTTGTTTTTGGTGTTTTTGTTATTGGGATTAATTGATAAGGATTGGGTTTAGCTTATTTTGGTAAAAATCATAAAACTTTTTGTGGTTTTGATCAAAAAATCGGACTTAAAAGTGCTGTTCCAAGTCTCGAATTTTTTTCCAGAATATTCCGAATAGCGTTCTATTCGGAATATTAGATATTCAGTATAAGAGTTTTTCCGAATAGACTTTCCGAATAGCAAAAGTATTCCGAATAGGAAAAGTTTTCCGAATAGCAAATCTTTCCGAATAGCCAATCTTTCTGAATAGTCAAACATTCCGAATAGCCCATCTTTCCGAATAGCAAATCTTTTCGAATAGCCAATCTTTCCGAATAGTCAAACATTCCGAGTAGCCCATCTTTCCGAATAGAAATCTTTCCGAATAGCCATCTTTCCGAATAGCAGGAACATTCCGAATAGGGTTATTCCGCATAAGGGTTTTTGTTTAGCATAAGGTTATTCCGAATAGGGATTATTCCGAATAGTATTTATTCCTAGTTAGGGTTATTCCGGATAAGCAAGTTCAAGGGGTATTTTTCCGAGTTTTTTTCGACGATCTTTAGTGGATTTAATCTTGATTTCAAAAACACAACACAAATTCTCAACCTTTCTTCACTGCTCGATCAACCGATAATCTTTGTCTCTTTAAAGTGAACAAAATGAATCCGAATTCAGTAATGCCTCAGATGACATCACTTACGGATATTTCCGTCATTACGGGTACAGATAATCGTCCTCCAATGCTCATCAAAGAAGTTTTTGAAGCATGGCAAGGCCGGATGACGTCATACCTTAAGGGAAAACCGGTATATGGGAGGCTTATGGTCAAGTCAATTTTAAATGGTCCACTTGACTATGGTACCATCGTGGTTAACAATGTGACTCGACCAAGGGAGTTTGAAGAACTTACACCAGCTCAACAACTTGTTGCCGATGCAGACGAAAAGGCTCTTCAAACCATTCTCCAAGCTCTTCCACATGACATATATCGAATGGTAAGTCAGTATACGGTGGCAAAGGATTTATGGGAACGTCTAAAGGTGTTGCTACAAGGTACGTCTCTTACCAAACAGGAAAGGGAATGTCAGTTTTATGATCTGTTTGATAGATTCACGTACAACCCAGGGGAAACGCTTCACGACTATTACTTCAGATTCACTACTCTCATGAATGATCTGAATGTATACAATCTCGTGATTGCTCCATTCCAGGTTAACACCAAGTTCTTGAATACTTTACCTCAAGCTGAATGGGGTGAGTATATTACCGATGTTAAGTTAACCAGGGATTTGCATAAGTGCAATTTGGATCAACTCTATGCTTTCCTTCAGCAGCATGAGAAACATGTGATCATGCACCGTTCGCCTCGAGGTATGTACCCTGATTCCTTAGCTTTGATGGCGAATCAACCAAGCTTGTCACACAACAACACTCCTTATATCTTGGGACATCAAGCCTATCATCCATCACCTTACATGACACCAACCTTCCCCCAATACTCGATTCTACCGCAACCACCCACCTCACATCAGCAACAATATCGGTTTAATGCACCTTCACCACACTATGCTTCACAACATCACCAAGCAAGTATTGCACCTTATGCACAATCTTCATATTCTTCTTATCAAGAGAATGCAGCATATCCATCAAGCTACTCTGACCACATGAGTGTTCCTTCTAGTGCTTATGCAGCTCAACAAGACCAAGCACTGTATTGTGATGATGATGAAGTCCCCATTCCTGAATTCAAACAAGGAACTGATCCAGTTGAAGTGTTAGCCACTATGTCTGCTTACCTCACAAGGACTTTAAGCAAACGAGGATTTAGGGGATCAGCTCCTACTAACAATCAGTTGAGGAATTCATCCAATTCTCGCCAACAAGCTACTATTGAGAATGGCAGGGTAATGGTTCAACCTATTCAATCATATCAGGGGCGACCTACTACATCAACCACCAATGCTCGCACGGTCAATCCTGCTCCAATGGTCAACACTCCTCCACGGGCTAATTCCACAGGCAAGTTGCGAATGATTACATGCTACAACTGCAAGGAAGAAGGTCACATGTCCAGGGATTGCAAGAAACCCAAGAGGAGAAGGGATGGTCAATGGTTTGCAGAGAAGATTTATCTGGTAAATGCTCAGGCACAAGGAAGGGAACTTGATGAAGAGGAGCTTGCATTTCTTGCTGATCCAGGGATTGCTGAACAAGACGTTGTCACCACACAGAATGCAGCATACCAAGCAGATGATCTTGATGCGTATGACTCAGACTGTGATGAATTTCAATCTGCAAAGGCAGCTCTTATGGCAACTATCTCCAGCTTAGGGCCAGAAAAGAGATCTGAGGTACTTATTAATACCACTGATAATACCACTGATGCTAGTATTAAACCACATCAAGTTATGCAAGAGAGTGCTGATTCGAATGAATCTTCGGTGGTGAGTCTTTCAAATGAGGAGACAATCAATGATAGTAATATCAATGTGAGTCCCCAGACTTTGAGTGAATCACAACCAGGAGCCATTTTGCATACGCATACTCCTGCTCAACAAGATTTGGTCATGGTTCCTGCTACATTACTTAGCCAAATGAATGCTGCACTCTTAGAAACTCTAGCTAAGAATAAGAATTTGTCTGATGAGCTTGCCTTAAGCAACGAGAAAGTTCAAACTTTGGAATTAGTGCCTTCATCTAGTGTTCTAACAAATCTCGAATATGATCATTTTCGAAACAAACAAATGGGTCATTTGCAAGAAATTGAAAACTTAAGAGCAAATCTTTCTAATGAACTTAAAGAAAAAGAGTTAGTGGTCACTAATTTTCAAAAACTTCAAACGGATTTTGAATTACTCGAGTCTAAGAAGAATGAAATGGAGATTAATGCTGCTAATAAGATTAGAAGTCTAGATTATTTGCTTTTAAGACAATACGCTGCTTCTCAACTAGTGCACTTATTTGATGCTTCGTTTAGAGAATTTAACTTATCACGTCAAAAAGGCCTTCCCCCTAACCCACGGTATGCAAAACAAGCTTTAAGCCATAATCCTAGACTTTATAATGCAACCCAATTAGGATTGGTCTTAGACCCGATTGTTATTTTCGATGATCGCACCAATAAGGATCTAGTTGATGAGAATCGGTCATACAATTTTGCAAAATATCCAGATTGTGATTATTTTAAAATGAATTAGGAGCTTGCTAAAACAGATTTTAGAATTCGATTCCATATGGACAAAGATCTCATTACAGCACCAACCTACATGTTGAATGAAGAAAACCCTAGTACACTTCCTACACTTGTCAAAATGGAAGGTCCTAAGGAAATTCCAAAGGATCTTCCACCTGTTAGCATTGTATGGTTAACCTTGCAAGAGATTAATCAATACTTTACTAATTTTGACAAGGTCATTTTGGAATGTACGACTTCAAATGGCCTAAACGCCGGAGAATGGGCTTTCAAACACATGAACGAGGTGTTTAACAATGAGATCAATCCATTTGTCGAAAGTCTAAAAGGAAGTTTTGCATCTCTTAAAGAAAATCTTGAGTTTGAAATTGGAGAAGTTCAAAAAGTGTTTTATGAAATGGACAACGCTTACGAACTACAACTAATTGAAAAGGAAAAGATTTTATCTGAATATGACCGATTCTTGTCCCAAGTAATTTCGTGTGATGTGCTTACTACTGTAAATGTTAATTATTCGAATGAGCTTACATCCGCTATGATTAATTGTGATGCTGTGAATATATGTGATGATGTGTGTGATCTCTCTGTAAATGTTGCTGATACTGTAAATGAGGTAGATAATCATTCTTGTCACGAATCTAACGCTGAGTTTTTAAAGCTACAAGATTCTTACAATTTACTTTCAAAACGCTTTAATCAACTAGAACAACATTGTATATCTTTAGAATTAAAACAACAAACTCAAAATGAGGATCTTTTGATAACAAATAGTTGTGAAAACGGTGTTGAGACGAGTGACAAGATGATTGCAATAGTTAAGGCATTAGAGGAAGAGATTATGAGATTGAAGAGAGATGTGTCATCAAATGAAACACTAAAATTGGAACTAGAGGCTGCAGAGTCTAAAAACCAGGCCTTAGAAATTAGACTTTTATCTATTCTAGGGGAGATGGATCGTGCAAGACAGGGAATGTCCCAACTTTATGGTTCACTAGAAGAACGCTTCGCTTTTAATGCGGCACAGCAACAATTTTATGTTGAACACTTGAACCAAAAATGTGAGGAAATCTCTGACTTAAACATCTTGCTCATTGACAAAAACATGGTTTTGGCCGAGTTAAAGGAGACACTTCTTCTCACCCGACAAGAAGCTGTTAATAACTTAGCTACCAACTCTGCACCGTCCTCTAGTGCTCCAACAACCAAGTCAGTAGTGCTTTATAAGAACCCGCTTCATAAGAGAAACCCGGTTACCTACGATGATTATATGAGGAATGCCATTAAGCATGTAGATCTTGTTAGGGATATTTTAGACGATCTTTATGCCTTAGATCCCTCAAGTAGCTACTATTATTCAGCCCATGAATATATTAAGCGAGTTCAATATTGCTTAGCTTATTTGCAATACATAGGTAAACCAGGTTCTGCACTACTCACTAATAGACCCATTGCTGTAACTCCATTCAATAAGACCCCAGGAGCAAAACCGTCATTGGCACCATCAAGTAAGGCACCTTTAAAATCTGTTGCTAATGTTCCCACTTTGCCTTCTACAGGAGTAAAAGAGTCTACTAAGGCTAAAGGATCGCCACTCAAGAAAGATAAGATCAAGCCCTCCACTAGTAGTACCAACAAGAAAAAAGTAGAAGCTCACCATAGGAATGTTAGTTCAGTTTTAAATAAAAAGAATCATGTTAAGACTAAAAGCTCCGCGCCTGTGTAGAAGCCTAAACCATTCGTGAATTCTAATTTGAATTGTTGGAATTGTAATGAATGTATGTTTTCCCAACGTCATGATTTGTGTCTTATTGATCATGTGAATGAAATGAATGCCATTAGGAATAATCTTGAATGGAAGCCAACTGGTAGAACTCGTGCCCAAGTTGGCTGGAAATGTCGTCCCACTGGTAGGACCTTTACATTAGATGGAAAAATGTGCCCTTTAACTAGGAATGCATCCATTGAGGTTAGGTCTGAGCGTCCTTTAGTTAGGCACACTAGCACTCAAGTATGGAAACAGCGCCCTTTAATTAGGTCAGCCCCCACTATAGTGCCTATCAGTGAAGAAATACCTCAGGATTTAAGCCAACTAGAATCTACACCACCAACTAGGAAGAAGAAGGCTAGGAAATCTAAGAAACCTAAAGTTAGCAAATCTAAGATTATTAAATCTGTACCTGCTAATAACAAGGACCATTCAGATTCCGATACCTCTACATTGTCCTCGTCTGGTGATATTTTCAGGTGGTCCAAATCATCCTCTGGTATTTGGACTCCGGTTGTTCAAAGCATATGACCGGAGATCGCTCGATGCTCCGAAGTTTCGTCAGCAAGTTTCTTGGAACGGTTAAATTCGGTAATGATCATATAGCAAAGATAATGGGGTATGGTGAATATCATATTGGAAACGTTACGATTTCAAGGGTATACTATGTAGAAGGTCTTGGTCATAACTTATTTTCAGTAGGACAGTTTTGTGATTCCAACCTAGAGGTTGCTTTTCGACAACATACTTGTTTCATCCGCAACTTGGAAGGAAAAGACTTGTTGAAGGGTTCTCGTGGTGAAAATCTTTATACGTTGTCCCTACAAGACATGATGGCCGCCTCTCCAGTATGTCTTCTCTCTAAAGCATCTAAGACCAAGTCATGGTTATGGCATCGCAGATTATCTCATCTCAACTTTGATGCTATTAATCATCTGGCTAAAAACGAATTAGTTCGTGGTCTTCCAAAGCTCAAATTTCACAAGGATCATTTATGTTCCACGTGTTCAAGGGGGAAAAGTACCAAGACATCATACAAGCCCAAAGCTGAAGACACCAATCAAGAAAAACTTCATCTTTTGCATATGGATCTTTGTGGGCCAATGAGAACTGAAAGTGTGAGCGGTAAGAAATTCATTCTTGTCATTGTGGATGATTTCTCCAGGTTTACATGGGTTAGATTTCTACGTACAAAGGATGAAGCACCGAAGGCTATCATCACTTTTCTGAAATTCATTCAGGTACGTTTGAATACTACTGTCCGCCGTATTCGTACAGATAATGGAACAGAGTTCGTCAACCAGACTCTTCGTGCTTACTATGAAGATGTTGGTATTTCACATGAAACATCCGCTGCACGCACTCCACAACAAAACGGTGTCGTTGAAAGACGGAATCGTACGCTTATGGAAGCTGCTAGGACTATGCTGATTTATGCGAACGCTCCATTGTTCTTGTGGGCAGAAGCTATATCTACTGCATGTTTCACCCAAAACCGTTCTATCATTCGGAAACGCCATGGAAAAACACCTTACGAGCTTCTACATGACCGTAAACCCGATGTTTCATTCTTTCATGTGTTTGGTGCTCTTTTTTATCCAAACATTAATAGTGAGAACTTGGGCAAACTTCAACCAAAAGCCGATATAGGTATTTTCATTGGTTACTCACCCTCCAAGAAAGCATACCGAATTTACAACCGTCGTCTTGGTAAGATTATAGAAACTATGGACGCAGATTTCGATGAGCTGACAGCGATGGCTTCTGAGCAACGCAGCTCTGAACCCGCGCTTCATGAGATGGGAACCAGTGCTATTAGTTCCGGATTAGTTCCCAATAATCCTACTTCTACATCATTTTTACCACCAACAAGGCCTGAGTGGGATAAACTGTTTCAACCGTTGTTTGATGAATTCTTTGATCCCCCAAATGATGAAGTTCCAGCACCTGTAGTGATAGCTCCAATCCCTGAAGTTGTTGCTCAAGCAAATGAAGCTTTATCTAATGCATCTTCAATTAACATTGAACCAGATGCACCTTTACCAAGTGATTCTCAAACTACACATGAATCGTCACCCCTACTTGTGCCTAATGATGTGGAAGAGGATTCTATTGATCACGATTTGGAATATGCTCACCTGCAAGAGCTTCCTTTCTTTGGTGTAGCGATACCTGAAAACCCTTCAGCCGCGTCTACCTCAGAAGAAGATCCTTCTATTGTTCACTCCAGACCACCTAGGATTGAAAAACATAGCACCAAATGGACAAAAGATCACCCAATTAGGAATGTCATTGGTAATCTCGATCGAACAGTCTCTACACGCCATCAATTACAAGAGAGTGTACTCTATTGCTACTTTGATGCATTTCTCTCCGAAGTTGAACCTAAAAATTGGCAACAGGCTATGACTCAATCATCTTGGATTGAAGCTATGCAGGAGGAACTAAATGAATTCCAAAGACTTGAAGTATGGGAATTAGTTCCTCTCCCTGACAAGGTTAACATCCTTACTTTGTTATGGGTTTATAAGGTTAAACTCGATGAGATGGGTGCAGTATTGAAGAATAAGGCAAGATTGGTTGCTAGAGGATATAAACAAGCCTTGGGTATAGACTTTGAAGAATCTTTTGCTCATGTTGCAAGATTGGAGGCTGTTAGACTATTCCTTGCGTATGCTGCTCATATGAACATGATCGTCTATCAAATGGATGTGAAGACGGCATTTTTGAACGGTGAACTAAGGGAAGAAGTCTATGTTAGTCAGCCGGATGGGTTCGTTAGCACGGAGTTTCCTAATCATGTGTACAAGCTTAAGAAGGCTCTCTATGGGTTGAAACAAGCTCCACGCGCGTGGTACGATCTCCTTTCAACATACCTCATCTCGGAAGGCTTCTCCAAAGGCAAGGTGGACCCCACTCTATTCACTCTCAAGGAGGACAACGACATGCTTCTGGTACAAATTTATGTTGATGATATAATATTTGCTGCCTCTAACATAGAATTGTCACAACGCTTTGAGAAGATAATGTCCACACGCTTTCAGATGTCAATGATGGGAAAATTTTCATTTTTCTTAGGATTACAGATTTCTCAAAATCCCAGAGGCATCTTTATTAATCAATCCAAATATGCTCTAGAATCTTTAAAGAAATATAACTTTGATAATTGTGACCCCGTAGACACTCCAATGGTGGAGAAATCCAAGTTAGATGAAGATAGGAATGGGACTATTGTCGATCCAAAACTTTACCGTGGGATGATCGGCACCCTTCTCTATCTGACTGCTAGCAGGCCTGATTTGCAATTTGCCGTATGCATGTGTGCCCGGTATCAGGCTCGGCCTACCGAAAAGCACCTACATGTTGTTAAAAGAATCTTTCGGTATCTCAAAGGAACACTTCATCGTGGTCTATGGTATCCGAAAGATTCCTCTATTGCTTTAATATCATACGCAGATGCCGATCATGCTGGGTGTCAAGACACGAGGCGTAGCACTTCTGGATCTGTGCAACTCCTTGGAGATAGATTGATTAGTTGGTCTTCAAAAAGGCAGAAAAGCGCTGCAATTTCTAGCACGGAGGCTGAATACATCGCCATGTCCGGTTGTTGTGCTCAAGTCCTTTAGATGAGATCACAATTAACTGACTACGGTTTGGGATTCAACAAAATCCTGATGTATTGTGACAACAAGAGCGCCATTGCCCTTTGCTGCAACTATGTTCAACACTCCCGGGCCAAGCACATAGACATTCGCTACCATTTCATTAAAGAGCAGGTGGAGAACGGAGTGATCGAGCTGTATTTTGTCACTACTGAGTACCAGCTGGCAGATATGTTCACCAAAGCCTTAGATCGAGGACGAATCGAGTTTTTGATCGACAAGCTAGGTATGAAATCATTCACTCCAGCGACTCTCAAAGAGTTGGCAGAAGAATCAGCTGAATAGTGGTGGTAAACTATTCAGGCGTATCCTTTGTTCGTGATCATGTATATTATCGTACATATATAAAACCACAAAAAGAAAAATACAAAAATATAAAACCAAGAAAAACCATAAAAAAATATAAAACCTAGAAAAACCATAAAAACTATAAAATCAAGAAAAACCAAAAATATTTTTCGTTTTTAAATCGGGCATGTCTTTTAGTACGGTAATATTTACGGCTTTAGAAATGTCGATCAATATTGACACGACGCCATAAATAGAGTCCGTATAAAATTTGTACATTTTTAAAACATGCCCATTATGGCTTGTAGTTATTTCAGACTGCAACCCGGTTTTCGCATTAAAGTCACGTATTTCCTTGGAAAACGTTGGCTCACAACGGGAATTGATTTTCTCGGGCATGATTTACAAGCCAAATCATGCAAAGGGATCAAGTTTACTTTACAACTTGGTCTAACACGAGTTAGTGTACGTCTCAGTGCATTAATTTGTCAAAATAAGAGAAATCTTATTGCCACCACGAATCAATCTTTTCAAGATATTAATTGGAAATGTTTTCATCATGTGCCTCGTTAAACAATGACTACAGCTCTTTAAATAGAAAACGGGTCATCGTTTAAGGGGGAGAAACTGTTAAATCATCTTTGACATCAAAAAGATCTTCAAAAGTTTTCTAGGAAACTCAAGTAGCTCAATGAAAAGATCTTCAAAAGTTTTCGAGGAAACTCAAGTAGCTCAATGGTTAAATGGTTGGATAGCTTTGGCACTTGTCTTGTTGTTGCTCGTAAGTTTGTCGTGAATAGATTTGTGCGTGTGTTAAGATAGGTTAATCACTAAGGCTCGGGAATTTAACATAAGATAGGGTCAAAAATGACAAGAATTAAACTTGAAAAACAAAAGAATTTTGATTGAAGAAAGAGGAAAAATTGAGGGATTAAACTTTACAAGGTGTCAAACTTGTGAAAGTTTGACCATGTCAAGTTCATCCCCCCCGTCTCTTCTTTTCTTTCACCTTTCTGTTTGTCTTTTTCCCTTTGCCCGCCATTGAAACAAACACACGAACACACAAACGAAATCTAACATCTTCTAGATCAAGATCTTCAAAAGGTATCAAATCGGTTTAACAATTCATGCAATTCAATTTAATTACCTCTTTTTTAAATGGAATAAATCGAATTAGGTTTCTGCTTAAATTAGGGTTTAATTAATTGGGGGTTTTGCCTGGGATTGACTCGGAATAGAACAAAATGAACTGATATGGCCTTTAGAACACTTGAATCAAATGAATTCGTGCTTAATTAGAAAAATCATAAGTGTTTAAACATTCCGAATAGGATGATCTTTCCGAATAAGGCACTTATTCCGCATAGGAGGATTATTCCGAATAGAATGAACTTTCCGAATAGAAGTTTTATTCCGTATAGGA
This sequence comes from Glebionis coronaria, assembly GCA_025667525.1. Classification (NCBI taxonomy): domain Eukaryota; kingdom Viridiplantae; phylum Streptophyta; class Magnoliopsida; order Asterales; family Asteraceae; genus Glebionis; species Glebionis coronaria. The sequence continues at coordinate 535,212,705 of CM046876.1, forward strand.
GGATTATTCCGAATAGAATGAACATTCCGAATAGAAGCTTTATTCCGCATAGGATCATTATTCCGAATAGAATGAACATTCCGAATAGAAGCTTTATTCCGCATAGAATGATCTTTCCGAATAGAACGTTTATTCCGCATAGCCCTAACTTTCCGAATAGACCAAATATTCCGAATAGAATAATTATTCCGAATAGACCTTTTATTCCGCATAGGGTTTTTATTCCGCATAGGTTGATTATTCCGCATAGACCAATTATTCCGAATAGACCAAAATATTCCGAATAGGAACTTTATTCCGGATAGGAGGTTTATTCCGGATAGGAAATTATTCCGAATTGAATGTTTATTCCGAATAGAAGATGTTTGAGTGTTTTACAAGCTTAAGGGATTAGGTCATATGTTCAATGCTTAGGTTTAAAATCATAATGATATCATATTTGTATGTTTCAACCTTTGTGTTTTATCTTAAGCAGAGACGATGACTAACCCAACAGTACAACAAATACAAGACGCCAGAGCCACCGCCATTGCCGAAGCCAAGACTCTAAAGTTTCTTCCAAACAACTTCCGTTTGAAGGAGGTATCTCATTCTACCCATAATGGATTTAAGGTAGGTTCAGCCATACTTGATAACTCTCATCTCAAGCATGCGCTAAGGAAAAGTGCTTCAGTGCCCTATGACTACCTTTACGAGTTCTGGGCTACCAAGGAGAGGACGTCGAACAAAATCACATTTTCCTTGGACAATAAGCAGCAGACGCTTAATGTGTCAGACTTCAGGAAGATCTTTGGATTTCGGCCGTCACACAAAAGCCTATCATTCTCAGCCAACCCGACTAAGGATCAGATCATGGAAATGTTCACTGCCATGGGATGTCCTGACATACGAACCGTGTCTGAGTTTACTACTACCAAAGTTGGTCAACCATGGAAAGCTATTTTTGGGATTCTAAGCCGATGTCTCACACCCAAAACAACTGGATTTGATGATGTTCGTCCACCGATCGTCAAGATGTTTTATGGGGTATACAGAGGTATGGGTATTGACTATGCATCATTACTATGGGAGGAGTTTGTTTTCCAACTCTTTGCCAACACGAAGTCTAAGGCTAAAGCATATCAGTACCCTAGGTTTATAAAACTAATCATCCGTTATTTTATGGAGAACGATGCTTCCATTGACAAGCGTGCAGGTAGTCGTCACCACACGATGGATGATGATGATTTGGTAGACTTAAGGCAGGAGACTCATTCGAATATGGTTATTCCTGGTCCCATTCCCAGTCATCTCCTGACAGATGAGATTATCGCATCTGCTGATTACAAGAACTTGCTACAAGAAATTGAGAATCAACGAGCAAGCATTCAAGCAGGTGAAGACTCATCTACCACGGTTAAGAGCAAAGGTAAACGCAAGCAAACAGCTTTACCTGAACCCAAAGCCAAAAAGACAAAGACCGTCGCTAAGAAGGGAAAGGGTTTGGCTGATGAGTTAGTTCTCCGCGACGAAGAAGTTGTTGATGATCCTACTCTTGACAAAGCTGAGAAGAAATTAATGAAGATAGCTATTGAAAGGAGTAGGAAAGATACTGGCGGTAGTGGTTCGGGTGCTCAGATGAATATTGAAGAAGAGTACGAGGAGCCAGAGGATGTTTATGAGTTTGGGTCACCTGAACGGTATTCTACTTCGAAGGAGACATCCATTCCTGTTTCAGCAAGTGTTGAAAAAGAGTCCGGTGCTCCTACAATCATGGTACCTACTCAACCTCCACCAACACAACCCTTACCAACCCGACCGGTACCAACACCATTCCTTCCACCACCAATAACTCCCATCCTTAGTACCGTAGTCACAACCGAGCCTCTTCAACCAACCCAGAGTAGCTCTGCATCATCTTCAATGGCTGTATTTGTAATGGTAGAAATGTTGGATAAACATATGGATAATCAAAAAAGAGAGATGGATGAACTTCGCCAAGAGCTACATAGACGAATTCAAAGTGAAGAAGCATCCAAGAAAGCCCAAGAAGAGATGCTTGCTAAGTTCGCTGCAGAGATGGAGTCGACACGTAAAGCTCATACAGAAGAACTTGCTCAGGTCAAAAAGGCTGAAGCTGATAGGTATGAAGCACGACTTACGAGACTTCGAGCTATTAAGGATAACTACAAGGAGCAGAAAGAAACTCTTGAAGCTTCTATTGAGGACGGAGTGAAAGAATCCGTTGAATCCCTTATGCCAAAACTACGTGATGAGTTGAAGACACTCGCGGCTGATAACTTGATGATCAAGTCATCCAATCCTTCTCAATCCGCCTACAAAATTGCATATGACTTGACGGATTTTGAATTAAAGAAGATCCTTAAAGCTCGTATGAGGGAAGTTGGATCTTTTTATAAATCTAGGATTCAACGGGCTCTCTACAAATCCCTAAATGACGCTATCATGGAGGATGATCGGTTGTTCAAAACGTTTGGAAGTGTGGTACCTTACCACATTCTGCCTGAGGAAGAAAGGGAAGAAAGCGAACAGGAAGAGGGTACTGGTGAAGAAGAAGAGGAAGAGGAAGATGAAGAAGAAGAAGAAGAAGAAAAGGATGATGACGATGACGATGATGGTGATGATGATGAGAATGATGATGATGATGATGGTGATGATGGTGGTGATGGTAATGAGGAGAGTGCTAAGGGGAGCAACGAGGATAGAGATGAAGATGATGATGGGGGTAAACAGCCTGAAAAGGGGGATAAGGTTGCCAGCACAAAGAAACCTGCTAAGTCTGGAACCAAGTCTAAGAAAGATGCTGCGGATAAAGAAAAATCCACCTCAACGGAATCAAGACGATCCAAGTGGCGCCATGATGTGAATGCTACTACGGCGTCATCGATTCCCGGTACATCTATCGCTGTATCTATACCTGTTACTACTAACCCTGTTAGTTCTGTTGTTGTTGCTCCTGTGATTGCAGAGTCGGTAACTGAACCTGAAGCTGCACAGCACTCGCCCGTTCATGACACCGCCGAGATGCCTGAATCAGAACCAGCAGATGTTCACGTTTCCACTCCTCTACAACAAGAACCACAATCTACTGTTCCTGAATCAAGCACAAGGGACTGGGCAGACACGTTGGAGATTGACGAGACTGCACCGCCACAGGCTTGGATCACGGCAGCGGCGCAATATGATCCAATCACAGACGCTGACAGAGATGTTTTATATCTCCGTATCCGCAGTCCGATTGACTTATGTGCATTTCTGGCTCATGAGTATAAGACTTCGGTTACTCCGTCTTTGGTGAAGAGAGCGCTGAAGGATAAGAGAATTCGCGCCAAAACCAGGTTAACCTGAATGGAGTTCGAGTATTATGCTGACGAGGTCCTGAAAGCTCTTAACACCGTTCAAAGGCCAGGCCTCCATGAATCAGAAAGAGCTCCACCTCCTCTTGATCCTTCTCAAGACAATCAGATTGCTCTCGACTTCTTCGTCACCTATGATCTTGAGTATCTTCTGAAGGGTTCATCAAAGTACGCAACCTCCTTGACCTTGCTGAAAGCTGCCAACTGGGGGACAATACCCTGGATCGAGGAAAAGGTAAACCGACTCTGGGTCCCAAGGGTAACTCGTAATTATGATATGTATGCTGTTATAGGTGCATCTCATTGGGACGAACGAGTCCGAAGGGCGTACAGGGGTTGCTGCTTAGCCAATTCAGGAAGCAAAGTTAGATCCGATATCCGCATCTCCAGTATTTTAGGGCTGAAAACTGAAGCCAAGAATGGCTATTATCATGTGACAGAGATTCGTCTGAAAAGGGAGGATGACAGAGAATACAAAATCCAGCAGGGAGATTTTTCTATCATTCGCCTTGAGGATATCAAAGATATGTTGCTTATGATGACCCGTGATCAACTCACACATATTCCTCGTGAAGACATCATTGCCTTGAATACAGCACTTCGTATGTTCACACGGAGCGTTGTTATCAAGAAACGAGTTGAAGATCTTCAGTTGGGAGTCGAAAGCTACCAAAGGAAGCTTAACCTAACCCGTCCAGTGAATCAAGTGTTACCTCAACATGTAGATAGATGTCCCTATACCGGCATTTCTGTCCTGAATTGCGGCATTTTCTACTTGAACAGTCGAGGGCTAATGAAGTTTATGAGGGTGGGTGAGCTTTATAAGTACAGTGATGGGACTCTCATCTACGTCAGAGGAAAGTTGGATCATCTCAATTTGGGTGGGTCTTTACCAGAGATGACTGAGGATTGGCATCAGGGTTATCGGCAAATGGCGAAGTATGTGATCAAGAAGATTGATCAAAAGCTCCGTGAACGTAGATTGATGAGGAGCTTAGAAAGATTCGTTGGTGGTAGACCATATGGAGTGCACCACAAGTTACTGCAACGATCCATCTAATGGATCGTACATCTCAGGTCCACTTTATATTGGTTTTTAATTGTGAATATGTAAATTTGTGAATATTGTGCTTTTACGGCTTGATGTAGTGTTAAGGTATGATAATTTTTTAAGAATTTCTCACGAGATTCTAAATCTTTCAAAATATATCATACTAAAGCACTACAACTATCCCTTATTAATTTAAGGGGGAGCATTAACATGTTCTATGGCCAAACATCGATTTCATTTTTACCCAAAGACCGGTTAATCCATTCAATATCCCAAATATTAATGGTTAACATTTTGGATAAGGGGAGAAATGGGATTAAGGAGATTTAAATGATACTTGGCTAAAAGATGAAAAAGACTTAACGATTATCCAACTTAATATGTGTAAAGCACGTGTTAAGGGGGAGCGTTTTTGATGAACAAAACACCTAAGGTACAAAACTTTTGATGACAATATCACAAGTACTTTAGGTGATTTTCAATGATTTTTCATGGTGGCTATACTTTCCCAAAACACGCTTAATTCACGACGAATGTGGTGACAAAAGGGTGGTAGGAATAGGTTTAGTCCAATGATTCATCAGAGCCGATGGAATCTTCCCAAGGACAATTCCCTAGATAGAATTAGAAGTCCTAGAAAAGTTGGAGAAAGATTGTGAACGTAGCTGAATGCCGACCAAGTACTTAAGCTAGCACTGGAACAATCACAACAAGGTGCTAGTGATGACGTATCGGTAAGCATTGAAGGGGTTGAAGAATGAAAAAGAATTGTAAAGATAAAGGGTGTAAAGAAAGAAGCCCTCCTTACAACTTTAGGCAGAAACCGGGTCAATACATATGCTATTGAGGTCATTTTTGTTAATGATTCTCGATATTGAAGAAAGACATCATGGACCCAGTGATGCAATGCACAACCCTTCCCAGCTAACTCAAATATCTCTCAAAAGGTATTTGTTTTAATCACACTGAGATCAACACGTTATCTATTGGTTTATTCACTCCGAATAGACTGGCATTGAAAAGGTGGCACTCCTCTCCAGTCATCGCTCACTAAATCAAAACGCACTATCGAGTCTAGAGCCAAGAGATCATCAAAAGTCTCATTAGGACACTTTCCATTTATTCCTTGCTTTCTCACACACTGTGAAAAGTAAGAGATTTTCATGAGTCCTACGCAGTATTCCTGTAATATTGCCAGAACATCCGAGTAATACGCAAGTATTACAATGAAGATGGAAATCCTGCTTGAGCCAACATCAAACAAGCTCATGGTAGGTTACACGTGCGGTTCTTTTAGAACCAATCTTGTGAAAAACTGGAAAGAAACAGTGGTTTAATTCTTAATTGAACTTAAACTCGTTCCAGGCCTCTACGCATTATCATACGATCTTGCCAGAACACTCAGAGTGACTCTTTATTGATCACAGTGACGAGTGGAAATCCTTCTAGTGTTAACATCAAACAGCACTTGGTAGGTGACGTGCAAGATTCTTTATGAATTAAGCTCGTGATAACTGGAAAGCAACGATGGTGAAAATCTTAACTGAAATTCACGTGTTCCAGGTTTCATGAATTGACGGTTTCAAATCACAAGGATAATTTATCCAAGTGATTCGCTCTTTATGTTCGCAGTCAGCTTTGGACGATCGAATAAAGAGAACGGGTTTACCCGCGAAATCCTGTCAGGAAGTTACTTAATTGAAACTATCCGTCACGGGTACGATATCTAATATCGTCCAACGGTCTTCACCGACCGGAGGTAAAATGCTACCGAATCAGAATAAAATGTCAAAGCCATTTTATTCGTGTCGTTGCTGTGTACCTGTTAAAGACGGTGGCGTTGCTGTGTACCTGTTGAAGACGGTGGCGTTGTTGTGTACCAGTTAAAGACGGTGGTGTTGCGGTGTACCTGTAGAAGTCGTTCCCACATGCTTATGTTTTTCTGCATCAAGGTTCAGCAAAAATTCAAGAAAGCACAAGATGAAGTCTTCCGCTGTACCAAACTCTGAAGCTTTCGAGAATTCAACAAAAAGACATAAGTGTGTGGAACATGGAGTCACGAGGAGGCAAAATTCACAAGAAGGCAAAGATCGCACGTGAAAGGCCAAAAGAACAATGCTCTCAAGCCAAAGCCTAAAAGATCAAATCAAAATATTCACAAGAAAAAGAAAGAAGAAAAGACTACGAGCTAAAGAACGAAGACTTAGTATAGTATGCTAGGTTTAGAACTTTGTAACGTGGAGTGACCTCCCTTAGGGGGAGATTGTTAAAAATACGTTTTTACGTATATTAGAAGTATCGGTCACTCCACAATATTATTTATGTTGTAATAGCTCGTAGTTAGTGTTACTTAATAAATTAAGTAAGAAACCGACCCATGGGCTTGTCATGGGTCGGCCCAAGCCCAAATAAGGGCCTAGGATATAAATACCCCTTTCCACCATGGAAAGGGGTTGGTTGTTGATTTTAAATTTTCTCATTTGAATGAAATAAACACATAGTTTTCTCTCACTTTCTCTCTCTAGTTTCTCTCTCTAGAAAACATCAACCCACTTCATAGATTCATAGGTTATCAAGATTCTACACAACAGAACATCAATATAACTACAGATAACATAGTAAAACACTAAAACATGACAGAATAAGTATAACAAGCTAATAACACGCAGAACCAGTAAAACACATGTAATTCAGACAACTCATACACATTCCCATTCTTATATAGTATTATCCGTCAAGGCGGAGTAGTTTCTTCAGCGTTTTTGTTAGCTTCTACTGGACATAATGTACAGATTTCCCGTCCTTCAGTAAGGACAACCTATTCCTTTATTAGGATTTCCCGTATGCAGCCAACTGTTTTCTCCAGTAGTTACAGATTAAATGCTTATGTTTTATTAGTTACCTTAGCCATATACATGCATGACCAGTTTCACCTAGTTATGGAGGTACCATAACCATAACACTAGAGGCACTAGTGTTATGACTTCACCACGGCAGAGTGATAGCTCGTGGTGTCCCTTTCAGTTATTTGACCATTATTATATTATTATTATCATGTGGGGCGTATGGGTGCATCCTAGGTTCAGTTCAGTTAGGTTTTCATGGTGAATGTGGTGTGTGCCTTGCATCCTTCACAAGGAGCTGATCCCTCCTACCCATTACCAATTAATTAGAGGCATCCCCTCTAATTTGCATGACGAGGTCACCCCTCAAAGTATTCATGCACGTTGTTGACCTCATGACCTATATTGGCTTTTGGTATATTAAACTAATACAGATTTTCATAAGTAACATAAGCTATGTTTTCAGAAATAAAACCAGTAAACATGACATACATCTAGGTTTTTCCAGGACTTATTCATTTCCGCTGCAATTCATGCTTTATATGTTTTATATGCTTTCATTCCTTTGTGTCTTTACGTTATGCTATATATCCGTGCACTGAGCATTATGCTCAGCCGTTTTCCATTTCCATGTTCCCAAACGGCAGGTACCCAAGGTCGCAAGTAGGAACTCCAGAGTGTGTGCATTCGGATGGAAGATATCCGGCTTCTTTTACCTTATGCATTTATTCCTACTTTCTCATACTTTATTTCATTTGGACATTGTTTAGTCCTTTCATTTACAATACTTAATATTGCTTGTGTGCTAGTTACTAGACTACCGATGTTTGATTCCGATATTTCTATTTATGGTCATGAATGTTTAGACATTTACCTTGCATGCTTTGATGACACGCCATAATTTATTGTAGCATTCCATCTTAACAAATGGGATGTTACAGATGTAAACTCAATTTATACATCCTACATTGTCCTCAATGTATTCATGAAGTCCCAACATTGGTTTTATTAAGTTATTCTAAGTAAACATGTCCAAAGGGTGAAAATATCCATTTTGACCTAATTTACAAGCCATGCATTGAAATCTTGTACTTTTTGCATTACGGTACTTGTAAATTGTCTTAATATAATCTTATAACCTTAATGAAGTCCTATAATTATTTATAGACTTGTCCAAAAAGACTAGGTAGTGATTCTATGTAGATTTCTTAATATTAGGGTTTTTAGGTCATTAATCCTAATGGCTTTTTATCTTGGGTAATTAGTGTTTTTACTTTTATAAACACTTACTATAGGGCTTATATAGTATGTTTATGACTTCTATGGATTCTACATTCTTAGTTTAAGGGTTTGTATAGGTTAATCATATTCTAGGGATAATTATAGGAGCTTAAGATCCTATGATTTGATAACTTGTACCTTATGCTTTACCAACTTTTAACTTGACTTTAAGTAAATGTATAATCTTAATATGATAAATAGTTGAGTTTTATAATTTATGGCAAAAGATTAGACTCTAATTCAATGTATAATGGATTTTATGCTAATCTTAGTTACTAGGTCTTAACTTGTAAATAACTTTGGATTAGTGAATATTAGTATTTTGTGATCAATTAACTTTCCTTTATATGATTAGTATATTGTTTTTGGTATTTGTACATAGATATTATGTAATTACATTGCTTGAAATATTGTTTACCAAAGGTTTCTAGGTGGTGATCTAGACTATTATGTACTTTTACTTATACTTAGCTTTGTATAGTTTGTTCTAGCCATTCTTAGGTATTATTATGCCTTCAAAGTATAATTTACAACTTGTTTATAATTCTTAATGACTTATTCATACGTATTTTCCATTCATAGTTAACCATTCTTGAGTTTACAACTCATTTATAGGGATTCTAGGGTTTCTAAAGGAATTTAGGGCATCATGGTTACATTTGAGATGTTCTTATTAATATTGAACTTATTAGAACACTTTTATAACTTATAACTGATATATATACATTGTATTTCCAACATATAGGAATATGTTGAAGTGGCAGTTCAGGTTGTGAGAAAACAATTCATCTTACCAAGTAAGGCATAAAAAGGAAAACTTTCTAGCCAAATTTCATACTCATATAATCATAGCACATATGTGAAATTTATGGGTTGTCATACAAGCCGCAACGGTTATGTTTATGTGTCATGCACAAGCCTATGGTAGCTATCTATTTTATGTCCTAGCTACTTGAGTGTCATCTTACATTTACCCTTTGTGAGTGACATTTGTGTGAACTTAAAAATCAAACACTATCCATGTGAGGTGTTGAAATTATTTTGTCATTTGCTTTTGCTACTTAGAAAATATTAATCATTTTCCTATCATACTTCACAATACTTAAAAGTTTTAAAATCTAATTTGTTTTCTCGCTTTGATTGCTTGAGGGCAAGCAATAGCTAAGAGTGGAGGAATTTGATAACGACCTAAATATACATATTCAGTCTGTTATTATAATGCCACTTTGTATTATAAATAAGAGCTTTCGATACTTAATATATTATGTTTTACATGCAGGTATAAAGTTTGAGGAAGCAAAGTGAAGATATACAAAGAAGGGTCCTTGAAGTGCAATTAAACAAAATTATTGAGAGAAGATTCTTGAACGCACGAAAGTGCGGCGCACAATGTAAAATGTGCGGCGCACATTCCACACCTCCAAAGTGCGGTGTACTTTTGGAGAAGTGCGGCGTACTTTTTCCCTCAGCCAGGAGAATAAATAGAGGACACTTCTACTCATTTTACACACGCCTCTTCTATCTAATACTCCATAGCTCGAGTATTTTAGCTTTCTTAGTAAATTTTTAGTATTATCCACTTTTGGGAAATACTTGTAACGAGAGTATTCTACTCTCTGATTCTTGGAGAAACGATATAATCGTGACACTTGTGTATTCGTTCATTCGATCAATCTAAATATGATGTTCTCTTACTCTTTTACATTTGTTACTTTGATTACTATGTTAGGTTAAGCTATTTGTGACTATATGGGTATGTGACTATAATTAGTGATGATGCTATGATATGATCCTTTATAATTGGTTTCAAGCTAATGTTGTAGAACCACTTTACCACCTAGTTCTATAAACCATATTTTATCTAGAGTTGATTTGTTACGATAGTTTGGCGTTGAGAAACGCAAATTGTTATAATAAGTTTTTAAGAACTTGATGGTTTTGAATCTTTGGTTGGAGAGATCCGCTTAGAAACTTTGATAAAATATTGAACTCGTTGGCAACTTGTTTTAAGCTTAGTCGCTTTATCAAACATAAGTCTTGAATCACACTAGAGTAAATTGTGCAAATGCCATTTTGACGAAAAAGGATTATCACTCTTTACCTACATAAACATATCTTGATCATTATTACCATCATAACGAACTTATACGAACTATCCCATATTAGTCATACTTGTTACTATTATTACTTATTTTAATTATTTCTTTCTTCAATTATTATATTGATTAACAAAACGAAATTAAGTCTCAGCGAATGATCATGGCTTACCACTACAAGCTATATTACGAACGAAAGGGTATACTTGCCCGTGTTTGTATTCTAGTCCCTTGTTTTGTCTAAACCTTGTAATAAAAATTTAAGACTTGCAAACGAACATCACACATTTATGGGGAAATAATTATTACAGGCTTGCATCAACCAAGATTACACTGTCAATGTTTGCAAATATAGGATCAATATGTGCCAAACGTAATCGTCACACAACCATCAACATCGCCGCACGCCAAAGATAGGGGCAACAAAAGCAACGGTGGTATCGAAAGCCATAAACCTTAATTTTAAGCAAAAACACCATTATTCGTCAACACAATGCCTGCAAGCACATTATTATCTACTTAATAAAAGAGGTAAATATTGGAACCCAATTTATAGAGACATAGCAGTTCTACAAAGCAGCTAGATATACAAAATTAATACCAATTATATTATGGAAAACGAAAGGAGGAAAAAAAACACAACATAGCAGCAGAAAATGTGCAATACAACTAACCAAGATATGTCAAACGAAAGGAACTCCATTTTCTGCTGGCTCTACTAGATATAATAGAACCCTTATTTTTTCATATATAGCTGATTTGGGCGCTCTAGCCAAAACTAATCTGCGCATAAATTAAAGCAGATAAATAGAAACAAATAATAATACGGAAGCTTACAAACGTTAGCCAACCGGATCAACATAAAACCAAGAAATATCAACAACTAATGGAAAACTGTAGCTATTCCATAAATTATGCAAACCCAGATCAATCTGGTTGGTGATGTCGCTATATATATGGGTGTAAGGGCCACAAAATCAACGGACACCATCGTGACACCAATATGTAACCAACGGTTAAGATGGCTTTCATGTAGCCACTACACAACCGGACAATCGTAATTAATTAATGGATTAATCACGAAAGGCTAATTAAAAAGGGCAAAACAATTAATAACAATTTTCCAAAGGGCAAGGCAACTCTTATTAATGATTAAGGGGGGGGAAAGGGATAGCGCCAAACAATAATCAATGCCAACTGATCATAAAAACGGGTCGGCATTAAAACCGTGGGTGTTTTTCGTGAGTTTTTTCTGTGAGGGAAGGGTGAGTTTGTGAGACAACAAAGAAATAGTTTTTTATTATGTATGAGAGGAGAATCACTGTTTCTATGGAAACATTATTCTCCTCTATTATATATAAACTAATAGCTATTTGATGACTAGGTAATTTTTTCAAGTTTAATTTGTAAACTTTTTACACATTTCTTTATTGATATTGTTGTTCACTTACAACAGTCTGTCTATCGAAAGAAGGGCAAGGTACACCATTATTAAAGAGCATGAAGCTCATATTTTAATGAAAGCTAAATAATTTCATTCATAATAAGTCTCATGTTTGCTTTAAGCTTTGTGTTTTGGTTAAAGTTTATTGTTTTTGTTGTTTCATTTAATACTCCGTATAGTTTGTTACGGTGATTTTTGTTGATCCCAAACTTAAATCCATTAGCTTTGTATTATCGAGATAAATCAATTATAAAACGTAGAGAAACTTTGTGTATTCGACAATCTAAGTATTACGCGGAATCAAATACTTAGAACAAAGAACAAAATAACAAAATAACAAAACACGTATACCAAACTTTTTTCAATCGATTAATAATCAAAAAAGTGAACAAGGTATGAAAGCGTATCGAATGTCTAACCCTAAGGTCTCCTTTTATACACTAAGGATCCTTGTACAAAAAGCTAAGATCAACTATAATTGGAAGATAGCAAAGATAAACATAGTAAATAACATGATCGACTATATCTTCCTAATTTAAACTAAATGTGTTGATCCATGCAACTCATGAAATCCCACAGTGGGTGGGAGTCATGTCTTTAGTGGCTTCATGTCAGTGGCTACACAATACGTGATAGTGGATAGAATATTTCTTGTCAGACGGCTAGATCTTCACTTGTTAGTGGCTAGGGACTTGGTTATTTTATTCCCAACAAACCTCCCCTAAACTTGATATTTACTCTAACTATTAAGTTTATGAATAAAACGAAATATACAGATAGGATTCTTACAAATACATTTATCCCTGAATTTGAGTATGAATGAATCTCAAAAAGTCAACACTCAAATCACTTGTGTATTCAACCTTCAGCTTAGTCTTGACCATCTTCTGTAAAATATTTTGTGTAAGTGGATAGATCTTATCCACCAACATATACTCTTAAAACTTTAAAGTACATAGATGAAAGACACCAACTGCATAAAATAATCGTCACTCTAAACCATTAGAATCTTCCAAATCCAGCTAAACTAGATCATCCTGGTCATGGTCAAACAATCTTCTAAAGGTTGACCAAATCCTTATTTCTATAACACTTGTTGGAACCACAACATCATATTCTATCTTCAGTAGACCCTAAATGGTCTCCAAATCTTTTATATCCATACTCCCAAACAGTGAGATAAGAGAAGTAAACTCTTGTAACTTGCCACCATACCTTGTGAACTTCCAAAAACATATCTCTTTATCCTTCTCATACTTGATTATAGGGTTTCTAAGCTCCATAGGCTCAATAACAGAGATTTCCAGAGAATAAAGTTACAAATTTGCCTTCAATAAGTTTTCACTAGGAAATCTTGAAGTTAATAAATCAATTTAGGAAAATTAAGCTTAACACCTTTCTTCCTTGGCCTAGGTACCTGTCCTACTCTCTTTAACTTCATTTCCTCTTCCAATTCTTCTTGACTTTCAGCTGAGAGTTTAAGATGAGTGTTATGCTCACATATGTTGACCTAGATATGATAGCCTTGTACTCCAACTCTTCAAAAGACATTCCTTAAAACTTCCTCCAAGTCCATCCAACTTGATTGCTTTTGAGCAACATCTTGTATAACTCTCTCTTATGGGACTTAGGCTTCATCAGGACATTTGAAGCTTTATTTGCCTGAATCATCTTCAAATCCTTCTGAACTCTTATCAAATTCTCCAAACCTCATATTCTCAAAGAAAGAGGAATATTATGCTCTATAGCAATTTCTTAATACCTATGATACAAACTTTCCATCTGTGGCATATCATAGTCAACCAGCAAAGTCAAACTTCTAAGCTTTTCCCTGGATGCTTCATCATCACCATACTCCAACTGTCCTTTCTCTTTTTTTTATCCACATCTGGATCAAAACTATCCATATTGGCATCTTTATCACTATCACCAGACTCCATGCTACCAGACTTATAAATAACAATTTGAGCTTCAATCAAACCTTTTTGTTTCTCCTTTAGTTGTTCAACATGCAATCGTTGTGCTAATTGCTCATCAAATCTTGTTTGTGCATCCTGATTAGAAGAAACCTGATCTTCTACCATAATACCTTTACCTTTATCTGTTGGATCAATAGAAGGTAAAAGAGAAGATACTTGTATAGATATTTCTCTAATGATCAATGGTGGATGGGATACACCAGAAGCAATTAGAGTCCTTTCAGTGGCTGCAAACAGACTGTTAGAGTCTAGACTGGGCATGACAATGGCTACACCAGAACTATCAGTGGCTGCAAACTTCCCAGTACTCCCTTGCTCCATAAGTTGAACAAAGGAGAGCTTCATTGGTGTCATCATGGATGAATCAAACTCCTTTTGTTCCTTCAAACCTGTAAGAACATCTGTTACTTCCATCATACCTGTAGAGTCTTTGGAGCCTTCTTTAGAAATTTTATCACTCAATTCAGATGATCCTCCCTTTTGTAAGACTCCTCTCCAAGATCAATATGAAAGGACTGAACCATGAATGTCCTTATTGTCTTACCAGCAACTTCCAAAACAACAATTCTCTCCCTTAACTAAGTGAGTTCAAGACCTTGATCTTTGACAGTTTGTACCAGTTATGTATTTTGCTTTTACAAGCTAATACAGAATTTTGTCAATTCCATGAGTGTCAAAGGTTCCATACTTCCCTCATCCACATTCGACAAATTAATCCTCAATGCAGATTCATTGGCATGGGAATGGACTTACTTACAATGGGACTGTCTTGATCTGCTACTAAGCCAATGTCAATACTCCCAGCCATTTTAACGGCACTAGCCACCCTTGTGGTAGTGGTCTCCTCTGCTACCAGTCTAAAGCCACCAGGGGGAGACATCCCAGTGACTCTTTAGCGTTTAGCAAACCTATATTGCGAAGGTGAAGAGGATAAAGGGGTGTTTGGGTCTAAAAATTATGCATCAAGGGCTACAGTTTGAGTGTTAGGGGGCTAGAGATCGTGTGTCAGCGGGTAGGGGTTGTGTGATAGTGGGTTGAGGATCAGGTACAGGATCATTAATATCCATATCTACATCATGATTGGTTGAAGGTGGTTGGTTTTGTTGGTTAAGAGCCACAAAAACTGCTTGAATAAGATCAAGCATGGGTTAGGTCAAAGGTAGATCTCTGTGATGAGTGTTCAAGGTTGTAAAAAGCTTACATTTTTGCACAAGGATGTCATAAAAATGTAAATGTTCAATAGTACATCCCCTTGAAGATCCAAAACCATTTGTAAAAACCTAGGGTAGGCTAAAGTCATTTTACTACCCTTATTATTTAACATGCCTTCAAAAATCATTTTTGAAAAATTAAATCTTCGTCCATAAGCCATAAAAATAAGAGCACTACCTATGGAATGGTTGATCTCATTAAAAACATAACATTTCGGACTTAGACATTGAAGAAGGACATGTATAAGAATTTCCAGGCTGGGGGATCTGGTTTTTATCAAATTTAGAAATACGACCTACCCTTGGTAGACTGTATCCCAAGCCTGTCAAGACCTCATGTAGCTACTCAATGGGAAGAAGTTCAACTCCACCCAAATCGTTAAGCTATAAAGCTTTACGAATAAGAGATTCTGTGACAATCTTAATTTTCCCATGAACTGAGCCTTCAATTGTAATCACATCCTTAATTGTCCTCGAACTGGCAGTGTTCCAAAACTGTTTAATATGTGAATTAGGAACGATAGGTCTATGAAGTAAGGCATACCTTATGTTGGAAGCCAACAAGAAATTTATCATTCCATCATATCGTTCGTGTCATCTTTCTTCAAAATAGCAATCATATTATGTTGAGGCTTGAATGATAGTACAAGATCAACATGTTTAAATCTTTGCGCCATTGATAAAGTTTTGAAAGAAAGCTTAAGGTAAAAGAAAGATAAAGTTTTGGTTATGGGAGATGAATTTTATGAAAACATGCAAGTGGCCTTAGACGTAATGGACGTAATATAGCAGACAAGTAGGAATACTATTGGTTGAAAAAGAGGTAAGTGAATAAAAATCTTCAAAATACACTCAAGTAAATCTTTAAAAAAATAAACTTATCTCTTAACAATGAAAGAAAATGCCTACTCAACTGAAATTATGGTTCAAAATATCTCAAAAATTACAACTGAGTGGGACCAGGTGTTTTTCAATGGTAAAAAATTCTTTCAGTGCCAACGGCTATATTTGTCAGCGTGTACAAAATGGCATGTCATGGGGTAGAATGCACATGACAGTGGCTAGAAAGCCATTGTCAAAGGGTAGAAAATTTAAATTCAAAGACCTTAATAGAGAAATTATTCCTAAAGGAATTAACTTTTCTCCAAAAAGCATAAGTTTTGCGAGCACCGTCCAAGCACACACACTTGCACAAGCAAGATAGATATGCTTGTCCTCTAGCGTCCCTTGCTCACAAATACCTTAAGAATGAAGTTAACTCATATAATAACTCTGTAACTTCCAGGTAAGCCCAAAAATATATAGCCTAAGTCTCCCATCCGACCAATCCTAATTCTAGGTAAAAAATGTCTTGGCAGCATACATATCTTGTGAAAGATGTGCATGCTACAGTGCCTCAAGGTCTAGAAATTCCAACACTCCCAAAGGAATATTTTCATTATTCCTAGCCCCTACTTATCAGTTGACACAATCTAGAATTGTGATAACAGTACTCTAAGAGTACCCAAAAACCTAAAGGTATTCTATTACCTCCCCCTAAAATATACTTACAAATTTTTACATAGACAAGCAACAAATTTTTATTTCAAGACAGGAATATGAATATTCCAACCATCATAAATAAACATTTATAACTTACAGTTCCTTCCAAGAGCAAACATCCATCTCATGTCGCTCCGTCATCCTACATAGTTAGACAAAAACCACAAAAACACACCAACATAGGCTACATATCCCACATCAGTGGTTAGAAACAGACCGTCATCGGATAGAAAAGTATAGTGGAAAAGACTAACTTTACATAGAATAATAACAGTGCATATCCTAGTACATAATTTACTACATTTTAGACAAACATTTTCAAGGATTAATCATTCTAATACTTGAGACCAAGTACTGGAAAAGACTAACTTTACATAGATCTGCAACATTGTTCTCAGTATCTATTTTCTCTAGTTGAACCAAACCTTTTTCAAATCAATCCGTGATAAATTGATGTCTAATTTATATATGGTTAGTTTTGGAATGATGTACATGATTTTTAATTATACACAAAGCTCTGCATTATCTACAAATATCTTAGTATGCATAAAATTATACCCACAGTCCAACAACTGATTCTGAATCCATAGCACTTGACCAGAACATGCAGCATCAGCCACATACTCAACCTTAATTGTAGAATTGGCCATAATAGTTTTCTTCTTGCATTGCCAAGATATCAACCTGCTCTCCAAGAATTGGCATCCACCTGTGGTGGATTTTCTATCACCATTGTTATCTCCATAGTCACTATCTAAGTATCCAACAAATTCCAAGAGAGAGTCTTTAGGGTACCATAATCCCAAATTAGGATAGCACCTAAGATACCTAAAGATCCTCTTCACTTCATTAAAGTGACACTCCTTTGGAGTCACTTGATGGCGTACACACACATATAGAAAACATAATATTAGGCCTAGAAGCTCTGAGATACATTAATGAACCAAATATTAATCTATAATGCATGACATCCACTTCCTTCCCTTCTCCAAGCTTACCCCAAAGGTTTTCTCTATCCATGGGTGTGCTAGCCCGTTTTTCATTTGTCTAAAACCCAAATTTCTTCAAAATCTTGGCTACATATTTATCTTGAGAGATAAAAATCCCATCCTTTCTTTGTTGAACTTGAAGCCCAAGGAAGAAGTTCATCCATCCCATTGCACTCATATGAATTTTGTCTGTCATCATCTTGGAGATCTCATTACTCATCTCTGTATTAGAAGATCCAAAGATGATATCATCAACATAGACCTGAACAAGTAGAAAATCACTCCCTTTCTGCTTAGTAAATAGTGTCAGATCTATGGTCTCCCTTTTTTATCCATTGTCCACTAGATATGTGGACAAAGTATCATACCATGCTCTAGGGGCTTGATGAAGGCCATACATTGCCTTTTTCACTTTATACACTTTGTCTAGATGATTTAAATCTTCAAATCCAGGAGGTTGCATGACATAAACCTCCTCTTTAATAGTCTCATACACGAAAGCACTCTTCATGTCCATTTGATACACTATGAATCCCATGCAAGAAGCATATGCAAGGAAAATCCTTATTTCTTCAATCCTAGAAACAGGTGCAAAAACCTCTTCATAATAAATACCTTCCTCTTGTGTGTAACCTTGAGCAACCAGCCTTGCCTTGTTTTGATCACAATGCCTCTTTCATATTTTTTATTTCTGAGAACCCAACGTGGTCTAATAGGCCTAACATGTTTAGTACAATCAACAAGCTCCCAAATATCTTGAATAGCAAACTGATGAAGCTCATCCTCCATTGCTTCAACCTAGCTTACATCTTTAAGAGCATCATAAATCTTCTTATGTTCGGATTGTGATAGAAAACAAGCAAACAAACATTCTTGAATCCATTCATTGTCATCCTTCTTGTGAATATTGGCAATAAATCCACCTTGTCTTTTCTTTTGATTTCTTGTTAACCTTGGAGTGTCAAGAGAACCAATAATTTGGGTAGGAGGATGATTCTTGGTAACAGATAAACTTGATCCTACCCTAAATGAATTATTCACATGAATTGTAGACTCCAAGTTGCCAATATCATCTTCTTCTTGTGTCTCATACCCTTTGTCATTATTTATAACATTGTCAGTGGCTCGATTGTAGCCCCTGACACCATCATTAGGTATGGATACACTCACAAATTCAGAAATGGATTCGTCGGTGGATAGAGGAGAGATGTCAAAGGGTGGATCCTTAACACTGACATTGGTGGCAGTGGGTAGAACTATTCTGTCAGCGGCTACAAAGCCACTATCATTTTTGACTTCATCACCCTTTAGCTTTTCTTGTTCTTTTTTCTCGTCTCTTTTCTCAGCAGCAGATGCTTTCACATATTCTTCACTCCAAATAGGCCCATCTAAAACATTGAATGAAGAAATGTGCTCAGTTTCTTGTGATCCTACACCTTCATTAACTTGAGTACTTGCATGATTAGTATTTGTTTCTTCCATTTCTGCATGGTTAGTCACGTGCATATAATTCATGGATCTAGTCAATGGTTCTAAATCAAACAACGAATTTGGACCAGATTCATGATCACTAGGCTTGTTTTCTAAGAAGTCAACATGAATGTTTTCTGTAATTAGATTTATCTTCTTGTTATAAATCCTCTACCCTTTGCTGTTCATAGAGTATCCCACAGTATATCCCTCGTCACCTTTTGCATTAAACTTACCTAGATTGTCACTAGTGTTCATAATCAACACATGACAACCAAAGGGTCTAAAGAAGTCTATCATAGGCTTTCTATTTCAGAGAAGCTCATAAGGGGTTTTGTTGTGAGACTTGTTGATTAGAGCCCTATTCTGAACATAGCAGGCTGTACTTACAGCCTCAGCACAAAAATCAATGGGTAGCTTAGCATCTGCTAGCATGATCCTAGCTGCTTCAATTAAAGTCTTATTTCTTCTCAGCTACACCATTTTGTTGTGAAGTTCTAGCTGTGCTAAACTCTCTAGTAATTCTTTTCTTGACACAGAAGGCATCTAAGACCTTATTTCTAAACTTTCCACCATTATCACTCCTAATGATATTTACTTTATGCCAAGTTTTATTTTCTATTTGGGTGGTAAAGTTAACCAATGTATTAGCAATTTCACTTTTCTCACCTAAAAAGAAAGTCCATGTAAACCTAGAGTGACCTTCAGTGATTACAAAACAATACCATTTGTGACTAATGGTATCCACTGATGTAGGTCCAAATAAGTCCATATGAAGCAAATTAAGGGGTTTAGAACTAGATTGAACAAGTTTAGACTTGGAAGAAGCCTTATGTGTCTTACCTTTTAAGCATGCAACACATGTATGATCATTTTCAAATGCCTTAGAGGGTAACCCTCTAACAAGTTCATAACAAGCCTATTCATGTTCCAAAAATTTAAGTGCCCTATCCTTCTATGTCACAAATTACTCTCGTCTACTAAGGCCTTAACATACAAACATGTTTCATTATTATTCATTTTAATGCTATTAAGATTAACATTATACATGTCCTTTTGTCTAGACGTTTTATACTCAATGAACTCTTCAGAGGGTAACTCAAAATCCTTTCTTAACACTAAGCACTCATCATTTGTGAAAAGAACTTTATTTTTGATGTCACACACACTTGTGACACGCTAAATAGATTATAGAAGTTTTTTTACCAAAAAAACTTCCTCAAACTTTAAAGAATTAATGACAATGGTACCTTTACCAGATATGACTCCTTTGCTACCTCAGAAGTACACAATGTCACCATTGATGATAGGTATGAAGTTAGATAAGTATTACTCCTTTCCAGTCATGTGGCTTGAGCATCCACTGTCCCAATATCCTTGATCATTGACATGCTTTTGGACAATCTGCACATAAAGAAAACAAATTAGTTTTCTTTGGATATCCATGCCTTGTCATACTTGGATTTTTCTAGTTGTTCAATTAAACTGGCTTTATTCCTCACCACAAATCCTTGTTCACCCCTTTGTGACCTAAACACCCAATTAGTTCCAATAGGTTTAGTGATGACCTTGTCAAGATATTTAAATCTATTACAGGTCATTGAAACACCATCAAAAGTAGAGTTTTGTTCCTGTTTAGGCTTCCAAGTTAAGTGAGATGGTGTTTTATACCCTTGACCCTTATTACATAGGTATCTATTGGCATATGGTCTAACATAAGGTCTGACAGCGGGTAGCTTTGGCATAATGCTACCAAATCTAGGGTTGTCAACGAGTAGCTTTGCGTGGATAGACTGGGGTTTGCAATAGGAACCCACTATCTATTAGACCATGTGTTAGTCTTTTGAAAGTGTATTTGTCCTACACCCTAGTTTACCAAAGCAGCATACTCTTTTGCTTGCATACCAATCCCAGACATATCTTTAGGATTGCATTGCTCACTCACACACTTGCCCAATATTTCACTAGCCTTTTCAAAATTTTCAATTAAAAACCCATATTTTCCTTAGACTTAATCGCCTCATCTATTTTAGATTGTAATTTAGCTTTAGACTCAATTAAACTCGCATTAGACTCATTAATACGTCTTAGGTCTCTTTCTAGGATTTTAATTTTATCCTTAAGGTCAAATTCCATTCTCATATATTCAACAACAACACCATCAGATTGTGCAAGGCCTCTTTTGTAATTTAATAGGTTAGCCTCTACATTTGACAGATTTTCATTTAAGGATAACACATCAGCTTTAAGACTTTCAGTGTTTTTCCTACTACCGTTACTATAAAAAGCATCATTGTATACTTCATTATCAGATGAAGAAGATGAGGAAGATTTTGCCATAAGAGCAAACTGAACATGCTCCTCTTTCTTATCCAACAATGCTTGATTCTGCTCAATCTCTTATCCCATGAAGATCACGTCCCATCCAACTCCATCAATTTTCTACCTAGATACCATAGCCTTTGAGTCAGCATCTTCTATTTTGACAGTCCTTCTTGAATCTGTTCCTCCATCATTCCTGAGTGGTGATCTACACTCCCTTTTGAAGTGTCCCATTCTATGACAGTTGAAACATTCAACTTTGGAGCAGACTCTCCTATATTGAATGTGAGTTTCTTGCCAAATTTCTTGTATAATTTGTTTGTCCTTATGCTACTAAGTTTCATATTCCACTTGATGTCCACCTCATCAAGATCAGTATCACTAGTTTGCTCAAGATCCTCATACATGACTTGAGAACCATGAGGCAAAGAAGCAATGTAAGCACACACAGTGTTCAAATAAATTCCAGTAGGTTTGACACTTGAAGATGACAAGAAAGATGTATCAATGGATACAGAGTTCAATCTACTGTCATGGGATATGAACCCACTGTTAGGGGATTTATATCCATTGTCAGAGACAAACGTCATGTTTCCAAAGCTTGAACCAAATGAACTTCCATTCTTTTTCAAGACTTCAGATTCAATAGTCTTCAACTGATTGTAAATGTCATAAAGAGTAGTGTTCTTGTGACTTTTAGTGCACAATAATGCATTAGCTTGTACATACCAAGCTTCACCAAGATCGCTTAGAAACGCAGAGTTAATGTCTTCATCATCAATCTCTATTCCCATGAAATCCAAATTACTAGTAAGATCCTGTATCCGACTTCTCACTTCACCGAGCTACTCATTAGGAAGTGCTTTGAAGGTAGTGAACTCTTTAACCAGTTTCTTCTCCTTTCCTTGGTAGTATCTTCATTGCCACCAAGGTGTTCTTGATTGCTTCCCATAGCTCTTTAGCAGTCTCATACTTTCTGAACCTAAATTGCTCCTTTTGCCCAAGAGCAAATTGAAGATAACTGAGTGCCTTCATATCATTCCTCTTTGCAGCAATTTCATCAACATAAACAACTCTTCCATCTAGTGCATTATAGCTTTCACCCTATGGAGCACCATCAACTTTATCCTTAAGTCTCTTTGCTTGAGCATCCTTGATCTTTTGCTCTTGATCATAGGAGTTTCCAAATTCAATGATCTCCCAGAGGATGTAGTGATCAACTTGGAGATATTGCTTAATTCGGAATTCCATAATTTAAATTTGTCAGGGTTAAGAATCGGGAGTTTGATGTTGCTAGTAGGATGAGTAGGGTTTGATGAATTATCAATTAGGTTTGACATGATTTAGGGTTGTGGTTTTGCGATTAGGGTTTAGTACGATTTATGGTTTTGTTCTTTAGATCAATGTTCCTCAACAAGCTTTGATACCACTTGTTGAACCCAAACTTAGATCGATTAGCTTTGCATTATAGAGATAAATCAAGTATAATACGTAGAGAAACTTTGTGTATTCGACATTCTAAGTATTATGCGGAATCTAATACTTAGAACAAAGAAAAAGTAACAAAGCACGTATACCAAACTTTCAATCAATTAATAATCAAAATAGTGAAGAAGGTATGAAAGCGTTTCGAATGTCTAACCCTAAGATCTCATTTTATACACTAAAGAGCCTTGTACAAAAAACTAAGATAAACTCTAATTGAAAGATATACAAAGATAAACATAGTAAATAAAATATTCGACTATATCTTTCTAATTTAAACTAAAGGTGTTGATCCATGCAACTCATGCAATCCCACAGTGGGTGGGAGTCATGTCTTCAGTGGCTTCATGTCAGCGGCTACACAATACGTGACAGTGGATAAAATATTTCTTGTCAGCGGTTAGATCTTCACTTATCAACGGCCAGAGACTTGATTATTTTATTCTTAACAATTTTTATGTTCAAGTTATGACTATATCGATGTAAAGGGTATATGATTTTTTTGCAAATTTTGATTTTCGCCGGTTTAAGTTTTTTTTTCTTTATGGTTAAATTTATTGCTTCTGTTGGTTTAATGTTATATTGATGAGCACACACTTATTAAAAAACCTTTGTGGATATACTTCATCAAATTATATATTGTATCTTTTAATTGTAGCTATAAGAGTAAAAGGTGTCACGAAGTAGAATACCCTCTTCACTTGTGCCACCTCAGCGCCACATCATCTCAACAAACCAAAACAAAAACCAACTAAACACCCCTTCACTTACAACTAGTCTCTCTCCTCTTCACTTGGTCCCACCACTCACCATTTTATTTCTTTTTTCATTTTTCACACAAAATAAAAATTCATTTTATAAAAATAAAAATTACAAATACTTCAAATAAAAATACAAATACTTAAAAAAAACAATACGGAAAAAAAATACAATACGGAAAAAAAATCCTAATCATCGACTGCATATTTCGCCGCGATTTTTGCCTGTTTTCTTTCGAAAATCGACTTGTTCGGTTTAGGCAAATTGTCGGTTCTGATCGAGAGAAACTCCATCTCTTTGAACTCTAATTCAACATCGGCTTTAGCTTTCTCGGCATCGGCTTTAGCGTTCTCGGCTTCGGCTCTAGCTTTCCTCGAGTGGTACATGTCTCTACCAGCATGTATTTTGAGGAGTAAAGCCTCGTTTATTTCTCCCTTCGAAGTGTTCGAACCACTACCCGTGCTGCTGCCAGTTGTTTCTGATCGGGTCTTCTTGGCGGGTCTCTGTTTGTCGGCTGGTCGAGCTCGAGGATCTGGACCGAATACAGAGGTATGATCATTTTTGTCAAGACCCTCGGGTGCGTCCCATTTTGAGTAGTTTTTAAGCACCCTCCACACATGGTCAAGCGTTAATTTTCTCCCCTTGTTACAAGCCTCAAATTCAAGTTTTGCAGCATGAATCACGTCATCTTCGTTTTGACCGCTTTTCTTGTTAAGACCTTTGAAGATAGCGTGAAACTTTTGAACATCGGGGTGCATACTTGACCATTTCCCGGTCAACATTTTCTTGGTACGATGATTTGCGTTACGACCATTGAAATCGTCATAAATCGTGTTCCAAAAATACTCTTCAGCTTGATCAGTCCCGCGATCTTTTTCTTCTGAAACGCCGACCCAACACTCGGCCAGTATGACCTCCTCAGCAGGTGTCCACCGTTGGGGTGTCGACTCCACCACAACATCGGCTTCGTCATCGATGTCGTCTTCGTCTGCGGACAAATCAACCGCGATAGATTTTTTTGACCCCCGTTTTCCTTTACGAACTACTACTTTTTTTTGTGGTGGAGGTTGCGGTGCTAGTATTTTGAATTGTGTTTCAGGGACTTGTTGACTTTGAGATGGATTAGGATTAAACTGCGATTGATTAAACTCAGATGGATTAAATTGAGATTGTTGCAAAACTAATAGTTGATTATAGTAGATTTGTTGGGGTGACAAGTTTGGAAAGTATTGAAGCGAAAATGGTGGGAGGGCTGCGAATTGACCGGAGCCTTGGCCGGACTGCGTCGCCGGAGAAGAGGACGACGATTGATTCGGATCCGCGCTTTGGTTAAGAAGTTGCGAGTAGGAGAGGTGAGGATAATCATTTGGGAAGTTTGACATTTTTTTTGTGATTGTAGGTGTAAATTTGTGAATGTAATGTGTGTATATTGTGAATGTAGTGTGTGTATATATAGGAAAATAAATAAATTTTAATTTTTTTTTAAATATAACTGTTGTCAAACGGTTTAAAAATGAGTGGGGCCCAAAAATCTCTCTTTTTCTCTCGTTGAATTCTGGCGAATGACTCACGACGAGGGGGTCGGTGTCACGGTGAGCACCGGCGAGGGTGCCACCTCGGACCGACGAAGGCCCCTCGCCGTGATACCGTTACTCTAAGCTACGTGAATCTGTGTATTATTACAAAACACGTGTTAGACTTTAGTCTTTTATACATTACGGCGACATCATGTCCGGTCTTATTTAGCGTAAAGGCAACTCAAATACTCGTCTGTCGCAACACACGTGCTGCAATTACACTTGTTTATGTCAATTATGGCCCAGTTGAGATCCATTAGCGCCATAAATATTTATTTTTATTTATAACTGTAATAAAACTTTTAAGGACTATTTGATGAACGTGTTCGTACATGCATCCATGAATACGTTAGATAATTTATTTTAAATACTAACGATATTTATAAGCGGAGGCATGATTTCACGTTAAGAGGGTCAATTTCTTTTTAATATAATAGCGATGTAGTTCAAAGTAGGGTTGATCATCGGGTCAGACCCGATCAACCCAATAAAACCGGACACCAATCGAAACTGAGTCAAGAGAGAGTGAGAATAAAACCTAGTTTAGGGTTGGGTAACTGGAAGTGAATCGACTAAGGACGGGTTCGTTCGGTTAAGTGGTTCGAGCCAACTAAGTTTGATTTAGACCCGAACCGAAACAACAAAATCAAATTAGAAATTTAAAACCTACAACCGAACCGAGTAAGCTCATTTCAGTTTGGTTCGACTCGGTTTCAGTCGGTTTCTCAAGTCGCGTTAATCTGCCCTAAAAAGACGCGAGTGTCGTTGACTTCAGTACAGACGTCAGCCACTATCATTTGTTTGAGATAAATCACACCGAGCGGTGAATTTATGGATGATGCCACATGAATAAAGGCAACACTAAAACATATACTCCATATTAGGGTGTTCACGGATCAATTCGGTTCGGTTAGTTAGACGTTTCAACTATTCATCGCGGTTCGGGTAGTTAAATTTACTATCCGAAATCGAATCGTACAAGGCGGTTAACCGGACATGCGGTTACTCGAAATGAGTGGTTACCCACGGTTCGGGTTACGGTTAACCACTTTATAAGTTTTATCATGTTTTAGTTTAAAAATAATAACACGGGTTAGAACATATAATGTCGTTTTCGTATAACTCAATGACGTTAAATAGATAAAAATCATATAAAAGTTATTTCGTTACAAAAAGTGCATTTGAGTATCCATAAATAACATATTAACTAAAACTATTTATTCGATATTTATAAATTATGATCACATTAATTAAATTTACACATACATATTTAAAATTGTTGACATCAAAAGTAAAAAAAATCATTGTACAATAATACATGTACTATAATTTGAATATTTAGTTAAAAAAAATTATGTACAATATGTGCGGTTTGATTCGGTTAACCTCAGATATCTAAAAATGAAAACCATAACCGAACAGTTATAAGCGGGTTTTTTTGGTTTCGATTTTTTTCGGTTTCAGTTTTTCCGGTTTCGGGTTTTTTCAGTTTCGGATTAAGCGGTTCGGCTCGGTTCGTCGGTTTCTCGGTTTTTTTAACACCCCTACTCCCTATAACAAGGAATCGTTTTATACCCAGGACTTTTCAGTCTTTCCAACGCACAACATTAACTTCTACCTTTCCTCAATACATGTCAAACGCTCTAACCATAAGATTTGACATTCGGTAGTAATCATTATAAGGAAGACATGATGTAAGCCTTAAGGATATGCTTGAGTTTATGAACCCTGGTTGTCTAGCACAAACTAGGGACTCGCTTACATAGTCCATCATCATATCCCTTGAGCATGATCTAAAACTAACCTTGTGGGGAGGGGGACTTAACGTCATATATTAATGGATCAAGCCCATTAATAACACTCTTGGATCAAGCACAAAACAAAGGCCCGTAAGCTAATCATCTAATGACACCTCACTTGCCAACCCATGTCTATATCGCATGGTACTTAGAGTAAAAGGTGTCACGAAGTGGTTTTACCTTTTCACTTATACCACCTCAGCGCCACATCATCTCAACTAACCAAAACAAAAAACTAACTAAACACCCTCTCACTCACAACTAGTCTCTCTCCTCTTCACTTGGGTCTCATCACTCACCATTTTATTTCTTTTTTCATTTTTCACACAGAATAAAAATTTATTTCATAAAATTAAAAATTGCAAATACTTCAAATAAAAATACAAATACTTAAAAAAAATACGAAAAAAATACAATACGGAAAAAAACATCATAATCATCGAATGCATATTTCGCCGCGATTTTTGCCTGTTTTCTTTCGATAATCGACTTGTTCGGTTCAGGAAAATTGTCCATTCTGATCGAGAGAAACTCCATCTCTTTGAACTCCAGTTCAGCATCGGCTTTAGCTTTCTCGGTATCGGCTTTAGCTTTCTCGGCTTCGGCTCTAGCTTTCCTCGAGTGGTACATATCTCTACCGGCATGTATTTTGAGGAGTAAAGCCTCGTTTATTTCTCCCTTCGAAGTGTTCGAACCACTACCCGTGTTGCTGCCAGTTGTTTCTGATCGGGTCTTCTTGGCGGGTCTCTGTTTGCCAGCTGGTCGAGCTCGAGGATCTGGACCGAATACGGAGGTATGATCATTTTCGTCAAGACCCTCGGGTGCGTCCCATTTTGAGTAGTTTTTAAGCACCCTCCACACATGGTCAAGCGTAAATTTTCTCCACTTCTTACAAGCCGCAAATTCAAGTTTTGCAGCATGAATCACGTCATCTTCGTTTTGACCGCTTTTCTTGTTAAGACCTTTGAAGATAGCGTGAAACTTTTGAACATCAGGGTGCATCCTTGACCATTTCCAGGTCAACATATTCTTGGTACGACGATTTGCGTTGCGACAATTGAAATCGTCATAAATCGTGTTCCAAAAATACTCTTCAGTTTGATCAGTCCCGCGATCTTTGTCTTCTGAAACGCCGACCCAACACTCGGCCAATATGACCTCCTCAGCAGGTGTCCACCGTTGGGGTGTCGAATCCACCACAACATCGGCTTCGTCATCGATGTCGTCTTCGTCTGCTGACAAATCAACCGCGATAGATTTTTTTGACCCTCATTTTCCTTTACGAACTACTACTTTTTTTGTGGTGGAGGTTGTGGTGCTGGTATTTTGAATTGTGTTTCAGGGACTTGTTGACTTTGAGATGGATTAGGATTAAACTGCGATTGATTAAACTGAGATGGATCAAATTGAGATTGTTGCAAAGCTAGTAGTTGATTATAGTAGATTTGTTGGGGTGACAAGATTGGAAAGTATTGATGCGAAAATGGTGGGAGGGATACGAATTGACCGGAGCCTTGTCCGGACTGCGTCGCCGGAGAAGAGGACGACGATTGATTCGGATCCGTGCTTTGGTTAAGAAGTTGCGAGTAGGAGAGGTGAGGATAATCATTTGGGAAGTTTGACATTTTTTTGTGATTGTAGGTGTAAATTTGTGAATGTAGTGTGTGTATATTGTGAATGTTTTTTTTGAACGACAACTATTTCATTAAAAGACTAGCAAGAAGCTAGAAAGGATTACAAAGAAATTAAATTAGGGTTTTTAGCCAATCTAACCAAGAAAAAGAAAGGCGACATCGCCATTTACACCAATTAAAAGAACTAAGGACAATGTCATCGAAGATCTCCGAGCGATGAGGAATTTTTTCATCGAACAAGAGCCGATTAAGAAAACGCCACACGAGCCACCAGGTAACTAAAAAAACGCCCTCCAATATGATCTTCAGTCTGGGAGCCATTCGGACAGATTCAAACCACAATTTCCACTCCGAAAAAGACGACCAACTCTGAGGATCCAATTCCCACCAGTGACAAACTTTCTGAAGTAAATTCATAGCCATTTGACATCCGAAAAAAACGTGTGAATTCTCTTCTTCAGCAATGTTACAAACTGGACAAGAAACAGAATCAATCGGAACGTTTTTTTTCTGCAGGTTAACCCTAGTCGGAAGACAGTCCATACATGCACGCCAAGCAAAAGTATTAACCTTAGAAGGAAGCGTCTTCGACCATTCTGTCTGAGGCCCATGGGGAAGAAACAAGTTGTCCATGAAAAGCCTTACATCTTTAACTTTAAAACAACCGTCTCCTGATAAATCACAAACCCACCTATCGTTACATTGAGAGAGAGAAACCGATTCCAATATTAACTTTAACGCAGCAAGTTGGGTTTGCTCAGCTCCTCCACGAGGTTTTCTACGGAAAGAGTCAACAAGAGAACCAGTAAGTTTCGCAACCACCGTAAAATGTTGATTAGTATCCAAGGAGAAAATCCTAGGAAACTGAACATATAAAGGAAGGTATAAATCAAGCCAAAACCGAATATTATTACCGTTACCAATATTTCTTTTATAGTGAGCCCAGAAATCAAACCCTTTGTTTTTAAGCTGATGAAGTTCCCTCAAAATGCTCCCCCAAATGGAAGAAATTTTTTCATCATGAAGATCAATGCAAGAACCATTAAAGAACGAATGACTTTTCCCCAAAGAGAACCATCTTCCATAAGAAATCGCCACACCCATTTTAGCAAGAGAGCCCGATTAAGTGAAAAGAAACTGGAAACCCCTAACCCGCCATTTTTTTTGGAAGCTAAAACTTTATTCCAAGCTACCCATGTGATCTTCTTGTCCGAACTATCCATACCATTAAAAAATTTCCTCCTAATTCCCTCCATATTGTTGAGAACCCCAATTGGAACCTTAATAAGAGACAAATTGTAGATTGGAGATGAACCAAGAACTGATTTAAGCAGGATAAGACGACCACCGCTTGAAAGCGTTTTCAACTTCCATTTGGATAACCGGCTGCGCATTTTAGACAAAGTATCCTCCCAAGCTGCTAACCGATTTGAAGACTGACCAACAGTAACCCCAAGATATCTAAAAGGGTTGTTCATAAGCGAGCACCCTATAGATGACGCAGCGGAAGATACTTCAAAACTGCCAACCCCCACACCTAAAAGTTGACTCTTTTGGACATTTATCTGGAGACCCGAAGCAAGATAAAAACTTTTCAAGATATGTAAAATACCTGTAAGATTAGTGTGCGACCATTCCCCGACGAACATTGCATCATCCGCGTAAAAAAGATGAGAAATCGATACGGAACCCAGAAGAGAAATTCCTTTGAAATACTTCTCTTCGACTGCCCTGTTAAAGGATAAATGAAACGATTCCATGACAAGAATAAACAGATAAGGAGCTAAAGGATCCCCTTGTTTGAGACCTTTAAAGCATGTAAATTCATTGGTGGGGCTGCCGTTAATGAGGACAGGAGATTTGGCCGACAACAAAGTACCCTTGATCCAATTGCACCACCTAGGACCGAACCCAAATGCAGCTAAGATGTCGAAGAGATAATCCCAACGAATTAAATCACATGCTTTAGCGAAATCTACTTTGAAGAACATAGCTTGACGCCTTTTCCGTTTACACCAATTTAGAATCTTATCTAATATAAAAGGGCCATCCAAAATTTGTCTCCCCGAAACAAATGCTGTTTGAGTATCCGATACCAACTCCGAAATCACAGCGACTAATCTATTGGCTAGGACCTTAGTAACAACCTTATATAAATAGCCAATTAAGCTAATAGGCCGGAAATCATTCACAAACTTAGCATCGATAACTTTCGGGATAAGGGTTACGAAGGATGAGTTACAACCTTTGGCAAAACTCCCTTTTATGAAGAAATAACCTACTGCTTTACAGAAATCTTGACCCACTAAGTCCCAATATTTTTTAAAGAACTCAAAGGTAAAGCCGTCGGGTCCCGGAGTCTTGTTTTCTCCACAGTTCCAAATCGCCCTCTTAATTTCATCATCGGACACTCGAGAATCTAGCTCGATAGATTGACTTTGGAGGAGCCGCTTTGGAAATTGAATATTCAATTTAAATCGAGCCTGAGAAGGTTGTTTGAATCTGTTGGAAAAGTGAGAAAAAAACGCGGTCTTAATAGTGTTCGGATTAGTGGTCCAAACTCTATTCACAAAGACTCCGCTAATGGCAAGCTGCGTACGTCTCTTGTTAATAATCCCGTGGAAGAACTTCGAGTTTTCATCTCCCTCAATCGCCCACTTAATCTTATATTTTTGAATAAACTCTTTAGATTATAAGTTATTAATTACTCGTAACTGTCTAAGTAAGTCAAGACGACGAAGACCAGCCGAATCATCAGAACCACCGCTGTCCGAAGTTTTATCAATTACCCCTAGCTCGTTGATAATATTATTTTTTACCCTAGAAGCTTCCTGTTTTTTGCTTTTCACCCAATCACGAATGATGATTTTTAGCGCTTCCAATTTTTTCTTGAACCGAATCATATGATTACTATCTGAAAAAGATAGAGAGTCCCAAGATGATTTAATCATAACGTCAAAACCATCTAAATCCAGCCACGAATGATAAAATTTGAACGGCGTTGGCCCGAAATCCACATTAGCTTCCCGTAAAAGAATTGGGCAATGGTCAGAAAGATGTCTATCCAGGCAAATACCAGTAACAGATGGAAATAAAGAGAAAATACCATCTGAAACAAAGAACCGATCGAGTTTACTCATTTTTGTTGTCGAGGGATGCGACCAAGTGAAAGAATAACCCTCCAAATCAATATCATTTAACCCAGAATCCGTAATGAAGTTATCAAATTGTCTCGCGTCGTACGAGTTAAAACAAGAGCCCCTTCTTTCATTAGCGAAGCGCACCTCTTTAAAGTCACCCATGATAATGACATCACCATTCCAACGACCTATAAGCAACAATATATAGTCCCAGAGGATTTTCTTTTGAGAAACCTGTTGAGGCACATACACAACTATGAAAAGGATTCTGGAGTTAGTAGTAAGCCAAGTACCATAAATAGCTACGAAGTTGTCCGACACTGTCACATTATCTTTTTTAAAAATAGACGCTTCCTAAATACAAAGAATACCACCAGAAGC
Organism: Glebionis coronaria; assembly: GCA_025667525.1. Lineage (NCBI taxonomy): Eukaryota > Viridiplantae > Streptophyta > Magnoliopsida > Asterales > Asteraceae > Glebionis > Glebionis coronaria. The sequence goes on from CM046876.1 coordinate 535,245,064, forward strand.
TCCAACCGAGTCACTACTAACAAAATCATAATTCGAATTGCCCCATATAGACCACACCAACATCGAAGAAATAGAAGACATTTTTGTTTCTTGAATCGCCAAAAAATTAAGTTTAAAAGAGTACGATAACCTTTTCATCCATTCTTTTTTCGTCTTGTGACCAAGACCCTGAACATTGATTGATAATGCATTCATTTGATACCGTTCCCCACTCCTTGTTGATTAATAATAACTTCGAGATCCTTTTCGCACCCCTCCATTGTATATCCCATAGCTTGGACTACTTGAATAATATCCTCCATTAATTTTAAAACTGATCCTCCGTTGTTATTGTTAGCTTCTTTTTTGCTGTTCTCATGAGATGAGTGAACTGATTCGGAACCTTGTTCTATAGAAACTGTAACATTGGGAGAGTGATTTGAACCATCATTATTGACGTTACCATTAACTGTTTCGTTACCTAAGTTACCCTTGTCTTTGACCTCAGAACCATCCGGGGTGTAACCTGGGGGATGAGGAATCGATGAACTTGAATTCGCCTTTGTCTCTCCTAAAGGACTGTTATGTTTCTCCAGTAAATCATAGAACCCAAAAATATCAGTTGAATGTGTATCAGGATTGGATCCTAATTCTTTTTGCCGAGCTTCTAAAGGTTCCTCTAAAAGAGGATCAATGGTGGCCTGCTTATCTTGATTCTGATCCGAACCTATGGAACCAAATTCCGTCTCAGGAATTTCCTCCTCGCCATTGTGTACCTCCTCTCCTATAACCCCTTCTTTATGGACATGCAACTCTTCTTCCCGATTCAAGTTCTGGCTAGAGGAATCATCTTCAGATATAAAATTACTATCTGTACAATCCACGAAAGAAGGACACCAAGTAAATAATTCTTTAGCCCGTACCCAATAAGTTTTCCCTTTAGTTATGATCTTAAAGGATTCAAGAATTGATGAAGGATGATTCGTTTTTAAACAAATGCGCTTACGACCAAAATTGGACCCAGAATAATCATCAACCTCCATACGTACTCCCCATTTGTTGCTAATCCTCCTGAAGGATGCGTCAGTCCAGGCCCTCACTGGTACACCTTCTACATCCACCCACACTATTCTTTCCTCACTAACAAAGTCTCTAGACGCATTACGAATAACATCGAACCACGATTTCACACCTTGGTGTTGTAGCAAATTATCTCTAGTAATCTCATTGGCACATTCAATCAGGACCCACAAACCCCCAAGATATGACAACTTACTATCAACAAAACCCTCGTCCTTCAAAATAACTGGAAGATTATTAATTGATGGAAATGCTTTGACCTTACCCATTACAGAATTAGAGAAGTCTTGTGATGATAAACAAGAATCATCAAAAAGTATAGCAGGTGAGGAATCAGCCGGTTGCTTAGTATGATTGTTCAGAACGACTTTAGCATAAGAACCCGCTTGGTGCTTAGAAAGCACATGAGTATTGGACCTTTCATGCTTAGAGGGAGCAAGAGGTGGATACCTAGTATGCTTGAGAGGGCGATCGAAACGGGCCTGAGTAGCAAATAAGTGAAAACTGCCAATCTACAAGGTACATAGATTATCAACTAGTCGAGTAAGGTTGGGAACCTTAATAAACCGAACGAATGCAAATATTTTCCTAGCTTTCGATTTCTTATAGGGAATAAAGACATCTACTAACGTCCTGTACGTGCTACACAATTTCCAAAGATCTTTGGAGGAGGTGTAATCAGGAAAACTAGTGACATAAATTGAGTGTGAAATCTTATGAGTCTGATCCTCAAATTGAGTGTGTATATTGTGAATGTAGTGTGTGTATATATAGGAAAATAAATATTTTTTTAAATATAACCGTTGTCAAACGGTTTAAAATTGAGTGGGGCCCAAAAATCTCTCTTTTTCTCTCGTTGAAGTCTGGCGAATAGCTCACGGCGAAGGGGGGTCCGTGTCACGGCGAGCACCGGTGAGGGTGCCACCTCGTACCGACGAGGTCCCCTCGTCGTGACACCGTTTACTCTTATCTTCTACTCATGACATCTAATGTAGGGGACCATTGTTCTATCATTAATGGTTAAGGACTTACCATCCGACACCTACATAGTGGGACACACAACCAACACTCACTTGTACGAGCTGAGAGCATCTTCAATGGTTAAAACCAAAGAAGACCTTTTCCATTAATTACATTAAATTTTTTAATAAATGACTTATAGTAAAAAGCTATTATGTAAACTTACTTCAATGCATAACTTTTTAAGAAACACTTTTTGAAAGAAAATACATACATTCAACAAGCAAAATAATCAATCATTAAATGCAAAGCTTTTGCTCAAACCACTTTTAGAATTCAAAATCTTTGTAAAAAGTTATCATTTGCAATGGTAAAAAGTCTTCTAAAAGCTATTCCAAATAGTAAAAAACTTTTAGTAAACCCTTGCATTGAAGATGCTCTAAGGGGAATAGTCTTACACATCCTTCTTGATGGAATGTGCGTAAGTTATACATATTATTTAATATAGCCAAAAGTACGTGAGTCTAATGGGCCACACTTTTAGACAGCGAGATCATTTTTTATTAAGGATATATAATAAATATAACTATATTTATTATGTATATTTAATTTGATAAAAATTAATGCTTAACGGTAATTAATTAATAAGTTAAAAGGTTTAACAAGGATTAATTAAAAAGACTTTAAACTTTAAAATAATTAATGTAATTACATAAGTAAATTTATAGAAAGTCAAAGAATCAAACTAAACACTCAAAAGGCGTGTTTCGTCCGCCTATAGCAAAAGAAAGGAAGGAAATCATCTTTTGGGCTCTAAAAGGTTTATTACTTGGAGGTTAATTTGTAATCTTTCCTATAAATACACCTAAAGCTCAACTATATAAACAAGGGATATGATTCATTGTTTCACAGCATTAAACTAAACTTTTCCTCCTCCTCTCTCTTGGTGCTCGACGGTAAACAAACCCACAAAGGGTTTTCGGGGTTCAATTTTTATTAAGTATTTACTTAATAAAGATCTAGCAATCGAAGGCGATTGATTGAGGTGTTGTGTGGAATTTTCTTGGAGAAGATCTAATTCGATCTGTGGATAACTAGTAATCGGTTTTGGTGTATTGGAATTATGGTTTGGTTGTTTGATTGGTTTTTGGTTACTTGATCATCTGTTCTTGGACTTAACGTATGCATTCTTTATCTTTATGTTAATTACATTATTACATAGTTAATCGATCATATCCACTGTGTTTTACTCTTGATGCATAAATACTTGATTCATATGGTTGTAAAATTCTAACAGTGGCATCACGAGAAATCTATGCCATGTAATTACATAAAAACGCCTAAAACGGTGCTAATTTTTTTTGTTGAAATAGTTGATTATGATTTAATTGTATATCTTTAAATTGTTTATTTAGATGTTATTAGATCCCTAATTTTCTGGAAAAGATAAATTTGCGTGCTTTTTAGGTTTATAGCAAACGTTAATTACAACTACGTGTGTAATTTACGTGTTTTCTGATATGTTATGCATGTTTAAACTGTTTAAATCCATGAACCATGATTTTTAATTGTTATAATGCGTGATTTAGATTCTTAACATATTTTGGGATTGCTACGTGCTAAGAAAATGCTAATTGGATTGATGTACGCATGCTTAAGGGGAGTTTTATAAAATTGTTTTATGGCTGCGATTTTGGACACATGAACAGAAAATAATTTTTATAAATATTTTATTTACTCTAGATCTATATCGAAAACTATCTTTTATTCGGTTTCTATAAAGTTTTAGTTAGATAACACTATAATAGAAAAGACGGATCTTTATGATTTCTTAAAAAAGAAGGGCTTTTAACAAGCTTCTACAACTGACCAACTTCTCTTTTTCTTTTATGTGTATCTTTCAAGACGCCATAGAATCGAATGTCACCATAGCAAGGTTCGTTTGAGTTTTCCATTGGTGCTCGAAAAAGATATGAGGAAAACCCGACCCAAAGAACCTATGTGACTTCATAAAGTTTAGTAAAACGTTTTTAAAACAATGGGTAGCTCGGTTTTGAATTACCGGTGAATTCATGAAACCGAGGCATATGTTTTATATAAGGAAAGTTTAAAACTATAAAAAACTCATTGTTTTAGAAACTTGTTATACGAATTTTTTTCATGATTTTCAAAAATTATTAATACCCACTCAAGTAAGTGTTGTACTAACAAAGTCATTAGTCACTTATACCGGTTATGTCATTAAAGACAGTCTTAAGATTTAACCAATGTGAGGCGCCATAATAACCAAGGGTCAGACCCGAAGATTATAAATCCGCAGACTAATATTGGACGACTTACGTTATGTATTTTGATCAGAACTTGAGCACAAAGTAAGAGATGAGGTAAACATGATGTGACTAATTGTGGTCATGACCTCATTATTGCTAAGAGTTGCACCGGTGGAAATTATCATTCGATGATTACCTTTTGAATTAGTATCGTCTCTAGTAGATCAACTGCGTTGACGGTATTAGTTAAGTTGGGTCTCAGGCCCTTTATAAAATTAATTTTTCAACTTGGGTAGTTAATTTTATGAGAGACTTATTGTTGAAAATACTAATATTCTCTAAACTTTGTTTTATAGATGGTTGCTGCCCAAAACAAGTAGTCTACACTATGGTCAAACTTGTTCAAGGATAAGTTGATTGGATCAAACTTTTCCGTGTGGTACCGGAGCCTAAGAATTTGTCTTAGGGCTGAAGACCGGACCGAATATCTGGAACAACCTATGACTCCAGTTCCTGAGCTTGTTGTTGCACCCACAGCGTGTGACGCCTACTATGCGAGGCTTAAAGCACAAAAGGATGTGGCGTGCCTCATGTTGGCTGTGATGTATCCAGAATTGCAAATAATGTTGGAGGATCTCAATGCCTATGGTGTGATCACTAAACTCAAAACGATGTTAGAGGAAAAATCTAAATAGGAGCTTTATGATACTACTAAAGCATTTCATACTGGTAGACAGGATGTTGGAAAATCTGATAGCTCTCATTTTTGAAAATGAAAGTCTACTTGGACACTCTAGAATGCATAGGCTATCCCATGCCACTAGAACTTGTTGTGAGTTTTATCTTAAACTCTCTCAACAAGGATTATGAATCACTTGTGCAAACTTACAATTTGCATAGCATGAGGAATACATTAGTAAAGCTACATGCTATGCTAAAGTCTCATTAGAAAGGCTTCCAAAGAAGGTTGAGACTCCTGCTATAATGGCTATTAGAGCAAGACGGATCCATAAACATAAGGGTAAGAAACCGCAAGGGGGTAAAGGAAAGAATGTTGGAAAGGGTAAGTCATCCTATGCCTCAAAGAACAAAATTCCTCCACCACCAAAGAAAGATAATTCATAAAAGGACTCTGAGTGTCACCATTGGAAAGAGGTAGGCCACTAGAAAAGGAACTGCCTGAAGTATCTCGCTGAGGTGAAGAAACGCAAGAGTGCTAGCGGAGCTAGTACTTCAGGTATCTTCGTTATAGAACATTATGTTTTATCTAATAGTAAGACGATGGTATATGATACGGGTTGTGGAACTCAAATTTGTAATACATCGTAGAGGCTTAGAGATAGCAGGAAATTGAAGCATGGAACTTTGAGCTTGTACGTGGGAAATGACATGCGTGTAAACGTCGAAGAGATTGGTCAATATGATTTGGCACTTCCTAATGGACTAGTTATTACTTTGGTTAATTGTCATTTTGCGCCTTCTATTAATAGAGGTGTTGTTTCATTTTCTAGATTGATGGAAGACGGTTTTAGCAACGTTATTTTGAATAATGTAATTTTAGTTTACAAAGACAACATACTTTATTTTAATGCAATACCACGTGATGGAATTTTTGAAATTAATATGCAAGGTCTTAATCTTAATAGTTCTATATACAATGTTAGCAGGAAAAGAGCCAAACATGCGATGTTGGATTCGACCTATGTATGGCACTGTCGCCTTGGTCATGCAAACAAGAAACGCATCGAGAAGCTTCAATGTGATGGATTTTGGATCCCACCGACGTTGATTCTTTCAATAACAAATGCAAGTCTTGTGTGTATGGGAAGATGGCGTAAGCCTTTCACACATGTGGTCGAAAGAGCTAAAGATCTTTCGGGACTCATTCATACGGATGTGTGCGGACCTTTTAGAACCGTGTCTAGAGAAGGAGCTAGCTACTTCATTATGTTCACGGATGATTTCAGTCATTATGGTTATGTTTACCTTTTGAAACATAAACATGAGGTATTTGAAACATTCAAGGAATTTCAATATGAAGTGGAAAACCAACTCGGCAAGAAATTTAAGGCTATTCGATCCTATCATAGAGGCGAATACATGAGTTTTGAGTTTGTGGAACATTTGAATAAATATGGCAGTGTGTCGCATCTCACATCTCCCTACACGCCCTAAAATAATAGAGTGTCGGAAAGGAGGAATAGAAATCTATTGGATATGGTTCGTTCCATGATGAAATAAACTACTACCAAAGTCCTTTTGGGGTTATGCTTTAGAGTCTGTTACGCGCATTCTCAATATGATTCCAATCAAGAAGGTCGATAAGACATCAGATGAAGTATGGCATGGGAAAACTCCCAAGATATCTTATTTGAGGGTTTGGGTTGAGAGGCTCTCGTGAAGCGGGATGCTCCCGAAAAATTAGACCCGAGATCAATTAAGTTATTTTTGTAGGATACCCAAAGGAAACGATGAGATAGTGGGATACTATTTCTACTATCCACTTGAGAACGAAATATTTGTTGCTCAAAATGCTGAGTTCTTTGAGACAAGTCTCATAGATCAAGAAGCAAGTGGGAGTAATGACGACCTAGAAATCGTCGAAGATGTAGATACACTGCCTTCTATTAACACTAGCGAAGTACGTGATGAAGTTCTACATGAGATTATTGAACCTCAACACGTAGACGTTCCCATTTGAAGGTCCGCAAGGATGTCTCAAGCACCTCGTAGGTATGGTTTCTATGTAGATGTTTTGGAGCATGAATTAGGTGATCATGGTGAGCCTCCTAATTATCAAGCAGATTTAAGAATATTGATAATCTTATGAATCAATGAAGTGGGTTGAAGGTTTCTAGAGAGAGAAACTAGTGAGAGAAAGTGAGAGAGAAATATGTGTTTTATTCAAAATGTGAAAGTGAAACAATCAACAACCAACCCCTTTCCATGGTGGAAAGGGGTATTTATATCCAAGCCACTAATGGGCTTGGGCCGACGCATGACAAGCCCATGGGCCGGTTTCTTACTTAACTAAATAAGCAAACATTAACTACGAGCTATACAACATTAATAATATTGTGGAGGGACCGATACTTCTAATATACGTTAAAAACGTATTTCTAACAATCTCCCCGTAAGGGAGGTCACTCCACGTTACACAGTTCTAAACCTAGCATACTATACTAAGTCTTCGTTCTTCAGCTCGTAGTCTTTTCTTCTTTTCTTTTTGTTGTGAATATGTTGATTTGATCTTTTAGGCTTTGGCTTGAGAGCATTATTCTTTTGACCAATCACGTGCGATCTTTGCCTTCTTGTGAATCTTGCCTCCTCGTGACTTCATGTTCCACACACTTATGTCTTTTGTTGAATTCTCGAAAGCTTCAGTGTTTGGTACAGCGGAAGACTTCATTTTGTACTTTCTTGAATTTTGCTGAACTTTGATGCAGAAAAACATAAGCATGTGGGAACGACTTCAGCTGGTAGACCGCAACGCCACCGTCTTCGCAGCAACATGATAAGACACGAATGAAATGGCTTAGAATATTTCATTCTAAATCGGTAGCGTTTTACCTCCGGTCGGTGAAGACCGTTGGACGATATTAGATATCGTACCTGTGACGGATAGTTTCAATTAAGTAACTTCCTGACAGGATTTCGCGGGTAAACCCATTCTCTTTATTCGACGATCACTAAGCTTGACTGCGAACATAAAGAGTGAATCACTTGGATAAATTATCCTTGTGATTGAAGCCGTCAATTCATGAAACCTGGAACAAGTGAATTTCAATTAAGATTTTCACCATCGTTGCTTTCCAGTTATCACGAGCTTAATTCAAAAAGAATCTTGCACGTCACCTACCAAGTGCTGTTTGATGTTAACACTAGAAGGATTTCCACTCGTCACTGTGAACACTAAAGAGTGTCACTCTGAGTGTTCTGGAAAGATCATATGATAATGCGTAGAGGCCTGGAACGAGTTTAAGTTCAATTAAGAATTAAACTACTTTTTCTTTCCAGTTTTTTCACAAGATTGGTTCTTAAAGAACCGCACGTGTAACCTACCATGAGCTTGTTTTATGTTGGCTCAAGCACGATTTCCATCTTCATTGTAATACTTGCGTATTACTCGGATGTTCTGGCAATATTACAAGAATACTGCGTAGGACTCATAAAAATCTCTTACTTTTCACAGTGTGTGAGAAAGCAAGGAATAAATGGAAAGTGTCCTAATGAGACTTTTGATGATCTCGTGGCTCTAGACTCGATAGTGCGTTTTGATTTAGTGAGCGATGGCTGGAGAGGAGTGCCACCTTTTCAATATCAGTCTATTCGGAGTGAATAAACCAATAGATAACGTGTTGATCTCTGTGTGATTAAAACAAATACCTTTTGAGAGATATTTGAGTTAGCTGGGAAGGGTTGTGCATTGCATCACTGGGTCTATGATGTCTTTCTTCAATATCGAGAATCATTAACAAATGATCTCAATAGCATATGTATTGACCCGGTTTCTGCCTAAAGTTGTAAGGAGGGCTTCTTTCTTTACACCCTTTATCTTTACATTTCTTTTTCATTCTTCAACCCCTTCAGTACTTACCAATACATCATTACTAGCACCTTGTTGTGATTGTTCCAGTGCTAGCATCAGTAATTAGTCGGTACTCTGCTACATTCACAATCTTTCTCCATCTTTCTTAGGACTTCTAATTCTATCTAGGGAATTGTCCTTGGGAAGATTCCATCGGCTCTGATGAATCATTGGACTAAAACCTATTCCTACCACCCTTTTGTCACCACATCCGTCATGAATAAAGCGTGTTTTGGGAAAGTATAGTCACCATGAAAAATCCTTGAAAATCACTTAAGGTACTTGTGATATTGAAATCAAGAGTTTTGTACCTTAAGTGTTTTGTTCATAAAAAACGCTCCCCCTTAACACGTGCTTTACACATATTAAGTTGGATTATCGTTAAGTCTTTTTCATCTTTTAGCCAAGTATCAATTAAGTCTCCTTAATCCCATTTTCCCCCTTATCCAAAATGTTAACCATTAATATTTGGGACATTGAATGGATTAACCGGTCTTTGGGTAAAAAATGAAATCAATGTTTAGCCATAGAACATATTAATGCTCCCCCTTAAATTAATAAGGGTTAATTGTAGTGCGTTAGTATGATATATTTTGAAAGATTTAGAATCTCGTGAGAAATTCTTGAAAAATTATCATACCTTAACACTACATCAAGCCATAAAAGCACAATATTCACAAAATTTACATATTCACAATTAAAAACCAATATAGAGTGGACCTGAGATGTACGACCCATTAGATGGATCGTTGCAGTAACTTGTGGTGCACTCCATATGGTCTACCACCAACGAACCTTTCTAAGCTCCTCATCAATCTACGTTCCCGGAGCTTTTCATCAATCTTCCTGATCACATATGTTGCCATTTTCCGATAACCCGAATGCCAATCCTCAATCATTTCTGGTAATGACCCACCAGAATTAAGATGCTCCAATTTTCCTCTGACGAATATGAGAGTCCCATCACTGTATTTATTAAGATCACCTATCCTCATAAACTTCATGATCCCACGACTGTTCATGTAGAAATCCCGTAACTCGGAACGGTAATGCCGGTATAGGGACATCTTTGGGCATGTTGAGGTAGAACTTGATTCATTGGACGGGTCAGGTTAAGCTTCCTTTGGTAGCTTTCAACTCCCAATTGAAGATCTTCAACTCGTTTCTTGATAACAACGCTTCGTGTGAACATACGAAGTGCTGTATTCAAGGCAATGATTACTTCACGAGTAAGATGGGTAAGTTGATCACGGGTTATCATAAGCAACATGTCTTCGATATCTTCAAGGCGAATGATAGAAAAATCTCCATGCTGTATTGTGTATTCTCTGTCATCCTCCCTTTTTAGACGAATCTCCGTCACATGATGATAGCCATTCTTGGCTTCAGTTTTCAGTCCCAAAATGCTTGAGATGCGAATATCGGATTTGACAATGCTTCCTGAATTGGCTAAGCAGCAACCTCTGTACGCCCTTCGGACTCGCTCGTCCCAATGTGATGCACCTATAACAGCATACATATCATAATTACGATTTACCTTTGGGACCCAGAGTCGGTTTACCTTTTCCTCGATCCAGGGTATTGTCCCCCAATTAGCAGCTTTCAACAAGGTCAGGGAGGTTGCGTACTTGGATGATCCCTTGAGGAGATAATCAAGATCATAGGTGACAAAGAAGTCAAGAGCAATTTGATTATCCTGAGAATGATCAAGTGGAGGTGGAGCTATTTTTGACTCATGAAGACCTGGCCTTTGAACGGTATTAAGAGCTTTCAGGACCTCGTCAGCATAATATTCGTACTCCATGCGGCTTAACCTGGTTTTGGCGTGAATTCTCTTGTCCTTTAGCGCTCTCTTTACCAAAGACAGAGTGACCGAAGATTTGAACTCATGAGCCAAAAATGAACACAAGTCTATCGGAATACGGATACGGAGATATAGGACATCTCTATCAGCGTCTGTGATTGGATCATATTTAGCAGCTGCCGTGATCCAAGCTTGTGGCGGTGCAGTTTCATCAATCTCCAATGTATCCGCCCAGTCCTGTGTGCTTGACTCGGGAACAGTAGATTGTGGTTCTATTTGCAGAGGAGTAGAAACATGAACACTTGCTGGTTCTGATTCAAGCATTTCGGCGGTGTCATGAACAGACGAGTGTTGTGCAGATGCAGGTTCAGTTATTGATTCTGCAATCACAGGAGCAACAAAAGAACTAACAGGATTAGTGGTAACAGGTATAGAAACAGAAACAGATGTACCCGGATTCGATGACGCAGTGGTAGCATTCACATCATGGCGCCACTTGGTTCGTCCTGACTCCGTAGAGGTGGACTTTTCCTTTCGCGCAGCATCTTTCTGAGACTTGGTACCAGACTTGGTTGGTGTCTTTGTGCTGGCAACCTTGTCCCCCGTTTTAGGCTGATCATGTTTACCACCATCATCCTCATCGTCATCCCCGTTGCTTCCCTTATCACTCTCCTCATTTAGATCACCACCATCACCATCATCATCATCATCACCATCCTCATCATCATCACCATCCTCATCATCATCACCATCATCGTCACCATCATCATCATCTTCTTCTTCTTCTTCTTCACCGTTACCCTCCTCTTGTTCACTATCTTCCTTTTCCTCCTCAGGCAGAATGTGGTAAGGTACCACACTTCCAAACATCTTAAACAACTGATCATCCTCCAAGATAGCTTCATTGAGTGCTTTGTAGAGTGTCCGTTGAACTTTAGACTTGTCAAAAGATCCAACTTCCTTCATGCGAGCTTTGAGGATCTTCTTTAATTCAAAATCCGTTAAGTCATATTCAATTTTGTAGGCGGATTCGGAAGGGTTGGGCGACTTGATCATCAAGTTATCAGCCGCAAGTTTCCTCATCTCATCACGCATCTTTGGCATAAGGGCCTCAACAGATTCATTCACTCTCTCTAATATAGAAGCTTCAAGTAATTCTTTCTGCTCCTTATATTTATCCTTTATAACTCGAAGTCTCGTAAGACGTGCTTCACTCTTTTCAGCTTCAGCCTGTTTGACTTGAGCAAGTTCTTCTGCATGAGCTTTACGTGTCATTTCCATCTCTGCAGTGAACTTAGCTATCATCTCTTCTTGAGCTTTCTTGGATGCCTCTTCACTTTGCACTCGTCGAAGTAGCTCTTCTCGAAGTTTATCCATCTCTTTTCTTTGACTGTCCGTGTGTTTATCCAACATCTCTGCCATTACGAATGCAGCCATTGAAAATGGTACAGAGCTACTCTGGGTTGGTTGAAGAGGCTCGGTTGTGATTATAGTACTGAGGATGGAAGTTGTTGGAGGTGGAATGAATGGTGTTGGCACCGGTCGGGTTGGTAAAGGCTGGATTGGTGGAGGTTGAGTTACGAGAGGCTGTGTAGTCACAATGATTGTTGTAGCACCGGACTCCTTCTCAACACTTGCTGTATCAGCAATGGATGTCTCCTTCGATGCTGAGTAACGTTCGGGTGATCCAAACTCATTAATATCATCTGGCTCCTCGTATTCTTCTTCAACGTCCATCTGTGCACCCGAACCACTACCGCCCGTGTCTCTCCTACTCTTTTCAATAGCCATCTTCATTAACTTTTTCTCAGTCTTTTCGAGAGTAGGATCGTCATCAACATCTTCTTCGTCGTGGAGAACAAGCTCGTCAGCCGTGCTCTTACCCTTCTTAGCCTCAGTCTTTTTCTTCATGGTTTTGGGTTCAGATAAAGCAACTGTTTGCTTGCGTTTACCTTTACTCTTGACCGTAGTAGACGAGTCTTCTCCTGTCTGAAGGCTTGATTTTTGCTTCTTGATTTCTATTAGCAGTAGCTTGTAATCAGCAGAAGCTTTAATTTTATCTTTCAGAAGATAATCGGGAATAGGACAAGGATTAACAGCACCAGAGGGTCCTTCATGCCTTAGGCCCACAGTGTCATCAGCCTCTTCAGTGTGGTGACGACTTGCTGCACGCTTATCAATAGAGACATCATTCTTCATAAAATAATGAATTATAAGCTTGATAAACCGAGGGTAAGGAAAGAAATTAGCCTCAGCTTCTTGTTTTGGAAGAGTTGAAAGTTAAATTCTTCCCACAACAAGGATGCATAATCTGTATTTAAGCCTTTGTACATTCCATAGAAGATGTTCATAATTGGACCACGCACAGCATCATGCCCAGTTGTTTTAGGTGTAAGACATCTACTGAGAATACCAAAGATAACTCTCCAAGGTTGACCCACTTTGGCGGTGGTAAAATCGGACACAACTCGTAGGTCAGGACATCCAAGAGCACGGAACATCTCCATGAGTTCGTCTTTGTTAGGGTTCCTTGAAAATGACAAACCTTTGGGTGTATCCCGAATTCCAAATATCTTGCGGAAGTCTGAAGCGGTGAGTGTCTGTTGCTTGTTGTCGAGGGAGAAGGTGATCTTGTTTGAAGTACTTTCCTTGGTAGCCCAGAATTCATACATGTAATCAAATGGCACCAAAGCAGTACTCCTTAAAGCATTCTTGAAGTGAGATTGATCAAGGATTGCTGAGGCGACTTTGAATCCATGGTGAGTGGATTGAGAAACTTGCTTCAGCCGGTAATTGTTTGGTATGAACTTGAGGGCTTTTGCCTCGGCAATTGCGGCTGCTCTAGCATCTTGGAGTTCTTGCACTGTTGGATTAGTCATGGTGTCTGCTTAAGATAAGACATAAAATGTTGATACACAGAAATATATATATACCATTATGTTGTTACTTCTAAGCATGACACATTTCATTAAGTAATTATAACAAGCAAACAATTATCCATCCAACAATCCTTCATTCGGAACCCCTTCATTCGGAACCCCTTCATTCGGAACCCCTTCATTCGGAACCCCTTAATTCGGAACTCCTTCATTCGGAACTCCTTCATTCGGAACTCCTTCATTCGGAACTCCTTCATTCAGAACTCCTTCATTCGGAACTCCTTCATTCGGAACTCCTTCATTCGGAAGTCCTTCATTCGGAAGTCCTTCATTCGCAAGTCCTTCATTCGGAAGTCCTTCATTCGAAAGTCCTTCATTCGGAAGTCCTTCATTCGGAAGTCCTTCATTCGGAAGTCCTTCATTCAGAAGTCCTTCATTCGGAAGTCCTTCATTCGGAAGTCCTTCATTCGGAAGTCCTTCATTCGGAAGTCCTTCATTCGGAAGTCCTTCATTCGGAAGTCCTGCATTCGGAAGTCCTTCATTTGGAAGTCCTTCATTCGGAAGTCCTTCATTCGGAAGTCCTTCATTCGGAAGTCCTTCATTCGGAACTACTAAATCCTTGTTCATTCGGAATGCACAAAAACGTTCTATCATGAATTATTCTAATATCATTCTTGTGTTTTAAGGCATTCTAAGGCAACGATACTCGTTCTAATGCTAATCCGATCCAAACCCAACTAAATCCCCTAATCAATTAACCCTAAATTAAGCAGACGCCCTAATTTGATTAATTTAATTAAAATGAATTAATTAAGTGGATTAAAGGGAGAATTAAATGAATTAGAGATTAATAAACTGATGAGTGTACCTTATGGATCGAATGAAACGAATAATCTGATTAACAACGTGATGTTTGTGAGCTTTGTGTGTGTGTTGGTGTGTGTTAATGGCGTCCAGGAAGAGAACAGAAAGAAGAATAAGAGAAAAAGGGAAAAGACGGGGGGGGGGGGGGGGTTGACTTATATCAAATTTTTTATGACTTTTCCTTTTTGCTAGTTTTAGTCCCCAAGGTTTTTGTTTTCCTTTTCTTTTTCTTTTCTTTTCGTTTCTAGTCACTAACTGTCGTTAATCTTAACCACCTTTACCTATCTTAGAGATCACACAAACTTAAATATACACGACAAATCACGAATGAATACAAGACAAATACTAAAGCAATTCCAGTCATTAACCATTTAGCCAACTAATTTTCCTCAAACACTTTTGAAAACCTTTTTGAAGATGAAGACGATTTAATATTTTCTCCCCCTTAAACGATGACTCGTTTTCTATTTAAAGACCTGTAGTCATTGTTTAAAGAGTCAAATATTGATGAAAACATTTCCAATTAATGTCTTGAAAAGATTGATTCGTGGTGGCAATAAGATTTCTCTTATTTAGACAAATTAATGCACTGAAACATACACTAACTCGTGTTAGACCAAGTTGTAAAGTAAACTTGATCCCTTTGCATGATTTGGCTTGTAAATCATGCCCGATAAAATTAGTTCCCGTTGTGAGCCAACTTTTCCAAGGAAATACGTGACTTTAGTGCGAAAAACGGGTTGCAGTCTGAAATAACTACAAGCCATAATGGGCATGTTTTAAAAATGTACAACTTTTATACGGACTCTATTTATGGCGCCGTGTCAATATTGATCGACATTTCTAAAGCCGTAAATATTACCGTACTAAAAGACATGCCCGATTTTAAAAAAACGAAAAATATTTTTTGGATTTTCTTGATTTTATAATTTTTATGGTTTTTCTAGGTTTTATATTTTTTATGGTTTTTCTTGGTTTTATATTTTTTATGGTTTTTCTTGGTTTTATATTTTTGTATTTTTCTTTTTGTGGTTTATATATATACGATAATATACATGATCACGAACAAAGGATACGCATGAATAGTTTACCACCACTATTCAGCTGATTCTTCTGCCAATTCTTTGAGAGTCGCTGGAGAGAATGATTTCATGCCGAGCTTGTCGATCAAAAACTCGATTCGTCCTCGATCTAAGGCTTTGGTGAACATATCTGCCAGCTGATACACGGTGGTGACAAAATACAGCTTGATCACTCCGTTTTCCACTTGCTCTTTAGTGAAATGGTAGCGAATGTCGATGTGCTTTGCCCGGGAGTGTTGAACGTAGTTGCAGCAAAGGGCAATGGCGCTCTTGTTGTCATAATACATCGGGATTTTGTTGAATCCCAAACCGTAGTCAGTTAGTTGTGATCTCATCCAAAGGACTTGAGCACAACAACCGGACATGGCAATGTATTCAGCCTCCGTGCTAGAAATTGCAGCGCTTTTCTGCCTTTTTGAAGACCAACTAATCAATCTATCTCCAAGGAGTTGCACAGCCCCAGAAGTGCTACGCCTCGTGTCTTGACACCCAGCATGATCGGCATCTGCGTATGATATTAAAGCAATAGAAGAATCTTTCGGATACCATAGACCACGATGAAGTGTTCCTTTGAGATACCGAAAGATCCTTTTAACAACATGTAGGTGCTTTTCGGTAGGCCGAGCCTGATACCGGGCACACATGCATACGGCAAATTGCAAATCAGGCCTGCTAGCAGTCAGATAGAGAAGGGTGCCGATCATCCCACGGTAGAGTTTTGGATCGACAATAGTCCCATTTCTATCTTCATCTAACTTGGATTTCTCCACCATTGGAGTGTCCACGGGGTCACAATTTTCAAAGTTATATTTCTTTAAAGATTCTATAGCATATTTGGATTGATTAATAAAGATGCCTCTAGGATTCTGAGAAATTTGTAATCCTAAGAAAAATGAAATTTTTCCCATCATTGACATCTAAAAGCGTGTGGACATTATCTTCTCAAAGTGTTTTGACAATTCTATATTAGAGGCAGCAAATATTATATCATCAACATAAATTTGTACCAGTATCATGTCGTTGTCCTCCTTGAGAGTGAATAGAGTGGGGTCCACCTTGCCTTTGGAGAAGCCTTCCGAAATGAGATATGTTGAAAGGAGATCATACCACGCGCGTGGAGCTTGTTTCAACCAATAGAGAGCCTTCTTAAGCTTGTACACATGATTAGGAAACTCCGTGCTAACGAACCCATCCGGTTGACTAACATAGACTTCTTCCCTTAGTTCACCATTCAAAAATGCCGTCTTCACATCCATTTGATAGACGATCATGTTCATATGAGCAGCATACGCAAGGAATAGTCTAATAGCCTCCAATCTTGCAACAGGAGCAGAAGATTCTTCAAAGTCGAGACCCAAGGCTTGTTTGTATCCTCTAGCAACTAATCTAGCCTTATTCTTCAAGACTCCACCCATCTCATCGAGTTTAACCTTATAAACCCACAACAAAGTAATGATGTTAACCTTGTCAGGGAGAGGAACTAATTCCCATACTTCAAGTCTTTGGAATTCATTTAGTTCCTCTTGCATGGATTCAATCCAAGATGATTGAGTCATAGCATGTTGCCAGTTTTTAGGTTCAACTTCGGAGAGAAATGCATCAAAATAGCAATAGAGTGCACTCTCTTGTAGTTGATGGCGTGTAGAGACTGGTCGATCGAGACCTCCAATAATATTTCTAATTGGGTGATCTTTTGTCCATTTGGTGCTGTGATTTTCAATCCGTGGTGGTATGGAGTGAACAATTGTAGGAGCTTCTTCTGAGGTAGACGCGGCTGAAGGGTTTTCAGGTATCGGTATACCAAAGAAAGGAAGCTCTTGTAGGTGAGCATATTCCAAATCGTGATCAATAGAATCCTCTTCAACATCATTAGGCACAAGTAATGGTGACGATTCAGGTGTTGTTTGAGAATTACTTGGTATAGGTGCATCCGGTTCAATGTTAATTGAAGATGCATTTGATAAAGCTTCATTAGCTTGAGCAACAACTTCAGGGATTGAAGCTATCACTACAGGTGCGGGAACTTCATCATTTGGGGGATCAAAGAATTCATCAAACAACGGTTGAAATAGTTTATCCCACTCGGGCCTTGTAGGTGGTAAAAATGATGTAGAAGTAGGATTATTGGGAACTAATCCGGAACTAATAGCACCGGTTCCCATTTCGTGAAGCGCGGGTTCAGAGCTGCGTTGCTCAGAAGCCATCGCTGTCAGCTCATCAAAATCTGCGTCCATAGTTTCTACTATCTTACCAAGACGACGGTTGTAAATTCGGTATGCTTTCTTGGAGGGTGAGTAACCAATGAAAATACCTATATCGGCTTTCGGTTGAAGTTTGCCCAAGTTCTCACTATTAATGTTTGGATAACAAAGAGCACCAAACACATGAAAGAATGAAACATCGGGTTTACGATTATGTAGAAGCTCGTAAGGTGTTTTTCTATGGTGTTTCCGAATGATAGAACGGTTTTGGGTGAAACATGCAGTAGATATAGCTTCTGCCCACAAGAATAATGGAGCGTTCGCATAAATCAGCATAGTCCTAGCAGCTTCCATAAGCGTACGATTCCGTCTTTCAACGACACCGTTTTATTGTGGAGTACGTGCAGCGGATGTTTCATGTGAGATACCAACTTCTTCATAGTAATCACGAAGAGTCTGGTTGACGAACTCTGTTCCATTATCTGTACGAATACGGCGGACAGTAGTATTTAAACGTACCTGAATGAATTTCAGAAAAGTGATGATAGCCTTCGGTGCTTCATCCTTTGTACGTAGAAATCTAACCCATGTAAACCTGGAGAAATCATCCACAATAACAAGGATGAATTTCTTACCGCTCACACTTTCGGTTCGCATTGGCCCACAAAGATCCATATGCAAAAGATGAAGTTTTTCTTGATTGGTGTCTTCAGCTTTGGACTTGTATGATTTCTTGGTGCTTTTCCCCCTTGAACACGTGGAACATAAATGGTCCTTGTGAAATTTGAGCTTCGGAAGACCACGAACTAATTCGTTTTTAGCCAAATGATTAATAGCATCAAAGTTGAGATGAGATAATCTGCGGTGCCATAACCATGACTTGGTCTTAGATGCTTTGGAGAGAAGACATACTGGAGAGGCGGCCATCATGTCTTGTAGGGACAAAGTATAAAGATTTGCACCACGAGACCCCTTCAACAAGTCTTTTCCTTCCAAGTTGCGGATGAAACAAGTATGTTGTCGAAAAGCAACCTCTAGGTTGGAATCACAGAATTGTCCTACTGAAAATAAATTATGACCAAGACCTTCTACATAGTATACCCTTGAAATCGTAACGTTTCCAATCTGATATTCACCATACCCCATTATCTTTACAATATGATCATTACCGAATTTAACCGTTTCAAGAAACTTGCTGAGGAAATTTCGGAGCATCGAGCGATCTCCGGTCATATGCTTTGAGCAACCGGAGTCCAAATACCAGAGGATGATTTGGACCACCTGAATATATCACCAGACGAGGACAATGTATAGGTTTCGAAATCTGAATGTTCCTTGTTATTAGCAGGTACAGATTTGATGATCTTAGATTTGCTAACTTTAGGTTTCTTAGATTTCCTAGCCTTCTTCCTAGTTGGTGGTGTAGATTCAAGTTGGCTTAAATCCTGAGGTATTTCTTCACTGATAAGCACTATAGTGGGGGCTGACCTAATTAAAGGGCGCGGTTTCCATACTTTAGTGCTAGTGTGCCTAACTAAAGGACGCTGAGACCTAACCTCAATGGATGCATTCCTAGTTAAAGGGCACATTTTTCCATCTAATGTAAAGGTCCTACCAGTGGGACGCCATTGCCATCCAACTTGGGTACGAGTTCTCCCAGTTGGCTTCCATTCAAGATCATTCCTAATAGCATTCATTTCATTCACATGATCAATAAGACACAAATCATGACGTTGGGAAAACATGCATTCATTACAATTCCAACATTTCAAATTAGAATTCACAAATGGTTTAGGCTTCTGCACAGGCGCAGAGCTTTTAGTCTTAACATGATTCTTTTTATTTAAATCTGAACTGATATTCCTAGTGTGAGCTTTTACTTTCTTCTTGATGGTACTACTAGTGGAGGGCTTGATCTTATCTTTCTTGAGTGGCGATCCTTTAGCCTTAGTAGACTCTTTTAATCCTGTAGAAGGCAAAGTGGGAACATTAGCAACATATTTTAAAGGTGCCTTAATTGATGGTGCCAATGACGGTTTTGCTCCTGGGGTCTTATTGAATGGAGTTACAGCAATGGGTCGATTAGTGAGTAGTGCAGAACCCGGTTTTCCTATGTATTGCAAATATGCTAAGCAATACAACTCGCTGAATATATGCATGAGCTGAATAATAGTAACTGCTTGAGGGATCTAACGCATACAAGTCATCTAAAATATCCCTAACAAGATCTACATGCTTAATTGCATTCCTCATATAATCATCGTAGGTAACCGGATTTTTCTTATGGAGCGGGTTCTTATAGAGCACTACTGAATTGGTTGTTGGAGCACTAGAGAACGGTGCAGAGTTGGTAGCTGAGTTATTAACAACTTCTTGTCAGGTGAGAAGAAGTGTCCCTTTAACTCGGCCAAGACCATGTTTTTGTCAATGAGCTGGATGTTTAAGTCAGAGATTTCCTCACACTTTTGGTTCAATTGTTCAACATAAGATTGTTGTTGTGCTGCATTAAAAGCTAAGCGTTCTTCTATTGAACCATAAAGAGTGGATAGTCCCTGTCTTGCCCGATCCATCTCCCCTAGAACAGACGAAAGTCTAATTTCTAAGCATTGGTTTTTAGACTCTGCAGCCTCTAGTTCCAATTTTAGTGTTTCGTTCACTGATACATCTCTCTTTAATCTCATAATCTCTTCCTCTAATGCCTTAACTATCTCAATCATCTTGTCACTCGTCTCAACACTATTTTCACAACCATTTGTTATCAAAAGATCCTCATTTTGAGTTTGCTGTTTTAATTCTAAAGATATAAAATGTTGTTCAAGTTGATTAAAGCGTTTTGAAAGTAAATTGTAAGAATCTTGAAGCTTTAAAAATTCAGCATTAGACTCGTGACAAGAATGATTATCTACCTCATTTACAGTATCAGCAACATTTACAGAGAGATCACACACATCATTACATAAATTCACAGCATCACAGTTATTCATAGCGGATGTAAGCTCATTCGAATAATTAACATTCACAGTAGTAAGCACATCACACGAAATTACTTGGGACAAGAATCGGTCATATTCGGATAAAATCTTTTCCTTTTTAATTAATTGTAATTCGTAAGCAGTGTCCATTTCATAAAACACTTTTTGAACTTCTTTAATTTCAAACTCGAGATTTTCCGAAAGAGATGCAAAACTTCCTTTTAGACGTTCGACAAACGGATTGATCTCATTCTTAAACACCTCGTTCATGTGTTCGAAAGCCCATTCTCCGGCGTTTAGGCCATTTGAAGTCGTACATTCCCGGATGACCTTGTCAAAACTAGCAAAGTATTGATTAATCTCTTGCAAGTTTATCCATACAGTGCTAACAGGTGGAAGATCCTTTGGAATTTCCTTAGGTCCTTCCATTTTGACAAGTGTAGGAAGTGTACTAGGGTTTTCTTCATTTAACATGTAGGTTGGTGCTGTGATGAGATCTTTATCCATATGGAAGCGAATTCTAAAGTCCGTTTTTGCAAGCTCCTGATTCATTTTAAAATAATCACACTGGGGATATTTTGCAAAGTTGTATGACCGATTCTCATCAACTAGATCCTTATTTGTACGACCATCGAAAATAACAATCGGATCTAAGACCAATCCTAATTGGGTTGCATTATAAAGTCTTGGACTATGGATAAAAGCTTGTCTTGCATACCGTGGGTTAGGGGGAAGGCCTTTTTGACGCGATAAGTTAAACTCTCTAAACGATGCGTCAAATAAGTGCACTAGTTGAGAGGCAGCGTATTGTCTTAAAAGCAAATAATCTAAACTTCTAATCTTATTAGCCGCATTAATTTCCATTTCATTCTTTTTAGACTCGAGTAATTCAAAATCCGTTTGAAGTTTGTGAAAATTAGTGACCACTAACTCTTTTTCTTTAAGTTCGTTAGAAAGATCTGCTCTTAAGGTTTCAATTTCTTGCAAATGACCCAATTGTTTGTTTTAAAAATGATCATATTCGGGATTTGTTAGAACATTGGACGAAGGAACTAATTCTAAAGTTTGAACATTTTCGTTGCACAAGGCAAGCTCAGCAGACAAATTCTTATTCTTAGCTAGGGTTTCTAAGAGTGCAGTATTCATTTGGCTAAGTAATGTAGCAGGAACCATGACCAAATCTTGTTGAGCAGGAGTATGCGTATGCGAAATGGCTCCCGGTTGTGATTCACTCAAAGTCTGGGGACTCACATTGATATTACTATCATTGATTGTCTCCTCATTTAAAAGACTCACCACCGAAGACTCATTCGGATCAACACTCTCTTGCCCAACTTGATGTGGTTGAATACTAGTATCAATGGTATTAGTAAGTACCTCATATATTTTATTTGACCCAAAGCTAGAGATAGTTGCCATAAGAGCTGCCTGAGCAGATTGAAGATCATCACAGTCTGAATCGTAAGCATCCAGGTCATCTGCTTGGTATGCTGCATTCTGTGTAGTGACAACTTCTTGTTCCGCAATCCCTGGATCAGCAAGAAATACAAGCTCCTCATCATCAAGTTCCTGTCCTTGTGCCTGAGCGTTCACTAAATAAATCTTCTCTGCAAACCATTGACCATCCCTTCTCCTCTTGGGTTTTGTGCAATCCCTGGACATGTGACCTTCTTCCTTACAGTTGTAGCATGTAATCATTCTCAACTTGCCTGTGGAATTAGCCCGTGGAGGAGTGTTGACCATTGGAGCAGGATTGATCGTGCGTGCATTGGTGGTTGATGTAGTGGGTCTCCCCTGATAACGTTGAATAGGTTGAACCATTACCCTGCCATTCTCAATAGTAGCTTGTTGTCGAGAATTGGATGAATTCCTCAGCTGATTGTTAGTAGGAGCTGGTCCTCTAAATCCTCGTTTGCTCAATGTCCTTGTGAGATAAGCAGACATAGTGGCTAACACTTCAACTGGGTCAGTTCCTTGTTTGAATTCAGGAATGGGAACTTCATAATTATCACAATACATTGCTTGGTCTTGTTGAGCGGCATAAGCACTAGAAGGAATACTCATGTGGTCAGAATAGCTTGATGGATATGCTGCATTTTCTTAATAAGAAGAGTATGATGACTGAGCATAAGGTGCAATGCTTGCTGGTGAATATGGGTGAGGTTGTGAGGCATATTGTGATGCTTGTGGTTCTCTCTGAGACGAAGGTGCATTAAACCGATATTGTTGCTGATGTGAGGTAGGTGGTTGCGGTAGAATCGAATATTGGGGGAAGCTTGGAGTCATGTACGGTGATGGATGATAGGCTTGGTGTCCCATGATATAAGGAGTGTTGTTGTATGACAAGCTTGGTTGATTTGCCATCAAAGCTAAAGAATCAGGGTACATACCTCGAGGCGAACGGTGCATGATCACGTGCTTCTCATGCTGCTGGAGAAAAGCATAGAGTTGATCCAAATTGCACTTATGCAAATCCCTAGTTAACTTAACATCAGTAATATACTCACCTCGTTCAGCTTGAGGTAAAGTATTCAAAAACTTGGTGTTAACCTGGAATGGAGCAATCACAAGATTGTATACATTCAAATCATTCATGAGAGTAGTGAATCTGAAGTAGTAGTCGTGAAGCATTTCTCCTGGACTGTACGTGAATCTATCAAACAGATCATACAACTGACATTCCCGTTCCTGTTTAGTAAGAGACGTACCTTGTAGCAAAACCTTTAGACGTTCCCATAAATCCTTTGCAACCGTATATTGACTTACCATTCGATAGATGTCATGTGGAAGAGCTTGGAGAATGGTTTGAAGAGCCTTTTCGTCTGCATCGGCAATAAGTTGTTGAGTTGGTGTAAGTTCTTCAAACTCCCGTGGTCGAGTCTCATTGTTAACAACGATGGTACCATAATCAAGTGGACCATTTAGAATTGACTTGACCATAAGCCTCCCATATGTGGGTTTTCCCTTAATGTATGACATCATACGGCCTTGCCATGCTTCAAAGACTTCTTTAATGAGCATTGGAGGGCGATTATCCGTTCCCGTAATGACGGAATATCCGTAAGTGATGTCATTTGAGGCATTAATGAATTCAGATTCATTTTGATCACTTTAAAGAATCACAGATTATCGGTTGATCGAGCAGTGAAGTAAGGTTGTGAATTTTGTTGTGTTGTTGAAGTAAAGAGTGTGTTAAATCCACTAAAAATCGTCGAAAAAACAAGTAAAATATCCCTTGGTTCGGAACAATTGTTGATTCGGAAGAAACTGGTTCGGAACTTCCTTGATCCGGAAAAGTGTTGATTCGGAAGAATTTGGTATGGAACTTCTTTGATCCGGAACTTTTGGTTCGGAAGATACTGGTTCGGAACTTCTTTGATCCGGAACTTTTGGTTCGGAAGAAACTGATTCAGAACTTCTTTGATCCGGAACTTTTGGTTCGGAAGAAACTGATTCGGAACTTCTTTGATCCGGAACTTTTGGTTCGGAAGAAACTGATTCGGAACTTCTATGATCCGGAACTTTTGGTTCGGAAGAAACTGATTCGGAACTTCTTTGATCCGGAACTTTTGGTTCGGAAGATATTGGTTCGGAACTTACTGGAAAAAAGTTGGTTCGTGTGTTTAACAGTCGACTAAATATATTAAGAACAAACACAGATTTTTACCAAATTACCCGAAAAGTTTTGTGATTTCTACTAAAAGAAGTAAAACCCAATACTTATCTACTAATCCCAACACCAAAATCACCAAAAACTTCAAGAATCAAGATAGATTTTCCTAAAGAACACTAATACAATCAAAAACTAAAGAACAACATAAATCATTACCTTAAATCACCTCATGGCTCTTGATACCAATTGAAGAATATTGATAATCTTATGAATCAATGAAGTGGGTTGAAGGTTTCTAGAGAGAAAAACTAGTGAGAGAAAGTGAGAGAGAAAATGTGTTTTATTCAAAATGTGAAAGTGAAACAATCAACAACCAACCCCTTTCCGTGGTGGAAAGGGGTATTTATATCCAAGCCACTAATGGGCTTGGGCCGACCCATGACAAGCCCATGGGCCGGTTTCTTACTTAACTAAATAAGCAAACATTAACTACGAGCTATACAACATTAATAATATTGTGGAGTGACCGATACTTCTAATATACGTTAAAAACGTATTTCTAACACAGATGTATCGAATGTTAGATCCGATAAGTGGCCTGAAGCAATGAACGTTGAAATGCAATCCATGAAAGACAATCAAGTATGGTTTTGATTGATCTTCCTGTGGGCGCAAGAACCGTAGGGTGTAGATGGCTTTATAAGATAAAGACCGACATTGATGGCAAAATACACACCTTTAAAGCTCGTCATGTGGCGAAAGCGTATACTCAAACCTACGGGCTAGATTATGAGGAAACCTTCTCTCCGGTTGCAGAAAATAGATCTATTAGGATTATCTTAGCCATAGCGGTGTTCTATGACTATGAGATTTGGCAAATGGACGTCAAGACTGCTTTCTTAAATGGCAACCTTAGTGAAGATGTTTATATAGTGCAACCTGAAGGTTTTGTTGATCCAAGTATCCCAAAAAAGTCTGTAAGTTGTATAGATCCATTTATGGTTTGAAGCAAGCTTCCTGAACATAGAATAAACAGTTTGATGAAGAAATTAAAAAGCTTGATTTCGTTCAGAATCCCGATGAGCCATGTGTATATGTCAAATCTAGTGGGAATAATGTAGCATTCTTAGTCTTATATGTGGATCATATATTACTCATGGGAAATAGCACTTCAATGCTTCATGTTGGAAATTATTGTATAAGTACCAAGTAACGTTAGTGTATTACCAAGTACCGTTAGTGTTAGCAAGTACTGTTAGTGTATGCTCGGTACATGTCAAGTACCGTTAGGCGTAAAGTTTTAATACTGCTAGTATAGATAAGGACTATTATATCTTTTGGAAAGATATGTTCTAGTTATATTGGGAGTATCTTGTGTGTGATATACGTATCCTAATAGATATTCTAGGATTTTCTTGTTCTATAAAAGGAACATAGGTACGATGAGTTGTAAGTACCTCAACACAAGTTTTATGATTAATAAGAATCGAATAGTTAGTATAATTCTGTGTTCTTTTTTGCTTATATAAGTTAGATTCCGCATACTTATTTAGATTAAGTAAGAGTATCTCACGTGCTCTAGTTTGTTTGCAAGATATTGTATAATCCTTAACAGGATCTCGATCTATTCAAAGGGATCAACAAGTAGTATTAGAGCTTGTTGATAAACTCTGAATAAGAAGAACTAACCCTAAACCTATAACCTCACTCAAATTTCATCATGTCTCAACATGTTGATGAAAACCCTCTTGTTGAAGTTGTCATTCAGAATGGTAATCCTCTTCAAACAGGTGATCTAATCCCACCAGCTGCACAAACTGCACCAACTATACCAGCTGTAGCAGCAACACAAACTGCTACATCTACTCTAAATACTCTATCTGTTGTCAAGCTCCCAAGTCTTACAAACGAAAACTATGAGACTTGGGCTATGCATATGGATCCCTTTTTGAATCACACAAACTATACACTGTGGGATGTCATTAAGAATGGGAAATCACCCAAGCAAGTTACAATCTTAGCTTATGGTACAGTGTAAATTCAGCTTGCTATGACTTCAACTCATATTCAGGCTGATATTAAAGAAAGAAAGGCCAGAACCACTCTATCTATGGCTCTTTCAGAAGACATTATACCTAGTTTTCATCATTACAGATATGCCAAAGCTATGTGGGATGCCCTCAAGCTTATATTTGGAGGAAACGACAAATCTAAGAAGATGAAGAAAACTGTGTTGAAACAAGAGTTTGATAACTTTTGAGTCTCTAGTGCTGAACGTATTCATAAGGGATATAGGAGGTTCAGTAAGTTTCTTGTTCGATTAGCAACTGATGGTCTAGTTATTCCTAATGATGCAGCAAATCTTACGTTTTTAAGAGGAGTTCCACTAGAATGGAAAGCTATGGCCATGCACTTTATTACAAGAGATAATCTTGATATCACACCTTTTGATCATCTATATAACAATCACAGAGTCTATGAGATTGATGTAAGAGAAACTGGTCAAGCTGTGACACATACACCAAAGCCAAATCTAGCCTTTGTGCTAGATTAGTCCAGCGGTACATACTATTAAAGTACTGAAGGTTTATTAACATCACAACAATATCATAAAACCCTAAACAAAATCAAAACACGCATATAGCGGAAGCGATTTAACAAGATCATAATTAACACAATTATAATTAATCGGATAGGGTTACATACCTTTATGCTAAAGCAAATCCACAAGACAAAGAACGAATCACCAATTAGGGTTTATAACGAACACCACCAAGATATAGTCTAAAGTAAGACTATATTACGATTTTGTACACACGTAATACAACGAGCTAACCGTGATTATAGCACGTGTATACCGAGCTATAACGCTTGTAAGAAATCTACCCCACAACCCTAGAGAGAGGCTAGGACTAGATTTATACTTAAACCGAGCACCAAGAAAAAACCACACCAAACCCCTTTGTGGGTTATTTTGCGATCGGCCAATAGAGGGGAGAAGGAGAGATTGAGAATTTGTGTGGAATAATGAGGGTAAGGGGTTGTTTATATAGGCCTAATAAATCTTGTAGCCCAAACAAATAAAAGGAAAGATTTTTCCCTTCCCCTTTTGTGCCCTAAACGACATTTGAACACCCCTTCATGGGGTGTTCCGGAACCTTCTGTCCTTCTTTATTTTTAATCTTATTTCTATATATTCTTTAACACTCGTTAATACTTAACTCTTAATTATTTAACGATCATTAAAGTTATATAGTTATATAGCTCGATTTATTTTAATAAATATAATAAATATATTTATTAAATAAATTAACTCTTTACGTATTGAGTGTAATCCCGTAATCTCGAGTTCGATTCTATCACACGACTATTAAATATAAGTCCATAAACTTTCAGCCCCCACTTGGACATATTTTGAATATCGTGATTACATTGACTAGCGTCTAGTTACACTAGCAATGTCTCTAGTACAACTCGAGTAAGGTATCCTGGATAAAACCTTTTAATTATTCATCATTATTATTATCCTTTTATTTCTAATACAACTTTAATAAGGATATGGATCTTAGTCATTCCTTTCATTAACTATTCTATTTCTCGTTCACAGATTCAACAAGATTACCAAAACAAATTTGGGTGTGGTCACACAAACATCTTACTAATCCCACGAGGGGCCCAGCTGTATTAAACTCCAAAAAAATTGGAGGAAATAAATTCCATATTGACTAGAAGCAAAACTTATGAATTTTGCAACACTTCCGAAAATAATCCTTATAGCTACCAGTTACGTTTAGCGTTAGATTATTCCATAGAGATGCACTAGATTCATAACAGTTTCCTGGTATCTCAAGTCTAGGGATAACTATTTACGATTTACTTGATGACAAAGATCCATAAAGTAAAATCATATAGTTGGGATAAGTCCAATATTTGATTCATCGAATATCATCCAAAATCGATCAATATACTTTCAAGTATACTCTATCGTTATTTTAATTTGCCTTAATTTAATAATATTCCCATATTATTAATCGACAACGGACATTTAGCAAATCATTTATTCATGGATTAAGTAAAACATGTAAAATAGGATACATAATTAAATAATAAGAATAAACGAAACTCAATCTCTATTTTATTAAATAATAATGTCATAACATCCTTTATCCAAATACTAATCACATATTTATTGCATGAGTTCGCTAGCTAGTTGAAGCCCAATCGCCTTGGCATGCTTAACTGCCATTGGTCTAGGCAAAGCCTTAGTTAAAGGATCAGCTACGTTATCATCTATGTGAACTTTTATTAATTTGATTTCACGAGCGTCAACTTGTTCTCGGACGTAGTGATGTCTACGCATAAAGTGTTTGGCGCCTTTCATGACTCCAGAATCATTGGCGAATATTATTGCAGCAGAATTGTCGCAATATATATCGATATGTTCTTTATTTGAAGGCATCACTCCAAGATCTCCAATAAACTTACTAATCCAAATAGCTTCCATTGCAGCTTCTGAAGCATCCATGTACTCAGATTGAGTAGCATGCATTGCAATCATTTTATGCTTCTTGCTCTTCCAGTCAACTGCTCCTCCATTGATAACAAAAACGTACCCCGTCTGAGACTTCGTATCATCTTTATCACATTGCCAGGACGCATCACAGAAACCTGTCACATTCAGTTCTATGTCTGGTTACCCTCCAAATACCAAAAACATCTGTTTCGTACTCCTCAAATACTTTAGAATATGTTTAACAGCAGTCTAGTGGAGCTTCCCTGGATTATGTTGGTATCTACTGACCAAGTTCTGAGCAAATGCCACATCATGCCTTGTGCATCTAACAACATACATAATAGATACTACAGCCGAAGCATAAGGCACCTTCTGCATGTATGCCTCCTTTTCAAGAGTAGATGCATCCATCTCATGACTCAGATTATGCTTAACTTCCATAGGTTGAAAACCTTTCTTGGAATTATACATATTATAGTTCTTCAATATCTATAGTTCTTCAATATCTTATCTATATAAGCATCTTGACTTAGACCAATTAACCGTCTTTTCCTATCCCGATAGATCTTAATTCCCAGAATGTATGCAGCTTCTCCTAAATCCTTCATAGAAAAACATTTACCAAGATATTCCTTAACAGCTTTAAGTCTTGGAATGTTACTACCCATGATTAATATGTCATCAACATATAGGACTAGAAATACTACATCACTCCCACTAGCTTTGCGATATACACATGGCTCATCACGATTTTGAATAAATCCAAACTTTTTGATTTCTTCATCAAATCACTTATTCCATTGACATGATGTTTGCTTCAAACCATAAATGGATCTTTGAAGTTTGCACACGTGTCTTGGATTCTCAGGATCAACATACCCTTCTGGTTGCTGCATACAGATGTCTTCTTCTAAGCGACCGTTCAAGAAGGCAGTTTTAACATCCATTTTCCATATCTCATATTCATAGTATGCTGATATAGCTATGAGAATCCTAATAGCTCTTAAGTCTTCTACATGAGAAAATGTCTCCTCGTAGTCTACGCCAAAAGTTTGAGTAAAACCTTTAGCTAATAAACGAGCTTTATAGGATTGTACTTTTCCGTCCATGTCAGTTTTCTTCTTTTATATCCACTTATGTCTCACTACTTTAGCATTTGGTGGTGGATCTACATGAATCCAAACATCATTAACTTTCATGGATTTCATTTTCTCATCCATAGCAACCATCCACTTATCCTTTTCAGGATCAAGTATGGAGGATTTATAAATAGAAGGTTTACCAAGATCCCCTACTTCATCATCATCCTCTATATTAAGACATATATTGTTATTTGCGTTTTTAATCCTTGCGGATCTACGTAGAGGAACTAATTCCGGTCACGGTGGAACCGCCAGACTTTCTGGTTCTACAGGAATTACATCGCTAGTGTTTTCAGAAGGTAATGTATCTATATAACTCTCTTCAAGATCATAATTTCTCCCATTGAATTCTTGATTTACAAGATCACTTTCAAGGAAGTCTCCATACCTAGCAACATTCACTTTGTTCTCAAGTGGATAATAAAAGTAGTAACCCATAGTTTCCTTAGGGTATCCTACAAAGATACATTTCACATATCGTTGTTGGAGTTTGTCACCCGAGTCACGTTTCACATACGCCTCGCAACCCAGACCTTTAAATAAGACAAATATAGCTTCTTGCCATGCCATAATTCATATGGTGTCTTATCAACCTTCTTTGTGTGAACCATATTCAGAATACGAACAACATATTCTAAAGCATAATCCCAAAAGGATAAAGGTAAAGTTGTAAGATTAAACATAGATCGTACAATATCTAATAATGTACGATTTCTCCTTTCGGATACACCATTGTGTTGTGGAGTATAGGGAGAAGTAAGATGTTGAAAAATGCCATTCTCACTTAGATAATCTATAAACTCTTGACTTAAATATTCACCACCTCTATCAGAACGAAGAGCTTTAATCTTCTTTCCTAGTTGCAGTTCTACTTTTGTTTTAAACACTTTGAATGTTTCAAATACCTCATGTTTATGCTTAAGTAAATAAACATAACCATAATGGCTATAATCATCCGTAAATGTTAAGAAGTAGCGCTTTTATGCTTACGAGCTAAAGTTCTAGCACAAGAAAGTCGAAGTATATACTTTACTCGATACAAACTCTTTTTTTTAAGATCCACTATAATAATGAGAAAGATTTCTGTATATACGCCCAAAGTGCTCAATAATATCAGAATCTGATAAATCGGTCCAAATCGCCTAGCACCTTTCCTTAACACATGTCTAAGCGGTCCACACACATCAGTATGTATTAATCCAAGTAGATCAGTAGCCCTTTCAATATTGCTATTAAAAGGTTTCTTGGTTATCTTTCCAAAGATACAAGACTCACATTTATCAAATGACTCATCATTGATATTTTTCAAAAGACCTTCACGTTGAAGCTTTTGTATACGAGTCTTCCCAATATGGGCAAGTCTACAATGAAAAAGATAAGAAGAGTTCTTGTCAAACTTTATCTTCTTATTCATGCTAAATACATAATTATTATTATTCTTGGATTCATTATCATGCATGTCTATTTCAAACACACCATTAACAGAAATTGCATTAAAATAGAAAATTCCATCTTTCCAAACAGAAATTCCATTATTATCAATCATGTGAACGAATTCATTATTCAACAAACAAGAAAAGGAAATAACACCCCTAAAAATTGTAGGTTCATAATGACATTCATTTAAAATAAGTACTAAACCCGAAGGTAAAACTAAATTAATGTTCCTATAGCTTCAAATGTTGCTTGTACGCCATTGCCCACTTGTAGATATTGTTCCCCATAGGATAGCTTCCTTTCTAGATTAAATTCCTGCAGCGTATTATAAATGTTAATACCGCATCCTGTATCATATACCCAGGAATTTAATTTATAAGTTAAATTGATCAATTCAATCATATATAAAGTACCTGAAGCTGCAGTGCTCTGCTCATACTTCTTCTTTATTTCTCGCAACTCTTCGAGGTAAATAGGGCAATTCCTCTTCCAGTGACCACTTGCCTTACAATGGGACAAGTCTCATCCTTCTGAGATCTATTCTTCTTGACAAAGTTCTACTTAGGTTTTGAATAAGTCGCAACTTGTTTGCCCTTATCACCCTTGCCTTTGCCTTTCTTTTTGTTCGCTTGCGGTTTTGGCTTACTCACTCTACCCTTTTGTATGGTTAGTACAGGAGGCGTAGAAGTAGATGCCTTGTCTTTTAACCCCTTTTCATAGTCAATTAGCATTGCATGAAAATCATTAACTGTCTTCCCCGTGCAATTCATATTATAGTTTCGAACAAAATCATTGAAGTCCTTGTTAAGGGACCTATTGATCAATTTGATAGCCATATTATGACCATAGGGTTGTCCTAGTGCAATGAGTTGTTCCATATAACCCCTCATCTCCAAGTAATGGGCACTAACCGACTTTCCAGGAGCTTGCTTGCAGCTATGCAAAGCATCTACTAAGTCGTAGATCTCCACAGCTTGCGACTTTTTGAACATAGCCTTGAGCTCATGAAGCATTCGCTTTGGTGAAAATAACTCATACTTCTGTTGAAGTGGAGGAGCCATTTTACCTAGCATTAAGCAAGACACCTTAGAGTGATTCTTAACATTAGCAGCGTGTTAAGGCCTTTGCGCATCAGATGCTCTTTCAGCAAGATCCTCTGGATAAGGAGTAGTCAAGATATCAATAGTACCCGCTACTCTCAAGACAATTCTTAGTGAGCGGTACCAATCATTGAAGTTTGGGCCATTAAGTTCAGGACGATCAAAGAATACTTTGAACGCAGAACTTATAGTCTTATTGTCAGGTTGAGCCATTTCTACAGAAATAAGTTCAAATATGAGTATTTTTAATAACAAAATACTTTCAAGAAATAAAATTACCCCGGTATAAAAACCATATTATTTTCCTTGAATCCTAGAACAATATTGACATAGATCCATTACATCAGTTGATCTGCTAGTAATGAATGTACTCAACGTAGCGACTTGTCGAGCAATTCAATTGACAAACAATTTTCAGTTTCGATATATTTAAGGGATTTACATTGCCAAGAAACATTTTGCATTGCAAACATGTTTCATCCCTTCTGTATGTCTTAAGTTTCCAGATCTCACTGAGTAACTTAATAACTTAATCGAGTCGTCTAATCTGAATAACGTAAAACTATCATACGAATTCTCATTCTATGAAAGTTTTCTCTCCATTACAACATCACCCAAAAATCTCATTTGATGACATAGTAATTTCAAGTGTTCGTCAATTAGGAGCATTCAACTTAAATTTTAAGTGTATAAATTTTGATGTCAAAATCAATGTATGGAGAAGCATGCATACAACTCCATAGCATAAGTTTAATAAAACATTTAGTAAACTTTTTCACGAGACTAAATTTCTACATAAATTATGTTGAGGTATTGGTTAAACCAATTAAAGAATTTACCCACAACTATTCACAACATACTTTTCTAGAACTCGGCTAAAGCACAAAGCAATACCCTTATTCATTGTGTTTCGGATGTGAATTTACGGTAAAACCTTAAGGTATAATTCAATTAATAATCGTAGGTAATTTCAATTTGACGGACAGACGAGCCGGGATTTGGTCAGCGACTAATGGCATAACACCTTCTTCCTTAATCGGGTACATGACCAGCGGTGCGTTATACCCACTTTATAGTTTGTCAAAAGGAGTTTATTATTGCAATTCACCAATCAACGTAATCTTATGTAATTTAGATCTCTAACAAATCTTTATTTTAATATGATTTAGTCCATATTATTTCTTTTAAAAAACCCTTGTTTACAACAATTCGAACAATTTTAACATAAACAAGTAAAAAACCTAAATCATAAACACATAATAACAATTTATATGTGGAATAAATAAATCAAATAGCCACATGCATACGATTTATTCAATAATCATCAAGTCTAGGTTTTTATATTCATATAAAAGTCTTCACTAATTCAAGATTTATTGAATCAAATAATCACGTAGCACATAAAATGATATAAACATATAATTTTACGATCCATGTAAACATGCAAGTTATCATGGATTCTCCCACAAATCTTAACAATTAAATCTCTACGGATCGTAACCATACATGACATAGCAATTAATCATGTAATTTAATCTAAAATTATCCCACATGTAATTTAGGGTTTCAAAACAATTCTTTTTTATAAAAATTCGGCCAAAAACCCTAGTTTTTAAAAAACAAAACCCTAATTTTAAGAAAACCTAAAAAACATGTAGTTTTAACTCAAAACAATTATTAGTTAAAAAAACTTTAGTTTTTTGATAATTATAACATGTTAAAACGACTCTCGATGCCACTGATTGTTTATTAATATCATAACAATTATATAAAACACTAAATGAGATCAAAACAGACATATAGCGGAAGCGATTTAACAAGATCATAATTAACACAATTATAATTAATAGAATTAGGGTTACATAACTTTATGCTAAAGCAAATCCACAAGACGAAGAACGAATCACCAATTAGGGTTTATAACGAATACCACCAGGATATAGTCTAAAGTAAGACTATATTAAGATCTTGTACACACGTAATACAACGAGCTAACCGTGATTCTAGCACGTGTAAACCGAGCTATAACGCTTGTAAGAAATCTACCCAACAACCCTAGAGAGGGGCTAGGACTAGATTTATACTTAAACCGAGCACCAAGAAAAAACCACACCAAAACCCTTTGTGGGTTATGTTGCGATCGACTAAGAGAGGGGAGAAAGAGAGATTGAGAATTGTATGGAATAATGAGGGTAAGGGTTGTATATATAGGCCTAATAAATCTTGTAGCCTAAACAAATAAAAGGAAAGATTTTTTCCCTTCCCCTTTTGTGCCCTAACCGACATTCGAACACCCCTTCATGGGTTGTTCCAGAATCTTCCGTCCTTCTTTCTTTTTAATCCTCTTTCTATATATTCTTCAACATTCGTGAATATTTAACTCTTAATTATTTAACGATCGTTAAAGTTATATAGTTATATAGCTCGATTTAATTTAATAAATATAATAAATATATTTATTAAATAAATTAACTCTTTACGTATTGAGTGCAATCTCGTAATCTCGAGTTCGATCCTATCACACGACTATTAAATATAAGTCCATAAACTTTCAGTAATTACATAACTAAGGTGGTGTTTGTTTCAAAAAGATGTTTTGGGTCTGAATCTGACTACCACATCTTACTAGTAAGAGGTGATCATTATGTCTGAATCTGAATGAAATAACGATGTTTGTTTTTTTTTTATAATTGTCTGAATAATATTCATTTTTAATTTTTAAAATATATATTAAACCATAAGAGAAAAGTAAACATATATTTTCTACAAACATGAAAAAAAACCTTATTATTATAAACTTTCAACACAAAATAATATGATACGTGACACATAATCCAAATTTAACATACTATTCATTATAAATGCATCACTTAACCCATGAACCCATAATAAAATAAAAATTACTCAATAATATAAAAGCGCGTCTTAAAACAAGCCCAGCCCCAAGTAAAATATTATACTCGTTAAACCACAAAAGCCCAAAGTAAAAATTGTTTAAAACCTAAACCTAGTAGTAGTATAATATATACTGGTACAACACACTAGCCACCATATCTAACACCTTTTGTTTATGAGGCATGTGGTTTTCACACCGTTGGACTCGTCCTTACAGTATTTCACTTTAACTTTCTGTATTCTGCAGCTTTATAGACTTCCTGTACTTATTTTTATTTTTAAATACTGTATTATTTTAGGTTTCTCTCCCTAAAATAC
This sequence comes from Glebionis coronaria, assembly GCA_025667525.1. Lineage (NCBI taxonomy): Eukaryota > Viridiplantae > Streptophyta > Magnoliopsida > Asterales > Asteraceae > Glebionis > Glebionis coronaria. Next base: position 535,280,761 of record CM046876.1, read on the forward strand.
ACTCTTTTTTCTCTCTCATTCTTATTTTCTATCATCACCCATTTCAAACCCCATCACTAATATCCGACGATACATTTCCACCACTTCTGACCAACTCAAGTATAGTACGCGCCATTAGCATCACAACCAGTTAAACACATAAACTAAAGATCATTTATATATTCTGACACCATCTCTCAGGTCGCTAAACCTTTGGCAGGAGAAAGAAAGAAGAGTTGATGAACAAACCGGATCTGAAGTAAAAACTTCATAGGATCTACAGTTTAACATCACTGGATTTAAAGAACAACATCCCGGATCTGAAGCACAAAACGGAGGTGGTGGGTGGTTTACAACAGCCACAGTTTGTGACGAAAAATAGGAGGAAAGTCAACACAGTGACTGATATACCGATTGATGATGCCATTGATACTAGTTCCATTTTTTAAGGTTTTGCATACTCATAATTAAAAAAATGTTAAAGTGTGAAGAAGATGTGTGATGGACTGAGTTTACGAGGTGGAGTGAAGACAATATTTCTTAATAAAAAATAAAAAAATAATTTCATGTTTACATTATTGAAAACGACCAGAAGGAAATTCTAATGATTGAGTCTGAAGAAGCGGTGTGAGAATACAAGATTGGTGGTGTGTATACCCGTCGGGCCTCTTTTATTATTCTCTCTCCACTATAACTCATCATCTTCTTCAACAAAAATCTACAGCTTTTTAAAAGCAGCCAAACTCGTATTATTCATTCAAAGTTTCAAACTATACTTTAAACCCCTGTTTATTCGGTGAAGTTTTTAAAGGTTTAAGAGGTGGTCAGATTTGCTCACCAGATCTGCCTCAGTCAGACAACAAAGGTCTTACCACGTCTGAATGTAAATGAAAAAACAAACGAGCTTTACCTCTGACCGCGTCTGACCAGTCAGAGTCAGACGCGATTCAGACATTTTTACCAAAAAGAACACCCTAAGTTGATAGAAAGTCAAAAAGTCAAACCAAACACTCCAAGGTAGGGGTGTCCATGGTTCTAGAACCGGACCGAACCGAAACCGAACCGTAAGAACCGAGAACCACAAATTAAGGAAAATGTGGAACCGAGAACCGTCCTTATTTCTTCGGTTCGGTTCCGGTACGGTTCTGGTTTCGGGATGGGAATTTTCAAGAATTACCGAAGAGAACCATTGTGTTCAAAAGTTTATTTTATATTTTTTAATCTTTTATAAATGACATATTATAACAATGCAATCACACCCAAAAATGTCTTCAACAATGAAAATCGTACCAATAATTTTAATAGTTCAAAATAACATAAACAAAAACACAAAATGTTAAAAAACTAAGTGTATATTTGTATAGTTGTGAAAAAGTATACAAAACACGTATTTGTGATCCAAAACTCTAAAAAATGGGTTAATATACCATTAAAACACATACCTAGAACACGCATTTATGATCCAAACATCTAAGAAAAAATAAGTCTATACTAATACTTTATTCGAACTTGTGGTATACGATTAATGTGTTTATAAAGTTATGCATACAGAAAATTACCAAACTTATAAATAATCGATTAATATAACGTTAAAACACATATGTTGAATATTTATTAAATGATCAAATAAAACGTATTTTCATGTTAATGAATGTTTTTTATGATGATGATGATAAATAATGTAGATTAAATGCTAGGGTTTTAAGTTATTATGAATTTTACTGAATTTTCTTAGTAGGTCTATATGTTTTACATAATGCTATAAAAATCTTATAAAAAATCATATTTTCTAAAGAGTGGTTCTTTCGCGAAAGACTCATAACCGATCGGTTCTTTCCCGAACCGTCCCGAGAACCAAACAATTAGAATTTTAGGAACCAAGAACCGGACCATGGTTCTAATATATGGTTCGGTTTTGGGATGGTTCCGGTACGGTTCCTCGGTTTTTGTGGTTCCTCGGTTTTTTTTGGACACCCCTACTCCAAGGGGGTGTTCGACCGCCTATAGCAAAAGAAAGGAAGGAAAAATCTTTTGGGATTTAGAAGGTTTATTACTTGAAAGTTAAGTTGTAATCTTTTCTATAAATAAACTTAAAGCTCAACTATATAAACAAGTGATTTAATTCATTGTTTCACAACATTAAACCAAACTTTTCCTCCTCCCCTCTCTTGGTGTTCGACGGCAAAGAAACCCATAAAGGGTTTTCGGGGTTTGATTTATTAAGTATTTACTTAATCAGGATCTAGCAATCAAAGGTGATTGATTAAGGTGTTGTGTGGACTTATCTTGGAGAAGATCTAATTTGATCTTTGGGTAATTGGTAATCGGTCTTGGTGTATTGGAATTAGGGTTTGGTTGGTTGATTGGTTTTTGGTTACTTAATCATCCGATCTTGGGCTTAAGGTATCCATTGTTTATCTTTATGTTAATTACATTATGTGCATAGTTAATCGATCTTATCCGTTGTGTTTTACTCTTGATACATGAATACTTGATTCGTATGGTTGTTAAATTCCAACACTCATCCTCTGCTCTCGGATGATCAACGCGTGGTCTCCCCATTATGGTTAGTCACCCCTCAAAGTGTTTATCTCTAACGGCGTTTTTGTTGAAATAAATAGTAGCTTTAAGTAGTAGCTGTGAGCAGGAGTAGTGAGTAGTAGCTGTGAGCAGTAGCTGTCATATATAATCGATTATTTGTTCACCGCTCTTCGTCACCGCTCCTTAAAGGAAGCATTGAAAAACTAGTATTCCTAAAAATAGCACCGTTCACCGCTCCTTTGCCAAACGAATAAAAAAATCATAACGCTCACCGCTCCTTTTGTCAAACAAGCATTAAAAATCAAAATGCTCTTCTTCACTAAAAAAAAGTTCCACCACCGCTCCTTGCCAAACACAACCTAAATCCTGGTGTTTCGCTATAACTAGAAAACATTTACAATTTCCCCAAGTAAGTTCATTTACTTGGCATACTACCGATACACACATGGTTGTGTTTGTTGAAATGAACAGTAGTTGTGAGCAGGAGCAGTGAGCAGTAGCTGTGAGCAGAGCAGTGAGCAGTAGCTGTGAGCAGGAACAACGAGCAGTAGCAATGAGCAGTAGCTGTGAGCAGGAGCTGTCATAGCTCATCGCTCATTTGTTCACTGCTCATTTGTCACCGCTCCTTAAAAAGGGAACATTGAAAAACTAGCATTCCTAAAAAATAGCACCACTCACTGCTCCTTTTCCAAACGACTAAAAAAAATCATAATGCTCACCGCTCCTTTTACCAAACAAGCATTAAAAATCAAAACTCTTCTTCACCGCCCACTACTCCAAAAAGCTTCACCACCACTTCTTGCCAAACACAGCCAATAACACCCCTACATCACATATATTATTTGTTCAATTGTTACTCGAGCTTTATGATTTTATCATACCATCGGGTTCATACCACTCAACACGAGAAAACAAGCAACATAATATCATTAATCCTCCTATAGAAAGCTTTACTTGCTTTACGCAAATCGTGTTTTGTCTATGATGTACCTAATAAATTACGAGGTTATTAAAACACATAATAATTACCAAATTTACATAACCTCCTTAAAAATAAACAAGTAAAATTTTGTTGATCCTCTCCTCTTCTACTTAATTTCTCTTATCACTTAATTATTTTGTTAGACGAAATTCAGATAACTTTGACTAAATTTAAGTCAACTTCAATTTATGCAAGTTACTAGTAATTAAAACGCTCAATTTCCAATCATTCTCTTTCCACGTCAACTTCAGTTTATGTAAGTTAATCAAAACGCTCAATTTCCAATCATTCTCTTTCCTTTTTTATATAATAAAAAATCATTACATTATTTAAAGAGGAGGGTGATACGACACGGCATGCCTCGTCGTGACGACGTGACACCCTCGTCGTCTTTCTTTGCCCCTCGTCGTCACACCGACCCCTCTCGTTGCCGTTCAGATTTCGAAAAACCGAAATCTAAACGACGAGCACGTTGTGGTACCCCTCTCGTTGCTTCCTTTTTTTTCTTCATTTCTTGTTTTTAATGAGTTGTGTTGGGTGTGTTGTGAGTGATGGGGTATTTTTGTGAGTTGTGTTGGTGTGATGTAACGCTGAGTTGACAGCTGACTAGACAAAATTCTGAGGGGTACCCATGTCGTGTTACCCTTCTCTCTTAAAGTCATTTCGATAAAATAATACTGAAAAAGATATTAAGCAAATTAGATTACTCGGTTTTGACATGCTACAAAATTAAGTAACATATTCAATAAAAAAATCAAAATTATTATCAATTTAGTCAAATAATGATGAATTTGTTCATGTATAAAATTTGAATGTATCAACTTTTGAGAAAGAAAAACCTTTTAGAAGAATGTAACTACAAAAGCTTCTATAGCGAAATAAAAAATGTTAAAAAACAAAAAAATTCCACAAATCACTATCCAATATCCAACGCTACTACTACTACTATATACAACTTTCATCAAAACCACCTATTCTCTGCCTCACTGGTTCACTTTCACCATCACAAAACTCTAAAAAAATCGACAACGTGCTTATGTGGGTCTCCCCGTATTCTCCTATGAAAGTCGAATCTGGCGAATCATATATATATTTTGTTGTGGTTACTTTAGATAGAAAAATTAGTGCATTGTCAATTTGTCATTGTGGGTTATATAACTAGCCAGTTACAATGACGGATTTGTTCAAAACAAAAGTTACGATGACGGATTTGAAACAGATGTTATTGATTAAAGAATGGGCCTTTGTGTTTGGATACAATCATGCAAATGAAACATTTCTCTGATGAGCCTTTGTGTTTTTCTTTTCAAAATTTTATATTCAAAACTTGTGACATGAAAACCAGTAAAATTATTTTCACAAAATGAAGATATCTAAAGTTTAAACAATACTACTAACTCTTGTTATTCAATCGTGTGACGATAATAAAGCGCCCTTGACTAGATACGTACATCTGTAAATCTTAAATCTAAATTAGCATGCACGAATGCATAAACTTTAAATTTAACCGGCCACCACCATTAACCATACACATTTATAGTGTTAAGCTTTCGATTAAAAAATCAAAGAAAAGTCAAAGTTATTCATAAAATATAGAAAACAGAAATATCTCAATAAGAAAGAGCTGAATTAATTTCACAGAAATTCCCTTAGTTGCGTTATCAGAAACCATGTCATCTAAGTAAACGACATATTTATGTCGCTTTAAAGTTTTGAATATCATGTATTTTACCATGGCATATCTAGCTTTATGATGATGCGTCACCCCATGATGTCGCTCGTCGGGTAAATAGTGCCTTCCACTCATTCTTTCAAAAGTTAAATACGAACTTTTTACGCTATAACCATCCCTTATCAGAAAATTTTAGCTATAACCATCCCTCATCTAATAAAAGTTAAACGAAATAGTACAATCCGTTACGATTAACGCTTTACCCTTTTCTCCGTTATCTACTACTGTAATAATTAAACACACTTTTTGATATCATTTCCAAACACTTTTATTCATTTCATCTTCTTCTCACTATCTTCATTACTCATTATCAATTTTTCTCACTATCACCAGCATAAAATAGCCTAAACCATTGACCATTAAATTACTCGCAAATATCAAAAAATTCCCAAAACGACATAAAATATCTATACCTCCACTTCCGCCAACTAGTATGATAGGTATTTTATGGTAATAGCTATTGGTTTTTTTTGTGTGTTTAAGGCTGTGTTGGCAGATAGTATTTAAGAGCGTTTTTTAGTAGTATATAATTATTATAAAACTCGTTTGGTAGAAAACAATTAGCATTTATAAAATTATAAAAATGCTCATTTTTCAATACTTTTTGAATTATCATTTAGCATTTAACATTAGCGTTTCATCATTTTACATATTAAAATATAGTTACAGCTATCTTACCAGATAATTTTATAAATCAAACTGCTACTGCTTACGACTAATACTAACTCTTACAGTCACTGTCAACAACCACACCCTAAGTATTTTATGGTAGTTGCAAGTGATTTTATTTTAGAATAAATTATATGGATGGTCCTTGTGATTTGGTCATAATTGCAACTTTAGTCCCTCGACTTTAAAAGCTTCATAGATAGTCCCTAACTTTGAAAAGAATAACACACTTGGTCCCTCCAGTTAACTAGTGTTAAATAGACTTCGTTATTATTTACATGTTAGTCCTTGTTGTTAACAGTTGTTGCATTGTTCATCCTTTATATTAACGAACATGTAAAACTTAACTTTAAATTCGTTTTTGTCCGTTTATTTTACGTTTTCGTTTATTTTTAATGTTTTGCTCTAGATAAACTTAAAAAAATTCGAAAAAAGAATGTTTTTAAAAAAATAAAGTTCAAAAAATTTATTTTAATTTTGAAAAATAAAAACAATTCGAAAAAATTTATTTTCGAAAAAGATTTTAAAAATGTTTTTTAAAAAAAAATAAAAAAGCAAATAATTTCGATAAAACTTATTTTAATTTCGAAAAATTAATTTTGGAAAAAAAAAATTCAAACAAATCTGAAATTTTAAGAATTTAGAATTTCAAAAACTTTTAGAATGTTAAAATATTTAAGATAACAAATACGATTTTTTTTAATTATTTTTTCAAAGATAATATAGATTTTTTTTATCTTAATAACTTTTTAAATCTTTTTCGAAATTTTTAAATTAAATTAAACTACATTTTAAAAAAAAATTCCGAAATTTTTTCTAAATTATTATTTTTCAAAATTAGCTTTTTTTTTTAAATAAATAATTTTTCGAAAATAAAATAATTTAGAAAAAGTGTTCATGAAAAAATAATTTTTAAAAATGTATTGTATTTTCGAAAATAATTTAATTTAAAAAAAATAATTTCGTAAAATATTTATAAAATGTTTTAAGTTTAACATTCTAAAAGTTTTTGAAATTCTAAATTCTTAAAATAATAGTTTTTTTTAATTTTTTTTCCATAATTAATTTTTCGAAATTAAAATAAGTTTATTTTCGAAATTATTTTTTTTATTTTTTTTAAATAAACCTTTTCAAAATCTTTTGCGAAATAAATTTTTTCGAATTTTTTTTTTCGATATTCAAATAAATTTTTTGAACTTTATTTATTTTAAAAACATTCTTTTTTCGATTTTTTTTTAAGTTTATCGAGAGCAAAACGTTAAATATAAACGAAAACTTAATAGAAACGGATAAAAACGAATTTAGATTTAAGTTATCCATGTCTGTTAGAATAAAGGATGAACGGTGCAACAACTGTTAACAACAAGGACTAACATGTTAATTATAACGAAGTCCATTTAACACTAGTTAACTGGAAGGACCAAGTGTATTATTTTTTTCAAAGTTAGAGACTATCTATGAAACTTTTAAAGTTGAGGGACTAAAGTTGCAATTTTGACCAAACCACAGGGACCGTCCATATAATTTATTCTTTATTTGAAGTAATTTAGGTAGTGAGAATAAGATGATGATAATGATTAGGACTGATAATTTTTTACTCGATTTGAAATCCGACTCGAAATTGATGCGAATATCAACAAGTTCGAGTTGAATATGATACAGTAATATTTTGGTACATCTCACTCGTTTATTAACTAAGTCCAGTGTAAGTTGAAAAAAATTAAGCGAGTAGACTCGCCAACCCGTTTAAGATTTCTTTAAGAATAAAATTTCTTTATACTCCGTATTTTAATACATGTGTTAAATGGATTAAACGAATCGACTAGCAAACCCTTTAACATGTTTAACTTGTGTAATGTGTCAATTTTTGCATATAAAACGGGTTAAATTAGTTAACTCAAAACCCGTTTAATCTATTCAAATTGTGTAACATATTTAACTGTCAACCCAAATATATATACAGGTTAAACGGGTCAGGTTTTGGTTGTGTATAAACAGGTTAGCGTTGACATAGCTGACCCGATTATTTAAATGCACCAGACACGCTAACTTGTCAAACCGAACTCACCAACCCGAACTCAACCCAAATTACCACCCGGGATGATGATGATCGGTGACGGATGTGATGAGGAGATGATGAAATGAATAAAATAGTGTTTAGGACTATCTTGTCATGTTTTTTATGTGAGTATTAGTCACCGTCGTAATAGACAACGATCGATGGTTTCAACATTCATGGAGATTGGGGTTCGGAGCCGATAACAATTGAGATCAACATTTTTAACTTCTCTATCACTTGATTTAACGGATAAGTTTGTTAAAGACCTGGTTTTATTTGTACTCTTTTCAATCGTCTTAATCTCGATAGTAATTTCGCTTCTCAAGAAATCAAGAGATGATTTTGAGATTGTGGCAGTGATAAAGCCCTGGGACTTAATGATTTTACATTCTAATTTATCCAAAAGAAAATAAAATATTTGAACCTCGTAGAAAACGTCATCAATTGATATGTTAAAAAGTTTGGAGCTTCCTCCTTTATTCATGGGCATATAACGCCTTGTTCATCGCCCTTAAAGTAGACGACCTTGTAACTATAGGTGATTTTAGGCATATTACTTTAACCATACAAAAATCATTTCAAAAGTCCTTGAAAATCGCCTCTCTAAAGTACTTTCTTCAGTTGTCTAGAGATATTCATATGGCTATTATTAAGGGTCGTAAAATCATTGACGAACCTCTCATGCTTGATGAAATAATTAGATGGGCAAAAAAAAAAAAAAAGCTCATGTTTTTAAATTTAATTTTAAGAAAGGTTTATACTCTTTATTTGGAAATTCTTACTTTTTATTGTAGAAAAATGTAGTTTAGCTCTAAATGGATGAATTGGATTCTCTTTGTATAAAGTCATATTTCGATTCGGTTCTCATCAATACATCTTCAAGTAAGGAATTTCAACTTGAAATATATTCTCGTCAAGGTAATCCCTCTCTCCGTTCTTGTTTAATAAGGTGGTCTTTAATACAAGGAATTTTCAAGTATAAAAAGTTATCGTCCGATCTTTTCGAATTGATTACCGTTAATTAGTACGACTCAGTCGTTCTTGGTGGAAAAATAAATGATTTGCTTGATTATCTATTTAAAATAAAAGCAAATATAAAAATGTCGTTGAGTAAAAATAAATCTTTAAAAATTAAACTAAAAATTACTAGAAAAACACTTGGTAAAAACAGATATTTCGGTAAGCGTACAATTTTCGGAAATTAAAACTTAATAAAACCAAAAACTCAAACCATCGGAATAATAGAAAATGAAAGCTGTCGGAATATCAATTTAAGCATCGGAATATTAGTGAACAAATTCTATCGGAATAGTCTATCTGAATGACATGTATCGGAATAATTAAGATCAAGTCTATCGGAATGTATGAAATCAAAGCTATCGGAATACTGAAAACACTTCTGTCGGAATGTAATTCTGTCGCAATGTTTAAGTCTATCGGAATAATTAAGATCTGAGCTATCGGAATCCAAGGTATCGGAATACAAGTAATCAACTCTGTCGGAATGTTCAAAGTATCGGAATAACAAACAACTACCCCCGTTGGAATGTTGATCGGAATAATGGTGAACCTGTCGGAATATGGCTAACTAAAATTGGGCAGAGTTTCGTCTTACTAAAACCTTAAGACCCGTCGCAATGTGCGATCGCAATGAGCGATCACAATCACGATCGGAATAAGGGGAAAAATACACTTGATCGCAATGTAGAACCTTAAAGGTTATTGCGATACAACGTAGCCGTCTGAATAAACCGTCGCAATATTAGAAGCCCTATTATTGTGATGGAAATGATAATATTCGGATGAAATGCTATAAGCTAAGACTCGAATAAGCACTAATAACAAAGATGAATAAGCACTTATTTGAATTCCAATCAAACGAAAACAAGCATAAAATTTAAGACTTTTAAAACACGAAATAAACAAACTTTATAATTCAAACTTTAAAAAGACTAAATTTTTAAGAAAACTTAAAAGACAATAAGCTATATATACGAAATAAGCCAATAAGCACAACAAGCTTAAAGCTTAAACCGTATAAAAACTTAGTAAGGAACAAAAAGATAAACTTTTTAGTCACAAAAGCATCAAATTTAAGCAAAATCAAAGATTATAACGGATCAAAAACAACTTAAAAATAAAGAAAGGTAGAAGAAGATTAAAATAAAAAGATTAAACTTGAACTTGTAGATTAAAGATTCAAAATTACAAAAGTGAATTAAAGCTTAAACATGAAAGAAAGAAAAGATGAAGTTTTAGTGAGAAAAAGTTAAACACTTTCTCTCTCTAAAATGAAAACTAAAGAAAGAAAAATAAACTAGCTAACACCCTCCTAATGTGTCATTAGGAGGGTATTTATAGGAGATGGGGAGGTGCATGTGCTTCCTTCTTTCTTTCTTTCTTCTCGACTCGATTTAAATTCTTTGTCTTTCTCGACGTCGTCTCGAGATTTGTCGATGTAAATTGAACTTGTCTTGTAATTTTCTTCTTCTATTAGACTTGAGTTCTTCTACTTCGTTAAACTTCCGTCTTTAGACTTTTTCTTCGATATATCTTCAGAATAGGCCTTGGACTTTCGTTCTTTTTGCACTCTTGATCTTTTGACTTCTTCTTTTCTCGTTTTTCTTCGATAAAATCCCGTGAAAGCCCATGTTTTCTTCCTTTTTTAACTTTTGGTCCTAAAACACAATAAAAACACAAATCACGCATAATTCCAACTTTTACGACATAAAATATACGTTTTGGTCTTGTTATTATTGGAAATAAGTGGTAAAAGGATAAGTGTTTTCACATTTATTAAATCCCCTACACTTGACCATTGCAATGCCCTCATGCAATGCATTAATTTCAAAGCACAATTTACATTTCTCATCATAGATAACCCACTTTGGCCTTTATTAAATACTAAACTTTAAGGAGATTAAAAAGATAGAAATATGAACAAAACAAGTAAAGAAATCAAAGACTTACATTGGGGTTTTGGCTGTCATGAATGTTCATCATCCTCAAGTTTCACGTTCCCCAAATCAAGCTTATAAACGAGATCATTGTTATTATAAGTTAGCAAACTATCATGAACTCATGTGGCCCAATTATTCACTTAGACTCCCTTATTCCTAGGTGTATCTCTTATATTTTAATTTTGTCTTGAATGATCACGAGGATGCATTGTTTGACTTATTTCGATAGTTATTTAGACTGAAAATAAAGTGGGACGATTTAAGCAATAGTTAGCTAAAGGACAAAATCTTTTAAAACTGCTTCTCGGGACCTCTTAAAGTTCATATCTTGGCATAACTCGCTACACGATTTGAGACCTTTCTCGGACCGATATTTGGCAGCGACTTCATACTTCGAATCTTTGAGAGACGTTCTTGAAATTATGGTCTTCTTTTCATAATAGGAATTTCTTCACTTGAAGTTTTTGAGAGATTCTTCATATTTGGATCACGACTTCTTCATTTTTCCCCAATCTTTATTTTGGACTTTGATATACAACGATCCGCCTCCTTTTAGGACTTGGATCTATTTATCCTCATACCTTGCTAGGGTCTTTTCGGATAGACTTCTCCATGATCTTTAGGGGAGTATTTGCTTTTCGTCGTGTGTCTCGATCCTTCATATTGATTTTCGATAAATGATTCTTCACATCACTTTTGGATCTTTAGCAACAAAATGTAGCCCTCATGTCTTGTTAGGACCTTTTCGTACTCGCCAATCTTCGCATCCCGCTTCAATAAGTTATGCATTGGCTATGAACTCTAATTAATACCGAACAACTTTTAAACGATCTTGTGCTAGAAGCTAAGTAACTTTTCAAATCGTACAACCTTATTTATTGTAGATAAATTTATTAGCAAGCGATGGGAGAAAAAGCTTATAATCAACTCACATAAATTCATGAAAGAATACCAAACTTATAATTGACTCTATCATCTCTCGTTCTCCACAATTTAAAATCTCAAGGAATGAGACTCGTGGATGCTTAGCCAATTAAATCAATGTTTTGGGTTTTCGAGTTATCTATAGGATCTTGCAAATTCTTAGACTTTTTCAAGTTTAAAAATCGCATTTTAAAGTTCCCTTGATAAACAACTCTCTAGGATCAATTATAGGAACTTGCGAAAAGTTCTTGTTCTTAACCCGGGAGAGTTAAGACTTTCGCGTTTTAAAGTTCCCTATATAAAAGCCTAGCAAAACTTGACTTAAACACGTTAAGGATACTAGCTAGAGTAAACTTGGATAAGTAAACTCGGGTTGAGTCAAAAGATTCACAACTTTGAAAAATTTGAAACCACTTTATTGAAAATTTATTCTAACCCAGAGAGTAAATAACGATAACAAAGGAGAATACTACTATACTACTAGGCCAAAATAGATTAAAAATTTTGAAAAATGTCGAAAAATCAAATTTTCCGGTTAAAATGAGGGCAAATTCATGTAAAAGACCACTTACTTCGATAGAAGTCCCCCTACACTTGATATAAACATTGTCCTCAATGTTTAAGCATGTGGGAGTAAACTCCGCTACACTTAGGACATTGTGCACTTTGTTTAAATCTTGCTAAGGAAAGGACAACTATAGTGATTTTAATGTGAACATATATAAGATATGAAATATTAAATCACGATAGTTTAGGATAGAACCAGGAAGACGGGTGCACGGGATCACGGTTCATCAAATGTCATCAAAAGTGCTCTTTGAAGCTTTAATCCCTGCACATTATAAGAAAGAAGACAACAAACACATACGGGGCTTCCCCTACACTTATTATGAAAACGGTAAAGGATATATCAACGGGTTGCCTCCCGAGAAGCGCTTGTTTTTGTTAACCGAGTCACGAGCCTGACTCGACCCATAACTTAATTCAAGGGAAACATGGTGAGGGATGGAATCATCTCATGAGAGATGTCCTCACCAAAGTACAGCTTCACACGCTGGCCATTCACTTTGAAATTGGGCCCATTTGGCTGAGAAAGCTCAATGGTGCCATATGGGAAGACTTTGGCGACGGTGAATGGACCAGACCAACGGCTCTTCAGCTTGCCCGAGAAGATCTTCAACCGAGAGTTAAAGAGTAAAACTTGATCACCGACATGGAACTCTCGGTTCTTAATCCTTGCATCATGGATGATCTTGGTCTTCTCCTTGTAGATTAATGAGTTCTCATAAGCTTGATTCCTTAGTTCATTTAGCTCATTTAGCTGAATCTTCAGAAGATCGCCGGCTTTGTTGATGTCAAAATTGGCCCACTTCAAGGCCCAGTACGCCTTATGCTCCAACTCAATAGGGAGGTGGCATGCTTTCCCGTACACAAGACGATATGGAGTGCAACCAATCGGTGTCTTATATGCGGTACGGAAAGCCCACAAAGCATCGTCTAACTTATCGGCCCACGAGGCACGATGCTCTCCCACAGTACGCTCAAGAATTCGCTTCAATCCACGGTTAGATATCTCGGCTTGACCATTTGTTTGAGGATGATAAGCAGTGGAAAGACGATTATTGACACCGTACTTAGCCATGACTCGAGCAAATTAATCATTGAAAAAATGAGTCCCGCGGTCACTGATTATAGCACGAGGAACACCGAATCGAGCAAAAAGTTGCTTCAGAAAGTTCACAACCACCCTCGTATCGTTCGTAGGGAGAGCCTTAGCTTCAACCCATTTGGATACGTAGTCAACGGCTACGAGGATGTACTTGTTCCCTTTAGATGATGGAAATGGCCCCATAAAGTCGATGCCCCATACATCAAAGATTTCACATTCTTGTATGAAATTTTGAGGCATCTCATCTTTATGTGTGATCTTGCCTTGTCTTTGGCAAGCATCACAATGTTTAACCATTTCATGAGCGTCATGATAAATGGTGGGCCAATAAAATCCAGATCAAATACTTTCTTCACGGTGTAGTTGGGACCAAAGTGACCACCGGTGGGTCCTTTATGGCAAGCTTCGAGAATGTCTAAAGCTGCGGGTCCATCAACACACCAACGAATAATCAGATCAGCACATTGTTTGAAAAGGTAAGGGTCGTCCCAAAAATAGTGTTCAATGTCCTTAAAGAACTATTTCTTTTGTTGGGACGTTAACCCTTCCTTGAGAATTCTACCCGCCAAGTAGTTTGCAATGTACGCAAACCACATGGTGTCATCGAGATTGGAATTGATAGACATTAAGGCCTCAAGTGGAAAAGAGTCATTGATCTCTTGATTCAGATGATCCCCTTGATAAGGATCCTCAAGTCTACTTAGATGATCCGCGGATAGGTTTTCGGCTCCCTTTTTGTCACGAATTTCAATTTTAAATTCTTGAAGGAGCAAAACCCAACGAAGAAGTCTTGGCTTAGAATCTTGCTTAGTCAACAAGTACTTCAACGCGAAATGATCGGTGTACACAATTGTGGTGGAAAGGACAAGATAGGGGCGGAACTTTTCAAAGGCATACACTACAGCTAAAAGCTCTTTTTCGGTAGTGGTATAATGCAATTGAGCCCCCGTCATTGTCTTGCTAGCATAATGGATTGGTTGGAAGTGTCTGTTCACTCTTTGGCCCAAAACCGCTCCAATGGCAAAGTCGCTAGCATCGCACATCAATTCAAAAGGTAGCTCCCAATTAGGGGTAACCAAGACCGGTGCCTTAGTTAGCTTGTCCTTAAGAAGATTGAAAGATTCAAGACACTCTTTAGAAAATATAAAAGGAGTATATTTTTCCAAGAAGTGGGTCATCGGGCGATTTTAGAAAAATCTTGAATGAATTGATGGTAGAAGCCCGCATGACCAAGGAAACTTCTCACACCCTTCACGATTGAAGGTGGAGGCAATTTAGCAATAACATCGACTTTAGCACGGTCCACTTCAAGACCGGCTTTGGAGATTTTATGTCCAAGCACAATGCCTTCTTGTACCATGAAATGGCATTTTTCCCAATTTAGAACAAAGCGAGTGTCTTCACAACGCTTAAGCATGCGTTCTAAATTGGCAAGGAAAGATAAGAAAGAATCACCATAGACCGAAAAATCATCCATGAATACTTCCATAGTTTCTTCAACCATGTCATGGAAGATAGCCATCATACACCTTTGGAAAGTCCCAGGAGCATTGCATAAGCCGAAAGGCATTCGTTTGTAAGCAAATGTTCCATAAGGACAAGTGAATGTGGTTTTCTCTTGGTCTTTAGGATCGATGGGAATTTGAAAGTACCCAGAGAAACCGTCTAAGAAGCAATAATAATCATTACCCGCTAGACGTTCAAGCATTTGGTCCATAAAAGGAAGGGGGAAATGATCCTTTCTCGTAGCATCATTGAGTTTCCGATAGTCAATACAAACTCTCCACCCTGTAACGAGACGAGTAGGAATCAACTCGTTGTTTTCATTGGGCACAATGGTGATTCCGCCTTTCTTAGGCGCACAATGGACCGAACTAACCCATGGTGAATCCGAGATAGGGTAGATCATTCCCGCATCAAGAAGTTTGATAACCTTTTTTTTTATAACGTCGTGGATCTTGGGATTCACCCTTCTTTGACTTTGAATAGTGGGTTTAAAGTCGTCCTCCATGAGAATTTTATGTGTGCAAAAGTGAGGATTAATTCCACGAATATCGGAGATTTTCCACGCACTTGCTTTCTTATTATTCTTCAGCACGGCGATAAGTCGGGATTTTTCGTCTTCTTTCAAATCCTTTGCGATGATGACGGGTGACTTCTTGTTGTCTTCAAGGAAAACGTACTCGAGATGAGACGGCAGATCCTTAAGCTCTAAATCCGGAGGATTTTTGATGGAAGGCATAGTCAAATTCGGATTATCGATAGAAATATCCTTAGGAGATGGTGGAAAAATATGGTCCTCATTGAGAAGTTTCTCAATGGTACGAATGTCTTCATCCCAATTAGAGGGAGAATCGTCATATTTTAAGTCCACATCCCCCAAAGTTGCTTCTAATTCTTTGAAAATGAAATCACTTTCTCCAAATGGAGTTAGTGAATGAGCAATAGAGGCAACGGTCTCAACAATGGGAAGAGAAGAAGAACCACTTTTACAAGCATCTTTGAAATGCTCTTCACAAGCCTCATCAAGAACGTCAATGAAATTAACGCTCTCGTTTTCAGAAGGCTGCTTAGAAAGTTTACCCATATTGAAGACGATTTTATCGTCACCAACTCTCATGATTAATTCGCCCGCGGCTACATCAATGAGAGTGCGACCGGTCCTCAAGAATGGACGTCCAATGATTAATAGAACACGAGGATCCACCTCGTAGTCGACAACAACGAAATCGCCGGGGAAAGTGAATTTGTCAACTCCAACGAATACATCCTCGGCTATCCCTACCGGATAAGCAACCGATCGGTTAGCTAATTCCAATGTCATATGAGTGGGGACTAGCTCAGGTAAAGATAATTGCTTCCACACGCTTAAAGGCATTAAGTTGATACTAGCACCTAGATCGGCTAGGGCCATACAATTCTCTACCCCGGGGAAGTTGCAAGGGATTAGAAAGTGACCGGGATCTCCTAACTTAACTGGAAGTTTTCTCAAAAGAACGGCAGAACAATTCTCATTTAATTGGGTATTGGCGATGTCGAGCAATTTTTCCTTATCACTTAAAAGATCCTTAAACATCTTAGCATATTTAGGCATGTGAGCGAGAGCCTCAGCAAAGGAGATGTTAAAATTCAGTTGTTTAAATATTTTAAGAAAGTTAGAAACCTGAATATCATCCTTGTTTTTCAACTTCTCTTTCCTCAACCTTGAGGGATAAGGTATATTGGGTTGAGAGGAAGGCTTTGGAATGGAATTCTCACTCACATCCTTGGGTGGTGGAGGGGTAGATGTGGAAGGTGGAGGAACCGTTTTTGGAACCGAAGGTGTGGTATAAACTTGAGGTATCAGTGGGACATAAGGTGCAAACGAAGGTATAACGGGTGGTATATCACAAGTAGAAGGAATCTCGGGTCCTTGGTTAGTTGGTGAAGAAGAAGGTTTAACGATGGTCTTACCGCTCCTAGTAGTGATGGCATTAACGTTGGCCCTAGGATTGGTCACGGTGTTAGAAGGGAGAGTACCTTGGGGTGGGCCTTGGGGATTAATGGCTTGAAACATTAGCATAAATTTCTTATCACTCGATTCTTGCATAGCAGACATGATTTTCTCATGTTCACTCAACTTATCAGCCAACTTTTGAAGAACCAAGTCCATTGAAGGGGAATTCGTGTTTTGCCCTTGATTTTGAAAAACTTGGTTTGGATATTGTTGATAAGCATTGTTATTATTAAAACCTTGGTTAAAGTTGTTATTTTCAAACCCTTGGTTTTGCCCATGAAAATTCCCTTGATTTGAGTTATAACTCTTTTGATTATTAGAAGAATTCCCTTGGTAGTTACTTCTTTGGCCTTGGTTCCTTGGTGGGTATTGTGTGTTATTCAATTGAGGAGGTGGTGGTCTATTATGGGATTGAAAACCGTGTGGTGAAAGAAAGTTATTCGAACGATAACTAAGCAAATTGCGGTCACCTTGAGGACGTGCTTGATAGCCTCCCATAGAAAAGTTACCGTTGGCGGCATACATATTTTCCGGATTGTCATGAGTATAAGGACAATCGGTGTATGAATTAGAATCCCCGCAAATCTCACAAGACGTGGCTACAGCTTTAGCTTGTTGAAATTGGTTAGTGGCTAAACGTTCAATCTTTTTGCTCATTTCGACTATTGCGCGGGACATTTCGGTCATATCAGGGTTTGAAGAAGTAGAAGAAACATTGACTCTCGGGTTTGATCTTGAGGATGCGGATGAATCCCAATTTTTGTGGTGAGTGATCTTGTTCTCTATAAGCTCTCTACACTCCTCAGGTCTTCTCTTCATGAATGTACCACCGACGGCAGCATTAATCGTATCACGATCACGAAAAGTTAAACCATTATAGAAGGTATCAATCAAAGTAACGGGGAGCATGTTATGGTTCGGACAACGGTCAATCAAGACATTATAACGTTCCCAAGCATCGAAAAGCGACTCGTCAGGTTCTTGAGTAAATCCACTGATTTGGTTGCGAAGACTAGTGACCATGGATGGTGGAAAGTAGCGCGACAAAAATCGTTGAGTCATGTCATTCCATGTATGAATTGAGTTTTTGGGAAGACGATCAAACCATTTTTCGGCATGGTGGGATAAAGTGTGTGGGAAGAGATGTAGGCGAAGGAAATCCATAGTAACACCAGGAAGTTTCATGCTTTGGGTGACGGTAATGAATTTGTCGAGGTGTTTGTTGGCATCATCATCGGGTAATTCGCGAAAAGGACAAGCGTTTTGAACTTGCTGGATCATGTGATGCTTCAACGAAAATTCAGGAGCCGTGATTTGCATCGGCGCAATCGGTCCTCCGCGTCCGTTCATGGTTGGTTGACAAAGTTCCTCCATTGTTCGTAAGTCGGGTGGGGGAACATTGTTGTTGTTATTGTTATTTAAATTGGGTAGAGGTGGGTTGTTATTGTTGTTGTGCACACCAGCCATATCTAAATCTTTACGAGTCTCGGGCTCTGGATAAGTTGAAGATCTAGTACGCATACACCTACAAAATAAAAAGAAAAAGATGCAAAGAATATATATGTACTTGTAAAAATAAAATCTTTTTGGTCCAAAACTTTGGAAAAGAAATGCTTTTTATGATTTTTTAATGTTTTTGTATTTTTGAAAATTTTTAATTTTTTATAGAGTTTTGAAAATTTTTAGCAAGGAAAATAACGTTCACGAATGAACGGATCCCAAAATACAACGCGTCTTTCACTAAAAACCGTTAATCTTAACAAAAAGAGCCGGCAGCGGCGCCATTTAATACAAGGAATTTCCAAGTATAAAAAGTTATCGTCCGCTCTTTTCGAATTGAATACCGTTAATTAGTGCGACTCAATCGTTCTTGGTGGAAAAATAAATGGTTTGGTTGATTATCTATTTTAAACTAAAAGCAAATATAAAAATGTCGTTGAGTAAAAATAAAGCTTTAAAAATTAAACCTAAAATGACTAGAAAAACACTTGGTAAAAACAGAGATTTCGATAAGCGTGCAATTTTCGGAAATTAAAACTTAATAAAACCAAAAACTCAAACCATCGGAATAATAGAAAATTAAAGCTTTCGGAATATCAATTTAAGCATCGGAATATTAGTAAACAAATTCTATCGGAATAATCTATCTGAATGACATGTATCGGAATAATTAAGATCAAGTCTATCGGAATGTATGAAATCAAAGCTATCGGAATACTGAAAACACTTCTGTCGGAATGTAATTCTGTCGCAACGTTTAAGTCTATCGGAATAATTAAGATCTGAGCTATCGGAATCCAAGGTATCGGAATACAAGTAATCAACTCTGTCGGAATGTTCAAAGTGTCGGAATAACAAACAACTACCCCCGTCAGAATGTTGATCGGAATAATGGTGAACCTGTCGGAATGTGGCTAACTAAAATTGGGCAGAGTTTCGTCTTACTAAAACCTTAAGACCCGTCTCAATGTGCGATCGCAATGAGCGATCGCAATCACGATCGGAATAAGGGGGAAAATACACTTGATCGCAATGTAGGACCTTAAAGGTTATTGCGATACAACGTAGCCGTCTGAATAAACCGTCGCAATATTAGAAGCCCTATTATTGTGATGGAAATGATAATATTCGGATGAAATGCTATAAGCTAAGACTCGAATAAGCACTAATAACAAAGATGAATAAGCACTTATTTGAATTCCAATAAAACGAAAACAAGCATAAAATTTAAGACTTTTAAAACACGAAATAAACAAACTTTATAATTCAAACTTAAAAAGACTAAATTTTTAAGAAAACTTAAAAGAAAATAAGCTATATATACGAAATAAGCCAATAAGAACAACAAGCTTAAAGCTTAAACCGTATAAAAACTTAGTAAGGAACAAAAAGATAAACTTTTTAGTCACAAAAGCATCAAATTTAAGCAAAATCAAAGATTATATCGGATTAAAAACAACTTAAAAATAAAGAAAGGTAGAAGAAGATTAAGATTAAAAGATTAAACTTGAACTTGTAGATTAAAGATTCAAAATTACAAAAGTGAATTAAAGCTTAAACATGAAAGAAAGAAAAGATGAAGTTTTAGTGAGAGAAAGTTAAACACTTTCTCTCTCTAAAATGAAAACTAAAGAAAGAAAAATAAACTAGCTAACACCCTCCTAATGTGTCATTAGGAGGGTATTTATAGGAGATGGGGAGGTTCATGTGCTTTCTTCTTTCTTTCTTTCTTCTCGACTCGATTTAAATTCTTTGTCTTTCTCAACGTCGTCTCGGGATTTGTCGATGTAAATTGAACTTGTCTTGTAATTTTCTTCTTCTATTAGACTTGAGTTCTTCGACTTCATTAAACTTCCGTCTTTAGACTTTTTCTTCGATAAATCTTCAGAATAGGCCTTGGACTTCCGTTCTTTTTGCACTCTTGATCTTTTGACTTCGTCTTTTCTCGTTTTTCTTCGATAAAAGCCCGTGAAAGCCCATGTTTTCTTCCTTTTTCAACTTTTGGTCCTAAAACACAATAAAAACACAAACCACGCATAATTCCGACTTTTACGACATAAAATATACGTTTTGGTCTTGTTATTATTGGAAATAAGTGATAAAAAGATAAATGTTTTCACACTTATTAGTCTTCGTTCTTGTTTATTAAAGTGGTTAAAGCACCAAAAATTGCTATTTTGGAAGCAACCAATCGTAACATCTTTTATGGCTTAATAGTGGGAAAGACAAAGTTCACGTTTTACACCTTCAATTTGCAGATAATGATCTTTTCCTAGAGGAATTATCTATTTCCAATGCAAAGAAGTTGTCTAAAATTCTTACTTGTTTCTATCTTGCATACAGTCTTAAAGTTAACTCTAATAAGAGCAAATGACTTGGAATTGGGGTTTCAAATATGAAATTTAATTTAACTTAATTTGCCTATTTGATTGGGTGTTATGCCTCTCATCTTCCTTGTACTTTCTTGAGGCTTCTGATTGGCGCTAAAATGTCAAGATGCTCAAACTGGAAACCTCTTGTTGAACGGGTCCAAATAGATGCTCTAAGTGCAAATAGAGCACACTTTCCTTTAGTCGACGTCTCACTCTCATCTGGTCCATTCTTGATAGCTTAGTGGTCTTTTAGTTCTTTATTTTTATAGCCCCCAAAATGGTCATTATTTAGCTTGAAAGAATCCGCAAAGGGTGTAACGCCCCAAAACCGATTTTAGGTATTATATTACGAGAATGACATTAAATAAGTTGATTACGAATATATAAGTTTCAAGAATTTATGAGATTGGCTAGTCAAACCCATAAGTTGATATATTATGTAAGTAGTTTTAGAAAAGTTTAACGTATCACAAATATGAAGATATGGGACTTAAGGGACCCAAGTTATCAATTGGCTAATCCTATAACAAACTTATCCTATAAATCCCAGACATTTCCATATCATTCCATACTTTTCTCATGTTTTCTGGTTGGTGTGTGTGTGTGTTTAGGTCGACATAACAAAGAGGAGGGAAAACTATGGTGGTTTTGATGATTAATAGTAATTGTGATTGATGTTCTAGTTCAAGAGTTAGAGCCCTAGCTATGATCATCCATAAGTAATTGTCCATTTAGTGTTTATTTAAGAGTTGGGAATTTGAGTTCATATGCCTAAAATTGATGATTTTGGGTAATTATGTCTCTAAAGCAAAAATTAAGTATTTTAAAAGTTAATTATTAAATTAAAGATGATATGTTGATTTTGACATGTGATCATGAGCCGATTATATAATAATTATAAGGTTTTGATTACATAAAGATGGTTAATGGTTTAGGACTTATGTCCCTTTAATGATTTATGCTAAAATAGGTAATTAGGGTTTCATCGTATGATCAAGGTATGATCATAAAATGATTAAAGATATTGATGGGTATGATTATTAGGTTGTGTAAATCTTTGATGACTATTTATGTATCGGTGTGAAAATAAGTCTTGATGATGATTTGGTTAGGACTCAAGTGGTGATGATAATGATGATGTCTTGGTAAAATATAGCTTGTAAGTGAGGTAAGTAAATTGACTATAAAAAGATGTTATAGTGATTTACCATGTTTTGTATCATGTGGTATGAGTTATATGTGATGGCTTATGTTATGGTTATAGAGGATTATGGCTACTATGCTAGTGAATGTATCTAAATTTAATGTGTTTACTGATGAATGATGGATTAAACATTTTTGATGTAAATGTGTTAAATGATGTATAATAACTTGTTATGGTCTTTACATACTAAGAGAAATCATACATGTTATAGTTGACATGTTTTGTATATGAAATGTGAAGACGGTAATGAAGAGATTAATTTATAGAAGTAGAAGCTCGAGTATTGGACGTATGTTGAATTAGATGCTTAGTAAGTTACAATACCGAGCTCGTGGCAAAGTTGACCCAAATGTCATAAATGGTGTTCTGGTAATAATTTTATGTGTCAAGTACTTTGTGTATGTTGAAGTTTAAGTGGGTTAAAGGCAAATGTTAAAGTTGTATGTTATAGTGTATGTAAACGGGTCGAAACAGATGTTTGGTAAACCCCGTAAGGTATGTGTTCAGGGGTTGCTTAGACCGTAAATGTTTATGTAATTGATGTTATATATTATTTAAAAAAGTCCTGTAACTTTTGGTGTTGTTTTGAGTTATGGAAGTCGTTTGCGGGAGAAAAAATGTAAGTTGAAGCAAAAGGGTCGAAACTGGGTTCGGCCTAAGGCTGAGACCTATTTTGGTATGACCTGAGACATTTAGCCTGCGACCGAGAACTCTCGATCTGCGGCTAACAGCCTCACAAGGCCTTAACCGATGGTCGTGAACCCTCGGCAGGCGACTAAGTCCATTTGAAAGTTATTGCGGTATTTGTCGAACTTTGAAAAATCATATCTTTTGATCCATAAAGAATTAGAAGTCATGCCTTATATCATTTGAAAAGTATTCGAGTCGAGTTGCATCTAAAGATACTTTCAAGGTATGAATGCTTATAGATTTTGTTCAGTATATAAAAGAGTGACAGAAGGTCACTTCTGCTCATGATTTTTGACCAAAGATTTTTATTTTTGCCTAATTTTAGAGTCGAGAAAGAGGCGTTTCAACTTGGTATCATACCTTCGGTCTAACTGAAATAGGTTCCCATGATAGGTTGTCTAAACTTAGACAACTTGTAGATGTGTTTTTGGAATGACTTGCAGGTTTACAAGGAATGAGACGAAGTGTTGGGTGGTTGCTGTTTAGAAAAAAATCTAGTAGTATGTATATGTATATTGTATAAGCCCATATTTTTAGGCCCAATACTTTATAAATTTTTAAAACCCATACATAAGCCCACATTTTTTTTTAGTTTTTTTATTTTTTTTAATTTATATTCTTATTTTTTTATTTTGTAATTTTTTTTATTTTGTAATGTACTTTTATTTTTAATATATTTTGTATTTTTAAGGGTAAACTGCAAAAAACGTCCCGAACTTCTCACTTTCACAAATTTGCCATTGAGAGCAAACTTCAAGCAATTTTGCCACTATACTTCAAAAACTCGTGCATTTTTGCCACTGAGTTGATGATATTTCAATTTTCGCCGTTTTCTTCCGTTAAGTCCCACACGTGCTTGGCATGTGACGGTATATTCGTCATTTCCCGTGCCACCCATCTCGTGACCCAGTATCCACCTTTCTCTTATGCAATTTTCGTCCCCGAAAACATTTTATACCCGCCACGATTGCTTCCACCTTTGGTTTATGCATATTGCGTCCCTCAAATCTTATTTCCTAACACGACACGATTGCTTTTCCGGTTAAAAAATTAAGTTCAAGGTCTGAATTTACAATGAAAAGTATCCATCATTTATGTTATAAATACATCATCTCGTTTCCTTTCCATTCATTCTGTATCTCACCACAAAAACACCAATCAACAACAATCAGAACATGGATAATTTATGGCAAAATCGCTCTCGTGGTATCACCATCCCTGATTTGGGTCTCTTTTATGGTAAGCTTCGATCTCTTTTAGGTCTTCTATATGGTAAGCTTAGTTTGGATATGCTGCTATTTTTATTGCCTAGTTTATAAATTGATATGTGTTTTTTTTTGTTTCACAAAATCGAATCAAAACTTGTTTACTATGTAAATCCATCACAAAGGTGAATTTACCACACCACCATAAAGAATTTATCGGTTTGGTCCTATAAGTTGGTTTGACTTAGTTCACCGTAACAAGTTTGATATGTACACACTCGCAGAAATGTTTAAGGATCTAGGGTACATAGAAGGTATGGGTTTGTTCTCGCATTTTAGGATTCGTGGTCAGTCATTGGACGACGGTTTGCTACCACTATCGTTTAAAGACGACGTTGACATATTTTTGGAGTATGTTCCTAGGTTTAAGGAAATGGAGGTGTATATTGAATCAGGTGTTCCGTTGGTACAACAACACATGATGGAACAAAAGGCAAGTAAGGGAAAGGCTGTGGTGGTTGAAGAAAATGTTGGTGATGATGTTGTGAATGAGTTGGCTCCAGAAAGTGTCAATAGTGAGAAGATGGTGACATTTAGTCAGACTAGCTTTGTTGGGAGGGACGAAACTGTGGTGGCTAATGATTTTCGTGTCTGTGATGATGACATTGAGTTCCCACCACCATGGTCAACATAAAAATTGTTTGAAGATAGGAGTAGAAGGACGAGTGCTGAGTATGAGTTCAGGGTAGTATTGGAAGAGCTTGACAACGTGTTTGGGTTTGATGAATCAATCCAGGAAGAAGAAAAAGTCTCAAACGAGGACACTCGTGATGATGTCTCTTTTGGTGAGGTTCATATTGATGTTTTTGTTGGTTATGCTGATTTTGGTGAGGAGATAGAGGTTCATCAATATCAGACTGTCACACCCTACCATGGCGGAATATGGGGCGTGACGTATGGATATCATCACAACAATAGCATGTCTATAGAGTTAACTAAATAAAATAGAAATGTCATAAAAAGGGTGACACAATGTCATGACAATATCTCAAACAATGCAGGCGTCTAGCTAAGTAGGTTACAAGTCTACCTCTTACCAAAGACATTCAAAAAACACACAACAAACATATAGGTGTCTACAAAGTATCACTTATTCAAGCATACAAAAGAAAACTAAGAAGGAACGGGGATCTCCTTCTAAATGCATTCCTACGCGACTTCAAAATCCTAGCCACTTATGTTCTCACGCATAACCACATTCTCACCTGAAAGAGACACTAAAACACGTCAACAATAATGTTGGTGAGAGTCATAGGTTTAGATTCTAACGCCAAATCAATTATAAGCTGTGAATAATAACCATCAATAAAAGAACATATGAACAATGTGCTACAATTATGCATTAACAACTAACATTCAAGATTAACCAATCATCACAATTCCAAGGCTCCAAGCCTTAGCAATCACCATAATTCCAAGGCTTCAAGCCTTCCCAATCACCATGGTCCCATAGGCGCCCATACACCTATGAACCAATCCCAAGGCCCCGCCTTGTCAACATCCCCTTGGTACCAAGTCAAACCATAATAACGGAGACGGTACGTGTCCCCCGATCCAAATCATAAACACAATCAAGAATCACATAGCAGTTAATCACATAAGTGTACACACAAGTCCATCACAAACCATAAAAACATTCACAACATTATTTACAAAACCATACAGTGTCTCTTCCATCCCATCTTGAAATCAAAACAATTATACTCATAAAAACATGGGACTATGAAACTCACCTGAATAAGCTTCACCAAGTATCCGCGCTCTAGCAAAATCTAAACACACAAACATATACAATCAAGACATGAACCACATACCAAAATGGCTCATCAATCTATTATGGATATCTAACCTTCTCCTACAACTTAACCCCATTTATATGCCAAAATCATCTCATTACACCCCTCTATAAAGCCCTTAACTTATTTTAGTTCATAACTCGTCTCGTTAACATTTAACCCAAAACAGTCCTGTTTTTCATAATCCGTATTATGAGCCAAACGCCCACCAAACCGAAACCACATTCCTTGAAACGAAAATCCCATAAACTTATATGTGTTAGCTAAAATCTCAGATCTTTCCCCAACATCAAAGTAATTTTAAGTCCCCGGTATACAACTTATACTTTCGCCTATCCATATTTTACCGATTTTAAACATATGAAATGTTTGTTATAATCAGAGGGTCTTACCCTATCCCATTTGCTTAGCCTTCTCCAGATATTTTATTTAATATATAATCTAAGTCTCATATTCATTTGAAGCTCCAATTATAACCCTAAGTACCCCAAAAAATTCAAAAGATAAACCGAAAACATGCTGATCCAAAAACTGTTTTAACACCCGACTGATGTAACCTGGTTTTCACCTACTTCCCGACCTCCAATTTATTTCTCGTTTCTTGCATTTGAAAGCCAATTAAATTACCTTTCTAGGTCCATAAGATTCGAAAACTAAAAGTTTGTAAAACTCTAGTTATGATCAAAACAATGGACCAAAAATTATGCCCAGTTTTTAAGAATGATTTTAAACATGATTAAACCCTAATTACAATCTATAATCATAATAAACAAATTAATTAATTCATATGAACCCTAATTACATTAATCTCAGAAATCTCATAAACCTAATCTATAATAAGATTAATTACATGATTAGGTTAATTAAAATCATAAATTAAAGAAGACTTTCGAAGGTTTTACCTTAGAAATCAATGGAAGAATTTGTTTTTGAAGAAACCTAATTCCACCATTCATGGAATTCGACTAGGAGAGGTTGCGGGGAGTAAAAATCTGATGTTTTTGGTTATGGTATGGGTTTAGTGTAAACCTAAAGGCCTCCTAATCCAATTACAAGTTCATTGGGCTTGTTATTGGGCTTTTTTGTAAATTTCACCTTCTCTTTTCTTTTAGAAGCCCAAACCAAAGGCCTAAAGCCCTATAATCTGATTTTTATTAATATTTTTATTGTTTACTCAATAGTAAAACCTATCATTACCTTCAGGTCATTATCGGGCCATAACCTGAAAGCCTTACGTAATTTTTTCGACTTTTTACGCGATTACCGTAAAATACGTAAAATACATAATTTTATGAAAACTCTTAAAATAAGTTAGTGACTTAATCATTAAGTCTAAAATAACCTAAAACTAGCCCGTATATTATTCCCGACACTAAATCCTTAGTCCGAGACCTCTAAACGCTAAACACTCGCATCGTAAATATACGATTTACTATAATATATATACGTATATATAAAAACTTAAAATAACACTGTTTCATTTCATAGTCACTACCACGTGAGCTCATGAACATGAAATAACCACACATCGTTTCACTTACAGCGTACCCTGTACCCGCAAACGATGTCCAAACCACACTTTATTCACACCAATTAACACATAAACACATAATGACACGTAATTTCACGAAATATGCACAAAATAAAACTAAGTGACGAACATAAAAACCGTGGTTGTCACATCACTCCCTCCTAATAGAAATCTCGTCCCGATATTTACTCCTTAGGATCAACAAATCACATGAGGATACTTGTTCTAAGTGAACTCCTCTCATTTCCACATGAACTTTAGTTCATGAATCAATTTACCAGATATATTAACCAAAAATATTTAACTTCATTATCAAACTCTTGACCTCACAATCCATAAATCTTATAAATGACTCTTTGATAATCAAAGACTCTTTTCATCACAAATTTCGAATAACCGTACATGCAAATATGCATTCTCAAACCACATTTCCTAAACCTTAATGCATGAAATATATCATGTACACCACTTAATTTCTCCCAGGTAATTCTATACCCATAAGCTACTGGTCCGATCTTTCCAAAGATCATAAATGGACCTACAAAACTCGGCATCAACTTTTCCTGTTTTACCAAAACATACCACCCGTTATTATGGGTGAAAATTCCTACATAACTTTGTCACTAAACTCTAGTGGTTTCCTTCTTTTCAACATAGCATCTCTTGTTGCTCTCATCCTTTCCACAAATACCATTACTATATTAGTAGTCTCTTTCACCAATTTTAGTCCACCATAAGGACAACTCACCCTATCCTTCCATATAGTGCCTCAAATGGCCTTCATCGACTTCTAGTATGATACAGTAACTATCATTATATGAAAACTCAGACATTGGTATCGAGTTTCCCACCTCCATCTAAATCAATCACCCAAGCTCTTAACACGACTCCTATACTTGTAGCAATCTCTCACTTCGTCCATCCATTTCCAATCAGCCGTATATACTCATATCCAATCATGTTCATCAAATCCCTTTAGTCCGTACCCTAAACCACATAAAAATTTCCAATTTCCTTACAAAAGTGACCTATGACACTCTTTCATATATTCATTAGTTAGTTCCGTCAACAACCATCCAAACCCATGCTACAACTACTTCCATTAAATTTGGATAACTCATTAGTACCACCCATACACTTCTTTTCTCACTTTCCTCAATGAAGGATTTTTAATGATCCTTTATACTCTACTTACCCTTGAAACATATTCAACTCTTTCTAATACAATTAGCTACATTTCTTCCTTTATACCTACAAAATGTCTTACCTTCAAGGTCATAGTGCTCCTCGTCTCGTCTCAGTTAAACCAAGCCCTTCGTCTCTCATGACACATCACATCTATAACTCCTCATCCCTTCGATTATCGATACTAAGCCTTCCAATCACACAATATAGGTCAGTGCCATTCCCTTTTCCACACTACAACAATATTAGCCTACTTTGTGCTTTAGTCTACTCATTAGTCTCTACCAAAGTTTTACCTGCGGTTCCTATCTCGACCTATTTCATTCATGATTCGCATCTATCCACACTTCTTTCTTCTTACTCAACTCATGCCATACATCACGATGTGATGCTTCCCGTCTATCAAGTCATCTACACGTCGAAATTACCTAAGTAACTTCACTTGTTTTCCTTATGACCAATTCTCCTACTCCCTCCTAATAGGGATAGATTAAAGTTTCTCGTGATTCCACTCGGATCACACTGTCATCTAAAACCCATATTAGTTTTCATTTGTCTAAACCAAGCCATATTATAAATTCTTACATAGGTCTCATAACTCTCTTCTTGACATTGCACCTATCATGTGGTACTTCAATCATCAACTTCTAGGGATACCTGGTTCTATCCTTCGAATGTTCTCCCTAATTCATTCACTATCATGTCCAACCAAAATTTCACACTCAATTCATCAACTCTATGGAAATTGTTAGTGCATTGGATAATGCATAACTGTTTC
Organism: Glebionis coronaria; assembly: GCA_025667525.1. Lineage (NCBI taxonomy): Eukaryota > Viridiplantae > Streptophyta > Magnoliopsida > Asterales > Asteraceae > Glebionis > Glebionis coronaria. Next base: position 535,310,093 of record CM046876.1, read on the forward strand.
TTCCAAAGATCCTTCATAAACACCTTCACTAAACCGACCATCTAATCACTTCTCCACGAACTTATTCGGATCCAACTTCACTGCTCATCCATCGATATTGATCGGCACGAAATTCTATCTTTGTGTAGTCACTCGACTCCCCTTGTCACTTCCAAGAGTTCTTAATCTCCCACGTTATGTAGTCACTCCATCATGATCTATCGGTTCAGCTCTTTGTAGCTCCACTCCGGTACTCCATCTGTCCTTCTTCGTCACGAACCATACGAAGATTCCCATCATAGTGCTTGTCACCTTTCTAGTCCTTGAAACTTTTGTGACTCCTTCGAAATCTCTTGCATCCTTCTTTAAGCCGGCACGTAGTCCTTTCAGCTCCGTGCTTCACGATCTAGCTCTTCACGCACTCCTTCTCGTCTACATGATGTTACCTAGGAACTTCACACTACGCAGTAGCTTCTAACTTCAACTCATCAACCACAATATTTCTAAAGTTACTTCAACCCCTCAATGGCTCACTCTTCCTTAATTGTTGTACTTCACCATTAATCAGCTTCCTACCAATCATTCTTTCACATTTATGTTTTCCTTCGCGTGTCTACTACTACCTTGCCTCCATAACTATACCTTTTTCCTGGCGTGTTATTTTCCCAATCTTTCCATTAGTAGAAACTTTCTACTCTACCCTCACATTCGCTAGTACTTTCATCAATATCCTAATGGTACTTCAACAAACTTCTCATAGCATGACATCTCGTTCCTACGACCAATCAACTAACTTTACTTACTCTATAATTCTCGTAACCAATATAAGTTTCAAAACTCCACAAATCTTAATCATTTGTTCAACACAACCTTTAAACCAAAAGACATCTCTCCATTCTAATATCTAACCATAAGTAATACTACCCAACTCTATCATCTCATCCTACCGTTTCCACAACCGCATAACTAAATCAACCATGACATACACTATAAGAATTCCAAACAATCGTGTCCCAAAATAAAATATAGGGTAAAACGAACCCTAGACAAAACAACTAAAAACAAAACAATGGAATCCGAAAGATCAATGGAGTGTGCCAACAAGAAAAGTCATACTCATCACGATTTGTATTACAAAATTTCAATATCTTAGAGAATTTCAAATTTTCATCTCAATTAGTTACCTCATATTAGGACCATATTTTAACACCAATAAATGAAATCATAGTCATATTTTACCATCTCTGTTACTATCAAAGGGCACAGCTCAGTTAGTTTACTAAAACTCACTTTAGCTATCATCTCATTTAACAATAAACTCATCTTTTATCTTCATTATTTTATCAAAGGTATCCACTAGTTAGTATATTATAACGTTATTTTAACCATTATCTTATTTACACACATTAAACTCATTTCACTTGTTATTATGAAACCAATACGTGTTTATAAAATATGTTTTTTCTATTCATTTTATTCTATATTATTATTATTATTATTATTATTATTATTTTATAATAATAACCATCACTTCATTAAAATAATAGGATTTACAAGAAATTAGTGGGAAGCCGAGATACTATCTGGGCTCCCACTCCTTTAGCAATAGCGAAACTAATCCTATTAAATATATGAGCAGCAGCACGTGCCCCAATACCCTGAGCCATGGAGAACTTCCGGATCCGCTTCAGCAAAGTAAATGCGTCTTCTTCTAATTCCCCAAATGAAGAAAAAGAGAATGGGAGAAACCCATGTCCAATAGCCGCACACTTAGTTGTATACTTAACACGTATACGTTGTGCAACATTAACCACCACACGACCAGGCACAAAATCAGCCATCCCGGTTTGGGTCAAAGGCGAGGATCCAGTCAGATCCACACAAACATCAAAAATCTCTCCATCCCATGAGTAAAGTAATATATCTGCTGGACGTAATCGCTTGTTAGACCCCCAGTCCGATATCAACTTCTTTACCCGCTGAAATCCCCGAACGATAACAAATGTCAAGAAGGGTATCACGTACAATATTATGCCGATGCTTAATCCTAACAGTACCAGCACACGATACCGCATGATCCCCAGCAAAAACCCTTGAGCACGCTAAACAAGGCTTCGACACAGAAAATAAGGGGATACCTAACCGATAACATAAAACACAACGGTAAGCCTTACCGTTCATTGTTTGCCCCAATCTGGAAACAGGAACCGCCATAAGCCAATTAGAGGTGTGCTCCTCCTTTTGAGATTCCCATAAGGCCATCTGTCGAGGAGATAAGAAAAATGTGGATTCTGCATTTTTGGTAATCCATGTGAAATATATATCTACCATTTTTTTCATGAGTTTGGGGGCAGCGATCTCACTTTGATTGCTCAAAGGTCAGTCTCCATAGATTTATTAAACATAAGAACCGCATCATCAAAATTAGGTCCGGAAGTAACAATACCAGTATGTCGAAGAAGATTAGTTTGTAAGTCAGCCGATTGTAAACGTGAAGCAAGAAAGGCATAATGCAAAACATCCCCGGCAGAATAAACACCAAGCCCTCCAAATCCAAAGGGTAAAGTGGCAAGCCTCCATTGCCACTCGCCAAATCCAGGTCCAGAAGCAGTGACAATACGCTCTAATGAAGAACGAAGAGCCACGTCAAAAGAACGTTGGGCAGACTCAAAGACACACGGAGGGCATGTGCGCATAGTAAAGTATAGTCTGGAAATACCCGTACAAGAGCGAAGAAGCAGCAACTCACACTGAGGATCATTAAGCTTAGAAACTTACTCCATAAGCACAATAGTTTTAGCCACTCTCTTCATTACAAGCTCATTGAAAAAATCAAAGTTCACACTAGCAGGTCCACTAAGTAATTTAACACCATTCATGGGTCGGGCAATATTAAGAGGAAAAAAGCCTGCACGCCTACTTCGAGGGTCTTCCTTTGGCCAAAAAACTTCTGTTTTATCAACATTGAGATGTAAGCCATACCCAGGTCCATCATCCATAATTAACTTTAAAACCTCCCCCACAACTAAAGTATCTCCAACAATAGTACCGTCATCCAAATACCAGGCATGTAGGGAGAGGCTAAAGGATTCTCGAATCTTACAAATCAAAGGATGTAACACAAGGGAGAAAAGTAAAGGGCCAAGAGGGTCACCCTGTTGCACCCCTTGGCACGACCATAACGTGTGTTCCCCGTAATACAACCTAGCTGGGTTAGAGTAGCAGAATTCTACCCAACGTGAGATAGCAGGACAATGCAGGCGAACTTCACGAAGCATAACCTCTCGATCTACCAAGTTGAAGGCATTCTTAAAATCCACCAGCAACATCGAAAGACCAACAACATCACCACAACCCTCAATCAAGCGATTTACGGCATGTAATATAGCCTCACTTCCTCCCGACACCCCAACACCAAACTATAAACCATCCAAATAACTATCTAAAGAATGACCAATCATAATAGCACTAACCTTGGAGACCAGACGTCTCCAGACAGTACCCACAGCTATAGGATGAATACCACCACCTGGCTTAACAAGCGGTGTAAGAGGGGCACTAGCAATATACTCGCCCAAAATCTGAGGACACTTCCCAGCAAGAAAGAGATTCACCACTTGGGTGATAGAGGAGACCAACTCGTCAGAGACAGCAACAGCTGCTCCACTAAAGCAATCCATTAGGTGTTGGGCACGCAACCCATCACGCCCACAAGACGTGCCACGAGGGAAACTCTTAATTCTGTCAAGAACCACAGTTGCAGACGCATTGAGAGAATATAGATCAATAGATGTATGTGGCAAAGATGGAGCGGATTGGAAAGGGTGCTTAGTCTGGATCCGTTTAAGTAAGGTAACCGCATCATCCTATAATTCTCCCAAGGAAGAGAAAGAAAAGGGAATGAACCCCATATCCGATAGTCTCACACTTAGCCTCGTACTTGACACGTTTACGACGTGCCGCATCAATAACCACACGGCCGAGAATGAAATCAGTCATCGCGGTTTGCGTCAATGCCGAAGACCCCGTCAAATCCACACACACATCTAGCCCTCCATCCAATGAGTAAAGTAACATATCCGCTGGGCGTAAGGGTTTGTCACACCCCCCAACCAACCCGATATCAACTTCCTTACCAGCTGAAATCCCATATCGATAGCAAATGTCGACAAGAGCATCATGCACAACATTATGACGATGTTCTATACCAATAATACCAGCGTACGACACAACATGATCCCCAGAAATATCCCCATTAAAAACCCTGGAGCAAGCTAAACAAGGTTTCGGAACAGAAAATAAGTGGACGCCTAACCGATAACATAACACACAACGGTAAGTTTTACCATTCATAGTCTATCTTAAACCAGAAATCGGAACCACCCTAAGCCAGTCAGTACTGTGATCCTCCATTTGAGATTTCCACAAAGCCATTTGTCGAGGAGATAAAGAAAGTAGATTCCGCAGTATTGGTAACCCGTGTGAAATATATATCTGCCAATTTCTTCATGAGTTTGGGGACAGCGATCTCACTTGGATTACTTAAAAGGTGATGAACCCAGTATTATTATTATTATTATTATTATTATTATTATTATTTCATATAATCCATTTAGGCTTGTTATAACTAAACTATTACACGTTTACAAGGTGTGGTGTAATTATTATAATAAAATATCCCTTTTTACTATTTCCGTCTATTTAGTTACTTCTAAAATTTTAACTTCACTTTTAAGAAAATTATCGTAAAATTTCCTGACCCTTTATATGTACCATCACATGATACCTAGAAAACTAATCCATTCATTGTCAAGATTTTTTTTAACTTACTACCAGTAAACTTAAAGAAAAGTTATGTAAGTCAAGATATCATACCGTACACTTACAAAGTATTTTCAAAAGCATTTTCCTTTAATTAGCTAGACTTCTTTGCAAGAAAATTTGGTAGTTTTCATCAATTAAAATACATACCCGAATGTAGACACACTTCAAAAGATTCAAAACGTCGTTGGAACTCCATCAAACTCCAACGCTAATAAATTGTTTAAACACGAGAGACCACTAGGTATGTTCAAGTTATAATAACTACTGAACGACCGTAAATCATAACATAACATCAACTAGTATACATACATCCGCATATGTATACCTATTAAATCTCCCAAACATACTCGTTATCATACATGTCAAGTCAATCAATCGCTTCATACGCTCGTTTTTCCATACGATTAATCACCATCTCACCATCTCGCCATGCCACAACAAGGCATAAAACCCATCACTAAAACTAAACCATATCGTGTGACCACATAATCACACAACACGACTATAACCCAAAACATATAACACAACAAACAATAGCCATATCATAGGCAACCATTACATACACCCCTATTGTCTACAAATACCCAAAATACACATCTCATCATATACAAGCATGTACTAACCCCTTTTTCATGCAACCATACTTGGAAGGCCATCGGTGTTGTGGCACATATATAATTACATAGGTCTCCATAATTATAAATGTCCCCTTTCACCCATGTACACCCTCATATGACGACACTTATAAGAAATTAGTACTACACGGAACACATAAGTATACCACATATATACCACATAAAATACACTCTGTATATAAAATAAGAACATCTCATACGTCAACCCTAACTTCATTCATAACTCGAGGCTCAATCGCCAAAAAAATCAATAACAACAAAATATCCAACATTAAAAAATGACCATAACAATTCAGGCGAAAATTCGAATCTACTACTAGTCGCAGACTCAACATCGGTACTATCCTATTATTACCTAGCGCACCTTTTCTTCTACGCGACATGGGTAACACTAAATAGGTTCCTACATTTTTGGTTCATACGTCGCATCAATAGAAAATAAATGAATGTACTTACATATATTATATCTCAATAAGTAAGTATGAAAGTAAATAAAAATCTAAAACGAAATTAATACTTAAGCACTCCATATACTATAATGCACACATTCCCCTATGGCACCTACATGCATGGATCCTTAAGCCATAGACTATGCTACTAGACTAGGCAACCTAATTCTTTATAACCATTGTCTCTGATACCATTCGGTCACACCCCACCATGGCGGAATATGGGGCGCGACGTATGGATATCATCACAACAATAGTGTTAGGACCATTGGAATAGTTAATTGTAATAGGTATACTAGGAGGTATGTAGTTCCTCCTGGTCATAGTAGTAGTAGGAGCAAGTCGTGCTCCTGGTCTTAGTTAAAGTCAAACTTTATTATTTAGTTATTATTCTGTTAGGATATGATGAGATATGTTAGGAAAGGATATGCATATCAGTTTTACACGTTTTGTTTAATGATGTATTAGGGTTTCCTTGTAGTATAAAAGGAACCTTAGGCAGAAGGGTTATGCACACCTTCATCAAACGTAATTCTAGTTATCATTAATATTAGAAATCCTTAGAAAAGGATCAAGTCATTATAGTTATTCTGTTCTTCTTTATAGTATTTGTATTCCGCACTTATATTATGTATAGAGTCTCTCTATGAATAGACTTGTGATTACAGAAGTCGTTCACCGTTCCTGACAGGCTGCAAGATCCACATCTAGTGGACCCAACAAGTGGTATCAGAGCCTGGGAGAGTCTTTGTACAAGAAGAATCAATTTTTCTCATTACTAACATTTTTGTTTAATCATGTCTGCCTCAAGTTCTACTCAAACAGGAGAAGATAGTACTCCTAAAACTCTGCAACCTCAGCAGATCGTTGCTACGGTTTCCAACACAAATGGTAAGTTTCCTCTTCTGAAAAGGACGAGTATGATAGTTGGGCAATGAAGATGGAATGGTGGATCACCAATACTGATCAAGACCTTTGGAAGATTATTCTGAATGGGAACAGCAGGAAGTTGACTGGAAGAGACAAGAATGGTAATATTACTCTTCTTGACCCTAAAACTCATGAAGAAATCACAGCCATTCAGAAGGAGGTCAAAGCAAAAACTATTTTGCTTCAATCCCTTCCTGATGATCACATGGGTGACTTCTATCATTTGGATGATGCTAGAGAGATCTGGAATGGAATAAAAGCAAGGTTTGGTGGGAATGAGGAGTTAAAGAAAATGCGAAGATCCATGCTGAGAGATGAATTCACATAATTCAAGATCTCGGAAACTGAAGGTATCCATCAAGGGTATGACAGGTTCCAAAACATATTGAGCCAGTTGAATCAACTTCGGTCAAAACCTGACGATGGTGATATTAATGCAAGATTTCTTAGAGCCTTACCCTACTCATGGAATCAGGTGGTAATCTCTCTCAAAGCAAAAGGTGGGCTTGACTATCTTAATTTTGATGATTTATTTCATAAGCTCAAAACCTTTGAGCCTCATGTGAGGGGATATTCAAGTGATTCTTTTCCCACTCCTGCTAATTCTGCCTTTGTGAGTTCTGTGGGATCCAGTCCCATGTCTTATGCTAGTAGCCCAAGCAATACTGTGTCTTCTCAACATACTTTTCAGCATACTTCTGCTCCTGAACCAACAGCCAAGTCTGGTAGCATGGTAGAAGTTGTTCTTCATTCTTTTGTTGCTGACGTTGATGCTCAACAGCAACTTGCTTTTGATGACTTCAAACAGGTTGATAAACTTGACCTGGATGAAATGGATCTCAAATTGCAGATGGCCATGCTCACTCTTAGGGTTCACAATTTTGAGAAGAAAGCCGGTCGAAAGTTTAATTACAACCCAAGAGATCCAGCAAGGTTTGACAGAAGCAAGGTTCGATGCTATAACTGCCAGCAGCAAGGTCACTTCGCAAGGGAATACCCTAACAAGAATGACCAGGAGAAGAGCAGATATTCAGCTTTTAAGGTTCAGGAGGTAGAGGATGACAAGAAGGCATTGGTGTCTGTTGACTCTATGGTCAACTGGAATGATCATCAGACTACTACACTGGAATCAGCTGAGCCCTCTACTGACATGTTTGCAATGATTGCTGGGAATCTATCTGATGCAGAGGAAGCAGACGAGTTTGCTCTTATGGGCATCTCACCTCAGGTACAACATTGTCCTCTTGGTTGTCATGATAAATATTCAGAATTGTTGTCCCAATATAATGACTTAAATGATCAGAATGATAAGTATTTTTTAGAGGTTCAAGCCTAAAAGGCTTCTTTAAACACATTGGAACAACAAAAGAGGTGGCTTCAAGATACTCAACGTGAGTATGAGGATAAAATTAGGATACTGAACATTGATTTAGAAAACACAAAAAATATGCTTAAATACACAGAAAAGGTAAAAGATGACAGTATCAAAGAAAAACATGAGATGAAAGAAAGATTAGATGCTACACTTTTGAGATTTGAAAAATGGCAAAAGGCACCTAAAAATCTTTCAAAATTAATCAATAGTAGCATGTCTGGTAGGACTAAAAGAGGGTTAGGATTTAATAAATATATTGATTCAGAAGATGTGTTTGATTTATCTTTTTCGAGTGTCTTTGATCCCGACAAAGAGGAAGAGGGAGAACCTAGTTACAATCGGTTTAAACCAGCAGCAGAAATGCACGTTGTCCCTCCACCTCTTACTGGAACTTTCATGCCTACTTCTAGGCATAATGACTTGGATGGATCACAGATGCATGAGTCCCCAAAAAGTTCTACTAATTCTAATGACTTTGTCTCATGTACTTTCAGTGACAAAGCCAGTGACTCTGCATCAAGTGGTTCAAGTGAAGAGTCGAGACCTACAAGTTCCAAGTCAAATGATCATGCTGCTACTGGTGCTAGGAAGTGTGAAGAGAGAGTTACTTTTAATTCTACAATGTCTAGTCCTGGTTTATTGAGTCCTAGGAAGATTGGTTCTCCTAGAATTGTGTGTAATAAAGTTAGCAGTATGAAATAATGTCATTCTAATAAAAGGTCGTTTAAAACATGTTTTGTTTATGGGAGTGCATTTCATTTGATTAAAGATTGTGATTTTTATGACAACCATTCTTCTGTTCATCAAGCCTTTCCTGCTCCTGGTCCACCAGGAGTTGTTCCATATTCTTCTAGAAGACTAAACCCAAGTGCTCAATCGTTTTCTTCTTCTAGAAGGACCTCTCCATTAGCTTCTGATCATTAGAGAAACATTGGATTAACATCTACTAGACCAACCAGTAACTATTTTCAAAATTTTAATACAAATTATGCAAATAATTTTGACCACATGTATTTTGGATTGGGAAATTTGGGAACTGTTGTTAAGCCCTCAGCAGGTTGTTCTTGGTCAAACAATAATACCAATATGATGAATAGGAAACCAAATAACAACGGTGGATCTCATCAATCTTCTTGGCTATCTACTAAAGATCTACAAGGCAGGCTCAAACCTGAAAAGGTTTGGGTCCCCTTAAGACACTAACTTTTGCATCTTTATTATCTTGTTGTTGTAGGAATTGTTGATAGTGGATGCTCTAGGAGCATGACAGGAAATAAAAGTCTTCTATCTAACTTTGTACCATTTCAAGGCGGAAAGGTCTATTTTGGAGGAGGTGAAGGCAGGATCACTGGCAAAGGAACGATTCAGACACCCAATCTTAACTTTGAGCAGGTCTACTATGTGGAAGCACTTCAACACTTCAACTTGATATATGTCTCTCAGATTTGTGACAAAAAGCAGTTTGTCCTCTTTACGGATACTGATGCACTTGTGCTATCCAAAGACTTTAAACTTCCGGATGACTCACAGGTTCTACTCAGAATCCCTAGAAGACACAATCCCTATAGTATCAAGCTGAATGAAGTCAACCCTACTGGTCAACTAGCATGTTTGGTTGCTAAAGCCTCAGAAGATGAAGCCACTCAATGGCACAGAAGGATGGGACATGTGAACTTCAAGACCACTCACAAACTAGCAGATATGAACCTGGTCTCTGGTTTACCTCCCAAGTCATTCAGAAATGATATTAATTGTCTTGCATGCAGCAAAGGCAAACAACATAAAGCATCCTTCAAGGCCATTACTGCTCTCAGCCTTATAACTGAACCATTGCAGCTACTACACATGGATTTATTTGGTCCTACCTCTATTAGGAGCATTGACCACAAACAATTCTGTCTGGTGGTGACTGATGGATATAGAAGGTTTACGTGGGTTTTCTTCATGGCTGCCAAGAGTGAGACCTACTCAATTCTCAAAGATTTTATTACACTTATAGAGAATCAGTTGTCCAAGAAGGTTAAAGGTATTCGATGTGATAATGGAACCGAATTCAAAAATGCAGACCTCATAGAACTTTGTAATTCTAAAGGCATCAAAAGAGATTATAGTGCCGCAAGAACTCCTCAACAGAATGCGTGGCAGAAAGAAAGAACATGACTCTAATAGAAGCAGCAAGAACAATGCTTGCCGATTCCAAGCTTCCAACCATGTTCTGGACAGAAGCTGTTAATACTGCAAGTTATGTTTTGAATAGAGTTTCTATTACGAATCCTCACAAGAAGACTCCTTATGAGCTTCTAACAGACAAAGTTCCAAACATTTATCATTTGAAGCCATTTGGGTGTCCTGTCACCATTCTAAATACTAGTGACTATTTGGGGAAATTTAATGGCAAGGCAGATGAAGGATACATTGTGGGATATTCAGCTCACTCTCGGGCTTATCGTGTCTACAATCTCCAAGCCAAGCGAGTAATTGAAACTATCAATCTCAGGTATTTTAAGGAGAAGTCAAACATCCAAGGCAAGGGTCCTGAATGGTATTTTGATCTTGATTATCTTAGTGATTCATTAGGATATTTTCGTTTCAAAACTAACCATGATGCAGGTCCACAAGTGTTTGCAACTTCCAGTACAGGTGCTCATTCTAGTATTTCCGACTCAGATGACGAGGATGATGTTTTTGTTGTTCCATTCTATTCCACCACAGTCTCTCCTACTCCTCCTAGTGATGCAACTCCATTAGATGTATTGGATTCACAAGTAGCTCTTGACACATTACTCAAACAACAACAAGAAGTTACTACAGCAGCTGCTCAAGGTGGCTTTGAGTTTCCTTTGAATACGCCTGCTGACAAAGCTGCTCCTAGTACTCCAACTGTTACTCCTAGTGCTAGTTTAACACCTATTGGCAGTCCGGCTAGTGATTCTACTTCCCATACTAGATTCTCAAGTCCTTCTGACCCGGGGAACCATCAAAAGAAGTCCTCTACAAAGCTGGATGATATTCATAAGCAACCAATAGATGGCATTTTCAACTCTGCATCATATGATGCTGACTTTGTTGGGGATCTTACTAACTTGGCACCAGAAGTGGAAGTAGCTTCCAATCCAGTGTTGCAGTCACACAGAGATCATCCTACTACTCAAATCATTGGAGATCCTGGTTCTACTGTCAAGACTCGCAGAATGCATAAGAAGGCCTCGTCTGATCATCATGCTCTTGTGAGCTATATTGAAGATCAAAAGCGTAATAATCATACGGACTTTCAACATTGTTTGTTTGCTTGTTTTCTTTCACATGTGGAACCTAGATCAGTCTCTCATGCTCTTGAGGATCAAAGTTGGGTGGAGGCTATGCAGGAGGAAATGCAGCAATTCTTGTTTCAGAATGTTTGGATCCTAGTTGACTTGCCGGATGGAAAGACAGCAATTGGTACCAAATGGATTCTCAAAAACAAGAAGGATGCACGGGGTATTATGGTGAGAAATAAGGCTAGGTTGGTTGCACAGGGTCATACACAACTTGAAGGCATTGACTACACTGAAGTTTTTGCTCCTGTTGCTAGGATTGAGGCCATTCGTCTATTTTTGGCTTCTGCTTCCTATATGGGTTTTATAGTTTTTCAGATGGATGTCAAGAGTGCATTTCTCTATGGCAAGATTGATGAGGAAGTTTATGTCACTCAACCTAAGGGCTTTGTAGATCCACTTCATCCCAAGAAAGTTTACAAGGTGGTCAAGGCTCTTTATGGACTTCATCAGGCTCCTAGAGCTTGGTATGAGCGTCTCTCAACTTTCTTGTTGAAACATGGCTATAAAAGAGGCACAATTGACAAAACACTATTTCTTAAGAGGAACACCAAGGACATTATCCTTGTTCAGGTGTATGTGGACGATATTATTTTTGGTTCTACTAAAAAGGAATGGTGTGATGAGTTTGAACAACTGATGAAGGGTGAATTTCAGATGAGTTCTATGGGAGAGCTTACATTTTTTCTTGGTCTTCAAGTCAAGAAACAGTCGGATAGGATCTTCAAAAGTCAAGATAAATATGTTCATGAGATCCTTCAGAAGTTTGATATGGATCCTCTTAGACCAGCAGCAACACCTTATGAAGTTGCTAAAGTCAAACTCAAGAATGAGCCAGATCCTCCGGTAAATGTTCACATGTACAGGTCTATGATTGGCTCACTCATGTATTTGACTGCATCACGTCCGGATATCATGTTTGCAGTAAGTTCTTGTTCTAGACATCAGGTGGCTCCAACGGTTTCTAACTTGAATGCAGTCAAGAAGATTTTCAAGTACATCAAGGCTCAACCCAAGCTCGGCTTGTGGTATCCTAGAGAATCACCTTTTGTTCTTGAATCATATAGTGATAGTGACTATGCAGGTGCTAATAATGACAGAAAATCTACTACTGGTGGTTGTCAATTTTTAGGTCGAAGACTTATTTCATGGCAATGCAAGAAACAGACGATCGTCGCTACTTCTTCAACAAAAGTTGAACATGTTGCTGCTGCTAGCTGTTGTGGACAAGTTTTGTGGATCCAAAATCAGATGCTGGATTATGGGTTCAGTTTTATGAACACCAAAATTTTCATTGACAACCAAAGCACTATCTACATTATGAAGAATCCTGTTTTTCATCAACGTACAAAGCATATTGAAATTCGGCACCATTTTATACGGGATGCCAATGAGAAGAAGTTGATACAGGTTCTTAAGGTTCATACGGATGATAATGTTGCTGATCTGTTGACTAAAGCCTTTGATGGTCCTCGGTTCAACCACTTGGTAGTTCACATTGGGATGGTCAATCCTTGAGACCTAGGATTGAGGGGAGGCTAAGCCTAAGGGGAGGCTTAATGTACATATTTACTTGCACAGACTAACATATTGGTAGATTTTAACAACAGATTAAATGGGTTCTTGTGGTGTATGTTACTCCTAGTGGAGGATTTTGCTCACTTCTGATGGTTGTCTTCATTAATGATTGGCTTCTAGTCCTGAGTGGTTAGCTTCTAGTCGTTCATGGTTGGCTTCTAGTGGATAAACATCCTTCTTTGTCAAGTGATGGTTGGCTTCTAGTCTTGGTTTGGGTCACTGTTCACTTCGTTGACTTCTGTTGACGACATTCTGCTTCTAGTATTGACCTTTATGTGGTTTGACTTTTAGTCAATGCACGCACATTCTGGTTTATATCCTCTTATTTAACTTTGGTAAATTGGGATTTGCAAATAATGTGATAAGGGGCAAGTGGTTACTTTGCATTAACTGCCTAATTTGAAAGGGCAACCCACATTATTAGGGGTGAATGAACAGTTACTAGACCATTATTTATGGTCAATTAACCCCCTTGACTCATTCATCACACTCATCACACACATACACTCCTACTCTCTCAAACCCTAACAAATCATCCTTCATTCCTTTTGATTAACATCAATGGCTGCTTTGGTCTACCAACCCGCTCACAATAAGGTCGCTTATCTAGGAGATGGTCCTAAACGTGATGACTTCACAGACATTCTGGAGTTTATTGAGGCGTCTAACCTCAGGTATGCTTTTACTGTGTGCCCCATTGTTTATGATAGTGTGATTCGTCAGTTTTGGGATTCTGCTACTCTTGTGGCTGTGGTTGGTCGTCCACGTGAACTCCATGCTACCATTGATGGACATTCTTATGTGGTTACTGAAGCTTCTATTAGGAGTTCCCTTCATCTTCAAGATGAAGGTGGTGTTGTTTCCATCCCCAATGCTGAGGTTTTGGAGGGGATGGCTGCTATTGGGTATAATCATGGGGGAAGTTTAACTTCCAAAAGAATAGGTTTTCCCCCCAATGGAAGCTTCTAGTGCACTTTTTGATTCATTGTTTAAGCCCCAAGTCTGGGAGTTAGGATGCTTTTCCTACTCCTTTGGCTACTGGTCTAATTTGCATAGCACAGGGTAGGGTGTTTAATTTCTCTCGCTATTTATTTGATGGGATGGTTAGCAATCTGTCTAGTACTAGTTCTAGGAAGAAATTTTTGATGTATCCTAGGTTTTTACAGCAGATACTTGTGTGTTTACCTCGGGATAAGGAGGAGTATGAGACTCCTAAGCTTACTGCTAAAGTGTACTATAATATGGCTCATGGGTTTAGAGGGGAGTGGAGGCCCCTTACTGATGCAATGTTGGGCCTTGCCTAAGGTCCTCCTGATGTTGTTCCTCCGGTTGACTAAGCCGAGGAGGAACCTCAATTAGGTGATGACCCAATGGAGGAGGAGCATCCTGCTGGTGGTGCACCTAATGTGGTTGTGGAAGATTCGGTTGAGGAGGTGGTGGTTGAAAGGCCATCCACTTCCAAGGCTGCCCCCTCTTCGATGCCACATTCGTCTCCATTTGTGGATACCCCCTCCTAGTCCTGTCCCTCATTCTTCTGATAAGCCTTATGGTTCTCGTGCTCATACAGCTGACCCCTTTATTGCTTCTAGTTCCAATGAAGCCTTCCCAGACCCAAGTCCTCTTGGTGGGAAAGCGGAGGAGCCTATTACACTTACTTCTTTGCTTGATCTCATGCACAGGTACCATGAAAGGATTCTTTCTTTGGAGGCGGATTTGAATCAACATCGTAAGCTTACTAGGGAATTTGTTCTTCCCATGGCTGACCGGATTAAAGTCTTGGAGACACAGCAGAGGCGAAGGAAGAAGCATGTGGTTCAGTCTGATTCTGACGAGGAGGTTAAAGATCTTGTGGAGGATGGCTTGAATTTGTTGGCGAAGGCTGCGTTTACTGATAAGTTATATGATGATCTGCCGATTCCTCCTACTTCTTCAAGCATCCCTCCTGCCGCTGCTACCTTTACACCAAAGGAAGATGTTGCTGGTACTACTGCTGGTTCAACTGCTGGACCATCTCATGATCCAAAGGGGAAAGCCCCTATGACTGATGCTCCCTCACCCCCTCGCAAGCGTACACGCAGACAACTTGAGGAGGATAGGTTGGGTGAGGAGGCTGCACAAAGGATGCAAGCGGAGATTGACCAAGCTGCTCGGGCTGAGGAGGAAGCTCTTTAGAAGCAGAGACGTGAATAGTTGCAGCATGATGCTATGTATTGGGATGATAGCTATTGGATGCGGGTGCTTACTATTCTTACCTCGGATTATTCACAGTTTACTAATCTCTTGGGTTCTGATGTGAATGAGCATAATTGTATTCCTCGAGCTATGGTGTTAATGCGTAAGCAACAGTTAGCGCTTGCTGCTCAACTTCTTGAAAAACGTAAGAACAGGCCTTTGTCTAAAACCGAGGAGAAAAAGTTGATGCAGCGGTATGTCAAGTATCAGTCGGCTGCTTATGTCACTGTTGGTTGGACATGGGAACGGGTTCGGGCATTTCTTTTGATGAGCTTAAGGCGCTATATGAACGAATGATCAAGCATCAGAGCACACCAGTTCCGGAGCGTTTCATCTATCGTCCTCCTCCACGAGTGGTTCCTACTTTTCAACCTGCTGTTGCTCCTGGTTCTACATCTGATGCTCCTCTTGGTTCTGGTGCTATTCCATCGGTTGTTGATGTTTCTACTGTTGGTACTACACCTACACCCTCGGTTGATCCTCCTGTGCCATCTTCGGGTCCTACCATCACCACCACCTATGCTACCACTACCACCACCACTGCTACTCATGCTATGGCACAACCATCACCACCCGTGACTGGTCCTCAACCTATTCCTTCTTCTAGTGCAGCTCCTGTTGATCCTTTGGTTGGGCAAGGTATTGATTCTACTTCTGCTGATCCTACTCCTGCTGCCAAGGTAAAGTTAAAGGTTGAACCCTCGCCTGGTGCTCCCAATCCTCGTCGTTTCATCCGCAAGCAGTTGGCTAGACGTGCTAGACGTGGCAAGTGTGTTCCTTATGAGAAGCGTGCTCCCAAAAATCTTATTGATGCAGCTTCCGATAGTGACTCAGAATTGCCATTGGGTAATGGATCTCTTACAAGTTGGATGGTTAAGCCTTCCACGACTCTACCTGGTACTGTCTCCCATAGAATTACCATTAGTGATGGTTATGTTCGGTATGCTTCGGGTTTGCAAGGTATTTTGTCCTGGGAGGATCGTAAAGATCTTATGGCATTGTATGGGTTTGTGGATGCTGGTATGCCTGTTCATCCTAGTGAAGTGCCCTCCTGGCCTGGTCTGCGAATGTGGGCTGATTTGAAAATGATGCTTGATTCCCCTCCACATGCTTCCCTTTCTGGTGTTTGGAAGGACCAGCCAACATGGGTTATCACGAGATGGAAGTTATATGCTGGCTGTGTTGTGCATGTCTTGGATTTGGAGTATGGTGCTATGGTGTTCATGCTCACGTATTTGGACTATCCGTTGACTATTGCTTCGATGGAGGCCATGCTTGCTTGTCACTTGCAGATTTCTAATGCCCCTTTCAGGAATGAGTCTTCTATGGCGACTACACGGGTGGAAGGGATCCAAGCTCGATTGCGAGCTGAGAAGGTGGTTGCGTCTGGTATGTGATGTGGTTGGTTTGTAAGTTTTTATGTTTTGTGTTTTATGTTCATTTGTTAATACTGCAATTCTTTTCACCAATATGTATAGTGATTGGTGACTTTCATTCATTATAGTTAAATAAATATATATATATATATATATATATATATATATATATATATATATATATACTTTTTATATAATATAAGCTTATACTTTAAACAAATCATGGATTTTACACTTGTGAATAATATACCATCTGCTTATACTGTTTCAACACTTTGGGTTCCTGTTACTGATTCACACTTGTGCTGGTTGGATGTTTCATCTGGTGTTGGACTTGGTCCACACAACAAATGGTCCTCAACTCACCATGTCTCACTGACAAGAAAGAGTTGATTCACCTTGAGGGTACGGCTCCTGGTGTGATTCTCAAATCCGTTGATGGTTGCCAGGTTACCCAAAACTGGATGGTTTTCACTTGCCATGGTACTAGACTAAAAAGTGGCTAATCCAAGGGGGTACGGCTCTTGGTAAAGATTTTATCAAATCCGTTGATAGCTGTAATAGCTTGCTTAAAGCTATAGGGTTTTCAACTCACCGATGCTTCATTGCTAAGAGTTGGCGAGTCCAGAAGGGTACGGCTTCTGGTAAAGACATATCAAATCCGTTGACGGCTGTGATGGTTTGCCTAAAATCATCAGGGTACCCCCACTCACCATTGATTCACGTTCTAAGAGTTGGGCTGGGTTCTAGTCTCCCAGGGTGATGCTTATTCCACCAGAAAGACTGGCTAGCCCAAGAGCGAGCAGCTACTTGGTAAAGGCTCATCAAATCTGCTCATGTTGCTGTAAAGATTCAAAACGATGCTGATTTGTTTCAAGCTTTGGAGAAGTTTCTAGTGTTCCATGTTGCGGTGGTTCTTATGTTTCTTATCTTGCTGATGCTGCTGTTTCTTTTGTTGTTTCAATCCTCAAGCTTTATTGCACGTTTTCCGGGAAACTTGAACTCAACAGGTCAAATTCAAGTTTAGGGGAGGATTGTTAGGACCATTGGAATAGTTAATTGTAATAGGTAGACTAGGAGATATGTAGTTCCTCCTGGTCATAGTAGTAGTAGGAGCAAGTTGTGCTCCTGGTCTTAGTTAAAGTCAAACTTTATTATTTAGTTATTATTCTGTTAGGATATGCATGAGATATGTTAGGAAAGGATATGCATATCAGTTTTACACGTTTTGTTTAATGATGTATTAGGGTTTCCTTGTAGTATAAAAGGAACCTTAGGCAGAAGGGTTATGCACACCTTCATCAAACGTAATTCTAGTTATCATTAATATTAGAAATCCTTAGAAAAGGATCAAGTCATTATAGTTATTCTGTTCTTCTTTATAGTATTTGTATTCCGCACTTATATTGTGTATAGAGTCTCTCTGTGAATAGACTTGAGATTACAAAAGTCGTTCACCATTCCTGACAAGCTGCAAGATTCACATCTAGTGGACCCAACAAATAGCGTGTCTATAGAGTTAACCAAATGAAATAGAAATATCATAAAAAGGGTGACACAATGTCATGACAATATCTCAAACAATGCAGGCGTCTAGCTAAGTAGGTAACATGTCTACCTCTTACCAAAGAAATTCAAAAAACACACAACAAACATATAGGTGTCTACAATGTATAACTTATTCAAACATACAAAAGAAAACTAAGAAGGAACATGGATCTCCTTCTAAATGCATTCCTACGCGACTTCAAAATCCTAGCCACTTATGTTCTCACGCATAACCACATTCTCACCTAAAAGAGACACTAAAACACGTCAACAATAATGTTGGTGAGAGTCATAGGTTTAGACTCTAACACCAAATCAAGTATAAGCTGTGAATAATAACCATCTATAAAAGAACATATGGACAATGTGCTACAATTATGCATTAACAACTAACATTCAAGATTAACCAATCATCACAATTCCAAGGCTCCAAGCCTTACCAATCACCATAATTCCAAGGCTCTAAGCCTTCCCAATCACCATGGTCCCATATGCGCCCATACACCTAGAACCAATCCCAAGGCCCCGCCTTGTCAACATCCCCTTGGTACCAAGTCAAACGACAATAACTGAGACGGTACGTGTCCCCTGATCCAAATCATAAACACAATCAAGAATCACATAGCAGTTAATCACATAAGTGTACACACAAGTCCATCACAAACCATAAAAATATTCATAGCATTATTTACAAAACCATACATTGTCTCTTCCATCCCATCTGGAAATCAAATAATTATACTCATAAAAACATGGGACTATGAAACTCACATGAACAAGCTTCACCAAGTATCCACGCTCTAGCAAAATCTAAACACACAAACATATACAATCAAGACATGAACCACATACAAAAATGGCTCATCAATCTATGATAGATATCTAACCTTCTCCTACAACTTAACCCTATTTATATACCATAATCATCTCATTACACCCCTCTATAAAGCCCTTAACTTAGTTTAGTTCATAACTCGTCTCGTTAACATTTAACCCAAAACAGTCCTGTTTTTCATACTCCGTATTATGATCCAAACGCCCACCAAACCTAAACCACATTCCTTGCAATGAAAACCCATAAAATTATATGTGTTAGCTAAAATATAAGCCCTTTCCCCAACATCAAAGCTAAATTTAAGTCCCCGATATACAACTTATACTTTCGTCTATCCATATTTTGCCGATTTTAAACATATGAAATGTTTTTATGATCAGAGGGTCGAACCCTATCCTATTTGCTTAGCATTTCTCCAGATCTTTTATTTAATATATAATCTAAGTCTCATGTTCATTTGAAGCTCCAATTATAACCCTAAGTACCCCAAACAATTCAAAAGATAAAACGAAAACAGGCTGATCCAAAAACTGTTTTGACACCCGACTGATGTAACCTGGTTTTCACCAACTTCCCGACCTCCAATTTATTTCTCGTTTCTTGAATTTAAAATCCAATTCAATTAACTTTCCAAGGACATAAGATTCGAAAATTAAAACTTTGTATAACTCTAGTTATGATCAAAACAATGGACCAAAAATTCTGCCCAATTTTTAAAAACGATTTTAAACATGATTAAACACTAATTACCATCACTAATCTTCATAATAACCAAATTAATCAATTCATATGAACCCTAATCTCATTAATCTCAGAAATCTCACAAACCTAATCCATCATATGATTAATTACATGATTAGGTTAATTAAAATTATAAATTAAAGAAGGGTTTTGAAGGTTTTACCTTAGAAATCAATGGAAGAATTTGTCTTTGAAGAAACCTAATTTCACTATTGATGGAATTCGACAAGGAGAGGTTGTGGGGAGTAAAAATCTGATGTTTTTGGTTATGGTATGGGTTTAGTGTAAACCTAAAAGCCTCCTAATCCATTTACAAGTCCATTGGGCTTGTTTTTTTGGCTTTTTTTTGTAAATTTCACCTTCTCTTTTCTTTTAAAAGCCCAAACCAAAGGCCTAAAGCCCTATAATATGATGTTTATTAATATTTTTATTGTTTACTCAATAATAAAACCAATCACTACTTTCAGGTCATTACCGGGCCATAACCTGAAAGCCTTACGTAAACTTTTCGACTTTTTATGCAATTACCGTAAAATACGTAAAATACGTAATTTTATGAAAAATCTTAAAATAAGTTAGCGACTTAATCACTAAGTCTAAAATATCCTAAAACTAACCCGTATATTATTCCCGACACTAAATCCTTAGTCCGAGACCTCTAAACGCTAAACCCTCGCATCGTAAATATACGATTTACTATAATACATATACATATATATAAAAACTTAAAATAACACCGTTTCATTTCATAGTCACTACCGCGTGAGCTCATGAACATGAAATCACCAGACATCGTTTCACTTACAACGTACCCCGTACCCGCAAACGATGTCCAAACCACACTTTATTCACACCAATTAACACATAAACACATAAAGACGCGTAATTTCACAAAATATGCACAAAATAAAACTAAGTGACGAACATCAAAACCGTGGTTTTCACACAGACTAACACTAGTGATAGCATCAGTGTCAAATCAGGGGAATTTCCTACATAGGACAGCGATGAATATACCCGAGAAGAAGCCATGAATATCGCCATTAATTTTGACTGGAATTATGATCCTTTCTATCTTGATGATGAGCCTGAAGAGATTAGTGACATGTTTACTGACATTAATGAAGTACTGGATGGGCTTCAGCAAATAACTCAATGTGAAGATGTGTGATGTAAGACAACAAAAGGATCAACAGACTACAATAGAAGGTAACGAGAATATCAAAGGCAGAGATCAATCTCTATGATTGTTTGATTATAAGTAGTATTTTGGAACAAAAAGTGTGCCTTTCCATCAAGGTGATGAGGCTTATTTATAGCTAAAGAAACTTAACAAACCGCAATAAAGTCTTGACCATACAATGCCCAAAGACTCTTTGGGTTCTCGACTTTCAGAATTCTAACTATCCCAAGTAATAAGTGTCTTTAGAGTCTTGAATGCCATCATACTCCCCTGCTAAAAGAAGATTCGTCCTCGAATCTTGTTGAACATCAACCTCTTCCACCTTGCTATCTTCCTCATCGGTAACATAAGGGGATAAGTCTACTACATTAAAGGTTGCTGATATGTGATACTCTCCGGGTAAGTCTATCTTGTAGGCATTATCATTAATCCTTTTGAGAACACGAAATGGACCATCTACACGAGGCTGCAGTTTTCCAAATCTGCCAGTTGGGAAGCGTTCTTTTCCGAGTCGGATCCACACCAAGTCTCATTCCTTAAACACGACCTTCTTGCGACGTTTATCCACCCTATCCTAATACTTTGCATTCTGTTTCTCAATATGCGATCGGACATGTTCATGTAACTGTTGGACCTGTTTGGCGTGCTCTTCTCCATCAAAACTAAAATGTGTAGGCGTTAAAAGTGGTGTGAGATCAAGTGGGATGATGGGATTAGTACCAGTTACTACTTCAAATGGTGTCTTGACCCTGGTACGACTTTTTGATCGATTGTATGCAAATTCAGCCTGCGGTGGCACCAAGTCCCATTGACGCGGGTTTCCCCGACCAAGCTTCACAATATATTACCCAAACTTCGGTTAACTACTTTAGTTTGTCCATCCGTTTGCGGATGATGTGATGAACTGAATTGGAGTTGTGTTCCCAACTTGCGCCATAAAGTGCGCCAGAAATGACTCACAAACTTCACATCACGATCTGATGTGATTGTTTTAGGTACACCATGTAATCGTACAATTTCTTGCAAAAATAAACGATCTACCTGTGAGACATCAAACGTCTTGTTACAAGGAATGAAATGCGCCATTTTTGAGAACCGATCTACCACCACCATAATTTAATCTTTATTTCTTTGTGTTCGACGTAGACCTAGAACAAAGTCAAGATTCACGTCTACCCACGGGGCTACCAGCACAAGTAAAGGCTGGTACAAACCCGCATTGGAACTTTGGGTTTTAGCTACGCGACACACACGACACCTTTCCACAAACCTTGCAATGTCGCGCTCCATTCTTGGCCAATAAAATTGTTCACTCACCCAACTCACTGTCTTATTTACTCCAAAATGACCCGCTAAACTCCCTGCACGACCCTCCATTATAATCGACTCCCTTAACGAACATTTGGGAATGCATATTCGATTATCTCAAAAAAGGTACCCATTTTGCACGAAAAATCGTTGGTAGGTCTGACCTTGACAATTCCCTCATATAAGTGAAAATTCAGGATCATCAGCATACAACTCTTTGAGTATTTCAAACCCAACAACCTAGACTTTCATGGTCGAAAGTAGTGTGTGTCTTCGACTTAAGGCATCAGCTACTTTGTTGAGAGCTCTTGCTTGATGTTTAATTGAGAAAGTATATGCTTGCAAAAACACAACCCATTTGGCGTGCCTTGGTCTTAGCTTATGTTGTCAGTTAATGTATTTCAGTGCTTCATGATCAGAATATAAGATAAACTATTTGGAGACAAGATAATGACGCCAATATTCTAAGCTACGAACTATGGCGTAGAACTCCTTGTCATATGTAGAGTACTTACATCGGGTCTCATTCAACTTTTCACTAAAAATGCTATGGGCCGACTCTTTTGGCTCAACACATCACCAATACCCACTCCCGAAGCATCACAATGAACCTCGAATACGTCACCAAAATCTGGTAGTATTAAAACAGGAGCTTCGGTTACCTTTTTTTTCAACAACCCAAACGTCACTTCAGCTTCTTCAGACCAACTAAACTTTCCCCCTTTATGCATTCAGTAATCGGGGAAATAATAACGCTGAAATTTTGAATAAATCGTCGGTAAAATGACGCGAGACCATGAAAACTACGGATTTCATGAATGTTTGTTGGTGTACTCCACCCAACAATAGCGCTTATTTTTCCCGGGTCCATTCGAATACCTTCATTAGAAACAATATATCCCAGAAACGAAACCTCGTCACTAAGAAAATGGCATTTCTTTATGTTAACATATAACTTTTGATTTCTTAATATTCCAAAAACCTGTCGTAAGTGGTATAGGTGATCTACTACGGTTGTACTATATACCAAAATGTCATCAAAGTACACAACAACAAACTTGACAATAAAAGATCGAAATACCTTATTCATCAATCGCATGAAGGTATTCGGTGCGTTAGAAAACCCAAACGGCATTACCATCCACTCGTATAAACCGTCACGAGTTTTAGTTGCCGTCTTCCGTTCATCCCTGGGCCTGACACGAATTTGATGATAACCACTACGTAAATCGATCTTTGAGAAGACACTCGCTCCATTTAAATGATCAATTAATTCATCAAATCGGGGTATCGAAAATCGGTATTTAATGCTTATCTTAATAACCGCTCTACTATCAATACACATTCGCCATGATCTATCCTTCTTGGGAACTAATAGTGCCAGTACGGCACACGGGCTCATGCTTTCACGAATGGAACCTTTTTCCAGTAACTCTCGCACTTGACATTGCAACTCGTCATGTTCTTTAGGGCTCATTCGATAGGCGTCCTTGTGGGGTATAGTTGCTCCTGGTATAAAATCAATGCAGTGTTGTATGTCCCTCATGGGAGGTAGAGCTGATGGTAATTTTTTTAGGTACGACATCAGCAAATTCTTCAAGTATTGGTATGACCCGCGTTGGCACACAAAAGTCCTCTTGATTTGACTCCATTACCACTAGAGCAAACACTTCAACTGATGTAGGTATCTCAGTCATAAATGCTACGCGAGACAAGAACTGATTCTTCGTTTCCTTTTCCTTTCGCAAATCAGAAGGTCCAAGAATGACAGTAACTCCCTCCTTTTGAAAGGTATATGTATTTTTAAACCCATCATGCTTCATCTTAAGATCAAATTGCCACGGCCTACCGAGTAAGATATCACACGCATCCATTAGAACCACGTCACACCAGACCTCGTCTTTATAATTTTTCCCAATAGATAATGTTACGAGACACCATTTTGATACTTTCACTTCATTCCCCTTTCGGAACCATGACAACCTATAAGGTTGAGGATGTTGTTCAGTTTTCAGTCCCAACTTACTGACCATTGTCTCAGATACCACATTCTCGCAGCTACTACCATCTATAATAATGTTACAAACTTTACTTTTACATGTGAAGCGAGGATGAAAAATGTTATGCCTTAACCACGATTCATCTTCTTTGACCACCGCACTTATGGTTCGCTTAATTACTAGTACTTCCCCTGTGTCAGCATATGTTATCTCTTCTTGGTCTGATGTAACTTTCTCATGCTCACCATCATATTCATCAAACACAGGTCCATCGTCTTCTTCAACCAAAGTAACCATCTTTTTATTTGGAAAATCGTTGGCGAAATGCCCAAGGCCTTGACACTTGAAACACCGTTTACTTGTTAATGTCCCTCCCCTGCTAGAATTAGGATTATAAGTTGAGGTTGTGTTGGAGTTTTGAGTTGAGTTTGAGCTCGAACTTGTAACTTTCTTTCATGTTTCAATTCCCGTAAAACGACTTGAGAAGCGAGAATTGGTGTTGTTGTTATTTTTTCTCTTCTGTTGTGATTCCACCTTCGAGCTAACCGACACACATCATTATATAAACAATATTGTTGAAGACAAACAACACCAACGATTTCAGGTTTTAGGCATGCCAAATAACGAGCAATAGTTTCCTCTTCCTCCTCAACCACATCACAACGTAGCCTCAAACGATCAAATTCATTGGTGAATTCTTCGACTAACATACCTACTGGTTGCTTAAAATTATGTTATTCTATAAAAGCCTCTTGCTTATATTGCATAGGTAAGAATTTGTCCATTAACTTCTTTTTCATCTTTTCCCAAGTCACAATCTTCGGTTTTCCTTCCCTGTTACGTTGTTTTATAACATGTTCCCACCAAACTGAAGCATTTTTATTTAGTTTGATTGCTACCAACTTGACTTTTTTTTCATCGTTTAGGTTCTTAATATCAAACACTCGCTCAACAGTATACAACCAATCAAGAAACTTATCGGGATGTGATTTACCTTCAAAGTCAGGGATGTCGACTTTCACACCAAGGTTTTGAGAAGTGTTGTCACAGCCCTTCCTGAAACGGCGATCTCTCTCGGGTCGGTTAACCCCCCATGGGTTATCGTCTTCTTCATTGTTGCTCTCGATTGAGTCGATGTCTGATCCCCGACTTCCCTCATCATCGTGATCAACATCACAAAAATTTTCCAATCTGGTATGTGCTAGCATTCGCTCTAATTCTCAGATTCGTCTTCCCTGAGCTGCAATCTCGAGATCCCTCTGGTCCCTATGGTTTGGTCGTGGTTCTTCCTCATTGCCGTCGGCACCTGGATGAGGTTGCATACGCACATATCCACCTCGACATCCTCGGCGACCCCGAGTTGTTCATCTTCTACCATCAATAAGATTCAAAGCAACCAAAAATCTTTGATACCAATATGATGTAAGACAACAAAAGGATCAACAGACTATAATAGAAGGTAACGAGAATATCAAAGGCAGAGATCAATCTCTGTGATTGTTTTATTATAAGTAGTATTTTGGAACAAAAAAAGTGTGCCTTTCCATCAAGGTGATGAGGCTTATTTGTAGCTAAAGAAACTTAACAAACTGCAATAAAGTCTTGACCATACAATGCCCAAAGACTCTTTAGGTTCTCGACTTTCAGAATTCTAACTATCCCAAGTAATAAGTGTCTTTAGAGTCTTGAATGCCATCAATGTGAATGACATTCATGCTTATTATTAACAACAATTGGACTGAGGCTGTTGAGGTTAAACAAGAGGTTGTTGAGGTTAAACCTGAGGCTGTTGAGGTTAAACAAGAGGCTGTTGAGGTGAAGAAAGAGGAAAACGATGTTATGCACAAGAACATTACTTTGTGGTTATTGAAGGTTTATAAGCTTCATAACAATTATTTAAAACCCTAAACAAGATCAAAGCACACATCGCGGAAGCGAATTAACAAGATCATAATCAGTAACACAATTATAATTAATCGATTAGGGTTACATACTTTTATTCTAGCAACGATCCACAAGACAACGGAACAATCACCGATTAGGGTTAATCACGAACACCACCAGGATATAGTCTAAAGTAAGACTATATCACGTTCTTGTACACAGGTAATATAGCGAGTTAATCGTGATTCTAGCACGAACAAACCGAGCTTCCACGCTTATGGAGTATCTACCCAACAACCCTAGAGAGAGGCTAGGACTAGATAAAAATAGCTTAATCGAAAACCAAAGAAAACCCTAAAAGGGGTGTTTTTGGCCGGCGACTAAGAGCAAGAGAAAGAGAGATTTGTGATGTGATTTATGAAGGCTAGGGTTTGTTTATATAGACCTTGGATAAACTTTTTCTCCAAGTCATAAACCAAATAGGAAAGAAATCTCTTTTCTTCCCTTTTTGTTCCCTTAGGCCGACGGTTCACAAAGCCCACAAGGGGGCTTCCAGAACTTTTCCTTTTCCTTCTTTTAGCTTCTATTTGATTCCATAACGGTCGTTTATACTTAACTTTTAATTATTAACGATCGTTAGTTAAGCTTTGCTTTGATTTAATAAATATAATAAATATAGTTAATAAATAAATTAACCCTTTACGTAATGTGTGCAATCTCGTAATCCTGAGTTCGATCCTATCTCACGACTATTAATTTTAAGTCCATAAACTTTCAGCTCCCACTTGGACAAAATTCGAATATCGTGATTACATTGACTAGCGTCTAGTTACACTAGCAATGTCACTAGTACAACTCGAGTAAGGTCTCCTGGACAAGAACCTTTTAATGATTTTATCATTATTATTATCCTTTCATTTCAAATACAACGTTAATAGGATATGGATCTCAATCATTCCTTCATTAACCATTCTGTTACTCGTTTACGGATATAGCAAGATTACCAAAACACATTTGGGTGTGGCCACACAAACATCTCACTACTCCCCGAGGGGCCCAGCTGTATTTAAACTTTAAAAATAATTTAAAGGAAACAAATCCCATTTTGAATACAAGCAAAACACATGAACTTCGCAACACTTCTGAAAATAACCCTTATAGATACCAGTTACGTCTAGCGTTAGGTTACCTTACAGAAATGCGCTACATTCAATGCAGTTTTTTGGTATCTCAGGTCTAAGGATAACTATTTATGATTTACTTAATGACAAAGATCCATAAAGTAAAATCATATAGTTGGGATAAGTCCAATATTTGATCCATCAAATATCATCCAAAATTGACCAATATACTTTCAAGTATACTCTGTCACTATTTTGAATTGTCTTAGTTTAATAATACTCCCATATTATTAATCAACAACAAACATTTAGAAACATCATAATGCTCATGGATTAAAACATGTAAAATAGGACACAAAATCAAATAACAGAAAAATAAACGAAATCCAATCTTTATTTCTTCAATTCAATAATGTCTTACATCCTTTATCCAAAATACTAATCAACAGATTTATTGCATGAATTCGCTAGCTAGTTGCAGCCCAATAGCCTTGGCATGCTTAACTACCTTTGGCCTAGATAAAGCCTTAGTAAAAGGATCAGCTACGTTATCATCTGTGTGAACTTTTATCAAATTTATTTCTCGAGCTTCCACTTGTTCTCGAACGTAGTGATATCTACGTTTAAAGTGTTTGCCGCCTTTCATAACTCCAGGGTCATTGGCGAATATTATTTCCGCAGAATTGTCGCAATATATATCAATTGGTTCTTTAATTGAAGGCATCACTCCAAGATCTCCAATAAACTTCCTAATCCAAACCGCTTCCATTGCGGCTTCAGAAGCGACCATGTACTCCGATTGAGTTGCATGCATAGCAATGGTTTTCTACTTACTGCTCTTCCAGTCAACTGCTCCTCCATTGATGACAAACACGTAACCCGTCTGAGACTTCGTATCGTCTTTATCACATTGCCAGGACGCATCACAGAATCCTGTTACATTCAATTCTGTGTCTGGTTTACCCCCAAATACCAAAAACATATCTTTCGTACTCCTCAAATACTTTAGAATATGCTTAACAGCAGTCCAGTGGAACTTTCCTGGATTCTGTTGGTATCTACTGACCAAGTTCTGAGCAAACGCCACATCAGGCCTTGTGCATCTTACAACATACATAATAGATCCTACAGCCGAAGCATAAGGCACCTTTCGCATGTAAGACACCTCTTCGGGTGTTTGATGCATCTTTCTCATGACTTAATTCATGCTTAACCTCCATCGGTTGAAAACCTTTCTTAGAGTTATGCATGTTATACTTCTTCAATATCTTATCTATATAAGCTTCTTGACTAAGACCAATTAACCGTCTTTTCCTATCTCGATAGATTTTAATTCCCATAATATATGCAGCATCTCCCAAATCCTTCATAGAAAAACATTTACCAAGATAATCCTTAACTTCCTTAAGTCTTGGAATGTTATTTCCCATGATTAATATGTCATCGACATATAAAATTAGGAACACTACATTACTCCCACTAGCTTTGCGATATACACATGGCTCATCACGATTTTGAATAAATCCAAACTTTTTGATTTCTTCATCAAATCCCTTATTCCATTGACGTGATGCTTGCTTCAAACCATAAATATATCTTTGAACTTTGCATACGCGCTTTGGATATTTAGGATCAACGTACCCTTCCGGTTGTTGCATATAGATGTCTTCATCTAAGCGACCGTTCAAGAAGGCAGTTTTAACATCCATTTGCCATATCTCATAGTCATAGTATGCTGCTATAGCTATGAGAATCCTAATAGCTCGTAAGTCTGCTACAGAGAAAATGTCTCCTCGTAGTCTATGCCAAAAGTTTGAGTAAAACCTTTAGCTACTAAACGTGCTTTGTAGGATTGTATTTCACCATTTTGACTTTTCTGGATCAAGCATTGCGGATCGATAGTTAGCTGGTTCACCAAGATCCCCTACTTCCTCCTCATCATCCTCTATGTAAAGACATAGTTTGCTTGGCGCACGTATGGTTCTTTTAGACCTACGTGGAGGAATTAATTCCGGTGGAACTCCCAGACTTTCTGGTTCTATAGGAATTTCTTCGCTAGTATTTTCAGAAGGCAATGTATCTTCTTGAATTTCTTCAAGATCATAATTTCTCCCACTGATTTCTTGATTTACAAGATCACTTTCAATGAAGTCTCCATACCGAGCCACAACTACTTTGTTCTCAGCCGGATAATAAAAGTAGTAACCCATAGTTTCCTTAGGGTAACCTACAAAGATACATTTTACTGAGCGTTGTTGGAGTTTATCTCCAGAGTCACGTTTCGTATACGCCTCACAACCCCAAATTTTCAAATAAGACAAATATGGCTTCTTGCCATTCCATAGTTCATATGGTGTCTTATCAACCTTCTTTGTGGGAACCATATTTAGAATGCGAACAGCAGATTCAAGAGCATAATCCCAAAAAGATAATGGTAAAGTTGTAAGATTAAACATATATCACACCATATCCAATAATGTACGATTTCTCCTTTCAGATATACCATTTTGTTGTGGAGTATATGGAGAAGTAAGTTTCTGAACAATTCCATTCTCACTTAAATAATCTTTAAACTCTTGACTTAAATATTCACCACCTCGATCAGAACGAAGAGCTTTAATCTTTTTTCCTATTTGTAACTCTACTTCTTCTTTAAACATTTTGAATGTTTCAAATACCTCATGTTTATGCTTAAGTAAATAAACATAACCATAACGGCTATAATCATCTGTAAATGTTAAGAAGTAGCTAGCACCTTTCCTTGACATATGTCTAAGTGTTCCACACACATCAGTATGTATCAAACCAAGTAGTTCGGTAGCTCTTTCAATATTGCTATTAAAAGGTTTCTTGGTCATCTTTCCAGAGATAAAAGACTTACATTTATCAAATGATTCACCATTGATATTTTCCAAAAGACCATCACGTTGAAGCTTTTGTATACGAGTCTTCCCAATATGGGCAAGTCTACAATGCCAAAGATAAAAAGAGTTCTTGTCTAACTTTCTCTTCTTATTCATGCTAAAAACAGAATTATTTTTCCTCTTGGAATTATTATTATGCATGTTAATTTCAAAAACACCATTCACAGAAATTGCATCAAAATAAAATAAACCATCTTTGAAAACAGAAATTATATTATTATCAATCGTGTGAATAAATCCAAGATCCAACATACAAGAAAAGAAAATAACACCCCTATCAGTTGAAGGTGCATAATGACAATTATTTAAAATCAGTACTAAACCCGAAGGTAAAACTAGATTAAATATTCCTATAGCTTCAACCGCTGCTTGTGCGCCATTGCCCACTTGCAGAAATTGTTCCCCATAGGTGAGCTTCCTCTTCAACTCAAATCCCTACAGGGTATTACAAATGTTAATACCACATCCCGTATCATATACCCATGAGTTTGATTTGTATGTAAGATTAAATAACTCTATCATAAATAAGTTACATGAAGGTGCTGCAGCAGCTAGCTCAGCCTTCTTCTTATGTTCTTGCAACTCATGGAGGTAGAGAGAGCAATTCCTCTTCCAGTGTCCAGTCATTTTGCAATGGTGACAAGTCTCATCTTTCTGAGATTGATTCTTCTTGACAAAGTTTTGCTTCGGTTTTGATGGAGTCGCAACTTGTTTGCTCTTATCAACCTTGCCTTTGCTTTTCTGCTTCTTGTTCACTTGCGGTTTTGGCTTATTCACTCTACCTTTTGCACATAAAGTACTTGAGGAGTAGGAGTAGATGCCTTATCTTTTAACCCCTTTTCAAAGTCAATGAGCATTGTATGTAGATCATTAATTGTCTTCCCCGTGCAATGCATATTATAGTTACGAACGAAATCATTGAAGTCCTTATTAAGGGACCTATTGATCAAGTTGATAGCCATATTATGATCATAGGGTTGTCCTAGTGCGATGAGTTGTTCCATATAACCCCTCATCTCTATATAATGGGCACTTACAGACTTTCCAGGAGCTTGCTTGCAACTATGTAGAGCATCAACCAAATCATAGATCTCTACAGCTTGCGGCGTTTCATACACAACCTTGAGTTCATCAAGCATTCGCTGAGGTGAAAATAGCTCATACTTCCTATGAAGCGATGAAGCCATTCTTCTAACATTACAGCAGCCACCTCATGGTGCTTCTTAACATTAGCAGCGTGTTCAAGCCTTTGCGCATCAGATGCTCCCTCAGCAAGATCCTCCGAAAAAGGAGTAGTCAAGATATCAATAGTACCGGCTGCTCTCAGAACAATTCTTAGTGAGCGATACCAATCATTGAAATTAGGGCCAGTAAGTTCAGGACGTTCAAAGAAAGCTTTGAACGCCGAACTTATTGTCAGATTGTTTTCGGGTTGCGCCATTTCTACAGAAATAAGTTCAAACATTAGTATTTTTGATAATACAATTCAAGAAAATAAAATTACCCTGGTAATAAAAAACCATAGTATTTTCCTTGAAACTAGAATCCATATTGACATAGACTCATCACATCAGTTGATCTGCTAGTGACAAATGTATTCAACACAGTAACTTGTCGAACAATAATTGACAAACAAATTTGCAATTTCTAGATATGTTAGGGATTTACATTGCCAAAATCATTTGCATTGTAAACATGTTTCATCCCTACTTTACGCCTTAAGTTTCCAGTTCTTACTGAGTAACTTAATTAAGTCGACTAATCTAAAGAACATAAAACATTCATTGCGAATTCTCATTCTTATGAACGTTTTCTTTCCATCACAACACCGTCCCGGATCTCATATGACGATAATTGTGACTAGTGTTCGTCAATTAGATGGCATATGACTTAAATTTTAGGATATAGATTTTGGTGTCAAAATCATGTATGGAGAAGCATGCATACATCTCCATAACATAAGTTTAATAAAACGTTCAGTAAACTTTTGGTGAGACTAAAATTTCATAATATATTTTCAAGTTGAGGTATTGGTTAAACCAATTAAATATTTTACCCACAACTAAATTCACACCGTACTTTTTCTAGAACTCAGCTAAAGCACAAAGCAATAACCTTATTCATTGTGTTTCGGATGTGAATTAATGCAGTTAAATCAACCTTAAAGAATTATACATATAACAACCGTAGGTAATTCCAATTTTGACGCACAGGCGAGCCGGGAATTTGGTCAGCGCTGAAGCATAACACCTCCTTCCTTAACCAGGTACATGACCAGCGGTGCGTTATACCCACTTTATAGTTGTCAAAATTGAATAGGCCGTTAAGTTGTTATTGCAATTCTAATCAACGCAAATCATATGTAATTTAGATCTAAAACCAATTCATTAATTTTGATAAGATTTAGTCAATATTATTATTCTTGGAAAAAATTACCCTCGTTTACAACATACAATATATAAAAAACGCATGAAAACAAGTAGTACAAAAAAAACTAAATTAAATAGCCACATGCATAACAATTTATTCAAATAACATCAAATCTAGGGTTTTTATAAACATATAAAGTCTTCCCTAATTTCAAAACTTTGAATCAAATAAAGCAAATAGCACACAAAAATATATGATCCGTAAAAAAACATGCATGTTTATTACGGATCTCCCACATTCTCTTAACAATTAAATACTACGGATCGTAACCACACATGACATAACAATTAATTCATGCAAACATCTAAAGATAATTAGCATGTAATTTTAGGGTTTAAATTTTTTTATTTTTTTATAAAAAATTCGGCAATAGCCGATTTTTAAAAAAACAATAAAACAAAAAACCCTAATTTTTATAAAACCTAAAAAACAACATGTAATTTTTAACACAAATCAATATTAGTTAAAACCTTTAGATCTCGATAATTATAACATGTTAAAACGGCTCTCGATGCCATTGAAGGTTTATAAGGTTCATAACAATTATTTAAAACCCTAAACAAGATCATAGCACACATAGTGGAAGCGAATTAACAAGATCATAATCAGTAACACAATTATAATTAATCGATTAGGGTTACATACCTTTATTCTAGCAACGATTCAGAAGACAACGGAACAATCACCGATTAGGGTTAATCACGAACACCACCAGGATATAGTCTAAAGTAAGACTATATCTGTAACACCCCAAATTTATACAACTCAATACAGCGGAAGACTCGTT
This sequence comes from Glebionis coronaria, assembly GCA_025667525.1. Taxonomy (NCBI): domain Eukaryota; kingdom Viridiplantae; phylum Streptophyta; class Magnoliopsida; order Asterales; family Asteraceae; genus Glebionis; species Glebionis coronaria. The sequence continues at coordinate 535,343,546 of CM046876.1, forward strand.
GGTGTTACGGGATAGCACATTACTCACATCATAGACAACGCATAAAATTCGCGTCGTTTAATAATAAAGCATTTCCATTCATAATTATCAAAGTTACATAGGTCCCAAGTCATTGTATTTAATACAGGTTTTACAAAGCATTTGAATGGAAATAAGTATTTAGGTGCGGGCCATGAATTCTTGTTGTCTTCCCGAGAATTACCTTCAAGTACCTAAGATAAAACATGTTAAAAGAAAAGGTCAGCGATAACGCCGAGTGAATTCATAGAGTTTAATAAAATCCCTCAATATAACATCGGTATAAAATTATTACCGAAAATCATTTTGTACAAATAATTGTAATAGGCCATAAAATAGCCAAAATCATTTTATACAAATCTTTATCAAAATCATAATATAGGCTTTTGCCTTTAAAATCATTGTACGAACCATTGTCGTTAAAAACATCATACAATACGTTTTACAACGTTGTATAGATTAAATAAAAACCGTTATATGAGTATGGTTATGAAAAACCAAAACACGAACATAATATCAATAGTATGACCCCATATTTCTAGTCAGGCAATACATCGTAATTCGGTGCATATAGTAGTATTTCGTTAATTGGATTATTATAAGCCGCATGACATTGTTACCTTACTAAACCAAACAACGGGTAGCTAGCCCGAAACTCAATTTGCCCATCTAAATTAGCGTGTCGTCACAAAGGTCACGCTATGTAAACCTTCTCATACATAAATTCGCTTATCAATCAATGTGGCACGACGGGGATCAACCTTCAAGGCGCGAACTGGGGTGATCGTCCCCAAATAGTACTATTATATTCTTAAGCGTCTACCAAATCTCGGTAGTTCACAATTCATGCTAATGGGACTTTTAGTGACATAACCTAACTTTAATAATCGATTTAATTTCATCTATTGGGTCATTTAATCATTTATCGGGTCATACAATCGGGTCATACAATCGGGTCATACAATCATTCGGGTCCAAATCAATAAACAAACAATCGGGACAAATGGTGTCCTATTTTATAAAAACTAACATGTTATCTCCCTCGCGGGTTTATCAAACATTTCATAAAAACATTTAAAAGAGTGCGAGGCTATGAACTAACGTTGATGTGGAAAAGCGGGTTATCGGCAATTTGGATGTACGGTACGTGCTTCAATCTTGGAAACGTAGACAAATAATACTTGTCTTAGACTCTTGTCCAATGACTTTATAAAAATAACGATTATGTATACATATGATGATTTTATATATATGATGATCAAGTGGGTTTATATATTCTCCTTCACTCATTTTTGTGTTTATGTGTCGGTAACTTTTCTACTAGTTTACTAGTTTTACCTATTTACATATTTTAAGTACAATAAACTTATTATAAGTTCTTTAACTTGTATTAATACATTTTATACTTGTATTATCAGTATTTACACTTTACATGTTGGGCCCAAATGGGTTAAGCCCAATAAATAAGTTTATAAGTGTTTTAGCCCATTTTGTTGTATTATTAGTCCAATAACGTTAACTTAGCCCGTTAATGTCCGTATGTTATATAGTTCGGGTTTTATCGGTTTTTACTTGTTATATATGTTTATATATCAATATATGAGTTTATAAAAGTTTACATTAGACGGGTCCAACCGTCTAAGTTTTATTTAACAAAAACGTTAATTTTACGGTAATAGCCGAACAAGTCGTAAAAATCATGTTTATAGTTTTATAGCTTATAAAACTTATCAAGCTATCATTTTTATAAAATGTCCATTTATTTATCCTTATACATATTTATATAAATGTATTATATAAGTTAGTGGGTTTTAATTCACATTTTATACTATTTTTATTTGAGTGCTTATATAATACTATTATACTTTAATTTCCCAAAATCTGATTTTTATTTTCATGTTCACCAAAACTGCCATATCTAGAGTTCTATATGGAGATAGAAGCTCAAATTTTTATGAAATAAACTACATGATATGTTCTTCATTTAACTCTCCTATAGCTACTGTTGAATCAGCTTCTAAATATTTTCTATAAATCGTCCAAAACAGTGAACTCATATTTGTACTCTAAACTTGTTTTGATCATATCTCACTCATCCTAATGATTCCATTGCATAGCCAACTCTCACATGTGTACAAGACATATTACTTACTGTATATCCATTAATCTATGCCATTTTATCAGTTTATGATATGTTTCTTTACTGTTTTATACAGCCATCATTTTTAAGCAAGATTTTAGCCTTGTTTCTTATAGTTTTACATCTTTTTAATCATATTTATCAACACCAAATCCCCACACAATACTTTTATCATCATATAATCATCATATACATATACAATAGGAAATAAAATACATGATTACATAATCAAAATAACAAGAGGATGAGGAGAACAATCTTTATACCACCATGATGATGTAGGTTGTGATCAAAACATGGATTTTGATGGAGAAACTTGTGATAAACCAAGACCATCTTCAAGATCACCTATCTTCATGAACACCTTGTGAAAAATCAGCCCTTGAATCCCTTGAAAACTTCTCCTTGGATGTTAAAACTTGCACCAATCTTCATCTCTTTAAATGGAGATTAACATATCTTAATTATAACAAATGTTTGTGGTTAAATTTTGTATGAATGGGGTGTTGTGGTGATGATATGGGACGAAATCATAGAGGGAGGAAGAGAGGATTTAGTTGTTTGCATGAGTGAGAAAAGGAGAAATGGTTTTGGAGTTGCTAGTTAGTGGTTTTGTGGGATGAGTGGCTTCATTTTGAAGCTAATGGACAAGTGTCCATAAAAATGACACCAAGGGTGATGGTGTGGCTTAATCTTGCCGTCCAAGAGTGGGGGTGGGGCAAGATTTATCTTGTCTCATCCCCATTTAAATACGGGTACTCCTCGATTCTAGTTTCCTCGATTTGCGTGCCCTCGGGTCGTTTTGCGAAAAACGTTTTTATAAATTATGAATCAACGACACAAAACGAATCTAATAAAAATTGTCTCATCAAAAACGGAGTTCGAAAACGTAAATACGTAATCCTAAGGTTCCCGGTTTAGTCGTAAAGGACGTTAAATTAAAATCGTAAGTCCTAATCTCTTCTCGTAAATTTGTGAGTTTATGAACCAACACAAATTTAAAATCTCAAAATAATATTCACGGACAAATTTATTTTCTGAAATGTCGAACTGTCACCAAAACGGTGTATGTAAACGTAAGCACGTAACGTAGAATCCTCCGGTTTAGACGTAGTCGATGCTACTTCAAGACGTAAATCCAAATTTCTTCCCAAAAATAAGTGAGTTCATAAAATAATATTTTCAAATAAATATTGAGAATAAAATATCAACCATAAATTGACGGATTGTCACAGCATTTACCCCTAAACAGGATCTTTGTCCTCAAAGATCATCTTACTACTCGCTTCTTATAGAGTTAAAGCCATGTGGGTATTTCCTTCACATTCGGTCTTTTCTCTCAAGTGTAATTCATTACAATACGCGAGTTTCATCAAACATAACTACGGGAATAAGATCAGGCTTAATGTTGACTTACTTTCTCTATCCATGATGTTCACGGGTTTTTGATGAATGCAACTTTTCGCCGATCTAAACATTACTAAGAAACAATCAAATTCTCACTTGATAGACATTTCATCAAGTTCGATATACGAAACATAATTCACGCAGTTCTTGAAGTCCTAGGGTAGATCCAGCTTATATGCCTTTCAAACCAACTTTTACATCATCTCAATGGTCCCATACAACGGGGACTTATATCCCATGATCTTTCAGATCATCAATTCATTTTTCCATGGTTAAAATTTTTGGCATAACTTCGCTACCCATCTGGCACTTCAAGATCTACATTTCATATTCACATAACCTCCTACCCACTACCGGCAGTCAATAATCAGATCCTAATTTCAACAATCATTTCAGTTCTCGCGGGTCGAGTAATTTGTAAGGTTAGGTTCGCCATCATAGGAAACCCTAAACCTAAAAGACGTGTCCAACTCACAAAGGGTGTATGTCGGGTGTCTTCATCCCAACTCTTGATTACAGATGCTCTCATATTTAGATCCTAACAAGATTCGATCTCGATCCTAATACGATAATTATCAATGATAATCTCTCCAAAGGAAAATGATTATACGGTTTATTACCAAAGATCAATCATTCAAACATAAAACAGGACTTCTAGTGTTTTGTATCATTACTTTACCTCGTCCCTTCGATTTGGGGTGGTAAACAGTACTTTCATCAAGGTTCGTTCCCAATGACTTCTGAGCAAATCTCTAGAAATTCGATACGAAGCGAGGATCTTGATAGAGATGATTGATACAGGCACACCATGTTTACACAACTCATTTAAATACAAAAGAGTCAATTTCTTCATCAAGAATCTATCATTAACAGGAATGATATTAGCAGATTTGGTCAGTCTGTCGACGATGACCCAAATCGAATCAAATTCAGATGATGACCTTTGCAATAGCTAGACGTTTACTAATGTTTGAGGCGATGTCTGCCTTCATAATTTGCCATTAGTTCAACTTCTTCTGATAATGATACATTTAATCAGAAATGACAGGAATAGAATACTTATACTTACAAGATTTCAACATAACTAAATCTCAAAATCTCCATATTTAGGCAACCACAAGTGGCCTTTTATACACTTAACGCTATCAGCTTCTCAATTCTAATGGTTCACATTAGCCGCGAATCCCTTTTATTATCTATATTGTCCTTTTTACAAACATCGTTCATATTTAAATTATTCGGCAATTTTATTTTGTACCATCATTACTAAGGAACACATCCTAATTGGTTCTTTATCCTTTTCTACATAACGTGTCAGTATTTACATTCATTAAAAATTTCTTTCTTCATATTTTCTAAGTTTTAGTTTCTTCTCCACTATCATTTTTATCCGTTTTACTCAATCCGACGTCTAAAGCGTCAATAATTATTACAACTAATTAAATAATATTTTTTTTTGAAACGTAAACGTAAAGATTTTAAATTTCTTAGTTCGGCCAATTATATAAAAATGTTCAAAATAATTTTTAATTTAGTTAACACGATTTTTGCTGATTTATCGAAAATAATTAATAAGATTCGTAAATGTTTGAAAAGTCTTTGGTTATACTTTGGTCAAAAGTTTCTTAGTTGAAAAGCAAAAAGTGTCGTTTCAGATTTCAAGTCATGGTTTAAATGGTTTCCTCAATCCCTCTTAGGTTGTCTTGAGGTATACACAAACATTTACCCCTAAAAAGGAGTTTAGTTAAATGATTTGTGTATAAGGGAATAATCCCTTAAAAATTTCTTTGATAAAATATCTGTCAAAACATATTTCCATTTCCTTTTTGGTAAAATCTAAAGTCTTAAAAGGGCTCTTAATTTTTGAAGAGTCAATATATTTCATTATCTTATTAATCACACGGTCAAATAATGTAAAAGATTAAGTCTTAAATCACATGTTAATTATTCAAGGTACAGGTTTTAATTGTTCGGCCAATTCAAGGCAATCTATAAATAATTATTAACTCATTCTTATTCTTATAAACAAATAAACAGTCCTTAGTGATCACGAGCATGAATTTATCAATTTACAGCCTGCACACGTGATTCACCAAATTTATGAATGCTACATGTGCATTAGTAAATCCAAACGACATCACGTGTAACTCATAATGTTCATTACAAGTTCTAGATGTAGTGATTGGAATAGATAATATTTTTCGCGGACGCAAAGTTGATGATAACCATGCCATGGATCAAATCTTTAAAACATACGCTAGAACCTCGTAAATGATCGAACAAATCTTCCATTTCGAGTCATGGATATCGTTTTCGATTGTCAATTTACTCAGTTCACAGTAATCTATAAATATAAGGAATGATAACACCATAGCTCTTCATGATGACGAGCTCGGTAGAATGAAATCTTTCTCCGACAACTCTCTCAATTGTACGGTAATTCCTTTAATTCAGATGGTGCTGACGTACAGTGCACAAGCCACAGGTGCAGCACCTGAATATAATCAATACCAATTTCAACTTGCCTTAATGGCAAAAGTCTTGGTAATTTACCAATAAATACTTACTAAAGTTTCAGATAACAGAAACATCCTTTTAATAAATTTTCCATTAGGTTCTTTCTAGATTATAATATCTATGACTAATTCACAACCATTCATGGTATAATTTTAAGTCTAAATACAGGATATGGTCATTCATCAAGAATTATTTAGATCACTTTTGATAATCAACATCTTATCTTTTAGGGGAATTCTATTCGAGTTCCCATAAATTAAGACAATGTCGTCATGTCATAATCAATCAATCCATTCTACTGGCACTATCAACTTTTCAGTTTCATTGACGTCGATAAGATGTGAACTTCTCAAAAGACTAATAATAACTCATAATCCTTCACAGATTCAACGAGACATAACTAACCTTAAAAGAGTAAGGTCAACGCATAATCTATGCGAGAGAATTTCAAATCAGATACAGACGAAAACATTTAACGAATATAAATATATCCCATGTTTTCATAATTTGAGTACGCATTCGAAAGCTCCTCGGATCGTTACCCAGGTCATTCAAATGAAATCAAATCATAAGAAATGATAAGAACGTCAATACATCCAGTCGGGTATCAACACTCGGTAATTAGATACTTTTCCAAAGAATCTCACTACGAGAGAATTGGACAAGAAAGAATTGTCAATTGTCAAATAAGACAATTTCCACAGATAAGTAAATTCAACTCAGAAGAATAAATGGTACGGGCACGTATGTAGATGTCTTTAACAATATGTCCCTATTTTTCACTTCTTGCAGATCTCATAAAATTTAATCTTTCACAATCTTTAAAGAAAATGTAGTGTTTATTCATTGGTTTTATGGTGACTACTAATCAGTTTAGCAATCAAAGGTAGTCTTTTCATTAATCACAAACAAGTCAAAATTGTACCGTAACACATTACGTGTCACTATGTCATACAATTCTCAGAACTCATCCTACCAACTGATATCTCAGTTAAGTTAGGGATGTTTAAAAGATACCACAATGGATACTAACCTACAAGAGTCATTAGGTGTTCCATATGTCCCGGAAGATCCATTGGTCCCAATTTAGAAGAAGATTTCTTCAATTTATTTCTTGGACACTGGGCATCCTCGTTAGTGGACAATGGCCTAGGAACAACACTTATCACAAACTAACAATCATTTAAAACCTTATAATTCAATCACATGACTTAATAATTTCCTCTTATCAATCTCATATTCCATACGAGTTAAATTTTACTTTATTCAAGTTTCAATCAACTTATACTCAAGGCGATATCCTACCTAATTTTCCAATATTTACAACCTTATTCTTCGGCCTTGTAAAGGCAATAAAATCTCAATATGAACAACACTTAATTTCCAATCATATTAGCTCTTACAGCAATAGTTATCAAATGAGTCACTAGTATGAGATGACTCGATCATTCAATTAGACTTATCGGAAAGGTACTAGTGACATGAGGCTTTTGGGTAATGGTTCCAATGACAGCCTCAAGTGCAACATTCACCCTTTCGATTTTAATTTAAGAATTGGATGACAACAAATCAGATGACATCTTTCCAGGTGATAACGTTTTGTCAAACTCCACTCTATAAGGAAAGATCGTCATGACATCGATATCAGATTTAAACTTGCCAATTCTTTTTCAGTATCACAATCAACTAATATCTATGTTTCTACGAATATCAACCATTGTTGGGATCATAAATATCCACAACTTGGTTTAGATTTAGGATAGCTAGAATTCCTACGAGAATAGCTTCGATTAATTTACTAGGGGTTTTAGGGTTCCTTGTGACAATCTACGTCGTATAAATACCTCGTATAAATATCAAAATAATCATCAAACAATCATGTAATAAAATTACATCATATATATATATAATCCAAGTTATATATATATTAAAATAACACTTCTTAGTCTGGCCTTGTCGGTAACTCGGGAATTCTTCGGCACCGTTATAGTCAAAAGATTTTTAGACATTTTTAGAAAAATGTTTATAGTTAAAAGATTTTGAAATGTTTTATTCAAAACCTTGGTTTTAAAAATCTTTCGTTCTCTATAACGAGAGCTCTGGTACCAAACTGTAACACCCCCAAATTTATACAACTCAATACAGCGGAAGACTCGTTGGTGTTACGGGATAGCACATTACTCACATCATAGACAACGCATAAAAGTCGCGTCGTTTAATAATACCATTCATAATTATCAAAGTTACATAGGTCCCAAGTCATTGTATTTAATACAGGTTTTACAAAGCATTTGAATGGAAATAAGTATTTAGGTGCGGGCCATGAATTCTTGTTGTCTTCTCGAGAATTACCTTCAAGTACCTGAGATAAAACATGTTAAAAGAAAAGGTCAGCGATAACGCCGAGTGAATTCATAGAGTTTAATAAAACCCCTCAATATAACATCGGTATAAAATTATTACCGAAAATCATTTTGTATAAATCATTGTAATAGGCCATAAAATAGCCAAAATCATTTTATACAAATCTTTATCAAAATCATAATATAGGCTTTTGCCTTTAAAATCATTGTACGAACCATTGTCGTTAAAAACATCATACAATACATTTTACAACGTTGTATAGATTAAATAAAAACCGTTATATGAGTATGGTTATGAAAAAACAAAACACGAACATAATATCAATAGTATGACCCCGTATTGCTAGTCAGGCAATACATCCTAATTCGGTGCATATAGTAGTATTTCGTTAATTGGATTATTATAAGCCGCATGACATTGTTACCTTACTAAACCAAACAACGGGTAGCTAGCCCGAAACTCAATTTGCCCATCTAAATTAGCGTGTCGTCACAAAGGTCACGCTATGGAAACCTTCTCATACATAAATTCGCTTACCAATCAATGTGGCACGACGGGGATCAACCGTCAAGGCGCGAACTGGGGTGATCGTCCCCAAATAGTACTATTATATGCATAAGCGTCTACCAAATCCCGGTAGTTCACAATTCATGCTAATGGGACTTTTAGTGACATAACCTAACTTTAATAATCCGTTTAATTTCATCTATCGGGTCATTTAATTATTTATCGGGTCATACAATCGGGTCATACAATCATTCGGGTCCAAATTAATAAACAAACAATCGGGACAAATGGTGTCCTATTTTATAAAAACTAACATGTTATCTCCCTCGCGGGTTTATCAAACATTTCATAAAAACATTTAAAAGAGTGCGAGGCTATGAACTCACGTTGATGTGGGAAAGCGGGTTATCGGCAATTTGGATGTACGGTACGTGCTTCAATCACGGAAACCTAGACAAATAATACTTGTCTTAGACTCTTGTCCAATGACTTTATAAAAATAAAGATTATGTATACATATGATGATTTTATATATATGATGATCAAGTGGGTTTATATATTCTCCTTCTCTCATTTTTGTGTTTATGTGTCGGTAACTTTTCTACTAGTTTACTAGTTTTACCTATTTACATATTTTAAGTCCAATAAACTTATTATAAGTTCTTTAACTTGTATTAATCCATTTTATACTTGTATTATCAGTATTTACACTTTACATGTTGGGCCCAAATGGGTTAAGCCCAATAAATAAGTTTATAAGTGTTTTAGCCCATTTTGTTGTATTATTAGTCCAATAACGTTAACTTAGCCCGTTAATGTCCGTATGTTATATAGTTCGGGTTTTATCGGTTTTTACTTGTTATATATGTTTATATATCAATATATGAGTTTATAAAAGTTTACATTAGACGGGTCCAACCGTCTAAGTTTTATTTAACAAAAACGTTAATTTTACGGTAATAGCCGAAAAAGTCGTAAAAATCATGTTTATCGTTTTATAGCTTATAAAACTTATCAAGCTACCATTTTTATAAATGTCCATTCATTTATCCTTATACATATTTATATAAATGTATTATATAAGTTAGTGGGTTTTAATTCATATTTTATACTATTTTTATTTGAGTGCTTATATAATACTATTATACTTTAATTTCCCAAAATCTGATTTTTATTTTAATGTTCACCAAAACTGCCATATCTAGAGTTATATATGGAGATAGAAGCTCAAATATTTATGACATAAACTACATGATATGTGCTCCATTTAACTCTTCTATAGCAACTGTTGAATCAGCCTCTAAATATTTTCTATAAATCGTCCAAAACAGTGAACTCAGATTTGTACTCTAAACTTGTTTTGATCATATCTCACTCATCCTAATGATTCTATTGCATGGCCAACTCTCACATGTGTACAAGACGTATTAAGTACTGTATATCCATTAATCTATGCCATTTTATCAGTTTATGACATGTTTCTTTACTGTTTTATACAGCCATCATTTTTAAGCAAGATTTTAGCCTTGTTTCTTATAGTTTTTCATTTTTTTAATCATATTTATCAACACCAAATCCCCACACAATACTTTTATCATCATATAATCATCATATACATATACAATAGGAAATAAAATACATGATTACATAATCAAAATAACAAGAGGAAGAGGAGAACAATCTTTATACCACCATGATGATGTAGGTTGTGATCAAAACATGGATTTTGATGGAGAAACTTGTGATAAACCAAGACCATCTTCAAGATCACCTATCTTCATGAACACCTTGTGAAAAATCAGCCCTTGAATCCCTTGAAAACTTCTCCTTGGATGTTAAAACTTGCACCAATCTTCATCTCTTTGAATGGAGATTAACATATCTTAATTATAACAAATGTTTGTGGTTAAATTTTGTATGAATGGGGTGTTGTGGTGATGATATGGGACGAAATCATAGAGGGAGGAAGAGAGGATTTAGTTGTTTGCATGAGTGAGAAAAGGAGAAATGGTTTTGGAGTTGCTAGTTAGTGGTTTTGTGGGATGAGTGGCTTCATTTTGAAGCTAATGGACAAGTGTCCATAAAAATGACACCAAGGGTGTTGGTGTGGCTTACTCTTGCCGTCCAAGAGTGAGGGTGGGGCAAGATTTATCTTGTCTCATCCCCATTTAAATACGGATACTCCTCGATTCTAGTTTCCTCGATTTGCGTGCCCTCGGGTCGTTTTACGAAAAACATTTTTATAAATTATGAATCAACGACACAAAACGAATCTAATAAAAATTGTCTCATCAAAAACGGAGTTCGAAAACGTAAATACATAATCCTAAGGTTCCCGGTTTAGTCGTAAAGGACGTTAAATTAAAATCGTAAGTCCTAATCTCTTCTCGTAAATTTGTGAGTTTATGAACCAACACAAATTTAAAATCTCAAAATAATATTCACGGACAAATTTATTTTCTGAAATGTCGGACTGTCACCAAAACGGTGTATGTAAACGTAAGCACGTAACGTAGAATCCTCCGGTTTAGACGTAGTTGATGCTACTTCAAGACGTAAATCCAAATTTCTTCCCAAAAATAAGTGAGTTCATAAAATAATATTTTCAAATAAATATTGAGAATAAAATATCAACCATAAATTGACGGATTGTCACAATATCACGTTCTTGTACACACGTAATACATCGAGTTAATCGTGATTCTAGCACGAACAAACCGAGCTTCCACGCTTATGGAGTATCTACCCAACAACCCTAGAGAGGGGCTAGGACTAGATAAAAATGGCTTAATCGAAAACCAAAGAAAACCCTAAAAGGGGTGTTTTTGGCCGGCGACTAAGAGCAAAAGAAAGAGAGATTTGTGATGTGATTTATGAAGGCTAGTGTTTGTTTATATAGACCTTGGATAAACTTTTTCTCCAAGTCATAAACCAAATAGGAAAGAAAATCTCTTTTCTTCCCTTTTTGTTCCCTTAGGCCGACGGTTCACAAAGCCCACAAGGGGGCTTCCGGAACTTTTCATTTTCCTTCTTTTAGCTTCTATTTGATTCCATAACGGTCGTTTATACTTAACTTTTAATTATTAACGATCGTTAGTTAAGCTTTGCTTTGATTTAATAAATATAATAACATATTTAATAAATAAAATAACCCTTTACGTAATGTGTGCAATCCCGTAATCACGAGTTCGATCCTATCTCACGACTATTAATTTTAAGTCCATAAACTTTTAGTTATACCTTCATTACATCAGTGATCCTTTAGTGACATTGGGCTTAACAGAGTTTAGCTTAAACAATTTGGGATTATCATTCTCAAAAATATCATACGCGTACACTATGGACGATTATCCGAAAACCACCATGATAAACTTAGACCACGAGTATTCTTAGTAGGTAATATCTAATAGTAACATAGAAATAAAACAAAAGGTATACGTTGACATGCATGGCACTTCAGTTTTTAGTAGGTAATGTTTAACGTTGTATGCAGTAATGGCTTATCGCTAATATTTGCTTTTTGCTGATGCAACAACCCGAGTTAGTGATGGTGACGTTCGCAATTATATAAGGAAATGAAGCAGGGAGACTTCGAACTCGTGCTTCCTACTTCACTCATTCTTTCCCTTCTATATAATAAATACTAACCTAGCCAGTGATCACACTTACATACAATAGAAGCATTAAGTTGTCAATATATCCGAAAGATGCATATCCTAGATTATCCGAAAACGACCATGATGAACTTAGACCACGATCCAAGTATTCTTACCGGAAGACCTCCCACTTCTATGAGACAAGAACTCCCGCTCCTTTCTATGTAAACTTACGATGTTTCCCTTTTACGGTATCTTTGTTTTACTTTTCTGTCGTATTTCATTTACAATAAGGCCAGTGATCATTGTCTTGTTTTTTTCTTTTTCTTTCGGAAGATTGATAGCTCCCAATGGCCAAAACCTTCATCAATCTAATACCGTACAAGCACGGGACATGTTGCCATTACCAATAAACCTGCATCATATGAAGAAGACGACGCCATCTTCTGCCACCGCTGCTAAACACCATACACAGTAAGTTCGACTTTGATTATTACTATACTCTTTATTCGTTCAGATATATACTACAAGAAGTCTTATATCCCTTTTTTTTTGAATTCATATAACATTACATATGCTTTATGACAGGTTTCAGTACTACAAAAAAATTTGGAAACTGATATTTACTGTAGCTCTTTTCGCTATGTTTCCATCATTGGCACAAGTCGGCCAGCTCAAGTTTACAAATAAGTCACCGTTTGTAACTCATGTGTTCTTTTCCAACATGGGTGTTATTGCCTATGTCATCGCTATACCGACTTCAGTGATTTTCTTTGCTATGGCAAACTACTTAGAGGGGTTTGCCAATGAGCCCTCATCCCGTACATACTACATTTACATGATCTTAAGATGTGTCTTTTGCTTCTCGGCCATTCTTGCACCTCTCTCGTTTGTGTTGGTGTTGCTCATCCCTAGCGACGGGTATTACTGGATTGGGTATTTGATAATCTCGCTAATTTTTGTAGTTATAGTTGCATATAATGTTATGGACTACTTACGTTGCAAGATAAAATTATCCAACTTGAGCAATGCTCAAATAGACACAGAGATATCATCACCTTCCATAGTGTAGGGAGAATATGTATGTACGTGCAAGTTCAGGTTGTAACTAGTTCGCAAAATTAACTACGAATTTAAGTTTGCTATTTTTGTTTCAAGTTGATCAAGCCAAATGTTATAACTTATAAAGTGTACATATACTATATTTATGTCACTTGGTATGACTTTACTCGAATTTTTGTCATACCATTATTCAAAACTATTACGTAATGATTTTTTGCTATTGTAGTTTTATGCAATGTTTTGAAATCCGGGTTTTAAATTGACCGGTCGAGTCATCGGGTCCGGGTTAAACGGTTTTTTTTTTTAAATATTTTAATATTTTTAATAATTAATAATAGTTATATATAAAAATCATAAAAACTTCCGAATATTGAGGATAAATTGTTTACCAACCAATATAATATGTAAAAAATAAATTTCGTCGCAAATTCGTAAAATTTACATATTTTTTTCAAAAAGAACCCGAAAAAATCAAAACCCGGCCGGGCCTCAAAAACCGGGTTGACCCGGGTCAAGCCGAGTTTTGAAAATGTAAAACCCGAGTCAAAATGACCAGTTTTTTCGACCGGAACCGGGTCAACCGGTTGACCCGGTCTGAGAACATTGGTTTTATCTATTATACTATTGTTGGCGAATTTGTGACACCAACCTATTTGTTCTTTTTTTGGAGTATAAACATCGTACTTGTTATGATGTTCTGCTGTTTGGTGAGTAATCTTGTTCTTGATAAAATATTTCTCCAATCATTAAAGCCGAATGATAATTAAATTTGTATGATATCGGTAGTGGGGGTTGACAATATTTTATGGAAGTAAAGAAAGATGTGGGTGAAGTCAGTACAGGAAATTAGCCAAGGTGGTTTCTTCTTTTAGTCGAGTCGACAATGTTTCTTCTAGTCAGGTCGACAAAATGAGCATGTCAATGAGTCTAGTCGAGCGGGTCGTACAATTAACATGCAACATCAAATATATAAAAGGCTTTTTATATATAATTTTTTTTTTTTATTAGTCAAATAATTATAATGAAACGTTCTCTTCTTGATGTCAAAAGGTCTTTTTAATTTGTACATACACAATATCCAAGAGACATATGATCATCTTAAAACATTGCAATCAAGTCAAACTTTTATCAAGCAACTTAAGTTCGAGTTTAAGTTTAGTTTGATAAAATTAAACTTTTATCAAGCTCAAACCCAAGTTTAAATTCAAAAAACAGCTCAAACATATAACAAACTCAACCTTTTGAAAACACGGCTCGAGCTCTATCAAACTTTTTCAAGATTTAATCAAAATATGTTTTAATTATTAATGTCTGTAAGCATTTAAAGGTTAATTTGAGTATTAATCTAATTATAAAAGCATATTTTATAATTAAATAAGTAATATATTATATAACTCTAATTAAATTTATATTTTAGTTCTTTGTTATTAAAATATTTTTTTTATTTTTGTATTTATCAAACATTATTTCAAACATAATTTGAATGTAAATATAAAAATTCTATTACTATACAATACATTATCAAGCATTACCCGTATATAGTATGTTATTATTATTTTATTAATGTTACGTATAATTATGTTGTACACCATAATTATCAATGCTTCATTTCACGCATGGATTTTCTCGATTTAGTTGATCCAATTACTCGGTCAAGTCGGCCCGATGGTCGACCCTTGATCCGGTGACTCGACCGTGTTAAACCATAACAAAATCATAGGCGTCTTTCGGCATAGACGTGTATTGGTTTATAATGTAATGTGTACGCTTTATAGGTTAATAACTAAATCTATCGGTAAATAAGTCGAACCGTGTTAAACCATAAGAACAATTGTTAAGAAGGATGTTGTTAGCACTTTTCATATCGAGTTTACGATTCGGTTGTTCGGAAGTCATATTCAAAACAAACGTTGTTAGCGTTTTTGTATTTAAACATGTGACTCGAGGTGATATAGTTACGCATAGATGTTAAACGAATACTTTATTACCCATTGATTGTATTATGATATCGTGATGAATGTTAACTAATCTAATGAATGTTAACTAATCGTGATGAATGTTAATTAATCGTGATGAATGTTAGCTCATCGTGATGAATGTTAACTCATCGCGATGAATGTTAACTAATCGTGATGAATATATTATCATCATGATGAATGTTAACTAACCGTGATGAACAAATCGTGATGAATGTTAATTCATCGTGATGAATGTTAACTAATTGTGATTAACGTTAACTCATCCCAATGAATGTTAACTAATAGTAGTCATTATACATGATACTTAATCGGGTGTGTTGAATGATATCATTATACATAGAGGTGACACATGACACATTAATCGGATGTTTTGAATGATAAAAGTTATATATAAGATGTTAAACGAATGTGTATGCACTCATTACATTATGATATCGTGATGAATGTTAACTAATCATGATGAATGCGACATATCTCATTTATTTCTACCGTGTATCGATTATGGCGTCGTTCGGCTAAAGCGTGTATTGATTTGGAATGTAATCTAAGTGTGTGAGGTATTTGTTAAAGATGGATACAAAAAAGTTAGGTTTTTGTCGTCTAGCGGCTCTTAGGGACTCCTTTCTGCAACACATAAAAAACCGATTTAATTCATTGCAATATTATAATATAAAATACGGATTTACAACGAATAGTTAGAAACTAGAAATGATTAAACATATGAAATCCGTTAAAAATCCATAGCAAAGTATTTAGAAATTCTAATGGAGTTATATATAGAAAAAAATAAAAAAATATTGGTTTTGCTGCAAAATATTTCTTTTATATTTACTTTAATTTTTGTTTCAAATATATTAACGATTTTGCAATGGATTTGCAATGGACAACTAAAAATAAACTCAAATAAAATTATTATAGTCAAATCTTTTAACGATTTTTCAATGAATTTGCAACGAACAATTAAAAATAAATTGAAATTAAATTATTATAATTATTTTGTTGTAAATCCGTAACATTTATTCAAAATTTACAACCGATTTGCAATGGAAGCTAATAATGTTTTATTTTTACATACTCCGTTGCAAATCCGTTGCAAATTTCAAATAAGATTAACGGATTTCTAACGGAAAATTATAAAATAAATATAAAAGAAATTACTTTAATTTTTGCAACGGATTTGCAACGGTTTTCTGTGCCGTTGCAAATACGTTGCAACCCCGTTGCAAATTTGCTACGGAAAACTTCGGTTGCAAATTTTCGTAGCATTTGCCCTGTTGTGTAGTAGTGTGAGTTATAATTTTTAAGACTCCTTTTCATTTTACCCCATTCCTATATATATATATATATATATATATATATATATATATATATATATATATATATATATATATACATATATATAGATATATATATATATATATGTTTATATATATATATATATATATATATATATATATATATATATATATATATATATATATATATATATATATATATATATATATATATATATATATATATATATATATATATATATATATATATATATATATATATATATATATATATATATATATATATATATATATATATATATATATATATATATATATATATATATATATATATATATATATATATATATATATATATATATATATAAAGTTAGGATCTAATAAGAAGATTAACAAAAATAAGAAGGATGAGAAGAAACCACAACCACTCATTTCAGATGCACCTACAAAATCTCCTGCATCTCCCCTTAAAATTTTCACTCTTATTTAAAATGTGTGGTCCAGAGTTCTTCTTATTCTTCTTATTTTTATTTCTCTTCTTACTGGATCGCTACTATATATATATATATATATATATATATATATATATATGTATATAGTTAGGGATCCAGTGAGAAAATTAGTTAAAATAAAAAGAATAAGAAGTAATTTTAACCACAAGATCAATTATCGATGGCTAAAACATGACAGTGGCAAATCTGTAAATAACAAACAAAATCTTACCTCTGTGATTAGGTGAGTTAGGGCATAAATGAAAAGTTTAACTAGTGTGGCCCTTGTTAGTCGCTTTTTGATAGTAACACTAACAAATTTGTATTTGCAAAATTTTTGTTTTATCACGGTTTTCTTCTTATGCATTTGCTAATTATATCCTTAATAAGAGAGGGGAATTGCGATTCCCAATGAACAGTACCCACACTCGGAGGTATTTAAATACCAACTAATGAAAACATAAAAACCAAAACCTTTAATTTTATTGATCTGCTACAGGAAGCGTGAACTGCTACATGAAGGGAGTTGTTTGTGTTGTCTGAGAAGTGAGTGCTATTTTCCATTAGTTGGTATTTAACTTATTTATGTTTTGGCTAGCTTATATCTAAAAAAACCTCGAAAGCGATACTGTTCCAACGGTGGTGATGGTCTCATATATCAGGCGATGATGACACTCTTATGATTAGCATGTGTGGTCTACCGACACCTACATCTAGGCTGGGCAGTCGCACTGAGTGTGCGATTGCAGCCATGTCATGTGTTCGGTCCCGCGGTTGTGCTAAAATATCTGAGCCTAATGTAACATCAAGGGTTACGTATTCCCAAATATATGGATACCCTTCAAGGGAATCAGGGGGAATTTTGCGGTCTTTAGTCTGTTTAGAGCACGCTAAACATCTCAAACTACCCCCTGCTTACCTCGAAGGGTATCCAAATACTTGCAAACGCAGCTTCTGATGGGCCTATTTTTCCAGCTATCCTGTTGTTTGCCCCTTAATTCACTGTTGAATCCAACCAAACATAAATGGTTAATAATCCACCGGACCAAGCCCGTCGCGGCGGAGCGCGGGCACTAAACCCTAGTAATTAATCAAAACCCAGCGTATCCATTTTGAGATTTAAATTTACGCTCACATAAAATATACATGTATCAGTTTTGAGATCTAATTAAATACATTTTCGATGCAACATACCTTCATCTAATTGATGCATCCAAACTATCATACTCCATTAATCGATGCATCTAAGTATCTAACGACGTATGCGTATTTTCTTACAATGACACATATCGCTAGGTAGATGCATATACACATGATATTCGATTGGTTTCGAAAAATGATTATTTCATGGAATTAACGTTGGATAAAGATTCATAAAAAGTCGGTTTTCGAACACAGCGATCATGTTATCTAAACATAATTCTCTTATGCATTTGAGCATGTTATCATGCATCTAAAATTGCTTACCAATTATAAAACATAATACGTTGAATAAATCATGCATCTAAGCTACGCCCTTCATCTAATGGATGCATCTAACGGCGTATGTATATTTCCTTACAATGACGCATCTCGCTAGGTAGATTCATTTACAGATTATATTAAATCGGTCCGCAAAAACGCATGGAACTACTTTTGATAAAAATAATATGTCGGTTTTAATTATGGTCCAAATTTCAATCTCATGCGTTGAATATACGAATGCACATCTTTTAATTTCGTAAATTATCAGATTCAGCAGCAAAACGAGATGCACCGAATATGACCTGATCGAACTCAAGTAACTGACTTAGATGCGTCGATCTAATGACCATGTGTTGATTTTTAGCAGATCGATTACCGTTAAAGGATTTCATATGAGAAAAATTCTATCGAATTACTTTCAAATTTAAACAAGTTTAGATGCATGATGTATTGATAGTGGCTAAGTATCTTTTTCATAACTGATAAGCAAACTTTGATGCATGACCTTTACAAAATACGAAAAACATGTTGAGATGCATGAGGATCATGTTTTAGGTGCATGATCGATATGTTGGAAAATCATAATTATATGGGTTGCGTAGGAGAATTGTCCATATTTAATTGTTGAAAGTGAAGATCAATATTTATTTTAACAATTTATGATCAATTATAAATGATGATGACGCTGTGTTTTCATTTGATTTGCTTAGATGTTTTAGAAAAGTTAATAAAAAAGTCACCGGCGTTTTAGGAATTTAACATTATTGAAACTTGCCTGTGCTAAGATTAGACGAAAATGCCTAAAAAAACTAAAAAAGATCTTTTAAAATGATTGGTTGATATATATCACTTCTTATTCTTTGTATTATAAAGTTTTTCTTATTTGATCATAACTATTATATATATATATATATATATATATATATATATATATATATATATATATATATATATATATATATATATATATATATATATATATATATATATATATATATATATATGTTTATTAATGAATTTTAATATAAAATAAAATAATTTTATATATATTCTAGCTTTTTAAGATAAACTCAAGTTTTAATCAAACTTTATCAAGCTAAGCTCAAACTCAGTTGATTAAAATTTGACAAAATTTAAACTTATAAATTTTTATGGCTTGACTCAATTGCACTCTTACTTTATTCATCCTTTTTACTTTCATTTAATACCAAAAGTAGTTAGCCAAATTTAAATAACACATCAATACCACATCAGCTTTATTTCTATTAAACCAAACTGTGACAAATTTTCGTAATTTAATGGAACAAATGACCGATAAGTTTTATTTTAGTTAAAATTTCATTACTTAAAATAAATCATTTAATAATTAAAATAAAAATTAAAAACAAAACCATAGATAACCCCATCTAGTTAATTACTTTTAAAATTAATATTACCACTGTTCAAAATTTTAAATTTGTTTTGAACTTAAGCGATGATTTAACTGAACTGACCCAGTGATCGAACCGTGACCTGATAATGTTAAATATCCATAATACAATATAATAAAAATTTTAAAAATTTAAACATTTTCAATAAAAAAATACGCTCTTTATACTTAATATAAATATAGATATAAACAAGATGGGCACACCCGCGCTTCGCTGCGGGGCAATATTTTTTCGGTGCTATGTGTTACAGATCGTTCAACTAACTCTCACAAAAATACGATCGTTCATCTTCTGTTGTTGCAGCCTACACCTCTCCATAAGCAGCAATCATGTGAGCTTGTCCGTCAGGGAAGAAAATATTTCATGATTATGAACAACTCCATCACCTGTGAAACTGCGACCTTCTCACAACAACTGTCCATTTGCTGTCGATATTTTCTGTTGACCAAAGCAAAGTTGGTTGGCCAGGCAAAAGCTGTCTTTCTAGCCATTCTTGGTCCAGTAAGTCTTACTCCATCACCTGCCTCAATTTAAATGTTAATCAATTAGGAACAAAACTCAATGAGAGCTTTAGAAATGTTATAAATAAACTAAAAAGGATGTGACTTTATTCACCTCCAAATAACACAACTACAACAACATAGGCTACAACACTTCTTGCAGCGGTTTAGGCTTCGTAACCGTTTATGCCACGGAATCCCCGAACGTGAGATACGGATAATTTTTTATCATACTAAAGTTTGTCTAAGATCTAACCGGGACGTAAATATGATTGCCACTTGAGTGTACTATTATATGATTCTGTTAGCCCTATATTTTATATAGCCGAACAAGAATGTAATAGGTCATCTTAGTCGTTAAAAGGTCTTGTATTGTAATAGGTTAGTCGGGAAAACCGGGCTTGGACTTTAAGCTAATATTGTATAAGTTAGGGGCGTAAGCCCAAAGCAAAGCCAAGCCCGGCCCAAGGAAACAAAGCCCACGGCCCAAAAGGCCAAGGGTATATAAACCCTCTTCCTTGTGTGGAAGAGGGTGTTGGTTCATTTTACTTTCTCTCTCTAGTAAACATAAACCTTCCAAATCTCTCTTGTTTCTCTCTCTACTTTTCTTCTCTTTCTCTCTCTAAATATCTCTTCTAAATCTTGTGTTATGGATTGAATGGGAACAACATTTGGTATCAAGAGCCTATAGTGGATAGGTGATTGAAGATTAGTGTGGTGTGTTCTTGATTTTTCGTGGTCATTTTGATCTATATATCACGTCCAAAAAAAATTTCTTGTGTTTTTTATGGTTTTTTCTTGATACAAATCTTCTACATAGTTGTGGTAGAGATTTGGTATTGTTACCTTGGCTAAAAACACAAAAATTTTGGGTGTTTTGATCATTTTTTTGCTTAAAATCACGAATTGGTTGAGTTTTGTCCGAGAAAAGGGGGAATTATTCCGATCAGGTCATCAGAAAAGGGCTTACAGTTATTCCGATTAGTGTAATCGGAATAGGGTTTATACATTCCGATTGGGTATTCCGACAAGACATTCCGATTTGACATTCCGATTGGGTATTCCGATTGGGAATTCCGACAAGACATTCCGATTGGTCATTCCGATTTGGTCATTCCGATTGGTTATTCCGATTTGGTCATTCCGATTTGGTCATTCCGATTTGACATTCCGATTAGGGTATTCCGATCAAGGTCATTCCGACAAGGTTATTCCGATGGACATTTCGATTGATATTTTTGTTTGAGTAATTTTTAGACTTAGCCACTATCTAAACTAGTTTCGGAACGTAGTTTACATAAATAAAAAAAAAAGAGTTTTTTGGCGGGAAAACTCCAAAAAATTTATTTTTTTCCTAGACCATTTTTAGGCCATTTAAGTTTCAATTTCAAATTTTGGCGATGCGAAAAAATTTTCGATCAAAAATTCGAATTTTCGGACCAAAATTCAAATTTTTAGGCCATTTTAGGTTTTATTTTTTGTCAAAATTTTTCATTTTTCAAATTTTTTCCCTACTAGTTTTTGGCTATTTCTAACTCGATTTCAAAATTTGGTGATTCAAAAATTTTTCGGCTTACCGTTTTGTCGGACTGAGGAATTTATTGTCGGACTGACAAAAAATTAGAATTTTCGGAATTTCAACCACAATCAAATCACAACACATCCACTAAGATCCGTCATCCATACACATCAAATCCTCTTCGAGACATCCGTTCAATGGACATCTTCGTGGATTCAACACCAACAACGTCCATGACTGAGATGAATAAAGAGAAGATGCATAATCCAGAGGTTCAGTCAAATACTGAGATTCCAATCAGTAAACCTTCTAACAAGGATTCTACCACCAAAACCGTTCATGCAATCAAATACAAGATGTCGAAAGCAAAAGAAAGATGCATGGAACACATAAAGTTGCTTCAGTCACACCTTCAGGTTCTTTCAAGAGACGACCTAAAAGGCACTCGTCTTGAAATTGGATTCAAACGGGTATTCTTTTTACTATTTGGTCAAGATGTTGAGACATTCATCAGAACGATGCTACTTAATGTGGACCATCTTCAACAAGAACTTGACAGAGACGATTTTCACGAGAATATATCCATGGAGGTCCTTTTAGCTCTCAACAATCAGTTCCAGCAATTCATTGACTCAAGTGGCTTATCCAAAAACGACCGAGAGTTCACAAGCACATACTTTACCAAATATACTCTCGTAGATCTTCAAGCGTTCAAAGAGACACTTCTTCAACATATGAGCAATATAAAGAAGTCAATTGCTGAAAGAACACGCCATCAAAGGCACTTTCAAAGAAGGGTGAATAAAATACTGATGCAAATGAAAGAGAGCATTGTCGATATAGATCAAGCATTGGATGCTTCTTCGGTTGATATAGAGAGCAGCGGGACAGAATCAGAAACGCAGCATATCAGTACCAGCTCAGGGAATGATCAAACAACCAATGATGCGGATATCAGACCCCTTTATGATGATCAGCCAATAGCTATGGTACATTTAAATGCTGAATACGATGTTCCTCAACATACTGAGCAATCTGAACCCATTCTTGACACGTATCTAGTGGAAAATGTTGATAGCAATACCACACCTGATTCATCAGATACGAGTACTAATGGAGGAGAGACTTTTCAGGATGTTGATTCTAAGATTCACGAGCTTGAAATTCTGTTAGCTCAGAAGACTAAAGATTTTGAGGATGCCAAACTCGATTTTTCAAAGAAAAATAACAAATTTGGTTACTTTGAAAAACTTGAAAAAGCAAATGTTGTTCTTGAACAAAAATTGGATCGTAAGATTCAAGATTTTAATGTGGAAAAAGAACATTTTGTGAAACAAATAAATTTGTTAGAATCAAAGTTGGCTTCTCAAAATCCAAGTCCTCCGCCTGCTTCATTAACTGAATTATCTGTGCAACCTATCGACACTGTAGAAAGTAATGATGCGAATGCTGATAATGTCATATTTGATAATATGAACATTAAGTTAGAACAACGTGTTGCTCAATTACTTATACAAAATGAGCAATTAAAGGCTCAGATTCAGGAAAAGGTTTTTGCACTGACAGCGGTGAAAAACGAATTAAGGAAGATAAAAGGAAATAGTGTGGATACTAAGTTACCAAAACAGTCAGTCTTGGGGAAACCTCCTTCTCAATCATTCAGAAATCGCTCAGTTGCTAGACAACTGAATGCGTTTAAATCTGAACGACCCAAAACGTCGAATTCGAGGTTTGCATCCCAAGTTGACGTGCCTAGCAAGTTGCCTAAACCAGTCACTCCACAAACTAGACCCTCCTTAAGCCAGACTGCATTTGCTAAACCCTATCACATGAATGCTTCAAGCAACTCTAGAAATAGCTCCAAGAACTTGCCTAGGCGTAGTTCAAATGACGTGGGTCACAAAAGCTATCTAGAGGATGCTAAAAACAATACACAAGCAAGAGAAAGGACCAAACCACAACCTAGGAGCGTTGTTCACACATCTAGAAATTCTAGACCCTTCTATGATGTGCACAATTCTGCTAACCCTAGGAACTCTAGAGCCTTCTCAGATGCTAAGCACTTTGTTTGCACAAAATGTAACAAATGCGTGTTTAATGCCATTCATGATGATTGTATCACTAAAGTCCTGAACAAGGTGAACCAAAAAGCTAGAACACCTTAGAGACGGAACCCTAAAGGAAATAGGTTTTCTCCAACTAAGTCTTCCGCTGTGCATGAGAAAACTATGTCTCCTCGACCTTGTCTTAGTGGATACCAACGGGTAGAACCTTCAAAACTATTGGTCTTAGGTGGGTTCCTACTGGAAAGATATTTCCCTCTAGCTCGACAAAGGTTCAAGGTGAACCCCCACATGGTTCTCATCAAGATATCGCTAACCCACATGCAAGCATACAAACTACTGATGAAACTGTAGGTAATAAAGTAAAGGTTCAACAAGAACACAAAGGTTTTCCATATTTATACCGCTCAACAAAAGACACTCTCAGAGTTTGGTTGCTGAAGAAGCAGATATCAGAGAAACAAGCGTCTTAGGGGCTTCAAAATTAAGCTTCTACAATGACTTACAGTCACATATCAGGCTGTAACTCGAACGTCAAAGAAAGGGAACTTTATCTCTTCAACGATAAGTTACCCTCAAAACGAGAAATTCATATTTCTCGGTCACGAGTTTCTATTAAAACTATTCAAAAGTTTTATGCTCGTGTACATGGCTTATAGTCAAATTATAGATTGTAACCCGGGATCACAAGATAGGAAAGTTCATCCCGAGTATGACTTATCCTCAAAATGAGAAATTCGATTTTCTCAGACACGAGCTTACATTAAAACTATTCGAAAGTTTTAAGCTCGTGTATATGACTTCTAAGCACATCACAGCTTAGGACTCGGACCTCAACTAAGGAAAGTTTATCTCGGACGATAACTTATCCTTCTCAACGAGAAATTCATATTTCTCGGTCATGAGCTTCTCATAAAAACATTCAAAGTTTTTAAGTTCATGAAAAACGATTTCTAAGTAAATGTCATCTTAGAACTCGAACTTCAACTTAAGGAAAGTTTATCACGGATGATAACTTATCCTTCACAACGGGAAATTTATTTTTCTCGGTCATGAGTTAGTCACAAAACAATCAAAGTTTTGAGCTCATGAAAAACGGACCCGAAAGGGAAGTGTACGTTTCAGTTCGCTTTCCCTAATCAATAGAAGAGAAGTCTTCTATCCTGATTATTTTAAAACCGTTGAACACAATTTTTCAAATTTCTCAAAAGGTTTTTCTAAATCTTTCAAAATTGTGTGTTCAACACTCCCTTCCTCATAAGTGGTGTTTATATCTCAAAATTGTCATATGTTATTTTGATCAATTTTTGAGGGGGAGCGTTTTAAAATCAAGCCTTTTAATGTTGTTGGGTACATCTCTAAAATTGTCATATTTTATGTATCCAACACATTCCGAAAATGATATGAAATTGTCAAATGTAATATATTATATCGAAAAAGGCATCTCAACTCCGTACCTCAACATATTTTGTGGTGTCGTTTTTCTAAAATTTTGTCAAATTTTGTCTCAAGACACACATATATTGTTGAGGGGGAGCGACCCGACTGAAATGTTCCATGCTTCATACGTGCACACATGTTTCTCTCCCAATCGGTTTTCAGAAATTGTCATATTTTAATCAATTAGTATCTCTAATATGATGTTTTTATATTAGAGATAGGGGGAGAAAATGTGATTAAAATGTAATATATCGCAACATGTGATCTTAAAGACTCAAGAGCAACTCTTTCCTTCACATGCCAAACTTTATCGTATATCGATGCATGTGTGTGGGGGGAGCTTTTCGAAAAGATAAAACTTTCAAAGTGTTAAAAGTTTTGATTTTTATCAAGCACTTTGAATGGTTTTCAATGGTTTATGGTTATGATCTATACCCAAAACAACCTACTATCCACGACGGAACGATGGAGTCAAAAGGTGGTTTAGGATAGGAAACTAAGTCCTATGATCCAACCAGAACCGGAGGGATCTACCCAAGGACATTCCATAGCTAGAAATAGTTGTCCTTAGGAAAGATAGAGTGGAATGAAGCTGAATGCGGACCAATTACTTAAGTTAGCACTAGAACAATCACAACAAGGTGCTAATGATGACGTATTGGTAAGCATTGAAGGAGTTGAATATTCTATGCAACTTAGGTAGAAACCGGGTTAACACATCTTTTGAAGACAAGTGTCATGGACCCAGTGATGCGATGCAAAACCCTTCCCCAGCCATTCGAGTTTCTCTCAAAAGAAACTTGTCTCATTGTCACGGAGATCAACACGTATCTATTGACTTTCTCACTCCGAGTCAGTTAATATTGAAAAGGTGGCAGTCTGCTCCAGCCTCCGATTACCAAAATGCACTTATTGAGTCTAGAGCCAATCGAGATCTATCTATCATCTCATTAGGACACAATCGAGTCCTACGCATTATCCTTGTGATATTGCCAGAACATCTGAGTGATACGATTCACAATGAAGATGGAAATCCTGCTTGAGCCAGCATTAAACAAGCTCATGGTAGGTAACTTGTGCGATTCTACACGAATCAAACTTGTGAGAACTGGAAAGCAACTAAGTTTCGATTCTTAATTGATTCAAACTTGATTCCAGGTTTCTTCGCAAAATCCATGTGATCTTGCCAGAACATTCAGAGTGACACTCATTAGTGTTCACAGTGACGAATGGAAATCCTTCCAGTGTCAACATCAAACAGCACTGCGGTAGGTAACTCGCAAGATTCTCTATGAATCAAGCTTGTGACAAACTGGAAAGCAACAATGGTGCGATTCTTTTAGAATCAAACTTGTTCCAGGAAATCTGAATTGACGACTCTAATCAGACGGATAATTTATCCTTATGATTCACTCTTTACGTTCGCAGTCTGCTTTGAGACGGTCGAGTAAAGAGAACTGGCTTCTACCGCCGGGAAACCCTGTCAAGGAGGTTCTTAATCGAATCTACCTGATCACAGGTACGGTATTTAATACCGTTTAACGGTCTTCACCGACCGGAGGTAAAACGCTACCGAGTTAGGGTGAAATGTTCAAAGCCATTTCATCCGTGTCTATATATGTTGCTGCACATCAAGAAGGTGGCGTAGCTGTACAACCGATGTCGATTCAGAAGTCACAAGAGCACAAGATGGCGATAATCAAGATACCTAAGAATGTAAGAATGTAATAGGTCATCTTAGTCACAAGGAGTACAGATGAAGATCTCAAGCACTCAAAGTCAAATGACAAAGGCTCAAGTTAAAGATCACGAAAGCATGAAGGAACAAAGATGTTACAAACAAGATCAAGACCAAGATACAAGACCAAAGCAGGAAGATCTCCTCTACAAGAATGTATTCACTCAATCATCTTATGCTTTTTAAGCTTTTTAAGATGACCGATACATTGGGGGAGATTGTTAGCCCTATATTTTATATAGCCGAACAAGAATGTAATAGGTCATCTTAGTCGTTAAAAGGTCTTGTATTGTAATAGGTTAGTCGGGAAAACCGGGCTTGGACTTTAAGCTAATATTGTATAAGTTAGGGGCGTAAGCCCAAAGCAAAGCCAAGCCCGGCCCAAGGAAACAAAGCCCACGGCCCAAAAGGCCAAGGGTATATAAACCCTCTTCCTTGTGTGGAAGAGGGTGTTGGTTCATTTTACTTTCTCTCTCTAGTAAACATAAACCTTCCAAATCTCTCTTGTTTCTCTCTCTACTTTTCTTCTCTTTCTCTCTCTAAATATCTCTTCTAAATCTTGTGTTATGGATTGAATGGGAACAACAGATTCTCATAGTAAAAGTTTTTGGGGTGTTTGGGGTTGCATTTTAAGAGAAGATTGTGCGTTTAAAGAGCTATTGTTCGACATCTTTATGCTGATCAAGTTGAAAAAAGATATAAGAAGGTTGTAGTGCGGAACAATAATTACTATTCTAATTCTCAGCTACTGTATACCTTTATGTTTTCTTGAGAATAACACAAAAGATGAAAACAAGTGCAAATGGCGATGATCAACACATCACATATTTTTCAGCAGCTGCACCACAAACACCCGCTGCAGTATGTTATTCTTCACCTCATTAAACTCATTGTGGCTATTGTCAGCTGCATACTCACCCGTAAAGCTTGCTGCAAGGAATCTCTATGATCCTCCATCCAAAATTCTGCTTAAATGACGACATAAAAGAAAAGTACGCCATATCATTTGAAACATGAAAATTTAGCCTAAAAATGAGATAAAATAAAAGAACAAAAACTTTGACTTTTGTTAAGGTCAAAGAATTTATTGGCAGACTATATGAGCCACCGACAAAGAAGTGAACTTATTCACTTTAATACTTGCCATATCTTTTTGTATACTAATACTACTATCTTGCAAACTGGCGACTGCTGATATGAGCTTAAACTCATATCCTTTTATCAACAAATAACCCTAAAACATGAAGCAAAGTACCAATTTATCTTGCAAAAACAGTGTTATGTGGTATGTTTGTGTTTGTGTACACTTGTGTAGGTAAAAGGATACATTTTCAAGCAAACAAAGAAAAATCAAGCTCAAATGGATGAAAAAGACAAAGAAGGATCAAAAGTGTCAAGATTTTGAAGTACAAGGACCTATCTTGACAAATTGCCTAAGTTGAGGGACTAAAGTGCAAATATTGTGAAAAGTCAAGATCAAAGTCAAAATTGGTCAACTATCAAGTCAACAAAGTCAAAGGGTGATTTCTGCTCAAAAATGAAGTTTGGAGGACTTAAAATGCCAAAGGAATGAAGCTGCTAGCTCAAAAATGTAATCTGTCAAAGTATAGGGACTAATTCTGCCAACATTTGAAAGTTATTCAAGGCTTGATCCATGTGAAGAGGAAAGGACCAATGAGATTGCAAGAAAGGTGATACACGGATCACCAACTCAGCTTCATTTATTGCCCACTCAGCCGACACTTCATTTAATGGGTGTATCCCAACAGTGCAACGCACTCAGTTTTTTCCACCAATAGAAAATGAGGAATTGGATAATGATCCACAACTTCTTCTCTCACCCAATAAGAATCTGCCACGCATCATCTTCTTCAACAAAAATTGCCAGGGACGAGAAAGAGCTAGAGTGAATT
The DNA here is from genome assembly GCA_025667525.1 of Glebionis coronaria. Lineage (NCBI taxonomy): Eukaryota > Viridiplantae > Streptophyta > Magnoliopsida > Asterales > Asteraceae > Glebionis > Glebionis coronaria. The sequence continues at coordinate 535,372,989 of CM046876.1, forward strand.
TCAGCAAATGATATAAACATCAAAGTTGGTCTAAATCAAGAGAGGAAGAGATCCCACATGCTTAATTAGCCTGAAGATCAATAATAAAGAAAAGCCCAAAAGAGTTCTTCACCTGCAAATTCAATTATGCAGAATTAGTCCACGTGGAGAGCTGGGATTGGTCCTAACACGTCACCAACCCCAACAATCATCTTTCTCAAGTCTATAAATAGATGGATAGGACCTCATTTGTAACTTGTAGCTTAATTTTGTAAAAACACACACTTCTCAATTTCCTTTCATTTTACCTTCCTCTTTACCCTAACTACTCAAGAGTCTGACAAACTCTTGAGTTAGTTAGTTAGTTAGTAGCTTTCTAACAGCTTTGTAACAACTTTCATGGAATAAATTTCAAATTTCTCATTTCCCGCCAAATCTGTTCTTCATTCTACTCTTCATTACTTGCTGCTATTGGATACTTGTGTTGCTGCATTGTGTTTGTTATGATCATTGATTGATCATAACTAACCTTGAAGAAGTTTGGGAGCATTTTGTTGTGATTCCAGTTCAGAACCTAGTTTCATTGAAGTTTTCAAGCATTTTGATGATTACTGTTGATTGATAGCTGTTTTTGATGATTGATAAGATGAACTAGTAATAAGGTGGTGGTTATCACTAGGGTAAGAGAGTTCAGCACTCCTCTTCTTCCCAATGGTTTACTTCAAAAGGTTTTAAAGTTCTTATTTTTGTTCCACTGAATTTGTCAAGTGCATGATACTTTTCATAGTGTAATCTTGATGTTTGCATGATAAAAGCTGTTTAGAGTTGTTGATTGTTTGATTTTTGATTACTTGTAGCTTAATCTTGTTTTACTACTTTTTGATTTTGGATTGTGTTTAGTAATAGCTTTAATTCAGTCATTTTCCATTCTTGTACCTTAATAGAGTAAAAGTTGTTTTCATTGCTTGCTTGAAGTTTAAAATCATCTCATTTTGAGTCTAAAGTTTGGTAGTCAAAAGCATTTGATTCAGTTTAAACTAGGTCTTTAAAAGTCTTTGCAAAAGTTTGTAATCTCAGTTAAAGGAGTGTTTGGTATTAGCTTATAAAATTTTTTCAAGAATTGAGTCTTGGCATTTTAAAGTTCATTTGCAGTCAATAGGTGGTTATAAGTGTTTCAAGTCATTTACAAGTCAATTTGAGAGTCAAACAAGCAAATGGCAATAAAAAGGTTTGGGTCATTCTTATGCAGATTTGCTCATTAGAAGTTATCATTTTCATTTGGCTAGTATTCACTCATTACTTGATGAAATTGCACCAAATTTGTTCTCAGTTGTAGCTAACATCATATAGATTCAGATTCTAAGAGCATTCTATACAGTTTTCAATAAGCAAATAGGAATAAGCAAAATTCAGATAAGCAAAGTTGAGGCAAGTTTCTGTAAATTGAAACTGAGATTTTGTATCTCTTGATCCTTTTCATAAACCTGGCCATTTTTCTTCACAAATCACCTTAGAATATGATGTTACTTGATTTTTGAGAGTTTCAACTTTTGACAAAAAAGTTGGTCAACGCTTGGTCAACGATAAGCACTTTTGAGCTTAATCCATTTTCCTAGCTTATTTCTGGATGAAATTCGTTCTAGTTTGATTTCCCGTTCATCTTTTGAGTAGCTTAATCAGTTTCAACAAGAAAATCAAGTTGTGATTGTCTAGATTTTGCTGTAGCTTATTGTGGGCTTATTGATAAGTTCTCATTTGCTTATTTTACAACTTTAGCCAAAGTCCTTGTTCACACGTAGCTTATTTTGGATTTTAAGAGTTTTGCAACTTGTTTCATTGAATTTGGTTCAGTAATAAGCTCAAACGAGCTTATTTTCATTCTAAACCCGTTTTTGGCTTAATGAGTTCTTGAAATTGCACTTAGGTCCTTGATGTTTTAAACAGTTTATAAACTTTGCTAAACTTCATTGTTTTTAGGGTTTGCAACTTTTAAGTCCTTGTAGTTTTGAGATTTGTTATTTTTAGTTAGCAAGTTGTTAAATTTGTTACATTTTGGTTAGTTGGTTATAAATTTTACAAATTTGATCCTTTTAGTTAACTGATTTACACTTTTAGTCCCTAGACTTGTTAGAATTTACATTTCAAGCATTTATGTTTTCTAGAATTTACCTTTTCAGTCCTTTAAGTTTCATATTTTACCTTTTGAATATTACTTGAATAAAAATTTGGTATTTGCAAGATGTTTTACATATAAGTAGGTAATATTTTTTCGTTTTGCAAGGCTTTGTTGAATTAGCAAATAGAATATCCAAACAAGATTAACAACCAAAAACAGTTAAAAACCCGATATTGGTTGGACTTTCCATTAGCAAGAACTGAGAAAAAACGAACTGCATTATACTCAATTTCAAATGGCGCCGCTGCCGGTTCTTTGACTACACGAGAGACTATCGATTGACGGTTTTCATTGGCTTTTGGGATCCGTTCACTTTGTGAACGTTATTTTTACGTATCATAAATCAAAAACAAATAAAAAATCAAAAATATAAAAATATATAAAAAACTAAAAATTAACAAAACAATTCTTTTCCTAAAGAATTGACCAAAAAAATAAACAAAATCCAAAAAGCAATCTTTTTCCTAAGAGATTGCAACCAAAAATATATATTATTGGATTCTCTCGGTTTTTATGTACATATAGTATTTTTTTTTTCTTAAAAAACTCATAAATACAAAAATATTTTCCATATATTATTATAAGTAAATACGTATACGTATAAGAACAACCAATCTACATATTCTCCATAAGTATTGCCGAGGCAATACACCGTGTTGAGGGGCGTTCCGGTCCTTGACACGTGTATCGATCAAACAAAATAAAGCAAGAATAGATAAATACTCTCAATAAGCAACAATTTGAAGAATACAAACATTTAAGTGAATAGAAAGGCGATGTGCTATAAAATGCCATCTAAGGGTCAATAGGTACTTAAGTGCTTCGTGCCACCTAACCCCCCGTTCACTTGTAAGTATTCTAAGAAGGAAGGCTTCATTGAGGGTCTTGCACCCAAGTAGTACATACGTATATTGTTATTTTCTTGTGGATATTTAATATTGAAACTCGAAGAGGATAATCCATTTCTCTTCAAAGTCACACAAGAGCTTCTCTCTCATTCCTCGTATTGAGTTGCATGCTCACTCGCGGGCGTGCACAAATACCGATTGGTGTACAACCTCTTCCTCCGAAAAGGAAGAAAAAGAGAAAGAGTAAGACCACCACTGTTCACCAAGCCGATCACGAGAATCGTGTTTTGACTCCACCACAAGAAGCCATGGCTATTGATAATCGCTCTTTGTATGAACGTATGCAAACTAACATTCATGGATATGCTAGTGCTATTAAGATTCCTGACTTTCCCGCAAACACATTTGAGCTACATACATCTATGATCAATATGGTTTCACAATCACCTTTCTTTGGTAACAAGAATGAGGATCCTCATGCTCACCTTAAGAGATTCCTTTCTCTTTGCAATACCATTAAGCATAATGGGGTTCCACATGAGGTGATTAGGTTGATGTTAGTGTCATTTTCCTTAGAGGGAATTGCTAAGCATTGGTTAGACACCCAACCACCCGATAGTATCACCACATGGGATGGTTTCACCACTAAGTTTTTGAACAAGTTCTTTCCTCCACATAAGACTATGGCTTTGAGGACTTTAATTATGGGCTTTCAACAAAAACCTAGTCAATCCTTTAGTGATGCTTGGGAAGAGTATAGTGAGTTATTGAGGCGATGCCCTAATCATGGATTGGATCAAGTTCACCAAATCAATCTCTTCTATAATGGCCTTAAATCTCACCACCAAGATTCACTCAATGCTTTCGCGGGAGGGAATATTCTTCTTAAAACCTACCAAGAGGCTTTGGACATCATTGAGACTAAAGCAATGGTTCAAACAAACAATCCATTTGAAGAAAAGGTTCATGTTATCCAAAACAATTCTCAAACTCCTTGTGACAACCAACTCCTCAAGTTTCAAGAAGAGATTTTTCAAAGGATGGATAGAAATAGTGAGAGGAATTTGCAAGTACAAAAAGAAATGCTTCAAGCTTTTAAGAACATGTCATTGAACAATTCTTCAAATAATGTGAATGCCATTGCCAATTCTTGTGTTACTTGTGGAGGTCCCCATTCTTATGAACAATGTGATAAGGTGCAAGTTTATCAAGGGGAATGCTATGCTTACCAAGAGGAACATCGTGAACACTTCAAGCCTAATATCAATCCAAATAACCTTTCTTACAAGTCCCAAAACTACCTTACTCCACCCGGATTCCCACCCCAACCACCCACCCAAATTCAACAAAATCCTCCTCAAATTTTACCAAGGAATCAAGGGCAAAGACCACCTTACCAAGGAAATAACTACAAGGCACCTAACAATGTTCAACATCAAGGAAATACCTTTTATCCACCACAACAAGGATTTAATCAACCACTTCCATTTATCCCCAATCAAGCATATGCTCCAATACCAAATCAAGCTTACCCTCAATTTCAAAATCAAGGATATGGGATGCAAGAGACTCAAGAGTATGTTGACAAGAAAATGCGTGAAATGGAGAAGAGAATGAATGACCAAATGAAACGTACATTGGATGACCAAATCAATAGGGTTTTAGTGGCAATAAATCAAAGACCACAAGGGGCTTTGCCTTCCAACACACAAACAAACCCTAGGGCCAATGTCAATGCTATTACAACAAGGAGTGGAACAACAACAAAGGATCCTTCATGTAGATTTGTAAATCTATGCTTATGATTTTAGAGAGAGAAAGATATAGAAAGATGGTGGATTTCATACTTCTAGAGAGAGAAAGTTAAGAACAACTATGTGTAAATTATGAAAAACCACACCCTCTCCATCAAAGGAGAGGGTTTATATACCCAAGCCTTGTGATGGGCTTGGGCTTACATTGTTGGGCCGGCCTACACATGTTGTAGGCTAGGCTTGGCTTTGTTTGTTTAATAAAGATGTCTAGACTACGAGCTACTACTAAGTATATTGTCGGAGTGACCGAATCTTCCTAAACACGTAAAAACGTATTTCTAACAATCTCCCCCTAAGGGAGGTCACTCCAAACAAGAGTGTTACCCTAGTTACAATAATAAAATAAACCTAGCATACTATGCTTGTCTTGAGCTCGTAGTCTTCGTCTTTCTTTTCTTTTTCTTTTCTGGTGAACATGCTGATGTGATCTCTGATATCAGTCTTGAGCATTAATCTCTTGCCTTGATCTCGTGCATCCTTCACTTGTGATCTTCGCCTCTTCGTGACCTCACGTCCCACATACTTATGCCTTAGTAATTCTTGAAAGCTTCAGAGTTCGATACAGCGGAAGACTTAACTTTTAGGCTTTCTTGAATTAGATGAGGTATTAAGTGCATAAAGTATAAGCATGCGGGGACGACTTCTTCTCGGATTCCGCAACGCCACCGTCTTCAAATGCCGCAACATAAGTAGACACGAACGAAATGGCTTTGAACATTTCATTCTAAATCGGTAGCATTTTACCTCCGGTCGGTGAAGACCGTTGGACGATATTAGATATCGTACCCGTGACGGATAGTTTCAATTAAGTAACTTCTTGACAGGATTTCGCGGGTAAACCCGTTCTCTTTACTCGACCGTCCAAAGCTGACTGTGAACGTAAAGAGTGAATCATTTGGATAAAATTATCCGCATGATTTGAAGCCGTCAATTCATGTTCCTGGAACAAGTGAAATTCAATTAAGAACCGCACCATCGTTGCTTTCCAGTTGTCACGAGCTTGATTCGTATAGAATCTTGCAAGTTACCTACCAAGTGCTGTTTGAGGTTAACACTAGAAGGATTTCCACTCATCACTGTGAACACTAAGGTATCACTCTGAGTGTTCTGGAAGATCACAAAGATATTGCGTAGAGGCCTGGAACGTGTTTAAATTCAATTAAGAATTAAACAACTGTTGCTTTCCAGTTATCACAAGTTTGATTCATAAAGAATCGCACAAGTCACCTACCATGAGCTTTTTGATATTCGCTCAAGAAGGATTTCCATCTTCATTGTAAATACTTTCGTATTACTCGGATGTTCAGGCAAGATCATGAAGATTTTGCGTAGGACTCTTAAAATCTTTCCTACTTTTCACAGTGTGTGAAGAAGCAAGGAAATATGAAAGTGTGTCCTAATGAGATATTTGATGATCTCAAATGGCTCTAGACTCGATCGTGCATTTTGGATTTTAGTGATCGGAGGCTGGAGAGGAGTGCCACCTTTTCAATACCAATTTATTCGGAGTGAATAAATCAATAGATAATGTGTTGTCTCCGTGTGATTAAAACAAATACCTTTTGAGAGATATCTGAGTTAGCTGGGATGGGTTGTGCATTGCATCACTGGGTCCATGATGTCTGTCTTCAATATCGAGAATCATTAAAATGATCTCAATAGCATATGTATTGACCCGGTTTCTGCCTAAGTTGTAAGGAGGGCTTCTTTCTTTACACCCTTTATCTTTACAATTCTTTTTTATTCTTCAACCCCTTCAATGCTTACCAATACGTCATAACTAGCACCTTGTTGTGATTGTTCCAGTGCTAACTTAAGTACTTGGTCGGCATTCAGCTACGTTCACAATCTTTCCCCAACTTTCCTAAGGACTACTATTTCTAGCTATGGATTGTCCTTGGGAAGATTCCTCCGGTTCTGGAAGAATCATAGGACTTAACCTATCCTACCATCCTTATGTCACCACAATCTTCATCGTCGTGAAATAAATGGGTTGTGGGCAAGTATAAATCACCATGAAAATCCCTTTTGCTCCCCCTTAACATATGCCACGATATTCGAAAACATTTCGCACATGTCGGGATGAGCCAGCACATTAAGTCAAACCATTTGTGATAATATCCCATATTAAATCACATTTTCTCCCCTATATTAAAAATATTAACCCAATCGATGTTTTTAATATCAATTGATTTAATGAAGTTTTAACAAAGGTTTTGGGAAGAAAAATGCAAGTCCATTTTATCTTCATGATATCAAACGTATGAGATATGATACCGTTTAGTAACATGATCACATATTCACCATATTAAAAAGAATTGACAAGGTTGGACCTGATAGATGAGAACATCATATGATAAGATCAAATGGTTCTTGTCAGCATATGTTGGTCGCCTCGTCACGTCTGAAGTCATCTCTTGACACCACGTGTACGATTAGTATTGTTGTCTAGACACCAGTTAGTGAGCTTGGCACGTTCGACATCGAAGATTCTGAATGCTTGACAATTGCTCCCCCTCAATTGTTGACCCGTGTTCTATTGAAAGAGCTGTAGTCGTCGGTTGAGTAGTCGCATCGTCGAGTATGTAGATACCAATTGTAGATAGCAATGGTTGTAGAGATGATAGCTTCATAAAAACAAGACTTCTCTTGTTTTAACAAATAAATGCACTGAAACGTACATAGATTTGTGTTAGACCAAGTTATAAAGTAAACTTGATCCCTTACAAGGTTTTAAAGTAAACCTTGCCCGAGAAAATTAATTCCCGTTGTGAGCCAAAGCTTTCATAAGAAATACTTGACTTTAATATGAAAACCGGGTTGCAGTCTGAAATAACTACAAGCCATTTGGGCATGTTTTATGAAATATTTACAACTTTTGTACGAACTCTATTTATGGCGCCGTGTCGATATTAATCAACATTTCTAAGGCCGTAAATATTATCGTACCAAAAGACATGCCTTTAAAAAATAAAGTAAAATATTTTTTGGATTTTCTATATTTTTCAATTTTTATGGTTTTTATATGGTTTTATATTTTTGTATTTTGCTTTTGTGGATAAAAATATAAACAATATATACAGATGATCACCAAGGATACGGAGAATAGTTTTACCAAGACTATTCTTTCGCTTCATCTGCTAGTTCCTTTAGAGTCTCAGGCGAGAAGGTTCTCATTCCTAGCTTGTCGGCCAAAAATTCAATTCGAGCGCGATCTAAAGCCTTCGTGAAAATATCCGCCAATTGATACTCAGATCGGACAAAGTAAAGCTCGATTACTCCATTTTCCACTTGCTCCTTGATGAAATGGTAGCGAATGTCAATATGCTTCGACCGGGAGAATTGAACATTGTTGCAGCATAAGGCAATTGCACTTTTGTTGTCGCAGTACATCGGAATCTTGTTGAAACCTAGACCATAGTCGGTTAATTGCGATCTCATCCAAAGAATTTGAGCACAGCAACCTGACATAGCTATGTATTCTGCTTCCGTACTTGAGATTGCAGCGCTTTTCTGCCTTTTCGATGCCCAACTGATTAGTCGATCTCCTAGTAGTTGCAAAGTTCCACTCGTGCTACGCCTGGTATCTTGACAACCCGCGTGATCCGCATCTGCATATGCCATTAGTGCAATAGAAGAGTCCTTCGAATACCAAAGTCCCCGATTAATGGTTCCTTTAAGATATCGAAAGATTCTTTTAACAGTAGCTAAGTGTAACTCAGTAGGCCTAGTTTGATACCTGGCACACATACATATAGCAAACTGAAGATCAGGTCGACTGGCTGTGATATACAGAAGAGTACCGATCATTCCACGATAAAGTGTCGGATCAACGGCAACTCCATGTGGATCTGCATCAAGCTTAGATTTCTCCACCATTGGAGTGTCCACGGGGTCGCAAGATTCCATCTTATATTTCTTAAGCGATTCAAGGGCATTCTTGGATTGATTAATAAAGATGCCTCTGGGACTCTGAGATATCTGAAGTCCTAAGAAGAATGATACCTTGCCCATCATTGACATCTTAAACTTTGAAGACATGAGTGTCCCAAACTCATCCGATAAGGTTTGGGTCGAGGCTGCAAATATAATATCATCAACATATATTTGTACCATAATCATATCTTTACCTCGTTTCTGAATGAACAGCGTGGGATCCACCTTGCCTTTTGCGAAGCCTTGAGTAATGAGGAATTGTGACAATAGATCATAACATGCGCGTGGAGCTTGCTTCAACCCATAGAGAGCCTTCTTAAGCTTGTACACATGATTAGGATAATTAGGATTCACAAAACCATCCGGCTGTTGAACATAGACTTCTTCCTTGATTTCACCATTAAGAAATGCCGTCTTCACATCCATCTGATAGACGATCATATTCATATGGGCTGCATAAGCGAGAAATAGTCTAATAGCTTCCAAACGGGCAACAGGTGCAAAGGATTCCATAAAGTCGACGCCCAATAATTGCTTGTATCCACGAGCTACTAGTCGAGCTTTGTTTTTCAATATTCCGCCTAACTCATCGAGTTTCACCTTGTAAACCCATTTCAAAGTGAGTAACTGCACTTGATCCGGACATGGGACAAGTTCCCAAACATCAAGACGTATGAATTCGTTATGTTCTTCTTGCATAGCTTCTATCCAACAGGATTGAGTAAAAGCTTCTTTCCATGTCTTGGGTTCAACTTCAGTGAGAAAAGCATCAAAGTGACAAAACATTGCACTTTCTTGTAACTGACTTCGTGTGGATACCGGACGATTAGGGTCACCAATAATAGAATCTATAGGATGATCCTTTGTCCACTTGCTGTCATGTTCACGAATCCGTGGATTGGAGTAAACTGTAGAAGGAGCTTCCTCTGAGGTGGACGACCCGGCTTGATTGGGGTCGGGAATAGATATACCAAAGAATGGAAGTTCACGCATTTGAGCGAATTCCAAATCGTGATCATCGTCATCCTCTTCATCATCAATAGGCATGACATGGGTAGTTGTTACTTGTGTTGGTCGAGAATTACTCGTTGTTGGTATATCTTGACCAATTGTTGGTGCAGATGTGTCTGATTGTGCTTCGGTTGCTGGAGCGACAACTTCGGTTACCGGAGCTATTACCTCAGGTTCTGGAGCAACAATACTTGGAGGAGTAAAGAATTCATCAAAGAACGGTTGAAACAACGTATCCCATTCAGTCCTAGTAGGTGGTATAAATGATGAAGTAGGGTTGTTTGGGACAAGACCAGAACTAATTTTACTGGGTCCCATTTCATGAAGTGCGGGTTCAGAGCTGCTTTGCTCAGAAGCCATAGCTGTCAGCTCATCAAAATCAACATTCATAGTTTCAAGGATTTTGCGAGAGTTACGGTTGTAGATTCGGAATGCCTTCTTTGCGGGTGCGTAACCAATGAAAATACCAATATCAGCCTTTGGTTGAAGTTTTCCCAAATTGTCACCATCATTGTTTGGATAGCAAAGAGAACCAAATACATGAAGATATGATAAATCTGGTACTTTTCCATGGAGAAGCTCATAAGGTGTTTTACCATGGCGTTTACGAATTAGTGACCGGTTTTGGGTGTACACTGCTGTAGATACTGCTTCTGCCCATAAAAACAATGGAGCCTTTGCGTAAATTAACATCGTTCGGGCAGCTTCCATAAGTGTGCGATTTCGCCTTTCAACGACACCGTTTTGTTGTGGAGTGCGTGCAACGGATGTTTCATGAGATATGCCAACTTCTTCATAATAATCACGCAAAATTTGATTCACAAATTCGGTTCCATTATCTGTACGAATGCGTCGGACAGTAGTGTTGAGACGCACTTGAATCATCTTGAGAAATCTGATGATGAATTTAGGTGCCTTATTTTTTGCTTTAAGAAATTTCACCCATGTAAACCGAGAGTAATCATCGACAATGACGAGGATGTACTTTTTGCCACTAAGACTTTCAACACGCATTGGCCCACAAAGATCCATATGCAACAGATAAAGTTTCTCTTGGTTGGTGTCTTCAGTCTTGGGTTTGTAAGACTTCTTAGTGCTTTTCCCCATTGTACACGCGGAACACAAATGATCCTTGTGAAATGATAGTTTAGGAAGACCACGAACAAGTTCGTTTTTAGCCAAGTGATTAATAGCGTCAAAGTTAAGATGAGATAACCGTCGATGCCATAACCATGACTTAGTCTTTGATGCTTTGGAGAGAAGACATACGGGAAAAGCGGCCATCATGTCTTGTAGAGACAAAGTATACAAATTATTCCCTCGAGTACCTTTCAATAAATCAACCCCTTCCAAATTACGAATGAAGCAGGTATGCTCTCGAAAAGCAACTTCTAGGTTTGCATCACAAAATTGTCCCACAGAAAATAAGTTGTGACCGAGACCTTCCACGTAATACACTCTTGAAATTATAACATTCCCAATATGATATTCACCATAACCCATTATCTTTGCAATATGATCATTTCCAAATCGAACCGTACCAAGAAACTTGCTGACGAAATTTCTGAGCTGAGAGCGATCTCCGGTCATATGCTTGGAGCAACCAGAGTCCAAATACCAGAGAACAATTTGGACCACCTGTTTTCAATAACAACAGTAGACAATGCATTGGAAACTATTGGTTCCGGAGTGTTAGCAGATACAGATATAGAATTATCAGAATTACTAACAATTTTGAGACCCTTAGATTTCCTGCGTTTTCTAATGTGAGTTTTAGCACTAACAGGTTTTACTGTTCCAACTTTCTTAGGTTTTGGATTATTTGCGGGCACTACAGTGGGAGTGGACCTATTTAAAGGGCACTTGGTTCCTACAGTAGTGTCGGTGTTCCTAGTTAAAGGACACGCTTGTGTTTTGGTAGCCTTGGTACTCCTAGTTAAAGGGCACGCTTTCTTCGCTGTAGTGGGAGTGATCCTAGTCAAAGGGCACTTATGTCCTACTATAGTGAAAGTTCTACCAGTGGGGCGCCACATCCAACCAACTTGGGTTAACACTTTCCCAGTCGGTTTCCATTCTAATCCATTTTTCTGGGCATGCATCTCATTCACATGGTCAATAAGGCAAGAATCATGACGACTAGAAAACATACATTCATTGCAATTCCAACATTTTAAATTAGAATTCACAGTAGGCTTAGAACGCTGCACAACCGCAGAGCCTTTAGGTTTAGCTACATGATTCTTTTTATTCAAAACAGAAATAACATTCCTAGGATGGGCTTCTACTTTCTTCTTCACTTGACTACTAGATGGGGGCAAGATCCTATCATTCTTCTTGTTTCTTTTAAGCTTAGATCTTTGAGCCTTAGTAGTGGTGCTTACTCCTGTAGAAGGCAACACGGGAATATTAGAAGCTGGTTTTGATTCCGCCTTATCTTTATTGACCAAAGTTTGAGATGGTTTAGTCCTAGGGCCCTTATTAAGTGGTGTGACGGCTATAAGGTTCCTTTTGATTGCACTAGAGGACGATGCTGAGATAGTGGCTGCGTTATCCACAACATTCTTACCTTTGATAGTACGAAGTGTTTCCTTTAACTCAGCCAAGACCAGGTTCTTATCACAAATTTGTTCCCTCAAATCAGATATTTCCACCGACTTTCGATTCAATTGTTCAATCAATGATTGATTCTGTGCAGTGGTATGAGCACATGCTGGCTGTACTGAATCGAAAAGTCGTGTATTTTTCTGTTTTAAGTTATCAACTTTGGACAAGATCTTGGAAACTCGATTATCTAGATCAAGTTTAAAATTCTCAGCGGCCTCAAGTACGTTCACACAGTTAAGCTCCTTAGATTTCTCTATTGCTATCGGCAAAGATTGAGCAACCTTGTCACTTGGCTGACGCTGTTTTGATTGTAAATTCAATCGAAAATTCTTTTCAAAGTTTGCATCATCGATATTAACACCTTCGAATGACGTTTCAAAGATTTCTTGAATAAATTGTTGCTTGCATTCAAGCGAAATACAATGTGTTTGAATCTCATCAAAACGTTTTGAAAGCGAAGAATATGAATCTTGAAGCTTTAAAAATTCAGCGTCAGATTCGTGACAAGTACTATCTACCACAGTATCCACAGATTCAACATTATGCACAATAGAATCATTATCAACACTTGTATTCACACAGACAGAAACTATATCATGAGACATCACTTGATTCAGAAGCAGATCATTATGGCGTGAAATTCGTTCTATTTCAAGTAAACTGTTTTCATAAGCATCTTCCATTTCATTGAAAACACGTCTAACTTCTTCTATTTCCAAAAACAAATCTTGATCAATATTACGAAGACAAGCCTTAACATTGTTTACAAACGGAACAATTTCATCTCGAAACGCAGCTCTAGTGTGCTCAAAGTTCCATTCACCTTCCGTTATGGCCGTGGCCGTCGTACGTTCCAAAATGACCTTGTCAAAATTGGCTAAGTGTTGGTGAACCGTATTTAAGTTAACGGATGCCTTACTTACCGGTGGAATTAACTTCGTTAAATCCTTTTTGACGAGTGTAGGAGACGTACTAGGAAGGTTTTCATTTGACAAACTTTGGGGCACAAGAACTGTTAATTCTGCTAATTCCTTTTGTAAGCGAATGCGTGTCTTTTTCGAAAATTGATCTTTGTTATGTTGATCATAATCAATTGTATGGAATTTTGAAAGCATTTTAGAATGAGTTTCATCCCCAAGTGATTGTGTCTCCTCAGTACTACGAACAAAAGGTGCTTCTTTCGATTTGCCAATTATGGTCATGTCATAAAGGCCGGGAATATATTCCTGAGCTTGTTTTGCATAACCGGGATTAGGTGGTAAATCTTGAAGACGTTTAAGTTCGAATTCTTTAAATGACTTAGTTAAAAGATGAACCTTTTCTGTGGAAGCGTATTGTTTTAAAAGCTGTTGTTCTTTGAATTTAAGAAGTTTGGTAGCATTAATTTCTGATTCAACCTTTTTAGACTCGAGAGTTTCGAAATCCATTTTAAGTTTCTAAAAATTATTGACAACCGACTCCTTTTCTTTTAATTCATTGGAAAGATTAGCTTTTAATGATTCTATTTCTTTCAAGTGTTCAATCTTTTCAAAACGAAATTGGTCAAATTCAGAACATGTTATTTTCTCTTCTTGAGGGACCATTTCAAAAGTTTTGACCTTTTCTTTATGCAACGCAAGCTCAGCAGTTAGGGTGGAATTCGTATCTACGGATTGTCTGAGGGCCATATGCATTTGATCAATAATATGTTTAGGCACCATGACCAAATCATGTTGAGCATAAGATTCCATACCCGTCGTAGCATTTGGTTGAGGTTCACTCAAATGTGTTGGGTTGGGTACCACATCATTTGAGTTACTAGTCCCCGAATGCTGTTCGAGGTTGTCATTTTCATGCCCAACTTGATGTTGGTTTTCATCAATATTATTAGATGTGGTTGGTACCTCACTGATGACATCAGAACCGTAGTGAGAAAGATTAGCAACGAGAGCAGCTTGGGCAGAGTGAATGTCATCACAATCCGAATCGTATGCATCAAGATCGTCCGCTTGATAAGCTGCATTAGAAGTAGAAACGACTGCAATGCCTTCAGTATCTGCTGCCCCTGGGTCTGCAAGAAATGCTAACTCCTCTGAATCCAAGATCTTCCCCTTAGACTGAGCATCAACCAAATACATCTTCTCACGAAACCATGCATCATCCCTCCTCCTTTTCGGCTGAGTGCATTCCCTAGCCATATGACCTTGTCCTCGGCAATTGTAGCAAGTCACAACCTTTTTAGGACCAATAGGACTCCCATTTCCACTAGCTTGAGCATTCACAGCTTGATTGTTCCCAGTCCTTGTAGAAGGTCCATATGAATTTTGCCTTCCCTGAATAGGTTGCACCGTCACTTGACCATCTTGAACAGTGGCTTGTTGTCGAGGATTTGATGAGGTGCGGAGCTGATTGTTTGTTGGTGGAAATCTTCTAGTTGCAACAAGTTTTGACAAGTAAGCGGTGAGATGGTTTAGTACATCAGCTGGCGTATCATTTGGAGTAAAGACCGGTGCTTGGATTGGTGGAAGTTCATTAGAGTAGAAAGCTTGTGCTGGTTGTGCTTATATTGGAAAATATCCTTGCTGAGGAGTATAGCCCAATGGAGAAGTGTTGGCTTGTGATGGTGATGTTTGATATGGTGGTTGCTGTTGAAAAGATTGTTGATGAACACTTTGTTGATATTCTTGCTGTGGCATCATTGATGGTTGATAAGATGGTTGCTGTGGTTGTTGATAGATGTGTGGTGGTAGCTGCTGCAAGTATGATGGTTGTTGATAAGTATAAGCCATGTTTTGTTGAGAAGCATACATTGTAAGTGGATCATGAACTTGAGGTGTAGACAACCGAGCCTCGATCACATGGCATTCGTGTTGTTGAAGAAAAGCTTGAAGTTGATCCACATTGGTGTTATGCAAGTCCTTGGCCAATTTAACATCCGTCACGTATTTTTTCCATTCTGAAGGAAGAGTGTTCAAATACTTGGTGTTCAATTGAAAGGTAGGAATTGCCATGCCATAGATATTAAGCTCATTCAACAATAGGGTAAATCTCAGATAGTAATCATTGAGAGTCTCCCCTGGTACATAGGCAAACTTATCAAAAGTATCATAAAGCTTACACTCTCGTTCTTGTTTAGTTAACGAGGTGCCTTGCATTAGAACCCGAATTCTATCCCATAACTCTTTGGCAACTTTATGTTTGCTGACGAGTTTGTAGACATCTGGAGGAAGGGCTTGAAGAATGATGTTTGTAGCATACTTATCACATTTATCTTGAATCTTCATATCTCCAGTCAACTCACCCGTTGTGCGAGGACGAGTGGTCGTACCTTCCGTCACAGTACCATAATCTAATGGTCCATTGAGCACCGATGCCCAAATAAGATGTCCATTCTCCTTGTTCAACATATAAAGTTCCATTCGGGAAGCCCATTCCTCATACATGGTCTTCACCAACATTGGTGGACGATTATCCGTACCCGAGAGGATGGACTTATCCGTAAGAGATGTATACTCCATTTCAATAAGTTAAGATTTACAAAGTTGATCGAACAATGAAATAAGGTTAAGTATTTTTGTGTTGTTGTGAGTTATAATCGAGAAACAATGTTAAAATCCCCTAAAATATGTTCTCGATAAACCAAAAATTCCAAGTCAAAATTTTATGGAAAAAATTGTGATTATCGGAATGCCAGATCGGAATGTCAGATCGTAATACCAGATCGGAGTGTCAGATCGTAATACCAGATCGGAATACCAGATCGTAATGTAACACTGTCGGAATGATGATGGTATCGGAATGCCTAGATCGCAAAGCCCTATCGGAATGTTCAGATCGCAAAGCCTATCGGAATGTTCAGATCGCAAAGCCTATCGGAATGATTCAGATCGCAAAGTGGCTGTCAAAATTCGAGCAGAGTAACGACTTAACAAACCTTCCTTATACCCGTCGGAATCTCAGATCGCAATAGCTATCGGAATGATTCAGATCGGAATAAGTGATAAAATATCCAACGATCGCAATGTAGAAACCTAACCCTTTCCGATGGTTAAGTTATTGCGATGGAGGCCCAAGTACAAATTGTACTTTCCGATGGATGTTTCTGCTTGAATTTCGGAATGAAGAACACCAACTTTTTTGCACTTTTGATCCAAGAAAACTGATGTTTTAATGAAAACCAAGATACCAAGAACACTCTTAAGCACGAATCCGTATGTTACACTACTTTAAACTACGATCAACCACAAAAAATTTTGAAGATTTCGGCAAAACACACTTATACAATACGAATTGTTTAGAAAACAATACGTAACACAAAAACAAACCTATATTTCATCCCAAGCTCTTGATACCATTTGTAGATTTGTAAATCTATGCTTATGATTTTAGAGAGAGAAAGAGATAGAAAGATGGTGGATTTCACACTTCTAGAGAGAGAAAGTTAATAACAACTATGTGTAAATTATGAAAAACCACACCCTCTCCATCAAAGGAGAGGGTTTATATACCCAAGCCTTGTGATGGGCTTGGGCTTACATTGTTGGGCCGGCCTACACATGTTGTAGGCTAGGCTTGGCTTTGTTTGTTTAATAAAGATGTCTAGACTACGAGCTACTACTAAGTATATTGTCGGAGTGACCAAATCTTCCTAAATACGTAAAAATGTATTTCTAACACTTCACCTCCTAAACCTACTATTGTTCAACCCACTTGTGCTCCTACTTGTGACAAGCCTTCTACTTCTACTTTGCCTCCTCAAAATACTCCTATTCACTCAAACACACCTTCTCAACCACCTCATTCTTCTCCTTTACCTTCCACACTTCCCAATGAAGAAGCTAACAAAGACAAATCTTCCACTACTACACCTATTCCACCTACACCAAAACCTACTCTTCCATATCCTTCAAGGTTGAAAAAGGACAAGTTAAAGAACAAGGATGACATCCAAGTCTCCAATTTCTTAAGGATGTTCAAGCAACTCAACATCAATATATCCTTTGCGGAAGCTCTTGCTTATATGCCAAAGTTTGCTAAGATGTTCAAGGATTTGCTCTCAAACAAAGAAAAATTGGTTGATTTTCCCAACACATCCCTTAATGAAAATTGTTCCGTGGTGTTACTTAAAACCTTACCAACAAAACTTGGAGATCCGGGGCGCTTCTTGATACCTTGTAATTTTCCCGGTGTTGAAAATTGCATGGCTTTGGCGGATCTAGGGGCAAGCATAAATCTCATGCCTTTATCGGTTTGGAAACAACTATCTCTTCCCGAGCTCACTCCCACTAGGATGACTCTTGAACTAGCCAACCGAACCATAGCTCACCCCGTAGGTATAGTGGAAGATGTGTTTGTAGGTGTGGATAAGTTTACCTTTCCGGCCGACTTTGTAGTGGTTGATTATGACATGGATCCTAGAGTGCCTTTGATTGTTGGTAGACCGTTTTTGAGAACGGGTCGTACCTTGATAGATGTGGCGGAAGGAGAATTAATTATGAGAGTAGAAGATGAGAGAGTGGTGTTTAAGTTAGGGAAAGTTTGTGATAGGAAAGAGGTTAAGGAGTCTAGACCTTGTAAGACTATTAACATTGTGGATGTGCTAGATGAAGTGTGTAATGAACACTTTCATGATGCTTGTAAGAGTGCTAGTGATGAGATACCCCATGTTGAAACCGTGGCCTCAATTGCTCCCTCTTTAACACCTTTTGGAGAGAGTGATTTCCTCTTGGAGGAATTTAAGTCCAACTTTCTTGGTGATGATGATTCTCCCATTAATTGGGAAGAAGATATTCTTACAATCCAAAAGTTGCTCAATGAGGACCCTATTCCTTCTCCTATTCCACAAGAGATTACCATTGAGGAACCTTCTATAGTTAAACCTTCCATAGAGAGTCCACCTCCCATTGAACTTAAGGACCTTCCATCCCACTTAGAATATGCTTTCTTAGAGGGCAAAGACCAATTACCGGTGATCATTGCTAAAGAGTTGAAAGAGGATGAGAAAGAGCAACTTATTGAAGTTCTTAAGAAACATAAGAAAGCTTTAGCATGGAAAATATCCGACATAAGGGGAATTGATCCACATTTTTGTACTCACAAAATCCTTATGGAGGATGACTATAAACCCGCCATTCAAAACCAAAGGAGAGTTAACCCAAAAATCCATGAGGTTATTAAGAAGGAAGTGATTAAACTCTTAGATGCGAGTATGATTTATCCCATTTCCGACTCTCCATGGGTTAGCCCGGTTCATTGTGTTCCAAAGAAGGGTGGAATCACCGTGGTGCCTAATGAGAACAATGAGCTTATTCCCACGACACTTGTGACCGGTTGGAGAGTTTGCATTGATTGATAGAAAACTCAATGAGGCAACTAGGAAATACCATTTCCTGCTTCCTTTTATGGATCAAATGCTTGAACGCTTAGCGGGAAATGAGTACTATTGTTTTCTTGATGGCTTTTCGAGTTATTTCCAAATACCCATTGACCCTAAGGATCAAGAAAAGACCACATTCACTTGTCCCTACGGTACATTTGCTTACAAGAGGATGCCTTTTGGCTTATGTAATGCACCGGGGACGTTTCAAAGGTGCATGATGGCGATTTTCCATGACATGATAGAGAAAACCATGGAGGTTTTTATGGATGATTTTTCCGTTTTTGGAAATTCATTTAGCTCATGTCTCACCAACCTTGAGAGGATGCTTAAGCGTTGTGAGGAAACACGTTTGGTGCTTAATTGGGAGAAATGTCACTTTATGGTGAAAGAGGGGATTGTTTTAGGACACAAGATATCCAATAAGGGATTAGAAGTTGATCGAGCTAAAATTGATGTGATTGCTAAGCTTCCCCCACCCACCTCGGTTAAAGGTGTGAGTAGTTTCTTAGGTCATGCGAGATTTTATAGGCGCTTTATATAAGATTTTTCTAAGATAGCTAGACCGATGACTCACCTCTTGGAGAAAGAGGCTCCTTTCATTTTTAACCAAGATTGTTTAGACTCTTTTGAGACTCTTAAGGAAAAATTGACTAAGGCTCCCGTTTTGGTTTCTCCAAATTGGGAATTACCTTTTGAGCTTATGTGTGACGCTAGTGATTATGCGGTGGGGGCCGTCTTAGGACAAAGAGTTAATAAGCATTTTCAACCTATACACTATGCGAGTAAAACCATGACCGGTGCACAACTTCATTACACTACCACGGAAAAAGAGTTGCTTGCTATAGTATATGCTTTTGAGAAGTTTAGACCATATCTTGTGCTTTCCAAAACCATAGTGTATACGGATCATTCCGCTCTCAAGTATCTTATGACAAAACAAGATGCTAAGCCTAGGCTTTTGAGATGGGTTTTGTTGCTTCAAGAGTTTAAGATAGAGATTCGTGATAAGAAAGGGGCCGAGAATTTAGCGGCAGATCATTTGAGTAGACTTGAGCATCCTTTTCAAGGAGATTTCCCACACCAAGAAATCAATGAATCCTTTCCATTAGAGGAGCTCATGTCTATCTCTTCCCAAGAGGATGCCACACCTTGGTTTGCGGATATCGCAAACTATCTTGTGGGCAATGTGCTTATTGAGGGTCTTACTTATCAACAAAAGAAAAAGTTTCTTAAGGAAGTTAAGTATTACTTTTGGGATGATCCATATCTTTTTAGGCAATGTGCGGACCAAATCATTAGACGGTGTGTAGATGGGCCCGAGGCATTTAAGATCTTAGAGGCATGTCATAAAGGACCTACGGGTGGACATTTTGGGCCTAACTACACCGCCAAGAAAGTCTTTGATTCGGGTTACTATTGGCCTTCCATTTACAAAGATGCCCATGAAATGGTGAAATTTTGTGATGTTTGTCAAAGACAAGGAAAAATTACACAACGTGATGAGATGCCACAAAATTTTATCCAAGAGTGTGAGATATTTGATGTATGGGGCATTGATTTCATGGGACCTTTTCCATCCTCTAAGGGAAACAAGTATATACTTGTGGCGGTGGATTATGTGTCCAAATGGGTGGAGGCTAAAGCCTTACCTACCAATGATGCTAGAGTGGTTGTGAAGTTTTTGAAACAATTGTTTGCTAGATTTGGTGTACCTCGGGCCATCATAAGTGATCGTGGTACGCACTTTTGTAATGATCAATTCACGAGAGTTATGAAGAAATATGGAGTGAATCATAGACTTTCTACCGCGTATCACCCTCAAACTAATGGTCAAACCGAGGTCACAAATCGTGGTTTAAATAGAATTTTAGAGAGAACGGTGGGAGAGCATCGAGCTTCTTGGTCGGATAAGCTTGATGATGCTTTGTGGGCGTTTAGGACGGCTTTTAAAACACCAATTGGTTGTACGCCTTATAGGCTTGTCTATGGAAAAGCGTGCCACCTCCCATTTGAGTTAGAACATAAGGCATCTTGGGCTCTCAAGTGGGCTAACTTTGATTTAAACCAAGCCGGTTCACATAGGAAAGATCAACTCAATGATATGGATGAGTTGAGAGCCAATGCCTATGAGAATTCTTTGCTTTACAAGGAAAAGACTAAGAAATTGCATGATGCTAAGATCAAGAATCGTGAGTTCAAAGTTGGAGAGCCGGTTCTCCTCTTTAACTCAAGATCGAAGCTTTTTGCGGGCAAGCTTAAGTCGAGATGGTCCGGTCCATTCACTATTGCTCAAGTGTTTCCATATAGAACTCTTGAGTTGTCCCAACCCGATGGTCCAAATTTTAAAGTGAATGGTCACCGTGTTAAACATTACTTTGGGGAGGACATTTCCGTCGAAATGGTCCAAGAGGTCCCCATTTTCCCCATGAATTAATTCATTGAGGGACGAGTCGAGCTAGAGACTCATTAACTCAAGCATCGTATAACTAGGTATAGAGTGTTGTAGGTTAGAAATAAAGGTATAGACTTGGAGATGAGTGTAGGGGAGACCTTCTTTTGTCTTCATAAATGTTTGTAGGGTTGCTCACTCATCTCATGCTTTGGATCTTATGGAGGAGGCCCTTGTATCCGGTTCACTTTGTTACTGTAGTGATTTTTCATTGACACCTTGTGCTTAAACATGATTTCACTAATAGTTGTCCTTTCCTTAACTTGGGTTAAGCGAAGTCTATTCATTGTCATAAGTGTAGGGGAGGTTTTTATACTTCCATGCTCTTAAACATTGAGGACAATGTTTAGCTTAAGTGTAGGGGGGTCTTATATCGAAGTGATCTTACCTAGAACTTGTCATTGTCTTGCATGATAACATGGAAAATTGAATTTTCAACATTTTTCAAATTTTTGATCTACTTTGGCCAACAAAAATATGCATTCATAATTTTTGCATCAATCATGTTTGCATAACACATTTGCATTGTATATATTTCTTCTTTTATTTTTCATCAAAAATATATAAAAAGAAAAAAAAATATAATAAAACATGGTTTTAACAAGTTTAGATTTCTTTGACATATTAGGCCCGCCATGGATATTTTGACTCAACCCGAGTTTGCTTATCTTAGCACTCTCTAGCTAGTATCCTTAACCATGTAGTCCTTCATTGGTCTATTAGGCTAAGCATCCACCAATTTCATTATTTGAGATTTTAAATTTGTGGAGAATGGGAAATGATAGAGTTGAAGCAAGTGTAAAAGGGCTAGATAGACTTCATGATAATTACTTGTGGCTAAACCCTTCTCTTCTTGACCTCTAATTTCTTCGCATGTATATAATTGTTAATAAATAATCAAGTACGGTTTTAATTGGTTTGTAATCTCTTATGCATTTTTGTCTAATCATTTATGGTTGATATGAGTACGTCTTAAGATTCTAAGTTAGCACGTTTTATGTGTACTAGACTTATGTCATGCTCCATATTTAGCGGGTGTTTTTCCTTTTATTCTTTTCAAATTTCTTTGTGAGGAATAAAGAAAAATAAGAGCGGCTTATGAAAAAAAAATGAGTGGCTAGAAAAAAAAAAGAAAAAGAAAGAAAAAGAAAAAAAATAATACAAGACTCCCAAGAGGGGCAGTGTGGTGTTAATTATAGTGACTATTGAGTTCCAATATTACCTTGACGGGTTGCAGGGATTCAATAGATTGCTCCAATCCAATATTACCTTGACGGGTTGCGGGGTTGAAGATCCAAAGTCTCAAAAAGATGGCGGATGTAAATTATTGCGTGAGTTTTATTTTTCTTTCCCTAGCGAGTGTGTAGCTACTTATGAAAGCATGACATGAGGATTTTACACATAAGGCGAATGACTTATTACTCTTAAAATGGACTTGTATTAATTGTGAGCGGTTTTTCAAGTAATGGATGAGAGGATTACTTAGGATTAAAACCGTGCTTCCTTATTTTTGGATTTTACACTTCTTATACTTCACACTTGAATAAATGACAAATTTGCTCACAAGCAATTTGCTCAAATAATAACCGGTTCTACATTTAATTGTCATGAATAAGTTGATGCACTTTTTACTTGTGAATGCAATGATCCTATTTTTAAGCTTGGTATGGGGAAAGTGAAACTTGAGGGTGATAAATGTCCATGGTACCCAAGCCCTAATCTAAGCCATTGAATTCTTTATGAGTTATTTCCATCAAAACCATTTCAAGAAAAATCAAAAAGATATAGATAGAATTGTATTTTGTTCATTGCATTATTAAAAATCAAAATCATGCATCATTTAGTTTAGAGTAGTGTAGATGCATCTCATATGGCCAAGGTGGATTAATTATGAGGGAAATGTAAATTTGAGCTTTAACATATAATATTGCATGAGGACATGACAATGTTCAAGTGTAGGGGATTTTGATATGAGCTTAAAATCATATCCTTTTATCAACAAATAACCCTAAAACATGAAGCAAAGTACCAATTTATCTTGCAAAAACAGTGTTATGTGGTATGTTTGTGTTTGTGTACACTTGTGTAGGTAAAAGGATACATTTTCAAGCAACACAAAGAAAAATCAAGCTCAAATGGATGAAAAAGACAAAGAAGGATCAAAAGTGTCAAGATTTTGAAATACAAGGACCTATCTTGACAAATTGCCTAAGTTGAGGGACTAAAGTGCAAATATTGTGAAAAGTCAAGATCAAAGTCAAAATTGGTCAACTATCAAGTCAACAAAGTCAAAGGGTGATTTCTGCTCAAAAATGAAGTTTGGAGGACTTAAAATGCCAAAGGAATGAAGCTGCTAGCTCAAAAATGTAATCTGTCAAAGTATAGGGACTAATTCTGCCAACATTTGAAAGTTATTCAAGGCTTGATCCATGTGAAGAGGAAAGGACCAATGAGATTGCAAGAAAGGTGATACACGGATCACCAACTCAGCTTCATTTATTGCCCACTCAGCCGACACTTCATTTAATGGGTGTATCCCAACAGTGCAACGCACTCAGTTTTTTCCACCAATAGAAAATGAGGAATTGGATAATGATCCACAACTTCTTCTCTCACCCAATAAGAATCTGCCACGCATCATCTTCTTCAACAAAAATTGCCAGGGACGAGAAAGAGCTAGAGTGAATTTCAGCAAATGATATAAACATCAAAGTTGGTCTAAATCAAGAGAGGAAGAGATCCCACATGCTTAATTAGCCTGAAGATCAATAATAAAGAAAAGCCCAAAAGAGTTCTTCACCTGCAAATTCAATTATGCAGAATTAGTCCACGTGGAGAGCTGGGATTGGTCCTAACACGTCACCAACCCCAACAATCATCTTTCTCAAGTCTATAAATAGATGGATAGGACCTCATTTGTAACTTGTAGCTTAATTTTGTAAAAACACACACTTCTCAATTTCCTTTCATTTTACCTTCCTCTTTACCCTAACTACTCAAGAGTCTGACAAACTCTTGAGTTAGTTAGTTAGTTAGTAGCTTTCTAACAACTTTGTAACAACTTTCATGGAATAAATTTCAAATTTCTCATTTCCCGCCAAATCTGTTCTTCTACTCTTCATTACTTGCTACTATTGGATACTTGTGTTGCTGCATTGTGTTTGTTATGATCATTGATTGATCATAACTAACCTTGAAGAAGTTTGGGAGCATTTTGTTGTGATTCCAGTTCAGAACCTAGTTTCATTGAAGTTTTCAAGCATTTTGATGATTACTGTTGATTGATAGCTGTTTTTGATGATTGATTAGATGAACTAGTGATAAGGTGGTGGTTATCACTAGGGTAAGAGAGTTCAGCACTCCTCTTCTTCCCAATGGTTTACTTCAAAAGGTTTTAAAGTTCTTATTTTTGTTCCACTGAATTTGTCAAGTGCATGATACTTTTCATAGTGTAATCTTGATGTTTGCATGATAAAAGCTGTTTAGAGTTGCTGATTGTTTGATTTTTGATTACTTGTAGCTTAATCTTGTTTTACTGCTTTTTTATTTTGGATTGTGTTTAGTAATAGCTTTAATTCAGTCATTTTCCATTCTTGTACCTTAATAGAGTAAAAGTTGTTTTCATTGCTTGCTTGAAGTTTAAAATCATCTCATTTTGAGTCTAAAGTTTGGTAGTCAAAAGCATTTGATTCAGTTTAAACTAGGTCTTTAAAAGTCTTTGCAAAAGTTTGTAATCTCAGTTAAAGGAGTGTTTGGTATTAGCTTATAAAAAGTTTTCAAGAATTGAGTCTTGGCATTTTAAAGTTCATTTGCAGTCAATAGGTGGTTATAAAGTGTTTCAAGTCATTTACAAGTCAATTTGAGAGTCAAACAGGCAAATGGCAATAAAAAGGTTTGGGTCATTCTTATGCAGATTTGCTCATTAGAAGTTATCATTTTCATTTGGCTAGTATTCACTCATTACTTGATGAAATTGCACCAAATTTTTCTCAATTGTAGCTAACATCATATAGATTCAGATTCTAAGAGCATTCTATACAGTTTTCAATAAGCAAATAGGAATAAGCAAAATTCAGATAAGCAAAGTTGAGGCAAGTTTCTGTAAATTGAAACTGAGATTTTGTATCTCTTGATCCTTTTCATAAACCTGGCCATTTTTCTTCACAAATCACCTTAGAATATGATGTTACTTGATTTTTGAGAGTTTCAACTTTTTGACAAAAAAGTTGGTCAACGCTTGGTCAACGATAAGCACTTTTGAGCTTAATCCATTTTCCTAGCTTATTTCTGGATGAAATTCGTTCTAGTTTGATTTCCCGTTCATCTTTTGAGTAGCT
Organism: Glebionis coronaria; assembly: GCA_025667525.1. Lineage (NCBI taxonomy): Eukaryota > Viridiplantae > Streptophyta > Magnoliopsida > Asterales > Asteraceae > Glebionis > Glebionis coronaria. The sequence continues at coordinate 535,398,501 of CM046876.1, forward strand.
TAATCAGTTTCAACAAGAAAATCAAGTTGTGATTGTCTAGATTTTGCTGTAGCTTATTGTGGGCTTATTGATAAGTTCTCATTTGCTTATTTTACAACTTTAGCCAAAGTCCTTGTTCACACGTAGCTTATTTTGGATTTTAAGAGTTTTGCAACTTGTTTCATTGAATTTGGTTCAGTAATAAGCTCAAACGAGCTTATTTTCATTCTAAACCCGTTTTTGGCTTAATGAGTTCTTGAAATTGCACTTAGGTCCTTGATGTTTTAAACAGTTTATAAACTTTGCTAAACTTCATTGTTTTTAGGGTTTGCAGCTTTTAAGTCCTTGTAGTTTTGAGATTTGTTATTTTCAGTTAGCAAGTTGTTAAATTTGTTACATTTTGGTTAGTTGGTTATAAATTTTACAAATTTGATCCTTTTAGTTAACTGATTTACACTTTTAGTCCCTAGACTTGTTAGAATTTACATTTCAAGCATTTATCTTTTCTAGAATTTACCTTTTCAGTCCTTTAAGTTTCATATTTTACCTTTTGAATATTACTTGAATAAAAATTTGGTATTTGCAAGATGTTTTACATATAAGTAGGTAATATTTTTCCGTTTTGCAAGACTTTGTTGAATTAGCAAATAGAATATCCAAACAAGATTAACAACCAAAAACAGTTAAAAACCCGATATTGGTTGAACTTTCCATTAGCAAGAACTGAGAAAAAACGAACTGCATTATACTTAATTTCAACTGCCAACATTCTTCTTTCTTTAATGGCCATGTATGGCCCGAGTTATGTGTCTTAAATCTTGACCAAGTACTTCATGTTTTTAGGTTGTCTAGTTGGATCGATAAGGCTTGAATGCTCGATAACAAAAAACCTCTAGTGTTAGCTTACAACCTAATAAACATATTAAACTCCTACGTTAATTATTAATTCTAAATAACTAAGGTATTTCATGACTGTAAAAAAAAATCTTCACAATATTTAAATTTTTTCAACCCCAGTCAGTGACATATTTTAGACTTAGAATATGTGATAAGCTAACATCAAAACTTACTTGTTTAGCCATTCACATAATATCGAAAACACTGTGTACCTACTTCAAATAAAGATGCAATCTTTGAAAGTCCTAAATAAATAGCTAGTTGTCCAAACTCCACGTTAACCTTTATTACATATAAATATATATGAAAGAAACATATAATGTACACGTATTTTTGTTAGGATATGAATATACACATTTAGTCGACCATTATAATAATGTTAATTTTAGGAAATAAGAATCTAAATTTCATCTTAGCCACTACATCCGTCTAAATCATACGCAATTGTTACCTTCAATCCAATCCGACCCAATAAATTCCTGCAAAAAAGTTTACATAAGTACATAACTAAAAAAATAATCCAAAAACAAAATTAGGCTGCATGAGTCAATAATAAAGAAGCTAAAAAACAATTAAAAAAAAGAGAAAAAATACCTTCGATCCATTATGATAAAATCCCAGAACTCCACCAAGAAAACAAACACCAATCAAAACCTGTTACTACACAAAAAACCTCCATGGATTGTTCAAAAAAACCTGTGGGCGCCAATAAAAACAATTGATGACATTGATATCAAAACTTTTTATAAAAAAATAAAAGCATAAAAAAGTTAAATACACACCATAAACGATATGATGAAGGTCTCAAAGTGTCTGGTGGTAGAAGATGGTGGTGGTGCCTGAATCACTACTGGTGATGATGAACGCTTATGATAATAATTATGCAAGATCTTTTTTATTTTAGTCAAGATCTCAATATTTTTTGGTGGTGATAATGTTCTGTTTTCTGGTATTGTGAGAAATCAATGGGTGAAATAATGAGGGTGGGGGTTTATTTGATGGGTCGGTGGTGGAAATGATACGTGGCAGAAACATTTTCCAGGGACACGTGGCAAAATTTCTTTCACCCAAATCCACAAAAAATAATAAAAAAAGAGAATCACTTCCTAAAACAGTTATATGTTATAATAAAAAATGTATAATAATAAAAAATTACACGTTTTGTTTATATGGTTTATATCAAATATCACGTTTCGCCTTTATTTTCATTTTAAATACATTGAAAATCTCTAATTTTGTAAGTTATAATCCGGACGGTCTCTATATTGAAAAATAAAAACCATCTGTGTTACAAGTTTTAAGAAAATTAATTACACACATAATACTTATTTTTAGACTAGAGACTATTGATGTTACAACTTACAAAATTAAACATTGTTATTGTACTTAAAATAAAATAAGGACGAAACATGATGTTTAATTTTTCTAATAATAATCAAAGTTTCATCACTTTTAAAAAGAAGTTTAATAAAAGAAAAGCAAAAATGATTATTGACTAGCTTAAAAGCAATGTTTTAAAACTCAGGTTGACTCGGATCCGATGAGTCAACCAGGTCGATTTAAAACAATGCTTAAAAGGACATGGGTCAACTCAAAGGACTCGAGTACAAAAAAACCAAACTCATTTCAATGTCATCATCATCCCCCTTTATTCACACTTCAATCTCATAGTACAACAACATTCACATTTCACACCTTCGTTACAATCTATCATCCCCTCTTTTAAAACCCTGCAAAAAAAAAAAAAACACACACTTTCTACAGATCTATCACTTCCCAAAACCCCATAATTTCACATCTTCACACAAGATCCCAACTGGGTCTTACTTAAACCCCTATTTCCTCATCTGGGTATAAAAAACTTTCACACTTTTATAGCATGAACTAGCCTTTCTTGGAAAATTTCAAGATTTAGTGAAAATGATACAGTTACTGTTTTTTCTGGTTTTTATTGAAGGGTTTATAGCATTTCTTTTAATGGTGAAAATAGGGCCATTAAGAGAGCTGGTAATGAATGGTTTAGATCAAGTGAAAATGAGAAAAGCTACTGTTTTGACTATAGCTGGGACTATGTCTGTGATATTGTTTTCGAATTGGGTTAGTATTGTTAAGATTCAAAATAAAGGGGCTAAGCTTGGTACTATGACTCCTATGGATCAAGTTCTTTGGAGGACTCATTTGCTTGAGGCTTCACTTATGGGTAACTTTCGCCTTTTTTTTCCTTTTCATTTATGTGTATTTTTGCTTTAGCAGAACTTGAGTTTAGGGTAAATGTAGTTATTATTTCTAAATGTCAGATTACTAGTTTTAGTTGATTAATAAGCTAAGTGCCTATGGGCTTGTGTCCCAATCGTACCCCATGTTGTGTGAGAAACTCCGTAACCAAATGGTTGCGGGTTCAATCTCAAAAAAAAAACCCGAAAAAAAATTAATTGTCTGATTCTTAGCTTTAGAGTTGCAATAATTGCATTGCAAAGATGGATACAAACTCATAGGCGATTAATGGTGCTTGTTAGTAAGATTGATATCTTGATATATACTTGTAGAGATGAGCATTTCGTCCCGAATCCCGAAACCGTACCGGAACCATACCGATTCCCAGTACCCGAGTCCCGTTCGGTACGGTATTGGTACTACAAAATTAGGTGGAAAAAAATTTAGTACCACTAATTCGGTACGGGACCGGTACCAAATCGGGAAATTCCCGTAAAAAAACGGGAAAATCCCAATTTCCCGGTACCGGTACCGATATCCAAATCCCGTTCGGTATGGTACCGGTACCATTAATTTATGCTCGGGAAAAAATGGTACCACTAATTCAGTACGTGATCGGTACGGTACCGTGCTCATCCCTATATACTTGTAAGCTGAGGTTGTCAGTTGTCACGTTCTTGTTGTTGGCCATTTTATTTGTGTTGGTTAGCCTAGGGGTGGGTATAGTATGAGAAGAAACTAAGGGGGTGTTTGTTTTAGCTTATATAATAGGCTTATAAGCTTATTAGCTTATATAAGCTTATAAGCCGAAACTAAGTGTTTGGTTAAGCTTATATAAATAGGCTTATAAGCTTATATATGGGGTTTTTGGTAAGCCCAAAATGTGTGGCTTTTTAGGCTTATATAGTAATAATATATAAAAAGACATTTATACCCACATTTATAATAACCATTTCATTTAATATTTATGTACTTTTTTGTCATTTTATCTTACTAAATTTGATAAGCTAAACCAAACACTAATAATGAGCTTATAAGCTTATTATATATAAGCCATAATGGCTTATATAATACTAGCCTTTAGACCCGTCCGGTGGACGGGCTAGCTTTATGTATATATATTTTTAATGAAAATTGAATTTATGTGTGTTTGTATTAGAAGTTTAGTATATATAGTGTTAGTTATGGCATTGATATTTTAATAATGTAGCATAGAATAGATAAAAATAACGTAGTTTAAGATATTTTATTTATTTAAGAATATTATGAGTTAATTGAATTTACATACGCTAACGGTATGAATAAGTTTGTTACATAAAGTTTTTTTAGAATTTTAATAATAATGTTTAAATATATTGTGTATTTTTGAATTTTATGAGGTAAAAAAATGTGTATATGCTAATGTTATGAATAAGCTTTTTACATTAATTTTTTTTGAAATTAATATTATTGTTGTGCATTTTAATAAAATTTTGTATTAAAGGCATTTTTTCACCATCCTTCCGTATATATTTTTATAAAATTTTGTATTTAAGGCATCATTTGTAATTCATATATATATTTTATAAAATTTTGTATTTAAAGCATCATTTGTAATTCCTATTTTATTTTTGAAGCATTTTATGGAATCATTTTTATAGAATTTTGAATTTAAGGCATTTTTTCACCATCCTTCCTTATATATTTTTATATAATTTTTTATTTAGGGCATCATTTGTAATACTTATATATATTTTTATAGAATTTTGTATTTAAGGCATCATTTGTAATTCCTATTTTATTTATGAAGTATTTTATGGAATCATTTTAATATAATTTTGTATTTAAGGCATTGTTTCACCATCCTTCCTTATATATTTTTATAGAATTTTGTATTTAAGGCATCATTTGTAATTCCTATATATATTTTTATAGAATTTTATATTTTAGGCATCATTTGTAATTTCTATTTTATTTTAGAAGCATTTTATGGAATCATTTTTATAGAATTTTGTATTTAAGGCATTGTTTCACCACCCTTCCTTATATATTTTTATAGAATTTTGCATTTAAGGCATCATTTGTGATTCCTATATATATTTTTATAGAATTTTGTATTTAAGGCATCATTTGTAATTCCTATTTTATTTTTGAAGCATTTTATGGAATCATTTTTATAGAATATTGTATTTAAGACATTGTTTCACCATCTTCATTATATATTTTTATATAATTTTGTACTTAAGGCATCATTTGTAATTCCTATATATATTTTTATAGATTTTGTATTTAAGGCATCATTTGTAATTTCTATTTTATTTTTGAAGTATTTTATGGAATCATTTTAATAAAATTTTGTATTTAAGGCATTGTTTCACCATTATTCATTATATATTTTTATAGAATTTTTTATTTAAGGCATCACTTGTAATTCCTATATATATTTTTATAGAATTTTATATTTAATGCATCTTTTGTAATTCCTATTTTATTTTTGAAGCATTTTATGGAATTATTTTTTATAAAATTTTGTATTTAAGGCATTGTTTCACCATCCTTCCTTATCATACTATATTATAAAGTATTTGAGACTTTTCCATAAAGGGAAAGTCTGAAAATTCAGACATCCTTACCCATTTTTAATGGAAAGATTTAATTTTGCTGTAAACTATCAACTGCCACTTTCACCTTCGACGACTCCTTTTCCACCCGCCTGTAAATTAGCGCTACCACCAACCTTTTTGAAACTGATACAGTTTTATTGTGCTTTTTTTGATTTCGGTGGTAGATGTGGTAGTCTTGGGGATAGATCTGATTATTTTGGTAGTATACCGGGTTGTTTTGGTGGTTTAAATTGGTTTTTCGATTTTGGTGGTTCATGTAAATGGATCTTAAAACTAATAGCGGGATTTAGATTTGATAATCATCAAGATTTCAAGATTTCAAGATTTATGAGAGATAATTTGTTGAAATGAAGATGGTGGAGAAGAAAAGTGAAAAAAATAAAGTACTGTATTTGTTTGAGATATGGTTTGTCAAAATTTCATTGCTGTGACTGACGATTTCTTTTTTGTCAAAATTGGTATTAATAAAATTCTACTTTTGTCAAGATTACCCTTTCACTCGTTCTTTTTGTTTTCATGATCATGTTTTTTAGTAAATCCTATTGTATGGTTTTCGAGACAATAGATATGGGTAAAAACTAAAATTACGTAGTAATAGAAATGTATGTCAAATTAAAAAGCACAAAATTTTTAAAAATATAATGATGCTTTTAGTTTTTATTCTTTTTTAACGTTCAAAAATCTTCATGTTACGCGAGTATCATGCTATCATTAGTTCAATCTTAAATCATTAGTTATTATAGAGCTGAAGAATGTGCCATGAAAAGAATCCTTCAAAAATGATTTTTGCCGAAAAGTATAATCATACGATCCTTCCTTATATATTTTTATAGAATTTTTTATTTAAGGCATCATTTGTAATTCATATATATTTTTATAGAATTTTGTATTAAAGGCATTATTTGTAATTCCTATTTTATTTTTGAAGCATTTTATGGAATAATTTTTATAAAATTTTGTATTTAAGGTATTGTTTCACCATCCTTCCTTATATATTTTTATAGAATTTTGTATCTAAGGCATCATTTGTAATTCATATATATATATATTGATGGAATTTATATTTAGGGCATCATTTGTAATTCCTATTTTATTTTTAAATCATTTTATGGAATCATTTTTATAGAATTTTGTATTTAAGGCATTGTTTCACCATCCTTTCTTATATATTTTTATAGAATTTTGTATTTAAGGCATCATTTGTAATTCCTATATATGTTTATATAGAATTTTGTATTTAAGGCATCATGTGTAATTCCTATTTTATATTTGAAACATTTATGGAATAATTTTTATATAATTTTGTATTTAAGGTATTGTTTCACCATCCTTCCTTATATATTCTTTATAGAATTTTTTATTTAAGGCATCTTTTGTAATTCCTATTTTCTTTTTGAAGCATTTATGGAAACCATTTAACGAATTACATGTGTCATTTTAATAGAATTTTGTATTTAAGGAATTTTTTCACCATCTTCTTATATTATTTTTGAAGCATTTAATTATTTTATAATTTTGTATCTAAGGCATTGTTTCACCATCCTTCCTTATATATTTTTATATAATTTTGTATTTAAGGCATCATTTGTAATTCCTATATATATTTATATAGAATTTTGTATTTAAGGCATCATGTGTAATTCCTATTTTATATTTGAAGCATTTTATGGAATCATTTTTATAGAATTTTATATTTAAAGCATTGTTTCACCATCCTTCCTTATATTTTTTTTATAGAATTTTTTATTTAAGGCGTCTTTTGTAATTCCCATTTTCTTTTTGAAGCATTTATGGAAACCATTTAATGAATTACATGTGTCATTTTAATAGAATTTTGTATTTAAGGAATTGTTTCACCATCCTTCCTATATAAGGGTTCTTGATTGATTGATAAGCCTAAGTCAAAGTCATAAGCTTAACCAAACACCCTCTAAGGCCTTGTTTGTTTTTTAGAAAAAACCTCTTTTTGCCTCTTTTCTCTGAAGCAGGAAGAGGTTTCTTGTTTGTTTTTTTACAGACAAAAGAGCTAAAAACCTCTTTTTTCCTCTTCACAATTTAAGATGTGATCTAAGATCAGTATACTAGTATATGTGAACACATAAAAAGATAATCAGAGAAAGTGATATAAGATTATACATATATACATATTCTTTTTGTTTTATGTGGGTGTTTGAGTTAGCTATGTTCTGTGCTTATTCAGCATATTAGCTGAAAGATTGAGCTTATCGGATTTTTTAAATTTTGGTAGCCTATATGCCCAAAAAAATAAGCTAATCTAGACACCCCTTAAGAGACTACTTTGGTGTTTGATATGCTCACAAAAGATTTTTCTAAGCTTGAAATGGGTAATCCAGTCATTGCGCATTCATTTTATTTTTATATTCCTTGTCAGATGTAGTTAAATTATGTATAAGTTTATCATGTTGAGCAATCTTTTGGCACTTGCTGGCTTGCTGCATCGTGCTTGATGTCCTTTGAAGATTAGGAATAGAATCCGAAGTAGGAATATAGCACAATGTTGACTTCCATTGCACCATAGGATTGAGCCGGAAATTTGAGTTTGATGGATCGATTAACTGTGCATACTTATCCACATAGTATATAAACATAATAAATACAGACAATATATGTATAATACGGTAGTGAGTTTTATTATAGAATCTTGAAATTAGGTCAAGTGGTAAGATAACGACCTAGACAGGAATTAGATTTATGAAGTGAATCAAATTGTAAATTTGATGCACGGATAATGCATATTTGTCATCGCCATCCTAATACTGCATTACTGCCTTTCTCTTGATGCTTTCATACTAAGTACCCTTATCTCCAGACTACCCTAGGATAACTACTTATTCGCGTGGCGCACAGAACATGTTCATATCATATTCAAGCTCTGAAAAAGGAGAACAAAAAAGGGCATAGGAAAAACAAACATGAAACCAAAACGAGGTTGTCGCCCTCAAATGATTATAGGCATGATTAGAGTCACATCTAGTTTCATTTGGTATAACGGTTTAACCGAAAATTGAAGAGTGAGCCCTTCAAGGGAAGAAGACAAACTTTGTTAATTCGATACTGAGCCAGTCTAAAGGAACTTTATGGTCTTCCCATCCTTGGTTTAAAATTGGGCGCATCTTTGCGAGCGCTTCGCCCATCAGAGTAATGGGATGGAAAAACGCAATGGGATTTGTGATGCGAAGTAGTTCCAGGATTCGCCCTAATGTTATCGTATCACTTCGCCATAGTGTGATGCTCGCATCAAACGCAATGGAAGCAATTGCAACTTTAGCCTTAAAATACTATTTGATGAAAGATTTAGAGAAAGATAGCTAGTCTGAATATTTTTTTTACTCATTATTATTGACATTTGACTTTTGACATTGCAGATACACGCTAGGAATATGTAGATGACTTATTTGATGTTTAAACTTTAAACATAGTATTTTTTTTTGTGGGTATGCCTGGGTTTCCGACTCGACATTGCAAGCCGGATATGTTAGCATCGACTAGTAGAATAAATTATTTGAAAATATTTTTTTATAACCTAGTGGCACGTGTCTGTGATGCGCTCGCAATCGCATCACACATCGTTCTTTAGGATCCTGAGTGCAAGAGATCACAGCACACAATTAAAAACCGAGTTCCCATCATATTTTTGTGGGTGATGGAGTCTGACTGCTGCACTAGGACTTTAATTGGAAAATGAACCTTAAAAAGTTAAAATATTCAGTTTAAGTTTTGTTACTTTGACCTTGCAGGATTCTCACTGTATCTTGGTTTCTTAATTGATCGCATGCATCATCATCTTCATAAGCTAATTAATATAAGAAAAAATGGTGGTCCATCCAAAAAAGTAGTAGAAAATCTTGAAGCAGAGAAATTACAGCTAAAAGAAAACGAAGATAAAGCAAATGAAGAAGTCAAACGACTGCAGAAAGAGATTTCCAGTTTATCAGAAAGCTTAAAGAAGCTTAAGTTCGAATCAAAAGAAAAAGATAAAAAGATAGAAACTGCAGAAGCTCATGTTGCTTCCCTTCAGAAACAGTCGGCCGATCTTCTTCTTGAATATGATCGTCTTCTTGAAGACAATCAAAATCTGCAAGCCCAAACAAAAAACCGACATTTTTAATGTTAGATAGTTGGGTAGTTCGGTGGTCAAGATCTACTAGCCCAAACAAAAATCTCATTTAAACCTTAACTTTCCCATAATATGTTTCTTGAGTTAGGTAGTTGGGTGGTCAAATGAGTAGGTTTCTTTGACTTTTTCATGTTTAACTTTGGTTTAGATATGGTCTCATGTATTTTGTTGTGGTTCTTAGACGATGCCCAATTTTTGTCTCATTTTTTGTAAACTATGATCTTGTTGTATACCAACGTGAAATGCTGTTGATCTTGAATTTTGTAATCTTTTCCGATTTGAGGTATGGTTTATTATTGTTTTGTTTAAATTTGTTACTGTATTAAGTAGGATGCAATGTGCAAAAACACAATGCAGGTCAAAATATTACTGCATTGTTTTGTTGCAACCTGTTAGTTTATTGCTTTTTTAATGATGTTTAATGTTTAATTGGAAGGTACATGCTTGCATATCATCTACTCGAGGGGCCACCCTAACTCGAGGTCCATTTTGAACCTGATGCGACTCAGGCAATGTTCAGGTGTTTCTACTTTCTAGTGAACAGTTTCAAATAAATTTACTTGAAATAAACCAAATTTGACTTGAAAGGTCGATCTTTTCTGGATGAAATATAAGCAGTTCTCAAGTGGTCGAGATCACTAAGAACTTGCATTAGTATCATGTTTTGAATCCACATAGCCAAAATAAGAGAAAATATATACAAGTACATGTTAAAGGCCCCTTATCTACCAAGCAAACTTCTCTTTTAAGTTCGAATTCTCGGTTTAGAACTCAAATTCAAAAACCGTATCACAAATCAAAATCATTTTCAGAATTTTTTTCTATCCTCGTACGGATTCAACCACAATCAAGATATATCCCATCGAACTTTTGGTATGTACTTAAAGAAATCATAGGAAATCGCTTTGATGAACTAACATGGCTATAATATATCTGTTATTATTCATTATATCAACAATAACAAAATTTGTGCTTGTATTTATTTTTATTAAAAATTATTTTTTAATCACAAATAAAACCGGGCAAATGCAATTCATATTTTTAATATACTTTTTTTTTTGGGTAAAAGGGATACAACCTGGTAAAAAAATATATTTTTAATATATTTTTATACAGTATTTCATTAATAATTTTTTTATTTCATATAATTTTATGAAATAAATTGGGGGAAATCACTCATAAAAGGTTATTTGTTGTTTTAATTTTTTTTTCTCACTTTATTTATGACAAAAGTTATTTTCCATCTTTGTTTTTTTTAGTGCATACCAAGAGACCAATAGTAATTATTCATTATCTAAAATTTTAAAAAATATGGAAAAACTATTTTGGCCAAAATTCAAAAGTTGTAAAAATGACAAAAGGACTAAAATTGTAAATATTACTAAGAAAAGTTATCAGTGATAAAAACAATGAAATATCACTAGTGATAAAACAATGAAATATCACTAGTGATATTTTATAAACATAGCTACTATATAATATCATTAGTGATTTTTCATTTGTTTATTACTAGTGATATTTCATTGTTTTTATTAGTGAAACATTATTAGTAATAAATCAGTACTTTGTCATGTTTACAACTTTAGTCCTTCTATCGTTTTTTTATAGCCTGAACATTTTGGCAAGATCATTTAGTGCTTTTTTTTTTAATTTTAAGTCTATCTTCACATTTAGATCAAAAGCAAATGAAAAGTAAGAATTAGTCTATGTAGTAAAAAAAAATACAGAATAACTCATATATTCCTATATCTTTCATTTAGAAGGTTTATTCATTGGTGTTAAACATATCAATGAACTAAATTAATAACATTCTAATAGAAAGTTACTTTTTAGAAATTTTGTTACTGTAACATTAGGATTTCTTTATAAGTGTGATCTTTGTGTGAGGATAACACAGTGAACACACGATTGGGGACTTATCTTTTTTAACATTGGTAATAATAGTTTTTACCAAGAGTTAGTTTGTTGGAGTATTCGTTTGGTTATTTTTACATGGTATCCGAGCTTACAATCACCTAGATAGTAAGATCTTGATTGTCGGCAAAAATTAGGGTTCTAGTTCTTTTGGGGGTTTTGAGTGTGTGGTTGTCGGTGGATCTTGGTGGAGGTTTATCGTGGTTATTGGTTGATCTTGATTAATTATAATTTTTTAGTTGAAACCCTAATTTTTTGAGATTCGGGGCTTCTTGATTCCTTGTGGTATTTGGTCGATTATGATTGCTTCTTCTATTCTTGACTAAGTGAATCAAGAAGTAGGAGTTTGTTTGGGTTTCCGATGCTATTAAGCTCTGTAACCTATCTTTCTTCTTTTAAGTCTTTGAACACTTTGGTCGTGACACTACAAATATCTTGACCTATGATTGTACAAATAATAGCTCGATGATGATCGAAGATAAAGAGGGTTATGTGTTCCAGCAAAGTTGCTCGTAAACTAAAAATAAGAAATACAAAGAGACTACGCTAAGTGATTGCGCAGGGGTTTATCTTGTGCATTAATAAAAAGTTACCAACTCCTAAAATTACGGCCCAAAGTTCCTGCGAGTGAACATACACTTTATTTATGTTATCAAGCTATTTTAGTGTATTGATTGTTTATATAAAAATCAAGATGATTGAAATGTTTTAGTATGTTTCAAAACAAATGTTGCAAAACAAGGTACACAAGGTCGATTAATCGCCGTTTAATAGCTACAAGGCTCTCAACCTTGTCGATTAATGAAAAGACGATTAATGGAGGTCAACTATGGTCAACGACGGTCAAGGGATGTCAAACTTGCCGAAAACTTGTAAATTTTGCCGAAAATACCAAAAACTCACTATAAACTTGTGTATATCACTTATAGTAACTATTTTTATGTATGATTCGTTATATTTTATGTATAATATTGCCGATAACACCTAAAACTCTTAAAAACACCTAAAACTCATTAAAAATACCTAAAACTTGCCAAAAAAATTGCTAAAAGTGTCAATCCGATTAATCACCGATTAATCTTGCCTAGAACGATTACAAGCTACAAAATAGTCGACCGACCGGCTAATGATTCGCGATTTTTGCAACCTTGTTCAAAACTATTGACAAAAATATACTAACTGAAAGAATATGTACACGTAAATAATATATGTCCGGAAGTCGTCCCGAGCCTAAGGAGACGCACGCGTTAATACGTAAAACAATTATGCGTTAATATATTATACATAATATATTAATTAGTGATAAGCTATTACGGACGTTAACTAATTAGTTAGTTAACGGGATTTTAATTAAATGTTAATTGTATATAAAACAAATAAATACAAATATAGAATAATATATAATGCGTTTGTTGTATGGTATTGGTTTCCTATTTTACTTAGGACAACCGACTCTTGCATGTGTATATATAATGTGATATCACTATTATATAATATGTGTGAATTGCGATAGATCTATGAGATAAAAAAAATAGCAAAGCCATCAACGATTCTTGTTTGGTTATTTGGTGCGATTAACTAACAACACATTGTTAGTTTTGTGAATATTTGTTTTAACATATATTTATTAGCTTATCACAATTTGTACTAGCATACTTAATTGTTTGCTATAACGTATTGTGTGCGTACCCTTAGAGAGATCATTGTTTGATCTTTGGGTTTTCGTTTATATTGGTGGTTCGATAAAGGTGTTTAATCCACCGCTAAAAGGTACGTGTTTCTTTATCGTTTTTGTTAATTACTTGTCTATACGTGATCCTAAATTCCGCTGCGTAACCGTGATTATTACTGTGTTAATATGATAAAAGGTTTTTATAAATTCCAACAGTGGCATCACGAGCCGTTCGTATAGCTTTTAATTACATTAAAAATAACGAAAGAGATAAAATTGTGTAAACTTACTATGATGGCGGTTGAGTTATTTTATTTGATGATTAGTTTTTCATAAACCCTAATTAGGTTAATAAAATTAATTAGAGAAACCCGAAGTTGTATGCAATTTTTGTTGATAAATATGTTGTTAATTGTTAATTAGTCGTTGTTAATTGTTAAGTAGTCGTTATTTATCACGTTGTTAAATTGTTAAATTTTTGGTTCGATCCATGGGAATCATGCAAGTTTACCATGGATCATGTGTTCTTAATTAATTGATTTAATTGAAGTCACGATAGATGTGGTATGCATGAAGTATGTGATTAATTGTTAATTGGATATATGTTTTAGGTTAATGTTTATTTGTTTTGCTTTTGATTATAATTGTTATGTATCATGGTTCAAGCAAAGGGTTTTTCGAAAATAAAAATAAACCGAACTAAAACTATATAAAATTTGATTTATTATAATCTTGTTCTTGCACGATCATATGTGGCAACAAATGAGTCGCCCTTACATGGTTTTAAATCTAACTCACGCCGTGATTAGCAAGAATCAAGTTTATAATTTGTTTTCTACTTTAAAGTTGTAAAATTTTATTAATGACGTAATTTGCAAAAGTACTATCTAGTTGCAAGGCTAAGGTTCGGGAAGACTCATCAAGACTTTGGTCTTGTAGATACCATTGCCCTATAATACCTGACTACTTGTAGTCTCCTTATCTTGCATACTATTTAGGAAGCTGCGAATGGTCTAGGGTTTGAATGATTTTAATCATTCTTTAATCTTTTCCCGTGATAAAATTAAACTTCTTTAAATAGAATACATGTTGAATCGTCAATTTTTATGATATCACTATTTATACAATTGAATTGTAAGTTAAGTAAGTGATGTTTATAATTAACGAATTGAGTAAATTTTATAAATTATCATGATACAAATATGTTGCATGCTTCTTTGTACATGTTTTTGAATTGTCAAAATTTATACCCTTTGAAATAAGTTTATTTGCCATCCAACGTGTAAAAGCACTTGCACTTACTCTTTCACCATACGTGAGACTGTGGTGATTTTGTAACCCAAGGTGATATAATACACTCGATTGTGAGACGTCGGTGCTATATAATCACAGTTTTTAGTTGGACGACTTAAGCAAGTTAAGATAGGTGAGACCTTAACTCGTGGTAATAGATGGCATAAACGTGCTCACTTTTTCATTTTTGAATTGTCACAAGTGATGGATATAAAGTTGAGTCCCATAATTCTAGAAGTTGTATTGGATGCAATTATTGAACGTCAATTACCCCTTGAATATCATCATCACTAGCAGATCAACTGATGCGGTGGTGGTATGTCTTGGTGGATTCTAGCTTTTAGAAAATTAATTGTTTATTTATAAACATGGGTATTTAATTTTCTATAAAGGAAGTATTATCGAAAATACTAAATTATTGAACTTTGTTTATTTGTAGATGGCAATGAATAATGCCCAAACCAAACAAAACAGTTCGGCTTTCAGGTCGATGCTTGAGAAGCAACAACTTACTGGTCCTAACTTCAATGAGTGGTTACGCGCGCTCAAACTAGTTGTGCGTGTGGAGAAACTAGAGGATGTGTATGACAATCCTTTGCCTGACCATCCTGGTGCTAATGCTACTAATGAACAATTAGTAGAATGGAATGCTCTTTATGATCGTCATAATGAAGTTGCTTGTTTAATGCTTAGAACTATGTCTCCATCGCTTTATCAGCAATTTGAATACAAAAGTCCTAAGGACATGATAACTGAGCTCCAAAAGATGTATGGAAAGCCTCCTGGTGTCGAACTACAAGAGTTAGTACACACTTTCCATTCATGCAAGCAGGAAGAGGGTCAATCCGTTAGCGATTATGTTCTATTGATGAAAAGCTATTTGGATCATTTGGCAACTCTCAACTATGTTCTTCCAGAAGCTGTCTCTGTCAGCTTGATCCTCAATTCACTTTCGAGTGATTTTGAGGGCTTTGTGCAAAATTACAATATGCAAAGCATGGGGAAGACAATTAGTGAAGTTCTTATTGAATTTGAGAAAGGAGTTAAGAAGAACAAGAAGTCAAATGTTGCATCTTCTTCTACACCACAAGTGATGGCGATCCAAGGTGGTAGGATCCATAAGTACAAACCGCAAGGAGGTAAGGCAAAAGGTAAAGGTAAGGATAAGGGTCCTAAAAATTCTTATCCTCCTAAACCTAAAAAGCCTCAACCTTATAAGAAAGAGCATCCGGCAAAAGATTCCATATGTCACCACTGCAAAGAGGTTGGACATTGGAAGAGGAATTGTCCTGTTTATCTAGCTGAGTTGATGAAAAAGAAGAAGCAAGTTGGATCGTCCACTTCTTCAGGTATTTATACTATTGAATTATTTGCTTGTTCTAAAAATTCCTGGGTGTATGACACTAGTTGTGGTACTAATATTTGTAACACAAAACAGGGACTTAGAGGAGCAAAGAAGCTGAAGCAAGGTGCTGTCTACTTGTATGTTGGAAACGGCGTACATGCTGAAGTAGAAGCTATTGGAAGTTTTGACTTAGTTTTACCTAATGGTTTAATTCTTGTTTTGGATGA
Source organism: Glebionis coronaria (assembly GCA_025667525.1). Taxonomy (NCBI): domain Eukaryota; kingdom Viridiplantae; phylum Streptophyta; class Magnoliopsida; order Asterales; family Asteraceae; genus Glebionis; species Glebionis coronaria. The sequence continues at coordinate 535,414,783 of CM046876.1, forward strand.
TTGTCAGTATGCACCTACTATAACTAGAGGTGTTGTTTCAGTTTCTTGTTTGCATGATAAAAGACTTATTCATAAATTTACGGATTCTGGTATGACCGTTTCTTTTAATGATATGATTTATTTTAATTGTATCCGTGTTAATGGTATTTATGAAATTGATATGCATGATCCTACTTTGCAAATTGTGAATTCAATGTATTCAATTAGCAATAAGAAATCTAAAGCAAGTTTAGATTCAACTTATCTTTGGCATTGTCGACTTGCTCATATTAGCAAGAAGCGAATTGAAAAGTTGCAACATGATGGACTTTTAAACTCAACGGATAGTGAACCGTTTGATCAATGCGTTTCTTGTATATCGGGCAAGATGACAAGGAAATCTTTTTCGCATAAAACGGAAAAGGTGAAAGATCTACTTGGATTAATCCATACTGATGTATGTGGTCCACTTAGACATGTGTCAAAGGAAGGTGCTACATACTTCATTACCTTTACTGATGATTATAGTCGTTATGGTTATGTTTATTTGCTTAAACATAAACATGAAGTCTTTGAAACATTCAAGGTATTCAAAAATGAAGTAGAAAATCAACTCGTGAAGACTATTAAAGCCATTCGATCGGATCGTGGTGGTGAATATATTAGTCAAGAATTTAAAGATTATCTAAAGGCTAGTGGAATTGTCCAACAACTGACTCCTCCTTACACGCCACAACACAATGGTGTTTCTGAGAGGAGAAATCGAACTTTGCTAAACATGGTTCGATCAATAATGAGTCTTTCTACTTTGCCACTATCCTTTTGGGATTATGCTCTAGAGACTGCTGTACGCATTCTCAATATGGTTCTAATACTTTGCTTTTGGCTAGGTATAAAATAATTTCGTTGGTTCCGATCTTTTCGAATTGAAAACCGGTCTTAAGTGCGACTCAATCGTCTTTTGGTGAATCAAGAGAATGGTTTGGTTGATTTGTTTTTAAACTAATAGCGAGTAATTAAAGTGTCGTTTGAGTAAAATGGAAGTTAAAAGATTAATATTAAAATGACAAGTAAATAAATGCATGGAAACTTAAAGGTGACAATGGAAAAGAACTAACACACTAAATAAAACTAACACTTGGAAAATTTTCTGAAAATTAAAAAGTACTATAAGAAAGTAAGATCGAAAGCAACCAAAACAAGCCAAAAGAGGCCCGATCGAAATGTATTCCGATCGGTTGATCGGAAAGTGGAAAAAGTGACACGATCGGAAAGTTGGAAAAGGAGGCTGTCGGAATAGGGGTAAACAAGGGTCCCAATCGGAATATCCAAATGCACCCTAATCGGAATATTAACCTTACTCACAATCGGAATGACCAGAATCACACGAATCGGAATAAACAAGGAGACAGCCAATTGGAATATGTGAAATGCTACCAATCGAAAAACAGAATGGGGTTACCGTCGGAAAGTCAAAACCCTTTTCCGATTGATCCAATCGGAAAAAGGGTGTGTTGCTGCTCGGAATGTATACCAATCGGAAAAGGGAGTTTGTACCCTTTTCCGAAAATTGTGGAAATTGGTTATAAGCTAGTGAATAAGCTATATAACAAGCTTATCACAAAACTAACCCGAATCTAAGACAAAACCAAATCAAATAAGCACTCTAATCAACTTATTTGACTCGAAATCAATCAACTTTTTAGATCAAACAATAAAAACATAAACTTTTTAATAGAACTTTTAATAAGAAAAATAAGCCAATCATAAAAATAAGCCAATAAGCACAAAAGTCTTAAAGCTTAATCAAATGAAAACTTATAAAATGATCAAAAGATTAACTTTTTAAGCACAAAATCAATTAGAACAACACGGATCTTATGATATTCGCACCAAAATCAATCTTAAATCAAAGAAAAGTAGAATGAGATTAAGAAGTAAAAGCTTAAAATGAACTTGATTAATAAAAATAAGCAATACAAAGATGTTTAATCTTGAAAGATTAAAAGAAAAAGATGAACTAGTGAGAGAAAGTTTAAGACTTTCTCTCTCTAAAAACTAAAAAGTGAAAAAATTAACTAAAAATCTAACCACCCTCCTAATGACTATTAGGAGGGTATTTATAGGGAAGGTGGAAGGAGTGCATGTGTTGCATCTTCTTTCTTGCTTTCTTCACGTTTTCTCGACTCGACTTTAAATTCTTCGTCTTTGTCGTCTCGGGATTTGAACTTGTCTTTTAATTTTCTTCTTCTATTAGACTTAAGTTCTTCGACTTCGTTAAACTTCCGTCTTTTGACTTTTTCTTCGATAAATCTTCAGAATAGGCCTTGGACTTCCGCTCTTTTTGCACTCTTGATCTTTTGACTTCGTCTTTTCCCGTTTTCTTCAATAAAAGCCCGTGAAAGCCCGTGTTTTCTTCCTTTTTCATATTTTAGTCCTAAAACACAATAAAAACACAAACCACGCATAATTCCGACTTTGACGACATAAATCACACGTTTTGGTCTTGTTATTATTGGAAATAAGTGGTAAAAGGATAAGTGTTTTCACACTTATTAAATCCCCTACACTTGACCATTGCAATGCCCTCATGCAATGCATTAAATTTAAAGCACGGTTTACATTTTCCATCATAAATAACCCACCTTGGCCTTTATTAAATACTAAACATAAAAGATAGAAATAAGTAAAGAAATTAAAAACTTACATTGGGTTTTGACGGCCGTGAACGTTTATCATACTCAAGTTTCACGTTCCCCATACCAAGCTTAAAAACGAGATCATTGTTATTATAAGTTAGCAAACTATCACGAACTCATGTGGGCCAATTATTCACTTAGACTCCCTTATTCCTAGGTGTATCTCTTATATTTTATTTTTGTCTTGAATGATCACGAGGATGCATTGTTTGACTTATTTCGATAGTTATTTAGTCCGAAAATAAGGTGAACGATTTAATCAATAGTTAGCTAAAGGACCAAATCTTTTAAAACTGCTTCTCGGGATATCAAAAAGTTCATATCTTGGCATAACTTGGTTCGCGATTTGAGACCTTTCTCGGGCCGATATTTGGCAGCGACTTCATACTTCTAATCTTCGAGAGACGTTCTTGAAATTATGGTCTTCTCTTCATAATAGGAATTTCTTCACTTGAAGTTTTTGAGAGATTCTTCATCTTTGGACCACGACTTCTTCATTTTTCTCCAATCTTTATTTTGGACTTTGATATACAACGATCCGCCTCCTTTTAGGACTTGGATCTATTTATCCTCATACCTTGTTAGGGTCTTTTCGGATAGACTTCTCCATGACTTTTTTAGGGAGTTCTTGCTTTTCGTCGTGTGTCTCGATCCTTCATATTGATTTTCGATAAATGATTCTTCACATCACTTTTGGATCTTTAGCAACAAAATGTAGCCCTCATGCCTTGTTAGGGCCTTTTCGGACTCGCCAATCTTCGCGCCCCGCTTCATAAGTTATGCCTTGGCTATGAACTCTCGTCATTACCGAGCAACTTTTAAACGATCTGGGGCTAGAAGCTAAGTAACCTTTTAAATCGTACAACCTTATTTATTAGCAGATTAATTTATTAACAAGTGGAGGGAGAATAGGTTCATAATTAACTCACATAAATTCACGAAGGAATACCGAACTTATAATTGACTCTATCATCTCTCGTTCTCCACAGTTTAAAATCTCAAGGAATGAGACTCGTGGATGCTTAGCCTATTAAATCAAAGTTTTGGGTTTTCGAGTCGCCTATAGGATCTTGCAAATTCTTAGACTTTTTCAAGTTTAGAAATCGCATTTTAAAGTTCCCTTGATAAACGACTCTCTAGGATCAATTATAGGAACTTGCGAAAAGTTCTTGTTCTTAACCCGTGAGAGTTAAGACTTTCGCGTTTTATAGCTCCCTATATAAAAGCCTAGCAAAACTTGACTTAAACACGTTAAGGATACTAGCTAGAGTAAACTTAGGCAAGTAAACTCGGGTTGAGTCAAAATGTTCACGACTAAGAAAAATCTAAAACCACTTTATTAAAAATTTATTCTAGCAAAGGAAACATAACAAGGGCAAATACAACTATACAACTAGGCCAAAATAGATTAAAAATTTTGAAAAATGTCGAAAAATCAAATTTTCCGGTTAAAATGAGGGCAAATTCATGGAAAAGACCACTTACTTCGATAGAAGTCCCCCCTACACTTAAGATAAACATTGTCCTCAATGTTTAAGCATGTGGGAGTAAACTCCCCTACACTTAGGACATTGTGCACTTTGTTTAAATCTTGCTAAGGAAAGGACGACTAAAGTGACTTCAATGTGAATCATATAGAATATGAAATATGGAATCACAAGAGTTTAGGATAGAACCGGGAAGATGGGGAACACGGTATCACGGTTCGTCAAAAGTCATCAAGATGCTTGCTGAAGCTTGAATCCCTGCACAGCACAAGAAACGAGACAACAAACATATGCGGGGCTCCCCTACACTTATTATGAAAGCAGTAAAGGATAGAACACGGGTTGCCTCCCGAGAAGCGCTTGTTTTTGTTCACCGAGTCATGAGCCTGACTCGACCCAATTTTAGTTCATGGGGAACGTGGTGAGGGATGGAATCATCTCTTGAGAGATGTCCTCACCAAAGTACAGCTTCAAACGCTGGCCATTCACCTTGAAATTGGGCCCATTCGGTTGAGAAAGCTCAATGGTCCCATACGGAAAGACTTTGGCGACGGTGAATGGACCAGTCCAGCGGCTCTTCAACTTGCCAGAGAAGATCTTCAACCGAGAGTTAAAGAGTAAGACTTGATCACCAACGTGGAACTCTCGGTTCTTGATTTTAGCATCGTGGATAATCTTCGTCTTTTCCTTGTAGATCAACGAGTTCTCATAAGCTTCATTCCTCAGTTCATTTAGCTCGTTGAGTTGAACCTTGCGATGATCACCGGCTTTGATAATGTCGAAGTTAGCCCACTTCAAGGCCCAGTGCGCCTTATGTTCCAGCTCGATGGATAGGTGGCAGGCTTTCCCGTACACAAGACGATAAGGTGTACAACCGATCGGGGTCTTGTAAGCAGTACGGAAAGCCCACAGAGCATCATCTAACTTATCGGCCCACGCGGCACGATGCTCTCCCACAGTTCGCTCCAAAATTCTCTTCAAGCCACGATTGGAAATTTCGGCTTGCCCATTGGTTTGGGGATGATAGGCGGTGGAAAGACGGTGAGTGACACCATACTTTGCCATGACTCTTGCAAATTGATCGTTGCAAAAATGAGTCCCGCGGTCACTGATGATAGCACGAGGAACGCCAAATCGAGCGAAAAGCTGCTTCAAAAAGTTCACAACCACCCTCGCATCATTCGTGGGAAGAGCCTTAGCTTCAACCCATTTAGAGACGTAGTCGACAGCGACGAGGATGTACTTGTTCCCTTTGGAGGATGGAAATGGCCCCATAAAGTCGATGCCCCATACATCAAAGATTTCACATTCCTGTATGAAATTTTGAGGCATCTCATCCTTATGTGTGATCTTGCCTTGACGTTGGCAAGCATCACAATGCTTAACCATTTCGTGAGCGTCACGATAAATGGTGGGCTAGTAGAATCCGGAATCAAACACTTTCTTAGCGGTGTAGTTGGGACCAAAGTGACCACCGGTGGGTCCTTTGTGGCAAGCTTGGAGGATGTCAAAAGCTGCCGGTCCGTCAACACATCGACGAATAATCAGATCAGCACACTGTTTGAATAGATAAGGGTCATCCCAAAAGTAAGTCTTAACATCATTCAAGAACTTCTTCTTTTGTTGGGATGTTAACCCTTGGATGAGAATACCACCCGCTAAGTAGTTTGCAATGTCCGCAAACCACGGGGTGCCATCAAGATTGAGATTTATAGACATTAGAGTCTCCAGGGGGAAAGAGTCATTGATCTCTTTGTTCGGATGATCCCCCTGATATGGATCCTCAAGTCTGCTCAGATGATCCGCGGCCGGGTTTTCGGCTCCCTTCTTGTCACGAATTTCAATGTTGAATTCTTGAAGGAGCAAAACCTAGCGAAGAAGTCTTGGCTTAGAATCGTTCTTTGTCATCAAGTACTTCAACGCGGAATGGTCCGTGTATACGATGGTGGTGGATAAAACAAGATAGGGGCAGAATTTTTCAAAAGCATAGACAACAGCTAAAAGCTCTTTTTCGGTTGTCGTATAATGAAATTGAGCCCCTGTCATTGTTTTGCTAGCGTAGTGGATTGGTTGGAAGTGTTTATTCACTCTTTGGCCCAGAACCGCACCAATAGCGAAGTCGCTAGCATCGCACATCAATTCAAAAGGCAGCTCCCAATTTGGGGTAACCAAGACCGGTGCCTTAGTTAGCTTGTCCTTTAGAAGATTGAAGGCTTCGAGACACTCTTTAGAAAAGATAAAAGGAGTATCTTTTTCCAAGAGGTGGGTCATCGGGCGAGCGATTTTAGAGAAATCCTGAATGAATCTACGATAGAAGCCCGCATGACCCAGAAAACTTCTCACACCCTTCACGGTTGAAGGTGGAGGTAATTTGGCTATGACATCAACTTTAGCACGGTCGACTTCAAGACCGGCTTTAGAGATTTTGTGTCCTAGCACAATGCCTTCTTTTACCATAAAATGGCATTTTTCCCAATTCAGAACAAGGCGAGTGTCTTCGCACCGCTTAAGCATACGTTTCAAATTGGCAAGGCAAGAAGAGAAGGAATCCCCGATGACCGAGAAATCGTCCATGAAGACTTCCATGGTTTGCTCAACCATGTCATGGAAGATAGCCAACATGCACCTTTGGAAAGTCCCAGGGGCATTGCATAAGCCAAAAGGCATTCTTTTATAAGCAAATGTGCCATAGGGACAAGTAAATGTTGTCTTCTCTTGATCTTGGGGATCGATGGGTATTTGAAAATAACCCGAGAAACCATCCAGAAAGCAGTAATATTCATTACCCGCTAAGCGTTCAAGCATTTGGTCCATAAAAGGTAGAGGGAAATGATCCTTTCTCGTGGCATCATTGAGTTTGCGGTAGTCTATACAAACTCTCCACCCAGTAACGAGACGGGTAGGAATCAACTCGTTGTTAGCATTGGGCACAACGGTGATACCACCTTTCTTAGGCACACAATGGACTGGACTAACCCACGGTGAATCCGAAATAGGGTAAATCATACCCGCATCAAGAAGTTTGATAACCTCTTTTTTGATGACTTCATGGATTTTAGGATTCACCCTTCGTTGATTTTGAATTGTGGGCTTAAAGTCGTCCTCCATGAGAATTTTATGTGTGCAGAAGTGAGGATCAATTCCACGGATGTCGGAGATTTTCCAAGCGATAGCGCGTTTATGCTTCTTCAACACAGCGACAAGTCGGGTTTTTTTCGTCTTCTTGCAGATCCTTTGCGATGATGACCGGTAGCTTCTCGTCGTCTTCTAGGAAAACGTACTCAAGATGAGGCGGTAGGTCCTTAAGCTCGAGAGTAGGAGGATCCTCAATAGATGGTGAAACTAACAATGTATCATCATTAGTCACCTCTTTAGGAGCAGGAGGAGACAACGGGTCCTCATTGAGAAGTCTCTCAATAGTACGAATATCTTCATCCCAATTGGTGGACAAATCATCATACTTAATATCGAGAGGACCCAAGCTAGCTTCGAAATCATCCAAGTCACTTTCTCCAAAATGAGTCAATGCTGGAGAAATTGAGGCAACGGTCTCAACATTGGGTAGAGAAAAGAGAGTACTTTTGCAAGCATCATGAAAATGTTCTTCACAAGCCTCATCGAGAACATCAATAGCATTAACACTCTCATACGAATAAGGTTGCTTAGAAATCTTACCCATGTTGAAGACAATTTTATCGTCACCAACTCTCATGATTATTTCGCCTGCGGCAACATCAATGAGAGTGCGACCGGTCCTCAGAAATGGACGTCTGACGATTAATGGAACACGGGGATCCATCTCGTAGTCAACGACAACAAAATCCACCGGGAATGTGAATTTGTCGACGCCAACAAAGACATCTTCGGCTATCCCCACTGGATAAGCAACCGTACGGTTGGCTAATTCTAAAGTCATCTTGGTGGGGACTAGCTCGGGGAGAGATAATTGCTTCCAAACACTTAAAGGCATTAAGTTTATACTGGCACCTAGATCGGCTAGGGCCATGCAATTCTCTACTCCCGGGAAGTTGCAAGGAATCAAGAAGCGACCCTGATCACCAAGTTTGGTGGGCAATTGCCTTAAGAGCACTGCGGAGCAATTCTCATTAAGGTGGGTCTGAGCAATGTCAAGAAGCTTTTCCTTATCACTTAAAAGATCTTTAAACATCTTAGCATATTTGGGCATGTGAGCGAGAGCCTCGGCATAGGAGATGTTAAAATTCAATTGTTTGAACATTTTAAGAAAGTTCGAAACCTGAATATCATCCTTGCTCTTTTGCTTCTCTTTCCTCAACCTTGAAGGATAAGGTATATTGGATGAAGAAGAAGGCTTTAAGGGAGTAGGATCACTCACAACCACGGGTGGTGGGGAAATGGGGATAGAAGGTGAAGGAGGTGGGGAAAGTTGCTCTTTTTCCTTGTTCACAATCACCGGTGGAGGTGTAGGAAGCTCAGGTTCCATATAACCTTTTCCACTACGAGTGGTGATTGCTTTCATCTCCCCTCTTGGATTCGCAACGGTATTACTCGGAAGAGTACCCGAAGAAGAGGGTTGATTACTTTGGATGAGCGAACCAATCATATCACGAAGGTGAAGAGCTTGATTGTTAAAAGAGTTTTGCATGTTGGCATTAATATCATTGCTGTGTTTGGCCATGTCATTCCTTAGCTCGGCTCGAATATCGCTCCCTTGTTTCACCATGTCATTCTTCAAGTTGACAAATTGACTCTGAAGATTCGTCACCATCTCACGATTAGTCTTCATGAACGTCTCGACGTCTTGACTTACTGCCATTGGTTGATTGAGAGGTGGAGCTTGAGAATTTCCTGGAGTTGGGTATGGGTTTCTTTGGGACTGATATTGATTTTGAGCACGAGGTTGGGATTGGTTGTTGTGGTTGTAGCTTTGTTGTTGGTTTTGGTTTGCAGGAGGGAAACCAGGAGGAGCAAGATAATTGTTGGAACGATAACTTAGCAAGCCACGGTCTCCTTGAGGGCGGGCTTGATAGCCTCCCGTGGGATAAGTGCCGTAAGCTGCGTTAACGTTTTCAGAATAATTGCTTTGGGTAGAAGGACAATCATTATAAGAGTGAGGGCCACCACATGTGTCACAAGAAATAGCAATGGCTTTAGCTTGTTGAAAGTGGTTTGTGGCCATGGCCATGAAATTCTTATTCATTTCAGCGAGTTGTCGAGAAATTTCAGACATTTCAAGATTGGAGGTAGTAGAGGAAACATTGACTCTCGAGTTAGATCTTGAGGATGCGGATGAATCCCAATTCTTGTGGTGAGTAGTCATGTTTTCGATCAACTCTCGACACTCCTCCGGTCTCCTTTTCATAAAAGTACCACCGGCGGCGGCATTGATCGTGTCACGATCACGAAAAGTGAGACCATTGTAGAAGGTGTCAATGAGAGTGACGGGGAGCATATTGTGATTAGGACAGCGGTCGATCAAATCATTGTAACGTTCCCAAGCATCGAAAAGCGATTCATCATTCTCTTGTATAAATCCACTGATTTGGTTACGAAGGCTAGTGACCATGGATGGGGGAAAGTAGCGCGATAAAAAGCGTTGAGTCATGTCATTCCACGTATGAATAGAATTCTTAGGAAGACGGTCAAACCATTTTTCGGCATGGTGAGAAAGCGAGTGTGGAAAAAGTTGAAGGCGAAGGTCATCCATAGAAACACCGGGGCACTTCATGCTTTGGGTAATGGTAATGAATTTGTCGAGGTGTTTGTTGGCATCATCATCCGGAATTCCACGAAATGGGTTCGTTTGCACTTGTTGTATCATATGATGCTTCAACGAAAACTCCTGAGCCGTGACGTGCATTGGCGCAATCGGGCCTCCGCGTCCGTTCATGGTGGGTTGGCACAATTCCTCCATGGTTCGTAAATCAGGTAGAAGGACATTGTTGTTGTTGTTGTTGTTATTATTCAAATTGTTTTGAGGTGGGTGATTATTGTTGTTGTTAACACCAGCCATATCTAAATCTTCAAGAGTCTCGGGCTCAGAATAGTTGGAAGATCTAGTACGCATACACCTGCAGAAGAAAAATATACACAAAGAATATCTATATAATATTTTTGGTTTTTATAGGTTTTTTTTATGTTTTTGTATTTTTGAAAAGTTTTATATTTTTTTTTTTTAGGATTTTTGAAAATTTTTAAAGCAATGAAAATAACGTTCAAAGAACGGATCACAAAATTCAATGCGTCTCTCACTAAAAACCGTTTATCTTAACGAAAAGAGCCGGCAGCGGCGCCATTTAATACTTCGCTTTTGGCTAGGTATAAAATAATTTCGTTGGTTCCGATCTTTTCGAATTGAAAACCGGTCTTAAGTGCGACTCAATCGTCTTTTGGTGAATCAAGAGAATGGTTTGGTTGATTTGTTTTTAAACTAATAGCGAGTAATTAAAGTGTCGTTTGAGTAAAATGGAAGTTAAAAGATTAATATTAAAATGACAAGTAAATAAATGCATGGAAACTTAAAGGTGACAATGGAAAAGAACTAACACACTAAATAAAACTAACACTTGGAAAATTTTCTGAAAATTAAAAAGTACTATAAGAAAGTAAGATCGAAAGCAACCAAAACAAGCCAAAAGAGGCCCGATCGGAATGTATTCCGATCGGTTGATCGGAAAGTGGAAAAAGTGACACGATCGGAAAGTTGGAAAAGGAGGCTGTCGGAATAGGGGTAAACAAGGGTCCCAATCGGAATATCCAAATGCACCCTAATCGGAATATTAATCTTACTCACAATCGGAATGACCAGAATCACACGAATCGGAATAAACAAGGAGACAGCCAATTGGAATATGTGAAATGCTACCAATCGGAAAACAGAATGGGGTTACCGTCGGAAAGTCAAAACCCTTTTCCGATTGATCCAATCGGAAAAAGGGTGTGTTGCTGCTCGGAATGTATACCAATCGGAAAAGGGAGTTTGTACCCTTTTCCGAAAATTGTGGAAATTGGTTATAAGCTAGTGAATAAGCTATATAACAAGCTTATCACAAAACTAACCCGAATCTAAGACAAAACCAAATCAAATAAGCACTCTAATCAACTTATTTGACTCGAAATCAATCAACTTTTTAGATCAAACAATAAAAACATAAACTTTTTAATAGAACTTTTAATAAGAAAAATAAGCCAATCATAAAAATAAGCCAATAAGCACAAAAGTCTTAAAGCTTAATCAAATGAAAACTTATAAAATGATCAAAAGATTAACTTTTTAAGCACAAAATCAATTAGAACAACACGGATCTTATGATATTCGCACCAAAATCAATCTTAAATCAAAGAAAAGTAGAATGAGATTAAGAAGTAAAAGCTTAAAATGAACTTGATTAATAAAAATAAGCAATACAAAGATGTTTAATCTTGAAAGATTAAAAGAAAAAGATGAACTAGTGAGAGAAAGTTTAAGACTTTCTCTCTCTAAAAACTAAAAATTGAAAAAATTAACTAAAAATCTAACCACCCTCCTAATGACTATTAGGAGGGTATTTATAGGGAAGGTGGAAGGAGTGCATGTGTTGCATCTTCTTTCTTGCTTTCTTCACGTTTTCTCGACTCGACTTTAAATTCTTCGTCTTTGTCGTCTCGGGATTTGAACTTGTCTTTTAATTTTCTTCTTCTATTAGACTTAAGTTCTTCGACTTCGTTAAACTTCCGTCTTTTGACTTTTTTTTCGATAAATCTTCAGAATAGGCCTTGGACTTCCGCTCTTTTTGCACTCTTGATCTTTTGACTTCGTCTTTTCCCGTTTTCTTCAATAAAAGCCCGTGAAAGCCCGTGTTTTCTTCCTTTTTCATATTTTAGTGCTAAAACACAATAAAAACACAAACCACGCATAATTCCGACTTTTACGACATAAATCACACGTTTTGGTCTTGTTATTATTGGAAATAAGTGGTAAAAGGATAAGTGTTTTCACACTTATTAGGTTCCAACCAAGAAGGTTGACAAGACTCCATATGAACTATGGCATGGAAAAGTTCCTAACTTGTCTTACTTAAAGGTTTGGGGTTGTGAGGCACATGTGAAGCGTCACACGCCTGACAAACTTCAATCAAGATCGGTTAAGTGTGTCTTCATAGGTTACCCTAAGGAAACTATGGGTTACTATTTCTACTACCCACCTGAAAACAAAATAGTTGTTGAGAGGTATGCATATTTCTTTGAAAAGAATCTCATAGTTCAAAAAGAGAGTGGGAGGATTGTAGAACTAGAGGATGAAGATATTTTACCTTCTGAAACTACTAGCGAACATCCAATTAAGGAAGAAAGTCTTGCACCTGATGTAACTCAAGAAGAGGATGTTGTCCCCATTCGTAAATCAAAAAGAACAATCAAAGCACCTGAACGACTATGTCTAAATGTAGAAGTCGAGGAACATAGTTTAGGGGATCTTAATGAACCCACTAACTATAGAGATGCAATATTGGATTCTGAATCCGATAAGTGGATTGTTGCTATGAATGCGGAAATGCAATCTATGTATGATAATCAAGTCTGGAGACTTGTAGATTTACCACCCAATGCGAAGGTCGTAAAGGGTAAATGGATTTACAAGAAGAAGACGGACATGGATGGCATTGTACACACCTATAAAGCTCGATTTGTAACAAAAGGGTTTACACAAACTTATGGTGTTGACTATGAGGAAACCTTTTCTCCTGTTGCAGATTTGAGAGCTATTAGGATTCTCATAGCTATAGCAGCGTACTATGACTATGAGATATGGCAAATGGATGTAAAAACTGCGTTCTTGAATGGTTACTTAGAAGAAGAAATCTATATGGAACAACCGGAAGGTTTTATTGATCCTAAGCATCCCAGAAAAGTATGTAGGCTTCAAAGATCCATTTATGGACTTAAGCAAGCATCAAGAAGCTGGAATAAAAGATTTGATGAAGAAATCAAAAAGTTTGGTTTTGATCAAAATCTAGATGAGCCATGTGTATATCAAAAAGCTAGTGGGAGTAATGTTGTTTTTCTAATCTTGTATGTTGATGACATAATAATTATGGGAAATCATATTCCAAGTTTACAAGAGGTAAAGACCTATCTTGGGAAGTGTTTTTCTATGAAAGATTTAGGGGAAGCGGCATTTATTCTTGGAATCAAAATCTATAGAGATAGATCGAAGCGGTTAATTGGACTAAGTCAAAATGCATATCTTGATAAGATCTTGAAGAAGTATAGAATAGATAATTCCAAGCGTGGTCTCATTCCTATGCAAGTGCACACCGACTTAAATAAAACACAAGGTGCTACTACATCTGTAGAGATGAAGCGTATGCAGAATGTTCCTTATGCTTCGGCTGTAGGATCTATTATGTATGCTGTGAGGTGCACAAGACCTGATGTTGCGTTTGCGCAAAATATTACAAGCCGATTTCAGCAAAATCCAGGTGAAAGTCACTGGACTGCTGTGAAAAATATTCTTAAGTATTTAAGACATACTAAGGATACGTTTTTGGTTTATGGTGGAAATCCTGAAGCTACTGAGCTGCAAGTTAATTGTTATTGTGATGCTGGATTTGAAACCGATAGAGATGACACTAAATCTCAAACTGGGTATGTTTTCGTTTTGAACGGAGGCGCGGTAGTATGGAAGAGCTCCAAACAAAGTACTACTGCACAATCTGCCACAGAAGCTGAATACATTGCTACTTCTGAAGCTGCAAAGGAAGCTGTTTGGATGAGGAAGTTTATTGGAGAACTTGGTGTAGTTCCTACCAATGAAGAACCTATAAAGATGTATTGTGACAATTCAAGTGCAATCATCATAGCTAACGAACCGGGAGTTCAGAGAGGCGCCGGACACTATCAAAGGAGATATCACTATGTTCGAGAATGTATCGAATTAGGTGAGATTGATCTAGTTAAAGTTCATACAGATAATAATCTAGCAGATCCTTTTACGAAGGCTTTACCTGGTAAAAAGCTTACTCAACATGCTAGGAGCATGGGACTTCGTCCTGTTAGTAGTTTTATGTAATCTGTTTTACTATTTGGATAAAGGATATTGCTAAACAATATTTATTTTATGAATTGAAGTATTGGATATATTCGTTTTCTTTAATATTTATTGGTCCTATTTTTGCATGTTTAAATCCTTGAATAATATGTTATTCTAAATTGTCTATGTCGATTAATTATATGGGAATATACTTAAATTAAGACATATATGAGAGATGGTAATATTCGTAGAATATGCAAGAACGGTTCACCAACTCATACAATATCCAAAAGTTGTATATTGGACATCTCCTAATAACAAGTCAATCACTTTATGGATCGGCGTCTTTAAGTGAAACTTGTAAATGATTTACATTACTAAATCCTTTGACTTGAGATGCAAGCATGTCTTATATATGTGGATAGTACTTTTTGCTATAGTTCTAACGCTATCCTGAATAAGGTAGTAATAAAGACTATAATCATTTGTATCTTGAAGCATGTAAGAGGCACGTGTAGTCAAGATAGAATTTGTTCATTCAACTAGGTTTGAATAATAATGCTACTGGGCCCCTCGTTAATTAATTAGATGTTTGTATGGCCATACCCAATTGTAATCTAGATTTGTCTCGATTAGATTGGTAATCTATATTAATCATGTAATGCGAGAAACAAAATAGTTAAAATGGAATGACATTGATCCATATCCATTATTAACATGGCATTTGAGAAACAAATGGATTGTAAATGTTTAAGTCATTTAAATGTACTTTATGGAAAACTACACTCGAGAGGTTCCGGGAGCATTGGCGTGTTGCTAGACGCTAACCAATGTTATTATATTATATTATTGTACATGTCCAAGTGGGAGCTGAAGGAATATGTACACGTAAATAATATATGTCCGGAAGTCGTCCCGAGCCTAAGGAGACGCACGCGTTAATACGTAAAACAATTATGCGTTAATATATTATACGTAATATATTAATTAGTGATAAGCTATTACGGACATTAACTAATTAGTTAGTTAACGGGATTTTAATTAAATGTTAATTGTATATAAAACAAATAAATACAAATATAGAATAATATATAATGCCTTTGTTGTATGGTATTGGTTTCCTATTTTACTTAGGACAACCGACTCTTGCACGACTCTTGCATGTGTATATATAATGTGATATCACTATTATATAATATGTGTGAATTGCGATAGATATATGAGATAAAAAAACAGCAAAGCCATCAACGATTCTTGTTTGGTTATTTGGTGCGATTAACTAACAACACATTGTTAGTTTTGTGAATATTTGTTTTAACAAATATTTATTAGCTTATCACAATTTGTACTATCATACTTAATTGTTTGCTATAACGTATTGTGTGCGTACCCTTAGAGAGATCATTGTTTGATCTTTGAGTTTTCGTTTATATTGGTGGTTCGATAAAGGTGTTTAATCCATCGCTAAAAGGTACGTGCTTCTTTATCGTTTTTGTTAATTACTTGTCTATACGTGATCCTAAATTCCGCTGAGTAACCGTGATTATTACTGTGTTAATATGATAAAAGGTTTTTATAAATTCCAACACTAACAATCACATGTTTAAATTTTGATGTAAATTGATTGTGTGAGAATCTTTGTATTGTGAGGGTTTTGGCTACTCGTATACAAACCACATAGACGTTCGATTCTAATTTCAGTCGATTAATACGTACTAGCTATTTTCGTTACATGTTACATCAACGACTTATCCGATGTTAAAGATAACATAAAATTATGTGTCCTGGATGCAACAGGTTTATGGCAAGGAACATATGAATAATATGGAATTGATTATCATTGAGCATGTAAGTTTCATTTATGTTACTCTTTTATTTGTTTCGGTGCATTCATTGTTTAAATGTTTGTTATCCTATAGCACAAGAATGCAAGTCACTGACAGAATGATGATTTTGGTTAACCAATTAAAGAAAAAGTTAGATGAAGGTAGTTGTGTTGCAATACAATGCTACACATCATTCCCAGATTTGCATGGTCAACAATGCACTTCGTGTATGTTTTTCTTTGACAAACACGGGAGTTGAAACGTGTACGGATTTTAGCTGATCCAAGCATAGATTTCTTTTTACCGATTTTTAGTCCATCGTTAATCTCGGCAAAAAGGAATATGCCAAGTTTGGTACCTCATATTAATAGATTTTTTAGGTACGTAACATACCAATTTTTAAGTTTTATGTATATTTCCAAATTCATGGATGTCCATTACATATTTATTTTATATGTGTTTTATGACTTTGAACTCAAATGCCCTATATGGGACTCTTACACACAAAGTTGTAGGGGTGTTCACGGGTCGGTTCGGTTCGGTTAGTTAGACGATTTTGACTATCCATCGCGGTTCGGGTAGTTAAATTTACTATCCGTGACTGAACCGTAAAAGGCGGTTAACCGGACATGCGGTTACCCGAAATGAGCGGTTACCCACGGTTCGGGTCACGGTTAACCATTTTATAAGTTTCATCAAGTTTTAGTTTATAAATAAAAAGACGGTTTAGAAGATAGAATGTTGTTTCGTATAATCCAATGACATTGAATAGATAAAAATCATATAAAAATTATTTCGTTCCAAAAAGTGCAATAGAATGTTCATAAATAAGATATTAACTAAAAATATTTATTCGATGTTTATAAACTACGATCATATTAATTAAATTTACACATACATGTTTAAAATAGTTGACATTAAGCGTAAAAAAATTGTTGTACAATAAAAGTATGGTACCAAAACAATTAATACATGCACTATAATTTGAATATTTAGTTAAAAAATTTCATGTATAATATGTGCGGTTCGGTTAGGTTAACCACGGATATTTAAAATTGAAAACCGTAACCGAACCGTCATAAGCGGGTTTTTTCGGTTTCGGTTTTTTTCGGTTTCGGTTTCTTCGGTTTCGGGTTTTCTCGGTTTCGGATTGAGCGGTTCGGCTCGGTTCGTCGGTTTTTCGGTTTTTTTAACACCCCTACAAAGTTGTGTGAATTTATGGGTATATGCACAGATCTTGGAAGAATTTTTATGGTACTAAAGCTCGGTATAATGAAGATGTGAGATGGTAACTTCTACACAATGATTAATGACTATAACTTTTAGTGACATTTTGTATCGTATATATTTTGCTTATTATTGCATCGAAAAATATGCATTCAAAATGGCTATCATGGAACCAAACTCTTCCTTTTTCACAATCTTATCTTATCTTATTACTTTATAAAACATTTACATCTTTTTCTAAATAAAGAAGTCTTAATAATTTCAGCCACTAACATTTCTTTATTTGGAAATCTTTACTACGTTAAGATTAAGGACAACTCTTTAATCGAAAAAGCTGAAAATTATTTTCAGTTACTTGTAACAACATATATCTCATTTAAACAATATGAATATTTGTAACAACCCATTAAACCTTGTAACAGTTCATTAAAAGCCCTCTCCTTGTAACAGTCTATTAAAAGCCTTCTTCATTCCTTAACTTTTTAACAAACCCATTTGCATATATAAATATATTAAGGTAATTTTTTTACGTTGTTTAGAATTTTGATCATAAATGCCCTGCAATAAAAGTATCCTTTTTTATGTTGATATTATAAATTGTTTGATAAGCCGGATATTGAGAAGTTTAACGGGTATTTCCAATGCATCTAAAAACTCTACAAAGGAGAGATTTGTAAGTTTGCTCTAAAGATTAATACAAAGCTATTGCACAACGCCTATTTCTTTTATTACTAGTATTAGTTATTATTATTATTTATATACTTCACAGGTATCTTAAAAGAATTATCGAATAAGTTAGTAAATTACGGTGTGTATTATGAAGCTATGACTTAAAAAGAACTAATTTGGATAAAGAAATGTAAAGTACACGGTTTGAAGTAATCAGACACGTTATATGAAACACAATAGGAAAAGCACAAAAAAATAAAACAAAAAACACCATCCTTTATTTTGCGTATTATATGTATACCACGACCAAGTTGATCGTGGTATTCGCGAGATTTTCATCTTCATCATATATAACCATATTTATCATAACTAACCATCTTCAATCTTTTTTTTGCTTTTAGCATGTGGTCATGTGTAAAAACAGGTTGTGACAAATACAATTCGACTTGACCGACAGACTGTTCTTGAGTTTTGATGATTTAAACCGATAGACATTTAAAAAATGATGCCTTACTATCTTCCACAAAGTGTGATATATTCATCCTTCCGATAAATCACTTATTCATCCTTTAAATGATTCAAAGTACAAAGAGGTTTGTGATAAATATTTTATAATAAAATTTTTTTTTCAAATATCTCAAGTTGATTTAAGAGATTTGAGCAACTCGGGTGAACTTCTAAATCGTCTAGATAGCCTTGTACTTTTAAGAAAATAACACATCAATTTTTGTTCTTTTAAGGATGGTCTCCCGAGTCTTTCAGGTCTTTCATGTCTCTCAAGTGACCTTGAGGCAATTGAATAATTTGGACTATTTTGGAACCTTTTTTCATAGACGTCTTTGTATTTTGGAGCATTTATAAAAATTTCCCTTTTACATATCCGTTTCAATGTTTCATTATCTACATCACAAGGCTGAGCATTATACACCTTCAAACAGACATGACCAAAAACCAAATTGAACATATTTTGGTTGGATTCCTGATCCACCACTTTTCTTATATCAAGCCTTTGGTTCGCCTTGGTTTGATTCTGTCATATGCACGACCGACCAATGTTTTGTTCGATTGAACTGAACTGATTGAGACATTATCCAAATCTGATATTTTTACTCAATCGGTTTTTAATGCACACCTATCCAGTTTTCTCACCATAATTAGTCCTACTTTATGATTAGGTGATAAGAGGCATTTTACAAAGTAATGATGCAGACTTTGTTGTTACATGAGACAATTTCAAAAATGGTTTTCTTTTGTTGAGACAATTCATGTAGCAAGTTTCGGTTTGGAGAATTTTTTTAGCCCCAAAAATAATCATCTGACTATTCCACGCTCATCAGTCTTGGCCTTTAAAATACAACATAAAGTATTGGAAGACATAAGATATACTAATACGTGGATACATTTTAATTTAAGAAAGTTTATAAATTCATTTTATGTACCGGAAAATAAAACCTATGTTCTTGAAGATCATAAATTCCATCAATAACTAATTGAAGTTCAAAGTGGTTCTGTTTAAATAAACCTGGAAACTGAGGAGCTAAGATTAAAGTTCCAAATAAATACTTCAATCTTAATTTCTAAACCACATTATTCCATGTATATCGTCAACCAAAGTACTAATGATTGCTAACGTTAAACGCGTATTAAGAGAACTTCATGAAAGCTTATATTGATTATAAAGTTAAGTCCTAAAGTTTGACTTGTATACAAAATATGCCTATTTTTTAATCAATAATAGTACTTGGCTCTAAATTGTGAGACTCCCAAAATCTGACATGGAACAACTAGGCAACGAGGGGGTAACACGTCATAGTACAAGAAACAATGAATTATAGTTCATACAAAGCTGACGAAATAAAAACATGTACATTACATCATAAAAGGTCAGAGTTTTTAAACATATGTCCCAGAGTTTTAGAAGCGGAAATTTATATTATTTCGTCTCGATTTATAACATAAATTTGCCCAAAAGATATAATAAACTTCTGACAGTTTATACTAAAACCAATCTTTTAAAAGCATCAAAGAAATCTCCAAGCTGCGATAATATCCTGCGGGCTCCCATCCAAGCAAAGCTAAGTAATAATACCTTAGATTAAACATGTAAAATCGTCAACATAAAGTTGAGTGGTATTCATAGGTTTAGCAGTAAAGGTGTGGAACACAAGCATTCATTTGTAAAACAAGTAAATAGGGAGTATGGTTATGATCATTAACCATAGTCCGAAACCATTATTATTGCTGCTCAGTTCATGAACCGAAGCTTAACTCAATGTAAGTTCCTCTAGGGAGTATTCAGCCTAAATACTCAAGTATAAACAAATATCAGTGCGTCAAGGTACTTGAGACGGGGATAGTCAATCCCAATGGATCCACCCACAACATTCGCGCTTAGTACTCGAAATTAACGGTTCATGATCAGGATAGGAAACTCAATGCTAGACTAAAAAGCAATAATAACATTGAAAACCTGAAAATCATACATGTTC
Source organism: Glebionis coronaria (assembly GCA_025667525.1). Taxonomy (NCBI): domain Eukaryota; kingdom Viridiplantae; phylum Streptophyta; class Magnoliopsida; order Asterales; family Asteraceae; genus Glebionis; species Glebionis coronaria. Next base: position 535,435,147 of record CM046876.1, read on the forward strand.
TGGATAGCATACAAGTTCTGGATAGCATACAGTTTTTAAATGGTTATGTTCTACCATGTAAAATCTCACCCCGTGTTTAGAAACCATGTATAAGTAAAAAGGGACTATGAACTCACCTTAGCCACGAGGTAAGTTAATCACGGTACTCAGCAACTGAGTAGAAACAATGGTAGTGACACGATCACCGATGATATGGATGCCTGGGGAAACACGAAAACCGTAACCTATCAAAATAAGGCGCGCGTTAAGACTCGAACTCAATATCGATATATACCAAATATAATACGACTCAAATGTTTTCAAAGTATTCATGTTTCAAAACCATTGACACGAACCAAATGAATTCATACTAACTATTTATTCCAACACTACACGTTAAAACACTTGTACACTTGAAATTGACCCGTCAATAGACGCCAAGTCAACGCAAGTCAAACTATTCTTTAACCTTATTCGGACCAGTAGCTAAGTCATTTATATAATGAATAAGCACTTGAGTAAGTCACCAGATCCAATAGTGAGTACTCAAACTCATGCCACACGAGCATTGAACTAAGTGTCCAAAATTAAAATCAGCAAGTACACCCCGAATGTACACACCGATCTACCCTATCTAGACTTGTCCGTTTTAGATAAAAATTGGTGTCAAGGTCACTTATAACCTGTATAAGACCTCACCAAAGTTTGAGCCAAAGTTTACACTTTAAAACCCATCAGCTCGACACTTTACTCGACTCTAAATTTGGGACAGATTTATACACTTGTTTTGTAAAACCGTTTGGACCATTTTAAAAGTACTAATTCGACAATCCGTCTTTTGAAACCACTACTAGACTCATCAAACTAAGTTTGTAAACTTTGAAAAACAGTAGTTACATTTATATAACCAAACCTAAAGTCCCCGAAAGTCGACTCAAAATCAGCCACAATTTCGGATTGTGCCGACTTGCGTCTCCCGGTACACGAATACTAAAACTAGCATAACTTTTGACTCGTAATGAGTTATAAGCTCTATCTTATACCAAAACGAGCGTTTCAGAAAAATCTACAGCAATATCAAATAATCTCAGCCTTTCACAGACCTTAAACCCACGAAACAATCTGTTTTAAGCTGCTGTCCCAAATACCCTTTTTAGAAATCAAGTCAAATCAATTTTTTTAACCAAAACCAATCATTCCCATACCTCTAGGATCACTATACCATCATTCCCATCAATCAAATACTCCTAAAACGCTTGCATGCAAAATCTAACAAAAACCCAAGATCAAAATACAACTTTTAAAGATCAAAAAGTGATAATCTTACCAAGATCATCACATGCAAGATGATTTAAACACAATCCAACCACAAATTCATAAAATCATGAAAACTTGATGCATGTATGATATTTTTGTATCATTATAATGACAAGAAGATTTAGAACATGGGTCTAATTTTTGTTTTTGTCAAATCATGATGGATGGTGGTGGTTTATGGTGGTAAAGTGGCGGCAACAATGGAGGTGTGGGAGAGAGTTGTATGTTTTTTTTTATAAATGGTTAAGTGTGTGTGGTGGAAGAAATAGAATGGTTTATATATGGCTAGTTAAGTATAAGGGTTAAAGTTGTCAAGTATGAAACTTGTGGACTTAAAAACAATTAATAGTTTTAAGGGTAGAAAATGGTTATTGGTAAATATTGAAAATATTTACGGGGCTCGGGTTTCGTAAAAATACTTTTCAAAAGTTACAATGCATCATGAATGTGATATTATTGTTTCCCGACACGACTTAATACGTAATTAAAACAGAATCGTCGAAAATATTAATTATCGAAACAATCGATAAATAAGTATAAAGTTTTTCCGTCGGTATCGCGATCACTAGGAATTCTCGTTGTACAATGATTTGAATAAACTCATTGTAAAACGCACGCGGGTGATTTTTAAATTAAAAAAAACTTTGATTTAAATAATTATGGAAAAATAAAATAAAAATTTTATAATTCCATATAAAGTATTATCAATGATCAGAAAATACTTGAAAAGTATAATTTATTAAATTTATCATGATCTCAGGATTTATATATAAGAATACAAGAAAACGAAATACGTTGGAAAATTCAAGAACCACGAATAAAAGAATAAAATAATGCTAGGAAAGTACGGGTTCTTACATTCTTTCCCCCTAAAGGAACTCTGGTCCCCAGAGTTCTCCTGAAAACAGTAGAAGATGCAAACAAGAGGAGGTACAAAGTGTAGAACAAAATTCATTGCTTCCCAGCTAATTTCTGCATCACGACGAACCTTAACAATTGAAACTCACTACGCTTCAGTACGGAGAAATATTCAAAAGATAGAATGAACATGAGAATCGCTTAAATGGACAAGGTGCGTTAAGATGAATCAAAATTGTAAATCAACAAGGGTATCAAATTGTGCAACTGTAAAACGTGACAATCTTAGAATGTAAGAATCTAGTCACAAGCGAAATAGAAGGGAAAAAAATGAATAACATATGATCATTTAAGATACAAGCTGTCATAGTCAGTTGTATAGGATTTTGGGATTACTTTATAACTCAGTTTAAATATTTTTTGGATTAAAAGAAAATTTTATAAGGTGTAGTGCTTTAAAATCAAACTATCTGTATTTAGTGAGTATGATTTTGCTATATATTTTTTTGATCAGGATTTTCAAAGCAAAAGTAGAACAGTCCAAAACAGTTATCCTGATCGGCTTAAGAACTTTTGAATGACTGTATGAAATTTCTGTTAGAAACTCAAGTTTATCGTTACCATTAGGGGTGTCATTTTTTCCGACCTGTGAGAACTCGTATTTTCTGGTAAATTATTTTATACTATTTATTCCAGCTCACTCGATTTTCATTGGTTATTATGATTTTTCAGTATTTCATGATTTACGAGGTCTCGTGTGAGAACGCGGATTTTAGGTAATTTTTTTACTTGTTATACGTGCTTACTTACACTTTTACCATATTCCCCATTTATTTTACAGTGATTACGTGTCATCCTCGAAATTTTAGTTAAATATAAAATTCTATGGATTTCGCTAATTTACGATATTATTTGGCGAAATGCCTAAACTTTATAATTTTAATTTCTTTGAGGTTTCATCACATTTTATATGGCTTATTATTGACTATTTGCCTCAAAAATAATGAAAATCGATATCTAGATCAATAACGGACGCAATGGTGAACTTTTGTATTTTTACGTTTTCCGGCTGTCAGACTGAGTTTTCGGGTCCGAACGTCTCGATAAAATTTATTTTATGTGATTTCTAGTTATTCTTGATTCCTTGATCCAACTTAGTGAAACCCGGGCCAAACGAGTGTTTACGAGTAATTTTAAAGAAATTTTGTTTTAAAAATAATCGAGTCTCGGTTTACGTAAAAAACGACAGGTTATTTAAACCCGTAAAATTTCGAGAGTTAAAAACCAAAAACATGGGCCTTTTCCTTGGGTAAATCAGCTGGGCTAGGCTCATGGGAGCCCACTTTGACCAATTTGACTCATCTTAGCTTTATATTTTACAAGTAAGAAACATTTACTAACTTTCCAAACAAAAAAAAATCTCTGCTTCCTTCTTTTTCTCCTGTGACCGACGAAACACCAAGGACCCCCCAAAACCTTCGATTTTTGTTAATTAAGGTAAAATAATACTAATCCTATGTCTAATTTTTGATTCTTATTCATACCCATGTGTTATTTTAAACATGCTTCAAGTTTTGCATAAGGTCAAAAACATCATCAAATCATAAATCATCAAATTTTATGATTTGATGATGTTTTTGTAAAATCCTATGGTTGTTTTTGTTGCTCCAATGTATAAAACCTTATTCTATTGGATAAAATTTTGATTTGGATATGTTATTATGACCTAGGGCCACGAAAATTTAAGGATCAAGGAAGAAGGAATCGAGATTGTTCGTGTTTTGGTTGATTCATACTAGTTGCGAAGGTATAATCCTAACTAGTGTTTCGATTTTGATGTTATTAGCATTTTTGGATTACATAAATCTTTGATTTTGTGCTCATGGGTAAAACCCACTGAGATTGTGATCACATAGGTCATATTATGTCTTAGGATACTTGCGTGGCGATTTAGTATAGCTTAAGTGATGCGTTGTCGTGTTTAGATTACTAAAATGGAACGTTTTCTAACGTGGAAATCACCACAGAAACAAACGGGTCATGGCCAATTTTTCTTAAACACATGACCTTGTTTTTATTTGAAAATTGAATACCCACTGATGTTCTTAACAAGTGGTGAGTTGGATAAAAACGAGATGTGTCCGGATGAGCCCGGGATGATCGTTTTACTAAACTAGGTCAAATCTGAATTTTTGCTTAAAACGTGGGTAAATAGACTTGGGTAAAAAGGTTGAATACATAATTTTACAACTTTTTACAGTAGGTACAAACATAATAAAACTTCTCTTTTTGGTTTCGTGTCAAAATATTATACCTCTTGGGATTTATGCTCAATTTATCGAAGGGTACGAAAGACGTTTACAACTTGCTGTTTTGATAGTCTGTCACTAAAAGTGGAATTCCTGTTGATTGGAAATAGTTATAGGGATGTAATTACCCAACTTTTAAAGGTAAGAGAAATACCTTTACATGTCAAAAACTCTCACCTCCTTTAATATTATAGATTTTGAGATATGACCAACTCTTCACAGCCATTTTCAGAAAACTGAATTCAGTCCAATGCTTCAACATTATGCACCAAGCCCGAAACATGTTTGAAACCCGCATATAAATGCTTGGACCATAATATATGGTTAATGTCATGTTATTACAGTAGGTTTAAAGTATTTTGGTCAAATTTCATCTTAAGCATAGGTCTCGCCATTGCACGCAAGTTACTTGGTCATACTATGTCACGTTACTTCTAAAACGTTATTTGCTACATTGAATACTTTCTTATTACGCGTCACCATTGCATAGGCCCGTGAAGACTCCATTTTTCTCAGCCCTTTTTCCTTGTGATCAATTGCTAAAAGTGATTACATAGCCTCTTTCCGTTATTACATATTTTTACTACTCGCGGGGTGAGAAATACACATTTATGGAACACACTCATTATTTTTTTTACTTGTATGCTATTCGAGAACTTGTATGTTGCTTCCAGTGATTACTAGATACAACTATTATTGCTTAGTGTGCTCAAAAGTCCCCTCATCATGAACCATTAGTTATTTCATTACTTTGCAAAGCGCGAGTGTTATGGGTGGATCCATCGGGACTGACAATCCCCGTCCTTGTATTACGTGACGCATTTAAATTTGAGGTATTACGAGTTGTTTGAGCAAACACTCACTTTATGGGCAAATTGATTACGTTAAGGTTTCGGTTTCATGAGCTAATGCAATAATACATTTGAAAGGTATGCTGATCACATAACCCTTCTGAAATGATTACTTTTGATACTACCACATAATGAGTGTTGTTTTCCATACTACTTTACTTAAACCTATGTTACTCGCTCAACAATTTTTGTTGACGGTTTACATGTTATTTCTCAGGTAGGAATGCTTAAGCTGGGACAGGAGCTCGTGGATGTGACGTGCCGGCGATTCTGTAGTCTAATTTCAGTCCATGTTCAGTCAACTTTACTTTACTAATTAATATCATCTTTTGTGTCACTTCCGGTCAAATCTCACGAAAGGTAAAGTCGGCAGAAAACGTTGTTGTAAACTTTAGGGTTGTTGGCACTAAACTAAGACTTGGATAGAAGCCTATGATGCTTCGTTTGTTATTGTATTTTTAAACGATTGGGACCGTTTTATATATAAATTTCCGCACTTTTATTTAATTAGGGATGTAATAACAGGTTTTTATTACGAAATTTTAGTACTTATATATCAGTGTTCATGATAACATAGACGTGGCACCCCCATGATGCCTAAGTGGACCCTTCCAGTTTTCGGGGTGTTACAGATTGGTATCAGAGCCTTGTTTATAGGGAACTAAGTCATCTTTCAAACTTGGTCTATAACTACAAAGTTTTCAATTTTATTTTTCGAGTCTTAGTGTCAAATACAGAATCTGCCAGGAACGGTCAACATCTACGGGTACTCTCTAGTCCTTACTATTGCTTGAGTTATACCTATATTGAGACTTATATAATTTACTATAGTATTCATTACTTTATTCTTGTATTCTTCTGATTTTTCTATACCGACTATTTCTAACGACTTGCCTTTATCGTTTGCGCGAGTTTTCGCGATAACTCCTGTAACACCCCATTTTGATAAATGGAATGTCACGCGTAATTATGGCGTGTCATCAAAGCATACAAGGATAAATGTCTAAAACATTACATGACCATAGGGATAACCGGAATCAAACATCGGTTCCCAAACATAAGCCCAAAACATAAATAAAGTAAATGAACAAAAAGGAAGACTAGACAAGCATAAATATGAAGGCAAGAGGAGAAGGAATCTAAGGTAGCTCCCATCCTATGCGTGTCCTCCAAATGCTCCAGTCAGTCCTTGAGTACCTGCCGTTTTGGGACATGGAAAGGAAAGTAACGGCTGAGCAAAACGCTCAGTGCACGGATATAGACATAGTATAAATGACTAAAACATAATAAAGACTTAATAGCAGCGGAAATGTATAAGTCCTGGAAAACCTGGAACATGTTCATAAAACTGGTTTTATAGATTGAAAAGCCTTATGTTTATCTTATGAAAACTGTTTAACATATTTTACCATTAGCCAATATAGGTCATGAAAATCCACCGTGCATGAATACTTGGAGGGGTGACCTCATCATGCAAATTAGAGGGGCTGCCTCTAATTTAATATACTGGCTTTAGGTAGGAGGGATCAGCTCCTTGTGAAGGATGCAAGGCACACACCACATTCACCATGAAATCCTGACTGAAAACATGTAACTAGGATGCACCCATACGCCCCACATGATAAATATAAATAAATGGCCAAAAGCTGAAGGGACGCCACGAGCAATCACTCCGCCGTGGTGAAGTCATAACATCAGTGCCTCTAATGTTATGGTTATGGTACCTCCATAACTAGGTGAAACTGGTCATGCATGTATATGGCTATAGGTAATCTTAATTAAACATAAGCAATCAAACACGTAACTTATACTACGGAAAAACAGTTGGCTGCATACGGGGAATCCTAATAAGGAAAGAATGTCCATACTGAAAGGACGGGAATCCGTACCTTATGTCCAGTGAACGAAGAAGATGAACTGAGAGAAATCCTACTTCCGTATCACTAGTGCTACATAAATACATACATGAATAAGTATTTGCTAACTAATTATGTAGCTGGTTTTATGTCATGTCTTAGCTTATTTTATGTGTTCTTACTATGTTTTACTATTTTTAAGCCTTAAACCGTGTTTATCTTATATTATGTTTAATCTGATTAAGTATTTCTGGTATTTCATGTGTTATTATACTTACTGTGTAATAATAAGTAACTTTCCAAAAATAGCAGGTTTCCTAAAATAGAAAGTTTCCAAAAATAGAAAGTTTCCAAAAATAGAAAGTTACCAAAAATAGAGAGTTTCCAAAAATAGAAAGTTTTCAAGAATAGAAAGTTTCCAAAAATAGAATTACTGCTTAAAACAGATAAGTTTCTAAAAATAGAAAGTTTCCATAAATAGATCAGATGCCTTATATAAATAAGTTTCCATAAATAGATTAGCTACCTGAAATAAATAAGTTTCTAAAAATAGAAGGTTTCCATAAATAGATTAGCTGCCTTATTTAATTAAGTTCCTAAAAATAGAAAGTTTCCATAATTAGAAATAAGCTGGTTAAATAAGCTAAGTATATAAGCCTAAGTGTTTTCATGATTATTTTCTAAGTCATATGATATAATGTATAGTTTAATAATTATTCATGTAATTAAATTAAACTATAGGTTAAAATATTTAATTAAAGTATAACATGTTTTTAATTAAATAAGTTAAATACTTAGGTTAAAATATGTATTATTATATATTAATAATATAACCTAAGTCATATTAATTAATTAATTATATCCATGGTTTTAAAATAATTAATTAATTATAAGTCTTAAATATACAAATACTTAGGTTAATTAATTTCATGATTATTAATAATTAAATAACCTAAGTCATGTTATTAAATTAATCATACCATTCTATTAATTTAATTTTCAACATAAGATCATAAAACATAAAAAAAACTAAACATACAACATGAACCGGATCTACACAAAAAGCATGAACCGGACATGAAATCGACACCGTACCCCGAACCAACTCGGGGTACCCCTTGTTTTACTGCTGCCGTGGGACCCACACGCGCCAACCAAGACCATATGGTCTTGGTGGTGGTCGGCTTGGCAAACCGAAACCCATTCGGGTTCGGTGCAGCCTGCGGCCAAAACAAACACCCCTTAAAAACAACCTTTTGATTTTATTTATCATCAAAACATGTTAGATCTATGCTTAATTATTAGGTTTTTGTAAAAAAACATAACATGTTCTTGATTTATAAAAAGATCAAATCAAAAGAAAAGGTTTAAAAGGTATACCGAATACATGGATCGATCAAGGATGAACAAACACGAACACTTGCACCAAAAACCAAGATCAAAATCAAACAAACACTCCTCCATGGTGTTTTATGGGTGGCGGCCAAAAGAGGATCCAAGGAAGAAGGAAGAAAACTTTTAGGGTTTTTGATAAAATCTTCTGTAAAAAAAATGAGTAGTGTTTTTCCCCTTAACCCCCTTTTAGTAAAAATTGATGGGCTAAGCCCATCCTCCCCCTTAATTTCTTGGTAATGGGGCCCACAAGGGGTAACCCGAATGTTTTCCGTGTCTAATTAATAAGTGTGTTCTCGTGTTCGTGTTTTACGTGTTTGTTCGTGTTTATTTGTGTTCGCGTTTTGTGTGTTCTCGTTAAATAATTACCGTGACCTAATATATTTATTTACGCTCGTAATAAATATATATATATACTTAATAATAGTTCGTGATTTAATTACGTTCGTGATTTCATGATCGCATGTTCGTGATTAATTATTGTCAAATAATTATTGCGTGTTCGTGCGTAGTAAATACTTATCGTGTACTAACACGTACGTAATACGTAAAATCCTAACATGTAATCGTAATCATGCTATATTAGGAAAGTTTAATCTAGTACGTACGATCTTAAGGGTACTATTCATGGTAAAAGCATGCGGGTTTTACAACTCTTCCCCCCTAAAAAGAATAATTCGTCCCCGAATTATAGATAACGTCACTGAAAGAGAAACATACCCGAATCAAACTGAGAGGTTATGTAAGATTAATGAACGTACAGGTTTCCTGGCAGAAGGAACGCGGAACGTGACATGTCTTGAAAGGACATGGAACGTGACGTGACTGAAAGGACATATCTAGTCGATAAGAGAAAAACGGATAAAAGTTCGGATGAACTTGTCCGTTTCCAAGTGGCTTCCCTCTTGGAACGGTTCCTTCATAAGATCTTGACACGAATGATAAGTCTTGGTCCTCCTGACCTTGACTTGGAATACGAAGAAGTTCTTGGTTATCAACGTAAGGTAGATCCCCTAAATTCGATCAAGGGAATAAGAATTAACGTGTAAGAGTAACTGAAACATTATGGTGCAAAACAATCCGACTTAACCGATAACTAGCAACGATGCGCGAGACATATAGAAACGTAGTACGTGAAAAATTTTGAACGTGATACGTGAAAAATTTTGAACGTGCTACGTGGAGATATGGCGAGTGTAGTATGAGTAAACATATCGTGATCCCTGATACGTGTAACATATCTTGATCATGATATGAGGAACGTGGAATGAACATGACATGTGAAACATATCGTGATCATAGAATATAATGGCGGTAACGACAAACGCTAGAAGGTGAGACATAGATTATGACGAGAAACGTCTATCTGAGGATAGGGAGTTATACTAAACTTAGGTCTGGTCTCTCAAGTTCTTGTAAACTACCCATAATGAGAAAACAAATGAACGTAAAATCGTAAACCAAAATACGATCATGAACGTGAATAGTGTCATGAACGCGAGCGCGAAAGCAAGGCGTGGAATTAGAACAAGGACGTGAAGTGAATTAGGAGCACAATTATGAATATTTGTCTGACCCGATAACTGAGGGATTGCCAAGTGATCGGATGAGCCCTGGTTGAAACATGTCCGATCAACCTGTTGGTTCTGAAATCCGTACGGATGTAAGGATTCTGCAGACTTGATCAAACTGTTGACAATAACCCAGATAGTGATGAGATGACATTTATACATGATCTCATCGTTCTTTTCAGGCTTTAAATGCATAAAAATGTCATAAAATACCATATATATGCTTGTGTTTGTTTACTTGTGTATTTTAGGTATGGATATCGTGAAAAAGACAAAAGATCACAAGTTACAAGGAAAAACGGACACGAGAAACGAAGCCGTACAAAGAACCGGGCCCTAATCATGGAATTCTCAACAAAATACCTTGAAGACTTGAAGACAAACAAGATTGATCCTCATTTATTGAAGAAATGACACTTAAAACCCTTGTATATTAATAATTACAAATTTGGTCCCTTAAGTTTGTCAAAATTACACAAAAGGTCCTTCAACTTTGAAGGAATGGCAAGATTAGTCCCTCAACAAATCCAAACTGCCAATAATGGTCCCTCATGAAGATTAAGATACATTGAAGACCTTTGAAGATCAACAATGTCCAAAATCAGCCCTTGCAATATTCAAAAATATCAAAAATAACCCTTGAAACACTTTTTGTAAAGTTTGTGCCAAAAATGACAAAAGGTGAAACGTTGATACATGTAAAATGGGCGCTGATAGACTTTTATCCACAAATGCCAAAAGAAAGGAAAGAGGAGGGCTAAACGTGTGCATACTGAAACATTTAAACACACAAACACGCGCCAAACAACTCCACTCCACCAAAAACGGATCAAAAGGACAACTATTCACCTTTACAGCCCAGGTTTTACACAACTTAAAACAAAGGGTAAAATGAAATTACCCAGGCACACGTTTGATTCACACATGCAGGAACCTATCCCACACACAAAACCCTCATCTCCACTCACTATGGACCCCACCCCAATACCCTTTCCACCAATCAGCAAGCAACTTAGCCTCCAAGTCATGTGACGTGTCAAGATAAACAGCTGAGAGCCTTTGCTTGATCACAAAGCTAAAATGAACGTATAGGATCATTTTGGACAGCTCAACAACAACAAACTTACTCAAGGACTTAGGGCATTTAGGGAATTTCACATCTAGGGTTTGTGAACAGTGTAGCCTTGGCATTTGCCTATAAAAAGACTCCTCAACATGTGAGAGAGCTTTTGTTCCAGATTTTAGCTTTTAATCTTTGTAATTCCTTTTTATGAAATAAAATTTGATTTTCAGAAATTTTGAGAAATCTTGTTCTTGTTTATAAAAGTTTGGTGTTGGAGAAGCTAAAATCTGAGTTCCATTTATATGTTTGAAGGTTTTTGAGGCAAGGTTTTAAGTGATAAGACTTGTGCTTCAAAAATCAGGAAGTCCTTGTTTATTTGATCTCACCCTTGTGTTTGTTCATCTTAACAGCATTGGAAGCTGGTACTTGTTTTGTTAGTACCTCAGCTCAAACAATCCAGGGCCTGGATGAAACTTGGTTTTCATTAAAACTTCAGTTTTCTTGGATCAAAAGTGCAAAAAAGGGTGTGTTCTACATTCCGAAATTTCAGCAGCAACATCCATCGGAAAGTACAACTGTACTTGGGCCTCCATCGCAATAACTTAACCATCGGAAAGGGTTAGGTTTCTACATTGCGATCGTTGGATTTTTGTCACTTATTCTGATCTGAATCATTCCGATAGCTATTGCGATCTGAGATTCCGACGGGTATAAGGAAGGTTTGTTAAGTCGTTACTCTGCTCGAATTTTGACAGCCACTTTGCGATCTGAATCATTCCGATAGTCTTTGCGATCTGAACATTCCGATAGGCTTTGCGATCTGAACATTCCGATAGGGCTTTGCGATCTGAACATTGCGACCACTCTGCATTGCGATCTAGGCATTCCGATACCATCATCATTCCGACAGTGTTTCATTACGATCTGGTATTCCGATCTGGTATTACGATCTGACATTCCGATCTAGCATTCCGATCTAGACATTCCGACAAACCAAAAATTATTCCATAACTCACAACAACACAAAAATATTTTAGAGAACATATTTTAGAGGATTCTAACATTGTTTCTCGATTCTAACTCACAACAACACAAAAATACTTAACCTTATTTCATTGTTCGATCAACTTTGTAAATCTTAACTTATTGAAATGGAGTATACATCTCTTACGGATAAGTCCATCCTCTCGGGTACGGATAATCGTCCACCAATGTTGGTAAAGACTATGTATGAGGAATGGGCTTCCCGAATGGAACTTTATATGTTGAACAAGGAGAATGGACATCTAATTTGGGCATCGGTGCTCAATGGACCATTAGATTATGGTACTGTGACGGAAGGTACGACCACTCGTCCTCGCACAACGGGTGAGTTGACTGGAGATATGAAGATTCAAGATAAATGTGATAAGTATGCTACAAACATCATTCTTCAAGCCCTTCCTCCAGATGTCTACAAACTCGTCAGCAAACATAAAGTTGCCAAAGAGTTATGGGATAGAATTCGGGTTCTAATGCAAGGCACCTCGTTAACTAAACAAGAACGAGAGTGTAAGCTTTATGATACTTTTGATAAGTTTGCCTATGTGCCAGGGGAGACTCTCAATGATTACTATCTGAGATTTACCCTATTGTTGAATGAGCTTAATATCTATGGCATGGCAATCCCTACCTTTCAATTGAACACCAAGTATTTGAACACTCTTCCTCCAGAATGGAAAAAATACGTGACGGATGTTAAATTGGCTAAGGACTTGCATAACACCAATGTGGATCAACTTCAAGCTTTTCTTCAACAACACGAATGCCATGTGATCGAGGCTCGGTTGTCTACACCTCAAGTTCATGATCCACTTGCAATGTATGCTTCTCAACAAAACATGGCTTATACTTATCAACAACCATCATACTTGCAGCAGCCACCACCAAACATCTATCAGCAACCACAACAACCATCTTATCAACCACCAATGATGCCACAACAAGAATATCAACAAAGTGTTCATCAACAAGCTTTTCAACAGCAACCACCATATCAAACATCACCATCACAAGCCAACACTCCTCCATTGGGCTATACTCCTCAGCAAGGATATTTTCCAATTGAAGCACAACCAGCACAAGCTTTCTACTCTAATGAACTTCCACCAATCCAAGCACCGGTCTTTACTCCAAATGATACGCCAGCTGATGTTCTAAACCATCTCACCGCCTACTTGTCAAAACTTGTTGCAACTAGAGGATTTCCACCAACAAACAATCAGCTCCGCACCTCATCAAATCCTCGACAACAAGCCACTGTTCAAGATGGTCAAGTGACGGTGCAACCTATTCAGGGAAGGCAAAATTCATATGGACCTCCTACAAGGACTGGGAACAATCAAGCTGTGAATTCTCAAGCTAATGGAAATGGGAGTCCTATTGGTCCTAAGAAGGTTGTGACTTGCTACAATTGCCGAGGACAAGGTCATATGGCTAGGGAATGCACTCAGCCGAAAAGAAGAAGGGATGATGCATGGTTTCGTGAGAAGATGTATTTGGTTGATGCTCAGTCTAAGGGGAAGATTTTGGATTCAGAGGAGTTAGCATTTCTTGCAGACCCAGGGGCAGCAGATACTGAAGGCATTGCAGTCGTTTCTAACTCTAATGCAGCTTATCAAGCAGATGATCTTGATGCTTATGATTCAGATTGTGATGACATTCACTCTGCCCAAGCTGCTCTCGTTGCTAATCTTTCTCACTACGGTTCTGATGTCATCAGTGAGGTATCAACCATATCTAATAATATTGATGATAACCAACATCAAGTTGGGCATGAAAATGACAACCTCGAACAGCATTCGGGAACTAGTAACTCAAATAAAGTGGTACCCAATCCAACACATTTGAGTGAACCTCAACCAAATGCTACGACGGGTATGGAATCTTATGCTCCACAAGATTTGGTCATGGTGCCTAAACATATTATTGATCAAATGCATATGGCCCTCAGACAATCCGTAGATACGAACTCCACTCTAACTGTTGAGCTTGCGTTGCATAAAGAAAAGGTCAAAACTTTTGAAATGGTCCCTCAAGAAGAGAAAATAACATGTTCTGAATTTGACCAATTTCGTTTTGAAAAGATTGAACACTTGAAAGAAATAGAATCATTAAAAGCTAATCTTTCCAATGAATTAAAAGAAAAGGAGTCGGTTGTCAATGATTTTCAGAAACTTAAAATGGATTTCGAAACTCTCGAGTCTAAAAAGGTTGAATCGGAAATTAATGCTACCAAACTTCTTAAATTCAAAGAACAACAGCTTTTAAAACAATACGCTTCCACAGAAAAGGTTCATCTTTTAACTAAATCATTTAAAGAATTCGAACTTAAACGTCTTCAAGATTTACCACCTAATCCCGGTTATGCAAAACAAGCTCAGGAATATATTCCCGGTCTTTATGACATGACCATAATTGGAAAATCGAAAGAAGCACCTTTTGTTCGTAGTACTGAGGAGACACAATCACTTGGGGATGAAACTCATTCTAAAATGCTTTCAAAATTCCATACAATTGATTATGATCAACATAACAAAGATCAATTTTCGAAAAAGACACGCATTCGCTTACAAAAAGAATTAGCAGAATTAACAGTTCTTGTGCCCCAAAGTTTGTCAAATGAAAACCTTCCTAGTACGTCTCCTACACTCGTCAAAAAGGATTTAACGAAGTTAATTCCACCGGTAAGTAAGGCGTCCGTTAACTTAAATACGGTTCACCAACACTTGGCCGATTTTGACAAGGTCATTTTGGAACGTACGACGGCCACGGCCATAACGGAAGGTGAATGGAACTTTGAGCACACTAGAGCTGCGTTTCGAGATGAAATTGTTCCGTTTGTAAAGAATGTTAAAGCTTGTCTTCGTAATATTGATCAAGATTTGTTTTTGGAAATAGAAGAAGTTAGACGTGTTTTCAATGAAATGGAAGATGCTTATGAAAACGGTTTGCTTGAAATAGAACGGGTTTCGCGCCATAATGATATGCTTCTGAATCAAGTGATGTCTCATGATATAGTTTCTGTCTGTGTGAATACATGTGTTGATAATGATTCTATTGTGCATAATGTTGAATCTGTGGATAATGTGGTAGATAGCACTTGTCACGAATCTGACGCTGAATTTTTAAAGCTTCAAGATTCATATTCTTCGCTTTCAAAACGTTTTGATGAGATTCAAACACATTGTATTTCGCTTGAATGCAAGCAACAATTTATTCAAGAAATCTTTGAAACGTCATTCGAAGGTCTTAATATCGATGATGCAAATTTTGAAAAGAATTTTCGATTGAATTTACAATCAAAACAGCGTCAGCCAAGTGACAAAGTTGCTAACTCTTTGCCGATAGAAATAGAGAAATCTAAGGAGCTTAACTGTGTGAACGTACTTGAGGCTGCTGAGAATCTTCAAGTTGATCTAGATAATCGAGTTTCCAAGATTTTGTCCAAAGTTGATAACTTAAAACAGAAAAATACACGACTCTTCGATTCAGTACAGCCCGCATGTGTTGATACCACTGCACAGAATCAATCATTGATTGAACAATTGAATCGAAAGTCGATGGAAATATCTGATTTGAGGGAACAAATTTGTGAAAAGAATCTGGTCTTGGCTGAGTTAAAGGAAACACTTCGTACTCTAAAAGGTAAGAATGTTGTGGATAACGCAGCCACTATCTCAGCATCGTCCTCTAGTGAAATCAAAAGGAACCTTATAGCCGTCACACCACTTAACAAGGGCCCTAGGACGAAACCATCTCAAACGTTGGTCATTAAAGATAAGGCGGAATCAAAACCAGCTTCTAATATTCCTGTGTTGCCTTCTACAGGAGTAAGCACCACTACTAAGGCTCAAAGATCTAAGCTTAAAAGAAACAAGAAGAATGATAGGATCTTGCCCCCATCTAGTAGTCAAGTGAAGAAGAAAGTAGAAGCCCATCCTAGGAATGTTATTTCTGTTTTGAATAAAAAGAATCATGTAGCTAAACCTAAAGGCTCTGCGGTTGTGCAGCATTCTAAGCCTACTGTGAATTCTAATTTAAAATGCTGGAATTGCAATGAATGTATGTTTTCTAGTCATCATGATTCTTGCCTTATTGACCATGTGAATGAGATGCAGGCCCGGAAAAATGGATTAGAATGGAAACCGACTGGGAAAGTGTTAACCCAAGTTGGTTGGATGTGGCGCCCCACTGGTAGGACTTTCACTATAGTAGGAAATATGTGCCCTTTGACTAGGATCACTCCCACTACAGCAAAGAAAGCGTGCCCTTTAACTAGGAGTACCAAGGCTACCAAAACACAAGTGTGTCCTTTAACTAGGAACACTGACACTACTGTAGGAACCAAGTGCCCTTTAAATAGGTCTACTCCCACTGTAGTGCCCGCGAATAATCCAAAACCTAAGAAAGTTGGAACAGTAAAACCTGTTAGTGCTAAAACTCACATTAGAAAACGCAGGAAATCTAAGGGTCTCAAAATTGTTAGCAATTCTGATAATTCTATATCTGTATCTGCTAACACTCCGGAACCAATAGTTTCCAATGCATTGTCTACTTTTGTTATTGAAAACAGGTGGTCCAAATTGTTCTCTGGTATTTGGACTCTGGTTGCTCCAAGCATATGACCGGAGATCGCTCTCAGCTCAGAAATTTCGTCAGCAAGTTTCTTGGTACGGTTCGATTTGGGAATGATCATATTGCTAAGATAATGGGTTACGGTGAATATCATATTGGGAATGTTATAATTTCACGAGTGTATTACGTGGAAGGTCTCGGTCACAACTTATTTTCTGTGGGACAATTTTGTGATGCAAACCTAGAAGTTGCTTTTCGAGAGCATACCTGCTTCATTCGTAATTTGGAAGGGGTTGATTTATTGAAAGGAACTCGAGGGAATAATTTGTATACTTTGTCTCTACAAGACATGATGGCCGCTTCTCCCGTATGTCTTTTCTCCAAAGCATCGAAGACTAAGTCATGGTTATGGCATCGACGGTTATCTCATCTTAACTTTGACGCTATTAATCACTTGGCGAAAAATGAACTTGTTCGTGGTCTTCCTAAACTATCATTTCACAAGGATCATTTGTGTTCCGCGTGTACAATGGGGAAAAGCACTAAGAAGTCTTACAAACCCAAGACTGAAGACACCAACCAAGAGAAACTTTATCTGTTGCATTTGGATCTTTGTGGGCCAATGCGTGTTGAAAGTCTTACTGGCAAAAAGTACATCCTCGTCATTGTCGATGATTACTCACGGTTTACATGGGTGAAATTTCTTAAAGCAAAAAATGAGGCACCTAAATTCATCATCAGATTTCTCAAGATGATTCAAGTGCGTCTCAACACTACTGTCCGACGCATTCGTACAGATAATGGAACCGAATTTGTGAATCAAATTTTGCGTGATTATTATGAAGAAGTTGGCATTTCTCATGAAACATCCGTTGCTCGCACTCCACAGCAAAACGGTGTCGTTGAAAGGCGAAATCGCACACTTATGGAAGCTGCTCGAACGATGTTAATTTACGCAAAGGCTCCATTATTTTTATGGGCAGAAGCAGTATCTACAGCAGTGTACACCCAAAACCGGTCACTAATTCGTAAACGCCATGGTAAAACACCTTATGAGCTTCTCCATGGAAAAGTACCAGATTTATCATATCTTCATGTATTTGGTTCTCTTTGTTATCCAAATAATGATGGTGACAATTTGGGAAAACTTCAACCAAAGGCTGATATTGGTATTTTCATTGGTTACGCACCCGCAAAGAAGGCATACCGAATCTACAACCGTAACTCTCGCAAGATCATTGAAACTATGAATGTTGATTTTGACGAGCTGACAGCAATGGCTTCTGAGCAAAGCAGCTCTGAACCCGCACTTCATGAAATGGGACCCAGTAACATTAGTTCTGGTCTTGTCCCAAACAACCCTACTTCATCATCATTTATACCACCTACCAGGAATGAATGGGATAAGTTGTTTCAACCGTTCTTTGATGAATTCTTTACTCCTCCAAGTATTGTTGCTCCAGAACCTGAGGTAATAGCTCCGGTAACCGAAGTTGTCGCTCCAGCAACCGAAGCACAATCAGATACATCTGCACCTACAATTGGTCAAGATATACCATCCACAAGTAATTCTCAACCAACACATGTAACAACTACCCACGTCATGCCTATTGATGATGAAGAGGATGACGATGATCACGATTTGGAATTCGCTCAAATGCGTGAACTTCCATTCTTTGGTGTATCTATTCCCGACCCTAATCAAGCCGGGTCGTCCACCTCAGAGGAAGCTCCTTCTACAGTTTACTCCAATCTACGGATTCGTGAACATGACAGCAAGTGGACAAAGGATCATCCAATAGATTCTATTATTGGTGACCCTAATCGTCCGGTATCCACACGAAGTCAGTTACAAGAAAGTGCAATGTTTTGTCACTTTGATGCTTTTCTCACTGAAGTTGAACCTAAGACATGGAAAGAAGCTTTTACTCAATCCTGTTGGATAGAAGCTATGCAAGAAGAACTTAATGAGTTTATACGTCTTGATGTATGGGAACTTGTCCCATGCCCGGATCAAGTGCAGTTACTCACTTTGAAATGGGTTTACAAGGTGAAACTCGATGAGTTAGGCGGAATATTGAAAAACAAAGCTCGACTAGTAGCTCGTGGATACAAGCAATTATTGGGCGTCGACTTTATGGAATCCTTTGCACCTGTTGCCCGTTTGGAAGCTATTAGACTATTCCTCGCTTATGCAGCCCATATGAATATGATCGTCTATCAGATGGATGTGAAGACGGCATTTCTTAATGGAGAAATCAAGGAAGAAGTCTATGTTCAACAGCCGGATGGTTTTGTGAATCCTAATTATCCTAATCATGTGTACAAGCTTAAGAAGGCTCTCTATGGGTTGAAGCAAGCTCCACGCGCATGGTATGATCTATTATCACAATTCCTCATTACACAAGGCTTCGTAAAAGGCAAGGTGGATCCCACGCTGTTCATTCAGAAACGAGGTAAAGATATGATTATGGTACAAATATATGTTGATGATATTATATTTGCTGCCTCGACCCAAAGCTTATCGGATGAGTTAGGGACACTCATGTCTTCCAAGTTTAAGATGTCAATGATGGGCAAGGTATCATTCTTCTTAGGTCTTCAGATATCTCAGAGTCCCAGAGGCATCTTTATTAATCAATCCAAATATGCCCTTGAATCGCTTAAGAAATATAAGATGGAATCTTGCGACCCCGTGGACACTCCAATGGTGGAGAAATCTAAGCTTGATGCAGATCCACATGGAATTGCCGTTGATCCGACACTTTATCGTGGAATGATCGGTACTCTTCTGTATATCACAGCCAGTCGCCCTGATCTTCAGTTTGCTATATGTATGTGTGCCAGGTATCAAACTAGGCCTACTGAGTTACACTTAGCTACTGTTAAAAGGATCTTTCGATATCTTAAAGGAACCATTAATCGGGGACTTTGGTATTCGAAGGACTCTTCTATTGCACTAATGGCATATGCAGATGCGGATCACGCGGGTTGTCAAGATACAAGGCGTAGCACGAGTGGAACTTTGCAACTACTAGGAGATCGACTAATCAGTTGGGCATCGAAAAGGCAGAAAAGCGCTGCAATTTCAAGTACGGAAGCAGAATACATAGCTATGTCCGGTTGCTGTGCTCAAATTCTTTGGATGAGATCGCAATTAACCGACTATGGTCTAGGTTTCAACAAGATTCCGATGTACTGCGACAACAAAAGTGCAATTGCCTTATGCTGCAACAACGTTCAATTCTCCCGGTCGAAGCATATTGACATTCGCTACCACTTCATCAAGGAGCAAGTGGAAAATGGAGTAATCGAGCTTTACTTTGTCCGATCTGAGTATCAATTGGCGGATATCTTCACGAAGGCTTTAGATCGCGCTCGAATTGAATTCTTGGCCGACAAGCTAGGAATGAGAACTTTCTCGCCTGAAACTCTAAAGGAACTAGCAGATGAAGCGAAAGAATAGTCTTGGTAAAACTATTCTCCGTATCCTTGGTGATCATCTGTATATATTGTTTATAATTTTATCCACAAAAGCAAAATACAAAAATATAAAACCATATAAAAACCATAAAAATTGAAAAATCTAGAAAAATCCAAAAATATTTTTACTTTATTTTTCTAAGGCATGTCTTTTGGTACGATAATATTTACGGCCTTAGAAATGTTGATTAATATCGACACGGCGCCATAAATAGAGTTCGTACAAAAGTTGTAAATATTTCATAAAACATGCCTAAATGGCTTGTAGTTATTTCTGACTGCAACCCGGTTTTCATGTTAAAGTCAAGTATTTCTTATGAAAGCTTTGGCTCACAACGGGAATTAATTTTCTCGGGCAAGGTTTACTTTAAAACCTTGTAAGGGATCAAGTTTACTTTATAACTTGGTCTAACACAAATCTATGTACGTTTCAGTGCATTTATTTGTTAAAACAAGAGAAGTCTTGTTTTTATGAAGCTATCCTCTCTACAACCATTGCTATCTACAATTGGTATCTACATACTCGACGATGCGACTACTCAACTGACGACTACAGCTCTTTCGATAGAACACGGGTCAACAATTGAGGGGGAGCAACTGTCAAGCACTCAGAATCTTCGATGCCGAACGTGCCAAGTTCACAAGTTGGTGTCAAGACAACAATACCAATCGTACGTGTGGTGTCAAGAGATGACTTCAGACGTGACGAGGCGACCAACATATGCTGCCAAGAACCATTTGATCTTATCATATGATGTTCTCATCTATCAGGTCCAACCTTGTCAATTCTTTTCTAATATGGTGAATATGTGATCATGTTACAAATCAGTATCATATCTCATGCGTTTGATATCATGAAGATAAAATGGACTTGCATTTTTCTTCCCAAAACCTTTGTTAAAACTTCATTAAATCAATTGATATTAACAAATGGTTTGACTTAATGTGCTGGCTCATTCCGACATATGCGAAATGTTTTCAAATATCGTGGCATATGTTAAGGGGGAGCAAAATGGATTTGCATATCAAAATGGATTTTCATGGTGACATATACTTACCCAAAACCCATTTATTTCACGACGATGAAGATTGTGGTGACATAAGGATGGTAGGATAGGTTAAGTCCTATGATTCTTCCAGAACCGGAGGAATCTTCCCAAGGACATTCCATAGCTAGAAATAGTAGTCCTTAGGAAAGTTGGAGAAAGATTGTGAACGTAGCTGAATGTCGACCAAGTACTTAAGTTAGCACTGGAACAATCACAACAAGGTGCTAGTTATGACGTATTGGTAAGCATTGAAGGGGTTGAAGAATGAAAAAGAATTGTAAAGATAAAGGGTGTAAAAAAAGAAGCCCTCCTTACAACTTTAGGCAGAAACCGGGTCAACACATATGCTATTGAGATCATTTTAACGATTCTCGATATTGAAGACAGACATCATGGACCCAGTGATGCAATGCACAACCCATCCCAGCTAACTCAGATATCTCTCAAAAGATATTTGTTTTAATCACACGGAGACAACACATTATCTATTGATTTATTCACTCCGAATAAATTGATATTGAAAAGGTGGCACTCCTCTCCAGCCTCCGATCACTAAAATCCAAAGTGCACGATCGAGTCTAGAGCCTTTTGAGATCATTAAATATCTCATTAGGACACACTTTCATAATTCCTTGCTTCTTCATACACTGTGAAAAGTAAGAAAGATCTTAAGAGTCCTACGCAAAATCTTCATGATCTTGCCTGAACATCCGAGTAATACGAAAGTATTTACAATGAAGATGGAAATCCTTCTTGAGCGAATATCAAAAAGCTCATGGTAGGTGACTTGTGAGATTCTTTATGAATCAAACTTGTGATAACTGGAAAGCAACAGCTGTTTAATTCTTAATTGAATTAAACACGTTCCAGGCCTCTACGCAATATCTCAGTGATCTTGCCAGAACACTCAGAGTGATACCTTTGTGTTCACGGTGATGAGTGGAAATCCTTCTAGTGTTAACCTCAAACAGCACTTGGTAGGTAACTTGCAAGATTCTATACGAATCAAGCTCGTGACAACTGGAAAGCAACGATGGTGCGGTTCTTAATTGAATTTCACTTGTTCCAGGAACATGAATTGACGGCTTCAAATCATGCGGATAATTGTATCCAAATGATTCACTCTTTACGTTCGCAGTCAGCTTTGGACGGTCGAGTAAAGAGAACGGGTTTACCCGCGAAATCCTGTCAGGAAGTTACTTAATTGAAACTATCCGTCACGGGTACGATATCTAATATCGTCCAACGGTCTTCACCGACCGGAGGTAAAATGCTACCGAATTAGAATGAAATGTTCAAAGCCATTTCGTTCGTGTCTACTTATGTTGCGGCATTTGAAGACGGTGGCGTTGCGGAATCCGAGAAGAAGTCGTCCCCGCATGCTTATACTTTATGCACTTAATATCTCATCTAATTCAAGAAAGCCTAAAAGTTAAGTCTTCCGCTGTTTCAAACTCTAAAGCTTTCAAGAATTACGAAGGTATAAGTATGTGGGACGTGAGGTCACGAAGAGGCGAAGATCACAAGTGATGGATGCACGAGATCAAGGCAAGAGATTGATGCTCAAAGATTAATATCAAAGATCACATCAGCATGTTCACCAGAAAAGAAAAAGAAAAAGAAAGACGAAGACTACGAGCTCAAGACAAGCATAGTATGCTAGGTTTATTTTATTGTTGTAACTTGGGTAACGCCCTTGTTTGGAGTGACCTCCCTTAGGGGGAGATTGTTGGAAATACGCTTTTACGTATTGGAAAGGATCGGTCACTCCAACAATAGTCTACGTTATAGCTCGTAGTTTAGTTATTTACTTTTATCAAACAAAGCCCAAAACCGAGCCCATGGATTGTATGGGCCGGCGGCCTATTGTAAACCCAAGCCCATCACATGGGCTTGGGTATATAAACCCTCTCCTTAGATGGAGAGGGGTGTGGTTTTTCATAATTTACACATAGTTCCTTTCTAACTTTCTCTCTCTAAAGTGTGAAATCCACCATCTTTCTATCTCTTTATCTCTCTAAAAACATAAGCATAGATTTACAAATCTACATCTTCCCTTTTCATTTTCTCTTTAAGTTTCTGAATATTTGTGATTTTTGTGGATTTGTGCTTGAATCTGTGTTATTGTGGATGTTTATTGTTGATTTGGCTTGGTTTGATGTTTATGAGGTGTTATTGATCTGATTTGTGGGTTGAATCTTAATGATCCTTTAAAAATTTGTGAAAATAAGTTTTAAAAGGGTGTTTGGGATTACTGCATAAGCTGGATTTGTGGTTTGATAAGTGCTTGTGTGTTGTATGCAAGTATTGGTATCTGTTATTTGGGAGTATTTGTGCATCTGTTTGCAGGTTTTGTGGGCTTAAACACATTGATTCATAGATTGGCTATAAAATCTTAATCACTTGGTAAAATTGGCTAGGATTTTGAGGACACCTAGATCTAAGCATAGGTTAAGGGTAACAAGTGCTAAATCTTAGTTAATCACACCAGGGTAGAGGGATTTGAGGTTTGAAATTGGATCAAGTGTCAAGTATATCAGCAAACTTGTTTCTGCATATGTTCTTTGTTCATCAGTAACTTTTTATGCTTTGATCTTGTTATTTACTTTGATTCAGTGTTTGATTCTTGTTGCTTTGTGTTTATTGTTAGTTTATATAGCCTGTGTGGATATTTGGCTATTTGGATTGTTTTGTTCATAGCTTATAAGCTCACTGGCTTATTGGCTTATTTGTGCCAAAATACATCAAGTTTACCCAACTGGTAAGCCTTGATTCACAAGGTTTGCACTCAAACCTTGACCAGCAGGGTGAAAAACAAGTCCTTACACTTCATTAAGTCTGTCAACGCCTACTTTGTTCCTGTCAGTGTTTGATTTCAACTTATCAGCGTTTGACTTTTGGTCAAACTTGGTTTTCAGCTTATTTGAATCTGTTTTGCTTATTGGTACATGCAACAACTTAGTTTTTGTAATAGAACTCATTTTTCTCAGCTTAATATCAAGTCTGGAAGTTTACAAGTCTTTTGGTTAAGCTTTTGCTAGGAAACTAGCTTATTTGGCTTTTTCAGCCAGCTTATCTGTTCTTACAGCTTATTCTACTTGGCTTTTTGTGATTTTCTTGATTGATTATTCTTAGTTAAGCTATTTGTGAGCTTTTGCAACAAACTAGAGCTTCTGAGGTGCATTATTTCTCAAACCCGACTATTTTGTCGTTTTGTGGATTTTTGCTTTTCTATTTTCTGGCTTATTGAGTGTGCTTATTGGAAATTTCTTTTGACAGATCTCTTAAGCATCCAAAAAGAGGGTTGTGTGTCGAATTAGAGCTTATGGCATTAGCTTATGGCTTAATGGGCTGAAAAGCCCAATAAGAATAAGCTTTGTGTTCAATAAGCTGTGATAAGCACATTTTCAGCTTTTGGGTCTTTAAAGTTTTGTTCTTAGAATTAAATTTTAAGTCAGATAGGGCTTTTCCAAGTCAATTGGGCCAAGTTTGACTTTTTGGGCCCAAAAGCCCATTTAGGTTGACTGTTTTTGGATTTGGCCCATTTGAGGGCCCATTAGGGGTATTTTGGTAATTTCACTTTCATTTTCTGATTATTTAGGTTAAAATAAACTAGTTTGCAAGTTTTTAGAATTTTTTATAATTTTTGGATTTTTAATATTATTTTATTATTATTTTAATATTATTTTTCAAATTTCACTTTTTCCAACTTTTTACATTTTTCTTAGGTTTAATACATTAAAATAGGAATTTATCAACTTTTAAAATAATTTTATCACTTATAGATTAATTTTTATAATTATTTTAAGTTTTAATAGTTTTTAATTTATTTTAAATAGTTTTTATTAGTTTTAAAATTTCTAAAAATAGTTTTTAATCTTATTAGGTCAATTTAGAGGTTTATCAATTAAAAAATCTTTATTTGGGCTTTTTGATAATTTATTTGATTTTTAGGGCTTTAATTAGCATTTAAAAATTGAATATTTAATTATTTAAAAGGTTTGGAAAAGTTTTGATAATTGGTAAACTCTTAGTTTATTATTTTTGATTTTTGGTGAATTTTTGGTAATTTTTAGAATTTATTTTATTTTTGGTGATTTCTTAGGTTCTACGTCTTAACTTTCTAATAGTGATTTTTAGTTAATTTTTATTTTTACGTCTTCGTCATTTTCTCTTCTAATCCCCTTCTAAACCAATCATTAATCACAAACATTTGGCAAGTTTTTCACACACATATACCTCCTTGGGAAACGAACTTACACACCATTAAGGGTCATTAGTGCTCGGTTTTCCTAAACCGACACTTAATACTACCACTATTTTGTTGCTCTTTGTTTTCCTAAACAAGGAGTAGTAAAACTCTACAATCATTTTTTGGCGCCGCTGCCGGGGAGGTGTGTCGTGATTAAATTTGCATTGTTGTTTTTAATATTAACCAAATAGTATTTGTATTAGTAGAACTCTACTAATACGTATTATCGGTTTTCTTGGTTTTTCTTGTACAAATATTATTACTATATTGTATTAAGTATCACAATAAATTTACAATATCTCCAAAAGTGTGAAAACACAACCTTAATTGGGATTTGATCTCCTAATTATTGTATTCGAATCTCAAACAAAAAGAAAAAAGGCAAAAATAGATAAATACTTTCGTGAAGCTCGATTTTGAAAAATACAAACTATAAGGTGGGTATAAGGCGGGTATTATAAAATATACCCTAAGGAAAAAGGCTCTTAAGTGCTTCGCGCCGCCTCGTTTCCCCGCTTGCTTGTGAGTATTTTGAGATTGAAGGCTAATCGAGGGTTTTGCCGCCCAAAGTATTATTACGTATACTATATTTGCTTGGTTTTCTTTGTGATTAAACCCTCTTGAACAATTTGGTTTTCACCAAAGTTCTAAAGTCATTAGAAGACGTTCACTCCACGTGATCGTTTTCATTCCTTTGAGGCTTCTTTAATCAAGAGTTTGATTCGAGGAGAGATTTTGTAGATTGTTGTCTACGAAGATACACCAAAATCCAAAAAAATTAAATATCATCAAAAACACAAAAAAATTGAAAATTCACAAAACACCCAAAAAGAATCTTCTTTGCTCACCTCCCATTCTTCGTGAAGTTTATGATCACTCGTAATCAAGCAAAACGAGCTCGTAAACGACTTCAAAAGCAAGCCAATCAAGAGACGTTGATTGTTGAAGAACCTCCAATTGTTGAACCTATTGTAGAACAAGAAGTCGTCATGGCTAATCGTACTATGATGGAGTTGCTACAAGCACCCACCGAGGGTTTTGGAGAGGCTATTGTGATTCCCGCCATCCTTGCGGAGAATTTCGAGATTAAGACGGGTTTAATGTCAATGTTGCAAGCAAATAAGTTTAGAGGTCACGAGAAAGACAACCCGCATTACCACATTAGGAATTTCAACCGTCTCACCGCCACTAGCAAATTCAAGGATGTTCCACATGACGCCATTAAGATGATGTTGTTTCCATACTCGTTGGATGGACCCGCAAAAATTTGGCTCGAGAAAGAACCGCCAAATTCGATTTTGACATGGGCCGATCTCGTTTCTAAGTTTGTGAACAAGTTTTTTCCACCATCTAAAACAACACACTTAAAAAATGAGATTTCACGATTTGTGCAAAGAAATAATGAAAGTTTTTCAATGGCATGGGAACGATTTAAAGAGATGTTACATGAATGTCCACACCATGATTTTACGGAATTACATCAAGTGGATACTTTTTATAATGGGCTTAATGATCATGAACGAGATTATTTGAATGCCGCCGCGGGTGGTAATTTTTTGTGCAAGACGACAAATGAGGCTTTACAAATCATTGAAAATAGATCTAAGGTTTATAACCCTCGTAACACACCGAGTGTTGCCAATATGGGTTCGTCATCTTCGTCACAATCGTCTCGTAGCATTAACGCCTTACATGATGAAGCTAATGAGGAAAATCGGTTTTTTGATAGATTTGCTAATCTAATGTCCCATTGGAAGGCTCAAGAAGCTTCCAATTCCGCTTCGGTTAAAGCGGTTGCTAAAAGTTGTTTATCTTGTGGGGGAGCTCATGATCTTTCCGAGTGCATTACCGCGGATGGTAACACTTCGAGTGCTTATGTAGCAACGGGAACTTACAACCAAAACGGCCAAAGTTCCCGCCAAAATCAAGCTCCACCAAACCAAAATGTTAACAATTATCGAAACAACAACCAAGGTAATTACCAAGGCAACACACGCAATTACAACAAAGGGAATTATCAAAGTGGGAATGGACAAATCTCTAATCAAACCAAAACCGTGATTTTCAAAACACTACACAAGGTTTTCAAAATGCTCACACTAAAAATTTGCAAGGAGAATTTTTGGATTATGCAAAAGCAAATGATGCTAAATTTGATAACATGCAACGTGAGATGATTAGCTTAAGGTCCGAATTGAAAAATGAGCTTAAAAATGAACTTGCTAATGAACTTAAAACTCATGCAAACAAAATGAAAGGAAATGTCCAACGTCTTCAACAAAACCAACAAAAGATGGAATTAGGACAACATGAGATTAAGCAAGAGTTATTAAAAGCGGATGCTAGGCAATCAAAATTTGAGGACCGAATGGCTAAGATGTTTGAAGCAATCATGTGTAAACCCTCTTCTTCGGGTGGTCTTCCTAGTGATACCATTAACAACCCGAGGGGAGAATTGAAGGTTGTTACTACACGAAGTGGTAAAACTTTCAAGGAACCAATCTCTCGTACAAGTACTTCTAAGGAGAAGGAAATCGAGAAAGAACCCGAGGTGATGGTCGAAAAGGAGCACATTCCAATCCCACGAAGTACCGCTCATACCACACCTACGGTTGAACCAATACCAATTGTGGAACCCGAGTTTCCAAGGCCGTTGCCTAATGACCAACCCACACCACCTTTACCCTACCCTTCGAGACGAAACAAAGAGAAAGCACAAGAACGGAACAATTATCAATTTGAGCTATTTATGAAAATGTTTCGTGATATGCATTTTAACATAAGTTTTGCCGACGCTCTTATCATGATGCCTCGATTCGCCGCAAACTTCAAAAGTATGCTAAACAACAAAGAGAAGTTACAACAATCGTCTAGTTGTTCATCGGTTTTTCTTAGCCGCATACCACAAAAAGTCGGTGATCCCGGTAAATTTTTGATTCCGTGTGCTATTCAAGATATGGAGGAATGCTACGCCTTGGCCAATCTTGGTGCTAGTATTAATTTAATGCCTCTCGAGATTTTCAAATCGCTTTCGCTTCCGGCTCTCATTCCTTCGAACATGTCTATCGAGATGGCCGATCATTCTACGATTTTAGCATGTGGAGTAGCCGAGGACGTTTTTTTAAAGTCGGAAAGTTTTACTATCCCGTTGACTTTATCTTTGTAGACATTCCTATCGATCGAAAAGTTCCTCTCATTTTGGGTCGTTCATTTTTGGATACATCAAGAGCACTTATCGATGTTCATGCTCGAAAAATCACCCTTCGTTTCAATGAAGAAGAACTTGTCATCAATGCAACACAAAACTCCAATCTTTCTCATGTCTATTCTATTGAAACTTTAAACCATGGTGATTCAACCAATGTCGTTAGCAAAGAATTTTCACCAAGAGTTTTAGGAAATGTCGCCAAAAACAAATTACCATTTCCTCCGCCGATGGAGGTTATGAGTGTAAAGCCTACAAAGAAGAAACCATCAATACTTGAATCGAAAAATCTTTCGCCTCACCTCAAACATTCATTCTTGAAAAGTGTTGATAAATTGCCGGTTTCTACGAAAGATCTTTCGAATGATGAATATGTAGACCCCGATGGGGAGGTTTTCTTCGTCGATAAACGTTTTGAGAACTTGCCACCACCAAAACCAAAACGATTTCAAAATGTGAGAATTTTTAGTGTGATTAACATCGTCTTAGAAACACCGAATATTTTCGACATAATCAAAAAGGGTTTTCATAAGGAGAGTTCAAAAGATAACAAAGGAAAAGATCTTAAATGTGATTTAATTGATTTTTCTACAAATCTAACTCCGTCATCACCACGTGTTTTGAGTGCTACAAGCTCGTCTACTCCTTTTGACGATGCTTTGTATGGTTCTAGTATGGGGGAAGCCCCTTATGTTCCCTCATCCTTGTCTACCGAGGACGAGATATTCGATCCCGGAATTTCATGTAAAGGGAAATCTCGGTCTTCCACCGATGCAATAAATGGAAAATCTTTCTATTTGCTTGGTGCGAGTCTACCTCGAGTAGCTCGAAAGTTTATCTTACCAATTGTCCCACCCTTCTACTTCTCATCTATTTTCTTCAAACTCTTTGAGTTTATGGCACATGTTGAAGTGGCGTTAATTTGTTTTTCCAACGAAAACGAGAACGCCATTTTCGACCCCGGTATTTTGCATCATCTAGGGACTTAGTCCTTTATACCGGTTGCTTTTTGGGCCTTGTTTATCATGTAAGCCCCATCAAAAATTAACCATACCATGATTTTCCCTAAATGTTCACATTTTAAGGGGATCGAGTCGAGCTCATGACTCGGTAATCAAAAACGAGGTGCCTCGTGGGGGAGATCCCATGCTTATCTTTTATGCTCACTATTCACTAATAAGGGGACTTGTACCCTTTCAACTCGTTGTCTCGTGGTTGTTTGTGATTGTGTTATCTAGATCATCATCATCATCTACGATTGAAGACTCTCGTGTTCGTTTACGTGAGCCTCCATCGTTCGTTTGAAGAAGTTTTTCACGAATCCATGACATATCCTTTATTGTTCTAACAATTATCTTTTAGCATACTTAATAAACGGCTTTAGATATATTGTTGATCACCCTTTCCATGCTAGATCCTAAGCATTCGATTCTTCGTCTCTAGTATGGGGGTGCTCCACCTTTAGACTCGAAACATTGAGGACAATGTTTACTTTTAGTATGGGGGGGTGAATAGGTACTTGCTTTGCTACGCCCTCACGCTTTCCAATTTTCAATGTTTTGTTTTGCTAATAAGGCTAAAAATGGCCAAATTTTAAAATTTTTCTTAGTTTTCATAAGTGTTTTTAAGACACGAATGTATATTTTCCGATGGGTAGAATAAGAGTTAATTTTTGACTTGATGGGCATTTGGAGCCATTTACATTCCTTAACCCGCTCAATTCAAGTTTTGCTAGACTTTTATATAGGGAGCTTTAAAACGCGAAAGTCTTAATTCATACGGGTTAAGAACAAGAACTTTTCGCAAGTTCCTATAATTGATTCTAGAAAGTCACTTATCAAGGGAACTTTAAAACGCATTCTCTAAACTTGAAAAGTCCAAGAAAGTGCAAGATCCTATAGGTGGCTTGAAAACCCAAAACTTTGATTTGATATAGTCTTAATGAAAGCTAATCCAAATTTGGCTTAATTTTGGCTTGCATGGCTAAGTATTCACGAGTCTCTTTAATTAGAGGTCTTTATATAGTGAAGAACGAGAAATGATAGAGTTAGACAAGTGATCATGCTAAACGTAGAACATGAAAGTGTTCTTTCAAAAACTCATATGTTTTTAATTGTGGCTTTTTCTTCCCATAAGATCAATGCATTAGGAATAAATCATAATTGCAATAAGTAAGGTCGTACGATTTGAAAGGTTACTTAGCCTCTAGCGCAAGATCGTTTAAAAGTTGCTCGGGGTTGAATAGAGTTCATAGCCAAGGCATAATTTATTAAAGCGGGACGCGAAGATTGGCGATTATCCAAAAAGGCCCTAACAAGGCATGAGGAGCTCTATTTTTGCTAAAGATCCAAGATGATGTGAAGTATCATTATTCCTAAATCAATATGAAGGATCGAGACACACGACGAGAAGCTATTACTCCCCTAAAGAATGGAAAAAGTCTATCCAAAAAGACCCTAACAAGGTATGAGGATAAATATATCCAAGTCCGAAAAGGAGGCGGATCGTTGTATATCAAAATCCAAAGTAAAGATTGAAGAAAAATGATGAAGTCGTGGTCCTATATGAAGAATCTCTCAAAAACGTCAAGTGAAGAAATGAAAGAGAAGACCATAATTTCAAGAACTACTTCCCAAGATTTGAAGTATGAAGTACATGCCAAATATCGGTCCGAGAAAGGTCTCAAATCGTGAAACGAGTTATGCCAAGATATGAACTTAAGGAGATACACGAGAAGCCGTTTTAAAAGATTTTGTCCTTCGGCTAACTATTGATCAAATCGTGCTACTTTGCTTTCGGACTAATAACTACTCAAATAAGTCAATATGTATCACTTGTGATCCATGACAAATAGATAAAAAATGCTAGTAACCCATTTCCTTTTATAATAACTAGGATTGCGGGGAGAAAAAGAATTACACAATTTGGACGTATGAGAAGTGTTAGCATTGTGACTTGTACCAACAATGATCTTGTTTTTTCACTTAGCATGGAATGTATGACAATCAAGGATGACGAAGTTTACTCTAAGGGACATTTACTTGTTTCTATTCTTTAACCCTAAAAGTCACTTTTTGGATGAAAATCATACATTATGTCTTTAAACATCATCGTAGTATGTTGCAAGTCTTTTACTCTTCAATAAAGGTTAATAAAATTGAACTTTGGTGATGCTTAGATACTTTATTCTAGCATTACGTGAGGGCACGGCAATGGTTTAGTATGGGGGAGTGATGAGATGGCATTTATACATGATCTCATCGTTCTTTTCGGGCTTTAAATGCATAAAAATGTCATAAAATACCATATATATGCTTGTGTTTGTTTACTTGTGTATTTTAGGTATGGATATCGTGAAAAAGACAAAAGATCACAAGTTACAAGGAAAAACGGACACGAGAAACGAAGCCGTACAAAGAACCGGGCCCTAATCATGGAATTCTCAACAAAATACCTTGAAGACTTGAAGATGTTGGAAATACGTTTTACGTATTTATGAAGGATCGGTCGCTCCAACTATAATTAAGTAACGGGCTCGTGATCTATTTACTTATTGTATAGTCCATATAGCCCACATGTAGGGTGGGCTATATATAACCCCTCCTAGCATGTTAGGAGGGGGTTGTTGATTCACATTTTCACTTAATCATTTTTATTCATCTTACTTTCTCTCTCTACAATTCTCTCCCTTCTCTCCTTTCTCTCTCTAATCCCTCATCTAATTCCTTCATCTCTTCATTAATTATCAATCAATCAACCAACCTAATCCACCAAATCCATGATCTAGAATAGGCCATTAATTTCGTAGACCTTCAATTGGTATCAAGAGCCTTGGTTAGTTTGGTTTATTCTTATTTTATTTTGTTTGATTTTGGTGGGTTTTGATTTAATCATGCTTAAATTTTAAAAAAAATTTGTATTTTTTTATAAAAAGTTTGTGTTTTTATATGTTAAATCATATCAAATCTTCAAATTTACTTACTTTTTAGATAAAAAATTACAAATTTTTATATAAAAATCAAATTTTTTTTCTTCTATAAAACCTTAAAAAGTTGTGTTTTTATAAAAAGTTAGTGTTTTTTTTTATAGAAGTTTTTGTTTTTCTCTTTTTTTTTTTTTTTTAATTTTGTAGTTTTTTATAAACAATTTGTATCAATTTTATCAATTTTATAAATCTCTAAATTTTTATCAAGTTTATCAATTTCTAAATTTTTTTTAGTTTTATCAATTTTATTTTTTTATTATTTTTTTTTAGTTTATTTTTTTAATCAGTTTTTATAAATTTTTTAATCAGTCCTTTATAAATTTTTTTTAGTTTTATCAATTTTATTTTTTATTATTTTTTTTAGTTTATTTTTTAATCAGTTTTTTTATAAATTTTTTAATCTGTCCAAAGTCAGTCCTATTGTCCATATCATCAAAACTGTCCAATTGTCCAAATATTTCAGTCCATATAGAGTTTCCAGCATGTTTCTGTCAGTCTAAAACTTCCGAATCAATTTTTTTGAAAATCTTCCGAACCAAACACTTCCGATTCGGAAGTCTTCCGAATCAAAATCTTCCGAATCAAAATCTTCCGATTCGGAACTGTTCCGAACGAAACAAAGTTCCGAACGAAACAAAGTTCCGAACGAAACAAAGTTCCGAACGAAACAAAGTTCCGAACGAAACAAAGTTCCGAACGAAACAAAGTTCCGATTCGGAACTCTTCCGAATGAAACAATATTCAAATTAAACGGGCAAATCATTGTCTTTTTGAAAAGACTCATTCCCTCGACTCAGACAAAACATCTAAGACTAAAGACTCGACAACCAACATCCCTTCATCTCAAACTCTCTCGGACACACTTGACTCGACCCTCACTCCCTCACACCCTCTTCTCACCCAAACCGACTTAGACTCAATCAACACACCCTCTCAGCCCCGACTCACCCGACTCACCCCTGCAAACTGACTCCCTCAACACCCTCGTTCAAAAAACCCTCTCACACCCTCTCGTCTCTCACCAAATCACCCTTGTTTCACTTTATTTCTCTCGGTCCCCCCCAACACCCTTGAACACCCTCACAGCCCCGACTCACCCAACTCAAACACTCTCTCGACCCAATCTTTTTACCCTCACCCTAGCCTCGACAGACAACAACACTCTCACCTTCGCATCCTCTCAACCCTCCCTCGAACAAAAAACACCCTCGTTTTTACCCTCGTCTCTCACACCCCTCGACACATCCAACACCCTCGACACACTCCCTCCCCCTAAACCATCTAAACTCTCGACACTCACCCAACAACCTCGACTCAAAACCGACCCCCCACCCATCCTCAACGAAAACCAACACAGACCCTCACAAGAAAGACGCTACAGAAGGAAAGAGGGACTCAACAAAAACGTAAAGAAACTCGAAAAACCTACCTGAGACCTTTTGATTAAGATCTTGAAGCCATAAAATTGTGTTAGATTCGAAAAGAAGGGTATGTTTTTGGTTGCTGCGTTTGAGTTTACCAGAAAAGTGGAGGCGGAGGTTACAAGAGTATTTGATGGAGTTTTTTGTGAGTTTGTGATTGAGAGAGAGAGATGAAGCAGACGAAGGAGTATTGTGTGTTTAGGAGAGAAGAGAGATAAGATTTTGAAGGGGCGGATTTGACAGAAACTAGGAGAGAGAGATATAGATTGAATAAGTTGATAAATATTCAAAAGAGACGGAGAAAACTAGGCTACTATTTTTTTAATTTATTGGGCCACGTGTTGTATTGACGGAGAAAACAAGACAGGATATAGGCCACGCATCATAGTCAACTCTCGTATCTTTCAAAGAAAAAAGATATATATCAGATTTTTTTTACTTTTATTTTTTCTTTTCAAATTTTAAGTTACATTACATTTATTTTTTCTTTTCAAGTTATTTTAGATTTTATTTTATTTTAATATATCACATTCTAAATATATCAGATTTTTTATTTTTATTTCCTTATTCTATTTTGGTTAAATTAATCCTTTTTCTTTTAAAATATCACATTTTATTTTAAAAATATCACATTTTATTTTATATTTTTCTTTTATTTCATTTCAAATTTTTTATTTTGAAAAACTTTTTAAATATTAGGATTTATTAATAACAAAGTGACGGGACTTTATTTGACCGAGAAAATTGACAACATTTGAATTTTTTAGTGGCTACGAATTTAATCGGGGTTAATTTATCTTCGTTTGAGCCGACAACAATTGTGGCCGGATTTGAAGACGAAAGTGACGAGTCAAAGTGACGGGAATTATTTTTAGTGGCTACGAATTTTTGAACGGATTTAATTCATAATCGTTTGGCCGACAACATCTTTAAAGCCGACTCGAATTGTAAAAATCCTGCAAACTACTACATCTACATCATCTTTCCTCGATTTTCAATGGATTCGGTCAAATCGAACAAGGGAGAATTGCATCAAGTGCAAGCCAACGCTAGAGTAAGTGGCATCAATTCATTTCAAATGCTTCAGTATCATCTGGTTACTCTTTCGAGGATTCAAGGAGGGAGCGAATTTGTGACAATCTTTGGACAAGATCGTCATATATTCATCGACTCGATTTTCACCACTTTGACCGAACTCCCCGAGCAACTCAACCATAACAACTTTAATCACTCTGCATCGGTACTTGCTTATAAGGCTCTTGTGACACAACTCACGCCTTTTCTCCAATTCAATATCATCAAGACTGAAAGTTCGATGCTTTGCCAATCTTTTCTTCGAGATACAAATACCGAGCTTCGAGTTTTTCGTGATACAATATTGAAACTTATGACCTCGGTCTCGTCTTCGATTTATGAAAGATCTCGACTTCAGCAAGGGTATGATAATGGAGTGCAAGACTCTTCGATGCAAGAGAAAACTGATCATACGGTTGAAAACTTGGAGCCTAACGATGCCAAGAGCACAGAATCAGGAGGACAACATAATGCCAGTAGCACGTCGGGGAATGTTCACGAGATTTCTCTTGATGACACCTTACCCATTTATGACGAAGAGCCTGCAAACATGGTACAATGTGATGTTAATTATGATGTATATGATGATGTCTTACCGCATATTGAGCATTCGAAACCTAATTATGACAAACATGGGATGGAAAAGAGTGATAGAAATACCACTTCTGCTTCATCCGATGTGAGTCATAATGGGGGAGAAAGTATTCAAAATGCTAAACATCATGATAATTGTCCCATCACTGCTTCATTGATTGCTTCTGATTCCAAGATTAGAGAGCTCGAAATGATTGTAGCTCAACAATTAAAAGATCTTGAGGATGCCAAACTTGAATTTTCTAAGAAAACGGACAAATTTGAAACATACTTTGAAAAACTTGAAAAATCAAACGTTGTTCTTGAAAGAAAATTGGATCAAACTGTTCTAGATTCTAAAGCTGAAAAGGATAATCTTTTGAAACAAATTCAACTGCTTGAATCTAAGTTGGCATCCCAAGATAACGTGCTCAAAGAAAATGAAACATTAAAGGCTCAAGTACAGGAAAAGGTCTTTGCTATAGCCGCATTGAAAAACGAGTTAAGGAAAACTAGAGGACCTAGTGTGGACACTAAGCTTGAAAAACCATCAATCTTGGGGAAACCGCCTACAAATCAGTTCGTCAGACAACCGATTGTCAGACAACCTACTGCATTTAGATCCGAGCGACCACAATCCTCGAGACCGCGGTTTGCCTCCCAAGTTGATTTGGTTCATCTTATTAGACCAGTCACTCCAGCAACTAGGCCCAATGTGATCACTCCAGCTTTAGCAAGACCAAATCATATGATTGCCTCTAGTTTCCCTAAAAATACCAAGACCACGTCTAGAACTAGTTCAAATGACGTTTGCCATGATTCTGATCTTAGGGAAGCTAAGCAAAAGACACATGTAAGAGATAGGAATTCCAAACCTAGTCAGATGCCTTCTAGTTTACCCAACACTGCTAACCGTAGCATGTCCAATCCTAGGAGCATCAATCAATCGTCAAGGGATTCTAGATCTTACTCGGACATTAAATATGCTACTTGTAAAACATGTAGAAAATGTGTCTTTACGGCAAATCATGATGCTTGTATCAAAAAATTGCTTAATGAGGTGAACTCCCGTGCTAGACTTAAATCCCAGTGGGTCGCTAAAATCAAACCCTTTGGTAAAATGTGGCGCCCCACTGGTAGATCTTTCACTCTTGTAGGAAACGAGTGCCCTTTAACTAGGATAGCCTCTGATTCTACGAAGACTACTAGGGAGGAAATTGCAAAGGATGATACATCACTTAAGCCTGAACTTAAGATTTTCTATAAAAGGAAACGTTTGCCAGCTAAGATAAGTGAATCATCTACTCAGGTCGCCTCTGAAACAAGTAAAGCCAACTGTGAACCCCCACGTGCTTCAAAAATAGA
Organism: Glebionis coronaria; assembly: GCA_025667525.1. Taxonomy (NCBI): domain Eukaryota; kingdom Viridiplantae; phylum Streptophyta; class Magnoliopsida; order Asterales; family Asteraceae; genus Glebionis; species Glebionis coronaria. The sequence goes on from CM046876.1 coordinate 535,472,366, forward strand.
TATCTCTAACCCATGCAAAAGTATACAAACTCCTAATGAGAATGCAGGTACCAAAGTTGATGTTCCAAAAGAACGAAGCGGTCCAATCGTTGTGTACCGTTCAACTAAGGACACTCTTAGAGTTTGGTTGCTGAAGAAGCAGATATCAGAGAAACAAATGTCTCAGGGGATTCATGGTTAAGCTGCAAACAAGGACTTACAGTCACATAACAGACTGTAACTCGATCCTCAAAGAAAGGAAAGTTCATCCCGATGATGACTTATCCTAAAAACGAGAAATTCATTTTTCTCGGGCATGAGCTTATATCAAAAACATTCCAAGTTTTTAAGCTCATGCATTATGGCTTATCGTTAAATATCAGACGATAACCCGTGCATCAAAGAAAGGAAAGTTTATCGCCGATGATAAACTTATCCTAACAACGAGAAATTAAGTTTTCTCGGGCATGAGCTAAAATTAAAAACATTCGAAGTTTTTAAGCTCATGCACAATGACTTACAGTTAAATGTCAGACTGTAACTCGAACTTAAAATAAAGGAAAGATTATCTTTTATGATAACTTATCCTCTTAACGAGAAATTCACCTTTCTCGGTCATGAGCTTGTATTAAAACATTCGAAGTTTTAAGCTCAGAAAGGAAAGTGTATCTTTTAAATAAGAGAACTCTTCTTCATAACGAGAAATTAACCTTTCTCGGTCATGAGCTTTCCGTTAAAACAGTCAAAGTTTTCAAGCTCATGAAAAACGACTTCTAAGTAAATGTCAGCTTAGGACTCGTTCTTCAGATAAAAGGAAAGTTTATCGCCGATGATAAACTTATCCTTAACAACGAGAAGTTTACAACTTCTCGGACTTGAGCTCGTTCCTAAGATATTCCAAATCTTAAGCTCAAGTAATTGTTTTTCAAAACTTTGAACACAATTTTTCGAGAATTTCTCAAAAGGTTTTTCTAAATCTTTCAAAATTGTGTGTTCAAAAACGTTTTGATAAAACGAGCATGTCTTCTGGAATCGATAATATTTACGAACCTAGAAATGTCATTCAATAATGACACGGGGTTGTAAATAAAGTTCGAGCAGAAGTTCAAACTTTTAAAACATGCTCAAAATGGTTTGCTATTATTTCAGATAGCAACCCGCTTTTCATAATCAAGTCAAGCATTTCACCGGAAAGCTTTGACTCAACAACGGGAATTAATTTTCTCGGGAACGTGACGAGGTGACCAACATTCGTGAACAAGAACCATGTGCTTCTTTCATATGCTGTTCTCCATTATTCAGGTCCAACCTCGTACATTGCTAATCTTGTGAATTCATTATTATATCTGATCTTTGCACGTAATAAATACCTTACACTTGTGTTTAAAAGGTATTTATTTTACGTTTCAAGTACACCCTCATTAATTTGAGGGGGAGCTTGTTAAAATCACGAAGATAATTGGATTTGCATTTTTCTTCCCAAATTTTCTTAAAATGCTATTAAATCAATTGATATTAAAAACATCGATTGGGTTAATATTTTTAATATGGGGGAGAAAATGTGATTTAATATGGGATATGATCAATCATAAATGGTTTGACTTAACGTGTTAGCTCATCCCGACATGTGCGAAATGTTTTCGAATATCGTAGCATATGTTAAGGGGGAGCAAAATGGATTTGCACTTCAAAATGGATTTCATGGTGACATATACTTACCCAAAACATCTCTATTCACGACGGTGACGATTGTGGTGACATAAGGATGGTAGGATAGGTTAAAGTCCAATGATTTCTCTAGAACCGGAGGAATCTTCCCAAGGACATTCCATAGCTAGAAATAGTAGTCCTTAGGAAAGATGGAGAAAGATTGTGAACGTAGCTGAATGCCGACCAAGTACTTAAGTTAGCACTGGAACAATCACAACAAGGTGCTAGTTATGACGTATTGGTAAGCATTGAAGGGGTTGAAGAATGAAAAAGAATTGTAAAGATAAAGGGTGTAAAGAAAGAAGCCCTCCTTACAACTTTAGGCAGAAACCGGGTCAATACATATGCTATTGAGGTCATTTTTGCTAATGATTCTCGGTATTGAAGAAAGACATCATGGACCCAGTGATGCAATGCACAACCCTTCCCAGCTAACTCAAATATCTCTCAAAAGGTATTTGTTTTAATCACACGGAGATCAACACATTATCTATTGATTTATTCACTCCGAATAAATTGGTATTGAAAAGGTGGCACTCCTCTCCAGCCTCCGATCACTAAAATCCAAAATACACGATCGAGTCTAGAGCCATTTGAGATCATCGAATATCTCATTAGGACACACTTTCATAGTCACTTGCTTCTTCACACACTGTGAAAAGTAAGAAAGTTCTTAAGAGTCCTACGCAAAATCTTCATGATCTTGCCTGAACATCCGAGTAATACGAAAGTATTTACAATGAAGATGGAAATCCTTCTTGAGCGAATATCAAAAAGCTCATGGTAGGTGACTTGTGCGATTCTTTATGAATCAAACTTGTGATAACTGGAAAGCAACAGTGGTTTAATTCTTAAATGAATTTAAACACGTTCCAGGCCTCTACGCATTATCATATGATCTTGCCAGAACATTCAGAGTAATACGATTAAGTATTTACAGTGACGAATGGAAATCCTTCTAGTGTTAACATCAAACAGCACTTGGTAGGTAACTTGCAAGATTCTATATGAATCAAGCTAGTGACAACTGGAAAGCAACGATGGTGCGGTTCTTAATTGAACTTCACTTGTTCCAGGAACATGTATTGACGGCTTCAAATCATGCGGATAATATTATCCAAATGATTCACTCTTTACGTTCGCAGTCAGCTTTGGACGGTCGAGTAAAGAGAACGGGTTTACCCGCGAAATCTTGTCAAGGAGGTTCTTTATTGAAACTACCTGCCACAAGTACGATATTTAATATCGTCCAACGGTCTTCACCGACCGGAGGTAAATTGCTACCGAATTAGAATGAAATGTTCAAGGCCATTTCATCCATGTATATTGTTTTGTTGCTAACTGTCTTATGCAGCGTAACAAGAAGGTGGCATTGCGGTGTACAATCCAGAAGAAGTCGTCACCACATGCTTATACTACATACACTTAGTACTTCAACAAATTCAAGAAAGTCTGAAGGTCAAGTCTTCCGCTGTATCAAACTCTGAAGCTTTCAAGAATTTAAAGGTATAAGTATGTGGAACATGAAGTCACGAAGAGGCAAATTTCACAAGTGATGAATGCACAAGGTCAAGGCAAGGAAACATGCTCAAGAACTAAAGTCAAAGATCACTTCAAGCATATTCACAAGAACAAGATCGAAGACTCAAGCATAGATGCTAGGTTTAAGATTTTGTAAAAAGATGTGACCTCCCTTAGGGGGAGATTGTTGGAAATACGTTTTCCCTATAAAGTCTCGGTCACATCTTAGTTAGCATAGATCACGAGTTATAGACTATTTAGAACTTTGTAACTTGGAGCGACCTCCCTTAGGGGGAGATTGTTGGAAATACGTTTTACGTATTTATGAAGGATCGGTCGCTCCAACTATAATTAAGTAACGGGCTCGTGATCTATTTACTTATTGTATAGTCCATATAGCCCACATGTAGGGTGGGCTATATATAACCCCTCCTAGCATGTTAGGAGGGGGTTGTTGATTCACATTTTCACTTAATCATTTTTATTCATCTTACTTTCTCTCTCTACAATTCTCTCCCTTCTCTCCTTTCTCTCTCTAATCCCTCATCTAATTCCTTCATCTCTTCATTAATTATCAATCAATCAACCAACCTAATCCACCAAATCCATGATCTAGAATAGGCCATTAATTTCGTAGACCTTCAATTGAAGACAAACAAGATTGATCCTCATTTATTGAAGAAATGACACTTAAAACCCTTGTATATTAATAATTACAAGTTTGGTCCCTTAAGTTTGTCAAAATTACACAAAAGGTCCTTCAACTTTGAAGAAATGGCAAGATTAGTCCCTCAACAAATCCAAACTGCCAATAATGGTCCCTCATGAAGATTAAGATACATTGAAGACCTTTTAAGATCAACAATGTCCAAAATCAGCCCTTGCAATATTCAAAAATATCAAAAATAACCCTTGAAACACTTTTTGTAAAGTTTGTGCCAAAAATGACAAAAGGTGAAACGTTGATACATGTAAAATGGGCGCTGATAGACTTTTATCCACAAATGCCAAAAGAAAGGAAAGAGGAGGGCTAAATGTGTGCATACTGAAACATTTAAACACACAAACACGCGCCAAACAACTCTACTCCACCAAAAACTGATCAAAAGGACAACTATTCACCTTTACAGCCCAGGTTTTACACAACTTAAAACAAAGGGTAAAATGAAATTACCCAGGCACACGTTTGATTCACACATGCAGGAACCTATCCCACACACAAAACCCTCATCTCCACTCACTATGGACCCCACCCCAATACCCTTTCCACCAATCAGCAAGCAACTTAGCCTCCAAGTCATGTGACGTGTCAAGATCAACAGCTGAGAGCCTTTGCTTGATCACAAAGCTAAAATGAACGTATAGGATCATTTTGGACAGCTCAACAACAACAAACGTACTCAAGGACTTAGGGCATTTAGGGAATTTCACATCTAGGGTTTGTGAACAGTGTAGCCTTGCCATTTGCCTATAAAAAGACTCCTCAACATGTGAGAGAGCTTTTGTTCCAGATTTTAGCTTTTAATCTTTGTAATTCCTTTTTATGAAATAAAATTTGATTTTCAGAAATTTTGAGAAATCTTGTTCTTGTTTATAAAAGTTTGGTGTTGGAGAAGCTAAAATCTGAGTTCCATTTATATGTTTGAAGGTTTTTGAGGCAAGGTTTTAAGTGATAAGACTTGTGCTTCAAAAATCAGGAAGTCCTTGTTTATTTGATCTCACCCTTGTGTTTGTTCATCTTAGCAGCATTGGAAGCTGGTACTTGTTTTGCTAGTACCTCAGCTCAAACAATCCAGGGCCTGGATGTAGGTCTTGGAGGTTTGCACCTTCTTCCCTTTTCATTTTCTCTTTAAGTTTCTGAATATTTGTGATTTTTGTGGATTTGTGCTTGAATCTGTGTTATTGTGGATGTTTATTGTTGATTTGGCTTGGTTTGATGTTTATGAGGTGTTATTGATCTGATTTGTGGGTTGAATCTTAATGATCCTTTGAAAATTTGTGAAAATAAGTTTTAAAAGGGTGTTTGGGATTACTGCATAAGCTGGATTTGTGGTTTGATAAGTGCTTGTGTGTTGTATGCAAGTATTGGTATCTGTTATTTGGGAGTATTTGTGCATCTGTTTGCAGGTTTTGTGGGCTTAAACACATTGATTCATAGATTGGCTATAAAATCTTAATCACTTGGTAAAATTGGCTAGGATTTTGAGGACACCTAGATCTAAGCATTGGTTAAGGGTAACAAGTGTTAAATCTTAGTTAATCACACCAGGGTAGAGGGATTTGAGGTTTGAAATTGGATCAAGTGTCAAGTATATCAGCAAACTTGTTTCTACATATGTTCTTTGTTCATCAGTAACTTTTTATGCTTTGATCTTGTTATTTACTTTGATTCAGTGTTTGATTCTTGTTGCTTTGTGTTTATTGTTAGTTTATATAGCCTGTGTGGATATTTGGCTATTTGGATTGTTTTGTTCATAGCTTATAAGCTCACTGGCTTATTGGCTTATTTGTGCCAAAATACATCAAGTTTACCCAACTGGTAAGCCTTGATTCATAAGGTTTGCACTCAAACCTTGACCAGCAGGGTGAAAAACAAGTCCTTACACTTCATTAAGTCTGTCAACGCCTACTTTGTTCCTGTCAGTGTTTGATTTCAACTTATCAGCGTTTGACTTTTGGTCAAACTTGGTTTTCAGCTTATTTGAATCTGTTTTGCTTATTGGTACATGCAACAACTTAGTTTTTGTAATAGAACTCATTTTTCTCAGCTTAATATCAAGTCTGGAAGTTTACAAGTCTTTTGGTTAAGCTTTTGCTAGGAAACTAGCTTACTTGGCTTTTTCAGCCAGCTTATCTGTTCTTACAGCTTATTCTACTTGGCTTTTTGTGATTTTCTTGATTGATTATTCTTAGTTAAGCTATTTGTGAGCTTTTGCAACAAACTAGAGCTTCTGAGGTGCATTATTTCTCAAACCCGACTATTTTGTCGTTTTGTGGATTTTTGCTTTTCTATTTTCTGGCTTATTGAGTGTGCTTATTGGAAATTTCTTTTGACAGATCTCTTAAGCATCCAAAAAGAGGGTTGTGTGTCGAATTAGAGCTTATGGCATTAGCTTATGGCTTAATGGGCTGAAAAGCCCAATAAGAATAAGCTTTGTGTTCAATAAGCTGTGATAAGCACATTTTCAGCTTTTGGGCCTTTAGAGTTTTGTTCTTAGAATTAAATTTTAAGTCAGATAGGGCTTTTCCAAGTCAATTGGGCCAAGTTTGACTTTTTGGGCCCAAAAGCCCATTTAGGTTGACTGTTTTTGGATTTGGCCCATTTGAGGGCCCATTAGGGGTATTTTGGTAATTTCACTTTCATTTTCTGATTATTTAGGTTAAAATAAACTAGTTTGCAAGTTTTTAGAATTTTTTATAATTTTTGGATTTTTAATATTATTTTATTATTATTTTAATATTATTTTTCAAATTTCACTTTTTCCAACTTTTTACATTTTTCTTAGGTTTAATACATTAAAATAGGAATTTAGAAACTTTTAAAATAATTTTATCACTTATAGATTAATTTTTATAATTATTTTAAGTTTTAATAGTTTTTAATTTATTTTAAATAGTTTTTATTAGTTTTAAAATTTCTAAAAATAGTTTTTAATCTTATTAGGTCAATTTAGAGGTTTATCAATTGAAAAATCTTTATTTGGGCTTTCTGATAATTTATTTGATTTTTAGGGCTTTAATTAGCATTTAAAAATTGAATATTTAATTATTTAAAAGGTTTGGAAAAGTTTTGATAATTGGTAAACTCTTAGTTTATAATTTTTGATTTTTGGTGAATTTTTGGTAATTTTTAGAATTTATTTTATTTTTGGTGATTTCTTAGGTTCTACGTCTTAACTTTCTAATAGTGATTTTTAGTTAATTTTTATTTTTACGTCTTCGTCATTTTCTCTTCTAATCTCCTTCTAAACCAATCATTAATCACAAACATTTGGCAAGTTTTTCACACACATATACCTCCTTGGGAAACGAACTTACACACCATTAAGGGTCATTAGTGCTCGGTTTTCCTAAACCGACACTTAATACTACCACTATTTTGTTGCTCTTTGTTTTCCTAAACAAGGAGTAGTAAAACTCTACAATCAGATAGCATCATGCTTCTTCTGAGTTTGCTGAAATCTGGTAACTAAAATCCATGGAGATCTTGTCCCTTTTCGATTCACAATTTCACATGATGAAAACATCCCAGTTTGTTGGTGTCCTATCTTAACCTGTTGGTATGTCAGGTACCTAGATATGAACGTAACTGTATCTTGCTTCGTAGAACTTGATACATAGGAGTTTGCGAAACTCTGAGTCTCTGAATCTAGACTTCTCCTAGCGTAGAATTTTCTAGAACACCTAATGTAGTGTAGGGTTCTCTCCTTTACGCATAAGCTAAGTCATGGTAAGATTAACCATAGAAACCCATGTGATTCAGTGTGTCACTGTAATCAAACAGAATTGATATTGGAAAAAAATTCTAGGGTAGAATTTCTCTTGTCATAGAATTTGCAACATAGTGCAGATATGGTCTTCCTGTTCTTCTCTAGGCTTAGAGGAAACCAGGTTACCCTCAATGAAAACACTGATGAATTTGCTTTGAGTTCATGGAAACTCATTCTTATAATGCCGTTGGAGCATTGATGAGACTAATTCAAAATCATAAATCTAGCATGACCGAGTCGTGTACGAATAGCAGTCATGGACATGTCCTGCTTTTTCACTCGTCACTGTTGGCAGCATGAGTTCGATCTTGGGAAAGTGATTAACACTATACGGTTGATTGGACATGTCGTCAATACGTGGAGGAGAATAACGGTCATGAATGGTGATTTGTTTAAAATCGACGGTACTCGACACATAATCTTATGTAACCGTCCTTCTCCTTGAAGGTTCTTCTAGAGTGTAAGGAACAATTTTGGAATAATCCGTTGGTTATGCGTAAAAGGACCTTAGTAGTCGTGTGTTACTGACAGCTAGAAAATTTTAGCAATCATGGCTAACAAAGCACGTGCTTGAAAAGCATAGATAATTTGTACAGATTTTCCTAATGGAAAGTCAAACTGAATGTATTCAGGAGCCTGAACATTACTGTACATAATTATGAATCGTAGCATGGTGTGCTGTTCCTAGTCCATAATTAGGATAAAATTCATCTCGTGTCTGTCCGAGGAAATACGTTAGAAGCTTGGATCTCATCATTAAGCTGAAGGAAAACCTTCGTGTACGTTGGAATACGAAAGGCGTCCTTCATGGTCATGAATATATGAACCATGGTGAAAGAAATGAAAGTGACATCGGCAACGTGACAGTTCTCACTGATGTGCCGATAATGGTATTGAAATTCTTGTGGCCTGATTAATACATGGCATAACAAAATAGATATACCCTTGGAGGGTACCATGAATTTCTTAGAAATGTTCCCTAGTTGGACGCGAGTCATGTGTCTTGACTCGTTTCTTGGAACTATAAGCATGACATATGTCTGGACTGGTGTCTTAACATGTGTCTTCAGGAGGTATACGTGAGACATGTGTCTTGACTGATGTCTTGACATGTGTCTTCAGAAAGTATACGTGAGACATGTGTCTTGACGGATGTCTTGACATGTGTCTCGAGATGTGAAACAAATATAACCACAATATAAGGTTATTATGCCAGAATTGGCGGATCGGTTGGACTACAAATCCTTGTATTTCTGATCACGTTTGTGGCCATAGTTTCGGTTGCGATTTCTAGGATAGTTCTGTCATAGTAGTGGTTACTATCGTCCTGTCTGTCAGTTCCATGACGGTCATTCTCATGACCGTGATTCATGTAACTATTCAGCTGAGTGGCCGGCTGGTGCCAGTTTGCACTCATATGGCTGAAATGACAGCCGAATGACGTGTGACATGTAACTAAGAATTAGGGACAATGATTGATGGGAATCGTCTGATGGTGAAGCATCTTCTCGTCCAATTGCTTTGCTCCGACGCCTTTGTCTTCGTCTTGTAGGATCTCCAGGTTGTGAACAGCATCCGCATCTCGTAGCGTCTCCGAACGTCAGTAGCATCAACCTTTAGTAACATCTCCAAGTTATGAGCGGCATCAGCAATCTTGTAGGATATCAGCAATTGAAAATACGCCTGAGATGATTTAGAATCGAGTAGCGAATACTCGTGAAGTATTGCAAGTTAAATACACATGGATTAAGGTGCGTGTAATACACATGAAATACTGTACGTGGAGTACACGTGGAATGCACATGAAATGATCAGTATGGGGTCGATCATTTATCATGATTTAAGGAAAGTATATCGGTTAAACGGTTAGGAAAACCATCATCATAACCTGGCAATGCCAGTATATACCTCATTCTGGTTGCATAGAGAAACGCTAAAGTGTGGTTACACAAAATTCAACGATGATTTGCCTGACAGCATGATCAATGAAAACCAACCATGACTACCATGAAAGCATGATTCAATGAAATCTAACAATGTCTTGCAGGACAACGTAAATAACAAAAGAGGCGTAAAACATAATCAACATGAAGACGGAATTATCATGAAGAAACATGAAACCATCTATCACGAAGAAGTGTATAACATAATCAGCATGAAACTGAAGTTAACCATGACAGTATGAAAACATACTTGACATAAAAACATAATAACTTATGAGGGGACATGAAAAAATAAAAATTTATGCCAATTTAAATCATGAGAAAAAATTTATGCATGAAAAACAGTGCATGAATGCGTAATGTAGTTTATAAAACCTTTATATGTGCGAGGGAACGCCTATGGGTCGGTTCCAAAACACAAGACATGGCGATGGGACGCCTATGGGTCGGTCCTAAAGTTAAAAGTTTTGATAAAAGCACATGCGACTAAATAGGGCCAGTCCTGTACCAACCATTACTTAGTCATAATCCCTGCAACAATGATATATGAAACATAAATAAATGAAACTCATCTGTCAAAACTTATCATAAAAAAATTTTATGTGACTAATTATGAACTACTGGGGTTCAGTCCACATAGCCACAGTTCACGAGGAACATTATGCATGAAACAATGACACATAACTAAATATGAATGACTGTTGTCCATCCATATTAGTAAAACAATATCGATGAAAACATCAAGGTTAAAACCTCAAGGTACTGAAAACATCATGGTTAAAACAACAATGCGCTGAAAACATCAATACATGGAATAACAAACATTGGCTTAGGAAGCTCCTGGTGACTACCCACTAGTCACAGGTCGAGTTTTAGAGCCTACAGGTCGAAACCTTGGCTCTAATACCATAATTGTAACACCCCATTTTGATAAATGGAATGTCACGCGTAATTATGGCGTGTCATCAAAGCATACAAGGATAAATGTCTAAAACATTACATGACCATAGGGATAACTGGAATCAAACATCGGTTCCCAAACATAAGCCCAAAACATAAATAAAGTAAATGAACAAAAAGGAAGACTAGACAAGCATAAATATGAAGGCAAGAGGAGAATGAATCTAAGGTAGCTCCCATCCTATGCGTGTCCTCCAAATGCTCCAATCAGTCCTTGAGTACCTGCCGTTTTGGGACATGGAAAGGAAAGTAACGGCTGAGCAAAACGCTCAGTGCACGGATATAGACATAGTATAAATGACTAAAACATAATAAAGACTTAATAGCAGCGGAAATGTATAAGTCCTGGAAAACCTGGAACATGTTCATAAAACTGGTTTTATAGTTTGAAAAGCCTTATGTTTATCTTGTGAAAACTGTTTAACTTATTTTACCATTAGCCAATATAGGTCATGAAAATCCACCATGCATGAATACTTGGAGGGGTGACCTCATCATGCAAATTAGAGGGGCTGCCTCTAATTTAATATACTGGCTTTGGGTAGGAGGGATCAGCTCCTTGTGAAGGATGCAAGGCATACACCACATTCACCATGAAATCCTGACTGAAAACATGTAACTAGGATGCACCCATACGCCCCACATGATAAATATAAATAAATGGCCAAAAGCTGAAGGGACGCCACGAGCAATCACTCCGCCGTGGTGAAGTCATAACATCAGTGCCTCTAATGTTATGGTTATGGTACCTCCATAACTAGGTGAAACTGGTCATGCATGTTTATGGCTATAGGTAATATTAATTAAACATAAGCAATCAAACACGTAACTTATACTACGGGAAAACAGTTGGCTGCATACGGGGAATCCTAATAAGGAAAGAATGTCCATACTGAAAGGACGGGAATTCGTACCTTATGTCCAGTGAACGAAGAAGATGAACTGAGAGAAATCCTACTTTCGTATCACTAGTGCTACATAAATACATACATGAATAAGTATCTGCTTACTAATTACGTAGCTGGTTTTATGTCATGTCTTAGCTTATTTTATGTGTTCTTACTATGTTTTACTGTTTTTAAGCCTTAAACCGTGTTTATCTTATATTCTGTTTAATCTGATTAAGTATTTCTGGTATTTCATGTGTTATTATACTTACTGTGTAATAATAAGTAACTTTCCAAAAATAGCAGGTTTCCTAAAATAGAAAGTTTCCAAAAATAGAAAGTTTCCAAAAATAGAAAGTTACCAAAAATAGAAAGTTTCCAAAAATAGAAAGTTTCCAAGAATAGAAAGTTTCCAAAAATAGAATTACTGCATAAAATAGATAAGTTTCTAAAAATAGAAAGTTTCCATAAATAGATCAGTTGCCTTAATTAAATAAGTTTCCATAAATAGATTAGTTGTCTGAAATAAATAAGTTTCTAAAAATAGAAGGTTTCCATAAATAGATTAGTTGCCTTATTTAATTAAGTTCCTAAAAATAGAAAGTTTCCATAATTAGAAATAAGCTGGTTAAATAAGCTAAGTATATAAGCCTAAGTGTTTTCATGATTATTTTCTAAGTCATATGATATAATGTATAGTTTAATAATTATTTCATGTAATTAAATTAAACTATAGGCTAAAATATTTAATTAAAGTATAACATGTTTTTAATTAAATAAGTTAAATACTTAGGTTAAAATATGTATTATTATATATTAATATAACCTAAATCATGTTAATTAATTAATTATATCCATGGTTTTAAAATAATTAATTAATTATAAGTCTTAAATATACAAATACTTAGGTTAATTAATTTCATGATTATTAATAATTAAATAACCTAAGTCATGTTATTAAATTAATCATACCATTTTATTAATTTAATTTTCAACATAAGATCATAAAACATAAAAAAAAACTAAACATACAACATGAACCGGATCTAGACTAAAAAGCATGAACCGGACATGAAATCGACACCGTACCCCGAACCAACTCGGGGTACCCCTTGTTTCACTGCTGCCGTGGGACCCACACGCGCCAACCAAGACCATATGGTCTTGGTGGTGGTCGGCTTGGCAAACCGAAACCCATTCGGGTTCGGTGCAGCCTGCGGCCAAAACAAACACCCCTTAAAAACAACCTTTTGATTTAATTTATCACCAAAACATGTTAGATCTATGCTTAATTATTAGGTTTTTGCAAAAAAACATAACATGTTCTTGATTTATAAAAAGATCAAATCAAAAGAAAAGGTTTAAAAGGTATACCGAATACATGGATCGATCAAGGATGAACAAACACAAACACTTGCACCAAAAACCAAGATCAAAATCAAACAAACACCCCTCCATGGTGTTTTATGGGTGGCGGCCAAAGGAGGATCCAAGGAAGAAGGAAGAAAACTTTTAGGGTTTTTGATAAAATCTTCTTTAAAAAAAATGAGTAGTGTTTTCCCCTTAACCCCCTTTTAGTAAAAATTGATGGGCTAAGCCCATCCTCCCCCTTAATTTCGTGGTAATGGGGCCCACAAGGGGTAACCCGAATGTTTTCCGTGTCTAATTAATAAGTGTGTTCTCGTGTTCGTGTTTTACGTGTTTGTTCGTGTTTATTTGTGTTCGCGTTTTGTGTGTTCTCGTTAAATAATTACCGTGACCTAATATATTTATTTACGCTCGTAATAAATATATATATACTTAATAATAGTTCGTGATTTAATTACATTCGTGATCTCATGATCGCATGTTCGTGATTAATTATTGTCAAATAATTATTGCGTGTTCGTGCGTAGTAAATACTTATCGTGTACTAACACGTACGTAATACGTAAAATCCTAACATGTAATCGTAATCATGCTATATTAGGAAAGTTTTAATCTAGTACGTACGATCTTAAGGGTACTATTCATGGTAAAAGCATGCGGGTTTTACAACTCCAGTTGAGATATTCTAAGCGTTTTAGTCGATGAGATCTTTCTAAATCTCGCTTTGCTACTCATTTATGTCACCGTTTTACTTGACACTTGAACATTGCTCTAAATTTCATGTTTCATTGATTATTCTTCTTTCGACTTCGAATTATAATATTCGCTTACGTTTCGGAAACGTCATGCTCATTTTTAGCTAAACGTCTAGTTCGTAACGATTGATTGGATTACGGCTTTACGCATATAGAGTTCTAATATTCTTCCTCATTTAAAATATCCTATACTTGGGAGCGCGACTTATTGATATTTCGCCTTTTCTTTGGTATCTGAGTTTGGAAGAAATCGCACGCCTATGAAGTTTTTACTTCGTATATTGAAAAATTAAGTCAAGAACGTTGTCCGTTTGTTTTGTTTATAGTCTTGTTGACTAGTATTCTTTAAACGCACTTCTGCCGCTACTTTCATTCATTCTTATGAAATGTGTATTTTTCGTCGTTTTGGAATTCATAAGCCATGTGCGTATACGAAGTGGTAAATGAAAATTGTTGGTGAAACAAGTTAGAAAATAAGGAATTGGCGACAACTGAAAAGCTAAAAAAAATCATGATCCAAACGCCCCCTTATAAAAATTAACGCGCTGCAGAATTCTTTAGCACGCATAACAAAGTTCGAGATTTTTATAAATTTCATTTTTAGCCGAATAAAATGATAAAGCTAGTTGAGACGGTCGTTTTGATATAAAATTCGACTTCTAATTCCTTATAACGAATATTTTGTGGCAATTGAAAATTTGAGAAAAATAATATTAGATAAAGTTTGCTGATGTACACGCATTTCGAGGTCCGAAATCAGGTCAAATTTTATTTTCAGTTTTACAGAATGAAAGAGCTTATTTTTACGCTCGTTTTGGTTATTCGCACACCCTTTAACTCTAAATAACGAAGAAGTTATGTCGAAAACGAGTTTTTATTTTATATGAATTTTTCAAACAGAAAATACGTACATGTAACTTTTGATCTGATTTTCAATGTTAATTTCGAACGTTTTCTGGTCCGTTTCAGCATTCGGGCGAAACACGAAAGTTGTTCGGATCGACGTTTTGCATAAAGTCTCTTTTGAGGTCAAGTTCTTAAAATACGATTTAACGGGTCAAAACTGAAAGTCAAACCTATGTTTTTTTTTTGAATAAAAAGTCAAAGTTCAGCAGATTTTTACAAGGATATTTTGGTCATTTTACGTCGAGATTAAAGTCTCGGCTATAACTGAAAAGTTGTTAAAAATGTCATTTTATACAAAATCTCTTTGAGTCCGAAACGCGAAAATATAATTTAGCGGGTCAATTTGACCGAATTAGTTTTCACTAAATATATATACAAAAAAATTGTAAAATTCTACAGGTGACATACTGACTTGCAAAAGTCAACGAAAAATGTATAAAACTTGTGGAATGCTTTGTAAAACATAATAACGTCTAATAAGAATTCAATTATAACGTTTTGAAATGACGAAGGAAAAGCCAAATAAACGTCAAAAGTTGCTCGCCAAATCATTCAGATATTTTAACCAACACAAACACATCGTAAAGACTGACGGAAAATATTAATTATAAAGTGTTTAAGAAATAAAACTTCTCTTACATTTAGTAAGCACACTTCATGTTATACTAAGTAAACGAACATACTTTTGTAAGTAATATACAAACTCTATTAAATTACTCAAACGTTTTCAAAGTGATGAATGTTTCCGAGAATGGTAACTTTTAAAAGTGAACCTTTTACTTACCGAAACTTCAAATGTGTTACCTTGAACACTAAAGAAAAACCCTTCATTACTTTTGCTAATTTAACCTTATGCAACTTAATATGTTATCATATCGTCCTAAGTGTATGGTCGAGAACCATAATTAAACAAGACCCCAAGTTATGATATACGAACCCTAATCTTTAAAGTTTCAATAAACTTAATTTGAATTACGTCTTTCATGAGAAACATTGATAAGGACTCCTCGTACAAATTTAAAATGATTGACCGAGATCTGTTAAGTAGTTGCCCACGAGAGCGATTTCTCATTTAATTGCGTAGTAAATTAAGATTACTTTCTAACGATATTGATCATGTGTTCAATTCTTTATGAATTTAAAGATATAAAATAAAGAAAACTTGTTATATCTTTCCATGCACCTAACTCTTTTATGCGTTGAAAACAATTTCATATACCAAGACGGAAAATTTACGCGATTAAGTGGTGTTTGGAAAAGGAATGTTACATTGTTGTAAAAGTCATGATTTCACCAAATAACATAAAACGTACGCTTTCACGGATCCCTTTTTATATACATGTTATATATGCCGTTATATCTTATCTCTTGTTTTGCTATTCGTGATTCGCCTCCTTAGACCGCAATTGAGACTTCTTTTCTTCGTATTCTTCATCGCAATCAATTGTCATGTATATTACGATAATTTTGGTTAAACTCTCGAAAATCCTATCATTTTGTCATCACCTTATTGATCGATTGATAAGTCACTTTTGCATCCTCTCATGCAAACCACTTGCTATTTTAATAGTTCTTTGTAACAATGGTTAATAAATTTGACCTTACATTGTTTTATGGGTTGATTCATCTGAATAGTATACAACAATTGTTATCGCCGAAGATTTTCGAGATATTAATAATGAAAATACAACGTTTGCAAAATTGCCTTATTTTCACAATTTAATGGTTTCAAACTTATCTCGAGATCTACTTTTAGAAAGGTAACATAAAAGGTGCATAGGTATATATAAGATACCCTAACACTAGTTTGACGAACTAAACGTTGCATTGCCATTCCTAATTATACGTAGTTGTGCACCTACGTATAATTTAGAAGGAGCCATGCAAAACTTATGAGTAGTCACCTTACGATCTTGATAAGGATCAACTTTTACTCAAAATTTTTGAAATACGAATTTTTTGTCTCATATGCAAGTAGTCCAAATTGAGAGAATCCGACTATATACCTTCATCTTCTTTTGAATAGATTCCTCATATGCGGGTACGTTTTGACTATCAACCCCACTCGAAAATTCCTTTGATTATCTCTTTGATGGACATATTGTCGACTCTTCGTCGAATTTTCGGTCACAGATTCTGGATTTGGAAGTTGTAGCATTTCGATAATTGCTTCTTTACCTACCTCTTTCGAGTTACATTCCTACATCTTCGAAATGCCTCCAATGTGAATGAAGAGATTACCAACGAATGGGAATTTATCCACCCAAGTTTTTCGGTGTGTGTTGAACATGCGAGCGAAAGTCACCATGATTGTTTATGACTTCCGTATGATTTACCGCCTTTAAAAAAAAGTAAAAAAAAATTCTTTCGTCGTCATCAATTGGTGTTATCAGAAATTATTGAAAGAGGCATTGAAAATTCTTATTTTCATCGACTCGCAAGCCAACGTTTGACCACATAATTGTTTAAAGGTTTCGACCTTATAATAAATCTTGACGGATATTGTTGACATGTTATTCTACAAAACATTTTGACGGATTGCGTCATTAATGCTCCTTGACTTGAGTTGGATTCATAAAATTTTATTTTAAGTTTGCACCATTAAATTAATTTTTTTAATAAAAAGACGACTGAGATGAAGATAACCCGGTAATGTGACTCCGTGTTACGGTTGCCATATATTTTTTAACAAATACGTTCGTCGTCTGATGAAGATGTGTGATTATGTCAATTCGCCATGATGTTCATTTTCCTTTGGACTCGAAGTTATTACGTTCAAACCATGTGTTGCTTGCTTTCCAAAGCACTAACCTTGTCTTTTACTTCATTTTATCCGAGAGACGTAGTATGAATCTTATTTCTTGTTCGTTTATCGATCGACGTGAAATTATTTGGACTATGAATGTCTTATGAAACGACGACTTGGTTATTCCTTATTTTCCTACTGTCTTATCATTGCTATGATGATTTATCTTTTCTTTAAAGGTTTTCTCAATGATCAAATCGATTTTCTCATACCGTTATCTACATACTAGCAATTGGTGACAATTGTTTTACATCCGTAAACATGTGGTTAAATTGTTAAAACCCTAACGCAAATGCATTAAGCACACCGTGAGTATCTATAAAAAGATTATAAGTTCTATTGAAAACTTTTCGAATAGGTTCATAAAGCGTTTAGCTATCAAAAATGACTTTCTTAAGCTAAAAGAGTTGGTTATAACCACCCATTTTTGACAAAACCGCGACTAAGAATGCTTCTTAAACTCATTTTTAGTCTTTCTACCCA
The DNA here is from genome assembly GCA_025667525.1 of Glebionis coronaria. NCBI lineage: Eukaryota > Viridiplantae > Streptophyta > Magnoliopsida > Asterales > Asteraceae > Glebionis > Glebionis coronaria. The sequence continues at coordinate 535,490,174 of CM046876.1, forward strand.
ACTTACCATTTTCATGGTTATCTTGGAAATTAATGTTTTAAGATTTTCTTACAAATGATTTGATTTCGAATCTCCGAGTCCTTGATAAATCCATATTATCGGATTTCATTAATTAAGGGCATTATAATATTTTAACACTGTAACCAAGTGAAACCTTGATTTTCATAATAAAGAGGTCAATTAGATCCGCGTTTCGTTGGACCGTATCAACCCTTATCGACCGACGGTAACTCGCCTGCTTGTCCATCTTACTTAGTTTTCTTCAGATTTTCATCTTATTTCCACGTACTATACTTTATGTATTTCAGATGTTATTTCAATGTTTCACTGTAAAACTTTGCTACGTATTGATACAATTTAGCCGGGTGTAATTTTTATTTCTTTTGGGTACACCCCCGTTAACGAACATGATTTCTTTCTATTTATGGAAAGACAATTCTTCTTGGTTTATTACTACTTGTCATGTGATTATAGTTACGTTACTCTTAATTCCAGTATTCTTATACTTGTAACCTTCATTGTGTGCTAGTGATACTCCTTAGTATTGCATTTTATCCCCATCTTTTTCCTTCTCCAGTTGAACTCTGAGGGACCAGAGTTCCTTTAGGGGGTCGACTGTGAGAACTCGTATTTTCTGGTAAATTATTTTATACTATTTATTCCAACTCACTCGATTTTCATTGGTTATTATGATTTTTCAGTATTTCATGATTTACGAGGTCTCGTGTGAGAACGCGGATTTTAGGTAATTTTTTTTACTTTTTATACGTGCTTACTTACACTTTTACCATATTCCCCATTTATTTTATAGTGATTACGTGTCATCCTCGAAATTTTAGTTAAATATAAAATTCTATGGATTTCGCTAATTTACGATATTATTTGGCAAATGCCTAAACTTTATAATTTTAATTTCTTTGAGGTTTCATCACATTTTATATGGCTTATTATTGACTCTTTGCCTCAAAAATAACGAAAATCGATATCTAGATCAATAACGGACGCAATGGTGAACTTTTGTATTTTTACGTTTTCCGGCTGTCGGACTGAGTTTTCGGGTCCGAACGTCTCGATAAAATTTATTTTATGTGATTTCTAGTTATTCTTGATTCCTTGATCCAACTTAGTGAAACCCGGGCCAAACGAGTGTTTACGAGTAATTTTAAAGAAATTTTGTTTTAAAAATAATCGAGTCTCGATTTACGTCAGAAACGACAGGTTATTTAAACCCGTAAAATTTCGAGAGTTAAAAACCAAAAACATGGGCCTTTTCCTTAGGTAAATCAGCTGGGCTAGGCTCATGAGAGCCCACTTTGACCAATTTGACTCATCTTAGCTTTATATTTTACAAGTAAGAAACATTTACTAACTTTCCAAACAAAAAAAAATCTCTGCTTCCTTCTTTTTCTCCTGTGACCGACGGAACACCAAGGACCCCCCAAAACCTTCGATTTTTTTAATTAAGGTAAAATAATACTAATCCTATGTCTAATTTTTGATTCTTATTCATACCCATGTGTTACTTTAAACATGCATCAAGTTTTGCATAAAGTCAAAAATCATCAAATCTTATGATTTGATGATGTTTTTGTAAAATCCTATGGTTGTTTTTGTTGCTCCAATGCATAAAACCTTATTCTATTGGATAAAATTTTGATTTGGATATGTTATTACGACCTAGGGCCACGAAAATTTAAGGATCAAGGAAGAAGGAATCGAGATTGTTCGTGTTGGTTGATTCATACTAGTTGCGAAGGTATAATCTTAACTAGTGTTTCGATTTTGATGTTATTAGCATTTTAAGATTACATAAATCTTTGATTTTATGCTCATGGGTAAAACCCACTGAGATTGTGATCACATAGGTCGTATTATGACTTAGGATACTTGCGTGGCGATTTAGTATAGCTTAAGTGATGCGTTGTCGTGTTTAGATTACTAAAATGGAACGTTTTCTAACGTGGAAATCACCACAGAAACAAACAGGTCATGGCCAATTTTTCTTAAACACATGACCTTGTTTTTATTTGAAAAATGAATACCCACTGATGTTCTTAACAAGTGGTGAGTTGGATAGAAACGAGATGTGTCCGGATGAGCCCGGGATGGTCGTTTTACTAAACTAGGTCAAATCTGAATTTTTGCTTAAAACGTGGGTAAATTGACTTGGGTAAAAAGGTTGAATACATGATTTTATAACTTTTTACGGTAGGTACAAACATAATAAAACTTCTCTTTTTGGTTTCGTGTCAAAATCTTATACCTCTTGGGATTTATGCTCAATTTACCGAAGGGTACGAAAGACGTTTACAACTTGCTGTTTTGATAGTCTGTCACTAAAAGTGGAATTCCCGTTGATTGGAAATAGTTCTAGGGCTATAATTACCCAACTTTTAAAGGTAAGAGAAATACCTTTACATGTCAAAAACTCTCACCTCCTGTAATATTATAGATTTTGAGATATGACCAACTCTTCACAGCCATTTTCAGAAAACTGAATTCAGTCCAATGCTTCAACATTATGCACTGAGCCCGAAACATGTTTGAAACCCGCATATAAATGCTTGGACCATAATATATGGTTAATGTCATGTTATTACAGTAGGTTTAAAGTATTTTGGTCAAATTTCATCTTAAGCATAGGTCTCGCCATTGCACGCAAGTTACTTGGTCATACTATGTCATGTTACTTCTAAAACGTTATTTGCTACATTGAACACTTTCTTATTACGCGTCACCATTGCATAGGCCCGTGAAGACTCCATTTTGATCAGCCCTTTTTCCTTGTGATCAATTGCTAAAAGTGAGTACATAGCCTCTTTTCGTTATTACATATTTTTACTACTCGCGAGGTGAGAAATACACATTTATGGAACACACTCATTATTTTTTTTACTTGTATGCTATTCGAGAACTTGTATGCTGCTTCCAGTGATTACTAGATACAACTATTATTGCTTAGTGTGCTCAAAAGTCCCCTCATCATGAACCGTTAGTTATTTCATTACTTTGCAAAGCGCGAGTGTTATGGGTGGATCCATCGGGACTGACAATCCCCGTCCTTGTATTACGTGACGCATTTACATTTGAGGTATTACGAGTTGTTTGAGCAAACACTCACTTTAGGGGCAAATTGATTACGTTAAGGTTTCGGTTTCATGAGCTAATGCAATAATACATTTGAAAGGTATGCTGATCACATAGCCCTTCTGAAATGATTACTTTTGATACTACCACATAATGAGTGTTGTTTTCCATACTACTTTACTTAAACCTATGTTACTCGCTCAACAATTTTTGTTGACGGTTTACATGTTATTTCTCAGGTAGGAATGCTTAAGCTGGGACAGGAGCTCGTGGATGTGACGTGCCGGCGATTCTGTAGTCCATTTTCAGTCCATGTTCAGTCAACTTTACTTTACTAATTAATATCATATTTTGTGTCACTTCTGGTCAAATCTCACGAAAGGTAAAGTCGGCAGAAAACGTTGTTGTAAACTTTGGGGTTGTTGGCACTAAACTAAGACTTGGATAGAAGCATATGATGCTTCGTTTGTTATTGTATTTTTAAACGACTGGGACCGGTTTATAAATAAATTTTCGCACGTTTATTTAATTAGGGATGTAATAACATGTTTTTATTGCGAAATTTTAGTACTTATATATCAGTGTTCATGATAACATAGACGTGGCACCCCCATGATGCCTAAGTGGACCCTTCCAGTTTTCGGGGTGTTACACGACCCGACCCGAACCCGACCCGAGCCTATTCGGGTCGGGTTAGTCAGGTTGAAATTTCAATTCGGGTTAGTCGGGTCAACCCGACTAACCCGAATTCGAAATTGGGTCGGGCATCGGGTATAGTATTTATGTCTAATTCAGGTTCGGGTCAACCCGACTAACCCGAATTCGAATTTTTTTTATTTTTAAAATTTAAGTTTAAAATAAATTGTACTAAAAAAAGTAAAAAAAATGTTTTTTTTGTTAATTTACTCGAATTCGGGTTGACCCGAACCCGATTAGACCCGAACCGACTAGACCCGACCCGAATAGACCCGAACCCGACTAATCCGAGTTCAAATCGGGTCAGGTTCGGGTAAACTATTTTTAGCCTTGACCCGACTTCGACCCGACCCGAATAACCCGAACCCGACCAACCCGACCCGATTCCCACCCCTAGTTACCATTAGAGAAAATCAGATTTTCCAGGTTATTTATAATCATTGTTAGAAATTATAAATTAATTTAATAATTTCATTATACTGAAGGTAAAGTATGATAAAATGAATTATTTTAAAAGATACAGTTTGATATCCTTTGAAAAACTAGGTAAATTTCCCAAAGATGATATATATATCTGGTATTTAACTTGAAACAGTTATTTTTGTAATTTAAACATTTGATAAAATGTATAAAACGTTCTTAAATATTAATAATAATTTTTTTTAAATTCAAGAAAGTGTTTAAGGTATCAAATGATAAACACGTACCATTTTCTGGTTTCAAAAGGTGACAAGAGAGTAACGAATATGAATCATATAAAGGTCAACAATCTGTATGTGAGCGATAACACAAGGGAATAAAACAAAAATCGTATCAATTCTTAACAAACGTGATAGAATAGACGCGTCGATGATAAAAATAATAAGAAACAAAGGATTATAGCAAGTCATCGCTTCTTGAGTGCAGTTGGTGACACCAATAACGGCTTATAAAGTCCTCAGTGGTCGATAGACGATCGAAAGAGAAAAGCCACACAATAAATTTTCGAATCAAAGAAAATTCTTAAGAAGTTACTTGATAATAATTCCAGTAAAATGAACAACATTATCAATGAAAGACGAAATCAACACATGGTTCACGCGAACGAATTTCAAGACGATAAAGTCTAACACACATAATGACGGATACACGAAATCATTGGTCACTTCCAGTCATAAATCATAAAACGCGTCCAGAGATGTTTCGAAGGTCTGCCAAAATAGATAAAGAAGATCGATTGATGTTTAAGCATAACAACGTTGAAACTTCCAAGTCGGGTATCAATGATAAGAAATTAGACAAGCAGTAATAAGAATTTTATCACGAAGGAAGACGAGGTAACAAGTGAAACAAAGGTTGTTGGGTAAGTAAATAGGTGTTTGAGGCATGTACTTTGTTCAAGAAAGATAAGGGTTCATAGGTGTATGTCGCGAATTGTTGTTACTCGCATAAGATGTAAAAGTTTTCAAAACTTTATTTTATCAAACTTTTTAAGGAACATAGTTAAAAAGTTGATTCTTGGTTAAATATTTAAGGTGACTACTATTCGGCCTTGCGTGGCTCCTTCTAAATTAAGCATAGGTGATCAGACCATGCATAATTTAGGACTAGCAATGCGATGCTCAGCTTCGTCAAACCAGTATTACATATCATATGATTTAAGATATGTATATAATAACATTTGTAAAAACAGGAATCAAAATAATTTATGAAAATACATCGTAAACTTAAAGTCATTTAATTTTATAGAGTAACGTTCAAGTATCTTGTAAAGCCCAAGTAAATTATTTTGTAAATTGGTTTGCAAACAATATCGGTCTAAGTTTATATGGTAACTTATAAAATAGCGAGTGGGTTATATGAGGGTAATAAAGGGTAGTTCAAGACAGTCAATGAAATGGTTACAAGGTGCTATGGTTTCAAGAGGTTTAGCAGGAATCGTCAAGAGACACATGTCAAGATGATAACGAACGATGAAAATAAGAACTTCAACCTCGGTCCAAATCAGTGGTACGATAGAAGCAAAGAAAGACAATGTAAAATGACAAATAAGTCATATATAAAAGAAAGGATAATGGAATCCGTATGTGTGCACATCGTGATTAATTTGACAATAATATACTTTTAAGAAAGTAGGTATCATTTAAGAAATAGTACAATCACTCCGAAAAGTTTCTATATTAGGAAGTTACCGAATTTCAAAAGTTCAAGATCTATGTATATGTATGTCCGAACTCAAAGTTACTATTTTAAGGTTTTCAAAGGCAATCAATGTTTCATGGTTGTAAAATATTATTAGTTACGATTTTACGAGCTCACACGAACTTAAAATGCTTCAAACCATGTTTTTAACTTTTATCAGTTTTGACCTTTTTAGTCAACTTTGACTTTTTGGGTTTGACTTTTGGGGTTTGACTAGACCAATTAACTTGCTACATGATATTTTTAAGACTCGAAGTCTAATGTAACTCGATGTAAAACGATGTTTTGAACAACTTTCTAGTTTTACCCGAAACTTGAAACGGATAAAAAATTAACGAAAATGCCCTTGCATTAAATCTGTCAGCAAAATGATATTTTAGAATTATTCGGAAAATAACTTCTTAGATTTTAGAATCTCTAATGAGCGTAACTTGCTCGATTTTAATGTTTATTGGCCAAATTTTATGTCCTAAACGGACATCTCAACAGGTAAAAATATATATTTTTATATCTACGTCATAAAAATATTTTCTCGACACTGTTAAATTTCCTGTAAAGTTTCTATACAAAGTATATTTTTCGACACAGTTTGAAATTAAATCCAAATTTCGTAATAACTCAGAATTAGTGTACACACAAGACTTGTGGATTCCATAAAGACGAAAGAAGATAAAGTGTATAATTAATCATGTAAAGAAAACACAGTATAGAAATGGTTCAAGAATACCAATGAAAATTTAAGAAATAAAAAACGACGCATGACATCCGTGTCTTAGATATCATAATGCAATGCAGGAAGGTCTCTAGGCGGTATGATTTTTTAAAATCACAAGACATATCGAGAAAGAAATAGAACATTAACAAGTCGCACTCCTGGGCGAGGAGGTTTAATGAAAAGGAAGGGTACAAGTTTATGGAAATAGGATTGCATTCCAAACATTCGCTACACAATAATGGATTAATCTCAAGATGACAATGATGGTTTCAAGGTACAACGGACGTTGTAATTAGAAGTCGAAATGTAGAATGATCAATGAAATAAAATGTAGTCCATGTACAATTGTCGTGTAAAACGGTGGCGTAAAGATAAATCAAGATTATGAAAACCCACAATATTATTCAGGTACTGATTCAACGAATGCTTCGATATGTGTGACTCACATGGTGTCCTTTAGTCTTTTCCGGAGACACATTGAGCTACACAATGGTTTATAGACTAAACATTCAATTACGAATGGTCGGAAAGAAAATTGGGTATCTAAATAGATATTTTAAAGAGATTTAACAATGAAAGCAGCACACATGTTAATAAAATGAAAATCAGGAGTTTCATCGAAACAACACTTCTTAATCCCGAACAATGGTATCACAAGAGTATGCACAACATGTAACAGTGAGTCGAGAAAAACAGACGGTTCAAAATGAACGAGCATATGAAGTCAGTCGTATCACGCATAAATGAAATAGCATTAGTACTGGGAAAAATGAGCATGAAAAGTCAGCAGCATACGTGCTTTGCATACAAGTAGGTAACGTCGTATCAATATAATATCATCGTAACCAGATCAGTTTACAAGAACAAGAATTTCAGAAATACAGTAAGAGCATATGTAATCACAATAATATCGAATAATAATTCATGAAGCACCAAGGCTTTGAAACGACGAAGTAATTATCGTCAATAAGGTGATGTAATATTTGAACATGAAATCAAGAGATGAAATACTACAATGAAAATCAAAAGTAAATAATAAGGATTAGAGAGTTACCCGCGCAGATATCGAACAACAATGACAGATTATGTGTTTCACACTTAAAACCTGAATTATTTTTTTAATTTTTTTGAACTTTCGGTTATAGACTAAGTTTTTGAATACGACTCAGTTCCCTATAACCATCGCTCTGATACCAATCTGTGATACCCCCAAAATCTGACATGGAACAACTAGGCAACGAGGGGGTAACACGTCATAGTACAAGAAACAATGAATTATAATTCATACAAAGCTGACGAAATAAAAACATGTACTTTACATCATAAAAGGTCAGAGTTTTTAAACATAGGTCCCAGAGTTTTAGATGCGGAAAATTATATTATTTCGTCTTGATTTATAACATAAAGTTGCCAAAAAGATATAATAAACTTCTGACAGTTTATACTAAAACCAATCTTTTAAAAGCATCACAGAAATCTCCAAGCTGCGATAATATCCTGCGGGCTCCCATCCAAGCAAATCTAAGTAATAATACCTGAGATTAAACATGTAAAATCGTCAACATAAAGTTGAGTGATATTCGTAGGTTTAGCGGTAAAGGTGTGGAACACAAGCATTCATTTGTAAAACTAGTAAATATGGAGTATGGTTATGATCATTAACCATAGTCCGAAACCATTATTATTGCTGTTCAGTTCATGAACCGAAGCTTAAATCAATGTAAGATCCTCTAGGGAGTATTCAGCCTAAATACTCAAGTATAAACAAATATCAGTGCGTCAAGGTACTTGAGACGTGAATAGTCAATCCCAATGTATCCACCCACAACATTCGCGCTTAGTACTCGAAATTAACGGTTCATGATCAGGAGAGGAAACTCAAGGCTAGACTAAAAAGCAATAAGAACATTGAAAACCTGAAAATCATACATGTTCTGGATAGCATACAAGTTCTGGATATCATACAGTTTTTAAACGGTTGTGTTCCACCATGTAAAATCTCACCCCGTGTTTAGAAACCATGTATAACTAAAAAGGGACTACGAACTCACCTTAGCCACGAGGTAAGTCAATCACGGTACTCAGCAACTGAGTAGAAACAATGGTAGTGACACGATCACCGACGATATGGATGCCCGGGGAAACGCAAAAACCGCAACCTATCAAAATAAGGCGCGCGTTAAGACTCGAACTGAATATCGATATATACCAAATATAATATGACTCAAATGTTTTCAAAGTATTCATGTTTCAAAACCATTGACACGAATCAAATGAATTCATACTAACCATTTATTCCAACACTACACGTTAAAACACTTGTACACTTGAAATTGACCCGTCAATAGACGCCAAGTCAACGCAAGTCAAACTATTCCTTAACCTTATTCGGACCAGTAGCTAAGTCATTTATATAATGACTAAGCACTTGAGTAAGTCACCATATCCAATAGTGGGTACTCAAACTCACGCCACACGAGCATTGAACTAAGTGTCCAAAATTAAAATCAGCAAGTACACCCCGAATATACACACCGATCTACCCTATCTAGACTTGCCCATTTTAGATGAAAATTGGTGTCAAGGTCACTTATAACCTGTATAAGATCTCACCAAAGTTTGAGCCAAAGTTTACACTTTAAAACCCATCAGCTCGACACTTTACTCGACTCCAAATTTGGGACAGATTTGTGCACTTGTTTTGTAAACCGTTTGGACCACTTTAAAAGTACTAATTCGACAATCCGTCTTTTGAAACCACTACTAGACTCATCAAACTAAGTTTGTAAACTTTGAAAACCAGTAGTTACATTTATCTAACCAAGCCTAAAGTCCCCGAGAGTCGACCCAAAATCAGCCACAATTTCGGATTGTGCCGACTTGCGTCTCCCGGTACACGAATACTAAAACTAGCATAACTTTTGACTCGTAATGAGTTATAAGCTCTATCTTATACCAAAACGAGCGTCTCGGAAAACTCTACAACAGTATCAAAAAATCTCAGCCTTTCACGGACCTTAAACCCACGAAACAATCGGTTTTAAGTTGCTGTCCCAAATACCCTTTTTAGAAATCAAGTCAAATCAATTTTTCAACCAAAACCAATCATTCCCATACCTCTAGGATCACTATACCATCATTCCCATCAATCAAATACTCCTAAAAACACTTGCATGCAAAATCTAACAAAACCCAAGATCAAAATACAACTTTTAAAGATCAAAAAGTGATGATCTTACCAAGATCATCACATGCAAGATGATTTAAACACAATCCAACCACAAATTCATAAAATCATGAAAACTTGATGCATGTATGAAATTTTTATATTATTAGAATGACAAGAAGATTTAGAACATGGTTCTAATTTTTGTTTTTGTCAAATCATGATGGATGGTGGTGGTTTATGGTGGTAAAGTGGCGGCAACAATGGAGGTGTGGGAGAGAGTTGTATGTTTATTTATAAATGGTTAAGTGTGTGTGGTGGAAGAAATAGAATGGTTTATATATGGCTAGTTAAGTATAAGGGTTAAAGTTGTCAAGTATGAAACTTGTGGACTTAAAAACAATTAATAGTTTTAAAGGGTAGAAAATGATTATTGGTAAATATTGAAAATATTTACGGGGCTCGGGTTTCGTAAAAATACTTTTCAAAAGTTACAATGCATCATGAATGTGATATTATTGTTTCCCGACACGACTTAATACGTAATTAAAACGGAATCGTCGAAAATATTAATTATCGTAACAATCGATAAATAAACGTAAAATTTTGGGCATCCGTCGGTATCGCGATCACTAGGAATTCTCGTTGTACATTGATTTGAATAAACTCATTGTAAAACGCACGCGGGTGATTTATAAATAAAAAAACTTTGATTTAAATAATTATGGAAAAAATAAAATAAAACTTTTATAATTCCATACAATATATTATCAATGATCAGAAAATACTTGAAAAGTATAATTTATTAAAATTATCATGATCTCGGGATTTATATATAAGAATACAAGAAAACGAAATACGTTGGAAAATTCAAGAACCACGAATAAAAGAATAAAACAATGCTAGAAAAGTACGGGTTCTTACATAAATGGACGACTATTCTCCATGGTTCTTAGTAAACATGATCAAAGTATCTCAAAGTTCAGCCAATTCGAGAAAGCCTTGTAAATATGTAATGAACTAACACATTCACTATAAGAAACCATAAGATTAATATGGTCAACCCAACCAAAGGTTGGGGATCTACCTTTAGTGTTAGAGCTACCTTGCACTACCCATTCAACCAACATAACTACAAAGGCACGAGACCATCAAATTTTTTAAAGTTAGCAAGCTTTCAAGCGTATAATAATTGTTAAAAAAACTAATATCCTTCTATGAGACTACTATTAAAGTTGGTGCAAACCTAAAATTCACAAATTGAATTTTCAAAACCATGAAAGCAGTGTATTACAAGTTATATTTAGAAAAAAATAATTACATGGCTGAAAAAAGTGTAATATATTAGATAGCTAACTAAAAGACCCGTGAAATTCACGAGTACTTTAAATATTTATACAATAATTCACTACTTAAAAAAAATCTTTTGAAACAAAATCTTTCAAATTTTCTAGAATTAAAAAAATAATGTTTAATCAATTAATAAAACATAATTATAAACATTTTATAATAGTTGATAATCGATAAGAACCTTAAAAACTATATCACGAGAAAAACAAAATCTACTAACTTTCAAAAAAAGTAACACAACCCGAGTAGGTTCAAATATTTTTCAATGATATTTAATTTAGAACCCTATACTCTAAACTACTTTTTGAAAAAAATAAGCAAGTGATAAAACCAAATTAATACACTGTCACATTGTCTCAGAAAAATAAATAAAAAATTGTTACATATATATGATCTACGTAAAAACACCAATGACATTCAACAAAAAACTTTCTTACATGAGAAAATGCATTTTAGATTTGGAGAGTTGTACACTTTTTAGAAATAACCAAAGATCTCTAATTATAATGAACTATAAAGATCGGAGTAAAATCATATAAACATATGTCTGGTTTCAAATACCATTATAAGAACTTGCAACTATATTATATGCATTTAAACATGTATTAAACAACATAAAAAGCAATAAAAGAAACTATATTATGATAGACATAGAAGTTAACTGAAAGTTTTGCAACATAAAATAAAAGCCTGAAAAAAACGTTAAGTTTATAACTTTTTGTGAATTGCCCTTTTCATTAAACCTGGAAATCTAGGGATGAGCTCAGGATCGACTCCTTCCCGAACCCGTCCCGATTTAGTGCTCTTGATTTTTTTCCGATCTAAAAGGTTATGTACTGATCCCGTACCGAACGGGATTCGGGTATCGGTACCGGTACGGGTATCGGTACCGGTCCGGGTATCGGTAACGGTACCGGAAAATCGGGATTTTCCCGCTTTTTTCGAGAATTTCCCGATCCGGTCCCGAATCCGTCCCGAATTATTGGTCCCGAATTTTTTTTCACCTTATTTCGTAGTCCCGATCCCGTTCCTAAAATTGGTACGGTTCCGGGTACGATTCAGGTTCAGATTCGAGATTCGGATTAAAATGCTCATCCCTATGGAAATCAATACAATAACAATTATCATTTAAAAGGTCTCAGATATAAAAAATAACAAAAGTTCTTAAAGCAAGGCATAAAAATTAAGCCTAACTACAATCGAAAGATACATGCAATAGAGATATGATTTACAATAAAAATTGATTACTGAATAAAAGATATGGCTTTATATTTCTATAGATAAAGATTGTTTGAAAAACTTTGACATTTTTGATTTATTTATAAATGCAAGTTATTTGCATTGTATCTTGAAAAAGTTATCAAAAAATATGTTTCAATTAAGTTTTTTAAAACACTCAAAATATATAGCGTTAAGATTATACGTAGTAGCTTCTAAAATTCCCATATTAAAATAAATTAGTTTTCAAATTGGATCATTTAAAAGTAGCCAATAGTAAGACATTAACGGGATATATTTCATTTAAATATTGACCATTTTGTAAGTGTGTAAAAGAAGTTTTGATCGGCAAAATTAATAAGTTTTCAAAAAAGTTTCGAAGATTCATTATGCGGAAAATTTAAATGCACTTATTAAAAAACTGATTTTGTACACTTGTTATCACAATGTTAAAAGTTATTTATGGAAAAAATTGAGTTTTTAACCAAATTATTGTCTTTTAAAAAAGTATTTACCATTATATAGCTAATTGAAAAATATTTACAAATATATGGTGACACCTTCCAATCTTAATTATACATATCAATAATTGTTAGAAAAAACCCTTATTACGTGATCTACTACCTATCTTTACAAATATTTTACAAACAAAATATAATTTTATATTATTACATGCATGTTTTGAGTTTAGTTAGATGATCTTTAGTATCAATTTTTTCTTTTGTCTTAGTTGTTTATTTAGATTATAAACTGACGTTTATTGCGCAAGAATAAAAAATGCGAGTCATGTGATTCGTACTTTTATACTTTGGCATATGGTCGCCAGTTATTTTTATTGAAATCAAGGATGGATTTCTAATGGATGGATGAAGTTTTATATAGACGTTGTTGGAGATGAGATTGAAGCACTAATATACACTAAGATAACATTAGGCATGATAATTCGATAACAAAATGTTGCTGGCTCGTTTAAGTTTTAAAAAGCACAAGTTCGAGATTATTTAGGATTGGGCTCGGCTTGTAGTATGTCAGACAAGCTCGGGCTCGGTCGAGTTGTACTTGTTTATACGATTTGACAATGTAAAAATAAAACTTGTCTCGAGCTCGGCTCGAAATGTATCTAAATTCGGCTCGTTAATAAGCTTATTATTAAGCTCGTTAGGAAGCTCTTATAAAAAAATATTAGGCTCGTTTAAGCTCGCGAGACCAAACGAATTATGTCTAGTTGGCTACTATCGTTTGCATGACCTGTTTTTTATTTTCTATTTTTCGTTTTGAAACAAGTTTTCTATTTCAATTGTTTTTGTGTTCAATCTTCATAATATGCATAAATCTACTTTTTTTGTCTGATGACTTGTAAATATACGTGTGTTCAAGTTTTATTATAGTTTAAGCGTCGTTTGATATCATCATGAAATATTAATACAAGTTAGTTTTGGTGAATCAATTTATTAATAATATACATGGGAAAAAATGAGTTAAACATCAACGATGAATCTGGTATAATCGAAGGGTCTTCACTTTTTCTTATTGCTTGATCATATGATGTATTCTTAAAGAAGGAGAGTAAAATAAAAAATTAAAAGAAACAGCATATAATAGTCAATATTTTTGAATAAACCATAAAATGGTAAATAAGTTTTTAAAATACAAGTACTTGGTAAAAAACTCGAAAAAATTGATGAAGAGAGAGGATAAAAACTGTGTTATATTAGATAGTACTAGTTAAAAGACCCGTGAATTTACGGGTATGTTTTAGAAACGTCGAAAAAAAATAGTTAACTAAATTGTGTATTATGAAGTTATAAGTTATAAGTTAGAAATAAAAAAAAGTTATAAGTTAGAAATAACTACATATGGTTATATAGACGTAAAGTATGCAATTGATAACAATGAAAAAATATGTAGTTAAAAATCAATAGATAAAATAATTATCTTTGATCCTTTTATTCTACCAGTGCGAGATATGTGTACGTGTAGCTGTGTAGAATGTAAACCATGTTAGTGGCGGTTTTAGTGAAATATTCATTTCTGTCCCTATTAACCATCTTCCATTTTTCGCTCCAAATGGGAAACATGTCGTGAAAAATATAAACTGATTTGTGTGAGGGATGATTGTTCTTGATTTATGTTCTCAAACGATTTAATTTGACGGGTAAATCCTGACCCCTAGCAGTTTTTTAGGTGAGAGTGACCCTCCCTAAAGACCAAGCCTGAGAAAATGAGCAATTGTTCCAACAACTTGCCAAAAGTTGAAATAGAAACTGCTTCTTAAAGTTTTAACAACAAACATTTATAAGAAGGTAATATTTTCATCTTTGTAATAAACTCGTTTACGAAATAGCTTTCATTGACGTCAGTGCAACTTTTCATCAATCGATCAACACGATTTCTTGCTTCATTGAACAAACCACATGATTTATCAATGTTTAGAACAACATGATCGGAACACTCACTATTAATTTAACGATCTTTGTTGAGAACACATTTTTTGTACTTATAATTTGTTGAAAGGCTAACTAAATAGTCATGTTATTTTATTAGGATTTTTCCGAGGCTTAAAAAGTAGGAAAACTACTACCTCTACCTCTTTTGTTCGATTGGTTCACAACTTTTTTTAATTGAAGTTTTATATATTTTTAATAGTTTAATATATTTGTCTTGTCAAATTTTATAGTAATTTTTATTCCGCATTTTTTTATAAAAAGTCATAAAAAATCAAAAATAAGAAAATATTAAAAAGAGCATTGACAACATTTTAAGACACAGGCCACTACCAATAACCACTCTATATAATTTTGTCTCTTACAGTCTTGGGTTCCGACGTGATGGCATTATCAAACCTAAATAACCATCTGGTTAACGATAAGTAATTAAGTATAACACGCCGTATTAGTAATAGACTTGTGTGGTGACATTTAATGTTCTAACTTGATTTTTTAATTTCTTTTACGGCAACTTATATTAGAAAACATTCTAGTAAAGAGCTAGAAAACCGATATTACATAAGGATTGTATGAATTTTTATTGGGTCAATAATCCACTCAAACCAATTAGAAATCATTCGTGAGAATTATTTTTAATTTCCTATGAAAAAACGGCTTCTTAATTTGATTCAGTTAGGTCACGACGTCACAGTTCAAACTTCAAACAGTCTAAGCGGGTTCTTTGATTAAAATCGGTTTTTGTTCACCCGACCGATTTCGAATTTAGTCAGTCGGGTTAACCTGAGTTTTAAAACATTCATGACATTATATTTCATGTACAATGGTTTGGACATGGGTTATACATTAGCATGGGTTGTCGACATGGATCGTGACTAAACACTGATGTTAGTTTTCAAGCATGAAAACTCCAAAAATATGAAATCACAACCATTAATTAATGAATTTGTTGAACTAACTTCAGTTGGCTATAAAACTACCTCTAAAATATGGGAAGCTTCGAAGTGCACCTGAGAAAGTGATACGTAAAAAAAATACCTCGTATATTGATTGAGGATCTTATTGAAGAATAGAACTCACCTAAACACTTGCAACACACTTAACAAAGGTGTTCCACACTTATTTGAAACCGAGACATGTCGATTTCTAACCCAAGAGGTCTTGTAGACAATGATAAAAATCAAGAGTTTTACTAAATCAACTCCTTAAATAATTGGGTCTCACACTCTCACCTACCCCGAACCATAAAAGTCGATTTTTACGTTGTTCTTTGTTGACATGCGAAGCCTGAAAATTCAAACATAAAAATAAACAAATCAATCGTCCTAAATCAAATTCTTGATAAAAGTAAATAACCGAATGTATATCAAAGTAGAGGAAGGAGATAACGGCGGTATAATGTTATGCATGAGCAACCACATGTTATTGATTTTTCATCGTAAAGCATTGTGAAATGACAAGCTTAAATAGTGCTTAAAAAGTAAATTTTGATAAATAAAAAAAGATGATCAAGCAATTTGTAGTGATATAATCACGAGGTAATGGGATACATTTCAATTAGGTTAAGCTATTTCGGGAAACGATACATTGTATTTAAAGAATGATTATGGATTATTTTAAGTAGGAATTAGAGAGAGTAAAATCAGGGGTGTAATAGTTTTTGGTCAACTGATTACTGCCTTCGCTACAAATTAGAAGTAAAAGTGACTAAGTTAATTTTTAAGACATAAATGTAACAGTTTTCGTAAGATTCAACTTCATAAACGAATTAAATTTGACAACTAAACAAATCGTCACTAATAAAAGACTGCCAAAATTTAGGTTGTACACGTGGCGTAATAACATGAGTTAGTATTTTTAGAAAAAATTAATTAGGTGTTGCATATAGACTTGTACATTGACTGCATTAAAAACTTGTAAAAAACTCTGTTTTATTAGATATATTAGATAGATAATAGATAACTAATAGGGTGTTCCGTCTATTATTGTAGTACAATAATAGCAATACATGAGGAAAAAAGGTCGTGATATATTAGTTGCAAGGGCTGTAAGAGGAAGGTTATTCGACCATATGATATGGTTAATCTTGAGTCTGATGTTCCAAATAAAAGTCGTGCTGGTAAAGACGATTGGTGGTGCACTAAATGCAACATCATTCCAAGCATAAAAACATTGTGATTTTTAATTATCATTATTTATAGACATATAAGTATAATACAAGATAAATTCAATCCGTTGTTGTCGATGTAAAACCTGCATTTTTTAAATACGGAAATATGAATAAGTACGATATTTAAACATTTTATGAAATTTGAGAATTTTATGTAAATTAAATAGTAGAGATTTTATTTTTATTTATTTAATTTAATTTAAGCATAGTTTAATTATTTTATAAGTATTAAATAAATAAGACTTAAACTATGAAACCTTTTTAACTAATTATGATATAACCTATACTTTAAACAAAGACAAAATAAATGAACACTCTTAAACATATATGAATAAACATATTAAACTTTAGGTTATATTAATTATTAAAATGTTACACACTTTTGTAACTTGTACACTTAAGTATAAGACTTTTTAAAATGGAAAAAGGTAAATAATTAGTATGTTATTATGGCATTAAAAATCAAATTGAAACATCCCTTTTGGTCCACTCAAAACACACGGCCAAAATGGGTCTTTAGGAAGGCTTTTTATGAATTTTAATGTGCTTAAATGATAAAAGTTATGACATAAGTTTCAAGTTTGAAAAAATCTAGTTAATGGTCTTCCTTAATTTAAGCCTATAACAAATATAGAATTCACTATATAAAAGACCTTATGGCTGGCCTAAACATCACACATACATACATTTTACTTAGCCAAAACTCTACCAAAACCTCCTCTCATCTCCATTGTTAAGAAAACCTTAAAAACTTAAGGTTGTTCTTGATCTTTCTCTTTGTTAATCCTCCGTTCTTGGTACTTAGTGTGTATAGTGATTACATATCATTATACACATTTCCATGTAAGTTCTTATGATCCTTGTGTCACCTATATGATTCTTGGTGATTTAATACATTAAAAGCTTTTTCGTATGTTAGATCTATTTAGATGAGCCCTAATAATGGACTAATAAGTTTATTATATAGTTTTCAATAAGTTTATGATGATCTAGATCACTAAACCGGCTAATACGAAGTTATGACCCAAGGTTGTCCGGTTTTTGGGTCATCTTGTAAGGACTATAAAACAAGTTTCATAATTCCTTTTTAAGTGTTTCTAAAGCCTAAAATTATCCACTTCGAATCTAGTTCTCATACTGGTCTCTAATCATCTTGATACAGTCGGGAACTAAGTCTATTATTCGGATCTTTGAAAACGATCCTTAAAAATCAGAAAACATGTCATCTTGTAAAGGTCATAACTTGAGCTTCAGGATAGCTTTTTAAGTGAATCTGGAGTCTAAAACTATTTATTTCGAATGTACTTTTCAAATCTGGTCTTTAATCACTGGTTAAGGATTTGAAAAATGAATTTATAGTTAGATTTATAAAAAACATTCCTTAAATGACGGGTTTTGGAGAAATGAATAATTAGGGTTTTATAATCACCAATAATCACCAAATCATGAAAGAAAACAGGTCATCTTGTAAAGGTCATAACTTGAGCTTCGGGGTAGCTTTTTAAGTGAATACGAAGTCTAAAACTACCTACTTCGAATGTACTTTTCAAATATGGACTTTAATTAGTGGTTAAGGATTTGGAAAATGGATTTATAGTCAGATTTATAAAAAACAGTCCCTAAATGACGGGTTTTGGAAAAATGAATAACTAGGGTTTTATAATCACCAAATCATGAAACCTTGTAATCTTTGTATTTGATCAATATATAAGATATTATTATATTTATGTTGTAGCCTTGGTGATATGGGATTATGACTTATTACTTTGTGTACGATTCCTTTGATTGTTTGTGCATTTAAGGTACCATGACCATGTCGGTTGATGCACCAACGACATGACACCATCTGGGGCGGTGTGATTAGATCCAAAAGTTCCCTTTTGATGGCCATTATGTTGCTATATTTTGAGTGCGTTTTCTAGCCATGAGCTAGGGCACGTGCTATTGACTTTGTTTTGTAGGAAGCGTATGGATTCATCCTAGGTTTTTAGTAAGTGTGATGTGATTGGGTTGTGTGTGTTATATACTCCATCACTTTTGATACATAGGAGTCACGCTCCTTGTACACTTATATGACTATTTGGTTTATTTTGATATGTGATTTGTTATGTGAGCTCGTGGGCATCCCTTTACCTTTCATTAGCCTTCTTATTGATCCATATATTCATTATGTGAGCTAAGTGGTTGGATTTACGATTGAAAGTGCCCTCGCTTAGGGATGAGGAAAAGAACCAAAGAACTGGACTGGAACCGAGAATTGGACCGGAACACGAAGAACCGAACCGAAACTAGAACCGTTAGAACCAGTTCCAGTTAGGGGTGGTAAGTAGTCGAGTAGTTCACGAACTACTCGAGCTCGAGATCGTATAAGTCGAGTTCGATCCTTAAGTATTCGAGTTCGATTCGAGTTCGAGCTAAAAACATTGCTCGATAAGTTTAACGAGTCGAACCAAAAAATATAATACTTGACTCGGATCGTTCGATAGCTCGTTTAGTAGTCGAGCGAACGAGCCAAACGATCCGAACGAGCTCGAGCTTTCGAGTCAAACGAGCATCTGTGAATTAATTAAAACCAATACTATTGTTTGCAACAGGTCTCGAACACATGACCAATGGTACAAAAGAATAGAGTGTTAACCTGTTGGGAGAACAATCACTTGTTAAAATATTTTGCATTGCTAATTAATATCCTATTAACAATAAAGGTTTAAAGTAAGGCTCATTGATTTGGTTATTAAAAGGTAACTATCAATGTTGAAATATATATGGACAATCTTCTTTCTGTTGATAAAAGATAATATATTTTGTTTTAGAAAAGTAATTTTGAACACATATCAATAAGCTATATAATAAAATTAAACGATCAATAATGAATAAAATCAACTAAAATATGGTTACCAGTAATATATAAGATATCCTATTTCAAAAAAAAATATATGACATATCATAAAATTGATTTAAAAAAACATATCAGTTAAAATATATCATTAAATTGATAAGAACTATGTGTAATTTACTTATGAAATGTGGTGAGTGAGACCGATAGACCGTCTCATACTTACATTAAGAATATCATTTGTTGGTAGACGTTCATACAACGGGGTCAATGGTATCGAATAGGAGCTATGAGTATTTGTTCATGGCTCTTACTTGTTCATGGCTCTTACTTGTTCACGACTCTAAGTATGAATCAATTATATAGCGTGATATTAATAATTAATTATATAGCGTGATACTAATAATCAGTTATATATCGTGACACTACACCTAAATCTTTTAATCGAATGATATTGTCACCATACTTACAGCTTTTGATATAAGATCTCGTGATAGCATGCATATGAATCTTGATAAAATCGATGCATCATCATAATTTTATATTATATGGTGTCACACTATGTGATTGATTAGGAACTTTGGGTGCGATGTTACACTATATAGTGATACAATAAGAACACTTTTGGTCGTTCATGACTTTTATCATAAATAATCAATCATATAGTGTGATATCACACTCACATATCATAATCGAATGATGTTGTCATCGTACTTACAACTCTTGATATAAAATCTTGATAAAATTCTCGATGTGCCACCATGATAAAATTCTCGATGCACCACCATGATCTCATATAAAATCTTAAAACAACTCTTGAAATGAACGATCAATTATATAGCATAACATCACACAAAGCCATCAACATTGCTGATTTACTATAGTTACAATGCCTAAGACTGGAAAACCAGTGTTGTAAACAAAGTGTACAAGGCCGATTAATCGCTACAACGACGATTAAGTTGGATTTATGTAAAATGGATTAACGGTGGTCTACTGTGGTCAACGACAGTTAAGTTGAATTTTAAAAATAATGCCAAAAATACATAAAACTCGTTAGAATACCCAAAACTTCTCGGGTATATCTAAAATTTGTTAAAGTTACTGATCTGATTAATCAACGATGGATCTCGCCTAAAACAAATACTAGTTACAAAGATCAATTGACCGACCGACTTACAATTTCTCGACTTTTACAATCTTAGTTGAAACTATTCTATTATTCTTTTTAAACTTACATATAAAAACTCATTTTTTACACTATTCTATTATTTTTTTAGACTATTATATTATTTTTCATGTACATATAAAACTCATTTAAACTTGCATAAACAATACGTGGGCTACATTGATCTTCCACCTCAAATATGGTATATAAAATACTTATCTAAACTTAAGAATAGAAGTCATCTAGTTTTTTGTTCTAAAATGGCGCTTAAATCCTCGATTCTTACAAAGGGGCTTTTAGTTCTCCAAAAAATACGGCTAATAACTCATGAGCACCGATTGGCTATTGGGATCTATAAAGATCAGCCCATATCAGTTTACCATCATAAGTTGTAACGATTTTTTCTTCATTGATGTAAGTGGGTTTTCTATATCTTTTTTTTAATTTTCTTCCCAAAGTGCTTGTTTGTTATTATCATTTCCTATTCTTATTAAGAGATAAATTTTAGTTAAGATTCTTAATGTTTAATATATATGATTGATATAAATGTTGGCAGATGGAATCTCATCCAAATGAAAGTCCTGGATCTTCTGATCCTTCAAATTCAATCAACCTTGAAGATGATTCTCATACAAACCAAAATATTGATGAAAACCGTCCTTTTACAAAGAAGAAGAGAGCTAAAACTTCACCAGTGTGGAAGGATATGATTGAGGTAACAGTGGGTGGTGTAAGAAAAGCACAATGCATTCATTGTAAAGAGTATTTGTCATTGAGTCTTACATCAACTACAACAACACTTAAAAGGCATCTTGAAACTTGTGGAGCAAAGAAAGCTGCAATGGGGCTTAAAAGGTTTGTATTGTGATGGTATGGAGCTTATCAAGTTCGTATTTTTGACAGTATGGAGCTTTTGATGAGATAGCATTTGATGATGGGTCTTTTGAAAGAAATGAGAATGTGCAATCTGAATTTAGTTATCTTGTTTTATCTTTTCTGCAAGTTTTTGAATGTAATATGTTGCTATGGTTAAAACTTTTATCATTTTGTAGATCATTTGATCAACTTGTCATTAATTCAATGTATTGTTTTGCTTTTGTTTAAGATTTAGCTGTCAATTACATATTCAATGTTCAGCTTTTTAAACCATGAAATATGTATGAATTGTGACATGGTTGTATGGTATATTATTTTAGTCATTTTTTAAACGAACTAATCGAGTTCGAGCCAATAAACGAGCAATTTTAGCTCGAATATAAGATAGGCACATAAATAAACGAGTATCGAGTACGAGCTCGAACAAATACATGATACCCGATCTCGAGTTCGAGCCACAGTAAAAAAAAGTATTCGAGCTCGAGTCGAGCTTGAGAAGAATAATAGTCTTGCGAGCCGAGCCTAAATAGCCTAATACTCGACTCGACTCGGATCGTTAACACCCCTAGTTCCAGTTCTTGTTTTTGAGATTTTTTGGTTCTTGGTTCGGTTCCACCGGTTCTCGGTTCCGGAACCAAAGACCCGATAATTATAAAAATATTATAACTTTTTTATATACCATACTCAAAAGATAATATCGTAGCTAATATAAAAAACACAACTAACCTACTCTCAAAAATAGCAAACCGGACATCTTAAATTCTAATTTTAATTCAAAATAAAAAACTATCATCATTATCAAATCAATAGAACTAAGTTTTATGTTGGTTTTTTTATTTGCATTCAATGTATGTCTTCTTAGTATTAATGAAATATGTATCTCTTGTTATTACCTAATTACTAATCGCTAGATTTGTATAATATAAAGATTGTTTTTTATGTTATAATTGTGGATATGGCACTTTCAATAAGTTTGAATAATTTATGAGTTTTTTATTCTAGTTTGTAATAAATTTTTTAATATATTATGACTAGCCATGCCAAATACATTCATTTTGTAAACATAATGTTAAATGATTAGTAATCTATATCTTTATTTTGATTTGCTTTTTAAGGTGATACAAATTCAACTGATATTGAGCCTGATAACTTTGATTCGAATTTTGGTAAAAGAAATGTAGTAAACTTGTGAAACTATATAATGTTTATTTATTTGAGCGTATACTTAGTTGTTAAATGTTATTACTTTTAACGTAAATGGTTATAAATACTTAGAAGAATTTTTTTTTTGACATAATTCATTAGTGAATGAGTTTTTATTCTTCTTCTAAAAAATCGGTTCCTATGCTGGTAGAACCAAAGAACCGGAACTGGAATAAGAACTGGAACAAAAAAATATATTTGGTTCGGTTCTCGGTTCCTATTTTTCTTAAAATTTTGGTTCTCAGTTCCACCGGTTCCGGTTCCAGTTCTACTGGATCTAGACCCACGCTCATCCCTACCCTCGCTCCCCAAACGTTTATAGAATGGCTTCCGAACTATGATGGCCCGAACAATGACGTCTTCTTCGTACTCTGATAATATCGCTTCCTTTGTATATGTGCATCTTATTTTCTAAGCGTCTTTTTTGTCGTCACTAAATCGTTTATATCTCAAATGGTGACATGCATAAAGTAAATGAAGTGCAAAAAGAAAAGAAGTATAAGGTAGCTCCCATCCTATTCACGTCCTTTAAATGCTCAAGTCTGGCCTTGGGTACCTGCTGTATAGGACATGGAAAGAAAATACGGTTGAGCAATACGCTCAGTGAACGGATATACAGACACGATAAGAATAACTGAACATAAATAAAATATCCGAAATGCAGCAGAATAATGTAAGTCCTAGAAAACCTGGAACATGTTTTATATACTGGTTTATATTTGGAAAGTCTTATGCTTAATCATGAAAACATGATTTAAATGCCAAAATCCCATATAGGTCATGTAAGGTTTCAACATGCATGAATATATAGCAGGGTGACCTCGTCATACAATTAGAGGGGTTGCCTCTAATTATATTAGTCTGAGTGGAGGGATCAGCTCCATGTAACGGATGTAGAGCACACACCACAGTTACCGTGTAAATCTAATAAACATGTACTAAGATGCACCCATTCGCCCCACATGGTAATAATAATAATACTGGCCAAAACACCAGCGCCTCAAGTGTTATGGTTATGGTACCTCCATAACTAGGTGAAACATGACATGCGTGTATATAGCTTAGGCAATTTAAATAGCATAGCATGGTAATTACTGATAAGTTTAATGACATGTAATCTACAGGGAAAACAGATGGCAGCAGACAGGAAATCCTAATCATACATAGAAAATGATTGTCCTTACTGAAGGACGGAATATCCGTACCTTATGTCTAGTAACGAAGAAGATGAAAGGCGAAAAGAAATCTACTCCGACTTCACGAGTGCTACATAATAAAGGACGTGGATGAGTTGTGTGTTCATGTATAACTTGCTGAGTGTTAGTCACTTTACTTGTTCTTGTCTTCTGTTACTTGTTCTTGACTTGTTTTACATGTTCTTGACTTGTTTTACATGTTCTTGACTTGTTTTACTGCTTCATGTGTTATCATGTATTTCTTAGTGTTTCTTGATTAATGTATTTCATGTTTCATGTGTTATTATACTTGATGTGTGATAATAAGTAACTTTCTAAGAATAGCAGGTTTCTATATATAGCAACTTTCTAAAAATAGCAGGTTTCCATATATAGCAACTTCCCAAAAATAACAAGTTTCCATAAATAGTAAGTTTCCATAAATAACATGTTTTCATAATTAGTATGTTTCAATAAATAGCATGTTTCCATAAATAGTAATAAGCTTGCTTGATAAGCATGTGATATAAGCTACAACTTAATAATTATATAAGTCATGATTAATATCATAATATAGTAAAGTTTATTAATAAGTAAATACTTTAGGTTAACATGATTATTATTAATTAATATTATAATATATGGTTTAAATGGTTATTGATTAATAAAGCATGGTTTAATAAACTTTACCTTAAACTTGATAATTAAATAATTAAATTAAATGTTATACTTGATTTAGTTATACCATGGTTAAAATGAAAATAATTAAATAAGCTAAGTCTCATTTTAATTAACTACGTGTGCCTTGTTATATATATCATGAATAATTATACCAAATAATTATTTTAAGTCCTTGTTAATTTAATTAAATGTATCAGAATTTATTTCACGAATAATATATATACACTAATATATCCTAAGTCTTGATTTAATTAATCTGTTCATGATAAATTTCATAGGTTAACCAAACCGGTTCATGATGTTCCTTAATCAATTAAGCCGGTTCCATAAGCCGGTGATTATAATAAGTTCATGATTAAATAAAACCACTTATTTTGATAAGCTCGAATTAATTAATAAGCCGAAAGATTAAAATCAAAACACCCCGTTTTGTGACTTACGGTTTCCCGAGCCCCGAAACAAAAGCCCACCGAGACCTAAATCTCGGTTGCACGAAACCAAAACAACACCCTTGAACACCGATGTTGTGTCCTAGCCACTACTCAGCCGAGCCCTCACCGGCTGTTGGGGTTAACCCATTGCCGAGCCAAACTACCCCTGCCCAATAATATGTTGCGGCTGGTTAACCACAGTAGCCACCAACTGCACAAGTCCCCCCGCCGGCTATACCCACTGGACTTCACAGCCTTGCGGCTGATACTAAAAATCAGCCACCGTGGCCCTTATGGGTTGCGGCTGGTCGAAGTCTTACTACCTAGATGGTGACTCTCCCAACTTTTCTGGCACTACTTTCGAAGAGGCAGTACAGCGTGCCGTTGAGGCGTTGATTCCAAGTCTTACTACCTAGATCACCAACCAAATTCGTTAGAATGATGCTGGTGGAAGCGGTGATCAGGCTCCTACCATCCACACGTGGTTAGAGAGGTTCGGTAAACAGAAACCTCAACCATTTAGCTCCGCTGCTACTCTAGTTGATGCTGAAAACTGGTTTGCGCATATTGAGAAATTGTTCGAAGTACTGGGTTGTGAATATGGATTTAAGGCTAGGCTGGCTAGCTACAAACTCGAGGGTGACGCTCTTAGCTGGTGGAAGGCCTATAAGCAGGCCAAGGGAGGTGACGACTTTGTGCTGACTATGACTTGGGCAGACTTTGGGGAGGTTTTCTTTCTGTAATATTTTCCTAAGTCGGAACAACGAAAATATGAGCGGGAATCACAATGTTAGGCGGAGGGACGGAGTGTCCGGTGGCGAATTTATGAAGTGGTTCCTTAGGTTGGCAAGTTTCGTAGGATCAAAAGCATGTACACAGGAGGACCAGGCAGAGAAATTCAAGTGGGCTCTCAGTGATCACGTTCTGGACAACATTGTGAACCTTGATTTCAAAGATACGGCGGTTGTGGCTGATGCTGCAAGGAACTATGAGATTCATCGCGAGAGGTTGAGGCTGAATAAAAGAAATCATGATGGTGACTATATTTACCCTGTGAAAGATGGAAGCGGTGGGGGAGACGACAAGTCATTAGGTACGATTCTAAGAAATTCTCGATTCATCTTTCACAGGGTAATCCTTAGTCCTATGTTCAGTCGAACCACAACGAAAACATGCCCCAGATATCTTATAGCATGCCCTTCTAGGATGAAGCTTTCCGCAAGTTTGTCATGGTGGTCCTGAACGACTTTTCTGATCATCGCCTTTGTTGTTATGCGTCACCGGTTGAATACGGTCACCATCACGATTTCTTTTATTCAGCCTTGATCTCTCGCGATAAATCTCATAGTTCCTTGCAGCATCAGCCATAGTCACCACATTTTTGAAATCAAGGTTCACAATGTTGTCCACAACGTGATCACAGAGAACCCACTTGAATTTCTCTGCTTGGTCCTCCTGCGTACCTGCTTTTGATCCTACGAAACTTGCCAACCTAAGGAACTGCTTCAGAAATTCGCCACTGGACTCTCCGTCCCTCTGCCTAACATTGTAATTAGATGTAAAACCCGTATTTAAAAATCAGGATATTTAAATACGCAGTTTAATTTTAATAAACTATTTAAGTATTAATTATTAGACAAGAGATATAAACGTAGAAATTAAATACGCTATCCCGGTTTATTTAAATATTATAGTTAATATTTATTCAGATAATAAGTATTTAGTCTCAGAAAATATTACCGATGAATTATTTAGTTTACAGAAATAATTAAACATTAATATTAAATACGCACGCTCAGTTTTAGTTAAATATTATAAATAATTATTCAGAAATAATTATTAAGTTTCAAAAATATAACGTATGTATTATTTTAGTATGCATAAATAATTAAACGTCATCAGGAATCACGCAGTCTCAGTTTTAATTAATATCGTGTCGTAAACTAATTATTCAGAAAATAATTATTAGCCATTCATTTTCAGGAAATAAATAAGTTTTTGACGAGAATTTTAAAACACGATCACGAACACGAAAGTATTAAAAAAAAATAAAAAAAATAGAACAAATCAAGTATATGTTTAAAGGCCGGTTATAAAGAAAAGGGGAAATAATGGGCTTTAGCCCATTTGTTTACAAGAAATAAAAACGGGGGTTTTCCCCTTTGGCTTAGACACAACGAACAAAAAAAAAATATAACAGAGGGTAGGGTTTTATTTCCCTGCCGACACAAGAGACAAAAAAAAAAAAGAAAAGGAAGAAGGCCGCCGGATAGAACAAGAGGGTTGCGGGTTTGATTTTCCTTGATTCGTGTTTCAGCCTGTGTTTTAATCATCAATACGGTAATTATCTGGTTCTTCCTTCTATTTTATTTAAATCGATTCAAAAAAAAAAAGAAATCAGTAAATAGTGATGTGGGGTATGTATAGGGTGTCGGGTTGGCTGTGATTCACGAGCCGAGACCAGCAGGGGTCTCGGTGTGTTTATTTTCGGGACCAGCCGCAACCCTCAAGGGTGCGCTGGTGGTTCATGTTCGACAGCAGCGACCAAAGAACCCACACAGGGGTGTTTGGCTCGGTACAGGGTGCGTTTGGGTTGTAAAATGCTTATACAGATTTTAAGGGTGCGTTTGGGATAACACAAACAGTGGGGTTGTACTAACAGGGGGAAACAATATAACCTAGCAGTGGGAACTAATACTTAAGCAGGGGAAAAAATGGACAGAAAAACAAAGAAGTTTAAATAACATTAGCGACAGTCTAGCGACAGATTTTTCTGTCGCAAAACTGTTAGGTTTTAGACAGTTTTTAAAGAAACAGTTTTAGCGACAGTTTCGGGTGACACAGAATTTCTGTCACTAAAATTTTCGGACAGATTTTGTGTTTATGTTAATTGTTAGTGCGACCGAGATGGGATATCTCGGTAGGCTCGGGACAGGTTTATAAATGATAAAATAAATATTGTTATATTATACCTTTTTAAATTAAATTGTTTTACAAATATGTTTATATATATTTCAAATGTACTAAATTAAATTAGTTTTTAATATTTTAAAAGGGTATAATTTTATTAAATAAATTAATATATTTTGGAAACTTTCTTAATTAGGAAACTTTCTATTTTTAGCAGGTTACCAAATATATATTTTAGTATGACGTCAGAATACGTGTTATGTCATACAAATAATAGAACAAGATACGATTAAAAGAAATATTAGAAGGCTCAGATTTACCAGTTTATACATACGGACAGTATTGCAAGAATAAATTAAATCCTACGAATACAGTTAAGAGCAGTAAAATTTATAACATTAGTCAACTCATTTTCGCGTCCGTTATTTATGTAGTATCCGTGAAGTCAGATTCGATCCGTCAGCTTTCAGTCTTATTTCAGTACTGGACACGAGGTACGGATTTTCCGTCCTTTCAGTAAGGACTTTCTTTTATGCATGATTAGGATTCCCCGTCTGCAGCCAAATGTTTTCCCCAGTATATGTTTAAGTTTATCAGTAATCGTGTTAATAACGAAATAAATTGCCTGAGCTTTATATACAAGCACGACCAGTTTATGTACTAGTTACGGAGGTACCGTAACCACGGCACTAGAGGCACCGGTGTCGTGACTCACATGCAGGAGAGTGATATCCTGCATCGTCCCACTCAGCTCAGCTTGGCCATTTTATCAGTATTATTATTAGTGGGGCGTATGGATGCATCCTAGGCTACAGTTTACATTTAGCAGGTGAATGTGGTGTGTGCTCTACATCCTTCACATTGGAGCTGATCCCTCCACCCAGCACAGTTATTTAGAGGTCACCCCTCTACAGCATGACGAGGTCACCCCTCCAGTTATTCATGCACGGTTGTTACAGCACGTGACCTATATAAGCTCTGGCAAATAAAACACAGTAAATGCATGTTTTCAGAATTAATAGTTACATTTCAGTATCAGTATATATGAACCAGATTGCTCAGATTTTATGCAGAGTTCTACCACATGTTTCATATCAATCTTACAGTTTCTGTATTCTATCGCCTGTTTCATTCAGTATATTCTTATCATGCTTTATATCCGTCCACTGAGCGTTATGCTCAGCCGTAGTTCCTTTCATGTTCTAACGGCAGGTACATCAGGATGCTTTTAGGATTCTAAGAGCATGTGCATTTGGATGGAAGCTACCCGAACTTCTTACTTTATGCATTTCTTATATTATTCTGCTTATTTGGACATTGTTTAGTCCTTTCTTTCAGTATTTTATATTTCATGTTTTGGGCTTATGTTTGGATTACCGAAGTTTGATTCTGGTATTTCCTTTATGGTCAGTTAATGTTCTAGGACATTTACCTTATGCTTTGATGACACGCCATAAATACACGTAACGGTCCATTTATCCAAGTGGGGTGTTACAATTATGGTATCAGAGAGCAAGGTTCGACCTGTAGGCTCTAAAGCTTGACCTGTGACTAGTGGGTAGTCACCAGGAACTTCTCAGATTTTGGCGTCGTTGTCTTTCATATTTCTCATGGATTATTCAGTCAGTTTTCTTCGTCTATCAGTCAGTTTTCTTAACGTTTTGACTAAGTAAAAGGTTGGTACAGAACTGGCCATATTTAGTCGCATGTGCTTTTAGCGAGCTTTCGTTTTGGTGAACTGACCATAGGCGTTCACCCTTGCCCGTTCAGATTTTTGTATTGGTAAACTGACCATAGGCGTTTACCCTTACCCATGACAGATTCATGTTTTGAGTCAAATATCACTTGGTGAACCAGCCATAAACGTTCACCATTTCTCAAGCCAAACTTCATGTCTTTCAGTCAAATGATGTTTTGTGAACCGATCCACAGTTGTTCACCCTTGTTATATCATGACATTCTATAAATTTTGACAAGTATGGATTTGGACTTCAGCCATCCATATTTAATACCAGATTATAAATTTCTATACAGTTCTCAGAAAATTTTGACCAGTATGGATCGAACCAGAATAGCCCATACTTAGTCTCATGTTTCCTTCCTTGAAGTACGTGGATTGAACCATAGTCGTCCACATTAGTTAATATTACACCTCAGTTGATTTAACTTTTTGTTTTCCTTATAACAGTCAAATTTTCATACCCTCACGTTGAAGTCATCTACATGATGATTCAGTTTCATGTCTCCTTACGAGGATTATATTTTCAGCAAGGTGAAGATACCTTCAGGCTAAAATATAGAAGGATTACAGTAAAATCCTATTTCATGATAAATCATGTTCTGGCCTTTATCAATCATGTCTTCTATCTTCATACTGAACATTGATGAAACTCTGTTTAATCATACTTTCAGCCTCTATACAACCATCATTAAGTCCACGCAGGAATTACTAGGCTATCATCGTTACCCATTTCAGTTCAGTTTACCACCGTTTAAATCAATTTATGTCTTTGATAATGTCAGACAAGCGACACCAGTATCGATCATCCCATAAAATTTCCACCAGCTCCATGTATAGTATTCCATATGTACCCCATGTACAGTGTCTCAGTTATACTCCATGTATAATATTTCACGTGTACTCCAGGCGTTTCCACTTGTCGATATTCTACCAGGTGCTGATGCTGCTCGTGAGTTGAAATTTTACCAGATGCTGATGCTGCTAACACTCTGAAGACCACACAGATGCTGATGCTGCTGAACCTTGGAGATTTCTCAAGATGCTGATGCCGCGGAACGAGGACGAAAACTATAAACTTGAAATTCCTGACAAGAATAAATTCAACCATCAGACACTACCATTCGATTTTATGCTGTTACTTTCTCAGTTAGATGTCACACTTCACCCAGCCAACTCTCATTCAGAAGAGTGGGAACCGGAACCCAGCCGGCCACTCAGCAGAATAGTCACATGAATCACGGTCATGATAATGACCGTCATAAATTGACAGACAAAGCAGTGGTGACAATCCCCGTACTTATAATTAATCAGTCAGTAATCATCGGAACTCCGGAACGGACGTGACCAGAAATACAAGGGTCAGTAGTCCAACCGGTCCGCCAATCCTAGCAGTTACCAAAATTTTCCAGCCTTGTTCATTTTCATCTATTAAAACACGTGCCAAGACATCAGTCAAGACATAGTTCTCAGGTAGCATTTCGGAAGACACATATCAGGGCACCAGTCATGGTACACGTCGTACGAATATCTTCTCAGAGTACGAGTCCGAGCTCTTAGTCCCAATATGTTCCAAGCAAGACCCTCAGTAATTCAGGGTATCTTTCAGAAAGGGGTATACTCATTCTATTATGCCACGCATATATCAAATCATTAAAATTCAGTCACCGCACATGTTTATTATTCCGATTAAACACACGGTAATCATTATGTGAGGTTACAAACGAACATATTTAGTGAAAAGTCGCCATGTTTACTTCGTGTATTCCTATGTCAGCTTTATCTTAAATCATGTAGTACCTACCTCCCAGCCAGAAAGACTCCACCATACCACCCAGATTTATTAAGTTTTCCTTTCAGTTAACGATGACATCCGTCTTACTAGATCCCAAATATTGTCATTTCAGTTCTGCCAGAAAATCAGTACAAGTTATACTTTACAACAAGTGAATTATTATTCTGAAGCTACGAAGACCTTTCAGCTACCAGTTATAAATTCACTTTGTAAATTCCTCAAATTCATGATCAGCAGATCATTCCAGAATCCCAGATATAATTTCAGAAAGTTTTCATAATTCATTCCCAACTTCAAGACATAATTTAATATCGAGCTTGCCTCATGAACGGAACCTGTCTTCAAAAATCTTATTTACAGGGCTTTAGCTACGTTAAAAGAGTTGTAGCATTTGCTGCAAGAATTACTAGAATGAGGCTTTATTCGCCATGGCGCACCACCAGGAAGTGCACCGTTTCTGTCTATCAGGAAGAAGGTCGGTATTATGAGATTATGTATCGACCACTAAATTTTTTTTTTACAAGATCACCATTCTTAATCAATGTTCATTCCATAAATAGCAGATTTATCTGATCTGCCACGATGTCTTAAACATTTTCCAGAACAATCTCAAATCATGCTACCATCAGTGGTGAGAGAAAGAACATGATGTTTTCTAGACTGATGTTGCACATATTACACTCTCTCTTAAGATTTTGATTTTATACTTCTGAACTCCCTAATGCTCCAGCTATATTATGGAATTTTTGAATAAAAAAAAAAATTTCTCGTGGTTCTCAAACAAAATCGTCAGCATATTCATTGATCACGTTCTGATCTGGTAAATTCTAGAGAAGAACATGAGGAGCATCTTTTCACGACCCCTCAGATTCTCCGATAGGAGAAAATTATATACGCAGCTTTCCAGATGTGAGTTCCAGATGAACAAAGTGGCATTTCTGAGCCACCACATTTCAACAGAAAGAAAATTTCAGACAATCCTGCGAAGGTGAAGGCCATCACCTGATGGTCCCGACTGACGACTGTGAACGTAGTATAAAATTTCTAGAACTCAATTGACTGCTACCGCAGAAATTGCCGACAGTCATCACTAGAAATTCCTTTATGACTATTCAACAAGATTTCCACCAGAATGTTCCATAATCCCAGACAAAACACTGATAGAATCCGCATCACACATTAATGCAGCTATGTTCATATCTAGATGCCTGACCTACTGCAGGTTCAAGATAGAACACCGACATGCTATTACTACAAGTAGAAATTCTAGACCGAAAAGAGACAAGACTCCATGGAGATTGTTATCAGTTTACCACAGACTCAGAGAAAGTATGATGCTATCTAAGTTATCATCAACCATGTAATCAGCCTGTGCGTCTCTTTTCATCCGAAAGGATCACGTAGTAACAGATCTGCAGAAAATTTTAAAATTCAGCAGTAAATCGTACGAATTCAAGGCATTTCATCGACCATCCTATCAAACAGAATTCATGTTCACGATCAAGTGCATGTTTACGTCCATTTTAAGTTCATGTTTATTTCCACTTTCACGTTTACGTCTCATTCGCAGTATGATGCTGTTTCAGTTCATCTTTTACGCTATCTCCTGATTTAAGCTCACGTTAGCGTCCATAACGTTGTTCACGTTCAAGTTCGTGTGCCATTTCACGATCCACGTTTCTCAGTTTATTACCGTGTACAGTTACATAAAGCTTGGGAAATCAGACTCAAGTTTAGCACAACTATTCCACAACCAGTCAAATGTTTTACATCTCAGGCCGTATCGTTTGGCAATCATTCCTCAGTCAGCATACGTTCATGATATGTTCTAGTATCACGTTCACAGTATGATTCACTTATCATATTCTAATTCCATGCCAGCGCTCCTCATATAATTATGAACCACGTTCACAATTGCTCACTTAGAATGTTCACAATTGTTCACGTAGTTCGTCCCTATATATATTCTTAGCAGCTTACTCAGAGATATAAATATTATCTTTTCAGGATAATTGTACGTACTGTTTCATATATCGTACATGCTATAGTTATTCAGTCTATCAAATTCAGAAAATCCATCTTAAATATGGAACCAGAAGCTTTTCAGCATCATCAGGACAGGGTCATCAGGACCAAGATTTTATTTAGTATGTTAGACCTTTGAAGGAATCGTTTCGAGCGGGAGGCCACTCGAAACGGAGGAGTCCATCCGGATCTCTCATCCCTTTCCTTCAATAAATCCAGTTAAGTTCTTTCAGTCAGGTCACGTTCCATGTTCTCTTCAGCTATGTCTCGTTACATGATAATTTCAGTCATGTCAGGTTTATACCTATCAGCAGCATTATGTCTTAATTAGAAGACAAATTATCCTTCAGCCTATTTGTCCTTCAGTTACGTGCTTTCAGTTCTTATAACTTCATCAGCTTATTACCTTTAATTCGAGGACGAATTTCTCCTTTTTAGAGGGGAAGAATTGTAAAACCCAGTATAGTCGTATCTTTAATTCGGGGACGAATTATTGTTTTTAGAGGGGAAGAATTGTAAAACCCGTATTTAAAAATCAGGATATTTAAATACGCAGTTTAATTTTAATAAACTATTTAAGTATTAATTATTAGACAAGAGATATAAACGTAGAAATTAAATACGCTATCCCGGTTTATTTAAATATTATAGTTAATATTTATTCAGATAATAAGTATTTAGTCTCAGAAAATATTACCGATGAATTATTTAGTTTACAGAAATAATTAAACATTAATATTAAATACGCACGCTCAGTTTTAGTTAAATATTATAAATAATTATTCAGAAATAATTATTAAGTTTCAAAAATATAACGTATGTATTATTTTAGTATGCATAAATAATTAAACGTCATCAGGAATCACGCAGTCTCAGTTTTAATTAATATCGTGTCGTAAACTAATTATTCAGAAAATAATTATTAGCCATTCATTTTCAGGAAATAAATAAGTTTTTGACGAGAATTTTAAAACACGATCACGAACACGAAAGTATTAAAAAAAAATAAAAAAAATAGAACAAATCAAGTATATGTTTAAAGGCCGGTTATAAAGAAAAGGGGAAATAATGGGCTTTAGCCCATTTGTTTACAAGAAATAAAAACGGGGGTTTTCCCCTTTGGCTTAGACACAACGAACAAAAAAAAAATATAACAGAGGGTAGGGTTTTATTTCCCTGCCGACACAAGAGACAAAAAAAAAAAAGAAAAGGAAGAAGGCCGCCGGATAGAACAAGAGGGTTGCGGGTTTGATTTTCCTTGATTCGTGTTTCAGCCTGTGTTTTAATCATCAATACGGTAATTATCTGGTTCTTCCTTCTATTTTATTTAAATCGATTCAAAAAAAAAAAGAAATCAGTAAATAGTGATGTGGGGTATGTATAGGGTGTCGGGTTGGCTGTGATTCACGAGCCGAGACCAGCAGGGGTCTCGGTGTGTTTATTTTCGGGACCAGCCGCAACCCTCAAGGGTGCGCTGGTGGTTCATGTTCGACAGCAGCGACCAAAGAACCCACACAGGGGTGTTTGGCTCGGTACAGGGTGCGTTTGGGTTGTAAAATGCTTATACAGATTTTAAGGGTGCGTTTGGGATAACACAAACAGTGGGGTTGTACTAACAGGGGGAAACAATATAACCTAGCAGTGGGAACTAATACTTAAGCAGGGGAAAAAATGGACAGAAAAACAAAGAAGTTTAAATAACATTAGCGACAGTCTAGCGACAGATTTTTCTGTCGCAAAACTGTTAGGTTTTAGACAGTTTTTAAAGAAACAGTTTTAGCGACAGTTTCGGGTGACACAGAATTTCTGTCACTAAAATTTTCGGACAGATTTTGTGTTTATGTTAATTGTTAGTGCGACCGAGATGGGATATCTCGGTAGGCTCGGGACAGGTTTATAAATGATAAAATAAATATTGTTATATTATACCTTTTTAAATTAAATTGTTTTACAAATATGTTTATATATATTTCAAATGTACTAAATTAAATTAGTTTTTAATATTTTAAAAGGGTATAATTTTATTAAATAAATTAATATATTTTGGAAACTTTCTTAATTAGGAAACTTTCTATTTTTAGCAGGTTACCAAATATATATTTTAGTATGACGTCAGAATACGTGTTATGTCATACAAATAATAGAACAAGATACGATTAAAAGAAATATTAGAAGGCTCAGATTTACCAGTTTATACATACGGACAGTATTGCAAGAATAAATTAAATCCTACGAATACAGTTAAGAGCAGTAAAATTTATAACATTAGTCAACTCATTTTCGCGTCCGTTATTTATGTAGTATCCGTGAAGTCAGATTCGATCCGTCAGCTTTCAGTCTTATTTCAGTACTGGACACGAGGTACGGATTTTCCGTCCTTTCAGTAAGGACTTTCTTTTATGCATGATTAGGATTCCCCGTCTGCAGCCAAATGTTTTCCCCAGTATATGTTTAAGTTTATCAGTAATCGTGTTAATAACGAAATAAATTGCCTGAGCTTTATATACAAGCACGACCAGTTTATGTACTAGTTACGGAGGTACCGTAACCACGGCACTAGAGGCACCGGTGTCGTGACTCACATGCAGGAGAGTGATATCCTGCATCGTCCCACTCAGCTCAGCTTGGCCATTTTATCAGTATTATTATTAGTGGGGCGTATGGATGCATCCTAGGCTACAGTTTACATTTAGCAGGTGAATGTGGTGTGTGCTCTACATCCTTCACATTGGAGCTGATCCCTCCACCCAGCACAGTTATTTAGAGGTCACCCCTCTACAGCATGACGAGGTCACCCCTCCAGTTATTCATGCACGGTTGTTACAGCACGTGACCTATATAAGCTCTGGCAAATAAAACACAGTAAATGCATGTTTTCAGAATTAATAGTTACATTTCAGTATCAGTATATATGAACCAGATTGCTCAGATTTTATGCAGAGTTCTACCACATGTTTCATATCAATCTTACAGTTTCTGTATTCTATCGCCTGTTTCATTCAGTATATTCTTATCATGCTTTATATCCGTCCACTGAGCGTTATGCTCAGCCGTAGTTCCTTTCATGTTCTAACGGCAGGTACATCAGGATGCTTTTAGGATTCTAAGAGCATGTGCATTTGGATGGAAGCTACCCGAACTTCTTACTTTATGCATTTCTTATATTATTCTGCTTATTTGGACATTGTTTAGTCCTTTCTTTCAGTATTTTATATTTCATGTTTTGGGCTTATGTTTGGATTACCGAAGTTTGATTCTGGTATTTCCTTTATGGTCAGTTAATGTTCTAGGACATTTACCTTATGCTTTGATGACACGCCATAAATACACGTAACGGTCCATTTATCCAAGTGGGGTGTTACATTAGAGGTGGCAAATCTTGTCCATTTTGATAAATATGGGCACTTTTTGCCCATTCTTTATTATTAATGGGCTAAACGGGCGCATATGTAAGAAACTTATGGGCTTAATGGACGCAAATGTAAAACACTAATTAGGCTACTTGGCGGATATTTTATATTTAATTTTTATCCCCGGCTTTTAAACAAGTATTTTTATTTTTTAATTCTACGTTTTTATATGTCTTTTTTCTCATTTTAGCTTGTGCCCGTTTAGCCCGTCCGTTTTGCCTGTGCCCGTTTAGCCCGCGCCAGTTTTGCCCGCCGCCCATTTAGCCCGTCGCCCGTTCAGCCCGCCACCTATGCCTGCCGGCCTGCCCTTTTTGCCACCTCTAATTGTAATAATCCCGCTCATATTTTCGTTGCTCCGACTTAGGAAAATACTGCAGAAAGAAAACCTCCCTAAAGTTTGCCCAAGTCATTGTCAGCATAAATTTGTCACCTCTCATGGCCTGCTTATAGGCCTTCCACCAGATAAGAGTGTCACCCTCGAGCTTGTAGCTAGCCATCTTAGCCTTAAACCCGTCTTCGCAGCCCAATACTTTGAACAATTTCTCATTATGCGCAATCTAGTTTTCAGCATCAACTGGAGTAGTAGCGGAGCTAAATGATTGAGGTTTCTGTTTATTGAACCTCTCCAACCACGTGTGGATGGTAGGATCCTGGTCACCGCTTCTGCCAGCAGCATTCTGACAGATTTGGTTGGTAATCTGGGTAGTAAGACCCGGAATCAACGCCTCAACGGCCCACTGTACTGCCTTTTCAAAAGCAGGGCCAAGAAAAGTTGGAGTCACCATCTGATATATAAATGATTTCGTGGCGACAAAAACGAAGCTTAGAAATTAAGATGCACATATACAAAGGAAGCGATATTATCAAATTACGAAGAAGACGTCATTGTTCGGGCCATCATAGTTCGGAAGCCATTCTATAAACGTTTGGGGAGCGAGGGAACTTTAAATCTTAAACTCAACCACTCAGCCATAACGTAATATCGAGATGGAACATCCTAATACGAAGCTTCCAACTAACATGACAAATTCCGCGGAAACGAATACGTATGAAAAAAAATATAACGATAATATCAAAGTACGCGTGGAAGCCTAATCTACCCAATCCTCACAGGTTAATCCTAGGTCGTAGACTTTAACACCCCGCTCAGAAAAGAGACAAAGTGTTACGTGTATGGTGTCACATCAGATACATCATATTTTAAAAAGGCTAAATTGAAACTTTATTAAATCCAGAATATTCAAAGTAATATCTTAATAACAAGAAATCTCCAAAACAACGGGTTCCAAAATGCAAAAGTATTAAATCATTAAAATGTCTTAAAGTTTATTAAACTCTTGGGTGACTCTAGGTAAGACCATACTCTTATAGCACAGTATCCCGCTTAATACCTGTCGAATAAAAACGGCTGAGCAAAACGCCCAGTGAACGGATATAACAAATATGGTTTAAAGTAGGGAAGATAACGAAGTTGCGGATATCACAAGGTATGAATACAAGAATGAATATATGGATCAATAAGAAGGTTACGGAAAGGTAAAGGGATGCCCACGAGCTCACATAACAAATCACATATCCAAATCAACCAAATAGTCATATAAGTGTACAAGGAGCGCGACTCTTATATACCAAAAGTGATGGAGTGTATAGCATACACAAACCAATCACATCACACTTACAAAAAACCTAGGATGCTGAAATTGTGTATAATGCAGTTCGTTTTTCTCAGTTCTTGCTAATTGAAAGTCCAACCAATATCGGGTTTTTAACTGTTTTTGGTTGTTAAATCTTTTTTGGATATTCTATTTGCTAATTCAACAAAGCCTTGCAAAATTGAAAAATATTACCTACTTATATGTAAAACATCGTGCAAATACCAAGTTTTTATTCAAGTAAGATTCAAAATGTAAATTTTAAAACTAAAAGGACTGAAAATGTAAATTCTATGAAAGTTAAATGCTTAAAATGTAAAGTCTAACAAGTATAAGGACTGAAAGTGTAAAACAGCAAACCAAAAGGATCAATTATGAAAACTATGTAACAAACTAACCAAAAAGTAACAAATTCCAAAACTAATAACTGAAATTTAACAAATTCAAAACTGAAAGGACTTAATTGTGCAAACCCTAGAAATTAGCAAGTTTTGGCAAAAGTTAGAAACTGTTTAATACAAGAGGGACCAAACTGCAATTTCAGAAAGTATTTAAGCCAAAAACGGGTTACTATGACAAATAAGCTCGTTTGAGCTTATTACTAGACCAAAATCATTCAAACCAATTGCAAAACACTTCAAATTCAAATTAAGCTAGATCTGTAAAAGGAATCTTGCTGAAAATGTCAAATAAGCAAATAAGCACTTAACAATAAGCTCAAAATAAGCTCTAGGAAGATCTAGACATGCACAACTGGATTTTTGTGCTCAAACTGATTAAAGAGCTCAAATGATGAATGGGAAATCAAGTCATATCAAATTTCATCAAGTAATAAGCCAGGAATTTGAATTAAGCTGAAAATGGCTTATTGTTGACCAGGCGTTGACCAGAATTTTTGACAAAAAGCTGAAACTCTCAAAAATCATCCAATATCATCTACTAAGTGGATTTGTGAAAGAAAATAGCTTGGTTAATGAATAGAATCAAAAGATCTCAAAATCCAGTTTTCATTTACAGTAACTTTCCTTTCCTCAAGCATTCAGATTTTAGCTTATTTCTCCTAGCTTAATGGAAACTGTATAAAATGCTTATAGACTATGAAACTTTATAATATGACCTACAAATCAGAACAGGTTTGGTGAAATTTCATCAAGAAATCAGTTAATGGCAAGCAAATGAAAATGACAACTTTTTAAAAGCAAAACTGAATGAAAATGACCCAATCCTTTTTCTTACCAATTGCCTGTTTGACCTTATACTTGACTTGAAAATTACTCAAAACACTTTGTAATCACCTAATGACTGAAAATGAACATTATCTTGCCAAAAACCAATACTTGAAAACTTATCAACAGCTAATTCCAAACACTCCTTTATCTGAACTATATGAAAATTTTCAAAGACTTTTTAAGTACTAGTTCAAACTGAATGAAAATCTTTAGCAAACCAAACTCAATGCTCAAAATGAAATGTGTAAGAACTACTTGCAAGCATTGAGCAATACTAGACCTCAATCAAAGTAGAAAGCTAAAACTGACTGAAAAGGGCTATAAGCTAGATCACAATCCAAAGTTATAAGCAGATAGACAAAGCTAAGGCTACCAGCTAACTAGAATCAATCCACAATTAAGCTAACAAGTTTTATCATACATTCACAAAGGATTTACACTAGAAAAGAAGCATGCAATTGACAATTTAAGTTGAACCAAATATCAGAACTTTAGAACCTAGTGAAGAAACCATTGGGAAGTAGAGGAGTGATGTACTCTCTATCCTAGTGCTAACCACCACCTTAGCACTAGATCACCCATCTATAATCAATAAATCTGCTACAATCAACAAGAACATCTCCATGGCATGAATTCATCTCTTAAGCTATGAATTTGAACTGAAATCCACAAACAGCTACAATTCTTCCTCCAAAGTTAGTTATGATCAATGTATGATCATAACAAACTTCTAACAGCAACACAAGTCTCAATAGAAAGCAGGTATGAACAGTAATGATGAAGATAGAATTTGGCGGGAAATGAAGAATTTGAAATTTATTAATGGAATTCAGTTACAAAGTTGGTTAAAAGGATTCTAACTAACTAACTAACTCAAGAGTGTGTCAAACTCTTGAGTAGTTTAGCTAAGAAAGGAAAAAGTTGAGAGAAAATGTAAATGTGTGTGTTTTTCAC
This sequence comes from Glebionis coronaria, assembly GCA_025667525.1. Taxonomy (NCBI): domain Eukaryota; kingdom Viridiplantae; phylum Streptophyta; class Magnoliopsida; order Asterales; family Asteraceae; genus Glebionis; species Glebionis coronaria. The sequence goes on from CM046876.1 coordinate 535,531,284, forward strand.
ACTTACAACTACTCTTTTCAAATGAAGCCCTAAACTGCTATTTATAGACTTGAGAAGGAAGTTTGTTGGGGATGGTGACGTGTTGAGACCAATCCCAGGTCTCCACATGACACAATTCTGCTAAATTGATTTTCCAAGGATGAACATGAATTTGGGCTTTTTGATTGAGTCGATTTCTTGTTAACTGATGATGACCATTGTGTTCGTCTCTCAAAGATAAGTGCTTTTGATGTTTACAACTCTTCATGAAATCCATTCTAGCTCAAGAACGATCCTGGGAATTTTTGGCCGTTTGAAACTGACACGTGTCATGCTCTGAATGGTTGAAAACAAGGCACACGGATCACACTGTTGGGATTTTGTCATTAATGACTGGCGGCTGAGTGGGAATTTAATACTTGTGAGTTGGCAATCCTTGTGCTCATTTTTCTTGCTTCTCATTGGCTGGAATTGTAACACATGGATTGAACTTGTATTAATTTCCAATATTGGTAGATTTAGCCCCTAGACTTTGGCAGATTGCACTTTAAGGCTTGTAACTTCATTTCTTTGGCACTTTTAGTCCTTCAAACTTCATTCCTGAGCAGAATTGGTCCTTTGACTGAGTTGACTTGAAAGTTGACCTTGTTTGACTATGATCTTGACTTTTTACAATATTTACACTTTGGTCCTTCATCTTTGGCAGTTTGTCAAGATAGGTCCTTGTACTTCAAAGTCTTGTCACTTTTGATCCTTCTTTGTCTTTTTCATCAATTTAAGCTTGATTTTCCCTTGTTTGCTTGAAAATGTATCCTTTTACCTACACAAGTGTACACAAACACAAACATACCACATAACACTGTTTTTGCAAGATAAATTGGTATTTTGCTTCATATTTTAGGGTTATTTGTTGATAAATTGATATGAGTTTATGCTCATATCAGATGCATCCATACACTCCTTTAAAACACAAAGTCAATAGCACGTGCCCTAGCTCATGACTAGCACACGCACTCAAAATATAGCAATATAATGGCCATCAAAAGGGAAAGCTGAGATCTAATCACACCGCCCAAGATGGTGTCATGTCGTTGGTGCATCAACCGACATGGTCATGGTACCCCCATGACTAGGAAACAAAGTATGGCTCGGGCGTAAAAGGTTCATTTCAAAGGCATAACAAAATATATAACATAGTTGACCAAAAGGGAACATATTAAGGCATATCAACAATGGATCATAACGAGGCTAAAGGAGATTAAGGATCTTATAAAAACAACAAACTAAGGATATGGGAACATAGCAATGACATAGGGAATTATCTAATGGAATAATATACAAAAGAGTAAAAGAGTGTCTTATTAAAGAACCAAATATCCGTACCTTAAATGCACAAACAATCAAAAGAATCTTACACAAAGCAACAAGTCCTAATCTCGTGTCACCAAGGCTACAACATACATATAATAATATCTTATATACTGATGAAATACAAAGACTACAAGGTTTCATGATTTGGTGACTATAACACCCTAATTATCCATTTTCCCAAAACCCGTCATTTAGGGACTGTTTTTATAAATCCGTCTATAAATCCATTTTAGAAAACCTTAACCATTGATTAAAGACCAAATTTGAAAATTACATTCGAAGTAGATAGTTATAGACTCTGGATTCACTTAAAAAGCTATCCCGAAGCTCAAATTATGACCTTTACAAGATGACTTATTTTCTTATTTTTAAGGACTGTTTTCTAAGATCCGAATAATAGAATTTAGTTCCCGACCCTTTCAAGATGATTAGAGACCAATTACCTGTTATAAAAACTAGATTCTAAGTAGATAATTTTAGGCTTTATAAACACTTAAAATGGTATTATGAAACTTGTTTTATAATAAGATGACCCAAAAAACCGGACAGCCTTGGGTTTTAGTAGAGTGTTGGCTGAGTAAAATATATGTATGTATGATGTTTAGGCCAGCCATAGGGTCCTTTATATAGAGAATTTTATATTTGTTAAAGGCTTGAATTAAGGAAGACCATTAACTAGCTTTTTCAAACTTGAAACCTATGCCATAACTTTTGTCATTTAAGCACATTAAATTCATAAAAAGCTTTACTAAAGACCCATTTTGGCCGTGTGTTTTGAGTGGACCAAAAGGGATGTTTCAGATTGATTTTTAATGTCATAATAACATACTAATTATTTACCTTTTTCCATTTTTAAAAGTCTTATATTTAAGTGTACAAGTTACAAAAATGTGTAACATTTTAATAATTAATATAATATAAAGTTTAATATGTTTATTCATATATGTTTAAGAGTATTCATTTATTTTGTCTTTGTTAAAACCATAAGTTATATAATAATTAGTTTAAAAGGTTTCATAGTCTAAGTTTTATTTATTTAATACTTACGAAATAATTAAACTATGCTTTAAATTAAATTTAATAAATAGAAATAAAATCTCTACTATTGAATTTATATAAAATTCCCAAATTTCATAAAATATTCAAATACTGTACTTATTTATATCTCCGTATTTAAAAAATGCGTGTTTTACAACTCTTCCCTTCTAAAAAGAAATTTTCGTCCTTGGAATTAAAATAGTGTTATGGGTTTTATAGTCGATGTTTGCTTAAATATCATACTTCCATTCATAACTTTTTTTGTTAGGTTCCGGCTTTAAATGCTTCAAATCCGTGTTCTAGACGAAAGTGAAGCAATATTTTTGACTTTATTGAATGATGAAGTGGTATTGACATTGATAACAATCTCCATATGTATATAAAGACTAGACGAGTACCCGCGCATAGCGGCGGAAATTGTCTAGCAACAGATAATTAACACGATGCGATGTTGTGGTAAGTGTTTCGGTGACGTTAACAATATAACGTCAAAAGATTAAACTTTTATTGCAAAGCGTTGTAACATGTTATAATTCAAAATATCTTATAAATATGTTTCAATTTGATGAAAGGGTGCCATTTGTTTAATCAACCAAAGTTTATATCTTTTTTAATGAATAAGATTTGCATGTAGTAGTTTTTAGTGGGACCCACATTTTTCAAGCATTCAACATTTTCAGCATTCAACATTTTCAACTTTCAACTTTCAACCAAAGGATACACCCTTTATAATGTAGTATAGATATAGATTAGTGGGACCCACATTTTTCAACCATTCAACATTTTCAACTTTCAACCAAAGGGATACACCCTTTATAATGTAATATAGATATAGATTAGTGGGACCCATATTTTTCAACTATTCAACATTTTCAACTTTCAACCAAAGGGATACACCCTTTATAATGTAGTATAGATAGTTGTGTACCTCTGCATCCATACATTTTTCGCCATGTGTCTAACACATTTTCTCTCTCATTACTTTTAACCAACAATTTTTTACATCAACCAATCACATGTTTAGGTCTAATTATAGGTCTAACTTTTAGGCATATAATTCATTTTCTATTGTATAAAAGCTCATAAGCGGACATGTCAACGACAACTTGCACTTCATCATTCCATAGATTCAAATAGATTGATCCACAAGCTGAAACCTAAAAAGAATATGAATGAAAGTATGATAGTTAAGCCAGCGTCGACAACAACAAACTGAATTTATATTGTATCATATTTGTGTGTATAAATGAATTAGATGATAATTAAAACTCAAAATGATTTTATGCTTAGAATGATGTTACATTTAGTGTACCATCAATAATCTTTACCAGCAGGAGTTCCTTCATAACATCATACTCAAGATCAACTATATCACATGATAGAATAACCTTCCTCTTACATCCCTACCACACTTCTTCTTCATGTATTGCTATTACTGTACGACCAATAATAGACGAAACACTCTAAAATAAGTATATTATAGGTTTTTCTAATATGTGTCATGGTGGCATATGATAAAAGTCATTAATTGTCATCAAATATCTTCTCTAATTACTCATCACATTAATTGTGAGTGGTTTTTTTATGTCTCTTCCATTTTTACCCTTTTTATTTCGTCAAATGATTTACTGTAATTTAAGAATGTCATAAAAGTGGTCATACAAACGCTTGCACAATCGTATCTCAATTCCATCCATTTTTTTTTCACATCACTTGATTCAATTGTTATATTTGAACTCACTAGTGTATATTGTGAATAATTCAATGATTTTTTTTTAATATATTACGCTAGTACTTTAGTTTTTTTAGATATGTATATTGCTACCTTTTTCTTTTGTATTTTTAGATGCACGATGGTTTTCATTTTGATTGAAATGAGATATCTATTTTTAGACGTAGAAATATCTAGTTAATAAAATGTTTTATGTTTATTATTTAGCATATCTTTTCAATAGTTAACACGAAACATAAATTCACACAATCAAGGTCATATATATATATAACATATATAGTTGTTACTTCGAAGAAAACAATTATATATAACACCTACTGTATACTATTTGATCACCTTGTAAAATAAGATAGTTTAATAAAATAGAAAAGGTACAAATAGAAAAGAAATCAGCTACAATTATAAGACATTAGTGAAAGTTTTACCTATGACACATATTAGAAAAATCCCTACTATTATTTATCTATTCTTGTATATAATAATAAAAAAAACCAATAAAAAAAAGAAATAGGTTTTGTAGTACGCGAGCCACATCCAATAGCTTTGTAATATTCTTTAGAGGAAACTTAGAGACAAACTCTCTTTCGTAAAAAATTCAGATGCTTTGGAAATACGTGTTCCAATAATTTTAGATTTTATTGCAGGGCGTAAAAAAATACTCCGTAATTACTTATACTATAACCTTTTACATCATTAAACTCCTCTTCGGCAATTGCTTTTGTAAAGTAAAAAAGAAATAGCATGGTTGCATGATAACTATTTCGAATGCACATTTTTCCTATTTCCGACACGATGCAATAATAAGCAATATAAAATCTACAAATGTATACAATAAAACGTCACTAAAATTTTAATCATTAATCATTGTTTTAGTTTTAGAAGTTACCATCCTACATGTTCGTCATACCAAGTTGAAGTACCACAACTATTTTTTCATAGTATGCACCATGTACTTAGGAAATTACGCAAATGTTGTACTTAAAAGCCCACAGAATACATTTAAGTTCATTGCCTCTACAATCTATATCTATCTATATCTATATTCTATATACCCTATAAAGGGTGTATAGACAATGTTGAATGTTGAAAAGTTGAAAAACTTCTTAAATAAGGAAATATTGAAAAAATTAATGCATAGTGTTGAAAAGCTTGTAAATTTAAAATGCTGGAAAAAAATAAATAAATTAGGAAATGCAAACAACAATTGCAAAAAAGGCAACATATTAAACGCAAGTTATGGAAATGTTGAAAAGGAAAACCAAGAATACCGTGATATCCTAAAAAATGGTTTTTTTTTCTGAAAACTTTTTAAGGAAAGTATTTTTGGCATCTTTTTTTGTGATTTGATAAAAGCAAACTTTTTTTAAATAAGGAATTGCGTGTGATTTCTTAAGAGCAAACATGTTATTTGATAAGAACTACCAACCGTGTTATTAAAAAACGATGTTGATTGCTAATATAAAGTCAACACAAATGAACAAACTCGAAACATACAAGCATACCAAAAATCTATCTTATCTCCTCTATTTACTTTCTCTCTTACACAAGTAGCTTCTACCACAATATCATCTATCACGGTCGTATTTGTCGAAATTGCCACCATCTTTCGATGATTTAGGTGGTTTTAGGTGGTGCCGGTCGATGATGTTTGGTTGTTGGTGGTGGTTTCAGTTGTTTTTTACCACCATGTCATTGTGGCTTGGTGGTTAAAAATATTTTCATGATCTGTAACTAACTTTTAAAGCGAATGATAAAGTTGAGGTAAAAATTTATGCTCAAGGTTCATGATTTTATTGAGGCTAAATTTATCTGTTAATTTGAGGTTTGTAGTTGTGTTGCATCCATACGAGTATTACAATTATTTTTATTTGTTACATCTGGTGTGTTTTGATTTTTAAAAGCCTCTTTTTGTTACAAGATTGCATATGTTCTATTCTAACATTTTGTTTATAATGGTTTTACAGTCTCATGAGTTCAATCTTCAACATCGGTTACCACAGCTTATTCGGTTGATCCATCCCTTGTGTTGCATTTTAGAGATAACAAAAAGCTTGTACGAGAAGTTTATATGTTTCTTAACAATCATGTTGAATTGTGGAATACAAAGTAATACCTCACTTTCAAGTATTATGGTTTGTAACTGATTTAACAATGTTAATGGGATTTTTTTGTTTTAGATGTTTGAATATTATTATCAAGGGAGAAATGACAAGTAATCTTATTCTAAACAAAAAGTTGTAAGGCGCTTGGTCGTGTGGTGAGTTAAGTAGTGTTTATCGCCTTTGGTTGGTGTAAATGAAATATGTTGATGTGAAGCCACCACAACCAATTCAAACATGATACATCCTCGTAGATTTGAAGATTCAATGGTGGTTTGATTTTTTGTTTTACTTTTAGACGTCACAATTTAGGCCAATGATGTCTTTGAAGGCTAATTATATTGGATTTTAGATGTAACGATCGGATATGTCTATATAAATTTTAATGAGTTTTTAGCTTTCTTGTTGTGCAAAGTTCTTGGATAAGAGATTTATGACCTTTAATGATTTAGATGTTTTTTACTTTTATTTTTTTTAATCAAAGATATCACATTATGTCATATGATTTTTTAAGGTTGTTTTCTATATTTGTTTAAACGTTAGTATTTCAGGTTTTTGGTTGCTTTAGTTTTGAACATTAAGTTTAAAGTTGTTTATAATATAACAAAGACAAGTGTGTGAAATATGAAGTGCGAGAAATATGGGTTTAATAAAACGAGGTCTTTTATTTAATCACAGTGTGGTGTTTTAAAATTTATTCACAATTATTTATATGATAATTCTTTTTTATTAATAAACTTAAAATATTTTTCACACTATTTAAAAATATGTAAAAAAAAGTGTGAGAAACAAGATTTTTTTTGTAGCGTGCGTGGGTGGTGATAAATCATTTAATGATTTTACGAAACGATAAGTTTTGATCAAAGAGGATCAAAATTTTAAACTACAAAAACAAAGGGATGAATAACATGTTGTGATAAAAAGTCTCATCTTTGGCGTAAATCATACTTTATATAATTTTAAATCTTAACCAAAAATAACCATGCCGTGATTAGTTACCATCTATATATATATATATGGCTATATTTGACTAGACGAGTGGAAGAATCTTTACAAAAGGCTTGGAATATAAACCATGTATGTGACTAAATGACTAATTTATGCGTGGTTTGATCGCATCTGATTCGTCTGATGTAGCCAATTAATGCTCGATTTGATCTTTTCACATTTTATTTTGACCGTAACACAAAACATTTGCCACAAAACGTATATTATAAATTATTTGCCGTTATAAATTTCCGTGGTTATGTGCGGGTACTCGTCTATATATTAACAGAATACACATTCAAAATTGAAACTAGACGATTTCATTATTTAAAAATACACATATCATACTATCTTATAAAACATTTTATACAGTCTCTCTTCATTAAATTTTTAAGTTTTACAAATTCTAAAACATATTGTACAAGTCAATTAATCATGGTTTAAATCATCTTATGCACTCTCTAATTAATAAATTTTTAAGTACTACAAACTTTAAACCATATTGTACAGGTCAATTAAGCATTATCATCACTTTTTTAAAATTAATTTAATCAATACATGTTATAAAAACGTATTCTACAAGTACACATTAATTAATATATTAAACACCCTAATTAATAACATTTTAAAATACCCCTAAAATTAATAATCTTATTATACATATAGTAAAACTATTAAAACATAAAAGAAAACTTCATATAACTTACAAGTTGGTGATACATATGGTTTTAAAATCGGACCAGGTCAACGGGTTTAATCGAAAACTGAAGAAAACAGACCGAATGAAATGAGCGAACTAGGCCTGGCCGGATCATTTTTTTTATATTTTTCCGATTAATCACAGGCTACCCGCCGCCGCATCGCGCGGGTACCCTGCTAGTACCCTATAAAGGGTGTATATAAAATGTTGAAAAGTTGAAAGTTGAAAACTTTGTATGTATGGAAATGTTGAAAAAAGACGCATTTATAGAAACCATAAAAGTAAAAAAGCCGTATACTTCAAATAAAAGAGTTGATTGGTTCACTATTCAGCAAATTGAAATTAATTTTGGCAATGTTTTTATAATTTTTAGAATATTGGAATGTATTAATGGACGTAATATAAATAAGGAAAGAATTAAAGAAATTGGTTGGACAATGTTGAAAGTTAGAGAAATTGGTGAAACTTTTAAAGCAAGATTTGTCTTTCCTAACTGTGTTCTCTATATTTTGAATATATACATGTTAAAAAATTTGTTCGATTTTATCTCTCCTTAAATTATAAAACACATGTAACAATTAAAAACCACAAGGCCACCATGATCTTATCACCGCTGTGATTTGCCGAATCCACCACCATCTCTCGGTGGTTTAGGTGGTTTCAGTTAGTTCCGCTTGGTGGTATTGGTTGTTGGTTTTGGTGGCTTTTGGAGTTGATATTATTTTTGGTTGTTCTATATGTTGTCTTGTGGTTTCCGTTGTACATAGATCTCGCAGCCATTTAGAAGGTTTGTTGTTTAAGCTCTTCGATATCATAGAAATGGATGCAGAAAACGTCAGCCTATCGATGTTTTCTTTAGTTTGTTGAATTCAGTTCATCAAAATTCCTCGAGGTGAGTATATGATCATGTCATTAGTTTCAAAATAATAAATAACCAAGACCTTTTAAATTTTAACTTTCGTTGTTATGTAACGCTTTGTTATGTATGGTGTACTGGCACAAGGTGCAAGCAATGCAATAAGTCTTGGTATGGTCACTAACCTGTTAGGTTGATTCTTGCAAAAACTAAGATTACACCAACAACTCAAGCTTTGTACCCCCTTGTAACATTGTATGGTCTCTTTAGTTCATGTATGGTCGTGGTCATACATTTATGCTTAGATTTGTAATTTTGTCTACGATCTGAAAATGAGAGTGAACATGGGCAAAAACACATCTACTTCGTTAATTATAAAAAGGTTACTTATCTCTTTTTCAAAACAATTTTGTTGAGGCATTAATATGTAATCTTAGTTTTGGATGCGCATTAATAGGATAAACTGTTCTAAAGGAACAAACCTGTTACAAGGATAAACTGTTTGAAACCTCATACTTATCTCTACATATTAATTTTGTTCCCTATGTTTATCGTATGAGGTTTCTTGGATGCACATTAATATGTAGAGATTGGTATTGGTACTCGAAGTGCATATTTTTTGTAACTCACGTCTATTTGCATATACGAAACTTCGTGATGGTTTCTTATGATTATTTTCTTATCGAAGATTTCTTGCTACTTCCGTAGCTAAGGCTTACTAAATGTATGTATCGTCGTTCCTTTATGATTTACAATTTCATTCTCTCCAAAATTTGATAAAGGCTTATTTGATTACGTTAAAATTGTTACAGAAGGCGTGTGAGATTTGATGTTTCCTGCTAGATGATAACGAGTGCACATAAAAGGTTTCATCAAGTAACTTCCTTTAATTCAGCAATCATCCACAATTTTACTTTCGAGGTCTGGTGATGGACCAAGGACACTATTACTTTCAAGGCCTGAAGATGGACTAAGGTAAGTTAAGTTTTACATATGAGTACAATTTTAAAAATATGTTACTACTATTAGAGTCCTTTATATTTAGATTTGCACTACAATAGCGTTGGTCCAACTCCTTGTAACAGGTTTGTTCCTTTAGAAACTAAAGTGTACCGATAATGGGTACCGAAAATAGGATAGAAACATAATTTTAGAAACCAGAGTGTATCGAAAATGGGTAAGCTGAAAGTATGAAATCCTCTTAATCCAAGACCCATAGGTTATCGTTGCAGTTTAATTGATAAAGAGGTCCGATGTATGTCATACATTATCCACTACACAATATACAAACAAGCTGTTAGTCTTCTATTACATTGATATGTGCAGGCTAATGCAATCCAAGCAAACATGGAGCAAAGGACAAGCAGTATTTAAACCATAAGTTCTTTTCACTAGAGTTATTAATATGGGCGGGTTGGGTAACGGGTCGATATGGGTAGCTTTTGGTATGGATCGAACCAGGTTGTAGCAGGATTTTTGGACCGGTAGCCACACTATTTTGGATGGTTTCTTTATCAGATTTCTGTGTCGTATGAAAAGATCGCCGAAAAATGGTGACTAGCCTAATCACTCGAAAACCTACCACAAGTCTCACATTGCACTAAATAATTGTTATGTACACTAAATTGGAACAAATAAGAAATGAAAGGCTTAAATTAAACTTAAAGGGATGTTTGGGATTGCGTTTCAATATAGGTTAGCGGATTATTGCGTTTTAAAAGTGTAAATATTTAGTAGGTTTCGGTGTTTGTGAAAGAAAATGTAAGACGTACTTCGTAGTTATGCGAATCTCCAAAACACCTCCCTCTAAGAATACGTTGAAAACATTTTTCTGTGATTTGTCTTTTCTATTTAAAAGTTGAAAGTTTTATCTTTGCTCAAATTGATAAAACATATGCATGTTCGTTAAAATGGAGAATGTTATGTCATCGTCAAATTTAAGAGTTGCTTGCATGTGCCCTTTCATGATCAGTATTGACTGCATTACTGGTGTTTTATGTAGACTTTTTTTATCTCTTTTACAAATCTAAGACTATAAGTTTTTTGTAAGTAAAATTTCCATATTTTTTGTTAATTTGACTGTAGATATGACAGTAAATAAAAGCACATTTTGCCAAAATATCATTTATTATATGGAAATAATAAAGACGTGAGTTTTGACCCAATAACTTAAAAGTGGGTTGATATTGGTTATGATTTATCTCTTAAGGGTCAAGCATGTTCTGCTATAGATTTAACTAAAAATTGATTCATAAACATGGTAGTGAGGGGCAGGTTTGATAATCTATTAAGAAACGTATGAACATATTTTATTAGTACGTTTTTCTCATTTTCTAAAGGTTAAAAGTCGACGAAGATGCCACATACTTCGAAAATGAGATCAGGATCGGATGAGTTAGCCTCATATACTTCCATGTTTCAATTGCATTTTCTTGGTTAAATATATTTTTAAGTTGGCCATGTGATATTTTGATTGAAAAAAGGTACCATGTTGCTGAGATTGAATGGATACAGGAGGTTTTGCAAGTCAAAAGATTATTTACTCTGACACGAAGGTGAGAAATTGTCTAAATAAAAGACAAGATGCACTGGATGAGCGAGTGAAAGGAATTGAGAAATATTATGTGCCCTCAAACTTTAAGTTGTATAAATTTGTTTCGTAAGTACCAAAATGATTATGACATATATTTGTAAGTTTGTTTGCTAATAGTATATCTAACACTTAGATTTATAATTAAGTATTATGGTAACCCTCGCATCAAAACAATATTCAAACAGTAACACGTGATTGTCATTAGAAAGACATAAATAAAAAGGAGGTCATCGGCAACGAATGATCAAGTCATACAGAACTCCATGTTTGCGGGTAGCCAAACCTTGTTTCGTAACAATTGGGGTAATTATGTATTTATTGGAGGACATGAAAATAATTTAGATTGTCCCTAAGCAAAGGGTTTATCAATCATTAATTTTATCTTAATTCTTGCCTTACCGATATATGGAATAGTTTTATAGTTCTCCCTTATTGGTTATTATTAATATTAGTATTAGATCGATGGTTTAAGATAATGTTATTAGTTTAGATTTTTGTATTGATTGTTGTCAAAACTTGGAAGAGGCTTTGAAAGAGAATTATGCTTAGCTTTGTATTTATGTGCGAAAAAAAGTTAGTTTAAACTTCATAATGAAAAAAAGGAATAGCTTTGTTGTTTTTGAAATATTGCTAGATATGTGATATTGCACGTTATAACTGTTTGTAATTACGGTTTAATCTTTTCATGTTCTATTTTGTACATTAATATGAAAAATTTACTACAATATCGCATATCATTTAATGCTATGGAATTTCCGCCGCTATGCGCGGGTATTCACCTAGTATCATTAAATACATGTAAAATATCATATGTAATGAACATCAATAAATATAAAAATACACGTAAAGTTTAGAAATTGGTATATTATGTACTCAGTTTCAACAAGGTTAATGGTTTCTTCTTGCTCGCTTTTCCATTATCATAATTGTCTAAATCCTCGTATGTTACAAACTTATGTCACCGTTTATAAAATAAATAAAAAATCTTAATATGAGTACATACCAACCTGGGTCATATTCATCTTGGATGAGATTAATGATCGACTAAAAATCTCTAATTTTATGTACGGTTCAACATCCATGTTTGTCAGAAAACTTACCCGAATGGCATTGTTCACCACGCAAAATCGGGGGCTGGATTTCACCAAGAGTGTCTTTTGTAACAACAAACTTTTAATCAGTGAGTGCAACGAAACACAAAAAGCGTAACATAAATAAGAGTTTAGGACAAATTAAATACAAATCATGAATATGACAGTCAATTCATTTTATTATTGTGTTGCTTGACATAAACCTGTTGTCCAGAAATTCAATACTGAGACATTTTTTATATAATAAAAGAATTATATTTTTTGACAGTTTTAATGAAAAGTAAAGGTTGTATAAAAAATAATTAAACTAATCAAATGGTTTGATTTTGACACATAAGCAAAATCAAGGAATATAATTGACTCAAAAAAGTCAAAATTGAATGAAATTTAGTCAAAATTAAATGTTTTGGTGAAAGAATTTGATGAAAACACAAAAAGATATATGTGTCAAATTTGTGAAATAAAAACTTAAAAAAGGAGGAGGGGATTAATTAAAACTTTAATGGTTGGATTTTAAATAAATTAGATAGACTTAAGTGTAAACTTATATTTTTCCATATTTTTTAGTAACTTTATAAAATAAACAAAATACCCCTTTAAACTTTATACCATCTAAATTTTATATTTTAAAAATATAAAATATATGTAATATCACATGATTATTAATATTCAAATAAAAACACAAATTATTGTTTATTTATGTTTTGACACTTAACAAAATCAAATAATGCAATCTACGTAATTATTATTAACATGAATATAAATAGTAAAATGAATGCAGGACCTCAGACAACGATGTTAGATGAAATAAATAGACGGGATTCTACATATTACAACAAACATATATTTTTTCAATGTCGTTATGTGTTATTAAATACAAAATGTTTAGAAAAAGATAGCTAAAATTTCATTTACACAAATTCAAATCTTTTATGAAATAAATATTTATACAAAATATCAATTAATATTTACTCAAAGAAAATATCAATTAATATTATCACATAATAAAAAATCAGGTAAAAACATATATAAGTATATAAAATCACAATAACGAAATTATTACCTTATTTATCTTTTATTTTCAAATCCCCTGCGTGCACGGACATTAAAACTAGTTTTATGTTATCTTTACAACAAATAAGTCATTCATGTACCATGTAGCGAAAGTAGCCATTATGTATTAATTGATCGTTTGGAATCAGATTCAAATAATGTGTGAAGTACAATTTACCAATTTACCAATTTACCAATACATATGTGGTTTATATAGAAGTAGCCAAAACCCTAATAATATCAAAATTCTCACCGAATCAAATTACATCAAAATTGAAACTTCTAATTGTTATAATTTTGGCAATAGTTTTGAAGCATACCAATAAACCTTTCAATCATCATGAATTATTGGGCCCGTTGTGTTGAGTCTACTAGTTGTATATCTTGCAGCTTGTTAAGGATGGTGAACGACTTTTGTAATCACAAGTCTATTCACAGAAACACTCTAATGAAATACAAAGTATTAGTATTATACAAATACTAGGAACAAGAAGAAACATAATAACTAGATAAATAACTTAATCCTTTCTAAGGATTTCTACTATATTGATATGAAAATGAAACTGGTGAAAGGTGTGTCTAACCCTTCTGCCAATGGGTTCCTTTTATACAAAAAGGAAACCCTAAACTACATTAAACACAAAACGTGTAACTACTGATATGCATATCATTTCCTAAGATATCTCATGCATATCCTAACAAACTACTAAGAATAATACTATTTGACTTTCTACTAAACCAGGAGCACGTGTTGCTACTACTACTACAAGGACTAGGAGGAACTACATACCTCTTAGTTCATCTATTACAAATAGCCTATTACATAGGTCCTAACAATCCTCCCCTAAACTTGAATTTGACTGGTTGAGTTCAAGTTTCTTGGTAGATCTTTCAAAAACAGCTTGAGGATTGAAACAGCATAACCAAAGCAGCAAAATAACCATCAGTAGTGAAAGCACAAAGCATGCTACAACTAAGAACTCTGAGAAGCTTCTGGAAAGCTTGGAAAACATCTACACTTGTTGAATCTTCACAGGAACATGAGCAGATTTGATAAGCCTTTACCAAGTAGCTGCTCGCTCTTAGGCTAGCTAGTCTTTGTGGTGGAACCAGAACCCAGCCCAACTCTTAGAACGTAAATCAATGGTGAGTGGGAGTACCCTAATGATTTTAGGCAAATCATCATAGCCATCAACGGATTTGATTGAAGTCTTTACCATAAGCCGTACCCTTCCGGACTAGCCAACTCTTAGCAATAAAGCATCGGTGAGCTGAAAACCCTATAGCTTTGAGCAAGCTATTACAGCTATCAACGGTTTTGAGAAAAGTCTTTACCAAGAGTCGTACCCCCTTGGAATAGCCACTTTTCAGTCTAGGACCAAGGCAAGTGAAAACCATCCAAATTTGGGTAAACTGGAAACCATCAACGGATTTGATAATCATGCCAGAGCTGTACCCTCATGGTAGACCAACTCTTTCTTGTCTGGAGACATGGTGAGTTGAACACTATTTGTTATGTGGAAGAATTCCAACACCAGTAGTACACCTCATAACAGCCCAAGTGTGAAATTTCCAAAATATAAACGTTTTCGTAATGGAAAAGTATAAGCAGATATTATATTATGTACAAGCTTTGAAATGTCCATCACATGTTAGAAGTATAAGCATATATTATATAAAAGTATGTTTTTTTAAACAATGAAAGTGTTAGTCACCAATCACTATACATATTGGTGAAAAGAATATATAAGAAATCAAAAGTATAGAATAAACATACCAACTACTTACCAGAAGCAGCAACCTTGTCTGCAAGAAGCCGGGCTTGAATAGATTCAACCAATGTGGTGGCCATAGTAGACTCATTACCAGAAGGAGCATTTGACATCACCAGGTGACACTCCAACATAGCTTCCATACTAGCAATGGTAAGTGGATAATCCAGATCCACAAACATGAACACCCTCGCACCAAACTCTAACTCTAACACATGCACACCACACCCAACATACAGCTTCCACCTTGAGATGACCCATCAGGGTTGTTCCGTCCATACCCCATCACTAGGAGTACCAGGAGGCAAGTCCAACATAACCTTCAAATCACCCCAAAGGACTAGACCAGGCCAGTTAGGAACAACACTAGGAGTCTTAGGGATAACAGCATCAACTAATCCATAAAGAAGCATAAGATCACGACGTTCTACCCAATATAATATGCTTTGCAGCCCAGAGAAATATTTGTGGTAGCCATCACTTGTCTTGATCATATGAGTAAATGTACCAGTAACAATGGGGGGTGGTTGAATTTCCCAATGCACAATCCTGCCACGGCCAAGGGGGATATCATCATCGCTGTCAGAAGCGGTATCAATTAGGTGTACAGGATCCCTCTTTTCCCAAGGAACAGCATTGCCTCGGCGAGCCTTGTTCTTGCGAATAAACCTGCGAGGTGTAGGCGAAGAGGGTTCCTCCTAAACCTTGACATGAGTAGCAGTAGCAGCACCGGAAGGAGAAGGGTGATCGTCATCCTGAATCGTCTGATCAACAAGCTTGGGATCGGTGGCAACTTCATCAACAAGTGGTGTAGGGGTTGGCTCAGAAACCGGTGGAGGAGTAGGATCAACAGCAGGGGTGGTAGTAGCTTTAACATGAGAGGAAGAGGGTGCATCAACGTTTGGAGAGGGACTAGAAGGAACAACAGTAGTACCCTCATCAGTAGTTGGGATACCAAATGTACCTTCTTCATTAGCACCAGAGGATGGAGTGGCAGTAGTCCTAGAAGTGGGAGTTTGAACAAAAGGAAGAGGTGGGCGAAAGATGGCATTAGCAGGCTTGGGCACATCCTTCTGCTGAATCATCTTGTTGTACAAGTCCTTAAGATCATCATCAGATAACTTCTTGAGCCTCTTCATAGGCCTTCCATAAGTGAAGTAAGATCCAGATTTATTTTTCACATATTGCTGCATGAGCTTCTTCTGTTCAGCATAAGATAGTGGCCTGTTGCGGTGAAGTTGTCGAAGTTGAGAAGCCAAGTCTTCCCTTTGCCTTTGAACCAAAGACATAGCTCGTTTCACACCTTCCCTTGGTTGACATCCGCACCCAAGATATCAGAAAACTGAGAGATATTTGAGGTGAGAATGGTAACCACATCCATCCAGTATTTGTTGTCCCAAAATATGGCATTGTGATTGACCTGTTCATAGCGTTGTTTCTTCAAAGCTTCATCCTCAGCTACAGCCGCTGTGGCAGCCGCAGCTTCTTGGTCAAGCTCCTCATGTAATTTCTGAGCAGCCTCCTCTCCTAACCTTTCTTCCTCCATTTGTCTGCGTGTTCTCTTTCTAGGAGGGGAGGGTGCATCAGGCATTGGGGCTTTACCCTTGTCATCATGAGAGAGACCAAGAGTGGAGGTTGAAGGACCAGAAGTGTCAGTCCTTGGCACGGGGCCATCAGTAGAAGTTGGAATGCTAGAAGCACTAGGAGGAGCAGGTATGTCCTCACTAGGCTTTACTGCAAAGGTGGCTTTGGCCAAAACAGTCAGACCATCTTCCTCATCTTCTTCATCAAAATCAGATAAAACAAGTTTCTTATTTAGGCGCTTCAACAACTTCTCCAAAGTCTTTACTTTATTAGCCAATGGGAGCACAAAGTCCCTAGTGAGCTTGCGGTGCTTGTTGAGTTCATCCTCCAAAGATAGTATCTTTTCATAGTACCTGTGCACTAAAGCAAGCAATGAAGTGAGAGTAACAGGTTCCTCAGCTTCCCCACCAAGAGGACTTGGTTTTGGGGATGCTTCATTGGGACCAGAAGCAAATGATTGGTCAGCCTTGGGATCATGAGAGCTAGAAGGCTCCTCAACAAAAGGGTGAAAGGGACTAGGATGTGGAGAATCAAGGAAGGGAGACACATGTGGGTGGGCAGAAGAGGTAGCCTTCGAGGTGAATGGCATTTCTACCACCACCTCTTGAGCAGGTTCCTCAACCTCCACATGAGGTACCCCAGAAGAAAGAACCTCCTCCTCCATAGGATCATTAACCCATTGAGGTTCCTCCTTGGCTTGATCAGCTAGAGGAACCACATTGGGACCCCCTTGGGCAATGCCCAACATAGCAGCAGTGTGGGGCCTTTCATGACCAAGATATCCAAGTGTCATATTTGCATACACCTTAGGAGTGAGTTTAGAAGGCACAAATTCTTTTCTATTTCTAGGTAAACACATGAGTATCTGTTGTAAAAACCTAGGATACATAAGAAATTTCTTTTTCGAACCAGCACCACTAAGATTGCTTATCATACCATCTAGCAGATAATGAGATAAGTTAAACCTATGACCTTGGGCGAGACAAACCAAACAAGTAGCAAGGGAGATGGGAAATGCATCCCAACTCCCAGCTTTAGGACTCAAACACTGAATCAAGAAGTGAACAAGAAGCTTCCATTGAGGAGAAAAACGATTTTTCTGAAAATAAAATTTTCCCTCATGATTGTACCTAATGGCAGCCATCCCATCCAAAACCTCCGCATTGGGGAGAGAAATAATGCCATCTTCATCCTGGAGATGAAGGACATACCTGATGGAGGCTTTAGTCACCACATAGGAGCGACCATCAATAGTGGCATGAAGCTCTAAGGGGCGACCCAAAACCTCTCGTGTGTTAGCAGTAGCCCAAAACTAGCGAATAACAGAATCAGACACAGTAGGGCAGACAGTTAACGCATACCTGATACTACCTCCATCCCAAATTTATAGTCTTGTATACCATTTTGGGACGTCCCAAGATTATAGTCCCCTTCCAAAAATAGATGTAAGTAATGTAACAAGTTTACCATATTGCACCTAGTGGTACCAGAAATTACAAAGTATGTATAAAGTTTTAATTAATTGCATAAGGGTAAGAGTGTCATTTTGTAAAAAGTAAGAGAGGGAATGCAGTGATAGTGATTTTTTCTAAAACAATGTGTTTTTTATCGGGGGACTATTAATTTGGGACGGAGG
Organism: Glebionis coronaria; assembly: GCA_025667525.1. Taxonomy (NCBI): domain Eukaryota; kingdom Viridiplantae; phylum Streptophyta; class Magnoliopsida; order Asterales; family Asteraceae; genus Glebionis; species Glebionis coronaria. The sequence continues at coordinate 535,549,775 of CM046876.1, forward strand.
GAGTATAAGATTCCTCGATGAACTCCAAGATATTAAAAAACTACTCCCTTTTGGGGCCTTCACCTAGGTAGGCGACCTTGTTATGATCAGGTTTGTATTGAAGAGCAACCATTGATGATTGATGAAGAATGGAAGGTGATTAATAGAAGATGGTTAAGGGTAGGAGTGTGTGTGTGTGTGTGTTTGTTTAAGTTGTGATAATTGAGTCAAATGATCCCATTGACCATAAATAATGGTGAAGAAAAACTGTTCTTTGACCCCTAATTATAGGGGTTCACCTTTCTAAGCTAAGGCATTAATGGTGAGTAACCACTTGCCCTTTAATCCATTAATAGATAATCCCAGTTACCAAAGATATACAAATAGGGGCACCAGAAGTACTTGCGTTGACTGAAAGTCAAAACGGCTAGAAGTCAACGCTAGGAGCAGCGAGTGGTCAACAAAAATCAACATAATGAACAGTGACCCAAAGAGATACTAGAAGCCAAACACAAGTGGATAAATAGGGTTATTGACCCACTAGGAGCAGAAGAGTGCCACTAAGAGCAACCAAATTCTTCCACCAGAAGTTGCACACACAGCAAAAACCCATGTAAAATGTCGAAAGAAGCTACCAGAAGTAAGAATGTACAAGTATACATGTACAACAAAGCCTCCCCTTAGGCTTTGCCTCCCCTCAATCCTAGACCTTAAGGATTGACCATACCAATGTAAACCATCAAGTGGTTGAACCTTGGACCATCAAGTGGTTGAACCTTGGACCATCAAATGCTTTAGTCGACAAATCAGCAACATTATCATCCGTATGTACCTTGAGAACCTATATCAGCTTTTTTTCATTGGCATCACGTATAAAATGGTGCTGAATCTCTATATGCTTGGTTCTTTGATGAAACACAGGATTCTTCACAATGTAGATAGTGCTTTGATTTTCAATGAAGATTTTGGTGTTCATAAAGTTGAACCCATAGTCTAGCATTTGGTTTTGTATCTATAAGACTTGTCCACAACAACTAGCAGCAGCTACATATTCAGCTTCTGTTGAGGAAGTAGCTACTATTGTCTGTTTCTTACATTGCCATGAGATAAGTCTTCGTCCCAAAAACTGACAACCACCAGTAGTTGACTTACTATCATTATTAACACTTGCATAATCACTATGACTATAGGCTTCAAGAACAAAAGGGGATTCCCTTGCATTCCATAAGCCTAGCTTGGGTTGTGCCTTGATATACTTGAAGATTGTATTGAAAGCATTTAAATTTGACACGGTAGATGCCACTTGATGTCTAGAACAAGCACTAACAGCAAACATAATGTCTGGGTGTGAAGCAGTCAAATACATGAGTGAGCCAATCGTGGACCTGTACAAAGGAACATTAACCGGAGGATCTGGCTCATTCTTCAGTTTGACCTTAGTTACCTCATAAGGTGTTGCTGCTGGTCTAAGAGGTTCCACATCAAATTTCTAAATTATGTCATGAACATATTTATCTTGACTAATGAAGATCCCATTCGGCTGCTACTTGACTTGGAGACCAAGGAAAAATGTTAGTTCTCCAATGGCACTCATCTGAAATTCTCCTTTCATCAGTTGTTCAAACTCATCACACCATTCCTTCTTAGTAGAACCGAAGATAATATCATCCACATATACCTGAACTAGGATGATGTCTTTGGCATTCCTCTTAAGGAACAATATTTTGTTAATAGTGCCTCTTCTGTAGCCATGCTTCAACAAGAAGGTAGATAGACGCTCATACTAGGCTCTATGAGCTTGATGAAGTCCATAAAGAGCTTTGACAACCTTGTAGACCTTCTCAGGATGAAGTGGATCCACAAAGCCCTTAGGTTGAGTGACATATACCTCTTCGTCAATCTTGCCATATAGAATGCACTCTTGATATCCATCTGAAATACTGTAAAGCCAATTCGTGCAACAGGAGCAAAAAATTCATTATAGTCAATGCCTTCAAGGTTGTGGCCCTGTGCTACTAGTCTTGCCTGATTCCTCACCATAATACCCCTTGCATCTTTCTTGTTTTTGAGAATCCATTTGGTAACAATTGCTGTCTTTCCATCTGGTAAATCAACTAGGATCCAAACATTCTGAAACAAGAATTACTGCATCCCCTCCTACATAGCTTCTACCCAACTTTGATCCTTAGAGCATGTGAGACAAACCTAGGTTCCACCTGTGACAGAAAACAAGCAAACAAATAGTGAAGAAAATTTGTGTGATTATTTCACTTTTGGTATTGAATGTAGCTCACAAGAGCATGATGACCAGAAGTTGCTTTCTTATGCATGTCGCAAGTCTTGACTGTAGAACCAGGATCTCCTATGATTTGAGTAGTAGGATGCACTTTATGGATCTGCTGAATAGGAGTAGGAGCTACTTCCACTTCTGGTGACAAGTTAGTAAGATCCCCAACAATGCCATCATCATATGAAGCAGAGTCGAAAATGCCTTCTATTGGTTGCTTATGAATATCATCCAACTTAATTGAAGACTTCTTTTGATAGTTTCTTAGGTAAGAAGGACCAGAGAACCTAGTTGTGGAAGTTGGATCACTAATAGGACTTCCAATAGGAGTGGAACTTGCACTAGGAGTAACAATAGGCTCACTAGGAGTAGCTGGTACAGCAGGAGTATCGAAAGGAAACTCAAATCCTCCTTGGGTAGCTGCAGTAGTAGCATCTTGTTGTTGCTTAAGCAGTGTATCAAGAAAGGTAGATAGACGCTCATACTAGGCTCTATGAGCTTGATGAAGTCCATAAAGAGCTTTGACAACCTTGTAGACCTTCTCAGGATGAAAGGTAGATAGACGCTCATACTAGGCTCTATGAGCTTGATGAAGTCCATAAAGAGCTTTGACAACCTTGTAGACCTTCTCAGGATGAAGTGGATCCACAAAGCCCTTAGGTTGAGTGACATATACCTCTTCGTCAATCTTGCCATATAGAATGCACTCTTGACATCCATCTGAAATACTGTAAAGCCAATTCGTGCAACAGGAGCAAAAACTTCATTATAGTCAATGCCTTCAAGGTTGTGGCCCTGTGCTACTAGTCTTGCCTGATTCCTCACCACAATACCCCTTGCATCTTTCTTGTTTTTGAGAATCCATTTGGTAACAATTGCTGTCTTTCCATCTGGTAAATCAACTAGGATCCAAACATTCTGAAACAAGAATTACTGCATCTCCTCCTACATAGCTTCTACCCAACTTTGATCCTTAGAGCATGTGAGACAGACCTAGGTTCCACCTGTGACAGAAAACAAGCAAACAAATAGTGAAGAAAATTTGTGTGATTATTTCACTTTTGGTATTGAATGTAGCTCACAAGAGCATGATGACTAGAAGTTGCTTTCTTATGCATGTCGCAAGTCTTGACTGTAGAACCAGGATCTCCTATGATTTGAGTAGTAGGATGCACTTTATGGATCTGCTGAATAGGAGTAGGAGCTACTTCCACTTCTGGTGACAAGCTAGTAAGATCCCCAACAATGCCATCATCATATGAAGCAGAGTCGAAAATGCCTTCTATTGGTTGCTTATGAATATCATCCAACTTAATTGAAGACTTCTTTTGATAGTTTCTTAGGTAAGACGGACCAGAGAACCTAGTTGTGGAAGTTGGATCACTAATAGGACTTCCAATAGGAGTGGAACTTGCACTAGGAGTAACAATAGGCTCACTAGGAGTAGCTGGTACAGCAGGAGTATCGAAAGGAAACTCAAATCCTCCTTGGGTAGCTGCAGTAGTAGCATCTTGTTGTTGCTTAAGCAGTGTATCAAGAGCTCCTTGTGAGTCAAGTATGTCTGATGAAGTAGCACCATCAGGAGTAGTAGAGTTGTCGGGAGAGACTATGGTGGAATAGGATGGTATGAAAAAAATGTCATCATCGTCATCTGAGTCTGAAAAGCTAGTAGTAGTACCTGCACTAGAAGACACAGATACTTGTAGACCTACATTTTGGTTTGTTTTGAAACGAAAATATCCCAATGAGTTGCTGAGATAGTCAAGATCAAAATACCATTCATGACCTTTGCCTTGGATGTTTGTCTTCTCCTCAAAGTACCTTAGATTGATAGTTGCAATGACACGCTTGGCAGTGAGATTGTAGACCCTATAGGCTCTTGAGTGAGCTGAGTATCCTACAATGTAGCCTTCCTCCACCTTGCCATCAAATTTCCCCAAATAGTCACTAGTGTTTAGAATGGTGACAGGACAGCCAAAAGGTTTCAAATGATTAATGCTTGGAACTATGGCTGTGAGTAGGTCATAGGGAGTCTTCTTATGTGGATTGGTAATGGAAACCCTATTCAACACATAACACACAGTGTTGACAGCTTCTGTCCAAAACATAGTCCGAAGCTTGGAATCAGCAAGCATGGTCCTTGCAGCTTCTATAAGGGTCTTGTTTTTCCTTTCTGCAACACCATTCTGTCGAGGAGTCCTGGCAGCAGTATAATCTCTTTTGATACCTTTTGAGTTGCAAAGTGCTATAAGGTATGCATTCTTGAACTCAGTTCCATTGTCACAACGAATCCATTTTACCTTCTTAGACAACTGATTTTCAATGAGGGTAATGAAGTATTTGAGAATGGGTTAGGTCTCACTTTTAGCAGCCAAAAAGAAAACCCATGAAAACCTGTTATAACCATCAGTTACCACAAGACAATAGTGTTCAGGGGTGTAATCAAGCCGAGCCGAGTTCAAGCTTAGTAGGGATTGAGCTTGGCTTGATACTAAAATTGTAGGCTTGAGCTTGGCTTCATAGCTTGTCAAGCATTACCAATCCAGGCTTGAGCTTGGCTTGATAAGGCTTGATAAAAGCTTGAGCTTGGCTTGAAATGCTTGAATGTATATAAATTTAATTTTTTATAATAAAACTCATCAATAAACATATGTATAAAAAATCATTACTAAAAATAAATTTGATTTATTTAACATTAATAAAACCAATAACAAAATTATGGTACAATTTTGGTTTCAAAATGTGTTTTGTACTCCAATACGATTAAGCTCCCAAAGGCCAATTGCATGATGTGAATGCGAGCATAATTTAGACACGTTGCATTTAGTATTAAGAAAAGTAAAAAAAATATTCATACGCATATTGTATTTCACCAAGTACGGAGTAAATGCAATAATTAAATTTACAAAAATAAAGAATCATTTAAAATATAAAGAACTAAAATATAAATGTAATCAGAATTGAAAGTCCTTCTAAAATATATTATTTATTTATAAAATTAGCCCTTAAAATCAGGTTAATACTCAAATTAACAATTAGTTGCTTATATAAATTCATCATAAAAACATATTTTTGATAGAGCTTAAAAAAGCTTGATAAGAACTCGAGCCGAGCTATCAAAAGCTTGAGCTTGAGCTTGATATAGTTTCGAGCTATTTTTTGGGCTTGAGCTTGGGCTTGGGCTTGAGCTTGATAAAAGCTTGGCTTGATCGAGCCAAGCTCGAGCTCGAGTTGCTTGATAAAAGCTTGGCTTGATTACACCCCTAATAGTGTTTATGGTCAATGCTCCTAATAGAGGTAGGACCAAACAGATCCATATGTAGTAACTAAAAAGGTTCAGTTATTAAGTTGAGAGCAGTAATGGATTTGAAGGATGCTTTGTGTTGTTTGACTTTGCTGCAAGCAAGGCAATTGATGTCATTATTGAAAGTTTTGGGAGGTAAACCATAGACCAGGTTCATATTAGCCAGCTTGTGAATGGTCTTGAAGTTTACATGCCCCATCCTCCTATGCCATTTTGTGGCTTTATCTTCTGATGCTTTGGCAACCAAGCAAGCTAGTTGACCAGTAGGATTAACTTCATTAAACTTGATACTGTAGAGGTTATGTCTTCTTGGGATTTTGAGTAGAACTTGGGAGTCATCCGGTAGCTTAAAGTCTTTGGACAACACCAAGCAATTAGTATCCGCAAAGAGGACAAACTGCTTCTTGTCACAAATCTGAGAGACAGAGATCAAGTTGAAGTGTTGAAGTGCTTCCACATAGTAAACGTGCTCAAAATTAAGGTTATGGGTCTGAATAGTTCCTTTGCCAGAGATCCTTCCTTCACCACCAGCAAAGTAAACCTTCCCGCCTTGAAATGGTACAAAGTTAGTCAAAAATCATTTATTCCTTGTCATGCTCCTAGAGCAACCACTATCTAAAATTCCAAGAGATGGATCCTGGTATGGATTAATCTACAACAACACAAAAATATGTAACAGTTAGTGTCTTAAGGGGACCCAAACCGTTTTTGGCTTGAGTCTTCCTTGTGGATCATTATTAGATAGCCATGGAGATTGATGAGATCCACAATTGTTCTTGTAGTAGCAGCATAATTCTTATTAAAATTTTGAAAATAATTGCTGGTTGGTCTATTAGGGTTACATGTATTGCTTCTCCAAGTATTAGAAGCTGAAGGAGAGGTCCTTCTAGTAGAAGGAAAAGATTGGGCACATGGATTTAATCTTCTAGAAGCAAAACCCACACCAATAGGAGCAACTCCTGGTGGACCAGGAGTACCATAAGAAAAATAGCCAGCAGGCTTTTTATCATAAAAATCAAAATCTTTAATCAAATGAAATTTATTACCACAAACAAAGCATGTTTTAAAAGACATTTTATCCAAATGACATTGTTTTGAACTGCTAGTCTTATTACAAACAACTCTAGGAGAATCAACATTCCTAGAATTCAACAAACTAGAATAAAAAACAATAGAAGTAGAAGTAGTAGCAACTCTCTCATCACTCATCCTAACACTAGGAGAAGCAGTGTCATTTGTCTTAGGACTCGAAGGACTTGACTCTTCACTTGAACCACATGATGCATAGTCACTTGCCTTGTCACTGAAAGTACAAGAGACAAAGTCATTAGTATTAGTAGAGCTTTTTGGAGACTCATGCATATGTGATACATCCAAGTCTTTATGCATGGACGTGGGCATAAATGTTCCTGTTAAAAGTGGAGGAACAGCATGCATTGCTACAGCTGGTTTAAACCTATTGTAACTAGGTTTTCCCTCCTCCTCTTTGTCAGGATCAAAGACACTTGAAAAGGATAAATCAAAAACATCATTTGGGCCAATATAGTTGTCAAATCCTAACCCCCTATTAGTTCTACCAGACATACTGCTATCTATTAGATTTGAAATATTCTTGGGTGCTTTTTGCCATTTATCAAATTTTAATAAAGTAGCATCCAATTTCTCTTGCATTTCTTGTTTTGCCTGAATGCTCTCAGTATTAAGTTTTTCAGTATACTTAAGCATGTTAGTGGTATTATCTAAATCAATACTTAATACCCTAATCTTATATTCATACTCGATTTGAATATTTTGTAACCACTTCTTTTGTTGTTCTAAGGTTTTGAGGGAACTCTTATAGGTTTGAAATTCTAAAAAATACTTGTCATTTTGAGCATTTAGTTCATTGCATTGAGTTAAGAAGTCAGAATATTTATCATCACAACCAAGAGGGCAATTTTGTACTTGAGGAGATATTCCCATGAGAGCATATTCCTCTGCTTCTCAGCCTCAGATATGTGGCCAGCAATCATAGCAAACACATCAGTAGCAGACTCAACTGTTTCCAAGGTAGGAGTCTCATGATCATTCCAGTTGACCATGGTATCAACAGATACTAAAACTTTCTTCTCCTCCTGAAGCTCTTGAACCTTGAAAGCTGAATACCTATTCTTCTACTGGTCATTTTTATTAGGGCATTCCCTAGCAAAATGTCCTTGCTGATGACAGTTGTAACATTTGACTTTGCTCTTATTAAACCTGGCTGGCTCTCTTGGGTTGTCGCTGAATTTTCTACCAGCTTTCTTCTCAAACTTATGAACCCGGAGAGCGAGCATAGCCATCTGCCACTTTAGATCCATTACATCCAAGTTAAGCTTATCAACCTGTTTGAAATCATTAAAAGATAGCTGCTGTTGTGGATCAACATCAGCAACAAAGGAGTGAAGAACAGTTTCTACCATGCTACCGGTCTTGACTTTAAATTCAGGAGTAGGAGTATGTTGTGAAGACAAAGTATAGCTTGGGCTACTGGTATATGACATTAGACTGGATCCCATGGAACTCACAAAAGCAGAATTAGCAGGAGTAGAATAGGAGTCACTTGGGTATCCTCTCACATGAGACTCAAAAGTTTTGAGTTTATAAAATAAGTCATCAAAAGAGAGATACTCAAGTCCTCATTTAGCTTTTAGGGAGATGACTACCTGATTCCAGGAATGAGGCAGAGCTCTAAGAAACTAGGCATTGATGTCTTCATTTTCTGGTTTGGACCGGAGTTAATTCAATTGACTGAGAATCTTTTGAAACCTGTCATAGCCTTGATGAAGACCTTCTGTCCCGGAAATCTTGAATTCTATAAATTCATCTCTCAGCATTGATCTGCGCATCTTCTTGGATTCCTCATTCCCTCCAAATCTTGCCTTGATACCATTCAAAATTTCCCTAGCATCATCCAAGTGATAGAAATCACCCATATGATCATCAAGAAGGGACTAAAGCAAAATAGTTTTTGATTTGATTTCCTTCTGAACAGTAGTGATTTCTTCATGAGTTTTAGGGTCTAGAATGATGATATTACCATTCTTGTCTCTCCAATTGTCTTTTTGTTGTTGCCATTCTGGATAGTTTTCCACAAGTCTAGATCAGTGTTGGTGATCCAGCACTCCATCTTTATGGCCCAGCTATCCTACTCTTCCTTCTTTAGGAGTGGGAATTTTCCATTTGTATTGGAAACAGTAGCAACGATTTGCTGTGTTTGCTGTGTTATGGTGGTGCTTGGTTGTCCTGTTTCAGTAGAACTAGAAGCAGACATGATTAGACGAAAATGTTAAAAAGTGATTCTTCTTGCACAGAGACTCTCCCAGGCTCTGATACCACTTGTTGGGTCCATTAGTTGTAGATCTTGCAGCCTGTTAAGGATGGTGAATGACTTCTGTAATCACAAGTGTTAGGACCTATGTAATAGATATTTGTAATAGATAAACTAGGATTTATGTAGTTCCTCCTGGTCCTAGTAGTAGTAGGAGCAACACGTGCTCCTGGTCTAGTAGAAAGTCAAAAAATGTTATTCTTAGTAGTTTGTTAGGATATGCATGAGATATGTTAGGAAATGATATGCATATCAGTTACACGTTTATGTTAAATGTAGTATTAGGGTTTCCTGGTAGTATGAAAGGAACCCATTAGCAGAAGGGTTAGACACACCTTTTACCAGTATTCATTTCATATTAATAGTAGAAATCCTTAGTAAGGATCAAGACATTTAGTTATTCTATTTCTTCTTGATCATAGTATTTGTATTCCGCACGTATACTTTGTATTACATTAAGAGTCTCTCTGTGAATAGACTTGTGATTACAGAAGTCGTTCACTATCCTTAACAGGCTGCAAGATCCACAACAAGTAGACCTAACAAGTGGTATCAGAGTCTGGGAGAGTCTCTGCACAAGAAGAACGATTTTTTACTAACATCTTTGTCTAATCATGTTTGCTTCTAGTTCTACTGAAACAGGAGAACCAAGCACCACCACACAGCAAACATAACAAATCGTTGCTACTGTTTCCAATAAAAATAGAAAAATCGCACTCTTGAAGAAGAAAGAGTATGATAGCTGGGCCATGAAGATGGAGTGCTGGATCACCAATACTGATCTAGACTTGTGGAAGATTGTTTAGAATGGCAACAACAAGAAGAAAACTGGTAGAGGCGAGAATGGTCAGATCATCATCATTCTAGATCCTAAATCTCATGAAGAAATAACAGCTGAACAAAAGGAAATCAAAGCAAAAACTATTTTGCTTCAGTCTCTTCCTGATGATCATATGGGTGATTTCTATCACTTGGATGATGCTAGGGAAATTTGGAATGGCATCAAGGCAAGATTTTGAGGGAATCAAGAATCCAAGAAGATGCACAGATCCATGCTAAGAGACGAATTCACAGAATTCAAGATTTTTGAGTCAGAAGGTCTTCATCAAGGCTAAGACAGGTTTCAAAAGATTCTCAGTAAATTGAATCACCTCGAGGTCCAAACCCGAGAATGAATACATCAATGCCAGGTTTCTTAGAGCTCTACCTCATTCATGGAATCAGGTAGTCATCTCTCTAAAAGCAAAAGGAGGCCTTGAATATCTCTCTTTTGATGACTTATTCTATAAACTCAAAACCTTTGAGTCTCATGTAAGAGGATACTCGAGTGACTCCTACTCTACTCTTTCTAATTATGCTTTTGTGAGTTCCATGGGCTCTATTCCAATGTCTTATGCCAGTAGCCCAAGCTATACTTTGTCATCCCAACATACTACTACTCCTGAATCAAAAACCAAGACTAGTAGCATTGTAGAAACTGTTCTTCACTCCTTTGTTGCTGATGTTGATCCACAACAGCAGCTAGCTTTTGATAATTTTAAACAGGTTAATAAGCTTGACTTGGATGAAATGGATCTAAAGTGGCAGATGGCTATGCTCACTCTCCGGGTTCATAAGTTTGAAAAGAAAGCCGATAGAAAATTCAGCTACAACCCAAGAGAGCCAGTCAGGTTTGATAGAAGCAAGGTCAAATGCTATATTGTCAGCAGCAAGGACATTTTGCTAGGGAATGCCCTAACAAAAATGACCAGGAGAAGAACAGGTATTCAGCTTTCAAGGTTCAATAGCTCAAGGATGAAAAGAAAGCTTTGGTGTCGGTTGATACCATGGTCAACTGGAATGAGCATGAGACACCAGCATTAGAATCAGTTGAGTCTTCTACTGATATGTTTGCTATGATTGCTGGTCACATATCTAATGTAGAGGAAGCAGAGGAATTTGCTCTTATGGGAATCTCTCCTCAGGTACAAAATTGCCCTCTTGGTTGTGATGATAAATACTCAGACCTCTTAACTCAATACAATGAACTAGATGCTCAAAATGAAAAATATTTTTTAGAAGTTCAAGCTTATAAGAGTTCTCTAAAAACTTTAGAACAACAAAAGAAATGGCTTCAAAATACTCAACTTGAGTATGAGGATAAAATTCAAGTGTTAAGCATTGATTTAGAGAATACCACTAACATGCTTAAATATACTAAAAAACTTAACATTGAGAGTATTCATGCAAAACAAGAAATGCAAGAAAAATTGGATGCTACTCTATTAAGATTTGATAAATGGCAAAAAGCACCCAAGAATCTTTCCAAACTAATAGATAGTAGCATGTCTGGTAGAACTAAGAGAGGGTTAGGTTTTGACAAATATATTGGTCCAGATGATGTTTTTGATTTATCCTTTTCAAGTGTCTTTGATCCTGAAAAAGAGGAGGAGAGAAAACCTAGTTACAATAGGTTTAAACCTGCTGCAGCAATGCATGTTGTTCCTCCGCCTCTTACAGGAACATTTATGCCCATATCCAGGCATACTGACTTGGATGAATCACAAATGCATGAGTCTCCCAAAAGCTCTACTAATACTAATGACTTTGTCTCTTGTACTTTTATTGATAAGGCAAGTGACTATTCATCCTGTGGTTTAATTGAAGAGTCAAGACCTTCGAGTCCCAAGACAAATGACACTGCTACTACTAGTGCTAGGATGAGTGATGAGATAGTTGCTACTGCTTCTACTTCCATTGTTTTTTATTCTAGTCTGTTGAAATCTAGGAATGTTGATTCTCCTAGAATGGTTTGTAATAAGAATAGCAGTTTAAAACAATGTCATTTGAATAAAAGGTCTTTTAAAACATGCTTTGTGTGTGGTAGTAAATTTCATTTGATTAAGGATTGTGATTTTTATGATCAAAAGCCTCCTGGTTATCAAGCTTATGCTACTCCTGGTCTACCAGGAGTTGCTCCTATGGGTGTGGGTTTTGCTTCTAGAAGATTGAATCCATCTGCCCAATCTTTTCCGTCTACTAGAAGGACCTCTCCTTCAGCTTCTACCTCTTGGAAGAGGCAATGCCTATACCCCTAATAGACCAACCAGCAATTATTTTCAGAATTTTAATCAACATTATGCTACTACTTCAGACCAAATGCATTTTGGGTTGGGATATTTGGGTTCCTGGTAGTATAAAAGGAACCCATTGGAAGAAGGGTTAGACACACCTTTCACCAGTATTCATTTCATATTAATAGTAAAAATCCTTAGTAAGGATCAAGACATTTAGTTATTCTGTTTCTTTTTGATCATAGTATTTGTATTCCGCACTTATACTTTGCATAACATTAAGAGTCTCTCTGTGAATAGACTTGTGATTACAGAAGTCGTTCACCATCCTTAACAGGCTGCAAGATCCACAACCAGTGGACCCAACAACAAGTCTATTCACAGAGAGACTCTAATGAAATACAAAGTATTAGTGTGGAATACAAATACTAAGAACAAGAAGAAACAAAATAACTAGATAAATGACTTGATTATTTCTAAGGATTTCTACTATATTGATATGAAAATGAAACTGGTGAAAGGTGTGTCTAACCCTTCTGCCAATGGGTTCCTTTTATATTACAAGGAAACCCTAAACTACATTAAACACAAAACGTGTAACTACTGATATGCATATCATTTCCTAAGATATCTCATGCATATCCTAACAAACTACTAAGAATAATACTGTTTGACTTTCTACTAGACCAGGAGCACGTGTTGCTCCTACTACTATTAGGACCAGGAGGAACTACATACCTCCTAGTTCATTTATTACAAATAGCCTATTACATAGGTCCTAACATGTTGGTTTGTAGATAGGTTTTTTATTTCGATTATAATTTTTAGTTTGAATCTGTGTTTTATGTAAGAGAGAAAATAATATTTAAAGATATAAATTAAAATATACATATGAATTTAATCTAAAACTTAGAAGAAAAATAAGAGAAATTATATAAAAGTATATTATAATGTATTTTAATTTTTTTTTAATTTAATAAAATAATTAAGAGTATATACATGATCCCATTATTTTCGGCTGATACAATATGCCCTGTTTGTCGCAAGGCATGTTTGGATTCTTTTGGGGAACATGCGGTTCATTGTAAAGAGTTCTCGGGCTTCAAGTATCGACATGATATGGTTAGGGACGTTCTTTTTTACATATGTAGGCGTGCTGGCATCTCCGCCAAGAAAGAAGCACCTGTGAACTTCTTGACTGACCCGTTAGATGGAAGATCCACACTCAGACCGGCGGATATTTTGGTTTTTGGATGGGCTGGAGGAAAACATGCGTGTGTTGATCTGACTGGGGTTTCTCCTCTAGTGGGGTTGGGTAGCCGTTTTACAGCGAGTCAGGCTGCTTTGAAAGCCGCCTCATGCAAATTGACAAAACACGAAAAATCATGCATTGAAAATCAACACGTGTTTATTCCTTTTGCATTTGATACCTTCGGTTTCCTTGCACCTGAAGCGGTAGAGCTTCTGAAGAGAATTCAGCGCGTTATGAATAGCAATGTTATGACACCTAAATCCACAGATGTGGTTTTTCATAGAATTAGTTTCGCTATTCAGAAAAGGCTTGCGGCGCAACTTGTTGCTCGCTTGCCTTCTACAACTGTGTAATTAAATCTGATATAATATCTATTTAGTAAAAAAAATTACTTATATCGTCCTAAAAAAATTAAAAAAACAAGTGACTCTTATATGTTGTGGTCTCACACTTTTTAGTTTTAAAAAAAGTCTCACACTTTAGTACAAAACCAAGCTACTACTCCCACTTTTGTTCATTTTATATATTTCAGACATTATAACTGTTTGTATCCCCGAGTTTTGATACCAAACATATTTTTTTGACTTCAATTTTCGACCCTGCACGCAAACCCTCATACCAAACGCACCATAAATGGTTAATGACAAGAGTTTTAGAAGCTAAACAATCGGGATAGCTAAGAATAAGGATTGGTAAGAATAAAATGTCAAAGCTTACCGAAAACCAATCTATAATTTTATTTTGGCCTTTGGTAACCGATTTTAAACATATCAAAGAATTTGGAACTCACTGGACAAATTTGCCTTTAAAATACGGATTGATAAGAATAAAAATGCTCCAAAACACGTTATTGCCTTTTTCATAATTTTTTTTTAATTTTTTTCGCGTTCGCGCTAGTTTACTGAAAAACTATATCTATCTTTACAACCGGAGATTATGTATTTTGTTGGAAAATGTTTTGCAAAATATGGTTTTTGCAATACTTTGGACATAATTTTATATATGTATATGTTATATATATTTGTAGTAATTAGTAGCTTTGCGTTCTCCTCGAAGAGAGCTTCGCAACGAGCTAAAGTATGTCCAATATGGAGTTAATATGAATGAGATATCGTGTCTCAAAGTGAGTCACGTGAAACACAATATTTGGAAAAATATTTGTCCCACATCGCTTGAAACATGAAGTAAAAACATGTTTATAAGGAAATCCTAGTTTCTACCCTACAATATTCATTTGTGGGTTTTTACTCCCACGCCTACGCGCGCGCAGGGGGGAGGGGGGGGGGGTGCAGAAATTGGGATTTCTAGGCCAAAAACGGGTTCGAAGCTACTGAACTTGTGCACGAGCGCGCGACCTGCGGACACGAATGCAGCTCCGAAAACTGGCTTGGGTGCGGGCAGATTTCGGTATCTTTTTTGCTGCAAATTCGGATTTTTTCCAGAAAATTCTGTAATCTATTTTAAGAATAGATTTAGAATAAATTTGTGTTTATAATTGATTTGCAAATCGTGTTATAGAAATAACAGATTTGTCAGAATATTTTATATGGAACAGAATATTTTGTCTTGGTGACCAAGGCAAATTTTCACTATATAATAAATTTGTCTCATTCAGTTGAATCATCAGAAAAACGCAGCTTTTCATACTCCATTACCAGACGATTTTTCCAGCAGTTCTCGATCAGAAACGCAGAAGGCTTCCGTGATCTTTCAGGCAAGTTTGTCTAGTCCGGCTGTACAACAGCTTTGGACGTTGTACCCTGGGAAACAGACGGCGAATCTGTTTTAAGGGAAGCGTGTTAAACACGTGCCTCGTCTTACTTTTACTGCTTTCAATTTTATTTATTATTTAATTCTGTTCTTTGTTTTCTGTTAATTTTATTATTGTTTTAATAAAAGTATACACCGTTTCCCACAATCTTAAAACAGATTCTGTTTAACAGAATTAACTTTTATTAAATCGGATTAATAATTTTATCAGATTTATTTATAAACTGTTTCTACCGAAACCAGGATTGAGTTTCACTGGAAATCAGTTTTAATTTACAGATTTTAATTAACAGTTAAGGTTTTTTAGCAGTTGTTCTAATCAGTTTATTGAAACCAAGATTGTGTTTCTGTTAAACTGATACGTTTGATAATTACATCTGATTCATTGAAATCAAGATTGAGTTTCTTTGAAGCAGATCCACTATAAGTATATAGAGATCACGATTGAATTTCTTATATACAGATTTATAACAGTTGTCTAACTGTTTGTGTTTTGATCTTGTTTGATCTTTCAGGATGTCTACCAGCACTCCTGTAACTCCTGTAACTCCTGCAACTACTACTGTGAATGTAACTGGTGCGCCAGTTCCCCACACAGTTGCTAATCATGCTGAAAAACCAGAAAAATTCAATGGACAGAATTTTAAGAGGTGGCAGCAGAAGATGTTCTTCTATCTCACTACTTTGAACCTTGCGAAGTTCTTAAAGGAGACTGTACCTCAGGTGGAACCTCCTAAAGAAGGTGTACCCGAAAATCAACAAGCCGTGCAGGCTGTTGAAGCATGGAAACATTCAGACTTCTTGTGTCACAACTATATTCTGAATGGTTTGGTGGACTCTTTGTACAATGTGTACTGCAAGACTAAGACTGCCAAAGAATTATGGGAGTCGTTGGAACGCAAGTACAAAACTGAGGATGCTGGTACAAAGAAGTTCGTGGTAGCTCGCTTTTTGGATTACAAGATGGTTGATTCAAAGAGTGTGATAACTCAGGTTCAAGATCTGCAGGTTTTGCTACACGACATTCATGCTGAGGGTATGACTTTGAGTGAAACTTTTCAAGTTGCTGCTATCATTGAAAAGTTACCTCCAAGCTGGGTAGAATTTAAAAACTACTTGAAGCATAAGCGAAAGGAGATGACTGTTGAAGACTTGGTTGTTCGTCTTCGTATTGAAGAGGACAACAAGCTGGCTTAGAAAAACACTTATACACCTGATTCTGCCAAGGCAAATATGGTTGAGCATGGTTCGTCTTCTTCAAAGTCTAAAGGCAAGAGCTTTGGAAAAGGGAAGAATGACAAGAAGAGCAAAGGGAAGTCTGAGTACCTTGCTCCTAAGGCTGGAATTGCGAAGCAGAAGTTCTAAGGAAATTGCTTCAACTGTGACAAGCCAGGTCATCGTGCTGCTAATTGCAAAGCGCCAAAGCGGGTGACTCCACGCGAGGCTAATATGGTGAATGATAATGTGGACATGATTGCTATGGTGTCTGATGTCGTTACCATGATCTCTGAAGTTAACCTGGTAGGTTCTAATAATAATGATTGGTGGGTTGATACTGGGGCAACCCGTCATGTGTGTGCTGACAAGAGTATGTTTCACTCTTTCAGAGCGGTTGACAATGGAGAGAAGCTGTACATGGGCAACTCTGCAACTGCTGATATCAAGGGCGAAGGAGATGTTATTTTGAAGATGACATCCGAGAAAGAGCTCAAGTTGACTAAAGTCTTGTATGTTCCGGAGATTCGCAAGAATCTTGTGTCCGGATGGCTTTTGAATAAGTTTGGTTTTCGTCTTGTTTTTGAGTCTGATAAAGTTGTAATTTCTAAGAATCAAATGTATGTTGGTAAGGGGTATGCCTTGAATGGTATGTTTAAGCTCAATGTAATAGTTGTTAAGAGTGATATCAATAAAATGAATTCTTCTGCTTACTTGATTGAGTCTTCTAATGTGTGGCATGGCCGTCTTGGACATGTTAATTTTAATTCAATGCATCGTTTGATTAAATTTAATGGCATACCAAATTTTCATATTGATTCAAATTATAAGTGTGAAACATGTGTCGAAGCCAAACTTACAAGATCATCTTTCAAATCGGTTGAACGAAAAACCGAACCACTTGATATGATACACACAGACATATGTGATTTGAAATCACTACCCACAAAAGGTGGCAATAAGTACTTCATCACGTTTATTGATGATTGCACAAAGTACTGCTACGTTTACTTGTTGAAAAGTAAAGATGAAGCTATAGACAAGTTTGTTCTATACAAAACCGAAGTTGAGAATCAACTTGGTAGGAAAATTAAGGTTGTACGAAGTGATAGAGGAGGTGAATATGTGTCTCCTTTTGCTGATCTATGTGCGAAACATGGAATTAGACATGAGTTTACTGCTCCTTATTCACCTCAGCAAAACGGTATTGCCGAAAGGAAGAACCGTACCTTGAAAGAAATGGTTAATGCCATGTTGTTAAGTTCTGGTATGAGCCGGGACATGTGGGGGGAAGCCATTCTAACGGCTACTTATCTTTTAAACAAGATACCTCGTAAGGATAAAGAGGAAACCCCATATGAACTGTGGATGGGAAGAAAACCATCATACCAGTACTTACGAGTGTGGGGGTGTCTAGCCAAGGTAGCTGTGCCGACACCTAAGGCCCAAACGATTGGACCTAAATCTGTGGATTGTATATTCATTGGATATGCTAAGAATAGCAGTGCGTATCGTTTCATTGTACATGATTCGAAAAATCCTGATATACACAAGAACACAGTTATGGAATCAAGGAATGCGTCTTTCTTTGAAAACATATTTCCTTGTTTAAACAAGGAAAATGGAAGCACATCTAGAATAGATGATGCAGTTGTCCAAGATAAGAGACAACGAGATGATGATGATCTCCAAGATGAGAGACAAGATCAACCCGAGGAAGAAGAGGTTGAACCTAGAAGAAGCAAACGGGCGAGAACCGAGAAATCCTTTGGACCCGATTTTGTCTCTTTTATGGTAGAAAATGAACCTACTTCTTATCAAGAAGCTGTAAATTCCTCGGAAGGACCTCGATGGAAAGAAGCGATTAATAGTGAAATAGAGTCTATTTTACAAAATCATACTTGGGAGCTCGTGGATTTACCTCCTGGTTGTAAACCACTAGCCTATAAATGGATCTTCAAGAAGAAGATGAAAGCTGATGGCACCATTGATAAGTACAAAGCAAGATTGGTGATCAAAGGTTTTAGACAACGCGAAGGTCTAGATTACTTTGATACATATTCGCCTGTTACGCGAATAACTTCTATTAGGATGATTCTTGCTATTGCCGCATTAAGAAATTTAGAAGTTCACCAAATGGATGTGAAAACGGCTTTTCTAAATGGAGATTTAGAAGAAGAAATATACATGAACCAACCCGAGGGTTTCATGGCTCCTGGACAAGAGAGCAAAGTTTGTAGGCTTGTTAAGTCATTGTATGGCTTAAAGCAAGCTCCAAAACAATGGCATCAAAAGTTTGATCACGCCATGCTAGAGGGTGGATTCAAAATTAATGAATGCGACAAGTGTGTTTATGTCAAAGACACGAATAGTGGATATGTAATCTTGTGTCTTTATGTTGATGATATGCTTATCGTTGGCAGTAACGACAAGATGATCAAGTCTACTAAAGACATGTTGAAATCGAAGTTTGACATGAAAGATATGGGTTTGGCTGATGTGATCCTTGGAATAAAGATCATACGAACTCATAGTGGAATTGCATTAAGTCAAGCACATTACGTGGACAAAATTCTCAATACTCATAACGCGGGGGATTCCGGCCTAGCTAGAACTCCAATTGACACCAGTTTGCATCTATCTAAAAATAGAGGCGTAGGTGTTGCCCAATTAGAGTATTCAAGAATTATTGGCATGTTGATGTATTTGATGACATGTACCCGACCTGACTTAGCATATGCTGTTAGCAGGCTAAGTAGATATACTAGTAATCCAAGTGATGCACATTGGAAAGCTATGACTAGGGTACTTTATTATTTGAGATACAGTCGTGATTATGGACTGAATTATGCTAGATATCCATCTGTTATTGAAGGATACAGTGATGCAAATTGGATATCTGACATAAAGGATTCTAGATCGACCAGTGGATATGTGTTTACACTGGGAGGGGCCGCTATATCTTGGAAGTCTTCCAAGCAAACTGTAATAGCTAAGTCCACGATGGAATCAGAATTTATCGCGTTAGATAAATGCGGAGAAGAGGCGGAATGGCTACGTCAATTCGTAGAGGACATACCCAGGTGGCCTAAACCGGTAACGGCCATTAGTATACATTGTGATAGTCAATCGGCAATTGGCAGAGCTCATAGCACAATGTATAATGGAAAGTCTAGACATATCCGTCGTCGACATAATTCGGTACGACAACTACTCTCAACAGGAGTTATCTCAATTGACTATGTGAAGTCAAAGGATAACATTGCGGATCCGCTTACGAAAGGCTTAAGCAGAGAGTTAGTTAGTAAGTCGTCTAAAGGAATGGGACTAAAGCCCTTGAAGGAATGAGTTTCTATGAAGGAAAACCTAACCCAGTTGACTGGAGATCCCAAGATCTGGGTTCAATAGGACAACCTAATCATAGAAATGTGGGGGAAGTCACGTCAATGTGGGGGAGTTACTTAATAAAATAACTTTCCTAGTCCATTCCTAGAACAATGTGACTTGTTGAGAGGTTAAACATATGGCTTAATGATTCAGGATGAAATCATAAAGCATAATGATTCAAGATGAAATCATAAAACATATGTTTTTAATGATTCAAGATGAAATCACCTATGTGAGAGAGAAGTGGGGTCGCTTCGAAGGAAATTGTGGGGGCGCAATTTCTAAGAGCTCTTGCAGAACCAGGCGAGTGTTCATGACCATAACAAACACGACTATGAGGACTTGACAAGGTCAGGGAGAGTCTTGTGTGAGTGTGTATTGTCGTCTACGTAAACAGAGGCTGAGTTCAAGGACATCGCGTCTACTCAGATCTAGGAGACTAAGTGCATCTCATAAGGGAAGGTTCAAAGGGTTACACCTACCTATCCTATGCAGGACTTAACCGCAGAAATTTTGCCGAAAATTTCGTGTGTTTTCGACCGATTCCCATTCATGTGGGGGATTGTTGGAAAATGTTTTGCAAAATATGGTTTTTGCAATACTTTGGACATAATTTTATATATGTATATGTTATATATATTTGTAGTAATTAGTAGCTTTGCGTTCTCCTCGAAGAGAGCTTCGCAACGAGCTAAAGTATGTCCAATATGGAGTTAATATGAATGAGATATCGTGTCTCAAAGTGAGTCACGTGAAACACAATATTTGGAAAAATATTTGTCCCACATCGCTTGAAACATGAAGTAAAAACATGTTTATAAGGAAATCCTAGTTTCTACCCTACAATATTCATTTGTGGGTTTTTACTCCCACGCCTATGCGCGCGCAGGGGGGGTGCAGAAATTGGATTTCTAGGCCAAAAACGGGTTCGAAGCTACTGAACTTGTGCACGAGCGCGCGACCTGCGGACACGAATGCAGCTCCGAAAACTGGCTTGGGTGCGGGCAGATTTCGGTATCTTTTTTGCTGCAAATTCGGATTTTTTCCAGAAAATTCTGTAATCTATTTTAAGAATAGATTTAGAATAAATTTGTGTTTATAATTGATTTGCAAATCGTGTTATAGAAATAACAGATTTGTCAGAATATTTTATATGGAACAGAATATTTTGTCTTGGTGACCAAGACAAATTTTCACTATATAATAAATTTGTCTCATTCAGTTGAATCATCAGAAAAACGCAGCTTTTCATACTCCATTACCAGACGATTTTTCCAGCAGTTCTCGATCAAAAACGCAGAAGGCTTCTGTGATCTTTCAGGCAAGTTTGTCTAGTCCGGCTGTACAACAGCTTTGGACGTTGTACCCTGGGAAACAGACGGCGAATCTGTTTTAAGGGAAGCGTGTTAAACACGTGCCTCGTCTTACTTTTACTGCTTTCAATTTTATTTATTATTTAATTCTATTCTTTGTTTTCTGTTAATTTTATTATTGTTTTAATAAAAGTATACACCGTTTCCCACATATTTAAGCTAGATCAAGTGATATATCGGTTTGGTTTATCATCGAACATGAATCCTGCTAGTTTATGTGTCGTTAGTTTATGTGTCGTTCAAAAAAGTAGAGAACAATGCAAGTTATGAGTTAGAATACTTACCTCACGGGGACGTACTGTGTCAGTGGCATTTCATGGCTAGCACAATTATCATATGTTGGTTTCCGGTTCATAGTTCAGTGGAAACGATTTTATGGTTTATATTAGTATACGTATTTTTTTTAACACGGTTTATATAGCATGTTAAGTTGTTAGTTTGTTACAGTATAACGTAAGGCTTTTAATTTGTAAAAGATTTATTCTTTATTGAAATCAAATCATTACCATATTAGGAAATGGATGCATATCGATTTTGATTTTATCACTGTTTAAAAAGAGAAAGATACACAATGCTTTAGAACTGAGATGCAAAAACATAAGCTAATTATATATAGTCAACAATATAGTTTTATAACTCGCATGTAATATTTTAGTGCGTAAACTCCAATGCTTACATGAACTTGAATAAAACGTCGTATAAACTATATAAAAGTGTCCTTTTATAAAAATTCTCGTTGTGACAAAAAGTAGTTAAATCCTTTTATTAGATCTCTAAATAATCTTCGACTACATTCAATTAATCTTAGTAGGGTTAACATATAATATCAAAATCATAAATGTAATAATTATATGGTGACACAAGGTTTTTATGACGATCTTATCATCCAATTGTGTTTTAGTAATTTTGCGTGTATAAATATATGGTTTTCATAGTGTTTTTCAGCACAAACAAATTTGCAAATATACTAATATTAGTCTTTGTAAAGTGTGTGTTAGCTAAAAAAATGGGAAGATTTCAACTTGGTTTTATTGTTTTTCTTGTTGCATCTATGGCAATCATTGATCTATCGAT
The DNA here is from genome assembly GCA_025667525.1 of Glebionis coronaria. Lineage (NCBI taxonomy): Eukaryota > Viridiplantae > Streptophyta > Magnoliopsida > Asterales > Asteraceae > Glebionis > Glebionis coronaria. The sequence continues at coordinate 535,571,818 of CM046876.1, forward strand.
CGTAAGTTTATCCATGTTAGCACTTGTAGATCGATAATGTAGATTTATCTAGTGTACATTTTGATTTACATGTCGCTAAAACTAACTATTTTGTATATGTGTTTCAGGCCGGCTCCGAAGGTTCATGTCCAGTCGAACGTACGTAATTTTAACAATCTATTTTTAAAATACTTGCTATAATGATGACTGATTTTCTTGTACCTAGTGACAACTATTTTGTTAATTTGTATTTTGTTTTGTAGAATGCCCAAGTGCATGTCAGGTTCGTTGTTCAGCAACTCATCATCCTGGTAATTGCATGGATGTATGCCAAGATTGTTGTAGAAAATGTTTATGTGTACCTTCTGGTACTATTGGAAATAAAGACGAGTGTCCTTGCTATCGAGATATGAAAACACAAGAAGGCATACCCAAATGTCCTTAAGAAACCTTAAGAAACGATTATTAAATATTGTAACTGTTATGAATAATATTAATATGGATGTCTTATAAGGTCCATGGCCAAATTAGCCGTTAGGGTTTTACCCTAATTGTATCTTATAAATACATATCGTATTCTCCTTAATCATTAGCCAATAAATAATTCTCCCCTCTCAATCTTGTTTTGTTCTCATTTTTTACTTTGATTCACAACACGTTATCAACACGATTTTACACACTAAGGCGATTATAACATATATGCCCAAAACATGATTAATTTAGTATAGTCAAGTAGTGTTCTCGAGAACTTTTCTTATATGCTTTCAGCATTAAAATCACTAGCATGCTCCATGCATTTTATATGCAATAATAAAATCTCAATATCACATGTAGGGGTGTCAAAAAAGTTGACCCGACCCGAACCCGACCCGAACCCGAACCCGAATAATCATATTCGGGTCGGGTCACTCGGGTCCGAAAGCGTATTCGGGTCAATTCGGGTTGACCCGAATTGACCCGAGTTTTAATTAGGCTCGGGTTCGGGTTATATATTTTTACCCTTTACCCGACTTGACCCGACCCGAGTTGACCCGAACCCGACCAACCCGACTTGACCCGACTAAAATTAGACTTTTTACATTGTTTTAGTACAAAATTAGGCCACTTTTTACACTTTTTCCTCAAACTCGGGTTGACCCGAACCCGAGTTGACCCGACCCGAATTGACCCGAACCCGAGTGACCCGAGTTCTAATTAGGCTCGGGTTCGGGTTATATATTTTTTACCCTTGACCCGACTTGACCCGACCCGAGTTGACCCGAACCCGACCGGGTCAACCCGAATCACACCCCTAATCACATGAGCTCCAATCATATATTTTTAGACGCATATAACTTATTTATCACATTGTCAGACTTATACAATATTTATTGGATCCCCCACATGTGAACACTATACATGCTCATTTTCAAGTCTTTGAGAAAATAGACGTGTGCCATCATTTGCAACTTGTGCATAATTTAATTTCGCTTTCTCATAAAGACCATTGCATATTATACATTTATGTGTATGGACTCTAACTCTCCAAAACATGTATCATTACAAGATACTTCAGCTATTCATTACTTACTTGCGTCATTATATTTTGGTCATTCATTTATCTATGATCCTCACATCCACTTTAGTGCTATATTATTTATTATCATTATCATGCAAATTATCATATATATCCATCGACGTTGATTCGTTTATTTTTGATTCCACACGTTACTAGACATTGCATCTATCATTCATTGAGATCTCATAATATTTTATGTACCCGGGGTTTTCTCAATTGCCTTCATATCTAGTGTCTCTTTAGGAGGCTATCATGGGGTATTTATTACCTTGATTCGACCATCTTAATTTTCTTACTCCATTTTATCTATACAATAGAGGATTTTTATTTGGAATCGATTACCATAGACTTACTATCAATCATTGATTATACTGTTGGGACACACACTATAATTGGAGCACACGCAGCGTATATGATCTAGTCACTTTGTTTAGGTCACTAACTTTGTCTCGCAATTACTAGATCCGGATTATAAATTGTCCCTTGAACTTTATGTTCATATTCATTACTTGTGAGGATCAACTTTTCATTATCATAATCCATTCTAAATTTCTCGCTGCTCATTCTCCCCTTGAATGGATTATCATTCTCAACATTCCATTTTGTGCATTGTGCTGGATTTACTATGATATATATTGAACATTCCAATATCTCACATGGGAACCATATGGTTTGTAAGGTTTTTAATAAAGCTACAACTTCGAATATAAAGGAATTATGTACTCTTTTCCTTCACTAGATTTTTGTCCCGCTGGGTTTTGTCTAGTAAGGTTTTTAACGAGGCATATTGTTCAAATGGATAAATATGGAGTTTATGTCCATCAATGGCGATAAGGCAACACATTTTGTTCAAGCGATTATTTGGTGGATCTATTTACCAACATACTTTCAACACCAACATTTTCAAGTTAATCTACAACAATGGAACGCGTCTACTAAAAGATCTCAAGTGATGTAGTCATCAGAGGGAGATAATACGCGCTACACTCTTTTTGTCCTTGGTCATGGTTTTGTCCCACTGGGTTTCTCTGACAAGGTTTTTAACGAGGTAGTATTCTCAAAAGCGTATTATTAATATGGACATCCAAGAAGGAGTGTTATGAATAATAATAATGTGGATGTCCTATAAGGCCCATGACCCATGATGAGTGTGAGAACACTCACATTTAATAACCTTAACACCTAAAACACGACCAATAATATCATATTTGTTGTTTTGCGTTTTTCATGTAAATCAGATACATTGTGGATCAAACACGCTTTTTTATCAGTTTTATCTGGAGAAAATACGAGGAAAAGACAAAATGAAGCTCACAAGGACTTAACTTGTCAAAACTCTAAAGTTGAAGTGCTGGAAGTGTACCCTTTCAAAGTTATTTACAAAGTAATAAAGCTACCAAGTTTTACAACAATCCATGGACTATATATGACAACTGATGAAAGATGAGAGAGTGGATTACACGTGGACGAATTAAAAGTTGCATATGGGCTCACACGGATCAAATTTAATAACCAGTCACATTTCAATAAACATATAATGATCTGTGTGCCCATAGTTTACCCAATGACGAGATGCCACGTCACCGAGATTATCTGTGTTTCAGAGGACGAGTTATAAATAAAAAGTGGTCACCAAGACTCCCTTATCACTCGTGGATACTTTAATTAATCTAAAATCAACTACAACGAAAAACCCCAAATTTCTGGAAAGGGACGAACCCTGGATCCACGTGGCGATTGATGATTTGTTGAAACACGTCATTTCACCCCTCACCTCATCTTAACTCGTCTAAAATACTCAGCAAATTACCACTTTGTACATCCATTAGTGAGTAGTTAGAATTAGTTGAGGAGTAGTGTAATATAGTGATTTTCACATAGTTTAAATTTGTAAATCTTTCATTATAATTCTGTTAGAATTTCAGTTCGAGTTAGTTGTAACAATTTTTAATTAATGAAAAAGTTAAGCTTCTGATCTCTATTTCTTCGTCATTTGTTTTCATAAACCTGTTTCTTTTCAGTTAATTATGTTAAAAAGTTAGTTGAATACGTTTATGACACTCATCTGTTTTGACTGAAATCTCCATTAATAAAATTATCAATTTTTTTCAACTTTGTTTCCTCTCAACTGTTCCTTTAGCTTTTATGCTATAGCAAATGAATTTGATTAGCTTATGAAGTACTCAAGCTTACCTTTAAGTTTTTCTTTGAGTTTCAACTATTCTTTTCAAGTATTAAGCTCATAAGCTCAATTGAGCTTATGAGAGGAATTTGATTAGTTTTGTAAGTTTAAGATTGCTCATATTAGAGTAAAGTTGGTAGTGGTTCAGTTGCAAACATCACAGAGCAGTGTAGATCGTAGTACATAGTTTCCTGTTCATCAAAAGAGTGTTTGGGATTGCGGCTTAGATAAGCTGTTACAGCTTTTGCTTTATGCACTAGTGTTATTGGTTTACATTTGAGAAAATGTTGAGTTCAACAAGTTCTTTTGGCTTCTAGTCTTGTTTAGCTTGATTCGGTTTTGATTACAGTTCAACAGCAAGTAGCTATTGCATCGACAACAACGGTTTGGCCTGGAAGCCATGGTAATTCCATTTTACATTTTCGATACATAGGTAGTTCAGTTTAAATAGTTAGTTGAAGTGTAAATTTTTGCTTGGCATATGCTAGAATTTATTTGTTAATAGGCTGTTGTCCTTTGCTTAAATCTATGTTTTCATTCCCATAGATGTCTTAACAAATTTGATCATACTGTTATAAGTCGTTGTAGAACTTGCAATTTAAAACCAGTGTTTGGCAATAGGTTTAAGCTGCGCATAACTGATCTTATTTCTTGACTTGATTCGTAGCATAAATGTTAGCATTGTAATATAGGTATGGATAATTGGCCTAAAGTTTCAGTGAGTAGTTTAATGTGTTCAAGGCAGGAAGTAATAAATTCAAATGTTTTCAGCAGGATTCGAACACTAGACTTGTTTTTGTTAGCCTTGTAGTAAGTTTTGGATTTCTACAACTTTAGTCCTCCATATTGATACTTCTTATCACAGTTATAGTCCAAGCTAGTTAGGCAGTTAGGGAAATTAGTCCCTTTAGTTAAATGTTTGTTACAAAACTAGTCCATTGTGTTTAGTTTTGTTAAGAGAACTTTTTGAGTCGTTCTATTGGACTGATAAAATTTGGGCCTTGCTTTTACATGTGTAAATCAATAGGCTATAAATTTCCTAATGGATTGCTTTTATAAGTCATAATATGTGTAGTTTATATTTTAGTTTTATTAATTTCATTGTTAGATGTAAAAATTGTATTTTTACTTTTATAAAGTTACAATTAGTTTTGGTTTTATAATTTTGAATTTTATAATTTTGAATTTTATAATTTTGCCTTTGTAGAATAAATTTTGTATTTTCATTTTTACATTTTGTGCATTTAATTGATTTACGTGCAACGTGTTTTAGATTAGTACGTATTACGTAATATAGTTATTTTTAAATTTTTATGTGTTTTTGCCAAGTAGAAATAGATACCAAATCAATTACTTTAAACAAAAAATAATTAAGTCGAAACGATAAAACCTTATTTCAATTCGAATCGAGATGAGAAGAAAATGATACTATAAAACACATATTAAAATGGTGCCGCTGTCAGTTTGTATTCGTGAAGATTGACGGTGTTTTTTGAGACGTATTGGATTTTGGGATCCGTTCATTTTTTAACGTTTTTTTTGTTGCAATAAAAAAAATAAAAAAATAAAGAATAAAAAATTTTAAAATTTTAAATTTTAAAAAATCACAAATGCTTTCCTAAGAATTGCACCAAAAAAATTATAAATAAAAAAACAACTCTTTCCTAAGAGTTACTTCAAAAATACTACGTACATTACTTTTCTACTTCGCTTTGTCTCACATTTTCTTGTGTATATATTCTCTTATAAATAATAAAAATACAAAAATATTTTCTTTATAATACTATAAGTAAATATTACGTATACGTAAGTCAATCTGCATACTTCCACAAGTATTGCATCGCAATACACCGTGAGTGGCGGCGTTCCGGTGCCACTTACGTGTACCGATCAAGTTTAATTAAGCCACAATAGATAAATACTGCAATCTATTTTAGCTTGAGAGAGAAGTCACTGTGTGGGGAGTATAAGGCTAGTGTATTTCACATTCAAAAGAAGCAGGCTCTGAAGTGCTACGCGCTGCCTCGTTTCTCTACTCCCTTGTGATTCTATCAAAGGTGATAGTCGCGCATGGTGTGCCACCAAATTAGTATCACGTATATATTTTATTGTGGAAATAATTATCGAACCTCGATTTGGTAGTCATTCCCTCTCAAAGTCACCAAGAGCAGTCCCTTTAGTCCTTGGTTTTTAGTAGCACGTGCATTCGCGCGCGTGCTAAGATACCGCTTGGTGTACCACTTCCTCCCACGAGGAAGAAGTTAATGTCGTTCACTTGTATATACATTCGGTCACTTTGCTACACGTGGATAATCGTTCTATGTGAGAGATGTTGCAACAACAATCCACCAACGCTACTTATTCGCCTTGTTCGATTTATGATGGTCCACATGATTCTTATATTTGTGTTTGGGTGAATTAATCGCCTCTAGTGTTGAGAGACTAATCCCAATCCCAAAAGTGCTCGAGGGTATTTCCAATGAACCATGTGACGAGTTTCGTAGTGATACCTCTTCTTCCCACGATCATATTGAGAGTTTATCACATGTTCACATTGATGCCACTACTAGTGATTTTGGTGATCTATATCTTGATGAGTTTTTCAAAGAAAGTCATAATGAGATTGAGGAAGCGTTTTTGCAAGACTTACGGCAAGAGAAAGATGATGAATGTGATTCTAGTGAAGCGTCTTATGAGATATCATTCGATGATTTGTCTTGTCAAGATACTACTCCTAATTTGGATGAAGATTTTGCTCCTCCTCTTTTCCCATCTCTTACGGAAATTCCTGAGATTCTCCTTGAGCCTGATACGCCTTATGAGCTTGACACTATGAGTGATGATTCTTGTGATAACTATTTTGATGATTATTCTGATAGTGATGAGTCTTTTACTTCTGCAGATGAGTCCATGACTCCTTCACCTACTCCTCTGTATGATTTTGTGATGCATTCAAACCTCTTTTTAAGACATGTTTTGATAACCTAATTTTTTAGGAGTGTGAAGACCCTAATGATGAGTCCATAGAAGAAGAACCCTTAATTACTCATTATTCATCGATTTTTGAGGTTACACATATTGCTCCACAAAAAAATATCATCCCTAAGAGTGATTCTCTCATTGATATACTTACTTTTGAGCCTTGTATTCCCACCCTTCCACCCATGGAGTTGGTTATTGATGAAGAAGATCATATGCCCTTAGAGATTGATAGCATTTCACCTAAGGCACCTTTAGCACCAAAAACCTTTGATTTGGACTCTCTTATGGATATTGATGCCACCATGGAGGCAATTCTTTCAAATATTGATATAGCAGTCGATGATAGTGTTTCTAACTGGGAAGAGGATATTCGTCTTATTGAAACCTTGCTTTTTGGAGACATAGAGCCTACACCTCTTCCACAAGACACTATTACTCTTGATCCTCCTTTCACTGTGCCTTCTATGGAGGATCCCCCCACCTTTTGATGAGGAAGAGGAGCAACACATGGAGATAATCATTATGAGTGGTTCAATTCCTAAACCTTCATTGTCTCTTCATGCTTTGATATCTAAGGGAGCAGAGCATCTTATTTGGTTGATACGATTTCATCTTCTTAGTTTCCCATGAAGGGAAATGTTTTTGATTTTCGGATCTATATGTTTGGAAAGTTTGGCATTCATCTACTCCACTTAAGAGTGTGATTTCTATTGATATGGGATTCTCGTATGAGCTTACTTTGTTGATGCTACTTACTTTGGAGTTGTTCGAGTGTCGAGATGGAAACTATGTATTTGATCCTGGTGTGTTCCTATATGAGAGCTTTCTAAGTTGTGCAAACTTGAGACACGTTGGACCGGTTCATTTATCGAGGCGGATAATGTAAATCTCATTGTAAATGGCAACGTGCTAAGTTTGAGTGTATCATGTGAGATTTGTTTCTTCTTCATTTATTTTCATAAACTTGTTTCTTTTTAGTTAATTCTGTTAAAAAGTTAGTTGAATACGTTTATGAGACTGTTCTATTTTGACTGAAATCTCCATTAATAAAATTCTTAATTTTCTTCAACTTTTTTTCCTCTCAAGTGTCCCTTTAGCTTTTATACTGTAGCAAATGAATCTAATGAGCTTATGAAGTACTCAAGCTTACCTTTAAGTTTTTCTTTGAGTTTCAACTCTTTTTTTCAAGTATTAAGCTCATAAGCTCAATTGAGCTTATGAGAGGAATTTGATTACTTTTGTAAGTTTAAAATTGCTCATATTAGAGTAAATTTGGTAGTGGTTCAGTTGCAAACATCACAGAGCAGTGTAGATCGTAGTACTTAGTTTCCTGTTCAGCAAAAGAGTGTTTTGGAGTTGCGGCTTAGATAAGTTGTTATAGCTTTTGCTTTGTGCACTAGTGTTATTGGTTTACATTTAAGAAAATGTTGAGTTCAACAAGTTCTTTTGGCTTCTAGTCTAGTTTAGCTTGATTCGGTTTTGATTACATTTGAACAACATGTAGCTATTTTATCGACAACAACGGTCTGGCCTGGAAGCCATGGTAATTCCATTTTACATTTTCGATACATAGCTAGTTCAGTTTAAATAGTTTGTTGAAGTGTAAATCTCTGCTTGCCATATGCTAGAATTTATTTGTTAATAGGTTGTTGTCCTTTGCTTAAATCTGTGTTTTCATTCCCATAGATGTCTTAACAAATTTGATCATACTGTTATAAGTCGTTGTAGAGCTTGCAATTTAAAAATCAGTGTTTGGCAATAGGTTTAAGCTGCATATAATTGATCTTATTTCTTGACTTGATCCGTAGCTTAAAAGTTAGCATTGTAATATAGGTATGGATAATTGGCCTAAAGTTTTAGTTAGTAGTTTAATGTGTTCAAGGTACGAAGTAATAGATTCAAATGTTTTCAGCAGAATTCGAACACTAGACTTGTTTTTGTTAGCCTTGTAGTAAGTTTTGGATTTCTACAACTTTAGTCCTCCATATTCATACTTCTATGAAAGTTACAGCCAAAGCTAGTTAGGCAGTTAGGAAATTAGTTCCTTTAGTTAAATGTTTGTTACAAAACTAGTCCATTCTGTTTAGTTTGTTAAGAGAACTTGTTGAGTCGTTTTGTTGGACTGATAAAATTTGGGCCCTGCTTTTACATTTGTAAATCGATAGGCTATAAATTTCTTACTGGATTACTTTTGCAAGTCATAATCTGTGTAGTTTATATTTTAGTTTTATAAATTTCATTGTCAGATGTAAAAATTGTATTTTTATTTTTATAAAGTTAGAATTTGTTTTGGTTTTATAATTTTGAATCTTGTAATTTTGCTTTCGTAGAATAAATTTTTTATATATCATTTTTACATTTTGTGTATTTAACTGATTTACGTGCAACGTGTTTTAGATTAGTAGGTATTACGTAATATAGTTATTTTTATATTTTTATGTGCTTTTTGCCAAGTAGAAATAGATACCAAATCAATTACTTTTAACCAAAAATAATTAAGTCGAAACGATGAAATCTGATTTCAATTCGAATCTAGCTGAGAAGAAAACGATACTATAAAACAAATATTAGCCCAGTTAGCCATTAGAGTTTTACCCTAAGGTGCCGTTTGGTTCGGGGATATTCAAGGATATTGGGGGATATTCAAAATTTTTACATTTTAATATCCCCAAATATTGTGTTTGGTATAACCAAAAAAGGAATTTAAAATTCCTTGAATTCCCAAAATGAGGGATATTAGAATTCCTCAAAAAAGTGAGGAATTTTAATTTACTTGAAAATTATTTTTCATAAATTTTTTTTCTTGTCGTTATTATTTCGGTTTTTATGTTTAAATAAAAAATTATAAAATTTTAAAAATTTATATAAAATTTATATAAATTTATATAAATTTAAGTAAATATTTATATAGAATTTTTTATGAAATATATATATAATTTTTATAAAATTTATTGAAATTTCTTAAAAAATTTAAATACTTTTTTTATAAAATTAATGAATTTTTTGAAAAATATATATAATTTATTTTATAAAATTAAATGATTTTTTAAAATTTTTAATGAATTTTTATATAAAATTTATATAAATTTTTTATAAGATTTTTATAAAATTTATATAAACTTTTTTAAAAATTTTATTAAATTTTTATAAAACTTAATGAATTCTTTTATAATATTTATATAATTTTTTTTATAAAATTTATGATTTTTTTTTATAATATATAAACTTTTTATAAGGTTTATATATATATTTTTATAAAATTTATATAAACTTTTTATAAATTTTGTATAAGAATTTAAAAAATTTATATAATGCTTTTATAAAATTTATATAAATTCTTATAATATTTATATATATATTTTTATAAATTTTAAATAAAATTATTATATATTTTTTATAAAATTTATATAAATTTTTTAAAATTTATATAAAATGCGAAAATTCGAATTTTAATCTTTTAAATAGAAAATATATATAAAAAAAATATTTATTCGTTAATTGGTTCAACCTAAAATCAAGATTTCAAAAATTTATAAATTATGTCAACCAAACAGGCTTAGGCATTTTAAATTCTAGAATTTTAAATTCTGAGGAATTTTAATATACTAGAATTTAGAATTCCAGAATTTTAATATCTTGAACTAAACGGCCCCTAATTGTATCTTATAAATACATATTGTATTCTCTTTAATCATTAATCAATGAATAATTCTTCTCATTTAATCTTGTTTGTTCTCATTCTTTATTTTGATTCACAACAGTAACTTTACTTTTGAATTGTTTCGATCTTTCATTTTCAATTCATATGTAAGCGGATTGTCTAGTAAATGTTTAACTTTAATTTTAATTATATTGATTTACTCTTAAACGAGAGTTTATGTTTATTAAATTAAGAATAACATTTACTTATAATACTTATGTTTAATCAATGTAATAAATGTATTTTATAAATTTATAAGGAATATTGTCATTAATAATGAAGTCTTAATAGGCATTCTAAAGCACGCATGAAGAAAAAACTTAATATTAATTATTTATAAACAACATATTTTACAAACGATAAATTATTAATTTATCCAAAATACACAATCGCGACGAGAATATTTTTCATCTTTTCATAGACAAACACTTCGATATAATGTTGACGATATACGAGATTTGAAAATTCCCTTCTAATTCCTTTTTTTAAAGGAAAATTGACCCTAAGGCTCAATACTTGTCCATTTTTAAGTTACATGTAATACACTTTGTTTTTAGGGCTAATTCACCAAAATGTCTAAAAACTAAAACCAAAAGTTTTAAGATCGGGATCTTACTTAAAATTGTATTTATCTTTGCAAGATCGAGATCGTAAAGTAAGATCGGGATCGTAAGATCCTACTATAATGTAATTTTCTTAATAGTTTTTGCAATATTTTACATCTTTACAAATTAATATACATTGTAAACACAAAATTATACGAATATGTCATAAAAATATGGTTCTAAATTATTATTATGAAATGTATAAGTGGATTTATACGTTAATTTAGATTAGACAAAATAGAACGTATAAATTTGTAAATTTTTTGTTTGTCGTTCGAGAAAAAGTAAGATCGGATCGTAATAGATCCTAGGATCTTATGAGTAAGATCGCGATCTCATAAGATCTTAAGCATGGAAAGATCATATGTAAGATCTGGATCGTTTTTGCTTTCTAGTATCGTAAAATCGTAAGATTCTAAGATCAAGATCGGGATCTTGACAACCTTGCTAAAACCATTTCACAAAATATTTTTAGAAAAATTTAATTAGGGAAATACCCCATTCAACTTAGGCTGTGTTTGTCAACCCAAACAGCAGCTGTGGGAAGGCGGTAGCTGTGAGCACTAACAATGAGCGGTAGTAGTGAGCGGTAGCTGTGAGCATTAGTTGTGACAACTCACGCTCATTTGCCACCGCTTCTTAAAATAAGCATTGAGAAAACAGCCTTCCTAAAAAATAGCACCGCTCCAAAATGCTCACCGCTCTTATTGCCAAACGAGCACTAAAAATTAAAAAGCTTACCGCTCCTTTTCCCAAACAAGTAATAAATTTTAAAATACTCTCTTTCACTGCTCATTGTCCCAAAATGCCACTGCTCCTCGCCAAACACAGCCTTAATCGACGTCGGCAACCAAATCGACTTTTACAACTTGTTAACGTATGACACATGTGCCAATCATGTAGTTGTATACTTGAGTCTCCACAAGTACAACTTTAACTACTTTACGTCAACGTACTTTTCGTTCGACTTAGTGTCTTGTCAATTATTCGACTTTAACTTAAAAAAACAATTACAAATAAAGATCTCATTCTATTCGACTTTAACTTTTGCATTAATCAACATGTACTTACATTTATAAACCCAAAAAATATTCTGTTTGTTTGTAATTTTTAATATTCGACTTCTTAACAAATATTTAATCAAGTTGTACTTAAAGCATAAGATAAGATAAACAACATTTGTAACCCACTGTTAACCCATAGATCACTCATTTGCACGTTAACCCGCATTAAAATCCCGATACTACATTATAATCACTGAATCTCTTGATACCTAAAATACATTCCAAAAATGATTGTGCATAAAGATTCATTTTTCCCATATAATGATTTATATGTTTAGATGTTAGGAAATTAGTGTTTGATTTTGATACAAATACTTACCAAAATCATCAAGTTTGATTTATGTTTTCATACTAATTGAATACTTTTTTAAGAAAAGGATCCTCTGTTCGGGTAAAAAATGATTGGTTATATTAAGCATTTTGTAAATGTAAATAAATAAGTGGGCCTTTGAATTTAATTAAATAAATTTTTTTTAATAAATTCAATTGATGTGTGATTGACTGATTGGTGAATATGATGGGTCATGTTAAGGGAGCCTAATCTACTTTTCTATTATTAAATACTTTTTCCGTTCTAATATTATTATCCAATTTTTTTAGATATCTCAATTTAATTAAACACTTTTAAAATTAAATAAGGGTTGATCGGGTTCATCTTAATACCATTGTTTAAAAAATACAAATAAAAATAATAATTTTAATTAGTTAGTTACGACAAGACTCTCATTATGTAAAAAGTAAAGAAGAAAGAAATTATAATTGTGTTTTTCTTAAATTCTATGTTTTTCGTGAGTTGGTAATTTGGAGCAATTGCATATATACCATTGAAATTTTCATATTAGCATATATCCCTAAACCGTGCTTTAACAACATTATAATCTTGCATTAAAAACTTGTACTTTGAGAGAATAGGAAAATATACAAGTTTCACGTATTCCCCCTAATAATATTGGTAAGTACATTAAAAAGGGTGTTTTGATAAATAAAAAAATACGTAGTTTGCACAAGTGGGCTCAAATTTATATATGTTTGATAAAATTAGCTGTAAACTATAAGATGTTAATTATAAAGTTGTTAACATTAGCTATAAGTTATATCACTTTTCAATAAAAGTGTTTGGTAAATTAGTTGTTAACTATAAATTTAAGATGTAAAATAATTTAAAAAGAAATATTTAAATTAATTATAATATTTATGGAGAGTATATTTGTGATTTACAGCTTTTACAGAGCTGGTTATTTAAAAAGTTGTATGAATCAAGTTTTTATTTAAGAAAACTATTGATTTAAAAAAAAAAACTAACAACTTTGAAATTGTTGTGCCAAACAGAGCTAATTATTTTAGAAGGGATTATTTTTAAAACAAAAAACTAACAGCTTTTAAAAAATTTTGAAAAATCTCTAGCCAAACATAGTCATAATCTATCAATTTAAAATACACAGATGTCTATTTTTGTCAATTTACTTATTAATTAAACAAATAATTTGATATGCCAAACAGTCAAACACTATAAAAAATCTAATTATCTTATTATTACAATTTCAAACAACATAATTAAATTCAAACACTATTTTTCATAAATGTGTTTCGTAACATTTGATTATCTGATTATCCATTTTCAAAACGGATAATCTATTTTAAATACGCAATCCAAACACCCCCTAAAATACAAAAATTGAAAGATGAAAACAAAATTGCATCGAAAAAGTGCTGTAGTTTGAATACAAAATTGACAGATGATAAAAAAATTTGCATTGAAAAAGCTTTCCTACTAACTACGTAGTAGTTAAATCATTACACTATTACAGTTTAAAAGAAAAAAACAAGCCGGAGAAGAATTCACACCCGATCGTATAACCTTCAGAAATTATGTAAAGTTCCAGGATTGAACTTACTGCAGCCTAGAAGACTCTAGATGGTGATGAAATGGATTGGAATAACGTAAAATAACAATGGCACTAATAATGCTACTATCTTAAACAGAACAATATGGTTCCAATGTTCCTAATCTCTATAGCACCTAATCGAATTAGATATCGGGTTCTGTTCGATACAGTACTATACAACCTGTCTACACTCTCTGGTTCTGGAGGTCATCCAGAGTAATACTGCCATCCAAAACCAATGGCAGCTACTAATACAACTTTAAAAAGTACCTTCGCACTAATTAACTTCGAGGGTGAAGATTCAGGTGTTGACGAGGGTGGTTCCCAAGGTTTTCCTCTCAACTTAGCTGACCACTTAGATATCAGTAATTGGAGCTTTCCAGTCTTCTTATCTGCAAAACAGAGAAAAATATATACGATGAATAAGTGTGTGAAGCTTTACTGGTTGTTGAGATATAGAATGTAACATTATTTAACAAATTTAAATAGAAGGGGGCAAAGGTTAAACTGCAATGTGTATATGGAGTACATATGAGGAAAGAGTTTAGACAAAGTTGATTCGCATACAACAAAATGGAGCCCACTTGGGTTTAACCAAGTGGTTGAATCTTGCTTAGTGTAATCTAGATACATGTGGCGAGATTAGCAGAATGGGTAATGGGTAGTCCCACAAAACACTTTTTGGTATAACTTTTCACGGGTTAACTATAATTAACAATATTAACCTAAATCTAAATCAAATTGATAAGAGGTCTATGCATTAGAAATACACTCTTTTTTGGTAACCATGGTTCATAAGCGCTATTGGCCGACTAATCTGCGGGGTTTGAGCCCACTGCCACAGTTTAAACCCTGCCTTTTTAGGAAGGTGGGTGCAGCACATTTTGTGCAACTTGCAACATGTTTAACCCATTTACGATAAAAACACGTCCCAAATTGACTCATTTATAAGTAAACAGGTTGAAATTGCCACCTACAAATTTAAAGGTTTTGGGTTCATGTCAGGAAAGATGATGTACACGTATAAGAGACACAACCCTAGAAAGCCGACATATGTATAAGAGATATGCTGAAGTACACTTCTAATTTCGCACACAGAAAAAAGACTAAATATTCCTTTCAGAATGGTTAACTTTGCATACCTAAATTACTATGTTACCCATTAGTAATTACTCGTATCACATAACACATAAACCACATTGACTATGTTCCAAGAGACACAATCGTGTGCCAGCTTAAAGTGAACATTTTTTCTTTTATGGGTCACAGGGACAATGGTGAATTTTATAATCCAAATAAATTGGATACAGATAATATTATTGATCTAGACATAATTTTGCCACATAAAAAAAGAACTGCTGCAACTTTATAAATCATCCATAATTGGGAAAGCGGTTGTTATACCCTTTTCACTGATGGATGCATAGCACATGAAAACAAACTTGAGCCGAATAGTATAGAATTTAGTTAGGAAGAGGTGGAAATTGCGACCTTATTACTTATAAATGTGTTCATTTTTTTTGGGTAACCATGGATTCCGACACATTGGCCGACTAATCCACAGGGTTTGAACCCACCGCCAGACTCAAACCAGGTAAAGCCCTCCCTTTTCAGGAGGTTGGCGTGGCCACTACAATGTTGTTTGCACCTAGCAGGAATTAAACTTGAAACCTCACACATCTCAGAGTAATAGCCACAAAACCTTTTGCCACTAGGCCACCTCGAGTGGTTTTATGAATGCGTCAATTTGGTATATGTTTGATCTCTAATGGGTCAAAAAGGTGAAAGAAAATCATAGCCTTATGGAGAAAGGATTAAAAGTTGCCTAAAGTATATGTTTCGATGTAAAACCTCCCAAATCATTTTGTTCAAAAGATATATTATCATTAAGGTAGTATGATTTTGTAATGGTATTTGATGCACTAATTATTCATAGAAAAAAATTTACATTTTAGAGCAAAATATATTTCTAATCAGGCCCAAGCCGATTAATTGTATAAACTCGTACCAAATATAACATGTTTTATCCTGTTACCCAACATTTCCGACCTGCCCATCTTGCCACCTCCACTAATTAGTGGATGATTGCATCTATGCAAAACTGGAAGTATGAAATTGTGCTTCAGACTGCTATAAGTAACATATGGGCCATTATGGTATCCGGCCCCAAAGTAAGCAAACTATGATTCACGGTTGTATTTTATTATCTTCATGAGCAAGTAAGCTTTTCAAAGAGTACTAATAAATTCCAGCAAGAAACTTATTACCTTTCAAAAGTCTTTCTTCCTCGCCAACACGTTTTCTCAGTGCATTGAGCAATGAGCCAAAATATAATGCAAAGACGGTGCATGTAATTGTGATTACATTGTAAGGCATGCTAAAATCAGGGGTTGTCAAAGGCACGAGAAGCACTTCTGTGTAAGACAATATTGTTCTTTGTTCCTGCAACAGAAGTCAGACATAAGCTAATAGTGAAATGGAGCCACATAGATGTGACAGTTTCGGCCGGTTACTGATGAGCGGGTCAAATTTGAGATGTGTTTAATCTCAAAGGGGTAACCATGAACCTTTGCTTATAAGGGCAACGATCAAAAGGGTCAAACAGGTCTATTTTTAATGCATACAACATCCAAAATCGTTTAATTCATAAATTCTGGTTATTGCCGTATCGAGATGTTCTTGTGTACTTTTAATGACCTGATTTAACTAAGACCCAGTTTCACCAGTCATCCAACTCGCCCATCTTGCTGCCTAGACAATAATTAGAAGATACAAAATATCTCACGTTCAAAATTTTGTGCAAGTCTCAAATACCTGCATCTTAGAAACCATAGGTGACTTAATCGAATTGTTATCCTCTTTATATTGCATGCGTGTGTGAAAGTCCGGGTAGCTGACTATGGCAGATGGGATGTCAAACCCCTGGTTAGCATCTGGAGGATATTCGTCTATGTGCAAGAAGCCCTGTGTTAGAAGCAATACATCAGTAAGTACAAGGAAGCTGCAGATGCGGAATTAACTTTAAAAAATGAAAATAAGGCAAAAATAAATAAAATAATTAATTTCCACCGGCAACACATGATCTCACATTCAGGTGAGCAAAAAAAACTACTTGATCTGCATCAACAAGAAGGGCCAGAATATACATATCTTTAAAAACCAAATCCATTGCTTCTAAAATCCAATACATGGAATTTATATTAAAATTTAAACCAAGATTTTCCTACTTCCACTGTTCGTTGCCAGTTTAAAGTGGTCACCAATATTGACTAGATTTGCTATCAATCAGACTAGAAATAAGAACGAGACAGTTTTAGGAAATGGATAAAGTATTCCCTATAAATAAGAAAGAAACATGAACTCAATTTATAGAGATGGCACACAATTTGAGAACAACTTAATTGTTACCAAATATCCAAACTTGGCAATTCCTCACGCTGGTTATAGCAACATAGAAATTATACGTTACATCACTATATTACGCAGTATCAATTAATAATAACTAAATAATAGTACTTCATGCGGATAAGTTTCATGTAATTGTGCATAAAAGAAGATGGTGTGTGTAGATAAGATGCGTACCTTGTCAAATTCTAAAGTTAAAGAAGCTGATTTCATGTCACAAGGTAATCGTAAGATCATTTCCATCACTCCAGGGGAGACCTTATCTTCGGAGGGTGAGACATGCAGCTTTTCTACGGTCTCTCCAACAATCTGCAGCATTCCATCCACATATATTTTTGCTGTATGATAATATACTTTAATATACCATGGCACAACTTGGAAAATATCTACCCGCAATCTACATCTTTGTTCATTGCTGTCAGCCTTTGGGAGACTTTGACTCCATTCTGTGGACTGCAAGGAGAGTGCAATAGCACCCTTCTCGTTCCCACTTCCCATCAGAAAACGGCTCGCACGTAATGGTGCCTTTACACATGACCAAGTTACAGGAAGCTTCCACTTGAATCCCAAATCAAATGGTTTAAAACTGTGATAATCATTGATTGAGAAACCATATAAAATAGACGAGCCTTCTTTGTGGAAGCTGTTTACTTCTTTCATCATTCTATCAGGAGAAACTGAAAACTCAAAGTTATGATTACTCCCAAAATCGCCCTCATTATTGTTCCATGTATCTTGCATATTGTTAACTAAGCTCCCCTCAAGCTGAACGTACACATTACTAGACTTGGCAAGGGCACATTTTCCATCAACCGCTCTTCCAAATAATGAGTTCATAGACCAGCTCGGTTGCAACTTTCTGCTACTGGAGAATGCAGAATGAGAGTCCATAGAATCTGGTTGCAGAACAATTGTAAGGGTTTGTTCAAGCACTATTCCATTACCTGAAGCCACAGGATCAAATTCACTGGAAGTTAAGTGTAACCGTTGAGAATGATAAAACCCTCTGTAAATCGACGATCTGTCCATCAAAGAAGAAAGTCCAGCTTTGTCACGGCATGGAAGCAGCTTCAACCAGGGTGTAAGATTTTCAGTGCACACAGCCTCTCGAGGCAATGAGCCGTACCTTAAATTGCCTGAAACTGACCGAAAGCTCCAATCAGGAGCAGCATAGGTAGTAGAAGACTCTAGAAAGTTGATTGAAGCACAAAAAAGTCCTGAAAGTGTGTGTGTTAAATTCTTCCAATACGCATCAACCTGATCCGCAGGAACATCAAATACAGCCCACAATTCAACTCCAGGAGGTTTCGCATTACTACTTGCAACAGGGTCAAAACCACCCCAGCTTTCATAGTTCCATCGACCTTGAGTGAAAGACAGCTCCAATTCTCTGATACGATATTTGTGAACCTGGGTAAGGAGCAGAAAACAGTCATTTCTTAATCGAGTATTGACAGACGCCCAACACAAAAAATCTACATTAGTGTCCGTCATTTTGGTTCAACGAGTTACCAGAACTCTTTAACAGATTCATGATGTTGGGAAATAGAACAAAAGACAAATAAAGCATAATTAAGAAGACGATACATTTTCAATCACAGGAAAGACTCAATTCAGAATGGCAGAATCACTTCATGATATACGTTACCATCCAATAATGAAAAAGATGCTTGACCATTTCTGATAACCTACATTGAAAATGATGTAATGCTGAGCTTGAATCATATATTCAATATAGCTTAAATGGCCCAGTTTTGGAACTTCGCGAAGTGCGAGTGTAAGCTCACTCTGTTTCCCAACACCGGCCGTCTGGCCAAAGATGTTTAACTAGTTCTCTAGATAGAATATTCAGACTATTGACTAATGGGTTCATCTCATTCTCTGTAAAATTGCATCGAGGACATATGAAACATTTGAGCACAAAAAATAGGGGCCGCCACTTGTGACAAGGGGGAAATATAACATCGGCATCAGGTTTGAAGCTTTTATATTGCACGAAAAGCATAAAAAATATAGGGGAACAGGGATAACAGCATTCAACAATGGACTTTAACACTGACCATCGTTGTTATGGGTGGGTGGATTAACAATAACAAATGTAGTGACTTGACTCGGACAAGCCCATATTCACATCACCCAAACTCTATCTAGAAAGCTACTAATCAGAATGCATGATTAACATCACGAAATTTCTGACCAACTAATACATGACACAAGAAATAATTATTTAACCTCGGTAAATTAATTCGATATAACAAAACTCACACACACCGTCACTCAAAGTATTAATTACAACAAATCAAATTTAGATCAAAACCAAACTAATAGTTTATGTCTAATAATTAGACTGAAAAATCATTTTGCAAACATTCACTAAGTCATCACCATACCGTAATAGGCCACAAATTTCAGAAGGCCTGGTAAACCAAATTTTCTCTAATGCAACCATAATCATTGGGCCTAAAATCAATCACAGTTAAAAATGCCTAAAAAGAGTAATGTCAAGTCATTCAGATAATTAAACTAAATAATACCTCCTATGCTGATAAGGATCTGTACTTTAGCCAGAAAAATCATTTTGCAAACATTCACTAAGTCATCATTGGGCCTAAAATCAATCACAGTTAAAAATGCCTAAAAAGAGTAATGTCAAGTCATTCAGATTATTAAACCTACCTCCTATGCACTCTTCAATAACTTTACTAATTCCCATGTAAATGACAGTAAATTCACTAATCAACTTCATTCATAGATCAGAGTAACGTAACTAATCATCCTAAGCTATAAATAACAGTCACTTTCCTAATCATTAATCGAACAATCAACGATAAACAGTAAAAATCAACTGAACCCAATCCCGTCTTCCACAAGGTATGGAGGAGGTGCGATGTAGACAGCCTTACCCCTACCTGAAGGTAGAGAGGCTGCTTCCAGAGGACCTACGGCCTTTTTGCAGGGAGTGAGGATCGAACCCTCGCCTTTGTCTCCAAAGGAGAGGGTGGTTTCCAACTGATCTAACCCTGCTTTTTAGTCAAGGATAAACACTGAAATCTACAAATTATTGTAACTCTGCGATGCCAGCTATCAACGTTTTGCAATATAATTACAGCAACTTTACTAAGCATCCTAATCTATAAATTACAACAACTTCACTAACCATCAACAGAACAATCAACATACACACTCACATACACCAACTTCACTGATCATCCTAATCTATAAATTATAGTAACTTCGGGACAAGCGAGCTGCTCATCATTATCAATATCACTTTATTATTTATTAACATTCTGCAAATAAACTACAGTAACTTCACTGATCAAGTAATCATCGTAAATTATAAAAAACAGTAACCTCACAGCTTGTAGGCCGGTCAGCTTTGCCGGTTATCAGCGCTCTCGAGTAGCATCCAGTAACTTTACCTATTATCCTAATTATCATTATCTATATATCATCCTAGTCAATTAATTACAGTAACGTCTGTGAGTAACTTCACTTGTCGTCCTAATCTATTAGTTACTTTAACCTCGGGGCGTCTGATCCGCTCATCATTATCATTATCAACGTTCTGTAAATAAACTACAGTAACATAGTAATCATCCTAAATTATAGATTACAGTAACCTCGCAGCTTGTAGGTCGGTCAGCATTGCCAGTTATAAACGTTTGTGAGTGAATTACAGTAGCTTTACTAATTATCCTAATCAATAAGTTACAGTAATGTTTGCCATAATCATCCTAATCTATAAATTACAGTAACTTGGTGAGCGAGCCGCTCATCATTATCATTATTAGTTATCAAAGTTTTCTAAATAAACTACCGTAATTTGCCTAATCATCCTAAATTATGTAGATTACAGTAACCTCACAGCTTGTAGGCCAGTCAGCTTTGCCAGTTTTCAACGTCCGCAAGTAAATTACACTTCACTAATTATCCTAATTATCATCATCTATATCTTCTCCTAATCAATAAATTCCAGTAACATTTACTAGTAACTCCACTAATCATCAACATCTATAAATCACAGTAACTTCAGGGCGTGAGAACCGGTCATCATTATCTAACTTCACTTATCATCTTAAATTATAAATAACAGTAGTCTCACAACTTGTAGGCCAGTCAGAGTTGCTAGTCATCAATGTTTACGAGTAAATAATAATAACTTTGCTAATAGACAGTAAACTCACTAATATACAGTAACTTCATTAATCATCCTAATCTATAAATTACAGTAACTTCGAGGCGTACGAGCCGTTCATCAATATTCATACTAGATTACTAGTTATCAACGTTCTGCAAATAAACTACAGTAACTTCCTTAATCATCCCACATTATAAAATAACAGTAACCTCACAGCTTGTATGCCGATCACCTTTGCCGGTTATCAATGTCCGCAAGTAAATTACACTAATTTCGCTAATTATCCTAACTATCATCATCTATATCTTCTCCTAATCAATAAATTAGAGTAACGTTTGTGAGTAAGTTCACCAATCATCCTAAACTATAAATTACAGTAACTTCAGAGCATGAGAACCGGTCATCATTATCATTATCAGTTATCAATGTTTCCTAAATAAACTATCGTAACCTCACTAATAAAGTAATCATCCTAAATTATAGATTACAGTAACCTCGCAGCTTGTATGCCGGTCAGCTTTTCCGGCTACAACATTTGCTAGTAAATTACACTCCTAATCAATAAATTACTATAACATTTGTGAGTAGCTTCACTAATCATCCTAATCTATAAACTACAGCAACTTCGAGGCGTGCGAGCCGCTCATCATATCATGATCAGTTATCAACGTTTTCTAAATAACTTTATATAGAGTACCTTCACTAAATAAACTGCAGTAAATTATAGATTACAATAACCTTGCAGCTTGTAAGCCGGTCAATTTAGCCTATTATCAACGTTTGCGAGTAAATTACACTAACTTCACTTATACTATCCTAATCAATATACTACGGTAACGTTTGCGAGTAAATCCACTCATAATCAATAATTTATAACAACCTAACAGATTTTATAAAAAAATAAAGAGAAATAAAATATAATACCAGCTGATGAATAGCTTTAGGAAACAAGCGATGATGAGGTCCATACGACGTCGTTTGAATCTGGAAGTGAAAATGAGACAAAACTTTGCGATCAGGAAGTGGCCGGAATAAAAGCTCCTCCGTGAACTCTTCTTCTTCTTCTTCTGCCACGAGTCTGCTGCTGACGTGGACGATTAACAGGAAGGAGATGATGATGATTGGGAGTGAAGTGGCCATTGTTGTGAGTGTGTGTGTTTTATAGTGATCGTGTTGAGTGTTCTGCCATTGTTGAAGGTTCGAAATGTGTGTTGGATTTGAATCGGAGGAGATGGGTTCATGTTTGACGGGTTGTGGTTTGGATCCGGTATCCGGGTTACGGTTACAGTTACGGGTCGGGTTATAAAGGTCGTCTAATTTGGAGTTGGAGCTTCAAATATGGAATTTGATTAGGTGGTGTTTGTTTGATTAAGATGTTTTAGGTCTGAATCTGACTACCACATCTTACTGGTAATAAACGGTCGTAATGTCTGAATCTAAATGAAAAAACGTTGTTTGTTTTTCATAATTGTCTGAATGATCTTATATTTAAAAACAAAACTTGGTTTCTTCATAAATTTAACACAATAATAATCACTACATAATTTGTTTATATATCTGTTAAATTTTTTATAAATTATTTTTACGTTCTAAATAATATAACATTGAGTCTAATAGTTACAAATCATTGAGTCCAACAATATTATGAGCCCATTACTTTCAATTGTTTTAAAAACATTATGTTGAAACATTTAAACATTTAAACGTGTGGTGGATAAGTACAAAATTTTATTTTATTTTTAACGAAAGAAGGGCAAAGTCCTCCGAAAATATTAAATATATTAGATAATATCACTCCTCGCAGCCGAGTTAACATCATTAGGGAATATGGCATCCCATACAAAGTTATCAGAAGATCTAATAGTTATTTTAGCAACACGGTGTGCCGCTAAATTACAATCACGTTTAGTCCAAGAGAAGCGAATAGCCTGTTGGGATGCCCATGTTTTGCTATCAACCACAATGGCAGCTATGGCCCACGGAGGCTCGACTGCAGAATAAACAAAGGAAATAGCTATCTTCGAATCTGACTCGATTGTTGCATTGCACCACCCATATGTAACTGCTAGTCGACAAGCATTTCTAATAGCCAAGAGCTCAGCCATAATAGGACCAGAAGCATGAGTAATCTCACATGAACATAAGATAATACCACCTGTAGAGTCGCGAACAATAATCCCAGAAGACGCTCGGTTTGGCAAATAAGATGCATCACAATTGAGCTTCACGCAGTTATTGATGGGGGGATCCACCTGAGTGAACTCTCTTGAGATTCATCATAAGCAACCAAAGCACTGGACATGTGTAAAGGCGCGGAAAAGACTGAAGTTAATTCCCTTTCACTACAATTCAACAATGATATTGTACGCAATAGACAAGGTCGCATTTCGTTGAACACATATTCATTTCGTCCCTTCTAAATATTTCAAGCAACGTTGGCTAATGAGGTATGAATTTTGAGACGCTCCGAGCCCGAAGGAACCATATCTAATAGTTCTTAAACGCGCGAAATCAAAGAGCCATTCATGTTGTCAAGGCGAAGACTAAGAGTAGAACCAAACCACACTACTTTTGTCCATCGCACTCCAGAAGCATGTGCTCGACTGTTTCAACATGAGTTGAGCAAATAGGACAAGTTGGTAAAGAATAATGTAGAAACTAGAAGGGGGGGTTGAATAGTTTCTAGTTAGTTTTCAAAACATTTCGGCTTAATCCACTGTGTGCGGTTCCTTATGTGTACCCGCGGTTCTTTATCAATAAAGAACCGCCGGTCCATTTAGGGAACCGCCGACAGTGAACTTAACCTTTTGTTACATGTTAAACTTTGACAATCCTTTGTATCAAATTCTCGATCAAGCTTGACTAGATATGAGATGTGTTTGATTGAAAGATAAATACTACAAGTAAGTAAACACACAAACACATCAAATCAAGAGTACATCAAGCAATAGTCTAAACACTAAGCACACACGTACTAAGCATAAGCTTTTCCGCAACTAGGATGTTTAGACTAAGTGATGTACACTTGACCATAATCTAAACACGAAGCACACACGTACTAAGCCTTAGCTTTTCCGCAACTTAGATGTTTAGATTATGAGATGCACACAACACACAACATATAAATACATCTATAATAGTAAAGACATGTAAAGGAAAGTACCGACACGATGATTTATAGTGGTTCGGTCACGAAGCTCCTCTTCGCCCTACTCCACTCCTCGAGTACACCTTACTCGAGAGTTACTTCACTAGTCAACAAAACTCCTTTCAAGGCGGAGAAAACCATACACGTCGCTTACACATTTCCGACACTAAGCTAGATGTCGAGTCCTAATCTTAGGTAGGACAAATCTACACAACATTGCCCACTTCACCATTTAACGACACAAGGCTAGATGTCGAGTTCTAATCGAAAGCTAGAACCAATCTTCACGACTCTTCACTTTGAAGCTAAGTGAGAACTTCACACGACACAACTACTAATCACTTTAAAGTTTAGTGAAAACTCACAAGACACAACCACATCACTTTATAGTTTAGTGAGAACTACCAAGACACAACCTAATCTACCCACTAGTTATGTTTTATGGCCCAACATAACAAACCTTGTGTTTTATGACCTAAACACATAAACCATATAGATCTAAGCACACAACACTTAGATCTATAACTCTAACACTATATCCAAGTACTAATAAGACTTGGATCTACACAACTAACACCTAATCCAAGGATACCCATCACTTGGAT
This sequence comes from Glebionis coronaria, assembly GCA_025667525.1. Taxonomy (NCBI): domain Eukaryota; kingdom Viridiplantae; phylum Streptophyta; class Magnoliopsida; order Asterales; family Asteraceae; genus Glebionis; species Glebionis coronaria. The sequence goes on from CM046876.1 coordinate 535,597,073, forward strand.
ATTCTACCCTTTCAAACACATCCAAGTGTACCCACAACTTGGATCTTCTACATATACATAGTAGGAAGACAATAATCATGACTTGATCTAGAGAGATCTTCATCATGTTATGACTCTAGACACTAACACTTCACAAGGGTGAAAGTGTTCTTCTCATTGCTCTTGAGGAGGATGAGGCAAATGAGGAATGGGATGTTGGAAGGTTTTTGTGTGTTTTTCCTCTAGAAAAATGGAAGAGATATTATATCGGAATTGCTTGAAAAAGACAAAACCTTTATAATAAGCATGCATTCATTAACTAATCAATTAATACGGATAAGCAAGAAGATATATAAGCAAGTAGCATACAAGCAAGTCATCTATCTAGATATCACAAATTAAGCTACATGACATGTAAATCTCCAAGAAGATTCCTAATTCTTATTAGTTTAAGAAAAGGACTCAAAATAAGAGAAAAGAAAGAAACATAATAACAACAAGATCCAAGACTCAAAGAAAAATCATGTTGAAAATCATGAAAGGAAATACAAGATAATAAAGATCATACAAAGATGTATAAAAAACAAGCCTAAAACGTAAGCATAATTTTAATCATAGTTACACTAGAATCCTAAGATTTGCTTAAATTAGATGTCTTAGCAATAAGCAATCCACATGCTTAAATGAAAGACAAGGGTGGTGGCGGAATCTGGTGGGGTAAAAGGTGAAGTCACCAAGGGTTCAACAAAGTCATTCACAATGGGAATGCTTTGGATGGGTTGAGGTTGGGTAGTCACATCCAAGAGAGTACTTGGAGTGAAGGGTGAGGTTAGCTCATTCATTCTAGATCCAAATGAAGAGGAGGTAGAACCATGAGAATGGTTGGTACCATGGGTTGAGGTAGTCTTGCATGGAGCAAGAGGTGGTGAGGGTGATGAAGAGATGAGAATTGGAACAATCTTATTCTTGGGTGTGTGAAAGGGTGAAGAGTTAAGTTTGGGTAACTTAATCTTAATTCTGAGGTGCCTCTTTGAAGAGGAGGTTTTGGATGAATTGGAGGTTCTTGTAGAAACCATGATAGTAATGGGTGGTTTAAGGGGTAAGGATGAATGGTTTGAGGTGTGAAGAACATGGCTAACGAGGTGGGTTTAAAAGGGTGAGGGGATGATCCAAACTAGTAATGGGTTAAAAAGGGAAAGCCCAAGATATTTTGGGAGTGATCAAAGGTTTGAAACAAAGATTCCAAAGGGTGTTGGAACAATTGGGAAGTTTCAGAAAACCTGATTTTTAAAGCTTCTGCCCGCGGTTCTTTATCTCCACCGGCGGTTCCATATTGATATGGAGCCGCGGTCTATTTAAAGAACCGCCTACAGAGGCTTGGTTAAGGTGGTGAAGGAGGATTTTCCAATTTCAACAAATCCTAATGTTCTAGTGTAACTTATCATAAAGTCATGCTTAAGGGCAACAAAAAACTAGAACACACACAAAGGAAAGACACAAAGGTTCAATTAGCACGTAAGAAGAAAGCTAAGAAAAACCTAATGGCTACAAAAGAAAAAGACTCCTAATGACATACAAAGTTCATCAAAGTAAACTATCATTAGTCATATATAGGAAGAACCATTTAATCATTTTAGATAATCAATATGAGACTATCATTAGAGGTGCTCAATTAAGGCTAAACACGACCGTTTTTACGAGTTAACAATAACCCAACTTCCCACATGGTAGTAATTCAACCGTTAGGTCAAATTAAGATTCTAGTGCATAAATTCTCTAGTAGTCATTCTCAAGTTAGACAAAATGTAATTCCAACATTTGCCTAATAAAGTTTAGGAAGGATGAAACTTGTATGGCGACACAATGCATGACCTAATGAGGGTAAAGAATACACCGTTGTATATCTTGTCAAACAAGTCTAGTTAAGGTTAATTACCTTAATAGAACTTGAGGCCAATAACATTGAAGTGTATAAGCAAAGTTTACACAAACCAAAGGAACACTCTTGATTGGTCTTTCGGAAATGACACATTTATAAATTGCATAGCAATGTAAATTACTTGAGTATTTCGGATGAAACATCCAAGTTATCAAACCGACTCTATTGTGCATTATAAGTAATTATTAAACAAAATATGTCTAACAATTTGAACAAGTAGATTCAATATAACACCATCAACACAAGTGTGAGTTATGATCCGATGTATATTATTAATAAGCCGCATTCATGTCTACACTAAAAAACATGTCAATTAGATTCGATAATGATACCAAACATAGTTTGAATAATCCATTGATATTTAATCGAAATCTTTCTTGATTCCCACAAACACTCTTTTAAGAGAAAATAGCTAAGATTTTCAAAGGGTGTTTCATGTTTTATAGTGAGACATTTATCTACTTGAACTAATAACACAATGATCGAGTAAGACGACCCAAATCAACAGATTTGACAAGCTCCCAAAGCTTTCAAACCTAAAAGTGTTAAAGAACATGCCGAGGTGTACAAGATGTTTATGTAACATTTTTAAACCAAGAGATTTTAATCCTATATGCAATGCACACATAAATAGACAACTAAGTAATACTACTACCAATAGTAATGATCACTTAAGAATGTCCAAGAACAAAAGAAAAAGCACAAAAGCATTCGTCTTTGTTTTGAGTGTCAGATACACCAAAGTATGCATAGCTTGATTTTATTTGAAAAAAGTTTTCGACTCATTTCAAAAATATAACTAAGTTTAACACTTTGTAAATATATCAATTTTCAAAGATACACCAACAAGGGTGTTCAACTTAATAGAAAATAGCAAAACACAAGTTTTACGACAAACCGAGACTCAATACTTTGGACAAAGTATATAACTTATAAAACATTTAAATTTTAAAGTTTGAATAAAGGTTTGGAAGTATTTTTAAATGAAAGAGAACTTAATTACGTTCGAAACGCCGGGTGACACGACTTCTACGGACTTACGGTTGATTTTATATGATTTTTCAAAGTTTGCAAAAATCTGAGTCAGACTGGCCGTGGTTCCTTATTGATAAGGAAACTCGGGGAAGAGATAAAGAACTGCGTCCAGAGGGCAAAAAAGGGGTTTTTGGCCAAAATCATTTGGTAACTTTTTAGAAGGACTTAGGACTCTAAAAAATCATTTTAGACACATAGAACTCGTATTTTAGAGTTAATTATGACATAAAAGATTTTTATACTTCCAAACATGAAAAGATTTAATTCAAGCTATTATACAAAGTTTCTTTAACAACAAAACTTGTACGAATGAAACAACAAAACGCATTTCATAAGTAATCACTCTTCATGAACAATTTGATACAAAGATCGTCTCTATTTTTAAAAACCGTTTTCATTTTAAAAACCATTTGTTTTGAAAAAGAAAGAAAAGATCGATCCAAGCTTTAAAGTACAATATACTTCAAAGATCTTGAATAACCTCGCTCTGATACCAATTGTAGAAACTAGAAGGGGGGTTGAATAGTTTCTAGTTAGTTTTCAAAACATTTCGGCTTAATCCACTGTGTGCGGTTCCTTATGTGTACCCGCGGTTCTTTATCAATAAAGAACCGCCGGTCCATTTAGGGAACCGCCGACAGTGAACTTAACCTTTTGTTACATGTTAAACTTTGACAATCCTTTGTATCAAATTCTCGATCAAGCTTGACTAGATATGAGATGTGTTTGATTGAAAGATAAATACTACAAGTAAGTAAACACACAAACACATCAAATCAAAAGTACATCAAGCAATAGTCTAAACACTAAGCACACACGTACTAAGCATAAGCTTTTCCGCAACTAGGATGTTTAGACTAAGTGATGTACACTTGACCATAATCTAAACACGAAGCACACACGTACTAAGCCTTAGCTTTTCTGCAACTTAGATGTTTAGATTATGAGATGCACACAACACACAACATATAAATACATCTATAATAGTAAAGACATAAATGTAAAGGAAAGTACCGACACGATGATTTATAGTGGTTCGGTCACGAAGCTCCTCTTCGCCCTACTCCACTCCTCGAGTACACCTTACTCGAGAGTTACTTCACTAGTCAACAAAACTCCTTTCAAGGCGGAGAAAACCATACACGTCGCTTACACATTTTCGACACTAAGCTAGATGTCGAGTCCTAATCTTAGGTAGGACCAATCTACACAACGTTGCCCACTTCACCATTTAACGACACAAGGCTAGATGTCGAGTTCTAATCGAAAGCTAGAACCAATCTTCACGACTCTTCACTTTAAAGCTAAGTGAGAACTTCACACAACACAACTACTAATCACTTTAAAGTTTAGTGAGAACTCACAAGACACAACCACATCACTTTATAGTTTAGTGAGAACTACCAAGATACAACCTAATCTACCCACTAGTTATGTTTTATGGCCCAACATAACAAAGCTTGTGTTTTATGGCCTAAACACATAAACCATATAGATCTAAGCACACAACACTTAGATCTATAACTCTAACACTATATCCAAGTACTAACAAGACTTGGATCTACACAACTAACACCTACTCAAAGGATACCCATCACTTGGATATTCTACCCTTACAAACACATCCAAGTGTACCCACAACTTGGATCTTCTACATATACATAGTAGGAAGAAAATAATCATGACTTGATCTAGAGAGATCTTCATCATGTTATGACTCTAGACACTAACACTTCACAAGGGTGAAAGTGTTCTTCTCATTGCTCTTGAGGAGGATGAGGCAAATGAGGAATGGGATGTTGGAAGGTTTTTGTGTGTTTTTCCTCTAGAAAAATGGAAGAGAATAGTCTTCTATTTATAGCCAACTCTTGCCTTGGAGAGCACCTTTTTACCCAATGGATAAAAGAGTAGACTACCCATTGGATAAAAGAGTGCACCTTATATTCTTGGAGCCCAAATTCAAAATTTGAAATTTGAATTTATTTTCTTCCCTCCATCTTCTAGAAGTAAATTCAAAATTTGAATTTTGAATTTATTAGTTTCTCTCCATCTTCTAGAAGCTTCAAAAATCTTGAGTAAGCCTAAACCGGCTTGACTGCCCGCGGTTCTATATCTTCTCGCGGTTCGATATCACTAAGGAACCGCATGTTCTATAAGAGAACTGCACATCCTTCTTGTCTTTCATGACGAATGTAATCTTCAAGGTGTCGAGAGAAGTATACATAAGTATGCTTGAGTGATTACGAGTACCTTACACATTTTATATTATGTATTGCGAGTTATACGTTTGTCATCACCAAAACATAAAGGGATCATCTTGATAAACATCGTAATGTTTGCACTAACAAATAACAACCTCGACGAGGTAAATTTTCGTGTGTCGCCAAAGCATTTGAGCAAGCTTTCCACCAGAAATACTTGATTTTTGGATTTGTCTTTAGATTCCAAATGTGTTTCCAGAAAATTTTGCTTGGAGCCGATGAAGAAGAAGCCAAGGTGGTCGTCGGGCATATTTCCTTTTGAATAAGAGCTTGACGATAGCCTGATTTTACTGTGTAGTTTCCTTTCGATTCATAATGCCAAACGATTTTATCAAGGGACCCTGTACAAGATATGGGAATTTGTGATATCATTCTAGCCTCTTCCGGATAAACCACTGAATTAAGTTTCAATAAATTCCATGCTCCATTCGTAATAAAGTCAGAAACTAACGAATTGGGAGAAAAAGGACCTCGCGGTTGTCGGATGTAAAAGTCTTCGGAGTATTGGACACATTTCTGTGTCCAAAATGAAATATTTTCTCTGTTACCAACTTGCCACCGTATGCTACGAAGAAGAAGATCTCTTCCTTGGAGCAAACTTTGCCACAACCATGAAGGATGAGAACCTTTAGAAGCTGTGAGAAAGTTGGAATGCGGGAAGTATATTCCTTTCAAAACGCGGCACCAAAAGGATCCTGGATTCATAATGATCCTCCATCCTTGCTTAGCAAGAAGAGCTAAATTAAAACATGAGAGGTCTCAAAAACCAAGCCCGCCAGAGTCTTTAGCTTGTGACATGCGTTCCCAACTTAACCAATGAATGTGACGTTCATGAGCATCCCCGCTCCAGAAAAAATTGCATGGTATATGAAGGAATGGCTTGAATAACAGATTTAATCAACACCTCGCGACCTGCTTGTGAAAGAAGCTTACATTTCCATCCCTGCATTTTCTTTAGAACCTTTTCCAATATGAAAGAGAAAAACTCGCCTTTGTTACGCCCATGTATGGATGGCAAACCAAGGTATCGCGAGCGTCGATCCATCAATTTAACTCCAAGACGATTGGATAAGTACAAAATGAAAAAGGTTATTTTTTCATTATTTGCCTTTCTCTCCCTTTGGTCATCTTCTACAACCATTACTGAATCACGATCTTTTTTCCGGTATTAAATTCATCACCAAAAATCAAAAACGAATACACATTAAAAGCTTAAGAGGTAGTCAGATTTGTTCACCAAGTCTGACCGCGTCAGATGTATTACAACTTACCACGTCTGAACGAAAGTAAAAAAAAACAAACACTCTTTGTGGCTGACCTTGTCTGACTGGTAAGATGTCAGAGGTGATCACAAATTTTTTTTAGGAAAACAAACACAGCCTTAGTATACATTTTTTTATATTAGCATGGGGCGGTGGATAATGGATGAAGATTTTTTAGACGACAATTGTTATTATTTTTATTTGTTAAATTTGTATTTAAATATTGAAGTTGTAAAAGTATTAAATTAAAATAAAATAAAATTTTAAAAAACAGAAAAAATAAAAGTGAATTAAAATGAATTTTGAATTAAAAAACACAACATTTTATAAATTGTTACTAAAAATAAGCATAGTAATTTATAAAATGAATGTTTTCATTTTAAAAATTTTAATTTTTAGACTTCCTAAAATATAGAATATCCTAATTTTTATATAATATAGTAAGATAAGATTTTATGTAGTTTTAGATAAATAAGCTATTGGAATATGATGTTCTAATGATAGGCGGAGATCAAACGGGGCAGGTTGACATGTGCTTCACTAGCGAAAAAATTTGTAATGTAAATTTATTAAAATATCTACTAATTTCATAATTTATATTTTTAACGAGTTGATTTATAGTGTAATTTCTTAAATTATCAAAGTTTGACCTCTTCACTAAATTTTTTTTGTCATATAAAATTTATCTCTTCTATACCAATTGAGGTTGATATGAGTGGTTAAGGTCTCAGTTTCGAGCTTTGAGTATGGAAAAAATCTCAACTGAGAAAGATGCTGCCCATCGAGGTACTTTGGCAAACTCCCGCGAAAGATTAATCCACTTATCAAATGACGATGAGAACTCCTCGTAATAGTTAAAAAAACTCTTCTATAATTCTATAACTCAGTTGCAAAAGATTTATCTCCTCTAATACATATGATTAAAATTCCACTAAAGATTTAATTTTTTTTAGCAAATTTTCCATGTAAGATAAATCTTATATATTTTGGCTTTTAGAATAGAAGAAAAAAAAAAGAAGGCACTTCACAAACGAGCCAAGTTCGAAACTCAGTGATGCTAAGCGAACCAAGTTTTAGCTTTGTCGAGCTAGAGCTCGGCTTAATGACACCCCATGTCTAGTAACATCCTGTTAGCAGTGAAACTATTTTCATTATTGCGTTATAAGATCATGTTATTGTCAAAGACTGATGTGTTGACATAGACGGACCTTGCCTTCCCAAGATTCAGTGTTCATAGTGTAATTATACTAAAACTTAGGGGTATTTTTGAAAAAATCTGTATTTGGCCCTCTCAAAAATATTGTCAGCCCTCTCACTAAAATTGTTCAAGTTCCGTCTATGTGTGTCGACCCCTATGATCATAATAATAGATGATAGACTTTTGAACTTTTGATGATTTTCTCATGGTAATCATACTATCTTATAAAAGAGATTAGACCATCTCTCTTCATTTAATACAAAAAAATTAAGTAGTACAACAAATACAACATAATGTACAATATTAATGCAGCCAAGAAAATTAAATTTAAGTAATACAAGATTTTAATGTATATGTACAACTTTATATCTCTAATATATACAAATCATTTAATCATACTTAATTAAAACAAAATTAATAATACAATTAAAACACCCCATCACCATAATTTACAAGCAAAACAACACATCGTACAAATCTCGTCTATCATATTTTTCTCCCTTTTTCCTTGCAATCATATGTACAAACCACTTTTAGGTTGATCTTCTCATTCAAATGTTTAAAAGATGTTATGTCAATTCTCGCGCTTAATTGAGTTCCGAAAATAAAGTTACACATATTACATATTACATATACGCAACAATTAATAATGTCTCTATATCAAAATTACGTTTTTGAGATATATTTTTAGGTGAAAACTATCGTCATCCATAAACTATTGCTATGAAACACGAATAACCGAATAACATTAAACATCAAAATTTGTTAACATCATAGCAAGATTGCGTACATTTATTTTCGCTGATGATATTTGGTAACGCAGTATATATAACATGGGCACATGGACATGGCAATGTATCATTATCCGCATAATGTTTACGAGCAACTCACGTTTTCTTGCCTCGTATGGACATTAAACTTTCCAGCGTGCTATCATAGCAAATTGACCTCATGTATTGTTGGTTCACTAAGTTTCTGGTGAAGATCATTTTTTTCCAAACGACAACCAACTTTTTTTTTAAGTTCTGTTCAATCTTTATGGTGTTCCGACTGATGACCGATGCGCAGTCATGCGAGTTAAAAGAGGTGTTCTTTAGTTCTGCTGTTTATTTATCAGCCATTGCCCATTGAGATTCAAATTCCATTACTGTCGGTTAATAAAACGCTATACGGCCATGATCATAGGAGTGTTGCTGACATTTTATTTCTTCCTAATTGTAAGGCGACTAAAAATGCAGCTCCTGGTTTACTTTAAACAGGTTTTGGGAATCACAGAACAAAAAGATGACCCAAATTGCAACAAAAAGTCACAAATATTCACCAGATCAGGTCAACAAAATGAGATAACCTTGCTAAGTTGAAAATATGTGATCTGTAGCTTATGAATGCCAACTTTTAACATGAGTCAACCTGCTTTTGACAAATTCGTCGCCAGTTGTTTAAATCCAATAATAGATGGGTAGATGCTATTAACTTATAGACATGTTTAAACAACAAACGTAAAGCTTGCGTCGTTCATAAGGATCATATCTGCTTAGTTTTGCAGGATCCAGCAATATCAGCAAAACACTACTACCATATCATTTCCAATCGAAAAGAAACATACTTTCAACAAACACTAGACAAATATGGAGCATAAGATAACTGCACTAACACAAAAGAAAGATGACAACCGTTTTGACATGCCCCACATAATATCGAAACTAGGAATTTCAGGTATTACTACTACATGTACCATAATACTAAAAACCTTCATCCAGACAACTACTTGAATAAAACAAGTAACTACTATTCAGGTTTTATTCATAATCCACATTCGAACTCAGATCCCGCCTCCAGTCTGGTGCAGCATAGCATCAATTTCATCACCTTCCTCCATCTCGAGCTACATAAACAAAAGAATTATTAGTCTCGAAATTAAGAATAATATAAATGCAGGCTACTAATCTCCAACACAGGTTACAAACCACATATTGATCCTGATCATTTGTGAACAGATATATTTGTTTTGAAATTACCTGGTAACCCTCTTTCAATTTTCAGTTATGCCTAAAGTTGCACACTAATCTGTCACTAACATGTTCACATCCGCTTTGTATGAAGAGTCAGATATGTGAAAACAACAATTTAGGGAACTTGCTTTAAAGCGAAAATACTTGAAAGTCGCCTAAAGTCTATTCATGTGCTTCCAACTTCATATTCATTCCATTCTAATGCATTAATTAGATACCCGATAAACGGTGGTGTGGTCAGCCAACCGAACGTTAAGGACTACATATTGAACCCAAACTCATTTTGACATTTCACAAAACCGGCCCTACTTTGTCACTACTGCCAAGTACAACTATCTTTGTAACTTTAAATGGACCACTTGTGTCCCATGTAAATGTATCAAAGACCACGATCCAAAAATAGCATCATTGTAGTCAAAGAAACATAGGTGACTTAAGTCGCAGATATCTTCAAATGATAGTATTGAACAAATAATTTATTTTAGGTCGTTAATCAAAAAAGAAGAATACCTCATCGGGGGTCTGCTCAGGACGAAGACGACGCCCATCAAAAAGAAAGGCAATAGCAGTCATCTCCACAGACTGCCTATCACAGTAGGCATTCATCAGTTTCTTGAGCTGGGTACTGCGCTTGATCCTAAAGAACACTTCATTCCCATCCTACATAAGCAACACATAAGAAACTATTCATAAATGCAGAAAGTTAAGGGGAATAACTGTTAGATACTTGATCTAACTCAATGAAACAGAATGTAGAAAAACAGCACCAAATCTGGACAAAACAAGTAAAAACGGATACAACTTATAAAAAAACAAAATCCAGGCACGCACTATGCTACCATTTATGACAAGACCCTATCAGAGCGCGCGTGATTAAATTATATGTTCGCCATGTTATTACAAGTGAGCACAACAGAAATGCAAACAGCATGATGGTCGCGTTGTTACAAAACACACAACAGTAACACCATACAATAGGACTCTTAAATTCAACTTTCACCAATATAGGTTATACGTTATGCACCATCGTCGTTTAAATGACGCTTTTAATTTCAAATAAGCCAATAGAATTAAATCAATTTCTAGAATAACAGAATGACTGAATACTCTTATTGTATTTTATTATGATCAACTTCCTAAACTTTATCCCCAACACAAAAATTACAAGACAACCAGACACCCATCTACATAACACTAATGAGAGATTATACAATCACCTAACAAACAACACAAACACTTCTATTATAATGCCAATTTATTGATACATAATACTGTAAACAGTTGAAGGACTTCAATTTTGTTTGCAATCGATCTCGTAAAACCAAAAAACCTTCTTTATTAAAACCCATAAACATTATAAGCCCGTGCATATAGGTCCAGATAATGAACACGCACATTAAAAAATAAAACGCGCTAAAAACTACACATACAAAATCTCCTGCCCCTTTTCCCCTTCCCATCATTACAAAAAATCATCATTCATTTAGGGATCCAATAGTTACGTTACTCAAATCATATCCCACAAAAACCTACTAATGAGAGATTATACAATCACCTAACAAACAACACAAACACTTCTATTATAATGCCAATTTATTGATACATAATACTGTAAACAGTTAAAAGGACTTCAATTTTATTTGCAATTGATCTTGTAAAACCAAAAACCTTCTTTATTAAAACCTGTAAACATTATAAACCCGTGCATATAGTCCAGATAAAAAACACACACATTTAAAAAATAACACACGCACTAGAGACTAAACATACCAAATCTCCTACCCCTCTGCCCTTTTCCCTTTCCATGGTCACAAAAAAAATCATCATTCATCTAACCTACTAACAAAACTGATTAAGCAAAACATATACCGCATACGTAGAAACACAACACGAAACCATGCCATTCAGCAATTCGTTCTACTTAACTTCAATTTAAAAAATAAATAAATCATTTCAATCAAAATTCTAAACGAATTAAACAATTAATCATAAACCATTTAAAGTCCACAAATTCAAAAAAAAACAACTAATTAACACAAAATCAAAACATCAAATTACAACCTTAAAAAATCTAAATCAAACTAAATGAACAATCAATCATAAATAAAAAAGCATAATTTAATAACAAAATGATAAAAAAATTATACCTGACTCTTAACCTTGAGATTGATATGAGCACCCTGATCCATGGGCTTCTTCTCATCGTCTTGAGTAACAGCACCATCTCCACCAGTAGCCGACATTTTATTATTCGATTATTTCTAGGGTTAGGTTTTCTACACGAATAAAAAGTGGAGGATGAAGGCGGTTTATAAGGGGGTTTTTAAAAAACTATATTTAAATGTTGTTTTCAAATCCGTATCTTTTTCAAGCACGAGGGAATTTTTGACTTTTTTTTTTCTTTTTTTCCTTTTCAAAAGATAAGGCTCTGTAGGCCCCAGTGAGAAGTTGTGGGGTGTTTATAGCTTCGATATTAGTAAAAGGGTCAAATTATAATTTACAAAGTTTGGGAGAGTTTTTTCTTTTTTTTAGAAAATGACTGTTTTGCCTATGTCTCCACCCTTGTAGACACTTCTTAGCTAGACAAGGTTTGTCATTTTGCTCTAAAACCGCTCTACCCATCTATAACACCCCCAGTTTACATTGCGCAGCCTAAAATACACAATTGGGTGTTATTTACAAACTTCATTTTACTACTCTTAAAATGACCCAAAAACAGTATATTTAGGAATAAATATGGAAATAATTTAAATCAATGTTTAAAACCTTCAATCCCAAGTAAAATCAGTTTAAAATATATTAGAGTAGCGTACAGGTTCCCTTAGGATCTTAATCAAAACAACAAACCTTTTACCAAAATATTTGACCATTTACTATATGTTTACGATAATAGGGAAAGAAATCTATTTTAGACCAAATTACTACAAAAGCAATCCCGCAATCCTTCTCCATCAAGCTCCACAATTCAACAACTTCAAGTACCTAAAATACATGCTTAAAATCATCAACACAAAGGTTGAGCAAGTCTATAGGTTTTACAAAACATAATTGAACACATCATAAAAATTCATTCACAATTGTTTAATAGAATTGTGGCCATACAATCTATCAATCAGGTCTATCATATTATAGCAGTGGCTATCGAATTGTATTAAGCTCATGACACCGACCCTTTAACTTAGTCACCCACGCCAAATGCCAGCATGACTAGAAAAATTACCAGTGCCCCTACTAGGGTATTAATTGCAAGAATACCAATTCTCATTCACGTAAAATTATCCTTCCCAGCGGGTTACTCAGCATAAAGCCCTGGTCTCAGATAGGGTTGTCAGCCCAATAGTACTATTATTAGAATAAGCGGCTATTCCCAACTCGCAACATCAAGTCAGAAGATAGTTAACGGCTCATGAATTTAGAGTCTTATGCAATTAGGTACTTATACAATTCATTTCATCAAAGGCAACATCGGGTCCAACAATTACTCATGACATGTGTTCATTTTACTTCACATGTATCCCCCTCGCGGGTTTTAAAATCATTAAAACAAGTAGAAAGCGAGGCTATAGACTCACCTGAAGTAATAGCAGTAGTAAGACGATCTTCGACGATAGTTGATGCCCGTTAAACACAAAAACCGCAACCTATCAAATGAGGCGCGTTCATCAATAATAACTCGAATAAAATCCATACTTAGTAATATCAACTCAAAATCATAAAATCACAATCAGTCTAAAATAAAAATAATACAAATGACCTTTTTATTTCATTCTATATATTTATTCTATTAGTTAACTCCTTCGATAAAAATCTGCCGGTACACACCAAATGTACAAGCTCATTTACCCCACTTAAACACGTCAAATTTTTATGATACTAATCAGAAACTTCACTTACTATATATAGAAATCCCTGTTAAAAATTCATCGAAAGATTTCACATTTAAAGTTCCCTGCCCGACACATCTTTGAACTACAAAAACCGGACAGTTTTACGTCAACAACTCATATAGTCTTTTAACACATTTATTTTTCTCCGTTTATGAAACCGACACTCAACTTTGAAAATAACTCGACATCCTCATACTTAACATTAAAAATCAGTCCATGACATATTTAAAAATACATTTTATAGTCCCCGAGATTCGATCCAAATATCGACAACAATTATATATTGTGCCGATACTCGTCTCCCGGTACACGAAATAATCAAACTAACGTAACTTTTCGCTCGTTTGGAGCTACAAGTCCTACCTTATACCAAAACGAAGGTAAAAACATCCTCTACAACAATATCTACTTAGTTCATCTCAAACTCAAACTCATATTTTCAGAAAATTAACTTTAATAATCTGCTATAAAATATATATTTAAATATCACTCAAAATTAATTTTTCACCACATTTTAACCCCATTTTTACCACTATAATCATTCTTACACTATTAGTTTCAATCATAATATACTAAATCATCCTAGATGATTAATTCATAAAAAATCAACTCAAAAATATAAACATGCAATCATAAAAACTAATATCTATAATCATAAACACGTACATACGACAACAATATAAGACCAAACAACATGATTTTCATCCAAAAATGGGTTTTTCAAAAATGTGCTTGCATGTATGAATTTTCATACCAATGGATAGAGAATGAAGAGATTAAGATGGGTCTTTGATTGCTTTTTAAAGATTCAAGCTAAATTTTGAAAAATCAAGGGTGTTTGGTGGTTGTGGGTTGACGAAAACAAAGAGGAGGGGAGAGGGGAGAGAGAGTTTGCTAGTGGAGTGTGTTGTGTGTGTGTAATTGTGTTTGTTTTTCAATTTATATGGAGAAAGTTTAGGGTAGTTTTTGCCAATTGTGATTCTTTTGGACCAAATTGCAAATACTTTGTTAAAAAGCGGAAAATGACTATTAGTCACTTTTGAAAATTTTTACGGGTCTCGGGTTTCATAAAAATGTTCCTCAAAACTTAAAACGCACACAAAATATGATATTATATAGTCCCGGCACGACTTAATACGAAATTAAAATAAAAACGTCAAAATATTAAACATCGACATGTTTAAAATAAAATGTAAAATTTCTCGGGCATCCGTCGATATCGCCATCACTAATAATCCTCTCAACTCGTCAAAACGTAAAATTAAAATTTCAACATCATCCAAATCAAATTTACCAATCGTCATGACAATCAACCTCGTCAAAAATTCCAAAAATATACGTAAAACCATCATTAAATAATGACCACGGTTTTGGGTTGTTACATCCTACCCTCCCAAAAGAGAGCGACGTCCCGGCGCTCAACCCGCCTCACATTCGCACTTCCTCACTTCTAGGGTCAACGTGACCTCTTATTCTCAAGAGATACTCACGTCTTTCACACCAGTCCAACTCAATTCTTATAATATCACCATATCCACAATTATTACTACACTTTAACTTTCAATTTCACCTTCTATTATGCTAATATTACTCCATTATTCATACTCCTTCTGTGTCACTTTCTCAGTTTCATTCTTGTCCCAATACTCTGACCACATACCCTCAACTATGTATGTTCTCAAATTACACCTCTTAACTACTGGTATGACGATTATCATCGCATAAGGATTCCATCTTCACTAGTTTCCATTATATAGTAAAATATTAAGATATCATCATCCCAAGTTTCTATTATATTGATGTGATTGATACCAATTTCAATTACCATCGTTCAGTTCATCCTTTCACTCTGTCCATTGCTTTCTGAAATACGCAATATTTCTTCTTAACTCAATTCTTCACACTTTCTGTAGAAATCTCTAATATCCAAAAGTCAACCTCAATCTCTGGTTCACATATAATATGTTTAAACCTTAATCCAATACTCATACTTCATCACAACGATTTCCAGTATTCAAAATTACTCTGCCTCTATGTCCCGAGGTTACACTTAAGCTAAACACAATGAGATTATCAATAATTCTGACCAGCCACTTATATACTTCCTATTCTCATCTTCCACTTTCATTCAATCTAGTAATCACTACACTGAATTACTGTACCTTCCATAGTACATTATTACATCTTCCTCATATCATATTGCTGTTTAAATAACTCCGTTAGCCTCATCTATTCAAATCTGAAATATATAATGGTCAAATCACTTCCTGATATCGTAATATATTTTATTCCAACCAAGTTCTAGAACTTATAGTCTGATTTCATAATACATCTTTTTCCAACCATACTGTATCAATAGTTCAATTTGTAAAATCCCTTCAATACTACATGCGACACTCTCAGCACTCTAAGAATTATTAAATTCTCTTTTTAATCTGAACAATTCATTCACCACTGGTCCTAGCCTTCTTAACACACTCTCTGATATAATATGTGAAAAATTAGATAATCACAATAACTGTTTTTGTCCCACAAAAACATACATCTCAACTCTTTCATTTCTATTACCATTCTATTTCAAAATTCCCAACAATCTATTGATCTTCTTTCTTTGATATTCCTTTTCTATTAGTTTACCAATTCAATTCCAACTTTCTTTCCATTATATCCATTCTACTTGTTGCTACCAATATTCCAATTATCTCAAAACTCAAGAGTCAATTCTCAATTACTTCAGAAACTTTATAAGTCCTTTTTCCTTCTCCTTCTTACTAAATACTCACTAGTTAATAGTGACAGTATCTACACTCATCCTCCATAATCTGAAACATACTTCGTAATACAGAACTATAACATACCCCATCTAAGATTTACCGATTATTATTTCCCCGACACATTAAGTAATCCTTAGTTCCTCTTCCTTTAAAATCCCCGAATGGCATTTATACACAAGTCCTTCTTATTCTTATTTTCTTCATACTTGATTCCATACAAGTAATACTTTTCAATCCCAAAACAAATACCACAATGTCCAATCTCATGATCATATAAACCCCGTTACACTTTTTTATTCAAGTCAACACACTACTATTGCTTTCCTTTCCACGTGATATTATCCAAATATCATCATCGTTGCTCTATAATTCCTTCAGATTCCTCCAATACTAACTATACAGGCACAGAACTTCAATCTATCATCAGCATTCATACACAACTTCCTCAACTACAAAATCAGATCTCACAACCACAACTTAAATATATGAATGGATTTCACACATTTAGTTCTTCTTTGTCAGCCTTATCCTTGGTTCAACAATCAGTGAAAACCTCCTGATAAACCTCCGATAATACTCAGCTTACACAAAGGAATTGACAAGATTCAGTCGGTTTCGTCGGTATCGACAAAGCCTTAAACGTTTCAATCTAGTCAGATTTTCACGATCACTTCAGCCATAGATTGCACATTCTAAAACATCTATAATACTCCAACTAAAATTCTTATCCAAAGAATTTTACACACCGTTCTTACTTTTAATGACAATTTTCCAATTGTTAGAAAGTACTTTTCTTTCCTTCAATCATCTATTCATCACACTAAACATTCACAATCAATAATGGACACCGATATCTGGTGCTCAGTTTGTTCAACCCCACAGCAATCATCTTATTCACAAAACATCCAGCTTCTTTACTTACTTACATTATTAGTTCTCTGACGACTTACCCTTCCAGTTAAATCAGATTATCCTTATTGTCTCATCTGCCAATCCTTACAATCAAACATATTACCATCCTCAACTTCCTGATAATGCCATATAACAAAATATACAATCAGATTGCATAACTCCTATCACCAAGCTAACACAAAGCTTCCTTTTTCCCATGACGACAGTGAACTCTACGATTTCGCAGAACAATCACATAGTATCCTCAAGTACTAACTCATCTTCTCATTCTTTTCCAACTACTACTAGTAAAGCGCACAGAAAATTTGACTTATTGTAGTTTCCTACTACATACCTTCTCCTCATTGACCAATAAAATCGTCAAATAGAAATTCCACTGATTACTTCCTGAAACCAGTACTCAATGTTTAACAACATTCCAATTTAATTCTTTTCACCTTTATTTATCATATCTTATGACATTTATCCTTATCCTGGTTAACTTTCTCAAAACTCTAGTTCAGTTAATTGCGCTATACTTCTTAATTCCATAAACTCAGGAAATATTTCCTTAATATATATATATATATATATATATATATATTATTCTTCCGTCGGTGAATTTCTCATTTCAACCAATCGCAAATTCTCGTTGATTTCTCGTCCTCAGTTCTGCTAAAATCTAACATCTTAATATCTCAATATATTCTCAATAACACCTTCAGAATTTAATACACCATCAATAACACTTTCAGAGTTTCAATAAAATTCTAACTCAATGATTACCAGATAAGAATACACAATTTACTGCATCTAAATCTCAAATCTTATCAGCATTTCCAAAATATAGGCTGTAATAACAGCAACATTCCCTTCATATTGATTTTCCATTATCTGAATAATTCTTTTATTCAATCTCCTTTACCGAAATGAAAACATTTCATTACCACGGAAATACAAATTTTATACCACATTCCTTGTTATTCCTTCAGCAGCTCGACTTCCAGCTAGTCCGTACTTACATCAAGTAAATAGATAATTACTTAAGTGGTATAAAATACATGTGATCTACACATCATACTTCCTCCTGCTTACCCGATTCATAGTAACTGCTTGAATACCGTCTCTTCTTATCTTAGACTATTAAACTCCAAGTTTACCTTCTCTTAGAGGAAATAAATTCCTATTCCTTATTGTCATTAACAATATCGTTCCTTTACCCTTTTTGCCACACTTAATTTCGAATCAGGATTAATCTTTAAATTACTATCTCTTTTCGTCGAGTTTAACATTTCCAAATGACTGTTGATATATTAAACATCCATCAGTTACTCGAACTTATCCATATAGTTGCACCTTTCCAATTGCCATCAATAGTCGTACGACACTCTTCACCGCATCTCTTCTCATAACTAGGAATCCAATACACAGACATCCTTTTAGAATCTTGCAAAATAACAGCAACATCTCTAACTGGAAAAACATCATCTTCAATCTCAACAGCATCTTCAGTTTCAGCAGCATCTTACACTAAAACAACAGGATTTTCAATCTCAACATCATCTCGTCTCTTCTCAGCACTATCAGCTTCAAAGAATCTAACAACTATTCCCACAATCATATAATCTACCCTAATGGTTGGCAAACTTTGGATACATATTTCAAGATACTCAGTCACATACACAGGAATCCTTGCTAATGACATAAACATATCTCACTTAATTCTTTCCATTGTTATAACAGTAGAAAGAAACTTAATAAGTATACACATCGAGATAGAAAGAATAGGGTCTTTTTATCAAGATATAACATGAATACTACATACGCCAACAACACAATACTACCTAAATTCCACAATCATCAAAAGAACAGATAACAAAGGCACATCAAAATACTAAAGGGTAATAGTAGATTTCATCCATAAATCCAAGAAAATCACAACAAAACCTTGTCACTAATGTCACTTACCCTTACCATCCTAAACAAAAACAATAATAATAATCCATCACAATACTACCTCACAACATCCAGATAATCCAAATACAACACAATAATACATAAACTGAAATACAACAACAATCCATCACTACATCACTCCATAAGATGTGGTTCATGACTTTCTCCAACTTGGCTTGTTCCTGCTTCATCTTCATCTGGTCCTAACTTGCAACACCTCCCTTTTGGATCTAAACACGGTGGATTCCTAAATTCATACTTCAAAATCCCTCCTTGACACGGCGGATCTATCATATAATGAAAATTAGCATAGACCTCACTATCCTGAAACTTCCAATGTGGTTCAAGATATGACCCAAGATGAGCTACATATTCACTTAACCTGTGAAGCCTATCTATCTCTTTCTGATACTTCTCAAAATCAGTCCCATAACTTCTCACTTCAGTTCTAACCTCAGTTCTTCCAACCTCACTCTCAGTCATATAATTATCACTATCAGATTCTACAACATTTTTCTTATCATTCGTATCATCCTCGTAATCTAACCATCCACCTGAAATCTTATGATCACCTACATACTGATTCTGCAAACTCCATTGACCTACAGCAAATCCCCCATTCTTGACGTAATATGCTATGTCAGACATTTTTTGAAATCACAGAAAATTCAAAAGTACATAAGGTCATTATTCAAAAATATATATGCAATGCATAACTATGCAAATGCAAATGAATTACGTAAGCAAAATATATATGTATGCGATGCAATGATTATGCAAATGCAAATAATTATACAATATTCATAAAAATGAAATTATGATGAAATTATGGTGAAAGCACTCCGCGTCCTTTCATTAATACCAATACCTCATTGCAGTATTTACTTAATAAATACTCAAGAGTTCACAACAATTATAAGGGATACATCTATAATAACAAAGCATAACAAAAATAAATAATCTTACTGGAGCCTTGCAGAGAAGTTGCGTTGCTTTTATAAAATACTTTCGACACCAAAGTTATAGTTTAGGACATTTTTCAAAAATCGACCTAATTCGCTATAACTAAAAAGCTCTGGTTACCAATCTATAACACCCCCAGTTTACATTGCGCAGCGTAAAATACACAATTGGGTGTTATTTACAAACTTCATTTTACTACTCTTAAAATGACCCAAAAACAGTATATTTAGGAATAAATATGGAAATAATTTAAATCAATGTCTAAAACCTTCAATCCCAAGTAAAATCAGTTTAAAATATATCAGAGTAGCGTACAGGTTCCCCTAGGATCTTAATCAAAACAACAAACCTTTTACCAAAATATTTGACCATTTACTATATGTTTACGACAATAGGGAAAGAAATCTGTTTTAGACCAAATTACTACAAAAGCAATCCCGCAATCCTTCTCCAGCAAGCTCCACAATTCAACAACTTCAAGTACCTGAAATACATGCTTAAAATCATCAACAAAAAGGTTGAGCAAGTCTATAGGTTTTACAAAACATAATTGAACGCATCGTAAAAATTCATTCACAATTGTTTAATAGTATTGTGGCCCTACAATCTATCAATCAGGTCTATCATATTATAGCAGTGGCTATCGAATTGTATTAAGCTCATGACACCGACCCCTTAACTTAGTCACCCACGCCAAATGCCAGCATGACTAGAAAAATTACTAGTGCCCCTACTAGGGTATTAATTGCAAGAATACCAATTCTCATTCACGTAAAATTATCCTTCCCAGCGGGTTACTCAGCGTAAAGCCCTGGTCTCAGATAGGGTTGTCAGCCCAATAGTACTATTATTAGAATAAGCGGCTATTCCCAACTCGCAACATCAAGTCAGAAGATAGTTAACGGCTCATGAATTTAGGGTCTTATGCAATTAGGTACTTATACAATTCATTTCATCAAAGGCAACATCGGGTCCAACAATTACTCATGACATGTGTTCATTTTACTTCAAATAGCATGTATCCCCCTCGCGGGTTTTAAAATCATTAAAACAAGTAGAAAGCGAGGCTATAGACTCACCTGAAGTAATAGCAGTAGTAAGACGATCTTCGACGATAGTTGATGCCCGTTAAACACAAAAACCGCAACCTATCAAATAAGGCGCGTTCATCAATAATAACTCAAATAAAATCCATACTTAGTAATATCAACTCAAAATCATAAAATCACAATCAATCCAAAATAAAAATAATACAAATGACCTTTTTATTTCACTCTATATATTTATTCTATTAGTTAACTCCTTCGATAAAAATATGCCGGTACACACCAAATGTACAAGCTCATTTACCCCACTTAAACACGTCAAATTTTTATCATACTAATCAGAAACTTCACTTACTATATATAGAAAGCCCTGTTAAAAATTCATCGAAAGATTTCACATTTAAAGTTCCCTGCCCGACACATCTTTGAACTACAAAAACCGGACAGTTTTACGTCAACAACTCATATAGTCTTTTAACACATTTATTTTTCTCCGTTTATGAAACCGACACTCAACTTTAAAAATAACTCGACATCCTCATACTTATCATTAAAAATCAGTCCATGACATATTTAAAAATCCATTTTATAGTCCCCTCGATTAATATCGACAATAATTATATATTGTGCCGATACTCGTCTCCCGGTACACGAAATAATCAAACTAACGTAACTTTTCGCTCGTTTGGAGCTACAAGTCCTACCTTATACCAAAACGAAGGTAAAAACATCCTCTACAACAATATCTACTTAGTTCATCTCAAACTCAAACTCATATTTTCAGAAAATTAACTTTAATAATCTGCTATAAAATATATATTTAAATATCACTCAAAATTAATTTTTCACCACATTTTAACCCCATTTTTACCACTATAATCATTCTTACACTACTAGTTTCAATCATAACATACTAAATCATCCTAGATGATTAATTCATAAAAACCCAACTAAAAAATATAAACATGCAATCATAAAAACTAATATATAATCATAAACACCTACATACAACAACAATATAAGATCAAACAACATGATTTTCATCCAAAAATGGGTTTTTCAAAAATGTGCTTGCATGTATGAAATTTTCATACCAATGGATAGAGAATGAAGAGATTAAGATGGGTCTTTGATTGCTTTTTAAAGATTCAAGCTAAATTTTGAAAAATCATGGGTGTTTGGTGGTTGTGGGTTGACGAAAACAAAGAGGAGGGGAGAGGGGAGAGAGAGTTTGCTAGTGGAGTGTGTTGTGTGTGTGTAATTGTGTTTGTTTTTCAATTTATATGGAGAAAGTTTAGGGTAGTTTTTGCCAATTGTGATTCTTTTGGACCAAAGTGCAAATACTTTGTTAAAAAGCGGGAAATGACTATTAGTCACTTTTGAAAATTTTTACGGGTCTCGGGTTTCATAAAAATGCTCCTCAAAACTTAAAACGCACACAAAATATGATATTATATAGTCCCGGCACGACTTAATACGACATTAAAATAAAAACGTCAAAATATTAAACATCGACATGTTTAAAATAAAATGTAAAATTTCTCGGGCATCCGTCGATATCGTCATCACTAATAATCCTCTCAACTCGTCAAAACGTAAAATTAAAGTTTCAACATCATCCAAATCAAATTTACCAATCGTCATGACAATCAACCTCGTCAAAAATTCCAAAAATATACGTAAAAATATTATTAATTAATGACCACGGTTTTGGGTTGTTACACCATCCCAGTGCTCGACACGTGTTTTGCTCTACCGTCCTTTTTAGGCCCACCAATAATTGAACTAAACTTACAAAATCACCCTTTATTTTCATCAATTTCTCATTTTCTTCCTTGTATCTTTTGTCATCAACGCACATAAAAAATAAACTTTACCCACTCTTTAACACTTTCTTCTCCGGCCAATTTTCCAGCCACCACCGCCGCCGGCCGTCACACATTTCAGCGAACAAAAAACAATGAAGCTTTAATACCAGGCTTTTACCCCAAGTATAAAATCTTATCGTCCGAATCTTTTCGAGTTGATTATTGGTAGAAAGTGTGACTCAATTGTTCTTGGTGGAATAATAAATGGTTTGGATAATTATCTATTTTAAACTAATGGCAAATATGTAAATGTCGTTGAGTAAAATAAGAGCTTTAAAGATGAAACTAAAATAACGAGTTAAAAATAAATGCTTGAAAACTTTAAAGACAAGATTAGAAAAATACTTGAAAACTTTATAAATCTAAATACTTGAAAACTTTGGAAAAACAAGAAATTAAACCATCGGAATGCCAAATCGGAATCTGATCGGAATGTATGGTCGGAATATAGGAAAACAAGGCTGATCGGAATAAGGCAAAATTACTCTAGTCGGAATATCAAATAATCCCACAATCGGAATAGTCTCAATCGGAATGTTTGGAAAACATGCCAAATCGGAATAAGGCAAAATTACTCTAGTTGGAATGTCAAATAATCCCACAGTCGGAATATTAAAACCCTATTCTGATTAAGTGATCGGAATAGGGAGGTGCAAATCGGAAAGCTGAAACCCTAATCCGATCAGGGTGATCGGAATAAGGTAGCAGTGGTCGGAAAGCCAAATCGGAAAGGGGTTTACCCTTTCCGATGGAATGAATTCGTAAATAAGCACCTAGATCGGCTAGGGCCATGCAATTCTCTACTCCCGGGAAGTTGCAAGGAATCAAAAAACGACCTGGATCACAAGTTTGGTTGGCAATTTCCTTAAGAGCACTGCGGAACAATTCTCATTAAGTTGGGTCTGAGCAATATCGAGAAGTTTCTCCTTATCACTAAGAAGATCTTTAAACATTTTAGCATATTTGGGCATGTGAGTGAGAGCCTCAGCAAAGGAGATATTGAAATTCAGTTGTTTGAACATTTTAAGAAAGTTCGAAACCTGAATATCATCCTTGTTCTTCAATTTCTCTTTCCTCAACCTCGAAGGATAAGGTATATCGTGTTGGGTTGAAGGCTTTGGGATAGAATTCGCACTCACATCCTTGGGTGGTGGAGGGGTAGAAGTAGAAGGTGGTGGAATTGGAGAAAAGTTGGAGGAATAGAAGATGGAGGATTCGGAGAAGGAGACTAGTTTTCCTTTGTCACAATCACCGGTGTAGGTGTAGGAAGCTCGGGTTCCTTTAAACCTTTTCCACTGCGAGTGGTGATTGCTTTCATCTCCCCTCTTGGATTAGCAACGGTGTTACTCGGAAGAGAACCCGATCCAGAGGCTTGATTACTAGGGAAGAAACTAGCCATCATGTTCCTCAAGTCATTCGTTTGACTTGCCAAAGTGTTTCACATATCAGCTCGAAGATCATTCCCTTGCTTCACCATATCTACTTTCATGTTGGCCATTTCCCGCTGAAGATTTTGTACGATCACATCGTTAGTCCTCATGTAGGTTTCAACATCTTGGTGTAAGGCTGTTGGTTGGTTGAGAGGAGGAGCATGGTAGGCGGGTGGTTGATAAGCAGGTTGTTGGTAAACTTGGTTGTTTCTTTGAGGTGGATATGGGTTTCTTTGGTTTTGATATGGAGTTGGAGCACGTGGTTGGTTTTGATTGTTGAGATTGAGGTTGTTCGGGTTTTGTGGGGGAAAACCGGGTGGTGAAAGAAAGTTGTTTGAGCGATAGCTGAGCAAGTTGCGGTCACCTTGAGGACGTGCTTGATAGCTTCCTGTAGCATAGGTACCGTTGGCGGCATACACATTTTCCAGATTGTCGTGAGTCGAAGGACAATCGGTGTATGAGTGAGATCCCCCGCATATATCACAAGATTGAGTCATAGCATTCGCTTGGGCAGTGATAGCTTTAGTATTGTTAGCGGCTTGGAGAGCAAGTGATTCAACAAGCGAAGTAAGCTTATCAAGTCTCTTGTCGCTCTCATTAGTGCTAGCACTAGCCAAATTGGTCTGAACACTCTTGGTTTGCACTCTAGACTTGTTCTCAATAATATCCCAAGCGGCATTAGAAGACTTAACCAAAAGATTACCCCCCGAAGCACTATTTAGTGAATCTTGGTCATTCATGCTTAAACCATTATAAAAAGTATTAATTTGGTGCACTTTGGTAAAACCATGTTGTGGGCACTTTCTTAAAAGTTCTTTAAAACGGTCCCAAGATTCACTAAAAGTCTCATCGTACTTCTGTTCAAAAGTAATGATTTCATTCCGCAAAGCGGTAGTACGAGAGGGTGGGAAAAGTAGTTTATGAATTTGGTCTCTAAGTCCGTCCACGTAAGAATACTTTGTGGCGGTTCCTTATCAAGCCAATGCCGGGCTTGTCCCTCTAAGGAGAAAGGAAAAAGTTGCAAGCGAATTACCTCTTGTGAAACCCCATTGAATTTGACCGTATTCATGAGTTGAAGGAACCTTTTGATGTGGTCATAAGGATCGTCAATGGTACGTCCCAAGAATGGTTGAGCAGAGACCATCTGAATAAAGCCGGATTTGAGCTCAAAGTTGTTGGCTCCAATCGCGGGTATGACAATAGCATCGTGGTTGCCCTCTACATGTGCTTGCAAAAGTTTGATCATAGGGCGATTGTCCGGTAGAGGTTCATTGTTGTTATTATTCATGTTGTTTTGAGGTGGATTATTATTGTTGTTGTGTACACCGGCCATGTCTAAGTTATCGAGAGTCTCGGGCTCTTGATAAGACGTTGATCGAGTGCGCATACACCTGCAAAAGAACTAACAAAGCAAGAACTATTTTTGGTTTTTTATGTTTTTTAATTTTTTTTTTTGTATTTTTGAAAAATTTATTTTTTTTAGGATTTTTGAAAATTTAAAGCAAGGAAAATAACGTTCAAAGATGAACGGATCCCAAAATCCAACGCGTCTCTCACTAAAAACCTTTAATCTTAACGAAAAGAGCCGGCAACGGCGCCATTTAATACCAGGCTTTTACCCCAACTATAAAATCTTATCGTCCGAATCTTTTCGAATTGATTATTGGTAGAAAGTGTGACTCAATTGTTCTTGGTGGAATAATAAATGGTTTGGATGATTATCTATTCTAAACTAATGGCAAATATGTAAATGTCGTTGAGTAAAATAAGAGCTTTAAAGATTAAACTAAAATAACGAGTTAAAAATAAATGCTTGAAAACTTTAAAGACAAGATTAGAAAAATACTTGGAAACTTTATAAATCTAAATACTTGAAAACTTTGGAAAAACAAGAAATTAAACCATCGGAATGCCAAATCGGAATCTGATCGGAATGTATGGTCGGAATATAGGAAAACAAGGCTGATCGGAATAAGGCAAAATTACTCCAGTCGGAATATCAAATAATCCTACAATCGGAATAGTCTCAATCGGAATGTTTGGAAAACATGCCAAATCGGAATAAGGCAAAATTACTCTAGTCGGAATGTCAAATAATCCCACAGTCGGAATATTAAAACCCTATTCCGATTAAGTGATCGGAATAGGGAGGTGCAAATCGGAAAGCTGAAACCCTAACAGGATGATCGGAATAAGGTAGCAGTGGTCGGAAAGCTAAATCGGAAAGGGGTTTACCCTTTCCGATGGAATGAATTCGTAAATAAGCTACGTATAAGGCTATTTTCAATAAGCCAAATCCTTAACTTGAACGAATCTATAATGAAAAAGACTAAATAAGCACGAATAACAACTTTTCCAACTTAAAATAAGCAATCTTTTAAATTAAACCATAAAAAGATGAAACTTTTTAAGAAAACTTTTAAAAAGTAAATAAGCTAAACATACAAATAAGCCAATAAGCACAAAGATCTTAAAGCTTAACCGTTTGAAAGCTTATGTATGAATAAAAAGATTAACTTTTTAAGCACGAAAACATCAAGATCAACACGGATCAAATATATTTCGCACCAAAAGTTAACTAAAATCAAGAAAGGTAGAAAGAGATTAATGAACAAAAAGCTTAACTTGAACTTGATTAATGGAATCCAAATACAAAAAGTTTAAAACTTGAAAGAAAGAAAAGATGAAAACTTAGTGAGAGAAAGTTGAGAACTTTCTCTCTCTAAAAACTAAAAAGGAAAAATGAAAATGAAACTAACTACTAAAAACTAACCAACCCTCCTAATGTGTATTAGGAGGGTATTTATAGGGAAAATGGGAAGGTGTGCATGTGTTGCATCTTCTTTCTTTCTTCTCGACTCGATTTAAATCCTTTGTCTTTCTCGACGTCGTCTCGGGATTTGTCGATGTACATTGAACTTGTCTTGTAATTTTCTTCTTCAATTAGACTTAAGTTCTTCGACTTCATTAAACTTCCGTCTTTAGACTTTTTCTTCGATAAATCTTCAGAATAGGCCTTGGACTTCTGTTCTTTTTGCACTCTTGATCTTTTGACTTCGTCTTTTCTCGTTTTCTTCGATAAAAGCCCGTGTTTTCTTCCTTTTTCATCATTTGGTCCTAAAACACAATAAAAACACAAACCACGCATAATTTCGACTTTTACGACATAAAATACACGTTTTGGTCTTGTTATTATTGGAAATAAGTGGTAAAAGGATAAGTGTTTTCACACTTATTAAATCCCCTACACTTGACCATTGCAATGCCCTCATGCAATGCATTAATTTTAAAGCACGGTTTACATTCTTCATCATAAATAACCTACCTTGGCCTTTATTAAATGCTAAACATAAAAAGATAGAAACAAGTAAAGAAATCAAAGACTTACATTGGGTTTAGGCGGCCATGAACGTTTTTCATCCTCAAGTTTTTCGTTCCCCATACCAAGCTTAAAAACGAGATCATTGTTATTATAAGTTAGCAAACTAACACGAATTCATGTGGGCCAATTATTTACTTAGACTCCCTTATTCCTAGGTGTATCTCTTATATTTTATTTTTGTCTTGAATGATCACGATGATGCATTGTTTGACTTATTTTGATAGTTATTTAGGCCGAAAATAAAGTGAACGATTTAATCAATAGTTAGCTAAAGGACAAAATCTTTTAAAACTGCTTCTCGGGACCTCATAAAGTTCATATCTTGGCATAACTCGCTTCACGATTTGAGACCTTTCTCGGACCGATATTTGGCAGCGACTTCATACTTCGAATCTTTGAGAGACGTTATTGAAATTATGGTCTTCTCTTCATAATAGGAATTTCTTCACTTGATGTTTTGAGAGATTCTTCATATTTGGACCACGACTTCTTCATTTTTCTCCAATCTTTATTTTGGACTTTGATATACAACGATCCGCCTCCTTTTAGGACTTGGATCTATTTATCCTCATACCTTGTTAGGGCCTTTTTGGATAGACTTCTCCATGATCTTTTGGGGAGTATTTGCTTTTCGTCTTGTGTCTCGATCCTTCATATTGATTTTCGATAAATGATTCTTCACATCACTTTTGGATCTTTAGCAATAAACTGTAGCCCTCATGCCTTGTTAGGGCCTTTTCGGACTCGCCAATCTTCGCATCCCGCTTCAATAAGTTATGCCTTGGCTATGAACTCTAATTAATACCGAGAAACTTTTAAACGATCGTGGGCTAGAAGCTAAGTAACTTTTCAAATCGTACAACCTTATTTATTGCAGATAATTTTATTAGCAAGCGATGGGAGAATAGGCTTATAATTAACTCAAATAAATTCTCGAAAGAATACCAAACTTATAACTGACTCTATCATCTCTCGTCCTCCACAGTTTAAAATCTCAAGGAATGAGACTCGTGTATGCTTAGCCTATCAAATCAAAGTTTTGGGTTTTCGAGTTATCTATAGGATCTTGCAAATTCTTAGACTTTTTCAAGTTTAGGAATCGCATTTAAAGTTCCCTTGATAAACGACTCTCTAGGATCAATTATAGGAAGTTGCGAAAAGTTCTTGTTCTTAACCCGTGAGAGTTAAGACTTTCGCGTTTTAAAGCTCCCTATATAAAAGTCTAGCAAAACTTGACTTAAACACGTTAAGGATACTAGCTAGAGTAAACTTAGATAAGTAAACTCGGGTTGAGTCAAAAGATTCACAACGTTGAAAATTAAAACCACTTTATTGAAAATTTATTCTAGCAAGGAAAGGAAATAATCATAACAAAGGAAAATACAACTATACAACTAGGCCAAAATAGATTAAAAATTTTGAAAAATGTCGAAAAATCAAATTTTTCGGTTAAAATGAGGGCAAATTCATGGAAAAGACCACTTACTTCGATAGAAGTCCCCCTACACTTGATATAAACATTGTCCTCAATGTTTAAGCATGTGGGAGTAAACTCCCCTACACTTAGGACATTGTGCACTTTGTTTAAATCTTGCTAAGGGAAGGACAACTATAGTGAATTCAATGTGAACATATAAGATATGAGGTATTAAATCACAAGAGTTTAGGATAGAACCAGGAAGACGGGTACACGGGATCACGGTTCGTCAAAAGTCATCGAGGTGCTCTTTGAAGCTTGAATCCCTGTAGAGAATAAGAAACAAGACAATAAACACATACGGGGCTCCCCCTACACTTATTATGAAAGCAGTAAAGGTGATAGGTGTGTAAACACCCATCCTTTTACCACTTAATTCTGGCTTAAACGAGACCAAGACACGTATTTAATATCATTTGTTTGGAATTATGCGTGGTTTTTGTGTTTATTGTGTTTTCATAGCTAACCGGATGAATATTAAAGAAAACATGGGATTGCACGGGTTTTATCAAGGAAAAAGACTAAAGACGAAGTCTATTGTCCAAGAGATGCAAAAGATTTGAAGTCAATGGGCCTATTTGAAGATTTATCGAAGAAAAGGACCAAAGATGGAAGATTTACATATGTCGAAGAAACTCAAGTCTATTTAACGAAGAAATTAAAAGACGAGTTGAATTTAATCGACGACAAATCCCGAATCAGAATCGAAAACGTCAACTTTTCTGAAAAGACGAGAAGACAAGAAGAAAGGGAGAAAGCCCACTCACCAACCAACCACTAGGACTATATATAGTTTCTTCCTTCACATTTTTAGGGAGTTAGCTTTATTTTTCTTTCCCAGTTCTCTTTGGTTCGCTTCATCACCAACACCATTAGGGTGTTTGGTGATTTTTAATTTTTCCTTCGATCTTGTAAGTTTTGATCATTACTCTTGTTACCTTTACATTAATCTTTCAATTCCATCTTTTCATTCATCTTGTTCATCTCCATTTTTATTCAAAGTTCTTAAGTTCTTGTGTGATTGATTTTGATCTTTTAAAAGTGGTTGAATTTGTGTTTTTATTGTTGGGATTTGTTACTTATGATATTTAAATGATTATTGGTTAATTTGGCAAAACCTTTTTGAGTATTTTGGTGATTTGATTGAGAATCGTTTTTCTTGCTACTGTTACTGTTCTTCACCCAAATTTATTCCGAATAGCATTTCGTCTTCAACCCTTATTCGGAATATCATTTATTCCGAATAGCCATTTTACTATTTTTTCCCTTACTCGGAATGTTTTGACATTCCGAATTGAGCAGTTATTCCGAATTGAGCCTACATTCCGAATAGAGATAATATTCCGCTTAGGCCATTTTTCCGAATAGAACTTTCTTTCCGAATTGAACCTTTTATTCCGCATAGGATTGTTTTCCGAATAGAAACCTTTTTCCGAACTGAATTTTATTCCGAGTAGACCTATCTTTCCGAATAGCCTGTTTATTCCGAACTGTAATTTATTCCGCATAGGGTATGTATTCCGAATAGGACTATTTTTCCGCATAGGGTTATTTTTCCGAGTAGGATATTTTTCAGTAAGGGTATTTTCCAGTTTTAATTCTAGTGTTATGCTTTTTAATTGTTGATTGTTTTGAATTTATATCATTATTACTTTACTCATTTCCCTGTTTAGTAGATTAGAAAACCAAAACCCATTTTTGGACACCAAGAACAAATCATTCCACTTAGGACCGAGATCAATTCGAGGAGATTCCGAGAAACGAACTTTTCATCATAGAAAATGCATGTATCAAATGGCGCCGCTGCCGGCTCTTCTCGTTAAGATCAAAAGTTTTTTGTGAGAACTTGGATTTTGGGATCCGTTCCCCGTGAACGTTACTTTTTCATAAAAATTTTCAAAAAATCCTAAAAAATAAAAAATTTTCAAAAATACAAAAAAAAAAATAAAAAAAATTAAAAAACATAAAAACCAAAAATATTTTTGCTTTGCTTTTCTTTGTTCGTTCTTTTGCAGGTGTATGCGCACTCGATCCACGTCTTATCAAGAGCCCGAGCCTCTCGATAACTTAGACATGGCTGGTGTACAAAACAACAATAACATACCACCTCCGAACAACAATAATAACAACAACAACCCGCCTTTCAACAACATGAACAATAACAACAACAATGAGCCTCTTCCGGATAATCGGCCGATGATTGAATTGCTACAAGCTCATGTAGATGGCAACACGGATCCAATTGTCATACCTCCAATTGCCGCCAACAACTTTGAGCTAAAATCAGGCTTTATCCAGATGGTCTCCGCTCAACCATTCTTGGGACGTACCATTGATGACCCACACGACCACATCAAGAGATTCTTGCAACTCACCAACACGGTCAAATTCAATGGTGTTCCACAAGAGGTTATCAGGTTACAACTTTTTCCCTTTTCTTTAGAGGGACAAGCCCGGCATTGGCTTGCCAAAGAACCGCCATAGAGTATTCTCTCGTGGACGGATTTGGAAACAAAGTTCATCAATTACTTTTTCCCACCCTCTCGTACTACCGCTTTGCGGAATGAAATCATAAATTTTGAACAAAAGTACGATGAGTCGTTCAGTGAATCTTGGGATCGTTTTAAAGATCTTTTAAGAAAATGTCCACAACATGGTTTTACCAAAGTACATCAAATTAATACTTTTTACAATGGTTTAAGCATGAGTGACCAAGATTCACTGAACAGTGCCTCGGGGGGTAATCTATTGGCTAAGACTTCCAATGCTGCTTGGGACATCATTGAGAATAAATCTCGTGTGCAAACCAAGAGTGTTCGGACCAATGTCGCTAGTGCTAGCACAAGTGACAGCGACAAGCGATTGGACAAAATCACTACGCTTCTTGAATCGCTTGTCACCCACACCGTCAGCAACAACACCAACAACCACTCTAAAAACGCTCAAGTTAACGCTGTCAGCCAACCTTGTGAGATATGCGGTGGTCCTCACTCTTACACAACTTGTACCGCCACCCAAGATTACCCTGCAGAGAATGTGAATGCGGGCTTATGGCACCTATCCTCAACCTGCTTATCAAGCTCGACCTCAAGGTGACCGTAATTTGCTTAGCTACCGTAGCAACAACTATCTTTCACCACCTGGTTTTCCCCCAAACAACCCAAACCAACAACCAAACCTCAATCGTCCTCCTCAACAAAAACAACAACCTCGACAACCATACATACCTCCTCACAAGCAACAACAACCACCTCAACGTAACAACCAAGTTTACCAACAACCTGCTTATCAACCACCCGCATACAATGCTCCTCCCAACCAACCCACCGCTCTTCACCAAGAAGTGGAAACTTATATGAGGACTAACGATGTGATTGTGGGAAATCTACAGAGAGAGGTGCTCAACCTGAAAGCAGACTTGGTCAAGCAAGGAAACGATCTGAGAGCCGACATGAGAAATACGTTGGATACCCAAACGAATGACTTGAAGAACATGATGGCTAGTTTCTTCCAAAGTAATCAACCCTCTTCCTCGGGTACTCTTCCGAGTAACACCGTTGCGAATCCAAGAGGGGAGATGAAAGCAATCACCACTCGCAGTGGTAAAGGTACCAAGGAACCCGAGCTTCCTATACCTCCACCGGTGGTTGTGACTAAGGAGAACGAGTCACCTGCTCCTATTCCTCATCCTTCTCCTTCCCCAATTTCTCCACCTCTTCCTTCTACCCCTCCTCCACCCAAGGATGTGAGTGATCCTATTCTTCCAAATCCTTCCTCTTCTTCCAATATACCTTATCCATCTAAGTTGAGGAAAGAGAAGCAAAAGAGCAAGGACGATATTCAGGTTTCGAACTTCCTTAAAATGTTCAAACAATTGAATTTCAATATCTCTTTCGCTGAGGCTCTCGCTCACATGCCTAAATACGCAAAAATGTTTAAAGATCTTCTGAGCGATAAGGAAAAGCTACTCGATATTACCAACACCCAACTTAATGAGAATTGCTCTGCAGTGCTCTTAAGGAAATTGCCAACTAAGCTTGGTGATCCAGGTCGTTTCTTAATTCCTTGCAATTTCCCGGGAGTAGAGAATTGCATGGCCCTAGCCTATCTAGGTGCCAGTATTAATCTCATGCCTCTAAGTGTTTGGAAGCAATTATCTCTCCTAGAGCTAGTCCCCACTAAAATGACTTTGGAATTAGCTAACCGCACGGTTGCTTATCCAGTGGGGATAGCCGAAGACGTCATTGTAGGAGTCGACAAATTCACCTTTCCTGCTGATTTTGTTGTCGTCGACTACGAGATGGACCCCCGTGTGCCACTAATTGTTGGTCGTCCATTCTTGAGGACCGGTCGCACTCTCATCGATGTTGAAGCCGGTGAGCTTATCATGAGAGTGGGTGACGATAAAGTAGTCTTCAACATGGGAAAGTTGTCTAAACAGCCTTATTCATATGAGAGTGTTAATTGTATTGACG
This sequence comes from Glebionis coronaria, assembly GCA_025667525.1. NCBI lineage: Eukaryota > Viridiplantae > Streptophyta > Magnoliopsida > Asterales > Asteraceae > Glebionis > Glebionis coronaria. The sequence continues at coordinate 535,630,908 of CM046876.1, forward strand.
TTCTTGATGAGGCTTGTGAAGAACACTTTAATGATGCTTGCAAAAGTATTCCCACCTCTCTTCCCAATGTTGAGACCATGTCCTCTATTGATTCATCATTGTCTCTATTTGGAGATAGTGATTTATTTTGGAACAATCTTGAAGATACCATGGGAGATGTGAATTTAGCTACTAATGATTCTCCCACCGAGGGGGATGAAGACATGAATTTCTTTGACAATCTTCTCACCGAAGACAATCCTTCTCCTCCATCTCCCACGGTCATTGCTATCGATACTCCGACTTTGAAAACACCTCCCGTCGAAAATCCCCCGGATTTGGAACTTAAGAAGTTGCCGCCCCATCTCGAGTATGTATTTCTTGAAGAAGAGAAGAAGTCGCCAGTCATCATCGTTAAGGACCTAAAAGAAGAAGAAAAAGCCCGACTTATCACCGTGTTGAAAGATCATAAGAAGGCTATTGCTTGGAAGATTTCTGATATTCGTGGAATTGATCCTCACTTCTGCACACACAAAATTCTCATGGAGGACGACTTTAAGCCCACTATTCAAAGCCAACGAAGGGTGAATCCAAAAATCCATGAAGTCATCAAAACAGAGGTTATCAAACTTCTTGATGCGGGTATGATTTACCCTATTTCGGATTCACCATGGGTTAGTCCAATCCATTGTGTGCCCAAGAAAGGCGGAATAACCGTTGTTCCCAATGAACACAACGAGTTGATTTCCACTCGTCTCGTTACTGGGTGGAGAGTTTGTATAGACTACCGCAAACTCAATGATGCCACGAGAAAGGATCATTTCCCTCTACCTTTTATGGACCAAATGCTTGAACGTTTAGCAGGTAATGAATATTACTGCTTTCTTGATGGTTTCTCGGGTTATTTCCAAATACCCATCGATCCCCAAGATCAAGAGAAGACTACATTCACTTGTCCCTATGGCACATTTGCTTACAAAAGAATGCCTTTTGGCCTATGTAATGCGCCCGGGACTTTCCAAAGGTGCATGTTAGCTATCTTCCATGACATGGTTGAACAAACCATGGAAGTCTTCATGGATGATTTCTCGGTCTTTGGGGATTCTTTCTCTTCTTGCCTTGCCAATTTGGAACGTATGCTTAAGCGGTGCGAAGACACTCGCCTTGTTCTGAATTGGGAAAAATGCCATTTTATGGTAAAAGAAGGCATCGTGCTGGGACACAAGATTTCCAAAGCCGGTCTTGAAGTCGACCGTGCTAAAGTCGATGTTATCGCCAAGTTGCCTCCACCTTCAACCGTGAAGGGTGTGAGAAGTTTTCTGGGTCATGCGGGCTTCTACCGTCGATTCATCAAATATTTTTCTCAAATCGCTCGCCCGATGACCCACCTCTTGGAAAAAGATACTCCTTTTATCTTTTCTAAAGAGTGCCTTCAAGCCTTCAACTCGCTTAAGGATAAGCTAACTAAGGCACCCGTCTTGGTTACCCCTAATTGGGAGCTTCCCTTTGAGTTGATGTGCGATGCTAGTGATTTTGCTATTGGAGCGGTTCTGGGACAAAGAGTGAACAAACACTTCCAACCAATCCATTACGCTAGCAAGACAATGACTGGAGCACAATTGCATTATACGACAACCGAAAAAGAGCTTTTAGCTGTTGTCTATGCTTTTGAAAAATTTCGCCCCTATCTTGTCCTTTCTACAACAATTGTTTACACCGATCATTCCGAGTTGAAGTACTTGTTGACAAAGCAAGATTCAAAACCAAGACTTCTTCGCTGGGTTTTGTTGCTCCAGGAATTTAAAATCGAAATTCGCGATAAAAAAGGAGCCGAAAACCTAGCCGCGGACCATCTCAGCAGACTTGAGGATCCTTACCAAGGGGATCATCCGAACAAAGAAATCAATGATTCTTTTCCCTTGGAGACCTTAATGTCTATAAACTCGAAGTCGAATGAAACCCCGTGGTTTGCGGACTTTGCAAACTATTTGGCGGGTGGAATTCTCAAGGAAGGGTTGACGTCCCAACAAAAGAAAAAGTTCTTCACCGACATTAAGACTTACTTTTGGGACGACCCTTACCTATTCAAACAATGTGCCGACCTGATTATCCGTCGGTGTGTTGATGGACCGGCAGCTTCGGAAATCCTTGATGCTTGCCACAAAGGACCCACCGGTGGTCACTTTGGTCCCAACTACACCGCCAAAAAAGTGTTTGATTCGGGATTTTATTGGCCCTCCATATATCGTGACGCTCACAATATGGTTAAACAATGTGATGTTTGCCAAAAACAAGGCACGATCACACATAAAGACGAGATGCCTCAGAATTTCATTCAAGAGTGTGAAATCTTTGATGTTTGGGGTATCGACTTTATGGGGCCATTCCCTTCCTCTAAAGGAAACAAATACATCCTTGTAGCCGTTGACTACGTTTCAAAGTGGTTTGAAGCCAAAGCTTTACCTACTAATGACGCAAGGGTGGTTTGTAACTTTTTAAAAGCTCTATTCGCTAGATTCGGTGTGCCTCGTGCCATTATTAGTGATCGTGGGACTCATTTTTGCAATGACCAATTCGCAAGAGTCATGGCTAAGTATGGTGTAAATCATCGTCTTTCCACAGCCTACCACCCACAAACTAATGGCCAGGCTGAAATATCCAACCGAGGATTGAAGCGAATTCTTGAAAGAACCGTGGGAGAGCATCGTGCCTCATGGGCTGATAAACTTGATGATGCTTTGTGGGCTTTCCGTACTGCTTACAAGACCCCGATCGGCTGTACGCCTTATCGTCTTGTGTACGGGAAAGCGTGCCACCTCCCCCATTGAGTTGGAGCACAAGGCTTACTGGGCCTTGAAGTGGGCTAATTTTGATATAAACAAAGCCGGTGACCTACGCAAGATCCAACTCAATGAGCTCAATGAACTTCGGAATGAGGCTTATGAAAATTCTTTGATCTATAAGGAAACAACTAAGCTCATTCACGACTCCAAGATCAAAAACCGAGAGTTCCATGTTGGAGACAAAGTCTTACTTTTTAACTCTCGGTTGAAAATCTTTTCGGGCAAGCTCAAATCTCGTTGGTCCGGCCCATTCACCATTGCCCAAATTTTTCCATATGGTACTCTCGAGCTCGCTCAACCTAATGGACCGAATTTTAAGGTGAATGGCCAACGAGTGAAGTTGTACTTTGGTGAGGACACCTCTCAGGAGGTGATTCCATCCCTCACCACGTTCCCCATGAACTAATTTTGGGTCGAGTCAGGCTCGTGACTCGGTTATCAAAAACAAGCGCTCCTCGGGAGGCAACCCGAGTATCTATCCATTTATATTTTAACCTCCTAAGTGTAGGGGAGCCTCTATAGGTCTTTCTCTTTGTGTGGTGATGTGATTACAGGGATAAGTGCACTCTTGGAAACTTTGAAGAACCGTGCTCCTGTGTTATCCGAAATCCGGTTCTATCTCTCAACTATCGTGATTCAATTTTCTTCATACTCACATTTGAAATTGATCACTTTAGTCGTCTCTTCCTTAACTTGAGTTAACCAACGTGCACAATGTCATAAGTGTAGGGGAGACTTTTCCCACATGCTTAAACATTGAGGACAATGTTTATCCTAAGTGTAGGGGGGACTTCTATCGAAGTTTTAAGTGGACTTTTCCATGAAAATGCCTTCATTTAACCGGAAAATCATATTTTTCAACATTTTTCAAATTTTTTATTAACTTTGGCCATTTAGTTGTAATTTTTAAATTTTTATCTTTGCTTTCATATGTATATATCCCGCAATAAAGTCAAATATTAATAAAGTGGTGTAGCTAGTTTAGAAGTCTTTGACATATTAGGCCCGTTGCGTTTATTTTGACTCAACCCGAATAGACTTATCCAAGTTTATTCTAGCTAGTATCCTTAACCATGTAGACCTTAATTGGTTTATTAGGCTAAGTATCCACGAGTCTCATTACTTGAGATTTTAAATTGTAGAGGACGAGAAATGATAGAGTCAATTATAAGTCGGTATTCTTGCGCAAACTCACTTGGTGTAATTATTTGCCTATTCTCCCATCACTTGCTAATAACTTATCTGCAATAAGTAAGGTCGTACGATTTGAAAAGTTACTTAGCTTCTAGCCCAAGATCGTTTAAAAGTTGCTCGGTAATGATAAGAGTTCATAGCCAAGGCATAACTTATGAAGCGGGGCGCGAAGATTGGCGAGTCCGAAAAGGCCCTAACAAGGCATGAGGATTCAATTTATTGCTGAAGATCCAAAGTGATGTGAAAAGCATTATTCCTAAAATCAATATGAAGGATCAAGACTCACGACGAAAAGCAATCAACTCCCATAAAGATCATGGAGAAGTCTATCCGGAAAGACCCTAACAAGGTATGAGGATAAATAGATCCAAGTCCGAAAAGGAGGCGGATCGTTGTATCTCAAAATCCCAATTAGAGATTGAAGAAATAATCATGAAGTCGTGGTCAACAAAGTTGGAGTACCCCTCAAAAGTCTCCAAGTGAAGAAACTCTATTATGATGAGAAGACCATTATCTCAAGAACGTCTCTCGAAGATATGAAGTATGAAGTACATGCCAAATATCGGCCCGAGAAAGGTCTCAAATCGTGAACCGAGTTATGCCAAGATATGAACTTTTTGATATCCCGAGAAGCAGTTTTAAGAGATTTTGTCCTTTAGCTAACTATTGATCAAATCGTCCTACTTTGCTTTCAGCCTAAATAAACCATCGAAATAAGTCGAAAAATGCATCTTCATGATCATTCTAAGACAAAAATAAAATATAAGAGATACACCTAGGAATAAGGGAGTTTAAGCATATAATTAAGCCATGTGTGTGAGTGTTTGATTTACTAACTTATAATAACAATGATCTCGTTTCTAAGCTTAGTTTGGGGAACGTGAAACTTGAGGGTGATAAATCTTCGCAGCACCAAAGCCCTAATGTAAGTCCTTGATTTCTTTGCAAGTTATTTCTTTCCTTTTGTTTATCTTAAAGTTTTAATTTCTCTTAGTATTTTGATTTTTATTTAGTGGTATTTGAATAAGGCCAAGGTTGATTGATTATGAGAAAAGTGTAAATTTGCTTTATCACTAAGCATTGCATGAGGGCATGGCAATGGTTAAGTGTAGGGGATTTGATAGGTGTGTAAACACCCATCCTTTTACCACTTAATTCTGGCTTAAACGAGACCAAAACACGTATTTAATATCATTTGTTTGGAATTATGCGTGGTTTTTGTGTTTATTGTGTTTTCAGAGCTAACTGGATGAATATTAAAGAAAACATGGGATTGCACGGGTTTTATCAAGGAAAAAGACTAAAGACGAAGTCTATTGTCCAAGATATGCAAAAGATTTGAAGTCAATGGGCCTATTTGAAGATTTATCGAAGAAAAGGACCAAAGATGGAAGATTTACATATGTTGAAGAAACTCAAGTCTATTTAACGAAGAAATTAAAAGACGAGTTGAATTTAATCGACGACAAATCCCGAATCAGAATCGAAAACGTCAACTTTTCTGAAAAGACGAGAAGACAAGAAGAAAGGGAGAAAGCCCACTCACCAACCAACCACTAGGACTATATATAGTTTCTTCCTTCACATTTTTAGGGAGTTAGCTTTATTTTTCTTTCCCAGTTCTCTTTGGTTCGCTTCATCACCAACACCATTAGGGTGTTTGGTGATTTTTAATTTTTCCTTCAATCTTGTAAGTTTTAATCATTACTCTTGTTACCTTTACATTAATCTTTCAATTCCATCTTTTCATTCATCTTGTTCATCTCCATTTTTATTCAAAGTTCTTAAGTTCTTGTGTGATTGATTTTGATCTTTTAAAAGTGGTTGAATTTGTGTTTTTATTGTTGGGATTTGTTACTTATGATATTTAAATGATTATTGGTTAATTTGGCAAAACCTTTTTGAGTATTTTGGTGATTTGATTGAGAATCGTTTTTCCTGCTACTGTTACTGTTCTTCACCCAGATTTATTCCGAATAGCATTTCGTCTTCAACCCTTATTCGGAATATCATTTATTCCGAATAGCCATTTTACTATTTTTTCCCTTACTCGGAATGTTTTGACATTCCGAATTGAGAAGTTATTCCGAATTGAGCCTACATTCCGAATAGAGATAATATTCCGCTTAGGCCATTTTTCCGAATAGAACTTTCTTTCCGAATTGAACCTTTTAATCCGCATAGGATTGTTTTCCGAATAGAAACCTTTTTCCGAACTGAATTTTATTCCGAGTAGACCTATCTTTCCGAATAGCCTGTTTATTCCGAACTGTAATTTATTCCGCATAGGGTATGTATCCCGAATAGGACTATTTTTCCGCATAGGGTTATTTTTCCGAGTAGGATATTTTTCAGTAAGGGTATTTTCCAGTTTTAATTCTAGTGTTATGCTTTTTAATTGTTGATTGTTTTGAATTTATATCATTATTACTTTACTCATTTCCCTGTTTAGTAGATTAGAAAACCAAAACCCATTTTTGGACACCAAGAACAAATCATTACACTTAGGACCGAGATTAATTCGAGGAGATTCCGAGAAACGAACTTTTCATCATAGAAAATGCATGTATCAAAAGGATAGATCACGGGTTGCCTCCCGAGAAGCGCTTGTTTTTTATAACCGAGTCAAGAGCCTGACTCGACCCAAAATTAGTTCATGGGAAACGTGGTGAGGGATGGAATCATCTCATGCGAGATGTCCTCACCAAAGTACAGCTTCAAACGCTGGCAATTCACCTTGAAATTGGGCCTATTTGGCTGAGAAAGCTCAATGGTCCCATATGGAAAGACTTTGGCGACGGTGAATGGACCAGACCAGCGGCTCTTCAACTTGCTAGAGAAGATCTTCAACCGAGAGTTAAAAAGTAAGACTTGATCACCAACGTGGAACTCTCGGTTCTTAATCCTTGCGTCATGGATGATCTTGGTCTTCTCCTTGTAGATCAGTGAGTTCTCGTAAGCTTCATTCCTCAGTTCATTAAGCTCGTTGAGTTGAATCTTGCGAAGATCACCGGCTTTGTTGATGTCGAAGTTAGCCCACTTCAAGGCCCAGTACGCCTTGTGTTCCAGCTCGATAGGGAGGTGGCATGCTTTCCCGTACACAAGACGATAAGGTGTACAACCAATCGGGGTCTTATAAGCTGTACGGAAAGCCCACAAAGCATCGTCTAACTTATCGGCCCACGCGGCATGATGCTCTCCCATGGTACGCTCCAAAATTCGCTTTAATCCACGGTTAGAAATATCAGCTTGACCATTGGTTTGAGGATGATAAGTGGTGGAAAGACGGTGATTGACACCATACTTAGCCATGACTCTTGCAAATTGATCATTGCAAAAATGAGTCCCGCGGTCACTGATAATAGCACGAGGAACACCGAATCGAGCAAACAGCTGCTTCAAAAAGTTCACAACCACCCTCGCATCGTTCGTAGGGAGAGCCTTAGCTTCAACCCATTTAGAAACATAGTCAACGGCTACGAGGATGTACTTGTTCCCTTTGGATGATGGAAATGGCCCTATAAAGTCGATGCCCCATACATCAAAGATTTCACATTCTTGTATGAAATTTTGAGGCATCTCGTCTTTATGTGTGATCTTGCCTTGTCTTTGGCAAGCATCACAATGTTTAACCATATCGTGAGCGTCACGATAAATGGTGGGCCAATAGAATCCAGAATCGAATACTTTCTTCGCGGTGTAATTGGGACCAAAGTGACCACCGGTGGGTCCTTTATGGCAAGCATCAAGGAATTGAACCGCTGCCGGCCCATCAACACATCGAAGAATAATCAGATCAGCACATTTTTTGAAAAGGTAAGGGTCGTCCCAGAAATAATGTTCAATATCCTTAAAGAACTTTTTCTTTTGTTGGGACGTTAACCCTTCCTTGAGAATTCCACCCGCTAAGTAGTTTGCAATGTCCGCAAACCACAGGGTGTCATCGAGATTTGGATTTATAGACATTAAGGCCTCAAGGGGAAAAGAGTCATTGATCTCTTTGTTCGGATGATCCCCTTGATAAGGATCCTCAAGTCTACTGAGATGATCCGCGGCTAGGTTTTCAGCTCCCTTTTTGTCACGAATTTCAATGTTGAATTCTTGAAGGAGCAAAACCCAACGAAGAAGTCTTGGCTTAGAATCTTGCTTAGTCATCAAGTACTTCAACGCGGAATGATCGGTATACACGATGGTGGTAGAAAGGACAAGATAGGGGCGGAACTTTTCAAAAGCATACATTACAGCTAAAAGCTCTTTTTCGGTAGTGGTATAATGCAATTGAGCCCCCGTCATTGTCTTGCTAGCATAATGGATTGGTTGGAAGTGTTTGTTCACTCTTTGGCCCAAAACCGCTCCAATAGCAAAGTCGCTAGCATCACACATCAACTCAAAAGGTAGCTCCCAATTAGGGGTAACCAAGACCGGTGCCTTAGTTAGCTTATCCTTAAGAAGATTGAAGGATTCAAGACACTCTTTGGAAAAGATGAAAGGGGTATCTTTTTCCAAGAGGTGGGTCATCGGGCGAGCGATTTTAGAAAAATCTTGAATGAATCGACGATAGAAGCCCGCATGACCGAGGAAACTTCTCACACCCTTCACGGTTGAAGGTGGAGGCAATTTAGCAATAACATCGAATTTAGCACGGTCCACTTCAAGACCGGCTTTGGAGATTTTGTGTCCTAGCACGATGCCCTCTTTTACCATGAAATGACATTTTTCCCAATTTAGAACAAGGCGAGTGTCTTCACACCGCTTAAGCATACGTTCTAATTTGGCAAGGCAAGCAGAGAAAGAATCGCCATAAACCGAGAAACCATCCATGAAGACTTCCATAGTTTCTTCAACCATGTCATGGAAGATAGCCATCATACACCTTTGAAATGTCCCAGGAGCATTGCATAATCCGAAAGGCATTCTTTTGTAGGCAAATGTTCCATAAGGACAAGTGAATGTGGTTTTCTCTTGGTCTTTGGGATCGATGGGAATTTGAAAATACCCGGAGAAACCGTCCAAAAAGCAGTAATAGTCATTACCCACTAGACGTTCAAGCATTTGGTCCATGAAAGGAAGGGGAAAATGATCCTTTCTCGTAGCATCATTGAGTTTGTGATAGTCTATACAAACTCTCCACCCTGTAACGAGACGAGTAGGAATCAACTCGTTGTTTTCATTGGGAACAACGGTGATTCCGCCTTTCTTAGGCACACAATGGACGGGACTAACCCACGGTGAATCCGAGATAGGATAGATCATTCCCGCATCAAGAAGTTTGATAACCTCTTTTTTGATTACGTCATGGATCTTAGGATTCACCCTTCTTTGGCTTTGAATGGTGGGTTTAAAGTCGTCCTCCATGAGAATTTTATGTGTGCAAAAGTGAGGATCAATTCTACAAATATCAGAGATTTTCCATGCAATAGCTTTCTTGTGATTCTTCAGCACGGCGATAAGTCGGGATTTTTCTTCTTCTTTCAGGTCCTTAGCGATGATGACCGGTAACTTCTTGTTGTCTTCAAGGAAAACGTACTCGAGATGAGACGGTAGGTCCTTAAGCTCTAGATCTGGAGAATTTTCGATGGACGGCGTAGTCAACTTCGAATCATCGGTGGAGATAGCCTTGGGAGACTGTGGAGAAATATGGTCCTCATTGAGAAGTTTCTCAATGGTACGAATGTCTTCATCCAAATCGGTGGGAGAATCATCATACTTAAGATCGAGAGGACCCAAGCTAGCTTCAAAATCATCCAAGTCACTTTCTCCAAAAGGAGTCAATGACGGAGCAATTGAGGCAACGGTCTCAACAATGGGTAGAGAAGAAGAACCACTTTTACAAGCGTCTTTGAAATGTTCTTCACAAGCCTCATCAAGAACATCAATGAAATTAACACTCTCGTTTTCCAAAGGCTGCTTAGAAAGTTTACCCATGTTGAAGACGATTTTATCGTCACCAACTCTCATGATTAATTCGCCAGCGGCTACATCAATGAGAGTGCGACCGGTCCTTAGGAATGGACGTCCAACGATTAATGGAACACGGGGGTCCATCTCGTAGTCAACGACAACAAAATCCGCCGGGAAGGTGAATTTGTCGACACCAACGAAGACGTCTTCGGCTATCCCCACTGGATAAGCAACCGTACGGTTAGCTAATTCCAAAGTCATTCGTGTGGGGACTAGCTCGGGGAGAGATAATTGCTTCCAAACACTTAATGGCATTAAGTTAATACTAGAACCTAGATCGGCTAGGGCCATGCAATTCTCTACTCCCGGGAAGTTGCAAGGAATAAAAAAAACCGACCCGAATCACCAAGTTTGGTTGGCAATTTCCTTAAGTGCACTGCAGAACAATTCTCATTAAGTTGGGTCTGAGCAATATCGAGAAGTTTCTCCTTATCACTGAGAAGATCTTTAAACATTTTAGCATATTTGGGCATGTGAGCGAGAGCCTCAGCAAAGGAGATATTGAAATTCAGTTGTTTGAACATTTTAAGAAAGTTCGAAACCTGAATATCATCCTTGTTCTTCAATTTCTCTTTCCTCAACCTCGAAGGATAAGGTATATTGGGTTGAGATGAAGGCTTTGGGATAGAATTCGCACTCACATCCTTGGGTGGTGGAGGGGTAGAAGTAGAAGGTGGTGGAACTGGAGAAGTAGAAGTTGGAGGAATAGAAGATGGAGGATTCAGAGAAGGAGACTCGTTTTCCTTTGTCACAATCACCGGTGTAGGTGTAGGAAGCTCGGGTTCCTTTAAACCTTTTCCACTGCGAGTGGTGATTGCTTTCATCTCCCCTCTTGGATTAGCAACGGTGTTACTCGGAAGAGAACCCGATCTAGAGGCTTGATTACTAGGGAAGAAACTAGCCATCATGTTCCTTAAGTCATTCGTTTGACTTTCCAAAGTGTTTCGCATATCAGCTCGAAGATCATTCCCTTGCTTCACCATATCTGCTTTCATGTTGGCCATTTCCCGCTGAAGATTTTGCACGATCACATCGTTAGTCCTCATGTAGGTTTCAACATCTTGGTGTAAGGCTGTTGGTTGGTTGAGAGGAGGAGCATGGTAGGCGGGTGGTTGATAAGCACGTTGTTGGTAAACTTGGTTGTTTCTTTGAGGTGGATATGGGTTTCTTTGGTTTTGATATGGAGTTGGAGCACGTGGTTGGTTTTGATTGTTGCGATTGAGGTTGTTCGGGTTTTGTGGTGGGAAACCGGGTGGTGAAAGAAAGTTGTTTGTGTAAAACCCCAAAATTTGGGCTTTTGACACGTCACCGACCTCATTATTATTATCGTTCATTATTTAATATTTTACGGATCACCTTTGCAATGTTTCCTCACAAGACTTATTTTGTACAAAAATCATGATTTTATAAAATAAGTGAAGTATTTTAATTTAATATTATATACACACTTTTACCTTAATGAATATCGTCATATTTAAATTACAACTTATAACTAGATTCCTAATTAAATTTATATTTAGTTATTCAGAATTATTTGGTAAAAAGATTAATTAAATAATTTAATTTCATTATTGTAATAACTTAAAAGACATTAAATGAGAATTCATTAAAACAACGTACACTATTTTCACATTGGCATTTATTTACTTTCTTCAAGTAAAATATTATAATGATATATTCATTATATACTTTCACTATTTTACCTAAAGCTTCAACAAAAAAATACCTATAACTCAACAAATGCACACTATACTTACAAGGAACCATGCTTTGCTATATTTAGACTATCTAAACAAGTAAACCTAAGATATTTTTCCTAAATCTTACACAATCCTACCAAATCTTATGCTAGATCTCATACAATCCCCATTTGATCTCCTAAATCTCCTTTAGCTTCTTAAAACCCACGACAACACCAAAAATAGGAAGGGAATAAGCATTCTAGTTTGAGCATGTGCCTAATACTTGCATATCCTAACATATCTAATATGTATCTTCCAAGATATTATCATATCATATGTAATCTACCAAATATTCTTCCTAGATCTCCTAAGATCTCATACTATCACACCTATTGTATATTTAGCCGTGTATTTTCACACACATATACACACAACAACATCACAAATCCCTCACTCTCTCCTCAAACCTCTCGGCTTTATTTTTATTCTTCACCAAAACTCCATTACTACTTCATTTGTTAACCTTAAATCATGCCTCATGCATCATAAATAGTAATCATTGGTTACTCCTACAAGTATCTTGATCTTCAAGACAACAAGAAAGCCCTAAAAACACCATTAAAGGTCACGGCTAGTGTTGATTCACAAGAGTCTCCATTGTTGAAACCAAGCTCTAATCACTACTCATTCATTTGTTCATTACTAGATCTATCTAAACAAGTAAGTAACCTAAAACTTATCTTTTCAATATATATCATTTTTCATACACATGAACATACACATGATTATTACTACAAAAACTTGATGTTGAAACAAAAATATAAAACCCTAGATCTTATATAAGTCACGGCTTGATTTTTGTTGTAACTTAAAATGATGTAAAATCTTAATAACCATGAAGAACATATCACTATGAACTTGTTAAACTTGTAGATCTATGAAAAACATACCCATATATATTTTGAACGTGGGTTTTAACCCCATGATTCATTATAGGCCAAGCTTGTAATGTTTAGATGTGCCTAGAAACACTAGATCTATGATTATAGATGCCTTAAAATGATAAACTCACTATTTTTGCCTTATAAAATTTAGTTAAGCCACTATAATAAGCTTGCCTAAATAAACTCCATTATTACTAGATAATGTTTTTATAAAACTTTTAGTGTCAAAATATAACTTTATAAAGTTTCATGTTGAAAATATAGATCTATAAGTGTTTTGGACTAAAATAATAAATCTAAGAAGTTTTGGATTAAAATAATAGATCTACTAAATTTTGGATTAAAAATAACAAATATAATACTTTCGGGTTGGATTTATAATTTTATAAAGTATAGGGATCTAAATAAACAAGTGTAGAAACTTATTTTCCAAAAATATAAATTATATGACCACTTTTGTAAATTGCCGAGAGTTAAGGGTGTCTTTTGAACATTATCCGAAACTTAAAAGTGATAAAAAGGACTTAAATGGAATTAATATAGTGTTAGGGTAATTTGTGTAAACTTTAGAAAACCTAGGGATCACTTTGGTCAATTGCCAAAACATAATACAAACCCTAGGGACCATTTATGCCAAGTTAACAAACTTATTTAAGCCCTAGGGGGCACTTGTGTAACTTATTATGAACTTATATATTAGCCGAATGTTGGAGGACTAAAACTGCCAGTATGTGAAACTTTAATAAGCCCTAATTTAATCCGTATACTTTAGGGACTAATATTGTAATTACTTGAAAGATTTAGAAGCCCTAGGGGTATAAAAATAATTTAACCGCGGGAAATTATTTAAATAGAAGGACTAAAACGTAATTTATACAAAGTATAACGAACCCTAAAATTCCTATATATTTATATCCGTTATTTAAAACGTGAAACTTAAATAAACGTAACAATTATTATTTTTCCAAACTTATAATAATCATAAACACTACGTAAACGTGGAATTTAATGTAAAGGTTATACGTTTTATAAACCTCATTTATATACTTATAAAATAAATATATTAATTATATTTATTTTTTTTATTACTTTAAATATATATAAAACTACCTTTTATAAATATTTAAAGCGTTTTATAAGCAACACAAGTGCAAAATATTAATTAAACGGATTAATTAATTTAACCTTATTATTTATTTTATACTTAAAATAAATACTACTAGAACTTGCACAACGATGAACTAGAATACAAGTATCGTAATAAAATGCTTAAAACCAGTATAAGCATGCATAGATTTATTCTGAAACTTTTATGCATTATGTTATGCATTTACTGAGACCCTATAATTATTTAGGTCGTTGACTGTATCGTGAGCATCCTTATCAGATTTATCTACTGACTTATTGATGTACTACTGAGGTGAGTTCATAGCCTCGCCTTTCACCACTATTTATGTTTTTACTAACCCGCGAGGGGGAGACATGCTATAACTTGTTTTGAACATATGATTTTGATATCTTATATTTAATAAACCGTTGATCGAGGAAACGCAAACTGAACTGTTACCCTTAATTACGATTGCCTATTGTAGATGAACCCGCATGACCCGTGCATCCGAAACTGTTAGAATTTTTGAATTGCCTGAATGTTATAAATAGATCTATTTGGGATTGACCGTCCCCATCTGGGTGAGTCATGCTCACTGTGCCTAGGCCAGGACAACAGATGTTTCACATGTCAGTACATTATTATTTATGGGTGCTTTGATAATGATAAGGCGAAGGGCCCTTATTTGTTAAGGGCTTAACTGTCAAGTTTCAGTTTCGGGCAATATGGGAATGTAATTATTTTATAGTATTTGGCTTTGTGCGATACTATGTTTGTGATGTTTGCGGTTCTAAACTCGACCTTTTATTATTTGGTACATTAATACATGGAACATACTGATATACCTGAACTTGATTATCATCAAACCTTATTAAATACTATATGGGATATTTGAGATCCTACACTTGATTTTTATATCAAACTTTGTGCAACACTATGTAGGACAATTTACTGTCCTGAACTATGGTTTTACAAAACTCTATGAATTCACCAACTTTATGTTGACTGTTTTAAGCATGTTTTTCTCAGGTAATTTAGCTGGATTATTTGAGCATGGACTGAGCATCATTTAGGAGCATCATAATAATTGGGGGATCTATTTTCACTGGGATATTTGTAACTACTGATATTTAACACTTCAACTGATTGTACTAAAACCATATTTATCAATTGTATTTCAAATCATGTAATTATGATCAATGCTTTGTATGCCATTTGTTCTGTGATCCACTTACTGACACCCGAGTACTATTCCGCTGCAAACCTGATTTGGGGGTGTCACAGAATGGTATCAGAGCGAATGGTTATAGAGAATCAGATCAAAAATAAAATTGTTTTTCTATTTTATTAACTGAACTATAACCGGACAAAATTTTCAAAAACTTAGATTTCAAAAACTGGGTTTTTGACGGGACATACTTAGAGAGCATATAGCATAGAGAGCATGCATAACTATATGATTTAAATGCAATTCATTATCCTATGCATTTATATTTATGGTAGTACTAGATGCTAACCCTTTACGTACTTTACGTAATACGACTGTTTAATATCGTTATGAAGATATTAAAATATTAAAATACTTAGCGTATTTAATGAAACTTATAAACATGTCATGTTAGTAGGGAGCTTTATACTAAAGATGTTCCATCTCGATATTACGTTTTGACTGGGTGGTTGGGTTTACGATTTAAAGTGCCCTCGCTCCTCAAACGTTTATAGAATGGCTTCCGAAGTATGATGGCCCGAACAATGCATTGTAACCACAAACAACCTAATACATAACAAACCTTTGGAAATATCTAAATGATATCTTTGGAAATATTTGGAAATCCAAATAAAATCTTTGGAAATCTTTGGAAGATTCATATTTGATTTTATGAATCTTGGAAAATTTTGGAAAATCTAAAAAGGATTTTGTAAAATCTTTGAAAAATCTAAAATAGATTTTGGAAAATCTTGTATAATCTAAAATAGATTTTGGAAATCTTGTATAATCTAAAATAGATTCTAGAAATCTTGTAAATCCTAAAATAGATCTTGGAAAATCTTTGGAAAATCAAAAATTGATATTTGAAAATCTTGAAAAATTTGGAATAGATTTTTATATATAACTTAGCAAAGAAACAAATAATAAAATAAAAGGATTTTGGAAATCTTTTCTTGAATAATTGTATTTTGGAAGAACTTAATTAAATTTTGGAAAAATTTAAATTAGATTTTTTTTTTATCTTAATGCATCTTAGAAAATCCTTACCACGTCTTTGGTAAACTTAACTAGACTTTTATATATCTTGAGAAAAATCAAAAATTTGATTATTTTTGTTTGACATCTTGATTAAATCCTGTTGAACTTATAACAAACTTGTAGAAACTTAGATCTCATGTATGGATTTTGAAATTTACTTTTGAAGTAATAAACCTAGATTTCATAATGAACACACATGGAAAAGAAATATAGCTTGGGCTATCTGATTTATTTTAAAACTTATAATAAACTTGTGAACTTATAATAAACCTTAAATCTTAATTTTTGGTACCTCGTAAATTAAATGTAAACATAAAACAAGATTGGACTTTTATTTTGAAATATTGTAAAGCTTATAATTAATATACAAACTTGTAACCAACTTGGATTTCATTTAAAACCCGGAAATAAAACATATCATAGGTTTTTACTCTCTATCTAGAGATCTAGACTTAATCTTTACAAACCAGTAATAAGCTTGTAAGGTTTCATAAACTTCACACCTAGATAAACGGTTAAGTATTATTAATTGACTAAAATATGTTTAGGTCCATTCGGAAGCCCATTAGGCCCATTTATTGTCCTATGGACCTATGTAGTAAAATTTGTAATATTAATGGATCTAAAAATGTAATTAGGCCCATTAAGAAATCCTTAGCTCACAAAAATTGTTAATGGATCTGGTAAGCTCAATAAGGGTTTGGGAAGCCCATTAGCTCTTTTGGCACATTAAATAAGCCCACTTAGTGATATTATACTTAAACAAAGTTTTTACACCAAAAATATATCTTATAAAAACTTTTGGACTAAAAATGTCAATTCATTAAACCCATGGATTAAAACCGTGACATTGAAACTTGTTTTGATAAAACAGTAATTACAAATATTGCAAATATTTGAAAGTCTAGGGGGTAATAAATGCCAATAACCGAAACTTAAGCAAACCCTAGACCCCTTATTTCATTTAATGTATTAAAACTTGGGCGAATCCTAAACTAAATGGACTAGAACCATCATTTTCTTAAACTTGTAAACAAAGGGTTATTATTTAACTTGTGAAAACTTTGGGGACATTAAGTTAAATGTAATAAAGCGTTATTACTTTTATAACTGTTCAAAAAAAAAAATTTGAAATTTAATGTACGTAGATTATAAAAGTAAAATACAACTATGGTAAGTAAAATAATTTTACTTAAATGATATTATTAATAACAAATTTCAATGGAAGTTATTAATACTTGTACAACGATGTACTTAACTAAAATACAGTAACATAAATGGATTGCCTAAAAACGAGTTGGTATTATAATGAAATCCAAATAAATCCTTAAAATCTTATACTAAGATTTTTTAATCCTCCACGATTGATTTTGTATCAAGCTTAAGCTTATGCGCTAATCATTTCATATACGCTGATTATTGCTTATAATTAATTGATAACTATAAACCGGTTAGTCTACTTTGACTACTTGGAAAACTGACTGTCCACATAATAGGAACGGGTTTATAACAACCGTACATACTGGAATATTTAAAAACAGACTAGGGAGCGTTATCCCATGTACTACCTTTTATTAGATGTTTGAACTTGCTATTATGTGTATATAGGTATACATACCTTACTAGAAGTAACTATATGATACAATGCCTATACTTATGATTGTAATACATCATTATATTGTATATATGCGTTCCTTGTTTGATACGTATTCTTGCGCACGTTATCGCGCGTCAACATCTAATTTCTCTCGCTTATAATTTGGTACGTAAACCTCTGACTTTACCTTACTGACTTTGTCAACTGTTGTACTATTTATATTTGGAATTTATATAATTTCACTTTTATATGACTTATTAATTATCATATACCTATTTTCATACTACCTTTCATATTTATTTTAAATAATATATGAACCTTTAGTCATTTATTAACTACCTTGGTAATTGACTGGCCACTTGATTGAATAATATATGAACCTTTAGTCATCTATTGACTACTCTGGCAACTAACTGGCCACTTGATCGAATAATAAAGTTCATCACCTCAGTACATATTTGGAGATAAACTGTAACCTTACTTAATTTATTTTATTAAGTACTTGAATTATTTTTATATATGTACATATTTACATATAATACTTAAAAGGATTAAATGCCTAAACACTTTAAAAACAATGTACATTATTTTACATTGTCACTTGTTTACTTTAATTAAGTAAAATAATTTTAGTATCTTAAGCCACCGGACCAGAATTTTATTTATAATTTCGTATTAAGATGTTATGGGACGTCTGAAGACGAAGGTTATAAGCAAACGGACTGTAAAGTATCTTAATAATATCTATTATCTTAGATATTATAATTATTCTAAATAATAAGCCTTGCTGGAAATATTTAGGTAAGGTGGGCTATGAAATCCTTATTGAAACGAATTTGGACGCTTTTTCGTTTGAATAAAGAAATCATAGGTCACCGAATGGAGTTATAAATTTTACCTTACATGGATGAGGACGCTTATCGATGTAAATAGAAATTTATAATCACATGAGCTTAAATATATTCGACATGACTCATAATTGATGTTATTTTATTTATCCAGTTATGGGATGTAATCCTTTTTGACTCACGATTTCCTCCAATAATATCTTATCATTAAGATAACTTATATCTGATGTCATTACATCCTCACCCGAAAACATAGGAATATTCGTGTTCATCTCTTTTAGATTAAAGCATTGTGCTCTTGACTTTTGGCTTATCCTTAACCCCAAATACCACTTCCGCTGCATTCGACCCCATCTAGGGGATGTCCACTTCTGTTTCATTTGACTCCATTGGGAGTGTCCATTTCCGCTGCATTTTAAACCCTTTTTTGGGTGCCGACTTCCGTTTCAATTGACCCCTTTGGGGTGTCACAGAGAATTTAAGCTGTTACATCTACCATGAGGAAATGAAACCTCGATCATTCGAGGCGACGGTAACGCAGACCTTATCGACACTAGACTTAGTGTCACCTCTTGTATTGAAGCCCCGAAATACTTGGTAAGAGGATGCCTTATCTTCTAAGCTCACATTTCTCAAATCGACGAGGAAAACAAACCCAAGCATAAAAGACGTGCCCAACTCACAATGGGTGTATATTGTAGGGTTATGTTTGTCACCTCCAGAAAGAGGTAATTGATGTCCCATACTTTTGGACAATCTTCTTCCTCTTTGGATCCAATTAGTTCGACAGTACCAATGTCTAACAAGCCTTATCTATGCATTCGAGGCCCAATAGGGCCCATGAAGCTCATTTAAATAAAAACTAAGACTTAAAACGAACATGTCCTTCTCTATCCAACCTTGTAAACTTATTAGAACTCGAATATGATTTAATGAACCTTTTACTAATTCTTTTGGGCTAAACTTGAATTTTAGAGCTATCGGAGACTTATTTTGCCCTTTGTGAAACATATTATAAGCCCTAGAATATTGAGACGAAAGTTTTAAGGGCTAAGACGTAGACATTAACAAACCTGAAACAATCCCTAGTTGATTTAACACGGATTAAAAACCCTAGAGGTTGATTTTGCCACTTTTGAAACTTATTTTGAGCCCTAAATTATTTTTCATTAGAAACTTTTCGTGCCCTAAGAGCCACATTACAAAAATAGAAGGACCAAATGTGTAAATTATCAAAAACATAAAAGACAAGTTACTTTGTGCATCAAAAATATACTCACCGAAGGCATACGATCAACAACTACATTCTAAATATCACCTAGGAGTCTAAACTTGAGTTCACAAGATTACACGTTCAAGAAACAGTGTCCTCACTTGATCCCTAGACGAGTAACTTCATCTTAAGCTTTGAGGACAAAGCTAAAATAACGGGTAGGTGCTGTAAAACCCCAAAATTTGGGCTTTTGACACGTCACCGACCTCATTATTATTATCGTTCATTATTTAATATTTTACGGATCACCTTTGCAATGTTTCCTCACAAGACTTATTTTGTACAAAAATCATGATTTTATAAAATAAGTGAAGTATTTTAATTTAATATTATATACACACTTTTACCTTAATGAATATCGTCATATTTAAATTACAACTTATAACTAGATTCCTAATTAAATTTATATTTAGTTATTCAGAATTATTTGGTAAAAAGATTAATTAAATAATTTAATTTCATTATTGTAATAACTTAAAAGACATTAAATGAGAATTCATTAAAACAACGTACACTATTTTCACATTGGCATTTATTTACTTTCTTCAAGTAAAATATTATAATGATATATTCATTATATACTTTCACTATTTTACCTAAAGCTTCAACAAAAAAATACCTATAACTCAACAAATGCACACTATACTTACAAGGAACCATGCTTTGCTATATTTAGACTATCTAAACAAGTAAACCTAAGATATTTTTCCTAAATCTTACACAATCCTACCAAATCTTATGCTAGATCTCATACAATCCCCATTTGATCTCCTAAATCTCCTTTAGCTTCTTAAAACCCACGACAACACCAAAAATAGGAAGGGAATAAGCATTCTAGTTTGAGCATGTGCCTAATACTTGCATATCCTAACATATCTAATATGTATCTTCCAAGATATTATCATATCATATGTAATCTACCAAATATTCTTCCTAGATCTCCTAAGATCTCATACTATCACACCTATTGTATATTTAGCCGTGTATTTTCACACACATATACACACAACAACATCACAAATCCCTCACTCTCTCCTCAAACCTCTCGGCTTTATTTTTATTCTTCACCAAAACTCCATTACTACTTCATTTGTTAACCTTAAATCATGCCTCATGCATCATAAATAGTAATCATTGGTTACTCCTACAAGTATCTTGATCTTCAAGACAACAAGAAAGCCCTAAAAACACCATTAAAGGTCACGGCTAGTGTTGATTCACAAGAGTCTCCATTGTTGAAACCAAGCTCTAATCACTACTCATTCATTTGTTCATTACTAGATCTATCTAAACAAGTAAGTAACCTAAAACTTATCTTTTCAATATATATCATTTTTCATACACATGAACATACACATGATTATTACTACAAAAACTTGATGTTGAAACAAAAATATAAAACCCTAGATCTTATATAAGTCACGGCTTGATTTTTGTTGTAACTTAAAATGATGTAAAATCTTAATAACCATGAAGAACATATCACTATGAACTTGTTAAACTTGTAGATCTATGAAAAACATACCCATATATATTTTGAACGTGGGTTTTAACCCCATGATTCATTATAGGCCAAGCTTGTAATGTTTAGATGTGCCTAGAAACACTAGATCTATGATTATAGATGCCTTAAAATGATAAACTCACTATTTTTGCCTTATAAAATTTAGTTAAGCCACTATAATAAGCTTGCCTAAATAAACTCCATTATTACTAGATAATGTTTTTATAAAACTTTTAGTGTCAAAATATAACTTTATAAAGTTTCATGTTGAAAATATAGATCTATAAGTGTTTTGGACTAAAATAATAAATCTAAGAAGTTTTGGATTAAAATAATAGATCTACTAAATTTTGGATTAAAAATAACAAATATAATACTTTCGGGTTGGATTTATAATTTTATAAAGTATAGGGATCTAAATAAACAAGTGTAGAAACTTATTTTCCAAAAATATAAATTATATGACCACTTTTGTAAATTGCCGAGAGTTAAGGGTGTCTTTTGAACATTATCCGAAACTTAAAAGTGATAAAAAGGACTTAAATGGAATTAATATAGTGTTAGGGTAATTTGTGTAAACTTTAGAAAACCTAGGGATCACTTTGGTCAATTGCCAAAACATAATACAAACCCTAGGGACCATTTATGCCAAGTTAACAAACTTATTTAAGCCCTAGGGGGCACTTGTGTAACTTATTATGAACTTATATATTAGCCGAATGTTGGAGGACTAAAACTGCCAGTATGTGAAACTTTAATAAGCCCTAATTTAATCCGTATACTTTAGGGACTAATATTGTAATTACTTGAAAGATTTAGAAGCCCTAGGGGTATAAAAATAATTTAACCGCGGGAAATTATTTAAATAGAAGGACTAAAACGTAATTTATACAAAGTATAACGAACCCTAAAATTCCTATATATTTATATCCGTTATTTAAAACGTGAAACTTAAATAAACGTAACAATTATTATTTTTCCAAACTTATAATAATCATAAACACTACGTAAACGTGGAATTTAATGTAAAGGTTATACGTTTTATAAACCTCATTTATATACTTATAAAATAAATATATTAATTATATTTATTTTTTTTATTACTTTAAATATATATAAAACTACCTTTTATAAATATTTAAAGCGTTTTATAAGCAACACAAGTGCAAAATATTAATTAAACGGATTAATTAATTTAACCTTATTATTTATTTTATACTTAAAATAAATACTACTAGAACTTGCACAACGATGAACTAGAATACAAGTATCGTAATAAAATGCTTAAAACCAGTATAAGCATGCATAGATTTATTCTGAAACTTTTATGCATTATGTTATGCATTTACTGAGACCCTATAATTATTTAGGTCGTTGACTGTATCGTGAGCATCCTTATCAGATTTATCTACTGACTTATTGATGTACTACTGAGGTGAGTTCATAGCCTCGCCTTTCACCACTATTTATGTTTTTACTAACCCGCGAGGGGGAGACATGCTATAACTTGTTTTGAACATATGATTTTGATATCTTATATTTAATAAACCGTTGATCGAGGAAACGCAAACTGAACTGTTACCCTTAATTACGATTGCCTATTGTAGATGAACCCGCATGACCCGTGCATCCGAAACTGTTAGAATTTTTGAATTGCCTGAATGTTATAAATAGATCTATTTGGGATTGACCGTCCCCATCTGGGTGAGTCATGCTCACTGTGCCTAGGCCAGGACAACAGATGTTTCACATGTCAGTACATTATTATTTATGGGTGCTTTGATAATGATAAGGCGAAGGGCCCTTATTTGTTAAGGGCTTAACTGTCAAGTTTCAGTTTCGGGCAATATGGGAATGTAATTATTTTATAGTATTTGGCTTTGTGCGATACTATGTTTGTGATGTTTGCGGTTCTAAACTCGACCTTTTATTATTTGGTACATTAATACATGGAACATACTGATATACCTGAACTTGATTATCATCAAACCTTATTAAATACTATATGGGATATTTGAGATCCTACACTTGATTTTTATATCAAACTTTGTGCAACACTATGTAGGACAATTTACTGTCCTGAACTATGGTTTTACAAAACTCTATGAATTCACCAACTTTATGTTGACTGTTTTAAGCATGTTTTTCTCAGGTAATTTAGCTGGATTATTTGAGCATGGACTGAGCATCATTTAGGAGCATCATAATAATTGGGGGATCTATTTTCACTGGGATATTTGTAACTACTGATATTTAACACTTCAACTGATTGTACTAAAACCATATTTATCAATTGTATTTCAAATCATGTAATTATGATCAATGCTTTGTATGCCATTTGTTCTGTGATCCACTTACTGACACCCGAGTACTATTCCGCTGCAAACCTGATTTGGGGGTGTCACAGTTTGAGCGATAGCTAAGCAAGTTGCGGTCACCTTGAGGACGTGCTTGATAGCTTCCTGTAGCATAGGTACCGTTGGCGGCATACACATTTCCGGATTGTCGTGAGTCGAAGGACAATCGGTGTATGAGTGAGATCCCCCACATATATCACAAGATTGAGTCATAGCATTGGCTTGGGCAGTGATAGCTTTAATATTTTTAGCGGCTTGGAGAGCAAGTGATTCAACAAGCGAAGTAAGCTTATCAAGTCTCTTGTCGCTCTCATTAGTGCTAGCACTAGCCACATTGGTCCGAACACTCTTGGTTTGCACTCTAGACTTGTTCTCAATAATATCCCAAGCGGCATTAGAAGACTTAACCAAAAGATTACCCCCCGAAGCACTATTTAGTGAATCTTGGTCATTCATGCTTAAACCATTATAAAAAGTATTAATTTGGTGCACTTTGGTAAAACCATGTTGTGGGCACTTTCTTAAAAGTTCTTTAAAACGGTCCCAAGATTCATTAAAAGTCTCATCGTACTTCTATTCAAAAGTAATGATTTCATTCCGCAAAGCGGTAGTACGAGAGGGTGGGAAAAAGTAGTTTATGAATTTGGTCTCTAAGTCCGTCCACGTAAGAATACTTTGTGGCGGTTCCTTATCAAGCCAATGACGGTCTTGTCCCTCTAAGGAGAAAGGAAAAAGTTGCAAGCGAATTACCTCTTATGAAACCCCATTGAATTTGACCATATTCGTGAGTTGAAGGAACCTTTTGATGTGGTCATGAGGATCATCAATGGTACGTCCCAAGAATGGTTGAGCAGAGACCATCTGAATAAAGCCGGATTTGAGCTCAAAGTTGTTGGCTCCAATCGCGGGTATGACAATAGCATCGTGGTTGCCCTCTACATGTGCTTGCAAAAGTTCGATCATAGGGCGATTGTCCGGTAGAGGTTCACTGTTGTTATTATTCATGTTGTTTTGAGGTGGATTATTATTGTTGTTGTGTACACCGGCCATGTCTAAGTTATCGAGAGTCTCGGGCTCTTGATAAGACGTTGATCGAGTGCGCATACACCTGCAAAAGAACTAACAAAGCAAGAAATATTTTTGGTTTTTTATGTTTTTTAATTTTTTTTGTATTTTTGAAAATTTTATATTTTTTAGGATTTTTGAAAATTTAAAGCAAGGAAAATAACGTTCAAAGATGAACGGATCCCAAAATCCAACGCGTCTCTCACTAAAAACCTTTAATCTTAACGAAAAGAGCCGGCAGCAGCGCCATTTAATACCAGGCTTTTACCCCAAGTATAAAATCTTATCGTCCGAATCTTTTCGAATTGATTATTGGTAGAAAGTGTGACTCAATTGTTCTTGGTGGAATAATAAATGGTTTGGATGATTATCTATTTTAAACTAATGGCAAATATGTAAATGTCGTTGAGTGAAATAAGAGCTTTAAAGATTAAACTAAAATAACGAGTTAAAAATAAATGCTTGAAAACTTTAAAGACAAGATTAGAAAAATACTTGAAAACTTTATAAATCTAAATACTTGAAAACTTTGGAAAAAAAAGAAATTAAACCATCGGAATGCCAAATCGGAATCTGATCGGAATGTATGGTCAGAATATAGGAAAACAAGGCTGATCGGAATAAGGCAAAATTACTCCAGTCGGAATATCAAATAATCCCACAATCGGAATAGTCTCAATCGGAATGTTTGGAAAACATGCCAAATCGGAATAAGGCAAAATTACTCTAGTCGGAATGTCAAATAATCCCACAGTCGGAATATTAAAACCCTATTCCGATTAAGTGATCGGAATAGGGAGGTGCAAATCGGAAAGCTGAAACCCTAATCCGATCAGGGTGATCGGAATAAGGTAGCAGTGGTCGGAAAGCCAAATCGGAAAGGGGTTTACCCTTTCCGATGGAATGAATTCGTAAATAAGCTACGTATAAGGCTATTTTCAATAAGCCAAATCCTTAACTTGAACGAATCTATAATGAAAAAGACTAAATAAGCACGAATAACAACTTTTCCAACTTTAAATAAGCAATCTTTTAAATTAAACCATAAAAAGATGAAACTTTTTAAGAAAATTTTTAAAAAGTAAATAAGCTAAACATACAAATAAGCCAATAAGCACAAAGATCTTAAAGCTTAACCGTTTGAAAGCTTATGTATGAATAAAAAGATTAACTTTTTAAGCACGAAAACATCAAGATCAACACGGATCAAATATATTTCGCACCAAAAGTTAACTAAAATCAAGAAAGGTAGAAAGAGATTAATGAACAAAAAGCTTAACTTAAACTTGATTAATGGAATCCAAATACAAAAAGTTTAAAACTTGAAAAAAGAAAAGATGAAAACTTAGTGAGAGAAAGTTGAGAACTTTCTCTCTCTAAAAACTAAAAAGGAAAAATGAAAATAAAACTAACTACTAAAAACTAACCAACCCTCCTAATGTGTATTAGGAGGGTATTTATAGGGAAAATGGGAAGGTGTGCATGTGTTGCCTCTTCTTTCTTTCTTCTCGACTCGATTTAAATCCTTTGTCTTTCTCGACGTCATCTCGGGATTTGTCGATGTATATTGAACTTGTCTTGTAATTTTCTTCTTCAATTAGACTTAAGTTCTTCGACTTCATTAAACTTCCGTCTTTAGACTTTTTCTTCGATAAATCTTCAGAATAGGCCTTGGACTTCCGTTCTTTTTGCACTCTTGATCTTTTGACTTCGTCTTTTCTCGTTTTCTTCGATAAAAGCCCGTGAAAGCCCGTGTTTTCTTCCTTTTTCATCATTTGGTCCTAAAACACAATAAAAACACAAACCACGCATAATTCTGACTTTTACGACATAAACTACACGTTTTGGTCTTGTTATTATTGGAAATAAGTGGTAAAAGGATAAGTGTTTTCACACTTATTAAGCTTATATTCCTATTTAAAGTTTTCTGCAAGATTTCAAAACATTCCTATAACAAAATTGTTGTCTTACCTTTCGTGTTTCTTGACATAACGAGGATACTCTTAGAATGATTATGGTCCTTGCCATCTTGGCTCCATGTCATGTACAAGATAGAATATGACCACTAACCAATAAATCACATCTTCACGAGTATCAATTACACAATCAATGCTAAGGTCTTCAAAATCAAATCTACAAATATAAAACGCTAATTGGAGTTATAATATAGATATACTAATATTCATAACCAACCAACTATTTATTATGACATATTTCCTATAAATAACTGGAATAAAAAAGACCTTAGTCTACTTGACCATAATTCTTCTTTTGTGTAGTCATTAACCATTAGCAGACATAGCCGACTGGTGGACAACAAACTTGTGTATAATTTAAATTATTGCTTAATCCATCAAAATCTGTTAGTTTTGGCCACTGTTTGAGCTACAACATATATAAACTTAATGATAATATTATGATTACTTACTAGTGAGGGGTTGGTTTTGGCCACTGTTTTGGAGGACGAGTTTCATACGAGCGGTGGTGGTAGGTGAATGTGGTAGTCGGGTGTTCACAACCTGTCAAACGATGGTGGTGTGGAGTTGCGCCAATGGTGAGGTAGGTGACGGTGGAGCGGAAAGGCTGTGGAGTTGCGCCAATGATGTGATGAAAAACATTTGTAATGGTTGTGACCCATTTGTTTTTGGTAAGTCAGCTAGAAATACAAAGGTAGAACATACAGTGAGTCACAATTGAACATTAGGTCTTCTTTTTGGCAAATTGGTGACTGTACTTTTTTATATATATGGTGTTTGTTGTGTAAACTGTAAACCATCAATTGAATATGAGGCCTGAAATTATTTGAGTTATGAAAGTGTCACCAACAAAAAGCAATAATCAGACAAAAATTCTGCAAAAAAGTCTAAAGGTTACCGTTAGAATATGGTAATGGAAGAGAAGAAGAAGGGTTAAAACAGGTGGTGGAAGGAGAGAGAGTTGACTTTGGGGTGAAGAAATTTAAAAAAGTAAAGTAAAAGAATGAAAAAGAAAAAGGGTATTTTTGTAACTTTTTCCTAATGATTGGTGGGCCTAAAAAAGGACGGTAGAGCAAAACACGTGTCGAGCATTGGATTGGGTAGAGCATGGCCTAAACAGGAAAAACACAAATGTTTGGCTACATAGTGTCTACAGGGTAGGAACATGACCCCAAACCGGAATTTTTTTTTTTGAACTAGTTGGGATTTGAAGAAGATTGCATTAGTTTTATTCTGCTCATGCAATTTAATGCTTAGATTGAAATTTTTTAACTATTAATCAATTTGAGAAGTGATTGGGATACTTAAAATGCATGTCTAATATTATGTCTAAACATATGTGTCATAAAATCATTAGTTGAAATAATCGGACCCACTTCTTTAGAACTTAATAAAAATATGCCACTTAATTTAGGCACAATATTAAGCATTAAAGATGAGTATTTCGACCCGAATTCGGAATTGAACCCGAACCGTTCTCGGAACCGTACAGATTCCCGATACCCGAATCCTGTTTGATACGGTACCGGGACTACGAAATAAGGTGAAAAAAAAATTCGGGATCACTAATTCGGGACGGGACCGGTACCAAATCGGAAAATTCCCGAAAAAGAACGGGAAAATCCCGATTTCCTGGTACCGGTACCGATACCCGAATCCCGTTCGGTACGGTACCGGTACCATAAATTTATCCTCAGGAAATAATCGGTACTACTAATTAGGGACGGGTTCGGGACGGGACCCGAACCGTGCTCATCCTTATTAAGCATGCATTTTAGGTCATAAATTTTTTTTCTTATAATTTTAGGGGAGACAAATGTTGATAGTGCTATTAGTACTATTGTACTGGAAATGCTACATCTACTGTTGCTGATGTAAAACAGGAGGGGTGTATCATCTTTAAGTCCTTATTTAAGTCCAATGATCTTACTTTTATAGGTTACTTCTCTTAAATGTGGTGAGGATAGTTTTTACTTTTATTTTTGGATTTGACGGCTACACGTCTTGTTCACAATGTTTTGAAGAAAACTATAACTACAAAAGACCCCTTAATTAATTCAGGGGAGGATTGGGAAGAACTCCTCATCAAGTAAGGGGAGGATTTAGTTTAAAAAATGCTTGATGTTCAAGAATTGATAAGTAGATTTTTATTCTTAAAACTTATGAGATTGACACATAAATCACAAGTTTAGGGAAAATTGTTAGGATAAAATAGTGCTGCTCATATTGCACTACCAGTATTAATTATATTAATGCTGGTAGAGATATTATTAGCTCTGGTAATGTTTGGTCAAAGTTGGACAACGTAGATATGGTTAAGTTTAATACTGGTTTGGTTGATTAATACTGGTAAAGGGATAAAGATTGAAGACGCGTGTATTATCAACAGAAGATATTATGTGAAGAGATAAAGATTGAACGAGTGCATGTTATCAACAAAAGATATTCTATGTATATCTTCTTTGTTTTTAAAAGATTGTTATGTTCTTATCTAGTAAAGGACTCCTTGTAGTATAAAAGGATGTCATAGGTTTAGGTTTATGATATCTCATTCTTACGTTTTCATTATTAACTTTAAAGTTTTTATAACCCTAGTACTTCCATAAAATACTCATATTATCAATAATATTAAAGTTTTTGTCATAAATAAAATGTTCAATCTTCATAGTATCAAATAGTAGATTTTGCATACTCTTTTATATTAACTCAAAGTTTCCACTAAGACTAGATAGAACTTTTTTGTTTAGTCTAAGTCTACAAGCTAGATTTAAACGGTCAAAAGGATCAACATGTGTACCAGAAAAAATCATACATTTGTCCATTACGTAGACGCCATTGAGCCATGAACATATCGAATATGTTACCATATTATTAAAAGTCATCCATAATTTGCACATTCCCAAATCTTCCGAGAAGTTGAAAAACATAAACGATATCGTCAAGTTGCGTTTCCCACCGGTGTTATTAGTTCCTAGTTGTTGCCATTGTATTACCCTCTAGATCCAGTGTGTCTTACTTACTGATGTTCGTTGTCTCTCACAATATTTTTAGCTTGTTGCACTATCTCATAAAAGTTGCAAAACCTAGTTTTCTCTCTCAAACAATTCATTTTCTCTCTCACTTTTATCAACTTAATCTTTCTTAATTGCAAACTCAAAGCTTTGTAATTATGTTATATTAGTTAAAGTTGTATTTGGAATTTTAAACTAGATAAATTGCTCTTAGTAATAATATATGACTTTGTGTATAGTAAATTAACTATATAAATGATTTTTATATAAGAAATAACTAGGGGGCGTTTTGTTCGTTGTAATATAGTGTAATTGTAATCTAAATTATGGTATAATCCTGTTTGGTTCACTGCAATGAGGGATTTGTAATTCAAACTACATTACATGGGTTGTTTGGTTTGTAACGTAATAATAATATATTCACTCCAACTACAACCAATAAGGGAAACCATATTATATAGCAAATCGGATGGAATGTTTTACATCGTAATTCAATGTTTTTCATAATTTTAATTATCAAAATTTATATATTTTAATAAGAATAGAATAATAACTATTATTATTATTATCAATATTGTTTATAATATTATTTTTTTATATTTTAGTTATTATATTTAATATTTTATTCTAAATTATCTTTATATTTATTACTATTTTATTATTATTAATTATAATATATTTATTTACTTTTAATTATTATTTTATTTAGATATTTTAATTATTATTAATCTCTATTAATATTATTATATAAATATTAAAATAACATAATAATAAAAAATTTCTTATTATTAATATATATATATATATATATATATATATATATATATTAAAATACTTATTATTATTATTATTATTATTTTATTATAAATATCACTTTATTATAACAAAAAAATTTACCAAAAATTAGTGGAAAGCCGAGATACTAATTGGGCCACCACTCCTTTAGCAATAGCAAAACCAGTCATATTAAAGATATGTATATATAGCATCGCGCACCCCAACATTTTGAGTGATATAAAATTTTTAGATCCACTTGAGCAAAGCAGCTGCATCATCCTCTAATACTTCTAAGAAAAAGAATGAAAAGAGGAGAAAACCATATCTAACATTATTAGTTTATCATTATTATTAATTATATTATTATTTTATTATATATAAATTTTTTATTTTGTTAGTTATTTTTATCTATTTTTTATTATTTTATAAAAAATAGTTTATAATTTGTATTTTTTTATTTATTATTATTTATTAGTAACATTATTATTATTAATTAATTGATTAACTAATATTTATAGTTATTATTTATTAATAAACTTTATTAGTTTTATAATTTAAAATTATTTGTAGTAATTATTTTTCCTTACTTTTATTATTCTTTTTATTATTATTATATATATTTTTATTTTATTTTTTATTATTTTTTTTTTTATTAATCAAACAAAATTGGAAGGGAGCCGCGAAACAAGCTGCGCTCCCACCCTCTTTTGAATACAGAAACCAAGTCTAGAAAATAGAAAAGAGCCACTCCTAGCATCATTAGAATGACAAACAGATAAGCGTTTGAGACGCGAAAGAGTAACCAAGGCTTCCTCTTCAAACTCTACAAAAGTAGAGAAGGCAAAAGGGATGAACGAATAACCGTGCTCTGCACAAATAGAAGAATACTTCCTCATTTTCTTCTGAGCAGCAGTCTGCAAAGCAATCCCGGGGACCCACAAATCCAAACCCGCACCAGCAAACGGTGAGACGCCCATGACATCCAATCAAGCATCTTTACCTTGGGACCAATTATGCAACAATAAATCCGCTGGACGAAGGTCTCGTCCATCAGCTGGAAGAAATCCCATAGGAGCCTCTTTCTGCAAAAGATTTATACAAAAGATTTAAATTATATTACGTTGAGAGTCAACCAAATACATCAACAGATTAATCAATTACAATTACAATACATTAAAATTTTTTCGATGAAATCAAATTACAATTCTTCTCAAAAGATTACAGCTCTCTCAAGAACATTATGTGAATCAAAGAGGCCCGAAAAGTACGAGCAAGCTTTGCATCTAATAGAGTTAACATATAATATAATCATGTAATAATATAATATAATATTATAATCCTATTACGGTAACACATGGCTTTTAAGATCACCTTATCATCTTATTGTGTTTTACTCACTTTTTCGTGTATAAATATGTGGTTTTCATATTGTTTTTAGCACAAAAAAATTTACAAAAGTATATATAAATACTAGTAAACAACTACCAGTCTTTTAAATCAACTCGGCTAAGAAATGAGAAGATTTCAACTTAGTTTCATTGTATTCTTTGTTTCATTCATAACAATCACTGATCTATCGATCGTAAGTGTATGCATTTCTACTCCAATAATAGCCGATAATGTTCATTTATCTAAAGTAGAATTAATCTATCATATTACTGAGACTAAGGGTGTGGTTTTTTTTTTCCTTCTTCATATAGAAGGTGGACCCCATATCCATTAAAACATCATAATGGGGAAAGTGAAGTTTTATGTGTCTTGTACATATGGAAGATTTAGTAAGATTTTAATATTAAAATAATTTTTGGACCCACTTCTTTCCCCACTCATACAATTTAGTGGAAAAAGAAACACCCCCTAAGTGTATATGTGTTTCAGGCCGGATCTAGAGGTTCGTGTCCAGTCAAACGTAAGTAATTATAACATTCTATTTTAAGAAGAATTATTATAATGGTCACATACATTCTTTTACTTGGTGACAATTATTTATTAATTTTTATATTGTTTTGTAGAATGCCCAAGTGCATGTGAAGTTCGTTGCTCAGCAACACATCATCATAGTCGTTGCATGGATGTATGCCAAGACTGTTGTAGAAAATGTTTATGCGTGCCTTCTGATACTATTGGAAATAAAGATGAATGCCCCTGCTATCGAGATATGAAAACAAAGAAGGGCAAACCCAAATGTCCCTAAAGAACGATCAATAAATGATATGTAACTTTAATTATGGATCGTTTGGAGTAAAAGAAAGTATTTATGATAGTAGATACAATGCCAAGTACATTAGATGAGATTACTAGGCCGTTATAACACATACAATGCCAAGTACAAAAGAAAACATTTTTATGATAGCTCTAAACTCATGATACCGAAACTAATGAAAAATATGTGCAAATGAGGCATATATTAAATGTAAGTTTTCCCTAAGTAGGTTTCTAACCCGATACCACATAGCAACAAGCAAATGATATACGTCAATTTCCTTGGCGATGTATTTGTTCACCCGAACAGAGCTTGTCAGACCTCAATAAATCTATTCATAACATAAGTGCTTAATTTACCGAAACCTCTAAACGTAATTAATGATTCGTGATAGTGGAGACTAGTGGGTTTACGTTACTTAGGCATATCCATAAACAATACTTCTGTGAAGTACTCGAGAAAATAATTTGTGCATCTATAAGCAAGAAACAAGCAATATCTCACCCCAATAGTTTAAAACAGGCTAAAACAAGTTTAAAACGGACTATAAACTCACCTTAAGTAAAATAAACAATCTTACAAAATCAAATTGCACATAAACAATATGAACTAATGATAGCATATATTTTAGGCACAACTAGAATACTAAGTAAAAGTGCATGTACAGTTATAATAACATATATATCACTCGTTTACGTTATGCTTTTATTTGATGAATAAAACATGTCTTGTATAAACGTCTTATAAGTATGTTTCCAATTTAACACGTAAATACCTATTTTGACCAAACACCAAATGGGAAACATAACCACTTATTTTTCAGTGTTTTCCACTTTATTAAACTGACCAAGAAAGACTAATAAGTGTCTAACAAGCTTCGTAATGCATATTGTATTTTTTATGAAATCTTTATAGGTTGACACAGGCCGATTTTTTCGTAAAAAGACTATTTTTAGATTCGATATTCTAATGGACGTGTCTTCTTCGTTAAAACCCCGTTCTTGAACTATAAGCTATCAAAACGATCGTATTGACTTATACTTTCATTTTATTGAGTTTATGATCTGTCAAAACAATTTTTACGACCCTTTAACTTCAGTTTAAAATCCAAACATAAAGTATCGACATATGAAACCGTATCAAATCCAACTCTAACACTTTCACTGCTTTGTTGCAAATCCAATCTAAACCTATTCTCATAGTATCAAAACTTATAAATACATACTAAACCTATTACCATCGCCAAATCATCGACAATATCAAGAACAACAATAGTGATCATACGTAAGGATTTATAACGCCTTAAAACGCATAAAGCTTGAACCTTTTATTGTTTTTCTTTTAAAAATAAGCACAACAACCCGGTGACATATTCACACGCGACATATAAACATGTACATAAAGATGTCGACAATAGATGAAGAAAGATAAAAGATTAAAACTGTTATGAAATGTAGAGTGAGAGATTAAGGAGGAAGAAGATGATTCTTATTATGTAGTGTTAACTACTAAATTCATGGCTAGTCAAAACTCATTTAAGGTGAATATACATATATTATAAATATTTTATAACACTCCTCCTTGGATATTCACCGTTTGTTATACGCTATAATGTGCCTCATTAAAAACCCTTACCTAGGAAAAAAACCCAAATGGGATAAAAATTGAATGAAGGGAAAAAGAGTGCAGCCCCGCATAATGCTCATCCACAAATTAATGTATATCTTTCAAGCGTTAAAGGATGATCTTCCGAACATGTTGCTAGAAAACTTGTGTCCGAAAAGATTTTGTAATAAAGTCCACTCGATCATTGATGTATAAGGTTATGTCCTGCAAAGATGAAAAAATACGTGTAGCTTCCAACCCAACGCCCATACATTGGTTAGAAAATACACATTGATAATACAAATATTAAAAGAGAAATATACAATCTCATGACGCATATTAACTGTAAAATTGACATCAAAACTTTAGTTGCACTTCTGGTACTTGAGGACCAAAAATTTTCTTTGAAACATGTGCAAAAACAAGATGATATGCATCCAAATGACTTTTGATCCGTTTAAGAATTTATTCTGCTAGATCAAATAAGTTATTTAGAACTTTATCAAATGATTTCAGATGTTGAAATTACTAGACATGCTTGAGGCATTATGGATCCTTCATGGAATATCAGAGCTCTAAAAAACGTATATAAGACAAACTAAAAACTTTTTAGATTGACTTTCTCATATAATATCAATAATATATTTACGTCCACCTCTAGACAATATGATTCTTAATAAGCAGTTTCATGCTTTTATTAATTTATTTATTCCATAATTCATATTGACATGATGCTAATTTTATTTTTGGGTATATGATAGTATGACCCCATAAATTAACAAAATATTTTCTCTCATTATCGTTGAATAATGTAGAAGTAATTCATCTCATATTCACAACGAATTACTTGATCTAGAATTTATGCTCGCATTTTAATATATCGAGCTATTAATCATGCAAACATGAAGATGCAATTTTTATTACCATTTAGACGATGCATCGATTTTTAGAATTCTAAATGGTTCATACAATGGATATGTATGCAAACATATATCCACTTGTTTTCTTTCCAGAAAATTGAAGGATTGAGTCGCCAATCTAGTTGGTAGATGAATAATCAACTTCCTTTGAGAGATAAAACATTAGATTGAAGAATCTAATCAATTTATAGTTTTTACATCATTAATGACTCGTGATGGTATAACTAGTCATACCAAAAAAAATATATTTATAGGCCATAAACTTATGTTATGGCTAGTGATAATATTTCACTAATTTATTTATAATGTATGTCGAGAAAAATGCAATGTAATGCATAATTTATATGAAGTTTCATTCCTCGTGACAATTTTATATTTTCTTTTAGGAGCAACAATGTGTTAGCATAGATCCTTACATCTATGAATATAGTGTGTAATATCTTTGACACACTTGTATTTTTCATACATCACATTGCATTTCACATAAATCATATTTTCGTCTGCTCCTTTTTTTATTTTGCAACTATTAGTGGTTTGTTATTTTCATATTACTTCGACCATATCCTTTACCATGATAACTGATCTTTAAAGATTTGCGATTACACTATGACATTCACTTGAGGATGAATATCTCGGTGTTGTTCATATATCACATTCTCATGAGAGAATAAAGATCTTTAAGTTGATCATTTCATCACATTCACTTGAGGGAATTAAGATCTTTATGTTGATCATTTCTTCACATTCACTTGAAGGAATGGGGATTTATACATTGATTATAATATTATCACATTCAAATGAGGGAATGGATACATTTTAAAACTCATGATTTTCTTTCCTATTAAAAAGGCATGAACATGAGTATAAAGACATGAACAAGACTAAAAAGTCTTTGGCTATTGCTACTATATGAGCAAGTTATAAAAAATTTATAATTGACAATGTCCAATTAAACATGATTTTGATAATATCATACCATCATTCGAAAATACTACACGGTTTGAAAATGCAAATACATAATAACACATGTAGAATATTAAAAAAAAAACACTACTAAACAAGTAATGAAGCATTTGTTTTTTTTAATATGACAGTATTATTGTAAGATTTATTTGCTTAAATGACTCGCATATTAAAGAAAAATGTAATTCATATCGTTCACTCTATAGTTGGCAAATATTTTTATACAATGATGAAAAAATTATTATCGTATATATAAATTAGAGTAATTTATAAACAAATGATATGAAAATACACCATAGTCATAAAGATTATGTTAAAATTATGAAAAAAGATTTCAAGAAGTACGCATCACATAATAATTCATTCTTTTAAATTAATATCCCAGTTTCCTTTCAGCCAAAACTGATATACTTTAGAGAATGAATTGAGTTGATAATACTAATTATTTTGAAGGATCATAATAGAGGTTTAGGTTATTTAAACCTTGAATCATAACTTGATGTTATGTTATTTTGATTCTTGTGAGAACCCGTATTTTTTCCTGGTAATTAAAAACCATTTCCTTATTCGTGATTTTTATTTGTATCTTATTTTACATGCTATTCACTTATTACATACCTTGCTTACGTAAATCTCAGAAATTTCAAAAAATTTTAATTTATTTTATATTAATTATTTCTCTAACGATTTAATATAATTTATGAGAATTTTAGAAAATTTTATTTCTTTTCCAAGTTTAACTTAAATCAAAATTTTTTTATTTAAATACATTCTCGTGTATTTTATAAAGTTGCTCGAACCGACAGAATGAGAACCGGTAATTTTTATACTTCAACTTGGAGAAGGCAAAAATATTACTTTCAATAAATATTTCGTTTATAGAATTTAACTTGCAACGAGTCGTAGTTTTTTTTACGTGTTTTAAGTAGAATCGGGCTAGGATTTAGAACCGGGCCTATGTAAATTGGACTATTGGGCCAAGATAAAAAAATATATAACCCATAACCCTCTTTTCTTTTCTGTTTTTCCTTCCTGTAGATACAACAACAAAAAAAACACATATTTTTTTTCTTTCTTTCCTAACCAAAATCAAACCACACTGTGATCTCAAAACCATCAAAATCTTCATTATCTGTTAGCCCTAAAATGTGAGCGCCATTTACGGAATTACATTAGTTCCATATGGGCAAAACATGGAGGGACTACTTTTACTAAGTTGTCAAAGTCACTCCATGTCTAGCCTATATATACCCCTCCATACTTCTATGGAGGGGTGAGGATTTTTCCCATTTTGTGTATTTCACTTTCTCTCTCTAAATACACACACTCATTTCAAGTTTATCTTTCTCTCTCTAAAAATGTCTAAGCACTTCTTTTATCCTCCCCGACCTCCGGATCACCCCTCTTGTTAGCTTGAATCTTATGTTTAACATCATCTATTGCATTTTCAATTATCCAAGTATGTAAAAGTGATCCTTGGTAAGAATCATAACCTATCCTAGTTCAGTTTCCCCATGCATTGCTATTTCTTTTAGAACAAGAATTATCAATTTAGAGTTTATAAGTGATTAGGTTATTGTATTGATTAGTCATGAATTTGGGGAAATATGAATTAAGTGATTTCACTAGCCCTAAATTTTAGTACACCTTGGATTAAACCATACTTATAGTAGTGTGAATAGGGTGTGAATTTAGGTTATGCTTGTTAGGGTGCTAAGAGATGTTGTTAGAATAGCCTTTAGTTGTCATGGTGGGCGAATTTTACGTATATCCCGGACAGCAGTTTAATTAGGTTATAATCCGTTGTTTTTGCCACATTAGCCACTGTTATATTGACTTATTTAGGTGTTATATCCATCCTACTTGATTGTGACGAGTCGGATGGTCAACCAACTCATCCGAATGAAGAAGTTATGGCCGAAATAAGATTTTAGCTCAAATCTGAAAGTGCAGACTTGTTTAGTGTTTTACAGCACCTTAGGTCCCCTAAACTTGAAATTGCAGGTTATGAGGACTTAGTAGGACTTATAACTTAAGTTTGGTTGCTGACCTTGCGTTAATAGCCATCATCAATTGAGTTTTATGACTAAAATGGTGATCGCCAATTTTATAACCGGATTTTCTAAAATTTTAACCTTTCTCTATATGGATTTTTTTCCCATTTAGAAAACAGAAATAAATTCATATGTCTAGGAACGTCGGGTACAAAAATACCTTTCCGACGGTATAAGGTTCATCGTCTATCTCTTCATAACGAAGAAATGGCGGGCATTTTCAGAAACTAGTCTAATAAGTAGCAACTGACCTAAACTAGCGTTTGGTTTAGCGCGTTTGATATGTGTATCGAGCGTTTAGCCATGATTTCTCACTTGAAGCATGTGAGAAACTTATAATGATTACTTTTGATGCAAAGGTTTAGTGTCCGTTAGTTACGTCTAAGTTTTTGACACATAAGTGGGTACAGTTGACTAATTAGAAAATTTATAAAGTTTTGCTGATATAGCTGCTGTCCTAGGTTTAAGTGTGTCGAAAAGGTGTTTTCAGCTTTCGGATAAAACTACAAAGTTGTCCGGAATGATGTTTCTAGTCTCCATTTTGGGAGAAGCTTTAAAGTGGGCATTTGACCCTCAAAAATGCAAAATACAGACTGTGATGTTTGACTTTTTCGTGCAGAATACATTTTGGTTTTTATTTTTAAAAAGGTATCTAGACTTCAAAACTTTTCTTGAAATTCACAAGATATTAACTTCATGATGTTTATGACCTCTCTGGATTTTTTTGATTTTTTTCCAAGAGTCTAGATAGGATTTTTAGGCTTCGTGAAAAGGAGTTTTCTGCATTTTTTTACTAAGCGAGTAAATGACTAGTTCATTACCCGAACGCCCCTTAAGCAAGCCTAAACCTTATGGAATGGATTTGAAATGATCAATACTGATACTTTGGATGTATGAAATCATAACTGAAGTGAAATTGAGGTTTAATGATTTATTATCCGCCCCAAGTCGGAAAAGGCCAAAAGTTGACTATTTTCTATACGTTTAGTCAAAACTTATAAAAACGAGTTCTAAGCTATATAACTTGATGAAACAAGTTTGCATGAACATATTTTGTTGTATTACAGTAACTTACATATCTTATTATAACTTTTCATTATTGAGTCATACTCGGGTCGTACTTTGACTTTTGTTGACTTTTTTACGTATTAGGTCGCAGTTAACGTATAATTGGTGCTTTTAGGTTCCAAATTGTTTGAGAATCTTAGTCTAAGACATTTAGCTTTTATTTTTAGTATTTTCTACAGATTGTGAGCTTTATAGGTCATGTTTACACTTATACTCGGTTACTTGTGCAAGTTACTTATGTATCTCAACTTTTACTAAATATTTTGACTCAAACGTTTTATACTTTTATAAAACAAATATCTAAGGTCGTGATCACACTTGTAGGTCGCGGATAATTCTCAAAGTATTACTATTGCCTTTCTTCAGCCGGATCTCTATCTCGTCTCATTTTCCTTTTAAGATGAGTTCATAGCCCATTTTCTTATATACTTTGTTACAAATTGCGGGGTGAGAATAACATGCGTGGAATACAATCATTTAAAACTTTTAGTATTCTATCCGAGAACTGTATGCTTCCCCAGATTATACATTTACTTATTGAATTAGTACCTTAGTCAAAAAGCCCCTACATCATGAACCGTTAATTCACATTTTGCAAGCGCGAATGTTGTGGATGGATCCATCGGGATTAACAATCCCCGTCCCGATTACCTTGACGCACTTACATTTAATTACCTAAGTATTTTGACTAGATACTTACTAGGGGTAAAACATTTATGTTAAAGCTTCGGTGTCGTGAGCTATTGCAATAAATAAATATAAATGATTTTGTACGACGGTACTAAATCATATCCTGTTACTAATTTATAAAATTAATGTTTGTATTTCACATTACTACTTACTAAACCTATGAATTTCACTCATCTTTATGTTGACCTTTTTACATGTTATTTCTCAGGTAATGCTAATGCTTAATTTTGCTAAGGATGGAAGCCCGCAGGACAGCGACAGCTTGAAGATTTCATGTCTTGTTGGTCTAATACTTTGTTAATATTGTAAAAGCTGTCCATTTTGGTATCTACCCCCTTCAAATTTGGTTGCACTAAGACAATAAAAAAAATATTTGGTAGATCTTATAAAACTTATGATGTGTAATATCCGTGTCTGGGACCCTATGTAAAAAGAATAATTTTATCTAAATTCCGCAGCTTTTGAAGTAATTATAGTCTTATGATGTCATTTTTACTTCATTTTCATGTCATTCATTATAGCATGTTTTCGGATATCATGAAGTGGGACCCCCAAGTTGCCTACCTGTCCCGTGTTTGATTCTGGGGGTCTTACAGATTGGTATCAGAGCATATGGTTATAGGGAACTAAGTTGTTTCCAAACTTAGTCTATGACCCAAATTTTCAAACATTTATGTGTCTTAGTGTCAAACATGAAATCTGCCAAGGTTGTTCGGTATCTGCGCGGGTAACTCTCTGATCCTTTTTATTTACCTTGATTACATTTATAATATTTCATTCTTTGATTTCACTTTGAAATATTATATCGGTTTCATTATGATAATTGCTATCACTTTTCCAATTTTTTTGCACTTATTATATCTATGTATTCTTTTTCTTATGTAGATGGAATTACCACCTCGATCGCCTACTTCCGTCCTTCACTTTTCCGATGCAGACGACTTCATTGATGATGACTCTCAGGGAGAGCCTATGCAGGTTGAGGAAGATCCCGAGGAAGATCCTGAGGAAGATCCTGAGGAAGAGCCAGAAGAGGAGAATGATCTTAACCTACCAAATCAGGATGATAATCAAGAGACAGGAGAACCCTCTACTGTCCGCTCTGCTTCCTTAGATACATCTTCTAATTATGTTCACCCTTCTAAAGCAAGTGAGATAAATGATATCAACTTTGGGATGAATTATCTGCTGAACAGTAACAAGGAAATGAAATATGAGATAAGTAAGTTAGATGGGAAATTGGAGGAACATAAGAAGCAGTATGCTAGTGATTCCTATGGAGACTCTCTATTTATGGTAAGAATGCGCGAGGAAGTTGCAAATCTCCAATTCCATAGCCAGCGGAAAAGCAAAAAGATCAGGAGGCTGCAGAAAGCCATGCAAAGTATGCAGCTTCTCATGAAGGAAGGATTGGGTATAGAGATTGATGACATCTCAGACAGCTCGGATGATTCAGATGACCAAGAGAGTCCGTCAACTCGTGCAACATCGTCACCTTTAGGGTCATATAGTGGCTCCCAGTAGTTTCCTTATTAGTGTTTATGTTTATGCACCCTTAGTCATGTATCTTTTGTACACTTGGTGCCTTTTATATTGTATCTTTTGTGTATTTCTTCTAAGATGCTAAGACAGTTAGTGCTACATTGCATCTTGGGTGTAATTTTGTATCTTTTGTATATGCACCCTTGTAACCAAACTCTGGATGTAGTATGTATGGAAAACCTTGGCTAATGAATTAACATTTTAGTATCTTTCTGGCTACATCTATAATAACTGATTTTTGGTTAGTTAATAAAAAGGTTTGGTTGCAAGATCTTTCTTTGTGTTACACGTACCCAATTATATTTGTCGTTGTTTCGTTCTCGGTGTCTTCTCGAATCGATCACGGTTCAAAGTGGAATTGTTGTTCTTGGTAACTAAAAGGGGGAGCTTTTGATCTATATCTACTTAAAGGGTAAGTGCATAAACTTAAAGCAATTAATAAAAATAAAACTTGAATTAGAAGAAAACACTAAAATACCTTAACTCAGAAAAGGTACTGATTCGGAATAAAATGCTTGACCCGGAATAAATTAGACAGAAACCTTCATTTGGAATATAACTTTTCATCCGGAATAATTAACACAAACTGCTCATTCGGAATATCTTGCTTCATTCGGAATATTACTCTTCATCCGAAATAACTTTGCTTCATTCGGAATATTACTCTTCATCCGGAATAACTTTGCTTCATGCGGAATAACTTGCTTGATTCGGAATACTTTTGAGAAAACCTTGATTCGGAATAAAGTTGATCATTCGGAATACCTACTTCATCCGGAATAAAGACTTATCCAGAATAATTCGTTCATTCGGAAAAACAGCTCATTCGGAATACTAGACTCATTCGGAATATTCCTTCATCCGGAATATTCCTTCATCCGGAATAAATAAACTAAAGTGACACTGATTCGGAATAACTTGATGAAAACTGCTGGTTCGGAATATTTTGTTGACCCGGAATAACTTGCTTACTCGGAATAATTTGCTGACTCGGAATAAATGATAAAAGCTTCACTCGGAATAATTTAAAACAAAGTGCTCATGCGGAATACTACCTTTATCCGGAATATACCTTGATCCGGAATAACTTAGTTCATTCGGAATGTATTAGCAGAACGTTGGTTCGGAATAAACTCACTCATTCGGAATCTGGGGAAAGGAATAAACGCGAAGAAAAGGGGAATGAATATCAACACGAATTTGACCAAAATCAACCAGGTTTTTAACCGAAACTTAAACCAATTTAACCACTAATCATCTACTAATGATAAACATCAAACCAAATCAACAAAAACTCAAACCCACTTGTTTTTTAAGATCAAAACCAATAAAATAAAAGCTTAGAACTAGAGAATCAAATAGAAAAGGTAGAACAAGATTAAAAGGAAACTTGATATTGAAAGATTAAGGTTTAACAAACAAAATGAAAGATCAAACTTACAAGATTTAACAAGGAATCAATAAAAATCACCAAACACCTTAAGGGTGTTGGTTCCCTACGAAACAGGAGAAGAGAAACAGAAACGAAAACTAGTCCTCAAATTTGTGAAGGAGGTTTCTATTTATAGGCCTTGGCTTGGTTTGGTGAGTGGGCTTTCTCCCTTTCTTTTTGTCTTCTCGTCTTTTTAGAAAATTTGACGTTTTCGATTTCGATTCGGGATTTGTCGACGAATAAATTCAACTCGTCTTTTAATTTCTTCATTTAATAGACTTGAGTTCTTCGACATATGTAAATCTTCCATCTTTGGTCCTTTTCTTTGATAAATCTTCAAATAGGCCCATTGACTTCAAATCTTTTGCATCTCTTGAACTATAGACTTCGTCTTTTCGTCTTTTTCTTCGATAAAACCCGTGCAATCCCATGTTTTCTTCAATATTTATCCGGTTGGCTCTGAAAATACAACAAACACACAAACCACGCATAATTCCAAACAAATGACATTAAATACGCGTTTTGGTCTCGTTTCAGCAAGCAATAAGTGGTAAAAGGATGGGTGTTTTCACACCTATCAAATCTCCTACACTTAACCATTGCCATGCCCTCATGCAATGCATTAATTTTAAAGCACGGTTTACATTTCTCATCATAAATAACCCACCTTGGCCTTTATTAAATTCTAAACACTAAGGAAACCAAAAGACAAAACAAGTAAAGTATTCAGAGACTTACATAGGGGTTTTAGGTTGTCATGAATGTTCATCATTCTCAAGTTTCACGTTCCCCATACCAAGCTTAAAAACGAGATCATTGTTATTATGAGTTAGCAAACTAACATGAACTCATGTGGCTCAATTATTCACTTAGACTCCCTTATTCCTAGGTGTATCTCTTATATTTTATTGTTGTCTTGAATGGTCACGAGGATGCATTGCTTGACTTATTTCGATAGTTATTTAAGCTGAAAACAAAGTGGGACGATTTAATCAATAGTTAGATAAAGGACAAAATCTTTTAAAACTGCTTCTCGGGACCTCATAAAGTTCATATATTGGCATAACTCGCTTCACGATTTGAGACCTTTCTCGGACCGATATTTGGCAGCGACTTCATACTTCAAATCTTTGAGATACGTTCTTGA
Source organism: Glebionis coronaria (assembly GCA_025667525.1). Taxonomy (NCBI): domain Eukaryota; kingdom Viridiplantae; phylum Streptophyta; class Magnoliopsida; order Asterales; family Asteraceae; genus Glebionis; species Glebionis coronaria. The sequence goes on from CM046876.1 coordinate 535,674,899, forward strand.
AATTATGGTCTTCTCTTCATAACAGGAATTTCTTCACTTGAAGTTTTGAGAGATTCTTCATATTTGGACCACGACTTCTTCATTTTTCTCCAATCTTTATTTTGGACTTTGATATACAACGATCTGCCTCCTTTTAGGACTTAGATCTATTTATCCTCATACCTTGTTAGGGCCTTTTTGGATAGACTTCTCCATGATCTTTTGGGGAGTACTTGCTTTTCGTCGTGTGTCTCGATCCTTCATATTGATTTTCGATAAATGATTCTTCACATCACTTTTGGATCTTTAGCAACAAAATGTAGCCCTCATGCCTTGTTAGGGCCTTTTCGGACTCGCCAATCTTCGCATCCCGCTTCAATAAGTTATGCCTTGGCTATGAACTCTAATTAATACCGAGCAACTTTTAAACGATCTTGGGCTAGAAGCTAAAGTAACTTTTCAAATCGTACAACCTTATTTATTGCAGATAAATTTATTAGCAAGCGATGGGAGAATAGGCTTATAATCAACTCACATAAATTCACGAAAGAATACCAAACTTATAATTAACTCTATCATCTCTCGTTCTCCACAATTTAAAATCTCAAGGAATGAGACTCGTAGATGCTTAGCCAGTTAAATCAAAGTTTTGGGTTTTCGAGTCATCTATAGGATCTTGCATCTTCTTAGACTCTTTCAAGTTTAGAAATTGCGTTTTAAAGTTCCCTTGATAAACAACTCTCTAGGATCAATTATAGGAACTTGCGAAAAGTTCTTGTTCTTAACCCGTGAGAGTTAAGACTTTCGCGTTTTAAAGTTCCCTATATAAAAGCCCAGCAAAACTTGACTTAAACACGTTAAGGATACTAGTTAGAGTAAACTTAGATAAGTAAACTCGGGTTGAGTCAAAATATTCACGACTTTGAAAAATTTAAAACCACTTTATTGTAAATTTATTCTAGCAAGGAAAGAAAATAACCATAACGAAGGAAAATACAACTATACAACTAGGCCAAAATAGATTAAAAATTTTGAAAAATGTCAAAAAATCGAATTTTCCGGTTAAATGAAGGCACTTTAATGGAAAAGTCCACTTAAAACTTCGATAGAAGTCTCCCCTACACTTAATATAAACATTGTCCTTAATGTTTAAGCATGTGGGAAAAGTTTCCCCTACACTTATGACATTGTGCACGTTGGTTAAATCAAGTTAAGGAGGAGACAACTAAAGTGATCAATTTCAAATGTGAGTATGAAGAAAATTGAATCACGATAGTGGAGATATAAAACCGGATTTGCGGATAACATGGGAGCACGGTTCTTCAAAGATTCCAAAAGTGCACTTATCCCTGTAATCACATCACTATACAAACACAAGCAACCTATATAGCTCCCCCTACACTTAGGATGAAAAACGGGAAAGGGGGATAGATACTCGGGTTGCCTCCCGAGGAGCGCTTGTTTTTGTTAACCGAGTCACGAGCCTGACTCGGTCCCGAAACTAGTTCATGGGAAACGTGGTGAGGGATGGAGTCATCTCATGAGAGATGTTCTAACCAAAGTACAACTTCAAGCGCTGGCCATTCACCTTAAAATTGGGCCCATTTGGCTGAGAAAGCTCAATGGTGCCATAGGGAAAGACTTTGGCGATGGTGAATGGACCAGACCAGCGGCTCTTTAACTTGCCCGAGAAGATCTTCAACCGAGAGTTAAAAAGTAAGACTTGATCCCCAACGTGGAACTCTCGGTTCTTAATTCTAGCATCGTGGATGATCTTGGTCTTCTCCTTGTAGATCAATGAGTTCTCGTAAGCTTCATTCCTCAGTTCATTTAGCTCGTTGAGTTGAATCTTGCGAAGATCACCGGCTTTGTTGATGTCGAAGTTAGCCCACTTCAAGGCCCAGTATGCCTTATGTTCCAGCTCGATAGGGAGGTGGCATGCTTTCCTGTACACAAGACGATAAGGTGTGCAACCAATCGGGGTCTTATATGCGGTACGGAAAGCCCACAGAGCATCATCAAGTTTATCGGCCCACGAGGCACGATGCTCTCCTACAGTACGTTCCAGAATTCGCTTCAATCCACGGTTGGATATCTCGGGTTGACCGTTGGTTTGAGGATGATAAGCGGTGGAAAGACGGTGATTGACACCATACTTAGCCATGACTCTTGCAAATTGATCATTGCAAAAATGAGTCCCGCGGTCACTGATTATAGCACGAGGACACCGAATCGAGCAAAAAGTTGTTTAAAGAAATTACAAACCACCCATGCGTCGTTAGTGGGTAAAGCTTTGGCTTCAAACCATTTAGAAACGTAGTCAACGGCGACAAGGATGTATTTTTTTCCTTTAGAAGAAGGGAATGGCCCCATAAAGTCGATGCCCCATACATCAAAGATTTCACATTCTTGTATGAAATTTTGAGGCATCTTATCTTTATGTGTGATCTTGCCTTTTCTTTGGCAATCATCACAGTTTTTAACCATTGCGTGAGCATCACGATAAATGGTGGGCCAATAGAATCCCGAGTCAAACACTTTCTTCGCGGTGAAGTTGGGACCAAAGTGACCACCGGTGGGTCCTTTGTGGCAAGCCTCGAGAATGTCTAAAGCTGCCGGTCCGTCAACACATCGAAGAATAATCAAATCAGCGCATTGTTTGAATAGAAAAGGGTCATCCCAAAAGTAGGTCTTAACATCATTCAAGAACTTTTTCTTTTGTTGGGATGTTAACCCTTTGATGAGAACACCACCCGCCAAGTAGTTTGCAATGTCCGCAAACCACGGGGTGTCATCAAGATTGGCACAAATAGACAGTAAGGTCTCAAGGGGAAAAGAGTCATCGATCTCTTTGTTCGGATGATCCCCTTGATATGGATCTTCAAGTCTACTTAGATGATCCACGGCTAGGTTTTCAGCTCCCTTTTTGTCACGAATTTCAATGTTGAATTCTTGAAGGAGTAAAACCCAGCGAAGAAGTCTTGGCTTAGAGTCATGCTTAGTCATCAAGTACTTCAACGCGGAATGGTCCGTGTATACAATAGTGGTGGATAAAACAAGATAGGGGCGAAATTTTTCAAAAGCATAGACAACAGCTAAAAGCTCTTTTTTGGTTGTCGTATAATGCAATTGAGCCCCCGTCATTGTCTTGCTAGCATAATGGATTGGTTGGAAGTGTTTATTCACTCTTTGGCCCAAAACCGCTCCAATAGCAAAGTCGCTAGCATCGCACATCAACTCAAAGGGTAGCTCCCAATTAGGGGTAACCAAGACCGGTGTCTTAGTTAGCTTATCCTTAAGAAGATTGAAGGCTTCAATACACTCTTTGGAAAAGATAAAAGGAGTATCTTTTTCCAAGAGGTGGGTCATCGGGCGAGCGATTTTAGAAAAATCTTTGATAAATCGAAGGTAGAAGCCCGCATGACCAAGAAAACTTCTCACACCCTTCACGGTTGAAGGTGGAGGTAATTTGGCTATGACATCCACTTTAGCACGGTCCACTTCAAGACCGGCTTTTGAGATTTTGTGTCCTAGCACAATGCCTTCTTTTACCATAAAATAACATTTTTCCCAATTTAGAACAAGGCGAGTGTCTTCGCACCGCTTAAGCATACGTTCTAAATTGGCAAGGCAAGAAGAGAATGAATCCCCAAAGACCGAGAAATCATCCATGAAGACTTCCATGGTTTGCTCAACCATGTCATGGAAAATAGCCAACATGCACCTTTGGAAAGTCCCAGGGGCATTGCATAAGCCAAAAGGCATTCTTTTGTAGGCAAATGTGCCATAGGGACAAGTGAATGTTGTCTTCTCTTGATCTTGGGGATCGATGGGTATTTGAAAATAACCCGAGAAACCATCTAGAAAGCAGTAATATTCATTACCCGCTAAACGTTCAAGCATTTGGTCCATAAAAGGAAGAGGGAAATGATCCTTTCTCGTGGCATCATTGAGTTTGCGATAGTCTATACAAACTCTCCACCCAGTAACGAGACGTGTAGGAATCAACTCGTTGTTTTGATTGGACACAACGGTGATTCCGCCTTTCTTAGGCACACAATGGACTGGACTAACCCATGGTGAATCCGAGATAGGATAAATCATGCCCGCATCAAGAAGTTTGATAACCTCTTTTTTGATAACGTCATGGATTTTAGGATTCACCCTTCGTTGGCTTTGAATTGTGGGCTTAAAGTCGTCCTCCATGAGAATTTTATGTGTGCAAAAGTGAGGATCAATTCCACGAATATCAGAGATTTTCCAAGCGATAGCTCTTTTATGTTTCTTGAGAACTTCAATGAGACGAGTTTTCTCATCGGCTTTTAAGTCCTTAGCAATGATAACGGGAAGGTGATCAATGTCCTCTAAGAAAACATACTCGAGATGAGGAGGTAAGTCCTTAAGCTCAAGAGTAGGAGGATCCTCAATAGATGGTGTAACTAACGATGGATCATCATTAGTCACCTCTTTAGGAGAAGGAGGAGAAAACGGGTCTTCATTGAGAAGTTTCTCAATTGTACGAATGTATTCTTCCCAATTGGTGGGAGAATCATCATACTTAAGATCGAGTGGACCCAAGCTAGCTTCAAAATCATCCAAAAGAAAGTCACTTTCTCCAAATGGAGTCAATGACGGAGCAATTGAGGCGACGGTATCAACATTGGGTAGAGAAGAGAGATTACTTTTGCAAGCATCATGAAAGTGTTCTTCACAAGCCTCATCGAGAACATCAATAGCATTAACACTCTCATATGAATAAGGTTGTTTAGAAATCTTACCCATGTTGAAGACAATTTTATCGTCACCAACTCTCATGATTATTTCGCCCGCGGCTACATCAATGAGAGTGCGACCGGTCCTCAAGAAGGGACGTCCAATGATTAATGGAACACGAGGATCCATCTCGTAGTCAACGACAACAAAATCCGCCGGGAAGGTGAATTTGTCAACGCCAACGAAGACGTCTTCGGCTATCCCCACTGGATAAGCAACCGTACGGTTAGCTAATTCCAAAGTCATTTTGGTGGGAACTAGCTCGGGGAGAGATAATTGCTTCCAAACACTTAAAGGCATTAAGTTTATACTGGCACCTAGATCGGCTAGGGCCATGAAATTCTCTACTCCCAGGAAGTTGCAAGGAATCAAGAAGCGACCCGGATCACCAAGTTTGGTGGGTAATTTCCTTAAGAGAACCGCGGAGCAATTCTCGTTAAGTTGGGTATTTGCAATATCAAGAAGCTTCTCCTTGTCACTAAGAAAATCTTTAAACATCTTCGTATATTTAGGCATGTGAGCGAGAGCCTCGGCAAAGGAGATGTTAAAATTCAATTGTTTAAACATTTTGAGAAAGTTTGAAACTTGAATATCATCCTTGATCTTTTGCTTCTCTTTCCTCAACCTTGAAGGATAAGGTATATCGGATGAAAAGGAAGGCTTTAGGGGAGTAGGATCACTCACAACCGCGGGTGGTGGGGGAATGGGGGTAGAAGGCAAAGGAGGTGAGGAAAGTTGCTCTTTTTCCTTGTTCACAATCACGGGTGGAGGTGTAGGAAGCTCGGGTTCCGTATAACCTTTTCCACTACGAGTGGTGATTGCTTTCATCTCCCCTCTTGGATTAGCAACGGTGTTACTCGGAAGAGTACCTGAAGAAGAGGGTTGATTACCTTGGAAGAGCGAACCGATCATATCACGTATGTTATCCGCTTGAGTGCTGAAAGAGTCTCTCATGTCTGCACGAATATCATTGCTTTGTTTCGCCATGTCATTCCTTAGCTCAGCTCGAATATCACTCCCTTGTTTCACCATGTCTCCCTTCAAGTTGATGAATTAACTCTGAAGATTCGTCACCATCTCTCTATTAGTCCTCATGAAAGTCTCGATGTCTTGATTCAACGCCGTTGGTTGATTAAGAGGTGGAGCTTGGTAAGCTTGAGAATTTCCTTGAGGTGGGTATGGGTTTGATGTTGGAGTTTTTGCTACCCTTTAGGAAAAGGATGACAAAATAGGGCAAGTATGCACGACGATTTAGGAAAACCGTGTGTGAATGACCCTAAAAGTGAGTTCGTTCTTGAGGAGGCTAGTGCGTTGTGTTAAGAGATGATTTTTTTTTGTGATTATATGATTGAAAAAGAAAGAAAGAAATGGGACTAGAAGAGAAAGACGGTTACGAAGACGGATTAAACTAAGACGAAAAAGGCGATCACGTAAAACCGTAAATACTACAAAATTAAAAATTTTAAACTTAAAAATTAATTAAAAGCTAAAAGTAGTCTAAAATAATATAAATAAGAATAAAAATCCAATAAAAATATTTTAAAACCTTTTATTAATTAAATATTCAATTTTAAATGCTAATTAAAGCCCTAAAATTAAATATAATTAATCAAAATGTCCAAAATATTATTTTATTGAACAAATAACTTACTTATATTATCTAAAGACTAAAAAGTATTTTTCCTAATTTTTAAAAACTATTTTTCTATTTTTAAAACACTTAAAACTAAAATAACTATAAAAAATAATAAAATATTGCTAAAAATAGTTTACCAATTTTAAAAATCCTATTTTACTCTAATGAACAGTAGAAAATTGAAAAAGATTGAAAAATATTAAATTTACCACTAAAAGACAAAAACAGTTAAATAAAAACCCTAATTAAACTAAATTAATTATAAAAAATAATTAAAAAGTGAACAGTAAAAACTTTTAAAACCAAAAATCTTAAAATATTATTCTAAGTCTAGGAAAAATGTTAGAAATGAAAAATAACAATTTTTACCACTAAATTCCAAAAACAGAATATTAAAAAGTATTAAAAATAGCTAATAATTGTGAAAAATAGCAAATGAACAGTAATAAAAATTCTATTTAATCAGAAAAATCAAAAATTAAATAAGAAAAATAAAGAAACAAATTTCAAGTCCTAATTCTAATTTTTACCCACTAAAGACAAAAAAGAAAGATTAATGAAAGTGACATGTGTTGGGTTTTGTCTTGTTGTGAAGCAGTATCAAAAAGTGTGTTAGCAGGGGAAACTTTCTTCCCACTGCTAGTGCTATTTCTTGGTCAGTTGACCAATTGAGCTTAGGAAAGCTCTTGGATGGGTTTCTTTTGGCACAAAGGGCACCCTTATACTCAGTTGAGTATAAGGAGTCTAAGTAAACACAAAAACTCACAAGTCACAAGCAAAAATTAAGCACAAATACACAAATTGATGACTGATATAGCATGCATGTTTCTGATGAGTAAATGACTGAACTATTTGGCACAAAAGTGGATTTCAAAGGTTCAAAACTTGCACACAAATCAAACCAAATCACATATAAGCTATCACAAACCTTTCTTAGACCTATCCACTAGCAACTACCAAGATAGATGAGCAAAATCACACAAGTACATGCAAAAACAAGCAGTTACTGATTTAGGCTATGTTACCCAATATTTAACATGCAACTTTGTTCAATATCCTACCAAACTGAAACCTTAGTGCATATGTCACAAAACCATCACCAAGGAAGTGTGTTTAAACAGGTTTTATCCCAAATTCATATCATTAAATCCTACTTAAACCCTAATCCAAACACCCTGTTAGTTTCTGAAAATGATTTTTAACAAAGCAAATCTATTCAAAACCTAATCAAATTGACTTAAACCTAATCTAGCATGCATAACAACCTAGAATGAACATAATCCAACCTTAAAATTAACACTTGAACAACCTTCATGCAAAATCACATAAATCACCAAATTTATGACTGAAAAATAGAAACAAGGTGGTTACCTTGTTGGACCTACATCCAGGCCCAACAATGGCTGCTATGCCACCTCCTAACAGACCCGGGTCTGTGCAGATCCTTGAGCAATAATCACTTAAAAACCTGCTAAGATCAATAAACACACAAAATATCCAAAAATCTGATTTTTCTTCCAAACTCCTTTTTGAAACCTTAAAATCCAGCAAACCTTGGAACAATGAACACCTTTTTAAACAAACTAAAAACACAATTTCAGAAATCCAAGGATCCAAATCCACTTTCACTTCTTTGGATATTGGATTTCTGAAAATCTTGAAACTTTTCTGAAAATCTTGAAACTTTTTAAAAACTGAATGTAAATTTTGCAGGAAAGTAAAAGATATTATACTAAAACTTGTAGCTTAAATTGGAACCCAACATTTGCAATTTAATAAAAATAAACTTAAATATTCATTAATTTAAGAAAAATACAAATGCAGGAACAAGCTTTATGCCACAAACGGCTAAGCTATATATACAGGTAGATAGAAAAGTCTAGAAGCTCTAAAATGAAAAAACCTAATCTTGTGAATATCCAGAATTGCCCCTTTGAACGAATATGCCAATTTGATCCTTGATTCTTGAAGTCTTGTGAGCACATGTGATTGTCCTTGTTGCTGAGTTGTATAGATGCCATCTTGGTCGTTTATCTATACTTTGGGAGTAAGAAAACCCTATGGAACGTTGGATGAGTTGTACACATTTGGCTTTTTGTTCAAACTTGAGCAGGGGGGGTCCCATGGCCATGTGGGGAGGTCGGGTGATGGTTTTCGAGGTGGGAAAGGGATGGGGACATGGTTAATTAAGTTTCTGGATAATTAGGGGCAAAACCCCTTTGATTTGTGTAAGTTTAGGATCTAGGGTTTATAGGATTTGGGGAGATAAGCAGATGGGGTTTGATTGTTTTTAGGGTGGGATTAATTTAAATAAGGTGTTTGGAGGGAAAGTTTAAACTGATTTAATAATCAGTTTAACTTATTAAACGTGTGTGGAAGGTGATGTGGCTAAAAGGGAGGTGGTGATTGGCTGGTGGGTTATAGTGGGTGACGTGTCAGGCTGGCAGTGGAGGGTTTAAGTTTGTTTGTCTGGCCAAAAATGGCCCCCATACTCCCTTTTGTTTGTCATTTAAACTTTAACAGCTCAAAACTTCTTTTTTCCTTTATACAAGTTTGGGTAACTTGCTGAAAATGGCACAAGGGTTTTTCAAAGTTTATAAAAAGGACTAATCTTACAATATTATGATATTTGAAGGACTGATTTTGGCATTTTCTTCATTCTTCAAGGTTTGACTTGTTTGTTGACTTCTTGGAGGACCAATATTGACAATTTAGTTTTGTTGAGGGACTAAATTTGCCAATTCTTCAAAGTTAAGGATCCTTTTTGTAATTTTGACAAACTTTAGGGACCAAACTTGTAATTATGAAGATACAAGGGTATAAAGTGTCAATTCTTCCATATTGGAGGACCAATCTTCATAATTATTCAAATCTTCAAGGGTTTTCTTGGAAAATTCTTCATTAAGGCTTGGTTCATCGTGCGGCTTCGTTTCCCGTGTTCGTTTTTGACTGATTCTTGTGATCTTTTGTCATTTTCTCAATATCCGTACCTAAAATACACAAGCAACAAACACAAGCATATATTTGGGTATTTTGATGATATTTAATGCATTTTAAGCCCTATTTGGACGATGAGACTATGTATAAAAGCAGTCTCATCACTCCCCCATACTAAACCATTGCCGTGCCCTCACGCAATGCTAGAATAAAGTATCGTAGCACCTCCAAAATTCATTTTTATTCACTTTTATTAAACGATAAACTAGCTATACTACTACTATTACTACTACTTGCGTTTTAGACATAATGTATGATTTTCATCGCAAAATGGGACGTTTAGGTTCATAGAATAAGAACACGTGAATGCTTCGTTAGAAATAATTTCGGCGTCCTCGATTTTCACTCCAATTCCATGCCAAGCGTGCAACGAGATCATTGTCATTATAAGTTAGTAATGCTAACACTACTCATATGCCCTAATCACGTACTTATCCTCCCATTATTCCTAAGTTGTATCTCTTATATTTTATTTTGTCTTGAATGTTTCACGAGGATACATTGTTTGACTTATGCGATAATAGAGATTTAGGTCTAAAAATAGAGTCCTAACGGTGTAACTAAGACCATCAAATCAATAACCCCTCCTAATAGACAACGATGTCAAAAAAATTAAGTTGACAAGAAGGATCGATAAACACGGTTTTATAACGGTTTTGAACATGAGACTTATTACCAAGACTTTTATACTCCCCTTAACGGAAGGGCCTTATTATCTTTGGTTTACCTCCATCTTTTATTCAACTTCACCATGAAGCTTTTATTATGACTTCGGTCTTGCCTTGCCTTTTATTATCCGCCTCATCGGTGGTTTTATTAGCCAAAGACGTATATCCTCACGCAAAGGCGAATTTTGGATCTTTAAAGCTTCGAAGATTAAGGCTTGATTCACTTTCAATTTTGCATAGATTTTTCAACCTTGTGGGGCTTCAAATTGTTTGCTAGATTTAGGTGAGCACTTGAAATCTTATTATTGGGTGAAGCTTTCGATTATTCGGGTGCCAATACTTCAAAACCGTGACGCTGGCGATACCTTAATGTCTTCCCAATTTAATTACACGGAAGCTACTAGAAAAGACTAGAAACCCAACAATCCTAACTAAACCGCTAAGTCAATATTTATTAAGCAAAAAATATTTACATGCGAAGGGAGAATAAGCAAACAACGAGAACACATGAGTTTTTGAAAGAATACGAGTACTCTACGTTTAGCATAGTAACTTATAATTAACCCTATCATTTCTCGTCCTCATTTAAGAGACTTAGCCTAATGTGTAGTTAAGGAATCAAAGCTAAGTGCTCAACACGCACGGTCGAGTAAAAAATTACTCTTATTCTCGCCATCGGAAAATCTACATTCGTGTCTTCAAACACTTATAAAACATGAGAAATTTTTTAAAATTTGGCCATTTTTAGCCTTATTTTGCAACAAGACGATAAACAAAAAGATAAACTTTGGAAAGCGTGAAGGTTTGGCAAGGCAAGTATCTATTCACCCCCCCATACTAAAGTTAAACATTGTCCTCAATGTTTCGAGTCTAGGGGTGCAAACACCCCATACTAGAGACGTAGTCGAATGCCTAATCTAGCATGGAAAGGGTGTAACCAATACATTAATAGCCGTTTATGAAGTGTGCTATAAACCTAAGGTTAGAACATCAAAAGGATATATCATGGATATTGAGAAAGTCTTCAAAGCAAACGATCGAGTGCTCCCATAAAACGAACACGAGAGGCTCCAATCGTGAAGATCATGATCATCTAAAGTTCACAATTCACAAACAACCACGGAACAAAGGTTGGAAGGGCACAAATCCCCACACGTAAGCTACATTAGAAAGCGATAATATGTACATGGATAAGCATGGGACTCCCCCACGAGGCACCTCGTTTTTTATTACCGAGTCATGAGCTCGACTCGATCCCCTCAATACTAATTATCATTGGGGAAAGTGATTTGGTCGTGGTAGTTCAAGGATGGAACTTCCCCGCCAAAGTAGTGCTTCAACCTATGTCCATTCACCTTGAAGTTAGGACCATCATCTTGAGCTAGCTCGATGGTCCCATACTGAAACACTTGAGTCACGGTGAATGGACCGGACCAACGGGATTTCAACTTACCGGAAAAGATTTTTAATCTTGAATTAAAAAGCAAAACTTGATCCCCAATGTTAAAAACCCGGTTTTTGATTTTAGAATCATGCAACTTTTTAGTCTTTTCTTTATAAATCAATGAATTTTCATAAGCAATATCCCTCAATTCATCTAATTCATTCAATTGCATTTTCCGGTGTTTTCCCGCGGTCTCCATATCATCATTACAATGCTTTAGGGCCCAATAAGCTTTGTGTTCTAACTCGATAGGCAAATGACAATTCTTTCCATACACAAGCTTATAGGGAGTGCACCCAATGGGTGTCTTATGAGCGGTCCTAAAGGCCCATAAAGCATCGTCCAACCTATCCGACCAAGTTTGTCGGTTTTCCCCAACGGATCTCTCCAAGACCCTCTTCAACGCTCAGTTTGAAACCTCGACTTGCCCACTCGTTTGTGGGTGATAAGCCGTAGAAAGCCGATGTGTAACCCCATATTTCCTTAGAACCCTTTCAAATTGGTCGTTACAAAAATGGGTTCAACGACCGCTTATGATAGCACGAGGGGTTCCAAACCGAGAAAACAATTGCTTCAAAAACTTGACTACCACACAAGCATCATTGGTGGGCAAGGCCTTGGCCTCCACCCACTTAGATAGGTAGTCAACCGCAACGAGAATGTACTTATTACCACGAGATGATGGGAACGGCCCCATAAAGTCTATACCCCAAACGTCAAAGATCTCACACACTTGGATGATATTTTGTGGCATTTCATCTTTTTGTGAGGCTTTTCCTTGTCGTTGGCATGCATCACACGACTTCACAAGATCTTGTGCATCTCGGTAAATAGTAGGCCAAAAGAAGTCGACATCAAACACCTTCTTAGCCGTGAGATTAGCACCGTGGTGACCACCCGTGGGTCCCTCGTGGCAAGCTCTAAGGATGTTAGAAGCTTCGGTGCCAAATACACAACGTCGGATGATTTGATCCGCACAAGTTCGAAACAAGTAAAGGTCGTTCCAAAAGTAGAACTTGACGTCACGAAAGAATTTTCATTTTTCTTGAGTCGTCATACCCTTAATGATGAAGTTACCCGCATGGTAATTGGCAAAATCCGCAAACCATGGGGTGGAAGAATCAAGCTTAGAATTCACTACACCAAGTGTCTCGAGCGGAAATGTTTCGGTGATTTCCTTGGGCTCGTAAACACTTTGGTGAGGATCTTCCAAACGAGAAAGATGATCGGCCGCTAGATTCTCGGCTCCTTTTTTTGTCAACGATGGTGTGATCAAATTCTTGAAGGAGGAGAATCCAACGAAGTAATCTAGGCTTAGCATCTTGCTTTGCCATGAGATACTTAATAGCCGAATGGTCCGTATACACTATGCATTTCGTCAAGACGAGATAAGGTCGAAACTTCTCAAATGCATACACCACGGCAAGGAACTCCTTTTCCGTTGTAGTATATTTAAGTTGAGCCTCGGTCATCGTCTTGCTAGCATAGTGAATAGGCAAGAAGTGCTTATCATGACGTTGCCCCAAAACGACCCCTATAGCGTAATCACTAGCATCACACATTAGCTCAAAGGGGAGGTTCCAATTTGGAGCAACAAGAATGGGAGCTTCGGTAAGTTTCCTCTTAAGGATTTCAAAGGCTCGTACACAATCTTCGTCAAAGATAAAACGTGCCTCTTTTTCAAGAAGATGTGTAATAGGTCGGGAAATCTTTGAAAAATCCTTGATGAATCGACGATAAAAGCCCGCGTGGCCTAGGAAACTCCTAACTCCCTTGACGTTTTTGGGATGAGGTAATTTGGCGATGACGTCTACCTTAGCTTGATCTACCTCAATCCCCGCTTTCGAGACCTTGTGCCCTAAGACGATTCCACTCTTAACCATACAAATGACACTTTTCCCAATTGAGCACAAGGTTGGTTTCCTCACAACGTTTTAACATTCACTCTAGATTCGACAAACACGAAGTGAACGAATTACCTAACACGGAAAATTCATCCATGAAGACTTCCATCGTCTTCTCGATCATGTCATGAAAAATAGCCATCATGCACCTTTGAAAGGTTCCAGGTGCATTACAAAGTCCGAATGGCATTCTACGATAGGCAAACGTTCCATATGGACACGTAAACGTAGTTTTTTCTTGATCACGAGGATCGATGGGAATTTGGAAGTAACCGGAAAAACCATCTAAAAAGCAATAGAAATCGTTTCCCGCAAGTCGCTCCAACATTTGGTCCATGAAGGGCAAGGGAAAATGGTCTTTTCGAGTGGCTTCATTCAACTTTCGATAGTCAATGCACACTCTCCATCCGGTCACGAGTCTAGTGGGAATCAACTCGTTGGCATCGTTTGGCACAACGGTCATTCCTCCCTTTTTAGGGACACAATGAATAGGACTCACCCAAGGGCTATCGGAAATAGGGTAAATCATTCCCGCGTCAAGGAGTTTAAGGACCTCCTTTTTGATGACGTCGTGAATTTTGGGGTTCACCCTCCTTTGACTTTGGATTGTGGGCTTGAAATCCTCCTCCATTAATATTTTGTGAGTACAAAACTTGGGATCGATTCCCTTAATGTCAGATAACTTCCACGCAATCGCCCCTTTGTGATCCTTTAGAACATCGACAAGTGCGGTTTTTTCATCATTCGAAAGTTCCTTCGCAATAATAACCGGCAACTTGTCGTCCTCCTCCAAATAGACATATTCGAGGTGAGGAGGTAAATCTTTCAACTCGAGAATAGGTGGTTCCTCAAGTGAAGATTTGGGCTCGATACTCATAACCTCCTCGGGTGGAGGAAATGGGAAATCGTTAAGAAAATCCTTGATAATGGAGAAGTCCTCATCGTTGTCGAGGTCTTCGTCACAAGTACGTGGAACATTGCATTCTTCCAACGTAAAACCACCACCTTCGAAAGGAGTGAAGGTTGGTGTCGAATTATCAAGAATTGGATCTAACATAGTGGGATTGCCACTAGTTTCTTCATCACCAAACCCTAAAACTTCTTGTGAAAATTCCTCGCAAACCACGTCGATCATATCAACGAGGTTTATGGTAGCAACGGAATAAACATGAGAAAGTTGAGAATTTTGAGTTGCGTTTATAACAAGTTCCTCGTCGTTGAAACGTAAGGTGATCTTTCTAGCATGCACATCAATTAAAGCCATAGACGTATCTAAAAACGAACGACCTAAAATTAGAGGAACTTGAGGATCCGTGGGGATATCAACGACGATAAAGTCTACGGGATAGTAGAACTTCCCCACTTTCACAAAAACGTCTTCCGCCAAACCACATGCACGAATCGTGGAATGGTCGGCCAACTCGATAGACATTAGTGAAGGAGTAAGATTAGGAAGATTGAGCGACTTGAAGATTGCAAGTGGCATCAAATTAATGCTAGCACCAAGATCGGCCAAGGCATAGCATTCTTCCATATCTTGAATGGCACAAGGGATCAAAAATTTACCGGGATCACCGACTTTTTGAGGTATGCGATTAAGATAAACCGACGAACAACTAGAAAATTGATGCAATTTCTCCTTGTTGTTCAACATACTCTTAAAGTTAGCGGCAAATCGAGGCATCATGACCAAAGCATCGGTGAAACTCACATTAAGGTGCAACTCACGAAACATTTTCATAAAAAGCTCAAATTGATAGTTGTCGCGCTCTTGTCGTTTCTCCTTCCTAAGTCTCGATGGGTAAGGCAAGGGTGGTGTGGGTTGGGGCATAGGCATAGCCTTTGGAATCTCGGGTTCCAATGTTGGTAAAGGGTCGACCGTAGGTGTGGCATGAGCGGTACTTTGTGGGCTTGAGATATGCTCCTTTTCGACCACCACCTCGGGTTCTTCCTCAATTTCCTCCACTGTTGGAGTAATTGGTTGGGGAGTCGGTTCTTTAAGTGCCTTACCACTTCGTGTGGTAATCACTTTCATCTCTCCCTTCGGGTTAGATACGGTGTTACTAGGCAAACTTCCCGAAGTAGAGGCTTTGTTCCCCATGACGGCTTCTAAAATGGCATTAAGCTTAGCATCTTGACTATTAAACTTAGCATCTTGACTAGCGGCTTTTTGGTCAATTCTTTGTTCAAGCCTAGCATGACTTTGTTCAATTTTATTGTTTTGACCTCTAATTTGATTAGCAAAATCATTTTTCAACTCATTTCTCATGTTAAGATTTTCCTTCACAAAATTAGCTAACTCCTTGGTGTTTTTAGCCGTGTCCCTAGCTTGACTAGCCAATTGCTCTTAAATGTTTTCCAAAATCTTATCTTTTGTCGTAGCGTAATTCAAAAAGTCCATTGGAAGTTCTTTAGTGTAAACATTTTGAAGACCTTGACTTGTGTTTTGAAAATTACGGTTTTGGTTTTGATTTTGCAATTGGCTACTACTTCCTTGATTCCCATAGTTGTTATTACCCTTGTAATTGTTTCTTTGATTGTTTTGGTAACCAACTTGATTGTTTCGATAATTGTTAGCATTTTGATTTGGTGGAAAACCCGGTAGAGTCAATTGATTAGTGCGGGGAACTTGACCGTTTTGGTTATAAGTTCCTGCGGCCGCGAAGGCACTCGAAGTGTTACCACCGTTGGTAATGCACTCGGAATAATCGTGAGCTCCACCACAATACATACAAGAAACCTCAACCGCTTTAGCCGTAGCAGGAGTGGGTTGTTCACCAACTTTAAACTCAATTAACAATCCCTTAAGCTTATCAAAAATCTTGTTCTCCAAATTATCCTCGATTTGGCAAGCATCAACTGTGTGACAATGAAGGCGAAGGCGAAGACGAAGTCTTACGAACACTCGACGTGCTACGAGGACTATAAACCTTAGACCTATTCTCAATGATTAACAATGCTTCCTCGACCGTCTTACACAAAAAATTACCACCCGCGGCGGCATTAAGATAATCACGCTCATGATCGTTCAAGCCATTGTAAAACGTGTCAATTTGATGCAAGTCGGAAAAACCATGATGAGGACATTCGTGCAACATTTCCTTAAACCTATTCTAAGCCGTTGAAAAACTCTCATTATACTCTTGCGAAAACTTTGAAATCTCGTTTTTCAAATGCGTAGTCTTAGAGGGCGGAAAAAATTGGTTCACGAATTTTGAAACGAGATCCTTCCACGTCAATATAGAATTGGGTGGCTCTTTCTCTAACCAAATTTTTGCGGGCCCCGCTAAGGAATACGGAAAAAGCATCATCTTAATCGAGTCGTTAGAGACGTCCTTAAACTTGCAAGTGGCGGTAAGACGATTAAATTGGCAAATGTGGTTATGAGGGTTGTCCTTTTCGTCACCTCGAAACTTGTTGTTTTGAATCATGGACAACAAACCCGTCTTAACCTCAAAATTCTCCGCAAGGATAGCGGGAATCACAATCGCTTCTCCATAACCCTCGGTGGGCGCTTGAAGCAACTCCATCATAGTTCGATTAGCCATGGGTGCTTCTTTCACTACAATGGGTTCGTCAATAGGAGACTCCTCACTAGAAGGAGTGGTTGATTTGTTTCTTCGTTTACGAGCACGTCTTGCTTTGGAGCGAGTTTGCATAAACGTCACGTACAACGAGAAGGCGAGCAAAGAAGATTCTTTTTGGTGTTTTTACTTTTTCATTTTTTTGTGGTTTTTGATTGTTTTTACTTTTTTTTTGGATTTTGTGGAATGTATTAGGTAGACACAAATCTACAAATCTCCTCCTTAATCAAATCTCTCGATTAAAGAAGCCTCAAGGAATGAAAACGATCACGTGAAGTGAACGCCTTCGCTGACTTTAGAACGATGGTGGAACACCAAATCGTTCAAGAGGGTTTAATCAATAGAAACCAAGAAAATATATATGATACTTAAGTAATACTTTGGGCGGCAAAACCCTCGATTAGCTCTCAAAATCAAAATACGCACAAGCAAGCGGAGGAAACGAGGCGGCGCGAAGCACTTAAGAGCCTTTTTCCTTTAGGTCGTGAAATACAACCGCCTTATACCCACCTTATAGTTTGTATTTTTCAAAATCGAGCTTTACGAAAGTATTTATCTATTTTTGCCTTTTTTTCTTTGGTTTGAGATTCGAATACAATGATTGGGTAATGACCTCCCAAGTCAAGGTTGTGATTTCTCACGTATTTGGAGTACTTGTAAATTTATTGTTCTACGTATACAATATAGTAATAGTATTCACAAAAAAACGAAAAACCGATAATACGTATTAGTAGAGTGCTACTAATACCAATACTAATTATGGCTAGTATAAAAACAACAATGTTCAAATCAAAACACAACAGGCCTCCCCGGCAGCGGCGCCAAAATGATGTTGGAGTTTTTGCTACCCTTTAGGAAAAGGATGACAAAATAGGGCAAGTATGCACGACGATTTAGGAAAACCGTGTGTGAATGACCCTAAAAGTGAGTTCGTTCTCGAGGAGGCTAGTGCGTTGTGTTAAGAGATGATTTTGATTTGTGATTATATGATTGAAAAAGAGGGAAAGAAATGGGATTAGAAGAGAAAGACGGTTACGAAGACGGATTAAACTAAGACGAAAAAGGCGATCACGCAAAACCGTAAATACTACAAAATTAAAAAATTTAAACCTAAAAATTAATTAAAAGCTAAAAGTAGTCTAAAATAATATAAATAAGAATAAAAATCCAATAAAAATATTCTAAAACCTTTTATTAATTAAATATTCAATTTTAAATGCTAATTAAAGCCCTAAAATTAAATATAATTAATCAAAATGTCCAAAATATTATTTTATTGAACAAATAACTTACTTATATTATTTAAAGACTAAAAAGTATTTTTCCTAATTTTTAAAAATTATTTTTCTATTTTTAAAACACTTTAAACTATTTTAAAACTAAAATAATTATAAAAAATAATAAAATATTGCTAAAAATAATTTACCAATTTTAAAAATCCTATTTTACTCTAATGAACAGTAGAAAATTGAAAAAGATTGAAAAATATTAAATTTACCACTAAAAGACAAAAACAGTTTAATAAAAACCCTAATTAAACTAAATTAATTATAAAAAATAATTAAAAAGTGAACAGTAAAAACTTTTAAAACCAAAAATCTTAAAATATTATTCTAAGTCTAGGAAAAATGTTAGAAATGAAAAATAACAATTTTTACCACTAAATTCTAAAAACAGAATATTAAAAAGTATTAAAAATAGCTAATAATTGTGAAAAATAGCAAATGAACAGTAATAAAAATTCTATTTAATCAGAAAAATCAAAAATTAAATAAGAAAAATAAAGAAACAAATTTCAGTTCTAATTTTTACCCACTAAAGACAAAAAAGGAAGATTACTGAAAGTGACATGTGTTGGGTTTTGTCTTGTTGTGAAGCAGTATCAAAAAGTGTGTTAGCAGGGGAAACTTTCTTCCCACTACTAGTGCAATTTCTTGGTCAGTTGACCAATTGAGCTTAGGAAAGCTCTTGGATGGGTTTCTTTTGGCACAAAGGACACCCTTATACTCAGTTGAGTATAAGGAGTCTAAGTAAACACAAAAACTCACAAGTCACAAGCAAAAATTAAGCACAAATACACAAATTGATGACTGATATAGCATGCATGTTTCTGATGAGTAAATGACTGAACTATTTGGCACAAAAGTGGATTTCAAAGGTTCAAAAATTGCACACAAATCAAACCAAATCACATATAAGCTATCACAAACCTTTCTTAGACCTATCCACTAGCAACTACCAAGATAGATGAGCAAAATCACACAAGTACATGCAAAAACAAGCAGTTACTGATTTAGGCTATGTTACCCAATATTTAACATTCAACTTTGTTCAATATCCTACCAAACTGAAACCTTAGTGCATATGTCACAAAACCATCACCAAGGAAGTGTGTTTAAACAGGTTTTATCCCAAATTCATATCATTAAATCCTACTTAAACCCTAATCCAAACACCCTGTTAGTTTCTGAAAATGATTTTTAACAAAGCAAATCTATTCAAAACCTAATCAAATTGACTTAAACCTAATCTAGCATGCATAACAACCTAGAATGAACATAATCCAACCTTAAAATTAACACTTGAACAACCTTCATGCAAAATCACATAAATCACCAAATTTATGACTGAAAAATAGAAACAAGGTGGTTACCTTGTTGGACCTACATCCAGGCCCAACAATGGTTGCTATGCCACCTCCTAACAGACCCGGGTCTGTGCAGATCCTTGAGCAATAATCACTTAAAAACCTGCTAAGATCAATAAACACACAAAATATCCAAAAATCTGATTTTTCTTCCAAACTCCTTTTTGAAACCTTAAAATCCAGCGAACCTTGGAACAATGAACACCTTTTTAAACAAACTAAAAACACAATTTCAGAAATCCAAGGATCCAAATCCACTTTCACTTCTTTGGATATTGGATTTCTGAAAATCTTGAAACTTTTCTGAAAATCTTGAAACTTTTTAAAAACTGAATGTAAATTTTGCAGGAAAATAAAAGATATTATACTAAAACTTGTAGCTTAAATTGGAACCCAACATTTGCAATTTAATAAAAATAAACTTAAATATTCATTAATTTAATAAAAATACAAATGCAGGAACAAGCTTTATGCCACAAACGGCTAAGCTATATATACAGGTAGATAGAAAAGTCTAGAAGCTCTAAAATGAAAAAACCTAATCTTGTGAATATCCAGAATTGCCCCTTTGAACGAATATGCCAATTTGATCCTTGATTCTTAAAGTCTTGTGAGCACATGTGATTGTCCTTGTTGCTGAGTTGTATAGATGTCTTCTTGGTCGTTTATCTATACTTTGGGAGTAAGAAAACCCTATGGAACGTTGGATGAGTTGTACACATTTGGCTTTTTGTTCAAACTTGAGCAGGGGGGGGGGGGTCCCATGGCCATGTGGGGAGGTCGGGTGATGGTTTTCGAGGTGGGAAAGGGATGGGGACATGGTTAATTAAGTTTCTGGATAATTAGGGGCAAAACCCCTTTGATTTGTGTAAGTTTAGGATCTAGGGTTTATAGGATTTGGGGAGATAAGCAGATGGGGTTTGATTGTTTTTAGGGTGGGATTAATTTAAATAAGGTGTTAGGAGGGAAAGTTTAAACTGATTTAATAATCAGTTTAACTTATTAAACATGGGTGGAAGGTGATGTGGCTAAAAGGGAGGTGGTGATTGGCTGGTGGGTTATAGTGGGTGACGTGTCAGGCTGGCAGTGGAGGGTTTAAGTTTGTTTGTCTGGCCAAAAATTGCCCCCATACTCCCTTTTGTTTGTCATTTAAACTTTAACAGCTCAAAACTTCTTTTTTCCTTTATACAAGTTTGGGTAACTTGCTGAAAATGGCACAAGGGTTTTTCAAAGTTTATAAAAAGGACTAATCTTACAATATTATGATATTTGAAGGACTGATTTTGGCATTTTCTTCATTCTTCAAGGTTTGACTTGTTTGTTGACTTCTTGGAGGACCAATATTGACAATTTAGTTTTGTTGAGGGACTAAATTTGCCAATTCTTCAAAGTTAAGGGTCCTTTTTGTAATTTTGACAAACTTTAGGGACCAAACTTGTAATTATGAAGATACAAGGGTATAAAGTGTCAATTCTTCCATATTGGAGGACCAATCTTCATAATTCTTCAAATCTTCAAGGGTTTTCTTGGAAAATTCTTCATTAGGGCTTGGTTCATCGTGCGGCTTCGTTTCCCGTGTTCGTTTTTGACTGATTCTTGTGATCTTTTGTCATTTTCTCAATATCCGTACCTAAAATACACAAGCAACAAACACAAGCATATATTTGGGTATTTTGATGATATTTAATGCATTTTAAGCCCTATTTGGACGATGAGACTATGTATAAAAGCAGTCTCATCAGGGTTTCTTTGGGATTGATATTGATTGTTAGCACGAGGTTGGGATTGGTTATTTCGGTTATAGCTTTGTTGTTGGTTTTGGTTTTGAGGAGTAAAACCGGGTTGTGCAAGATAGTTGTTTGAACGATAACTTAGCAAGTTACGGTCTCCTTGAGGACGAGCTTGATAGCCTCCCGTGGGATAAGTACCGTATGCCGCGTTAACGTTTTCACAAAAATTTCCTTGAGTAGAAGGACAATCATTGTAAGAATGAGGACCACCACATGTGTCACAAGAAATAGCAACGGCTTTAGCTTGTTGAAAGTGGTTTGTGGCCATGGTCATGTAATTCTTGTTCATTTCCGCGATTTGTCGGGTAAGTTCGGTTTTCTCGGGATTGGAAGTAGTAGAAGAAACATTGACTCTCGGATTAGATCTTGAGGATGCGGATGAATCCCAATTCTTGTGGTGAGTAGTCATGTTTTCAATCAACTCTCTACACTCCTCTGGTCTCCTTTTCATAAAAGTACCACCGGCGGCGGCGTTGATCGTGTCACGATCACGAAAAGTGAGACCATTGTAGAAAGTATCAATGAGAGTGACGGGGAGCATGTTATGATTTGGACAACGGTCGATCAAATCATTGTATCATTCCCAAGCATCAAAGAGAGATTCATCATCGTCTTGCATGAATCCACTAATTTGGTTACGAAGGCTCGTGACCATGGATAGTGGAAAGTAGCGCGACAAAAATAGTTGAGTCATGTCGTCCCAAGTATGAATAGAATTCTTTGGGAGACGGTCAAACCATTTTTCGGCATGGTGAGAAAGCGAGTGGGGAAATAGTTGAAGGCGAAGTACATCCATAGAAGCACCGGGCAACTTCATGCTTTGGGTGATGGTAATGAATTTGTCGAGGTGTTTGTTGGCATCATCATCCGGTATTCCTCGAAATGGATTAGTTTGCACTTGTTGGATCATGTGATGCTTCAACGAAAACTCTTGAGCCGTGATTTGCATCGGCGCAATCGGGCCTCCACGTCCATTCATCGTAGGTTGGCATAGCTCCTCCATGGTTCGTAGGTCGGGTAGGGGTGGATTATTCATGTTGGGGTGAGATGGATTATTATTGTTGTTGTGTACACCGGCCATGTCTAAATTATCGAGAGTCTCGGGCTCGGGATAAGACGTTGATCGAGTACGCATACACTAAAAAGAAAATGCAAGGGAAAATATTTTTTTGTTTTTATAGGTTTTTTTAATTTTTTTTGTATTTTTGAAAATTTATATTTTTTATGGGTTTTTGAAAATTTTTGTGCTTGAAAATAACGTTCCCGAAAGAACGGATCCCAAAATCAAAATTTTCTCACAAGAAACCGTTGATCCTTACGAAAAGAACCGACAGCGGCGCCATTTTAATAACTGATTTTTGGTTAGTTAATAAAAAGGTTTGGTTGCAAGATCTTTCTTTGTGTTGCACGTACCCAATTATATTTGTCGTTGTTTCGTTCTCGGTGTCTTCTCGAATCGATCACGGTTCAAAGTGGAATTGTTGTTCGTGGTAACTAAAAGGGGGAGATTTTGATCTATATCTACTTAAAGGGTAAGTGCATAAACTAAAAGCAATTAATAAAAATAAAACTTGAATTAAAAGAAAACAGTAAAATACCTTAACTCAGAAAAGGTACTGATTCGGAATAAAATGCTTGACCCGGAATAAATTAGACAGAAACCTTCATTCAGAATATAACTCTTCATCCGGAATAATTAACACAAACTGCTCATTCGGAATATCTTGCTTCATTCGGAATATTACTCTTCATCCGGAATAACTTTGCTTCATTCGGAATATTACTCTTTATCCGGAATAACTTTGCTTCATGCGGAATAACTTGCTTGATTCGGAATACTTTTGAGAAAACCTTGATTCGGAATAAAAGTTGCTCATTCGGAATACCTACTTCATCCGGAATAAAGACTGATCCGGAATAATTCGTTCATTCGGAAAAACAGCTCATTCGGAATACTAGACTCATTCGGAATATTCCTTCATCCGGAAAATTCCTTCATCCAGAATAAATAAACTAAAGTGACACTGATTCGGAATAACTTGATGAAAACTGCTGGTTCGGAATATTTTGTTGACCCGGAATAACTTGCTTACTCGGAATAATTTGGTGACTCGGAATAAATGATAAAAGCTTCACCCAGAATAATTTAAAACAAAGTGCTCATGCGGAATACTACCTTTATCCGGAATATACCTTGATCCGGAATAACTTAGTTCATTCGGAATGTATTAGCAGAACGTTGGTTCGGAATAAACTCACTCATTCGGAATCTGGGGAAAGGAATAAACGCGAAGAACAGGGGAATGAATATCAACACGAATTTGACCAAAATCAACCAGGTTTTTAACCAAAACTTAAACCAATTTAACCACTAATCATCTACTAATGATAAACATCAAACCAAATCAACAAATCTCAAAACCCACTTGTTTTTGAAGATCATAACCAATAAAATAAAAGCTTAGAACTAGAGAATCAAATAGAAAAGGTAGAACAAGATTAAAAGGAAACTTGATATTGAAAGATTAAGGTTTAACAAACAAAATGAAAGATCAAACTTACAAGATTTAACAAGGAATCAATAAAAATCACCAAACACCTTAAGGGTGTTGGTTCCCTACGAAATAGGAGAAGAGAAACAGAAATGAAAACTAGTCCTCAAATTTGTGAAGGAGGTTTCTATTTATAGGCCTTGGCTTGGTTTGGTGAGTGGGCTTTCTCCCTTTCTTTTTGTCTTCTCATCTTTTCAGAAAAGTTGACGTTTTCGATTTCGATTCGGGATTTGTCGACGAATAAATTCAACTCGTCTTTTAATTTCTTCATTTAATAGACTTGAGTTCTTCGACATATGTAAATCTTCCATCTTTGGTCCTTTTCTTCGATAAATCTTCAAATAGGCCCATTGACTTCAAATCTTTTGCATCTCTTGGACTATAGACTTCGTCTTTTCGTCTTTTTCCTCGATAAAACCCGTGCAATCCCATGTTTTCTTCAATATTTATTCGGTTGGCTCTGAAAACACAAAAAACACACAAACCACGCATAATTCCAAACAAATGACATTAAATACGCGTTTTGGTCTCGTTTTAGCAAGCAATAAGTGGTAAAAGGATGGGTGTTTTCACACCTATCAATCTATCTTTACTATATTCCTTGGATTCTTATTCTTAAGCGTCGCCATTGCAATTTAAATTATTCTGTGTTGTGGATGGATCCCCGGCAGCGGCGCCATTTTAATAACTGAGATTTTGTATCTAAAAAGTTTTCGTCTCGTCTCGATTCGAATTGAAAAAGGTTAAAAGTGTGACCCAGTCGTCCTTGGTGAATAAAAGAATTGGTTTTCGTTGTTGAAAATAAAATTGCAAAACTTTAACGTAAATGGTAAAGTAAATAAAGCTAAAATTGATTAAAAAGTAAATGGTGAAAAACTAAAGCTTGACGAAAAGTAAATTTAAAAACTTAATTAAAATGCAAAGTTAAAATAATTCTAAGATAAAATAATTAAAATAACACTAAAGAAAAATGGCGGGAAAAATAAATGCTTGAAAATAAAACAGGGAATAAACCAAACCTAAGTCGGAATCCAAAATACTGTCACTATCCGGAATCCAAACTTACTCACTATCCAGAATGTTTGTACTAGATGTTATCCGGAATAACCAAAATATAAGCAATCCGGGATATTAGTTCTTGTAACTATTCGAAATTCCCTCAAAACCTTATTCGGAATATGGATTTTGAAAGCTATCCGGAATCCACGTTTCACTAACAATCCGGAATATGAATCTAGCCTCTATTCGGAATCTAGGTTTAGATGCTTATTCGGAATATTTTGTACACTATATCTGGAATATTTTCTACTCACTAATATTCGGAATAATGATTCTCCTAGTTATCCGGAATAAACAAAACTTCAGCAATCCGGAATCCCCTTTCAAGCTACTATCCGCAATACATAAAGTCTTATCCGGAATGTTTGCAGTTGGTCATATTCGGAATAAACTTTTGATGCTATTCGGAATACATAAGAGAGCACTATTCAGAATAATAAGTTTTACTAGCTATTCGGGAAAAAGGTGTAAAACCTGTAAATTTCAGGTTTTGACTATGTCAACATTGTATACGTCACCTCATGATATCTATATATATTTATACTATCACCTTTGCATGAAATATTTTGAGCAATCATATGCATCTCATGAGCATACATCATTTTAAATCATCTGAACATGGAAACAACTGGATCACAACATTTCATTATGATTATGGGTATTTAATCATAAAGACACGGCCACATTTGTATGACTACATTTTATGAGCATACGGGACATCAAACGATCAATTCTTTTGGGACTTTTGAGTCACCTGAACACATGATCACTTGCATTCATCATATTGGTTTATAAAAACCCAAAACCATGATCACAATTAATAAATGTCTACTTAAGTATAAATTCATAAGTTTTGAATTCATAAATATATATATATATATATATATTTCTTACACTATGATTGACTTTACGCTACGGAACCAACTATTTTTATACTTAAACAGTACCTCAAACCATTTTTACCCTTTTGACATACTTTTGGTATAATAAAATATTTTCTCATATAAAAACGACCATACTTTCACCAAGGGCCCTAAACTTAACCAAAATTTACCTAAACTTATACATACTCACACAATATTACAACCATACTTCTAGTGACATTACCTAGGCACAAAAATTAAACATAATAATACCTTAGACTTATTTTTAGCCGATTATATGCATACTCATAACATTTAGTTACCAAAACCCTTACCATTTACACACTTGACTTTTAAACTTGTACAACATAGTTATTTAAGTGCTACACTATAGAAAACTTTTCCCTCTTTTTGACTAGACCATAAAACCGTCGGTATTCCTAGAAAACATGGGCACCATGTACAAAACTTGCCATTAAAAACATGTACTAGGTAATACTATGTTATGCCACATGACTTAGACACCTAGCACCCTCTTTGTTGCACTAGACGTGTAGCAACCATCCTCTACATACCAAAAGTCTTGTGTACAACCTTCCCATTAATTAGAACACTATACATCACCATTTGTTCCCTTGGAGACTTCCTATACGACGGCTAGAGTACCCACTAGGAGCTTTGTACATTGCCTTGCATTTAAAGAATGTACCATCATAGTACACCTCAAAAATCCCCTAAATCTATCTATGTCTCTCTCTTGGCGTGTATGCACCCCAAGCCACAACTTCAAAACCCTCCCAGATATTTAGTGAGAAACACTCACTTCTCTCTTACTACATCCAACATTCGGACCATACATCTTCCACATAACACCTTGAGGCAACGAACATTTGCACCAGCATTTACTTCAAACCAAATCTTGGTTCCAAGGCATTCAAAGCTAGTCAACCTCAAGTCCATAGCATTCAAGATCATCCTAGGTAACCACAAGGTGAACCCGACGTCTAGATCACCAAAACCATAGTCATCACCTCATCTTTTTGAAAGCAAGTAAGTATAAACTTTTCTAAGACTATTCCTTACTCATTTCACGTTTCATGCATGATCATGCTATATGAATGGAGTAGGTAATGCATGCATATGTAGGAAGTTCATAAAAAAACCCTAAACGACATATAAGCCCACGGCTTATATGATGTCCATGGGTAATCTTGCCTCAAAAACCCTAAAACGTGTATATTTGTTCTTGAAGAACTTATCTAAGCCCTAGAGTAAATCACTATGCCTTAAAAATTCATAAAAAGTAATATATGCCGAGACATACAAACTTATATAAGCCACGTCATATAAGCCTAATAACTTATATAAGCCGAAACTTAGAACACTATATAAGCTAGCCTTGAAAAACCCTAAAAGATTATATAAACCGAGATTTAGTCTAGCATATTTAAGCCCATAAAAACATAAGCCATAACTATATAAGCCCCTTAGTCATTAAGTCCTTAGGATTATTAATTTAAGCTGAAATACATAAGCTAAATATAAGCCTTATATAAGCCCATTAGGTATAATTTAAGCCCAATTAGTAAAACTAGGAGTTACTAGTTACTTGTTAAATTTACCTAGTAAAAATAATATGAGCCCACTAGACCCATAACAAATAAGCCGAGACCCAAAATGGGCTAGTCAAGCCCACTTGCTATTTTGGAGACTTTTTGGGCCACATTCGTCAATTGGTGATATTTGGGTCCAAACTTATAAATCTATAAAACTTGTATATTTAATTCGTGACCTTTTGTAAGTACAAGGGCCAAACGTGTGATTTTCTAAAGTATAAGGGGGACGGTTATTCAAAGCGTGAGTGGTATGAAACCACAAGGACCATAATTGCCAAAAACTTAAACTAACATAAGCCCAAATTAATTTTATAAACAAACCGAGACCTTGAGGGGTCATTTTAGTCATTCGGGCAAAGTTTTACAAGACCTAATCCTAATTAATTAATTTCCGAAACTTAAAGGACTAATTGTGTCATTTTTCAAACTTAAATCAAACCCTAGCCTTATTATAAAAATTCCGTGTCTTACGGAGGGGTGTTTGGTCATTTTCCCCAAAGTTTTATAAGCCCTAGGGGCGTTTTTATAAATAAAACTAACTAACAAGGACTGACGGCGTAATATACTTAACGAACGAAACCTTAAAGGCTATTTTTGTAATTTGTCACACTTACAAGGGTTTATTGGTAATTTTAATTTAATTAAAAGTGTTAAAGAAATATTTTTATTAAATTTAGTTATTGGAATAATTAAATAAATCACTAAGTTTATTTTCGAGACTTTATAAACTGGCATATCCTGTTTATTATATGTTTGGGAATAATGTAATAATACTTTATCAATTTAAAATTTATTTATTTAGATCATTCCCGTTCACTAAATCAACTTATATATTTTTAGATACTAAAAATGTATGTTTATCACAACCTCTTATAAGTGTAAATATTTATCCAACTGTGTAAACATACTAAATCGTGATCATGCATTTTCGTTAATAATCATACATTCATCATACATTGTTAATTTATGCATTGTCTAAGGCACTTAAAAAAAATTACTTAGGTAATTACTCCGGTTCGTGATCATTTTGTGCCAGTTTGTTCAGTGACATCATCCTCACCACATCATTACCACTAAGGTTAGTTCATGGCCCCATCTTTACTGTTTTATAACTGGGGGAGAAAACATACAAAAATTATTTATATGAAAGCATGCACAGATAACAACAATTTATTGCCTACTGTTTGCCCCATTCCCGTGGACTGTAATAGTTAATAGTGTAGCGCGAAATGTATGGATAGATCTATTCGGGTATTGACAACACCCTGCCTGCCGTGATCAGCTGTCATGTAAACGCTTAGGCCAAGCAACAGGTTTATGTCATTGCCGGATTAAGGGAAACAATATCAGGATAGACCCAATGGGCGTACTGAGAATCGTGTCTAGCTTCTATTACAGGGCAGTAGGAACTATTATAGTATTGGGCTGTGATGTCCTACTATGACCGTGATGTATGGCATATTGATGTTTTATTTATTTAAATAAACCTGTGAATTCACCAACTTCGTGTTGACCCCTACATTTTACTTTATATGTTTTTTCAGGAAAATAAGCAGGTTCATGCATTGGATTCCAGCATTATAGGGAGCATCATGTTTACCATCGGGCTGGGATATTTACTTCTGTTTTATAATAAATGTGGTTTTTCAGACAAGATACTAAATGTGTACAATTAATTCATGTAATATGTTTTAATGACTTTATGATCATTGCTCTATATGCTATGTGCTATCGATCCACCCAAGTAACACTCCAATTACTATTCCGCTGCATTTGACCAACAAGGGGGTGTTACAGAAATGGTATCAGAGCGCATAGTTATAGAGAACCAGATCGTTAGTAAAATTTTTAAACATAATAAAATTTTTAAAACTGGACTATAACTGGAAATTTTAAATCAATGAAGTAAAAAGCAAAAATTGATTTACGGGGAACCCTTACAAGTTAGGCATGTAGCATTGTAGAGCATGCATATTATGTGAACTAACTTCACATTGATTTATAACCTCATGGTAAATAAATCACATAAGTATCCATCTATACTTTTGACAAACATGGTGAAAATATTTAAAACCACATCACATATGCATCATAAAACTTTTTAAATTGTGTAAGCTAAAGACTTACTCAACTTTAAAATGTTATTTCCAGATATCATGACGACCCCTACTATCGTGACTACTTTTGAGGAGCTTATGGATCCTCTTATCACACCCTTGTCACCGACATCAGTATTTGCTGGACCCGCATCTGACACCGAGTCCAGAGATGACCAGCCAGACGGAGTCATCGTACTCTCAGATTCACCTACTCCTTCACCACCTACTGTATCCCATACTTCACCACTGCTTGTAGTACCTGCATCCCCTCCTAGAGAGGTGGACCAGGTCGTACCATCCTTACCACCCTTACCACCACCTTCTGTACCTCGCACTCACCCCACTAGTGTTTTGCCACCTCGTAAGAGGAGACGCGACACTATCCCTGACTCGACCTTTGAGATAGGAGAGGGATCGGGAGCCGAGCAGGCTAGACATAGCGCCCTTCAGGCACAGGTCGATGCACTTGTGGCTCGACAGGCGCAAGACACTGCCCTTATCCACTCCCTACTACAGGCGGACCAGCAGGGTCGCGCCGTGCTTTAGGAGAGATTTAACTCTCTCTAGTGGGCCGTGGCTAGCGAGTCACACACCACCCAAGAGACCATACAGTGGTTGTTGGATGAGGTATCTTACCTCCGCTATCGCCTAGCTTCGCTAGAGAGTCACTCCTATAAGACCCGACCCGCCATATTCACACAGGAGGATACCTTCAGGACCTTCATGGATCTGGCAGATCTTCGTCACCAGGGGATCACTGCAGAGACAGAGCAGTTACGGAGTGCCGACACTGCACGTCGACACCAGTTGCTCGAGACTATGAGACACACCCGAGAGACCCGGAGTGCCATGATTCGCATGCAGGATGAGCGTACACCCGCACCACCAGCTGGACCATCCGCACCTGCAGGCAGCCATACTAGTGTAGGCTAGATTACATTTGTACATCATGACAAGCGTTGAGTTGCATCTCAGCTCGCATGATTTAGCTCTTTTATACTTGTATTTCTTTTCAGTTGTATTTCTAGCACCTAACCTTAGTAGGTAGGTTATCTTTTGTTGTACTACAAACATATGTACCACTATTTCAGACAAGCTTACTGTACCCCTGTCTTAGATTGGTTGTATTTGTACTATGTTGTTGTTTGCCAGAAATAACATGTTATCATCCACTTGTTTGTTTACATTTATATTATTATGAACTCTTGACAGATTATCAAATTTGTTGTGAATTCTATGCATAAACATTTTCCATGTAGTTTAATATAACCATATTGTGTAACAACTAATAAATCTCAATTTTTCTTATGAATATAGAAAAATGCCACCAAGACGCGTTCGACCAAACCCCGCAAAACACCTGCGACGACTATGTCTGATTCACAACTCAGAGTACTCATTGAGCAAGGCATTACTGACGCCTTAGCTGCAAGGGAAAACCGCCCCAGCGGAACTCATGGAGACAGTGAAAACTCTAATAATAGGAACCGAGAAGCTAGAGGATGTACTTACCCTGACTTCCTAAAGTGCAAGCCCAGCTACTACAAGGGCAAGGAAGGGGTAGTCGAGCTCATGCAATGGTTTGAGAGAACTGAGACAGTGTTCCGTATTAGTGACTGCACTGAGGAAAACAAGGTGAAATTCGCCACTTGTACACTCTTGGAACATGCTCTCACATGGTGGAACTCACAAGTTGCTACCCTCGGACACGATGGAGCCTATGGGATGACCTGGGCTGCATTGAAGGACAAGCTTATCGTGAAATACTGTCCTCGCGGTGAAATCAAGAAGCTGGAGATTGAATTGTGGAATCTCAAATGCACCAACTTTGACATCACGGCCTACAACCAGAAATTTCAGGAACTAACTTTGATGTGTACCCGTATGTACCCTAAAGTACCGGATAAGATAGAGAAGTATGTTAGTGGACTTCCAGACTCCGTTCATGACAGTGTGCTTGCATCTCGACCTACTATAATCGAGAGTGCCATTGAGTTTGCCACAGAATTAGTGGACAAACATGGGCATGATTATTTGCTTAGACATGCAGAGCACAAGAGGAAAGTCGATGAGAGCTACCGTAATCATCACCAGACCCAACAGCCCAAGAGGCAAAGTTTAGGTCAAGTCTGCAGTGTTGTTTCCTCAGAACCACCTCCATATGTGGGGAACAAACCAAAATGTTCAAAGTGTAACTTTCATCATTACTCTACTGCTGAATGCTGAAGGCCTGGACAGAGCAACACGCATGCTCCGACCAACAGGAACAACTCCAGTGCCAGCTATAAGCCCCACAATGGCAGCAGGCAAAACTTCCGTGGAAGTGGAAATCAAGGAAACCGCCAGCTCACTGGCAGTGGAAACATGGCTCGTAGGGAGATCTGTTGCTATGGTTGTGGAGAGATCGGACACATCAGACCTGATTGCCCAAAGCGTGCAATTAAGAACGAAAGTCAAGGCGGAGCACCCGCCAGAGTTTATGTCATAGGAGAAAACATGACCAACCCCGACTCCAATGTAGTTACTGGTACGTTTCTTCTGAACAATCGTTATGCAACTATTTTATTCGATATGGGAGCCGATAGGAGTTTCGTATCCACAGAGTTTAGTAGCTTACTAGACATCCTACCTACCCCATTAGACAACTGTTACAAAGTCGAATTAGCAGATGGAAAAATCATTGAAACTAATACCATCCTAAGAGGCTGTACTTTAAACCTTTAGAATCACCCATTTGATATCCAATTAATACCCATAAAACTGAGTAGTTTTGATGTCATTATTGGTTTGGACTGATTGGCAAGATATCATGCAACTATCGTGTGTGACGAGAAGCTAGTCCGTATACCATGGGGAAATACAGATCTATTAATCCGAGGAGACGGAAATTCGGATAGAACAAACACTAGACTAAGCGTTATCTCGTGTACCAAAGCCCATAAATATCTACTAAAAGGATGTCCTATCTTTTTAGCACATATTTCAAAGACAGACAAAGAGGAAGAACCCGAGAAGAAACAAGTCAAGGATGTACCAATCGTCCGTGATTATCCTGAAGTCTTCCCAGACGACTTACCAGGACTACCTCCGACTCGCCAAGTGGAATTTCAAATCGACTTGATACCAGGAACTGCACCTGTAGCTAAAGCACCCTACCGCTTAGCACCAACCGAGATGAAAGAACTCGCGGAACAACTTCTAGAATTGTCAGACAAAGGTTTTATCAGACCTAGTTCCTCACCTTGGGGAGCCCCGGTGTTATTTGTCAAAAAGAAAGACGGTTCTTTCCGAATGTGTATCGATTACAGAGAACAGAATAAGTTAACTGTGAAAAACCGCTACCAACTACCACGAATCGACGACCTATTTGATCAGCTACAAGGATCAAGCGTGTACTCTAAGATCGACTTACGATCTGGATACCATCAGCTGAAGGTCAGAGAAGAGGACATACCAAAAACAGCTTTCAGAACACGTTACGGTCATTATGAATTCCAAGTCATGTCATTTGGACTGACCAACGCACTAGCCATATTCATGGATCTTATGAATCGAGTGTGCAGACCCTATCTGGACAAATTCGTGATAGTATTTATCGACGACATCCTCATCTATTCCAAGAACGAGCAAGAACACGGAGAACATCTTGCTCAAGTGCTAAAACTACTTAAGGAAGAGAAGCTGTACGCAAAATTCTCAAAGTGTGATTTTTGGATCCCTAAAGTGCACTTTCTCGGTCATGTGATTGATAACAAAGGAATTCAAGTGGACCCCGCGAAATTCGAATCCGTGAAGGATTGGGCATCTCCCACGTCACCAAAGGAAATTCGTCAATTTCTAGGTCTTGCCGGTTACTATCGAAGATTTATCGAGGGATTTTCTAAGATAGCTAAATCAATGACAAAGCTTACCCAGAAGGGCATAAAATTTGAGTGGGGAGAAAAAAAAGAAGCTGCATCTCAAACCATCAAGCAAAAGTTGTGCAGTGCACCTATTTTAGCCCTACCAGAAGGTAACGAAGACTTCACACAAGGGTTTGGGAGCTGTGTTGATGCAGAGACAGAAAGTGATTGCTTATGCTTCAAGACAACTGAAGAAGTACGAGCAGAATTACTCTACCCATGATCTAGAGCTTGGATCTGTATTTTTCGCCTTAAAAATCTAGAGACACTACCTGTATGGGACAAAGTGCACGGTGCATACTGATCACAAGAGCTTGCAACATATTCTAGACCAGAAGGAACTAAACATGAGGCAACGTCGTTGGATAGAATTGCTCAGCGACTAGACTGTGACATCAGATATCACCCAGGTAAAGCCAACGTAGTTGCAGATGCACTAAGCCGAAAAGGAACTGATCCTCCCATGAGAGTTCGAGCCCTAGTTATGACCATTAGTTTGGACCTACCCAAACAAATATTAGAGGCTCAACTCCAAGCACAGAATCCCGAGAACATCAGAAAAGAAGACATAGGAGGAATGCTTAGAACTGACCTAAGCAAAGAGAAGTTAGAGGTTAGAACAGACGGAACGTTGTGTTTACACGGAAGGAGCTGGTTGCCATGTTACGGAGACTTGAGAAACGTGATCATGCACGAATCTCATCAGTCCAAGTACTCCATACATCCCAGATCTGAAAAGATGTATCAAGACATGAAGAAATTATACTGGTGGCCGAACATGAAAGCAGACATTGCCACCTACGTGAAGAAATGTCTGACTTGTGCCAGAGTTAAAACAGAACATCAGCGACCATCGGGTTTGTTAGTCCAACCCGAAATACCAAAATGGAAATGGGACAACATCACCATGGATTTCATTACCAAACTTCCTACATCATCCCACGGTTATGATACAATTTGGGTAATCGTTGACCGCCTCACAAAATCAGCTCATTTCTTACCTATCAGGGAAAATGATTCCCTGAGCAGGTTAGCCAAAACATACTTAAAGGAAGTTGTGACTAGACACGAGATACCAGTCTCAATCATCTGCGATCGAGATGGCATATTTACGTCAAACTTCTGGAAAGCTTTTCAACGAGCTTTAGGAACAAATCTGGATATGAGTACCGCATACCATCCGCAGACCGACGGCCAGAGTGAACGAAAAATCCAAACCCTAGAAGACATGCTAAGAGCATGTGTGATCGACTTTGGAAAGGGATGGGTCGAACATATACCATTAGTTGAATTCTCCTACAACAACAGCTACCATGCCAGTATTAAGGCAACACCATTTGAGGCCCTCTATGGCCGCAAATGTCGATCACCCGTATGCTGGGCAGATGTGGGGGAATTTCAACTGACAGGACCCGAACTGATCCAAGAGACTACTGAGAATATCACCCTCATCAAGCAGTGAATTCAGGCTGCCCAGGATAGGCAAAAGAGTTATGCAGACAGAAAACGTAAACCTATGGAGTTTGCTGTAGGTGACCGTGTTATGCTAAAGGTATCACCTTGGAAGGGTGTGGTACGGTTTGGGAAACAGGGGAAGTTAAATCCACGATACGTAGGACCCTTCAAAGTGGTTGCCAGAATTGGAGAGGTCGCCTATCGTTTAGAGTTGCCCCAGCAGTTGAGTCGGGTGCACTCTACGTTCCATGTCTCAAACTTGAAGAAGTGCTACGCGGATGAACCGTTAGCAATGCCATTGGAGGCAGTCCATTTTTACAACAAACTCTAGTTTGTAGAAGAACTAGTGGAAGTCGTGGAGAGAGAATTTAAGAAGTTAAAACGAAGCCAAATTCCGTTAGTGAAAATACGATGGAACTCTAGGAAAGGTCCCGAGTTCACTTGGGAACGCGAAGACTCGTTTAGAGCTAAGTACCCACACCTATTCACCTGAGCAGTAACGTCATCTTAAGCTTTGAGGACAAAGCTAAAATAACGAGTTAATGCTGTAATACCTGTAAATTTCAGGTTTTGACTATGTCAACATTGTATACGTCACCTCATGATATCTATATATATTTATACTATCACCTTTGCATGAAATATTTTGAGCAATCATATGCATCTCATGAGCATACATCATTTTAAATCATCTGAACATGGAAACAACTGGATCACAACATTTCATTATGATTATGGGTATTTAATCATAAATACACGACCACATTTGTATGACTACATTTTATGAGCATACGTGACATCAAACGATAAATTCTTTTGGGACTTTTGAGTCACCTGAACACATGATCACTTGCATTCATCATATTGGTTTATAAAAACCCAAAACCATGATCACAATTAATAAATGTCTACTTAAGTATAAATTCATAAGTTTTGAATTTATATATATATATATATATATATATATATATATATATATATATATATATATATATATATATATATATATATATATATATATATATATATTTAATTTTTTTTTCTTACACTATGATTGACTTTACGCTACGGAACCAACTATTTTTATACTTAAACATTACCTCAAACCATTTTTACCCTTTTGACATACTTTTGGTATAATAAAATCTTTTCTCATATAAAAACGACCATACTTTCACCAAGGGCCCTAAACTTAACCAAAATTTACCTAAAGTTATACATACTCACACAATATTACAACCATACTTCTAGTGACATTACCTAGGCACAAAAATTAAACATAATAATACCTTAGACTTATTTTTAGTCGATTATATGCATACTCATAACATTTAGTTACCAAAACCCTTACCATTTACACACATGACTTTTAAACTTGTACAACATAGTTATTTAAGTGCTACACTATAGAAAACTTTTCACTCTCTTTGACTAGACCATAAAACCGTCGGTATTCCTAGAAAACATGGGCACCATGTACAAAACTTGCCATTAAAAACATGTACTAGGTAATACTATGTTATGCCACATGACTTAGACACCTAGCACCCTCTTTGTTGCACTAGACGTGTAGCAACCATCCTCCACATACCAAAAGTCTTGTGTACAACCTTCCCATTAATTAGAATACTATACATTACCATTTGTTCCCTTGGAGACTTCCTATGCGACGGCTAGAGTACCCACTAGGAGCTTTGTACATTGCCTTGCATTTAAAGAATGTACCATCATAGTACACCTAAAAAATCCCCTAAATCTATCTATGTCTCTCTCTTGGCGTGTATGCACCCCAAGCCACAACTTCAAACTCACCCTCCTAGATATTTAGTGAGAAACACTCACTTCTCTCTTAGTACATCCAACATTCAGACCATACGTCTTCCACATAACACCTTGAGGCAACGAACATTTGCACCATCATTTACTTCAAACCAAATCTTGGTTCCAAGGCATTCAAAGCTAGTCAACCTCAAGTCCATAGCATTCAAGATCATCCTAGGTAACCATAAGGAGAACCCAACGTCTAGATCACCAAAACCATAGTCATCACCTCATCTTTTTGAAAGCAAGTAAGTATAAACCTTTTCTAAGACTCTTCCTTACTCATTTCACGTTTCATGCATGATCATGCTATATGAATGGAGTAGGTAATGCATGCATACGTTGGAAGTTCATAAACAAACCCTAAATGACATATAAGCCCACGGCTTAATTATGATGTCCATGGGTAATCTTGCCTCAAAAACCCTAAAACGTGTATATTTGTTCTTGAAGAACTTATCTAAGCCCTAGAGTAAATCACTATGCCTTAAAAAGTCATAAAAAGTAATATAAGCCGAGACATACAAACTTATATAAGCCATGTCATTTA
Source organism: Glebionis coronaria (assembly GCA_025667525.1). NCBI lineage: Eukaryota > Viridiplantae > Streptophyta > Magnoliopsida > Asterales > Asteraceae > Glebionis > Glebionis coronaria. The sequence continues at coordinate 535,712,238 of CM046876.1, forward strand.
ATCCTAATAACTTATATAAGCCGAAACTTAGAACTCTATATAAGCTAGCATTGAAAAACCCTAAAAGATTATATAAGTCGAGATTTAGTCTAGCATATTTAAGCCCATAAAAACATAAGCCATAACTATATAAGCCCCTTAGTCATTAAGTCCTTAGGATCAATAATTTAAGCCGAAATACATAAGCTAAATATAAGCCTTATATAAGCCCATTAGGTATAATTTAAGCCCAATTAGTAAAACTAGGAGTTACTAGTTACTTGTTAAATTTACCTAGTAAAAATAATATGAGCCCACTAGACCCATAACAAATAAGCCGAGACCCAAAATGGGCTAGTCAAGCCCACTTGCTATTTTGGAGACTTTTTGGGCCACATTCGTCAATTGGTGAAAGTTGGGTCCAAACTTATAAATCTATAAAACTTATATATTTAATTCGTGACCTTTTGTAAGTACAAGGGCCAAACGTGTGATTTTCTAAAGTATAAGGGGGACGGTTATTAAAACTGTGAGCGGTATGAAACCACAAGGACCATAATTGCCAAAAACTTAAACTAACATAAGCCCAAATTAATTTTATAAACAAACCGAGACCTTGAGGGGTCATTTCTGTCATTCGGGCAAAGTTTTACAAGACCTAATCCTAATTAATTAATTTCCGAAACTTTAAGGACTAATTGTGTCATTTTTCAAACTTAAATCAAACCCTAGCCTTATTATAAAAATTCCGTGTCTTACGGAGGGGTGTTTGGTCATTTTCCCCAAAGTTTTATAAGCCCTAGGGGCGTTTTTATAAATAAAACTAACTAACAAGGACTGACGGCGTAATATACTTAACGAACGAAACCTTAAAGGCCATTTTTGTAATTTGTCACACTTACAAGGGTTTATTGGTAATTTTAATTTAATTAAAAGTGTTAATAAAATATTTTTATTAAATTTAGTTATTGGAATAATTAAATAAATCACTAAGTTTATTTTCGAGACTTTATAAACTGGCATATCCCGTTTATTATATGTTTGGGAATAATGTAATAATACTTTATCAATTTAAAATTTATTTATTTAGATCATTCCCGTTCACTAAATCAACTTATATATTTTTAGATACTAAAAATGTACGTTTATCACAACCTCTTATAAGTGTAAATATTTATCCAACTGTGTAAACATACTAAATCGTGATCATGCATTTTCGTTAATAATCATACATTCATCATGCATTGTTAGTTTATGCATTGTCTAAGGCACTTAAAAAAATTACTTAGGTAATTACTCCGGTTCGTGATCATTTTGTGCCAGTTTGTTTAGTGACATCATCCTCACCACATCATTACCACTAAGGTGAGTTCATGGCCCCATCTTTACTGTTTTATAACTGGGGGAGAAAACATACAAAAACTATTTATATGCAAGCATGCACAGATAACAACAATTTATTGCCTACTGTTTGCCCCATTCCCGTGGACTGTAATAGTTAATAGTGTAGCGTGAAATGTATGGATAGATCTATTCGGGTATTGACAACACCCGCCTGACGTGATCAGCTGTCACGTAAACGCTTAGGCCAAGCAACAGATTTATGTCATTGTCGGATTAAGGGAAACAATATCAGGATAGACCCAATGGGCGTACTGAGAATCATGTCTAGATTCTATTACAGGGCAGTAGGAACTATTATAGTATTGGGCTGTGATGTCCTACTATGACCGTGATGTTTGGCATATTGATATTTTATTTATTTAAATAAACCTGTGAATTCACCAACTTCGTGTTGACCCCCACATTTTACTTTATATGTTTTCTCAGGAAAATAAGCAGGTTTATGCATTGGATTCCAGCATTATAGGGAGCATCATGTTTACCATCGGGCTGGGATATTTACTTCTATTTTATAATAAATGTGGTTTTTCAGACAAGATACTAAATGTGTATGATTAATTCATGTAATATGTTTTAATGACTTTATGATCATTACTCTATATGTTATGTGCTATCGATCCACCCAAGTAACACCCCAATTACTATTCCGCTGCATTTGACCAACAAGGGGGTGTTACAAAAGGGGTTTATAAAACCCGGATAAGAACTAAATTGCAATTAAGCTAAGAACCAAAAATAAGCCAAAAATTAATAAGCACTTATCTAAAAACTTAACCTAATTGATTTTAAGAAAAATCTAATAAGCCAAAATTTAAAAACTTTTAAAAACACTAAATAATTAAAATACTTAAAATCAACTTTTTATAAAATAACTTTTAAAAACACTTAATCAAAATTTAGAAAAGCACACAATAAGCTATAAGAACAATAAGCTAGCACAATCAAACACATAAAAACATGACAAACAATCAAATAAGCATGACAATAATCAAATAAGCATAAAGAATAAGCAAAACAAGAAAGGTAGAATGAGAGATTAATTAAAAACTTGATTAAAATTAAAGATTCAACAACAAAATTAAAACTTACTTGAAATTAAAGGCAAGAAATTAAATGACAATATGAAAGTGCATGGAAAATAAAATGGAAAGACTAATTTGTCAAATTAGCTAACACCTCCTAATGAAACATTAGGAGGGTATTTATAGGAGGATTAAATGTGTTGATGCTTTCTTCTTTCTTCTCGTCTTTTCGTCTTTATCTTCGTTTTTCTCGACGTTGTCTCTGGATTTGTCGATATGAAATGAACTCGTCTTCTAATTTTCTTCTTTTATTAGATTTGGTCCTTCGACTTCATTAAACTTCCGTCTTTAGACTTTTTCTTCGATAAATCTTCAGAATAGGCCTTGGACTTCCGTTCTTTTTTCACTCTTGATCTTTTGACTTTGTCTTTTGTCTTTTTCTTCGATAAAAGCCCGTGAAAGCCCATGTTTTCTTCCCTTTTCACATTTTGGTCCTAAATCACAACAAAAACACAAACCACGCACAATTCCGACATTTACGACATTAAATACACGTTTTGGCTTGGTTATTATTATAATTAAGTGGTAAAAGGATAAGTGTTTTCACACTTATTACATTTCGTGTTGACATTCAGTTATGCATTACTACAATCTTTCCTCTTTTTATCCTTCATTCTACATGAATCTTGAAATAGCATATCTGTACTGATTCTCACTGAATTTAGTATTGTGTTGTTGACAGAAACATGCCTTCACTCCGTAGAACCTCTGATATCAGACGATCCCGAAAGGCTAAGATGGAAAGGATCATTACAAAAAGGGTTGACAAGGCAATTGCTGATTATGAAAAGAAACGAAATCCTGAGGATAAAGATGAAAGCTACTCTAATGCTAAAGGGTGTTCAAATAAAACATTTATGTCTGGAAAGCCACATGCTTTCAATGGAACTGAAGGTGTGGTAGGCTTAACTCGTTGGTTCGAGAAAATGAAGCAAATGTTTAGTACTTGCAAATGTGCAGAAGAGGATAAAGTCATTTTCGCTGTCAGTACCTTAGAAGGACGCACACTAACATGGTGGAATGGGAACATCAAAACCTTGGGTTTGGAAAATGCAAATAAAATCCATTGGGATCAATTTAAGGTAATGATGACTATTGAGTACTGTCCAGATACCGAAATCGAGAAAATGGAACAGGAGTTATAGTCCCTACAGATGAAGAACTATGATATTGACTTATACACTAACCGATTTCATGAATTGGTTTTAATGTGCCCTGAATTGGTACCCACTGAGAGAAAGAAAATAAAGAAGTATGTTAAGGGTTTTCCGGAGAGGATTAAAGGGAACATCACTTCTTCTAAGCCTTCCACTCTATATGATGCTGTGAGTATAGCACGTGAACTTGTTGAGCAGGCTGTAGAAGGTAAGGCTGCCAAGTCTGATAAGGATCATAAAAGGAAATGGGAGGACACCTAGGGGTTTAATCAGGGAGGCAACCAAGGTAATAACCGTAAAAATAACAAGGGAAATAATAGAAACAACAATAAGAACAATAACCGTCAGTCCAACAAGAGACAAGAAACGGTAGCAGTGTATGTAGCTGCTCCTGCTACTCCTATTCATGTTCCTGCTGCTCCTGCTCATGCTGCTGCTGCTCCTATAGCCCCTACTGCTAGACAAGGTTATATTGGAAACTTACCAAAATGTGATTGATGCAACTGGCATCATCCTGCTAGACCCTGCCCTCCTAAGTGTGCTATATGTAAAAGAATTGGTCATGATGAAGGAAATTGTACTGTAGTATGTTTTGGCTGTGGTGAAAAAGGTCATTTCAAGAATCGGTGTCCCAAGGCTAGAAACCAGCAGAATGATGGAACTCGAGGAAAGGTGTATCAAGTTTTCGAAAACCCTCAGCAGAATCCAAGGGTGGTCACGGGTACATTTCTTCTTAACAATCACTATGTTAGTATTTTATTCGATTCGGGGGCTGAGAAAAGTTTCATGTCTTCTACCATTACCCATTTTATTGATATTGCCCCTTCTGCTTTAGAGGTTAGTTTCAAAATAAAATTAGCTAATGGTAATATTGTTAGTACCAATACCGTCATACGTGGTTGTACTCTCGACTTGCTTGGTCACTTGTTTAAAATCGACCTTTTACCGACGCGTCTAGGCAATTTTGATGTTATTGTGGGTATGGACTGGTTAGCATCCCATCGTGCTGTCATTGTTTGTTTTGAACGAATCGTGCGTATTCCCCACCCATCTGGTAAAATCTTAGAAATCCGTAGTGAGAAGCCGGACAAAAATCTGAATTCTCTTTTAAGTATCAAGGTTGGGGAGAAAAAGCTTGATGACATTCGTATTGTTTGTGAATTTCCTGGAGTGTTCCCAGATGATTTGTCTGGGTTACCTCCCGTGCGTGAAGTTGAATTTCGTATTGACCTTATTCCGGGCGCCCTAACTGTTGCTAAGTCCCCTTATCATTTAGCCTCGTCTGAAATGAATGAATTGTCGAATCAGATTAAAGAGCTTCAGGAGAAAGGTTTCATTAGACCAAGTCACTCACCTTGGGGTACTCCTGTGCTCTTTGTTAAGAAAAAAGATGGTGCAATGAGAATGTGCATTGATTATAGGGAATTAAATAAGTTGACAATCAAAAATCGATACCCTCTCCCTCGAATAGATGACTTATTTGATCAATTACAAGGTGCTTGCTGTTTTTCAAAAATAGATCTTCGATCAGGTTACCACCAGTTAAGAGTACATGAAAGTGACATTCCTAAAACCGCATTCAGAACCCGTTATGGTCACTTCAAATTTACAGTTATGCCTTTTGGTCTTACGAATGCTCCTGCAGTCTTTATGGATTTAATGAACCGTGTTTGTAAGCCTTATCTTGATAAGTTCGTCATAGTCTTTATTGACGATATCCTCATTTACTCAAAGTCTGAAGAAGACCATGAACATCATCTGAGGACAATTTTGAGTCTCCTAGAGAAGGAAAAGTTATATGCCAAATTCTCTAAGTGTGAATTTTGGTTAAAAGAGGTCCAATTCTTAGGTTACGTGGTTAATCAGGATGGTATACATGTGGATCCTAGTAAAGTGGAATCAATAAAGAATTGGAAAACTCCTAAATCACCTACTGAGGTCCGTTCATTTCTTGGGTTAGCAGGATATTACCTTAGATTCATTGGAAATTTCTCTAAGATTGCCAAACCTCTAACTTTACTAACCCAAAAGAATAAGGAATACATTTGGGGTGATGATCAAGAGCAAGCCTTTCGCTTACTAAAGGAAAAGTTGTGTAACACACCAATATTAACACTTCCAGATGGACCGAATGATTTCGTAGTGTATTGTGATGCATCTCACCAAGGTTTCGGATGTGTCCTCATGTAGAGAGGTAAAGTGATTGCTTATGCCTCGAGACAACTTAAAATCCATGAAAAGAATTATACCACTCATGATTTGGAATTGGGTGCGGTGGTATTTGCACTAAAAATATGGAGACACTATCTCTATGGGACAAAAAGTATAATATACATTGACCACAAGAGTCTTCAATACATCTTTAATAAAAAAGACCTGAATATGCGACAAAGACGATGGTTAGAACTACTTAGCGATTACGAATGTGAGATTAAATACCACCCAGGCAAAGCAAATGTTGTGGCAGATGCTTTAAGCAGAAAGGAAAGGCTTAAACCAAGAAAAGTACGTGCTATAAGCATGACTATCCAATATGGCCTCAAGGCTAGGATTTTAGAAGCACATAAAGAAGCTGCCAAGGATTTTAAGACTCCAGTCGAACAACTGCGAGGATTAGAAGCCCAACTGGAACAAAAAGAGGATGGAACTCTTTACTTTGTTGGTAGAATATAGATTCCATTTGTTGGTGGAATCAGGAAGGTAATATTGGATGAAGCTCATGCATCAAGATACTCAATCCACCCTGGTGCAGATAAAATGTTCTACGATTTGAGAGATGTATACTGGTGGCCCGGAATGAAGACAGACATAGCCGAATATGTCAACCAATGCTTAACTTGTTTAAAAGTTAAAGCAGTACATCAGAAACCTTCTGGCCTCCTGCAGCAACCGGAAGTCCCTGAATGGAAATGGGAGAAGATTACAATGGATCTAGTTACCAAGTTACCTAGAAGCAGTGGTGGTTACGATGCTATTTGGGTTATCGTGGATAGTTTGACCAAATCTGCTCATTTCATTCCCATCCGTGAGGACTACAAGACTGAAAGGTTGGCACGAATCTATATAAACCAAATTGTTGCAAAACATGGAGTACCAGCGTCGATTATCTCTGATAGAGATAGTCGTTTCACATCTCACTTCTGGCGGGCTCTTCAAAAAGCGTTGGGAACACATGTATTAATGAGTACGGCTTATCATCCAGAAACGGACGGGCAGAGTGAGCGCACCATTCAGACTTTAGAAGACATGCTGCGAGCATGTGTTATGGATTTTGGAGGAAGCTGGGACACTCATCTACCACTAGTTGAATTTTCATACAACAACAGTTATCATAAGAGTGTCAAGTGCTCAACATTTGAGGCACTATACGGACGTAAATGTAGATCACCCGTGATATGGAATGAAGTGGGTGAAAGTCAGTTAATTGGACCGGAATTAGTCCAAGAAACTACGGACAAGCTTGTGCATATCAGAGAGAGATTAAAAACCGCTAGAATTCGACAGAAAAGTTACGCGGACAAAACTCACAAAAGGCGTAAACCACTTGAATTTCAAGTTGGTGACCATGTACTACTAAGGGTATCCCCTTGGAAGGGATTAGTAAGATTCGACAAGAGAGGTAAGTTAGCCTCTCGTTTTGTAGGACCATTTGAAGTCGTTGAACGTATTGGTCCAGTAGCTTATCGTTTGAAGCTGCCGCAAGAGTTAAGTTGCATTCATGATGTATTTCACGTTTCCAATCTTAAGAAATGTTTAGCTGAATCGGATATTCAAATTCCATTGGAAGAGATCAAAGTGGACGAGAAAATATATTTCGTAGAAGAACCTATCGAAATTGTGGATCGACAAGTCAAGAGGTTGAAGCGTAGTTGGATTCCAATCGTCAAAGTTCGTTGGAATTCTCGTAGAGGTGTTGAGTTTACTTGGGAGAGCGAAGACCAGTTCAAAGACAAGTATCCCCATCTTTTTCCGTCATCTTCCATCTCCAGTTGAACTCTGAGGACCAGAGTTCCTTTAGGGGGGTCGACTTGAGAACCCGTATTTTTTCCTGGTAATTAAAAACCATTTCTTTATTCGTAATTTTTATTTGTATCTTATTATACATGCTATTCACTTATTACATACATTGCTTACGTAAATCCCAGAAATTTCGAGAAATTTTAATTTATTTTATATTAATTATTTCTCTAACGATTTAATAATTTATGAGAATTTTAGAAAATTTTATTTCTTTTCCAAGTTTAACTTAAATAGAAATTTTTTGATTTAAATACATTCTCGTGTATTTTATAAAGTTGCTCGAACCAACGGAATGAGAACCGGTAATTTTTATACTTCAACTTGAAGAAGGCAAAAATATTATTTTCAATAAATATTTCGTTTTTAGAATTTAACTTGCACCGAGTCGTAGTTATTTTTACGTGTTTTAAGTAGAATCGGGCTAGGATTTAGAACCGGGCCTAGGTAAATTGGACTATTGGGCCAAGATAAAAAAATATATAACCCATAACCCTCTTTTCTTTTCTTTTTTTCCTTCCTGTAGATACAACAACAAAAAAAACACGTATTTTTTTTCTTTCTTTCCTAACCAAAATCAAACCACACTATGATCTCAAACCATCACAATCTTCATCATCTATTGCATTTTCAATTATCCAAGTATGTAAAAGTGATTCTTGGTAAGAATCATAACCTATCCTAGTTCAATTTTCCCCATGCATTGCTATTTTTTTTAGAACAAGAATGATCAATTTAGAGTTTATAAGTGATTAGGTTATTGTATTGATTAGTCATGGATTTGGGGAAATATGAATTAAGTGATTTCACTAGCCCTAAATTTTAGTACACCTTGGATTAAACCATAATTATAGTAGTGTGAATAGGGTGTGAATTCACGTTATGCTTGTTAGGGTGCTAAGAGATGTTGTTAGAATAGCCTTTAGTTGTCATGGTGGGCAAATTTTACGTATATCCCGGACAACAGTTTAATTAGGTTATAATCCGTGGCTTTTGCCACATTAGCCACTGTTATATTGACTTATTTAGGTGTTATATCCATCCTACTTGATTGTGGCGAGTCGGATGGTCAACCAACTCATCCGAATGAAGAAGTTATGGCCGAAATAAGATTTTAGCTCAAATCTGAAAGTGCAGACTTGTTTAGTGTTTTACAGCACCTTAGGTCCTCTAAACTTGAAATTTCAGGTTATGAGGACTTAGTAGGACTTATAACTTAAGTTTGGCCGCTGACCTTGCGTTAATAGCCATCACCAATTGAGTTTTATGACTAAAACGGTGATCGCCAATTTTATAACCGATTTTCTAAAATTTTAACCTTTCTCTAAGATGGATTTTTTTCCCATTTAGAAAACGGAAATAAATTCATATGTCTAGGAACTTCGGGTACGAAAATACCTTTCCGACGGTATAAGGTTCATCGTCTATCTCGTCATAACGAAGAAATGGCAACCGACCTAAACTAGCGTTTGGTTTAGCGCATTTGATATGGGTATCGAGCGTTTAGCCATGATTTTTCACTTGAAGCATGTGAGAAACTTATAAGGATGAATTTTGATGCAAAGGTTTAGTGTACGTTAGTTACGTCTAAGTTTTTGACACATAAGTGGGTATAGTTGACTAATTAGAAAATTTATAAAGTTTTGCTGATATAGCTGCTGTCCTAGGTTTAAGTGTGTCGAAAAGGTGTTCTCAGCCTTTGGATAAAACTACAAAGTTGTCCGGAATGATGTTTTTAGTCACCATCGCGGGAACGGAAGCTTTAAAGTGGGCATTTGACTCTCAAAAAGGCAAAATACAGACTGTGATGTTTGACTTTTTCGCGCAGAATGCGTTTTGGTTTTTATTTTTAAAAAGGTATCTAGACTTCAAAACTTTTCTTGAAAATTCACAAGATATTAACTTCATGATGTATATGACTTCTCTGAATTCTTTTGATTTTTTTCCAAGAGTCTAGATAGGATTTTTAGGCTTCGTGAAAAGGAGTTTTCTGCATTTTTTTTACTAAGCGAGTAAATGACTAGTTCATTACCCGAACGCCCCTTAAGCAAGCCTAAACCTTATGGAATGGATTTGAAATGATCAATACTGATACTTAGGATGTATAAAATCATAATTGAAGTGAAATTGAGGTTTAATGATTTATTATCCGCCCCAAGTCGGAAAAGGCCAAAAGTTGACTATTTTCTATACTTTTAGTCAAAACTTATAAAAACGAGTTCTAAGCTATATAACTTGATGAAACAAGTTTGCATGACCATATTTTGTGGTATTACAGTAACTTACATATATTATTACAACTTTTTATTATTGAGTCATACTCGGGTCGTACTTTGACTTTTGTTGACTTTTTTACGTATTAGGTTGCGGTTAACGTATAATTGGTATTTTTAGGTTCCAAATTGTTTGAGAATCTTAGTCTAAGACATTTAGCTTTCATTTTTAGTATTTCCTACAGATTGTGACCTTTATAGGTCATGTTTACACTTAGACTCGGTTACTTGTGCAAGTTACTTATGTATCTCAACTTTTACTAAATATTTTGACTCAAACGTTTTATACTTTTATAAAACAAATATCTAAGGTCGTGATCACACTTGTAGGTCGCGGATAATTCTCAAAGTATTACTATTGCATTTCTTCTGCCGGATCTCTATCTCGTCTCATTTTTCCTTTTAAGATGAGTTCATAGCCCATTTTCTTATATACTTTGTTACAAATTGCGGGGTGAGAATAACATGCGTGGAATACAATCATTTAAAACTTTTAGTATTCTATCTGAGAACTGTATGCTTCCCCAGATTATACATTTACTTATTGCATTAGTACCTTAGTCAAAAAGCCCCTACATCATGAACCGTTAATTCACATTTAGCAAGCGCGAATGTTGTGGATGGATCCATCGGGATTAACAATCCCCGTCCCGATTACCTTGACGCACTTACATTTAATTACCTAAGTATATTGACTAGATACTTACTAGGGGTAAAACATTTATGTTAAAGCTTCGGTGTCGTGAGCTATTGCAATAAATAAATATAAATGATTTTGTACGACGGTACTAAATCATATCCTGTTACTAATTAATAAAATTAATGTTTGTATTTCACATTACTACTTATTAAACCTATGAATTTCACTCATCTTTATGTTGACCTTTTTACATGTTATTTCTCAGGTAATGCTAATGCTTAATTTTGCTAAGGATGGGAGCCCACAGGATAGCGACAACTTGAAGATTTCATGTCTTGTTGATCTAATATTTTGTTAATATTGTAAAAGCTGTCCATTTTGGTATCTACCCCCTTCAAATATGGTTGCACTAAGAGAATAAAAAAAAGTTTGGTACATCTTATAAAACTTATGATGTGTAATATCCGTGTCTGGGACCCTATGTAAAAAGAATAATTTTATCTAAATTCCGCAGCTTTTGAAGTAATTATAGTCTTATGATGTCATTTTTACTTCATTTTCATGTCATTCATTATAGCATGTTTTCGGATATCATGAAGTGGGACCCCAAGTTGCCTACCTGTCCCGTGTCTGATTCTGGGGGTCTTACAATTCTTTTGATAAAATCGTAATATTACTTAACGTTCACAATATAATAACAATAACAATGAGGTTATGTTATTGTGGTTCACTCAAGGAAACCGTCATAAAACTTGAAGTTCCTTATAAAATATAACAATACCTTAGAACTTGAGGTTCTAATTATTATATTATTTTTTCAAAATAAGTCTTAAAGTTTAGATCATTTTAAAAAGATCATATGAGGAAAAAATTAAAATAAACGTAACATGAGTTTTGCATATTAATTGAGTAAGGAATTGTAAACATTGAATCGAATAGTATGAACACGAGGTTCTGTAAAAAATTCAATCATAACATGAGGTTATGATGTTTCGACTTGAGACGAAGTCCTTAAAAATATAAATTTAAGTGATATATTTATTCCTTTGCGAGAATCATGATATATTTATTCTTTTGCGATAATCATGATTAAAATAATAACTTGAGGGTTATTATATTTTGATTATATTCATCGTAGTATAACTTGAGGTTATAAATAAGTGTAATCATAATATGAAATTATGATACATTTTGATTCTTTTTTCAAATAAATAATTATAATAGAACTTAAGATTCATATTTTTTTTACATAGCATGAGGTTATAATATTTTGATTCACTTTTCGTAAGCAAAATAAAATACTTATTGTTTTTGTAAACTACAATATAGTTTTATTTAAATAAGAACAATATAAACAAATCAAGTTTACAAGTAACATAAGTTCGTATCCAAAATTTTGAAGTGAAATAGAATCAATCTATATTAAAATGGATGTAGTCATTAATCGTGAAAACTAACGTATAGACGTTTAATAATAAAAAAACATACCATCTAATAAGTATTATACCCAATAAAAATCTTTCATAAATGATATTTAAATTGTAATTCAAAGATGCATAACGGCAAAACATGGTCAATGGCATTTAAGTTGTAGTTTAATGGTATTTAAGTTATGTATTTATTTTATCAAATGTATATTAAAATAGAACTTTTTTTTAGTAACCGTGATTTCCGACTCATTGGCCGACTAATCTACGGGATTTGAGCCCACCGCCACACAGACTCAAACCAGGTAAAGCCCTCCCTTTTCAGAAGGTTGGCGTGGCCATTTCAAGGTTGTTTGCACCTAGTGGGAATTGAACTTGAGACCTCACACACTTTGGAGTGATAGCCACAAATCTTTTTGCCACTAGGCCACCCTTGAGTGGTTTAAAATAGAACTTTATAGCTACTTGTTGTGTGATTCATATGCAATTGTCATAAAAGGTTCTACATGAATGAAAAAGAATAAGATCATGAAAAAATATAGCATAAATGACTATAATTTAAACAATAACATAAATAAAAGTGGTAGAACTTAAGGTTCTATAAAAGTTACATGACAATTATAAAAAGTTATGTTTTGATTCTCTTGAGGGAATCATAATAAAACTTGAGGTTTTTATTATTAATTCTCTTTTTTATAGGATAACATAACATGAGGTTATAATATTGAATCATACTAGAACATGAAGTTCTAACTATTTTTGTTTTTTATTTTTCTCTTTAACATAATATGAGATTATGCCATTTGATTTGTTTTCATGTAGCCACAATAAAACATTTGTTGTTCATGTAAACTACAAGAGAATTCAATAGTAGAGGAACAAAAAAAATGAATAACAAAATAAATTCTCTTTATGTAATCACAAGAGAACATGTAGTGCTCATGTATATCACAACAGAGATCTATCAAAAATCTCGTTCCTAGTTTTGCTTAGAGCAAAAATCGTGCTGATAACGTGTTATGTATTGTAGAGTGAGAGATTAAGGAGGAAGAAGATGATTCTTATTATGTAGTGTTAACTACTAAATTCATGGCTAGTCAAAACTCATTTAAGATGAATATACATATGTTATAAATATTTTATAACAAAAACCTCGAATAAATAATCTAGCAAACCAAAAATATCACCACATATCTTGAAAATACTTTTACAACTCAGCCTTGGTCGTCGTGTAGATTATGTAAGTACAAATTATAGCGTGTTCTCCATAGAAATATATAGGAAATGGATTAAAACATGGTGGTTCGTTGGTGGTGGTGTGGTAGTTGTGAGTGGCAGACGTAAGAGAGGAAAAGTGAAAGAAGATAGAAATTTGAATTTGTTGTGTGTGTTTTTCTAGTGTAAGAGGTTGTTGGAAAATATATGGGCCGTGTTTAATAAAATGGAAATTGGAAATTATCTAAGGTGGGGTTAGGGGTGTATTTCAATTCGGTTCTTAGGTTGTTCGGTTTATTCGGTTAATTTTTTTGGGTCAACCTAAAAACCGAAAGCCGAATTTGAATTCGGTTCGGTTCTTGGGTTGACCCAAATTATCCGAATTTTTCTAAAAAAATACATAATTATTTAAATATTCAGCAAAAAAATTTATCTCAAGTATATAAATTATATTTTTATATTAAGATTAAATTCTAATAATTATTTTATATATAAATAGATGTAAAAATATAATTTTATATATCTTACTTTATATATATTTTGATAACCAAAAAGCAACCTCAACATACAATCCACCTAGGCAATCTCAGTCAGCACATTTCAATCCTACTAGGCAATCCAAGTCAGCACATTTCAATCCACCTAAGCTGCTGAGTATCCATGTAGGCGCATTTTCTTGCCACCTCAATATGCAATTCATCCGATTTTTATTTTGTAAAAAATGTTCTCAAAGGGGTTCGAACCCTGGTCTTGGCATTCAATCTATACATTCGATTAAACAAGACTTTTGGCTGATGTCAATTTCTATATGTGTCATTTAAACAGATATCAGTTACAACTTTGATGATGTAATAATATGCTGTTTATTTTGTTTTAATTAGAAATAACAAAAATTGAATATTTTATACCTGAATATTTTGCCTTTCTCAAAAGGGGATTTTCACTTTTGCAGTTTTGCAGTATTTTTCATCAAGCTCTATAACCAAGAATTCAAAATTCAAATCTATGGTCTCTTTTTATCTCTTCATCTAATTGATATCTCCGACTTTCTTTTATGTACAGGTTAATTTACCTATTTTCTTTGTCAATTTTATGTTTTTATTTTATTTTTTTTCTTGATCATGAAGTTCTCGATTTACAAGATTTCGTTTCATTTTAATTTAACAGATCAAATGAAGATCCTCTTGAACGTGGATGGTCTTCGACTCCAAACTCAACTATTAGATCTTCATTTTAGTATTCAAGGATTAAACGATATTGCATGTATCAATAATTCTCATGTAAGTTCTTTTTTGTTTTTGGTATTTCTAAGTGTCAACTAAGTGTTTGATGAAATGTTTCTTCTTTAAAATATTAACTTTTGATTGTCTTGATTTTTTAGTTCATTGATCAATTTGTGAAACTTTATGTAGATTTTGGTAGCAACATATTGGTTTCATTTGATCTTTTTCGATGAAATTTTGTAATTTTTATTTCATATTCTTAATGGTAAACACATTGGTTATTGATGATTTCCATATGGATTTTGCTAATTGGTTTGTGTTGCTTATATTAGTTATTTTTGCAGCTCATCAATCGATTTTGCAACATGGCTTTGGGTCAATTTCCATTCATTAACTGATTTCTACGAGGTTTGTGTATTGCAAAACTTTAATATTTGTCACTTTGATAGCCATATCAAAATAAATGTAAGAACGGATAAAAGAAGTGTTAATAAGTGAGTTGTTATCATTTATTTGGTTATTTTACTTTAACAAAAGCTGATTTGCAGTTACACCGTAATTCTTGAAATCAGGAGTGGCTCTATAACCAAGAATTTGAAATTCAAATCTCTCTATATCTCAGCTTAAAACAATCTTGAATTTATTTATCGAATTATCTTGCCACAAGTTTACATCCTCAAGTTCCTCTATAGCCATAAAATTACAGGTTGATTTCTCCTATCTTCTATTCCAATTTCATGTTCTTCAATTTATTTTTGCTTTTGATGACAAATCTCTCAATTTTCACCATCTCAGAGTTCATAAAGTATTTTAATTATTTTCTACTCCATACTCGACTGTTCATTTTCATTTTATTTATTTGAACCTTAGAGAAGGTTTCACTAATTGTAACTTGAATTTTTTTAGATCAGTTGGAATTTTATGCTTCTTCTATAGTTTCTTCGATAAAGTATGGAGTTAGATATATTATTAGTGCTACCCGAAGACACCTTTAGGTAGGATCTAATTTGGGTTTTGATTTTAGCTCATTGTGAATCTTTTAGGTAGGATCTAATTATTGACTAAGGGTAGCAGATTGCGTTAGTGACAAGTTTGCTTCTTTGCATATCTCATTGAGAATCTTTCTATGTGTTTCGTATGTAATTTTGTTAGATGTTGTCAATCACTTTCCTTCATGAATTTATTTTTGTTTTTCAAATCACAAGACTTTCATTGTTTCATTTAAATCAATACATTTGATCTTATTAGCTAAATAGTGTACGAGTGATCACAAAACTAAAATATTTGACCCACGTGTTTCATTAGTTAATGTGAATGTTAGTTCTTTGCTACAATATATTACCTCCGTCCCCATTTATTTGTTCACTATTAACTTTTAAAGTATTTTTCATTCAACTTTAAATTCAAATTAATGTCGTTGTGTTATATAATACTTGATGCAAAATATATGTATGGAATAAGTTTTAGATGTATTTTTATTTGGTATAATTTTCATCAAGTATTACATAACACAAAAATAATAATTTAAGGTCAAAGTTAAGTAAAAAAGACTTAAAAACTCAATAGTGGACTAATAAATTGGGACGGAGGAAGTAGTATGTTTGTTTTATATTGATTGGATACTTATATTCTGGTTTTGTAAAACTAAGATTTTTCAAGTTTGAAACTTTAAAGTTGAGGGTTCAAATTAAGAGTGACTTTGTAGTATGTAGTCGGGACAAAAAAAATCACTCTTACCTCTTACTTTTTATTACGAACATCTTAATTTAGGATTTACTTTTGAAAATTTTGTAGGAGAATTCTCGAAAATAGAAGCTGGCTCTTTAAACAAGAATTCAAAATTCAAACCTCTCATCTCTTTTTTTTTCAACAAATCTACATCTTCAGGTTTCTCTAAAGTTACATGCTTGTTTTGTGACTCGTCACAAAATCTATAAATCTTAACCGATGTGTTTCGCCAGTTAATGCAAAACTTTGTTCTTTGCTGCAATATCTTTTAGGTTAGTTCTTGATTACAAGTGGATGTCGAATCAGCCATTTAATGCAAAATTAAATTGTTGCTCATGATATATGTACTTTAGGAGTGTCTCCGTTAACCATTGTTTTAATTGCTACGTATCGATATAATGTTGTAAGTTTTAGTTCTATTGAGTAATTAAGATCATTATGATATGTGCATTTTGTGGTACATAGTTTTGTTGGTATATAGCCATTATAGATAATATGATCAGTTCATATCTAATTAGTTTAACTGGACCTTAAATCTATCTACTAAACATATTGACAAATCAGTTTTTAAACAATTCCTTTTTACGTAATTACAATATTTTGACCAACAAAGTTTTTTTAATAGGGACATGACAATCTGAAACAGATCTTTACCCAATGGGAGGCTGAGTCATTATAAGAAAATGGAAGTCGGTGACGTTGTTGTCCCCGAGTACATTGATAGGTGTGAAAACACCCATCCTTTCACCACTTAACTATAATAATAATCAAGCCAAAACGTGTATTTTATGTCGTAAATGTCGGAATTATGCGTGGTTTGTGTTTTTATTGTGATTTAGGATAAAAATGTGAAACGGGAAGAAAACACGGGCTTTCACGGGCTTTTATCAAAGAAAAAGACAAAAGACGAAGTCAAAAGATCAAGAGTGCAAAAAGAACGGAAGTCCAAGGCCTATTCTGAAGATTTATCGAAGAAAAGTCTAAAGACGGAAGTTTAATAAAACAGAAGAACTCAAGTCTAAATAAGTGAAGAAATTATAAGAGGAGTTTAATTAATCCCGAGACAAAGTCGAAAAAGTCGAAGAACTTAAAAGACGAAAAGACGAGAAAGATAGAAAGAAGGAAGCAACACATGCTTAACCTCCCTAATCACTATAAATACCCTTCATTTCACCACATTTAGTGTTGTTAGCTAATTTGACAAATTAGTCTTTCCACCATTTTCATTACTTGCACAACTTTAATTTCATGTCATTTACTATCTTGTTCTTTAATTTCATGTCTTAAATTTCTTGCCTTTTAATTTCAAGTAAGTCTTTTAATTTTGTTGTTAATCTTTATATTCCTTTAATCAAGCTTTTCTTTATCATTCTCATCCTACTTTTCTTGTTTTTGATTTGTTATTAATTCGGATTAAGCAATCTTTTGCTTAATCTCTTTGCTTATTTGATTAAAAAGTTTTTCTTTTCATTTCCATCTAAGATTTTATACGAATTAAGCGATAAGTTTGACAATCTTATTGGCTTATTTTGTGTTTAGCTTATTTGTTTTTAAGTTTTCTTAAAAGTTTTATCTTTTTAAAGTTTATTTTATAAAGTTTACTTATTTTGTGTCTTGAAAGTTTTTAAATTTGTGCTTATTTTGTTCATCTTATTCTTGTTTAATCAAGTTTTTGGTATTTGCTTATTAGTCATAGCTTATTTAGCTTGTGCTTATTGCGAATTCTACTTCCATCGGAAAGTGAACTTGGGTATTCCGACAGCTAACCCTCATTCCGATCGTGACAATCGGCTTAGGGTTTTGCGTTCCGACAGAGAATTGCGATCTAGTAACTCCCCCTTATTCCGATCAAGATTCTGATCGCTCATTGCGATCGTGGATTGCGACGGGTCTTAAGGCTACATTGAGACGAAGTGCTGCCAAAATTTCACTAGCCATATTCAGATAGTTTCCACATTCCGATCTGAGATTCCGATCTAACATTCCGATCTGAGATTCCGACAGGTTTGTTCAACATTCCGATAGGTGAAGTGTTATTCCGATAGAACTTGGTTTCAGTTATTCCGATAGGGGATTCCGATCACATTTCGATAGGAACATATTCTGATCATTATTCCGATGGAGTGGTAAGTTTGCATTCCGATACCTACATTCCGATCTAGCATTCCGATGGCTTATGGTGACAGCATTCCGATGGGATTCCGATGGATTGGGGTTTTGTTTCATTTTTAAGTTTTGTATTTTTTTTAATTGTCAAATTTACTTTTCGTCAAGCTTTTAATTTTATGTCATTTAATTTCTCGTCATTTACTTTTAAAGTTTTTAAGTTTTGCACAATTCCATATTAATTAGTTTTAATTTTTAATTAACCGTCATTTACTTTAACGTCTTACAATTTAATTTTACTACAACGACAAACTATTCTTTTTCACCAAAAGACGACTGAGTCACGCGTTAACTAGTAATCAATTCGAATTGAACCGATTTCAACGAACAATTTTTCTAACTAAAATCTAGTTATTTTACATACTGAGCCTTTTTCTTTTGAGGGTCTCAAGTCAACCTTTTTATACCTCTTTCTTTTGACTGGTTCAAGACAACTTTTTCAGATTTAGTGTAAACTCACAAGTATTTTGAATTTGAATTTCAAATTGTAGCTTTTAGTACCTGCCAGTCTTCTTTGATAACAGGTAATTATTTACTAATTTATATTTATATATTTTTTTGATTTGTTAACTCATGTCTCGAGTTTGCAATTTTTGTTAGTATTAGCTATTAATAAGTGCGAAAACAATTATCCTTTTACCACTTAATTATAATAATAACCAAGCCAAAACGTGTATTTTATGTCGTAAATGTCGGAATTATGCGTGGTTTGTGTTTTTGTTGTGATTTAGGATCAAAATGTGAAAAGGGAAGAAAACATGGGCTTTCACGGGCTTTTATCGAAGAAAAAGACAAAAGACGAAGTCAAAAGATCAAGAGTGCAAAAAGAACGGAAGTCTAAGGCCTATTCTGAAGATTTATCGAAGAAAAAGTCTAAAGACGGAAGTTTAATGAAGTCGAAGAACCAAGTCTAATAAAAGAAGAAAATTATAAGACGAGTTCAATTTATATCGACAAATCCCAAGACAAAGTCGAGAAAGTCGAAGAATTTAAAAGACGAAAAGACGAGAAGAAAGAAGAAAGCATCAGCACATGTTAATCCTCCTATAAATACCCTCCTAATTATACATTAGGAGGTGTTAGCTAATTTCACACATTAGTCTTTCACATTTATTTTCCTTGCACTTTCATATTGTCATTTAAATTCTTGTCTTTAATTCCAAGTAAGTCTTTAATTTTGTGTTGTTGAATCTTTATCTTTAATCAAGTTTTTAATTAATATCTCATTCTACCTTTCTTGTTTGCTTAATCTTTATGCTTATTTGCTTATTGTCATGCTTATTTGATTGTTCTTTATGCTTTTATGTGTTTGATTGTGTTAGCTTATTAATTTTATAGCTTATAGTGTGCTTTTCTTAATTTTAATTAAGTGTTTGTAAAAGTTATTTTATAAAAGGTTGATTTTAAATATTTTAATTATTTAGTGTTTTTAAAAGTTTTTAAATTTTGGCTTATTTGTTTTTCTTAAAACTGATTTGGTTAAGTTTTTAGATAAGAGCTTATTTAGTTTTTAGCTTAATATTGTTTCTGCTTATTTTTGTTCTAATTCGGGTTATCTCAAAACCCTAGTTTCCCGAACTAGGTATAGATTTTCATTTTCCCGAATTGAGTTAAGAATTCTTGATATTCCGACTTATATAGAAATCAGCACATTCCGAATTAGCTAGGAACTCATTTTCCGAATTAGATTGAAAACCTGGATCCCGAATTAAGTAGAACTTGTATTCCGACTTAGGTTGGAGTGTTTATTCCGGATTACCTTAGAATCCTGGATTCCGAACTAGATATAGGATTGCATTTCCCGAATTATGTGCAAACTAGAACATTCCGAACTAGGTTTAACATCAGCATATTCCGAATTAACTCCTTAACTCAGATTCCGAATTAGGTTAGTGGTGGGAATTTCGGATTGAGTGTAGGATGAGTATTCCGAATTAGGACCAGGTTTATGCATTCCGGATTATGTTCAGAACAAGGATTCCGAACTAGGTCTAGGATCACTCATTCCGAACTACTTGCAAAGTCTTATATTCCGAACTAAGTGCATGCTTACACATTCCGACTTATGTTGTAATAATGCTTTCCGAATTAGGTTTGACATCTAATTTTCCCGACTTAGGTTGAGTTTCAATTTCCCTGTTTAGTTTTTAAATGTTATTTTTCCCGCCAATTTTATTAAGTGTTATTTTAATTGTTTTACTTTATTTTAAATTTCAAGTTCGCACTTTTATTAAGTTTTCAATTTACCTTTTAAGCTTTAATTTCTCGTCATTTATTTAATTACTTTTTAAAGTCTTAAGTTTTTGTCATTTACTTTTAAAGTCTTAATTTTTCACCATTTACTTTTTAACCATTTTTAGCTTTAGTTACCTTGTCATTTACGTTAAAGTTTGTATTTTTACTTTACTACAACGACAACCTATTATTTTATCCACCAAATACAATTGAATCACACATTTAACCATTGTCAATTCGAATCGAGACGTGACGATAACTTTTTATATACAATATCTTTGTATTAAAATGGCGCCGCTGCCGGCTCTTTTCGTGAAGATTAACGGTTTTTTGTGAGAGACGCGTTGGATTTTGGGATCCGTTCACTCGTGAACGTTATTTTTGGTGTAAATTTTTTTTTTCAAAAATCCTAAAAATAAAAAATTTTCAAAAATCCATAAACATTAAAAAAACTCATAAAAAGCATTACTTTGTCAAAAAGTTTTGCACCAAAAAGATTTTATTTTTACGATAACCATTATTTTTCTATTTCTTTGCTATCTTTTTCTTTTGCAGGTGTATGCGTACTCGCTCATCGTCTTATTCTGAGCCCGAGACTCTTGAAGACTTAGACATGACCGGTGTACACAACAATAATAATCCACCTCACCCCAACATGAATAATAACAACCATGGCCCTCAACCAGACCTTCGCACGATGGAGGAGCTTTGTCAACCAAGAA